>CM024611.1:44396238-46796238 GCA_014182575.1 Eucalyptus decipiens | reverse complement strand
TCAATAGAAAGATGTATTATATTTTTAGTAAGATTTTTTCTACCTCGTCAATTCATAGCATTAAATTTGTTCGATTTGAAACGGTTAGGATTTGAAATTATGAATGCAATCGATCGCGGGTCGTTTCCTTCCTTTTGTCACGACCTTTCCTTGGATTGAACGTTGCACAAATGCAAGCTTATATCTTTCTTAATGTCATTGGATTAATTTGGAAAAATAGACAAGTCAAGGAAAGAGATGAGGCCTTTTGTTTTTCCCTTTTCCGTCGTTTTTTTTTCCTATTTTCTGGTTTTCATGGAATGAGGGTTTGAATCATCATGGGACTGCAATTTTTGCAACATCTGATCCTTAAGCCCTGTTCCAACTGCAAAACCAAGAGTAAAAGCAAGAAAGCATCTGAAAGCACCTTTTACCAAAACCATGTAAATAGTTGAGGACCCAAAAAGGAAGCAAAAAAAAAAAAAAAAAAATCAATTGCTTGACCCAGACTCATGGTGATGACAAGGAACTACGAAGGAGCGAGAGCACTGCCAAAATGCCCATTTTTCTTTTTCTAAATATGTATGGTCTCTCTGTCTCTGTCTCTGTCTCTGTCTCTCTCTGAGACACACACAATCCTTTTTTTGGGGTTGGGGGGGTCCAACCATGTACCCACATAGCTGAGATTCTATTCTCCCCATTTTTTGCAATTATCATGAAAGTGTGACATTCTTTGGTGGGTGAGATTTGCAGACCAGGCACAGCTGTATGAGTGCAGAATAAGCATAGGCCAAAAAGATGTGGTCGATGATAGAGGGTTCCTCAGCAGAGAGAATCCATCTTCATTTTCATGTCTGTGCATATGCCTTTCCTCTTCACCCTCACCAGAACAGGCACACATGCCATTTGGGTCAAATAAAATGAAACATCACATGGCATATGACTTTATTCTGGTCATCTGCTCACTCTCTCTGTCTGTGAGCCAAGCGTAGTGCTCTCAATTCAGGAAGCTATTGCCCATTTGCTTCATCCACCTTCACGGTTCATGCTGTGTCTCCCCCATTCCTCTGCCCTTCATGCTTTTTTGTGCAGAGTGGAGATGGAGGCATGGCAGGATGTGAGGGATGGTCTTAGCTCATCCTTTGATAGCGTGGTGTGTCTGCTTCATTGTTTCATACGGTTCTGAGAGGGCAACATTGAATTGGGCATACTTCAAAGTATCCCTTGTAATAATTCACAGAGGAATGGCATGTGCTTCTGCCTGGATAATTTGAGTAAGAATTAGTTCGGCCAATCTAAGGTTAGCACAATAAATCGAACGCCAGAGAGTTGTCAATGCCCTTCTGTCTTCCACAACCATATCGACCGGGCAAGGACGCTAAAATCACATCCAAAGTTTTCTAATCTCTCCCACTGCAGAGAACAGAGCAAATGACTCGATTCTTGCAGAAGCAGGATGGCGCAGAAGAACCAACTCTTGAAACGATAATTCTCGATTTTTAGCATAAATCTCAATACGAAGTCAAACTACAAGCTAGCTTCTCCTCTCTGTACATCAAGACTATATTGTCCGGGCGGTGCCTCTGATTATGTCTCATGTACAAACGAAGAAAGCAAACTAGGGACCCGAACAATTTCGAGCACCACCCAACGCAGGGAATGTATAAAGGCAAATTTGAAATGCTTTCTTTTTTTGGCATCTCTTAATAGCCGAGGACCTTTGGAGCTAATTCAAGGAGAGGATGCAACGCACTCGGGGCAAACTTTCTTCCGAAAAGAAAACACGTTGAAGAGTTTCGGTTATTGTAGGTGCAACGATGGTTCTTGCTTATTCTCCGCAAAAATTCTTCTGTAATATCAGACCTTCCAAATGTGGCGGGATGAGGGCCACCTCTCGACCAGTCCACCCACGTGATACTTCTATTGGCCAAGAGATATCCTGCTTGGATGGTCAGCATAGTAGGGAAATAGTGCTCGTCGACATAGCACGCTGGCCTACAAAAGTCTCAAATTTCCGGTGATAAGTAGCATCTTCCACAATGTTTATCGCGAGCTTTCGGTTGATTTCGAACCATTGTGATCCTTTACGCCATTGAGAGATGTTCACTTCGGGGGCCATATTCAAATTGTAGCGTCCTCTCCCGTATGGTCCGGGATCATCAAATGCACCCATGAAGCTATATCTGGACTTCATAATGTAGTGATAGATGAGGCTGAAGTTATACAGCGGAATGCATGATTCAGAAAGAAGAATGAACCACTCATTGGATATGTCTAGCAATGCGTTGGCTAGGAGTCTTTTCTCTGCATCACACATGCTCATCCTGCCCCACTCAGACACCTGAAGGACAAAAGAACAGAGAAGCAAACCATGAGAAGAGTGAATAGAACAGAGAAATTTAGATTAAATAGAACAGCTATGCAAAAAGTATGAGCTATAAATGAGCGTAAAAAAACTGTCTTCAGCCCTCTCCTGCGAGAAGATTAGTGTAACCACAGAAGCATGATTGAAAATGCTAATATTTGATTTGCTGCCCATGCTAACTGTTCACATGTAAGCAGAGAGAGCACAAGGGAACCATCAAATGCAGCACAATTTGTTCCTTTGCATTTACCATCCAATATAAATACTACAAAACGCACATCTTTGTATTTATCTTTTCCAAAACATCATATAGTGAATAAGTCCTCTAAATAAGAAAGCCCAACCTAGAACAACTGGCACTGCCATAGTTCAACCGGCGATTATCATCCTCACTTTATATTCCCAAAACACTAATGGCGAATCAACTTATATGAATGAGAAAAAGAGGAACAAAACCTGTCTACACTGTCTGCTGCACAAATTTTCCAGCAGGATCAAATCAAAACCGAACAATCCAAATAATGGAAACATACAGATAATCCCAATTGACAGGTTAGCAACTATTTTCACATTTTCAATGTAATTAATGGATGAACCATGGTTATCTCTCAGAACTCAACAGAATAACAAATATTCCCTTGAGTTGAGTATCAACCATCTAGGCACAGAAGACTCCACCTACAACTATCAATCCAAACCAATTCCAACCATCTCCCTTTATCTTACACTTTAAAAACAGCAATTTTAAATGAACATTGGGTGAAATACTCCAGAGCCATGAAGATATTGACCCCACAATTAAATTCTCAGTCCAACAAAATTCCTACTGCGATGTCCCATATTGCTACTCCATATGTGGCCAGTAGTTGACTGCAATTCAAACATTCCGCACATTATCTGCGCCTCAGGCTGCATTAAAGTATTTTCTAGCCAGCAGACAATGTTCACATCCAGAGAACAACAAACGCTACATGTACAATATTTGATAACAATGGCGATGTTAGATATGGAAGATAGCCACGATACTTGACTTGTATCCCAAAATTGTATTTCCCTAGTCATATTTGATAATGGCAGCTACCAGTGGTATGCTATCACCTAAATGCAGCCCCCAATCTCAACCTAGCTGACAGGAGATTGTGCCTTGTTAAATAGATTTGAGTTCTGAAATTCCACAAGACCATCATCCACTTGAAAAAATTAATACTCCAGAACAAAACAGGAACCCAAACCAAAATAACCCAGACTAAGAAGCTGTTCTTGTGCTCGATATATTTAAAATACCATGAACAGCGGACAACTGAAATATCGGAAAAGTAAGTAACCGATCCATACAGGTGCACACACCAGACGAGAAGAGATCATACCTGACTTGGGATTTGTCTCCTGTTAAATACTGACGAAGGATGAAAGTGGGCATGGAATGATGGATGGGAATGGATATAGATCGAATAAAGCCCCTCGTGGCCCTTGAAGAACCTCTCCCAAAGAGGAGCCAGCGGCAACGGACCCTTGGTCAAGAACATGAAAGCAATTTTTGGAACTCTTCTGAATGGATACTTCTTGATTTTAGGAACAAGGGTCGCTCTCCAAAATAGTTCTTTATCGGACATATTATGAAGCAGATCCGACGGAGGCTGAATCCAACGGTCTAAACTGTTGGCTTCTTCATAGCACGGCTGAAAACTGGACCTAGCAGTCGTCACCATGCTTTGAATCCCAAAACGCCGAACAGTATATATGCTAATGCCTGAAAATGCAATACACACTAACACAAAAAGCACAAATAACTGAAGCAATCTCAGAGGCAACGCCTTCGTTTGGTTCGTCCGATTCGCCACAGGAAGATCCTTGCCTTCCTCTGACGACACTGCCCTTCCTTGCATATCTTCAAATCACTTGTACCGAAATTCTTCAGCAAAACATCAGATCCACAAACGCCCCGCGAAACCGCGAAACTCCATCGAATTCATAGTTCCGACAATCATCCTATAAATCTCCGTCTCGCCAACTTTAGCAAACAAGCAAGCCCCCGTTTTTCTCTATAACCAGACACTAGTACAGATCCAACTACGCAAATAACGCCCCAGAACCACCTTCCCTAGACAAAGAAGGCAAGAATCCCAAAAGGGCACTAAACAAGATTCGATTTTGTCGCCCAAAATCGACTGAAAGCTCGGGAATCAAACCTGGGCAGACGATCCGGTGCTTTACACGCACTAAACCGCGCCAGATTCAGCGGAAAGAAGACGACTTTGCACAGTGCTCACGCGGATGCCATGGTTTCCGGGGTCAAATAGGAAGTCGAGGATGTTAGGCAAAGTTGGGTCGGTCTCCACTCCAAAGCCCGAGTTCAACAGCAAGGTTGCCGAGACAGAGACATTGAGAACATGGGTATGCGAGGAGACTGCCGACTCGTTGATGTCGGATTCGGAGTTCGGTTTCCGAGAGCACTCGCGCAGCTCCGCGGGATCGATTTCGCAGGGGGAGAGGAGCTTTTGCTTTGTCGGGTAGCTTTTGCTTTTCGCTGATTTGACGACGCGGTGGTGGGCGAACTTCTGACGCTTCTCTTCCTCGGACTAAGCTACGTCGGGAAAGACAATTCCAACAGGGAAGGACCGGCGATTACGGGATTGGCTGGACATTTCAGTCGTGCCGGGACGGGTCTTTGCCCGACTTGTTGAACGAAGTTAGGGATGGAACGATGCAATTGTGGAAAGCATTAACCACGCATGTGGCGTTATGGTGCCAAAGTCAACGCATTGGAAGCTGCGGACTTCTCGAGTTTGATCGTCTAATCAATGCTTCTGAACGGCCCTATTAATGAAATCTCACGAAATAAGACGAAAGGGTAAGGTTGGATAGATAGTGGAACATGAGATTGTTCATATATGATGAAACGGCAGATGAACTTAAGACGTTGAAAGAGTAATCGAGCGCAATCGGTCGATATTCATTCGAATTGTGGAATTTGATGAATCTTATGCGAGTGTTACGAATATTATTTCTCACTTGTTGCTTTGATGGTATGACAATTGTTTCTTGGATTTTCTGTTTTTTATAGTCTGGAGTGTGCGTTCAAAAGTGAGTGAAGAGCTTTTATTCCTATATTTTGACAAAAAATAATGGAGTTTTATTCATAAAGACAAGAATGAGATACAACATCTTGGTGAGCTCTGGAAATTAAGTTATTGCATTAATTTTCTTTTCTCTGTCATGTTTGTGTATATAACCGTCTTTTTTCATGATTATTTCTTGTGTGAAAAATATGGAATCGGAGATCAACAATGGACACTAAGGCGATACAAGTTTCGAGAATAGGAAAAGAAAAATAAAAATGATATATACGGTAGATTGGATGGATCCACAAATTGACATTAAAAGATACGCTTTGATTTGCATATAGCGTTGTGTTAGGATGTCATGTGTCATGCTTACTTACCAAATTTAATCACCGGAGAGATTATCCGAGAAATCATAAATTTATTGTACTAATGCTAATTCAATCTTAAAACATTTTAATTGTGTAATTTAGTCTCTAAAACTTGTCAACTGAGCTTATCTGGCCAATTTTTGCCGAAAATCACTAATGTTAATGTCGGTTGTCTTATGTGGCCTGACATGTGGATATTCTTAATTAATATTTTAATGATTTTTTTCTTTTTTTTTTTTTTTTTTTTTCTCTTATTTTTACTATGGGGCTAAAAAGGGTTGTCGGCCAACTCTTGCAGGATCTGAGTAAGGGACGTGACACCCTTACCTAATTTGGGAATTGTGGCCTCATCCAACTAGGTGAGGGCCCATGAGCCCTTGCCTAGTGGCCAGTGAAGGTCAATCAGCCACCTTATTGATCCTCAGTTCCACAAAAAAGGCAAAGAAAAAGAAAGAAAAAAAATGTAATATGAAAATGAAAAATTAATAAAAAGGTCAATGTCAATGTTAACCAAAAGTGGCTAGTTGTATTATATGGCGTATCCGATATTGATATTCTTAATTAATATTTTAATAATTTTTTTCTTCTTTCTTTTCTTTATTATTATTATTTTTTGGTCATTGAGGAGTTGACAAATGTCGCCGGCCAACTCTTGTAGGATCTCGACAAGGGAAGCAAGAACCTTACCTAATTTGGGCATCGTGGCCTCGTCCAAACTAGGTGAGGGCCCATGAGCCCTTGCTTAGTGGCCAGCGAGGGTCAACTAGCCACCTTTGCCGATCCTCAATCCACCAAATAATATATATATATATATATATATATATATATATATATATATATATATATATATATAATAATATTATGAAATGTCAATGTTAGTGCTAGCCAAAATCAGCAAAAGGTGAAAGTATAA
This sequence comes from Eucalyptus decipiens, assembly GCA_014182575.1. Lineage (NCBI taxonomy): Eukaryota > Viridiplantae > Streptophyta > Magnoliopsida > Myrtales > Myrtaceae > Eucalyptus > Eucalyptus decipiens. Next base: position 46,789,548 of record CM024611.1, on the reverse strand, counting down.
TAGGATTTGGACTTGTTTTTGTTATTGTCCCTTAAGTCACCTAGCCCCTTTCGCATGGGCGGAGTCTCCATGAGAACACTCGTGTTCACGCACAATTAAGCATGGTTTTTATTTATAAACCGCCTAATGTGGTATCTTTATCCTTTGATGGACTCTTATACATTAAATAATATGCAATATCCTAGATTTTGACCTCGATTAACTTATCATCACATTATATGCGCGTGGTCAATACATAGGACATCAAGTAAGAATACTAATCATCCTTTACCATAAAAGAGAGAATATTCTCTTTCTTGTTCGTTAGAATCACTTTATTTCAACCCTAGAATGGAAGGACAATGGCCACACATGAAAACCTTACAAATTATACAGAAAAGATTTGCAAAAGCTCTCGTCGTTGTGGGATTGCATGAACAATGCCATAGAATACATGTACCGCGGTGAAACCAAGGGACTTGCATTCGATTTGCAGGAAGATGACTTTAGTGATGGTCAGGCATTGAACGAACTCTGTAGTAGACAATCATGTGAAAATTCCTAAGTTTAAACGAGTTCTATGATAAAAGCTGTTGAGCATTCCTTGTGTTCGATGGAGGGTAACGGCAATTTCATTGCAAAAGCTACAGTTCTCTCTATCTGCTATACGATTTGAAGACGGTCCGCATTGCTAACATCTTAGGAGAAGATGATGAAGTCCAATCCCAAGGTCACTAGAGTCCATTCGACTGTCCCGTCTTTCGACTGTATATAAACACACGAGTTGCAGGGAGCACACCGATTCGAGGCTGAGCTACATCAGGTTTGACTCGAGCAGGAGACTTGGCCTGGCTCGGCACAATCGAATGCCATCATACAAGGAATTGTTCGTGAGCACGGTAGTCTAGGTTAGAAAAGAATTTGGTTTAGGCTTCGCTTGAGTGGGCTATGTGAAGGGCTAAGTCAGATCAGATGATGGATAAGACATTAATGGGGGCTGACGAGCTACAAAACCTATGCTTAAATTTCGGTTTTCGGTCTGCATCGAGATTTGATTGGCCATGCGCACTTTGCAAGTCCAGGTGAGGCCATGAGATAGTTTCGATCCGAATGGCTGGTCTATCTTTCATGAGCCAATGTTTACAGAGATCCTTCACTGAACTGTGCGCAGTTCACGCAAATTTTCTGCTGCATTTGCGTGTTACCATGCGAAAAAAAGAACTAAAAGTTTGAATGCATGAGACTAGGATGGTAAGAAGGTGAGTCATGTGCATTTTGTGCTACTGCATGTAGTTCAATCACATGCAAGCGATTGCCTCCTTTTTACCAACACAGAATAGCATCTCTTTCCTGGACATGTTATGTGTTTTCCTCAAAATCTATTCACAGTACTCAGTAGTTCAGACATAATTTTATAAAAATGGGCAACGGACTGCTCTCTTCTGTTCTCAATGTGAAAAGGGTCTGCATTACACTGGCAATCGTTTGCATCAGTTTGAGGGCTGTGGCTGGAGCATTGACTTCTCGATCCAAGAAGACTACGGAAGTTGAAGGAAAAATAAACCAGCTCAAAAGGCATGCGATAAAGAGTATTCAGGTATTTTTGGCCCTTCTATATCAGTTACTTCACATACTCTCAGTTTCATCATTATTTTTTACGGAGCAGCTAATGAAGGATTGTTAAACATAAAGCCAAACCTTGGAAGTAGAAGACCATAGCATGACTATATTACATAGGGCACCAAAATAGGAGACAGAAAATGAGATTTTAGTTGTTTAACCAAGATCGCGAAGAACAGGCCTAGTTTCAGTTCTGTAGTTTGGACCAGGTATTGCCTTAAATGATACTTTGTTGCGCACTGTCCTCTATTGGTTTGCTTTAAGATCGCAGTCAGGCCACAGTAAAAGAAATGCGAGCATAATGAAATCATCTGCATTAAGATGTTTGCCTGAAAAGTCTGGCTTTGACTACCAACTATCTTTGTGCCGGTAGAGTGAAGATGGGGACATCATTGATTGCATCGATATCTATAAGCAGCCTGCTTTTCGTCATCCAGCCCTAAGGAATCACACAATTCAGGTCGGACTCAAAGTTTGTTTCTTTATTCTCTTTTCTTTACCCTTTTTCCTTTTCCTTTTCCTCCTCCTCCTTTATATCTTTGACATAAAGTATACGAGGGAGATGTTAATCATTTCTCATTTCAAAGAAGCAAATGGTGACCTTTATGTAGTGACAAATTCACACAGCTCTCATCATGTTTCAAGCTTTCTTCTCCTAATTTAGATGGCACCGAGTGACAATCCGTCTATCGTGACGACTGGAATGCCTGAAGCATTCACGAAAAGCGACACGAGTTCCTCCATATTTAGGACATCACAGCTGTGGCAAAAAAGGGAAGCTGTCCCAAGGGGACCATACCCATTCGAAGAATTCAGAAGAATAATATGGCTAAAGCGAGCTTGCCAGTTGACTATGGAAGGAAGAAGGCTCAAAATTCCCATCGAGGCACTGAGATGGATGAGAATAAAATTCAAAACCTCCTTCAGAGTAATCACTCTGTATGTATGCATTCGCACTTTTTTATTTGGGGTGATTTATATTAACGGTACATGCCAACACTTCAAGTTTTTGACATTGGTTGTACTGTATACAAGATGGCCATATTGATCACGGAAGGTTATAGTTACACCGGTGCCAAAGGAGATATTAAAGTTTTCAACCCGCATGTCGAATATGATGATGAATGGACCACTTCTCAAATCGCTCTAAAGAGTGCCGTTCTTCAAGATTATGAGTGTGTCGAATCTGGATGGGCGGTATGTGCAAGTCGCTGCTTCATCATTTAGTTTAACCTAGTGATAGTTATGTGACAATTGCTTTCCGGTAATTAATTCTACCCTGACTCCTAATAATTTCGAACATTTCAGGTGAATCCTGGTGTCTATGGCGACCGGAAGACTCGGTTTTTTGTATATTGGACAGTAAGCTCATCATCTGAACTCATTCTTCATTTAGATAAAGATGACATATGCCTGGTCTCGATGGCAGTCACTGCAACAGATTTTCTTTTTCTTCAATAGTATTAAGGAGGACTTCCATTCACACCTTGACTTGATCTTTGTTTGGCCTATCTTGGGTACGACAGAGCAAAACCAATACTGTATCTTCCTCTTCCGTGTATCAGGCTGACTCAGGGAAAAAAACCGGCTGCTTTGATCTCACTTGCCCTGGTTTTGTTCAAACAAGCAGCAAGGTTGCCCTTGGTGCGGCCATTCATCCCATCTCAACAACAGACGGCCTTCCATATCAGATAACCCTTTATCTCTTCAGGGTGAGATAGTACTTATCCATGACCATATCGAGATACTATCTGGAGAATTCACAAACTAGTCAAATTTAGCTTTTCTGACAAATTGAAAGTCATTGGTAACGACTTCTCTGTGCGATTTCAGGATCCAAGCACTAGCAACTGGTGGGTTCAATATGATGAAAAGACGAATGTTGGTTACTTCCCGCCTGAGCTATTCGCCTACCTACCTCAAACTGCACAAACTGTGCAGTGGGGAGGTGAAGTGTATAGCTCGAGAATTGGGGGATTTACGCCCCACACCTCGACACAGATGGGCAGCGGGCAGTTCCCCATCCTTGAAGAATCGAGTGGATACGTGAAGAGGATACGGGTCCGTGATAACTCAATGATCCTGAAGTTCCCGGAACAGATTGACCACTACACAGATGAGTATAGGTGTTATGATGTGAGATACCTTGGGGATTATATTGAAGATCCTGAGTTTTATTTTGGAGGACCTGGAAGGAACGAGTTGTGCCCCTGACTAGACATGGCAGCTGCAAGTTTCTTGTGTTTCAGCCTGATCCTCATTTAGCAGTGTTATGAGCAGAGTTTAAAGAAAAAGGAACATTTATTTTCCCATTTATTTGTCACCAATTGAAAGCCTTTCTTACATGTCTTAGAATTTCAGACCTGATCAATTGGCGGTTTAAACTAAACCTGGAGGCATGGTTCAAGCTTGTATTCTCTGGAGCAGGCCCTAGCCCGCTCATCAAGTTAGGCATGAAGTCCAGGCCAGAACACAGTAACAATTTATATGGGTGAAGCCTGATTTGCCCAAAATTTAATCTTGTGGATTTTATACCATAATCACAATGCCTTTATTGAAGTTTAACGAGCTGGCAGTTTCCGTATTCAAATTATACTTCAGATCCCTTATCTTCTTCTGCTAAGAGAAAACTCATGCTCTTACTCAGCATGCTTGGCAAATTTTCTTGCAGTGCAGATTATTTGCGGTCAGTTTCTCGTGCATCTGTAAAGAATACAATGGTATATGGCACAAAAAGGATAAATGATTATGTTATAATTTTTATGTACTATGAGAATAATAGTTTATTCTAGACCAAAAGGACAGTACCCAAAGGACTGTTATATTAGCAAAGCCCTTTTGAATATTCACTATATCGTGTTATTTCATTCCTTCTTAATCCCTCCCACTTCAGACATTTTCATGTGGAGAAGCAGAAGGAACAATGGAGAAAGTGGGGTTTATGCTTTTTTTGGCTATGATATTGTGTTGGGCCACATTGGCTAATAGTGTATCAAGAAAATCAACAAATAGAGAGGCTTCGGAGGACGAGGATGACATTGATAGGAGACTCAGGCTTCTTAATAAGCCTGCAGTGAAGAGCATTCAGGTATCGCATTGCCTTCAACTCCTCTTGAATAGGCTTTCTGCTGGTATTCATTCATGGTTTGAAGAACCAATCTGTGAGACGCTAGCTTTTACCACCCTTTTGATAATCTTTTGGCCTGAAAAGGACTTCTTTTGTTTTGGGAGCAAAAAAGATCTCCGGACCCGTTTTCAGGATTTTGGCTATTCTGCATTCAGCTTACACTAATATCTCCTGAGGCTTCGATCTTCCAGTCATCTGTGGTGTCTCTTCATATAACAATGTAATGAAACTCAGATCCACGGCCGTCCTTAAACATTTGCTTTTGGTACGAAACCTGTGTAAATTAGTTCTGAATTCTCTCTGGGCCTGATGAGTGCAACCCAGGTGTTTTCGAGGAGCCATTTCAAGAAAGAGTGACAACATTTTTCGAGTCTTACTGCAGATCATGCACCCATCTTTTTGCGGAAATCAAATCTACAGTACTCATCCTTTGGCTCAAGTAGATAAGTAGAGGATGTAGTGCAATTTGAGTTCTTTCAGAAAAGTTGTTCTCTCACTCTCTCTCTCTCTCTCTCTCTCTCTCACGCACCTACTCACTCAGACACAACAGAAAAGTGACGTTTCAGACAGCTATTTGTTTGTTAGCTACTTAATGGACATAATTAATGAAAGCTTGTCCACTTCCAAGTTCCAACAAATTCAGTTATAGACTAATTCCAGGTTCTGTTTGATTGATAGAACGTGGACGGAGATATCATCGACTGTGTTGACATGCATAAACAACCAGCCTTTGACCATCCCGCGCTGAAAAACCATGTGATTCAGGTCCGTTTCCTAACTTTAGCTTTCTTACTTACAATTGACATTTTGATCACAACATTATTCTAGTCTGATAAATTCTAAATAGCTTTTATTTGAATTGAACTGGCTATCTCGAGAACTCAAATTAGTGGATTGCAAGTTTTGATCTTATATACGGAAAGCAGACTGATTTTTTCTCTCTTGTTCTTCTTGTTCTTCTGTTTTTTTTTTTTTTTTTTTTTTTTTTTTTTTTTTTTTTGTATTTCTTGAAACCTTATATCCTATTATTCCTTCAAATGCAGATGAAACCCAGCATTACGCTGCCTTCGGAAACCAAAGCAACAAAAATTAAGTACTCAAAACCAGCAATATCTCAGACCTGGCAAAAGAGTGGAAGTTGTCCTGAGGGAACTATTCCCATCCGACGTATCCGGCAGCAAGACTTGTTGAGAGCTTCTAGTCTCGAGAAATTTGGGAAAATGTATCATCCTCATCCTCAGGACCAAGTGGCAAATTCAACCCTCGATGAAAATGGTCGGAACGTGGTCATAAATGGAACCCAAGTCTCTCTTCCTTATCAAAAAGATCGTTCTGTAAGCATTTCTTCGACTGAATTCAGCACCCCATGATCACTTTATTTTGCTGATAGAAACTTGTTCCCTCACACGTTCAGTGTCTAGTAATACCATTTCACTATGTTTCTTGGGCAGCAAGCAATCCTTTTGACAGCAGGGTACCACTACATTGGAGCTTCCGGCGATATAAATGTCTGGAATCCAAACGTTGACATGCCAGACGACTTCACTTCAGCCCAGATATGGCTTCTGGCTGGCCCTGGCAATAAGTACGAAAGTGTTGAATCAGGATGGATGGTCTGTCTTCCAGTTTCAGTCTAGGCCTCTTTTACTTTTAGCACGTTAGTTTTTGGTTATCTGTTGAGATGGCTCAAATTTTTTTTCCTATTCTCAGGTGAACCCAAAGTTATATGGAGATAAGCAAACTCGACTTTTCACACATTGGACAGTGAGTACTCTGCCATCATTATAGACCATTTCTTTTGGGCGGAACTGAATCTTTAACTGATTCTGTTTTTCAATTTCTTCTATACTCAGGTTGATGGAAGCGTCGCCACAGGCTGCTTCGATTTGACTTGTTCTGGGTTCGTTCAAACTAGTACCGAGGTGGCCCTTGGCTCTGCTCTGAGCCCGATTTCTTCTGAACGGGCACAATATCAGATATCAGTCGGCATGTTCATGGTACTTACGTTCTCAATTTGCCTTCTCTACTTGCGGTAAACCTGATTGGCAAATCCTTGCTTGAGCGGGCTAGTTTGATATTTAACTTCCCAAAGGTGTCAATGTGCGCTTGGAGAGTGAATTGCCCATTGGGCGTGACCACAAAAAAGCTGAGTGACATTAAACTTCCCAAAGGTGTCAAAACCGGCTAAACCACTCCACTTATTTTACAATTTCATCTGAATTGGGTTCACCCATTAATTCAGGTTTTACTTAAAAAGTTGTAAGTTCTCTTTTTTGGAAATAGTATTTTTGAGCAGAGATAATTATCACTGAACTAGGATCCACACACTTCCAACTGGTGGCTACGCCTCACGAACAACCTGGTCGTCGGGTATTTTCCAGCATCTCTTTTCTCTACCTTGAAGACCAGCGCCGTAATGGTCAATTGGGGAGGCCAAGTGTACAGTACGATGGTGAAGAAGTCTCCTCACACCAGAACTGCCATGGGAAGTGGGGAGTACTCGGAGAAACTCCACGGCCATGCCTGCTACATCAACCATGTTAGGATTATGGACTACTCACTTTCACTCAAGTACCCTGGAATGGTTCAGGTTTACAATGATGAAGTGTATTGCTACAATGGAAACAACCATCGAGATGGATATGTCGGTGAGCCTGTTTTCTACTTTGGCGGGCCGGGACAAAATAATTTCTGTCCATGAGTGATCTGTGTATGTCATGCCAGTATTGCTGACAAAATTTCCTTTCAGAGAATTTAACAGCTTGCCATTATAGACGCCCTTTCAACTCCCCAGAGATGACAAATACCATAGATCCAAAGTTCCTTCATCAAGCATCACTAAAACGTCGAGAACAAAGAACTGCTGAAAAGTCACAGATTCACTTATGCGCACTGAGCGAGGACATGCCGAAGATGATCCATTCTCACGCGTCATCACATGCATTATACACAGCAAATTTGCCACACCCAATAGTCACAAGCTTTTCAACTCCCCTAGTAAAGAAAATGATGAAATTACTGACACAACATACAAAAAGACAAGATGGCTCTTCGATTGGAAGTTACATTATAGCGATACATAGGACGCCAATTCACTGGAGCAAAGTTCGCCTTGCCTTTATCAAAAGACGACTTACACCGAGATGAAAAATGTAATATGGTGATGAACTTCCATATAGGACTAGCTACTATACATAAACCAATCTACAATGACCAAAAGATAAATGGAACACTGATACAGAAACTTTCACACTCAGATCTCAAATGAGTTTATGAGTTTACGACTTTATGAGCGACAAGGGCCCGTTTGGTTCGGCTTTTGGGGAATGCCATTGGGAGAATGCAAATATTTTTTAGGGAAATGGGCTTTCGAAAATGTTAGACCATTTGGTAAATTTTAGCATTGAAATGCAACTTAGCATAAACACCGTTTGGCAAAATTTACATTTGGAATTACCTTTGGTTATTTTTTATTTTTTTAAAAATTTGAAATCAAATTCCGGAGACGGCCAGGCGAACCGGCACCGCCCGAACGGCCGAGATCCGCCAGATCGGTGGCTTGAGGAGACCAGATCGCGAGGCTTCTCGCCGATCGCGGGCCGAGCGCCGCCTTTGGCAATGAAGAAGACGAACGGCGAAGAAGAAGCGAACGTCGGAGGAGACGATGAACAGTGACGCGATGAACAGTAAAATCGCATGTCCGGAATGCCGAATGCTCAAAGCTGGTCCCCTCGGCATTCAGCTTTCAGCATTTAAAATGCCTACATTTTGCAAATGGGCATTTAAAAGTTTTTGCCAAACACCCAAAATTTTCCCCAAGGGGCTTTGGGGCCCAAAGCCCCTTGGGAATGCCCAACCAAACGCCCCCTTAGCCGAGCCCGTAAATGGAGTCGTACTGTCTCCTCTCTTCTAATATAGACCTGAATATATGAGCCACGGGCTCGGTTGCAGATCTAGCGTTGTGAGGCACACTTCTAATAACTCTTGTTGGCTGGTCTGCCTAGCGAAGCTGAGATCCCGTTTAGAAACCACTGGAGCACCAGGAAAAAGTGGGAGCGCTTCTTTCCCCTCTGAGGATTATACATTCCCAAGTCCCTCTGGTGGTTTCTCGTTTAGACTGCTAACTGTGCTTACCTGCAACTCACTGTCTTTATTTGCTTGGAATTTGATCTGAGCAACTCATCCTTTTCTCTGCTTAGATATGTTAGATAAATTCTGATGTTGCAGAATTGGCGTCCAATGACCGAGAGTAACCCCAAAGGGCCCATTTTCATATCAAACACAAGTGTTGGATAATTCAGCAGCTTTGAAATATTTGTTAGTAGTTATGACCGCCATTAAAGTCATCATTTGTGTAACAGTTTTGCAATGATTTTACAATTGCTGTATAATGGCTTTATATTGTTTGATTTTTTTCTTCATAAATTCTTAATTATTTTATAAGGCTATGCAACTGTTATCTTTTTTAATAATTACCCATATTTATAATGGTTTCATAATGGCTCTCTCTTTCATGTGGATATAAAAGTAAAACTTCAAACCACGTCCAAAAGGGAGAAATGTATTAAAAGGATATAACGTTGTTCCTATTCCTTCTAATATTTAGTGTGGATTATGGAATAATGTCCATTGTGTCTTGAGAAAATAGCCGTTAAAACCTATCGCACCAAGTTTCCCACTCCAAGGGACGGAATTATCCTTAAAAACAATGCTTGCACGCCTCAAACAATTAACTTTATTTTATCATATTTTAATAATGGATTTCCAATGGTTCTTATGTTTTCGTATCACCTAACATTTTTCCAACAATTTTAAGGATAATAGCCTTATAGATTCTCAAACTGAAATTGTTGCCGCTACCACTATTGTAGCCATTGCCACAATTGATGCCTCTAATTCCGTTGCTCCAGCCGTCACTGTCGCCATCAGCGTTACCATGTGTGTCGTTTAATTGAGCTTTGATATGTTCTGTTTTGTTGTTATACCGAATTCTTATTTTTGCTAATAGACCATGCTTTAATGACGCTGTGGATGTTTTTGTCATGTTAATTGAAATTAAGAAAATGGACTGATTTGAAGGACTTTGATGTGCTTGAATGTCGAGTGTGAGTTCGACTCTTTGACCCGTCTTTATGTAGTTTGTGAATAGGGTTACTCTCCTTAAGCTTAGCCATTGTGAGATCAAAGGTACAACTCTCACTCTATGCATTGTTTTTTTCTTTCATCATTTTCTATCGGATCAGTTCACTCCAAAAAAGAAAATTACTATGTTAATCATCGCTCTAATTCATGTGTTGACTGTCAAGTGAAGAGATAGAAAATCGTGATGTGTTAATCTTTAGGTTATTATTTGTAATTAGTCAATAATGTTGATGCAAATTGATTTTTCTTGTGATGTGTCCTATGCTGGATGTCCAAAGAACTAACAAGATTTTCCATCAATTTGACATTAGTTGATTTGCCCCTTAGTTGATTTGGCATCAAAGTACATTTTGAGTTTTATTTACTCCCATGTTTGTATATATTAACTATGAATAGTTTCTGAAAAGATTTACTGCCGTATAAAACTACATGTGATGATATTTGATTTCAAGCCAGACCAGAACTTGTTACAAGGTAACACTGGTATTTGTGTGCTCGATTGTGTCTAAGTTTGTGTCATTAAAATTGAATAGCTTTGTCTACCATGTTTTACAAATTTAAATTGTTGGGTCTTTTTTTTTTTTTTTTTTCTAATTCATATTTAACACACAGAGGAATTTTTGCAGAATCATAAGTGCACTTAATTACAGTTATTATGTGGATTTCTTATTCATTTTTGGGTTTCCGTTAACCTCTGAGTTGGTTAACATTTTTGGAGTAACATGTACCGTTGACAGCGTAGATGTGATTGGAAAATCCCCAAAAACTTTATCTCTTCATGGGGATTATATTGGAGATCCTGAGTTTTATTTTGGAGGTCCTGGACGGATTGAGTTGTGCCCCTGATTAGACATCGCGGCTGCTTGTTTCTTGCTTTTCAGCCTGATCCTCATATGGCGGATGTTATGAACGGAGTTCAAAGAAAAAGCAGCATCAATGTTTCCGTTTTATCTTTCACCAAATCGAAAGCCTTTCTTGCATGTCTTAGAATTCCAGACCTGATCCATCGGCGGGCTAAAGTAAACCTGGAGGCATGGCTCAAGCTTGTATTCTCTGGAGCTGGCCGGAGCCCGCTCATCAAGTTAAGCATGAAGTCCACGCCGGAACACAATAACAAATACGTATCGGTGAATCGTCATTTGTCCAAAATATAAATCTCGTGGATTTATACCATAATCACAATGCCTTTTATGAAGTATAACCATCTGGCAGTTTCCATATTCGAATTATACTTCCGATCCTTGATCTTCTTCTGCTAAGAGAAAACTCGCGCTCTTAATCAGCATGCTCGGCAAATTTTTGCAGTGGAGATCATTTTCGGTCGGTCTCTTTTGCATTGCTGTAATCTGTAAAGAACACAGTGGTATTGGGCAGAAAAAGTCATAAAGGTTGACCTTATTTATGTGTTGATGTGAACTGAAGTAATCAAAGTTCAATCTTATCATATCTTAATTCAGTTAAACTGATCAGGATACCCTTTATTTTCCTTCGATTTGGCTTTAGGTTGGCAGTTGAGTACTTCCTATTTTTAACCGAAGCAAATATGGTCAGTGATCAAATTACAGTGGTGAATCTGGATTTTGCAAGGTTTTTGCCTTTCTTGGATAAACATTGCATTGTTTTGAAAATTCCCTTTTTTGTGTTATCTCAATCCTTTATAATCCCTTCCCCCTTTAGTGATTTTCCAGCTGAGAAGCAAAAGGAACAATGGAGAAAGTGGGATTTATGCTTCTCTTGGCTATGACATTGTGTTGTGCCACGATGGCTAATAGTGTATCAAGAAAATCGATGAACAGAGAGGCTTCAGAGGACGAGGATGATATTGATAGGAGACTCAGGCTTCTTAATAAGCCTGCAGTGAAGAGCATTCAGGTATAACATTGCCTTCGACTCCTCTTGAATAGGCTTTCTGCTGATATTGATTCATGGTTTGGAAAGAGATTTACATCAAACCAGAGACACCCGCCTTTTCCGCCATTTTCATCATTTCTCGGCCCGGAAAAGACTTCTTTTGTTATGGAGGGCAAAAGAAATCTCCAACCCGTTTTCAGGATTTCGGCCGTTTTGCATCAGCTTACGCTGATATCTCATAAGACTTCAATCTTTCGATCATTTGCCGTGTCTCTTTATATAACAATGTCAAGAAACTCAGTTCCACAACTACCATCGAACATTTGCTTTTGGAACAAATCCCACGTTTTTCCAGAGCCATTTCAGGAAAAAGTGATTAACATTTTTGGAGTTTTACTGCATGTGCCATAAGATCCAGCACAGTTTTGCTGTATTCCAAATTGTATTTCACCGCTCAATAGAACTGACGATATGAATATGCGATATGCATTTCACACCCCCCCCCCCTCCTTTTTCTTTTCAGTTCTGGCCAGAAAGTAATGCCATTTATTGGATCACAATGTCAAATTTTTCTGACGCACTCACTCAGACACAACAGAAAAGTGCCGTTTCAGACACCCATTTGTTTGTCAGCTATTTAATGGACATGATTTCTTCCACTAAATCAAATTGCAGACTGATGTCCAGTTTTCGTTTGATTGATAGAGTGCAGACGGAGATATCATCGACTGTGTTGACATGCATAAACAACCAGCCTTCGACCATCCCGCAATGAAGAACCACGTCATTCAGGTCCAATTCCAAACCTTGGCTCTCTTACTTACAATTGACATTTTGGTCACAACATTTTTTGAGTCTGATAAGTTCTAAATAGCTCGTATTCAATTGAACCAGCTAGTCTCAGAAAACTCAAATGAGTGGTTTGCACATTTTGATCTTATATATTGAAAGCAGCCTGATTTTTCCTCTCCTCTTTTTGGGATATTTCTCGGCAACCTTATTTACTTTTCTTCCTTCAAATGCAGATGAAACCCAGCATTGAATTGACTTTAGAAAACAAAGCAACAAAAAGTGAGCCCTCAAAACCAGTAATATCTCAGACTTGGCAAAAGAGTGGAAGTTGTCCTAAGGGAACTATTCCCATCCGGCGAATCCAGCGGCAAGACTTGTTGAGAGCTTCTAGTCTCGAGCAATTTGGGAAAATGTATCAGCCTCGGGACCACGTGGCAAATTCAACCCTCAATGAAAATGTTCGAAACTTGGTCATAAATGGAACCAAAGTCTCTCTTCCTTATACACAAGATCGTTCTGTAAGCATTCGTTTAACTGAATTCAATGCCCCTTGTTCACTTGCTCGTGGAAACTTGTTCCTTCACACGTTCAGTGTCTAGTAATGCCATTTCGCTATGTTTCTTGGGCAGCAAGCTGTCCTTTTAACAGCAGGGTTCAGCTACATAGGAGCTTCAGGCGACATAAACGTATGGAATCCGAACCTTGATTTGCCAGATGACTTCACTACAGCCCAGATATGGCTTCTAGGCGACCTCGGCGATAAGTATGAAAGTGTTGAAGCAGGATGGATGGTCTGTCTTTCAGTTTTAGTCTACGCCCCTTTCACTTATAACCGGTTAGTTGTTGGTCATCTCTTGAGATGGCTCAAAAAGATTTTCCTATTCTCAGGTGAACCCGAAGTTATATGGAGATAAGCAGACTCGACTTTTCACGCATTGGACAGTGAGTACTCTGCCATCGTAATAGACCATTTCTTTTGGACGGAGGTGAATCTTAAACTGATCGTGTTTTTTCCATTTCTTTTATACTCAGGTCGATGGAAGCAAAGCCACAGGCTGCTTTGATTTGACCTGTTCTGGGTTCGTCCAAACTAGTACCGACGTGGCCCTCGGCTCTGCCCTGGGCCCGATGTCTTCTGAATCAGCACAATATCAGATGTCAGTCGCCTTGTTCTTGGTACGTAAGTTATAAATCTTCATTCCTTCTTTACTTGCGGTAGACCTGATTGACAAATCCTTGCTTGGGCGGGCTAGTTTGACAATCAACTACCCAAAGGTGTCCGTGTGCGCTTGGACAATGATTTGCCCTTTGGGCATGACCACGACAAAGCTAAGTGGGGAAATATTCGACAAATCACGATTATACTCAACGTCAATCCTGACTTAGCCACTCAAAACTGTTTTACAATTTCATTCGACTTGGGTCTCGCCATTAATTCAGGTTTAACTTAAAAAGTTGCAAGTCCTCTTTCTGGAAATATTATTTCTGAGCAGAGATAGTTATCATTGAACCAGGATCCTAATTCTACCAACTGGTGGCTAAGCCTCACGAACAGCCTGGTCCTCGGGTATTTTCCGGGATCCCTTTTCTTCTACTTGAAGCAAAAGGCCATAATGGTCAACTGGGGAGGTCAAGTGTACAGTACGATGGTGAAGAAGTCTCCTCACACCAGAACTGCCATGGGAAGCGGGGAGTACTCGGAGGCATTCCACGGCCGCGCCTGCTACATCAAAAACGTTAGGATTATGGACTACTCACTTTCACTCAAGTACCCTGAAATGGTTCAGGTTTACAATGATGAAGTGTACTGCTACAACGGAAACAACCATAGAGATACACTCATCGATGAGCCTGTTTTCTACTTCGGCGGGCCGGGACAAAATAATTTCTGTAAGTGAGTGATATGTGAATGTCATGCAAGTATTGCAGACAGAAGTTCCTTTCAGAGAATTTCACTCGTCACAGGCTTTTGAACTCCCTTCAGTAAAAGTGAAACAGCTTTTGCCACGACAGATCCCTTTCAGACTCCCCGCATATGGCAAATACTTTTGATCCAAAGTTCCGTCATTGAGCATCACTAATACGCCCATAACAAAGAACTGCCCAAAAGCCGGAGAGATTTACTTATGGGCACCGAGCAAGGACATGCCGAAAACGATCCACCCTCATGCATCATCGCATGCATCATACAGAGCGAATTCAAAGCACCCAATAGGCACAAGCTTTTCGAATATCTTAAAGAAAATGATGAGATTACTGATGCAACAGGCAAAACACAAGAAGGCTCTTTGGTCATATCGTAGCGATATATAGGACGTCAATTCACTGAAACAAAATTTACCTTGCCCTTAACAAAACACACCTTTAGCGACTTATACCTAGATGAAAATGTAATATAGTGATGAATTTCCATATAGGACTGCTCAGTATACATAAACCAATCTGTAATGACCAAAAGATAAATGGAACACTGATACAGAAACTAACGCTCACAACTAAACTGAGTTTCTGAGTTTACGACTTTAAGAGAACCAACATAGTCAGCCAAACCCCTAAATGGAGTTGAGCTGTTTCCTCTCTTCTTTTATAGACCTGAATATTTGAGCCACGGACTCGATTGCAGATCGACCACTGTCAGGCACACTTATAATAACCCTTGTTGGCTCTTCCGCCTCATGAGCCTGAGATCAGCCTTCAGAAGCCCCTAGAGCAACAGGAAAAAAACGGGAGCGCTTCTTTCCCCTCCAAGGATCGGACATTCCCAAGTCCATCTGGTCGTTTCTCTCTAGGACTGCTCGACATGCTCACCTGCAACTCACTGACTTCATTGGCTTGGAATTTGAACTGAAACTGATCCTTTTCCCTGCATAGGTGTGTTAGATGAATTCTGATGTTGCAGAAGATGAATTCTGATGTTGCAGATTGTCAACTTCCCCTCTGGATAATTGGCGTGTTTGATCATATTGGACAGGTCAAAACTGGTTCGTTTGTTCTACAGATGAACCTGAAGAATTGAAGCTCATGACGGGCATACCGTACGTGGGGAAATAACTCTGGCCTCGTGGAGGAACACCTGAAGGGAACCCAATTCCTTGGTGATGACGATGCAACGGAACTCCATGAGCAGGGTTTGGGATGTTCGTAAAATATGGGCTTAAAATAAAAAGAAAAGATTTTCCAAGAAAGAAAAACACATGAATATATAATAGGATCGGTTTTGTTGCTTGAAAAGTCAACAAAAGAGGAAAAAGCAAATATACCAAATTCTACTATAACGGATATCTACCATTATGGTCCTCGCAAAATTTCTTCCCAGGAGAGTTGACTTGAGAAGTTTTGCCTAAGCCAGAAGCACCCACAATTTAGAAGATATAGTGACCCAGCGATCAACTTCTGGACCTGTAAATGCATTGAGATACGTTACTACTACCAGACTTTGCCAAATAATTCCATTGAAGAGCCACATCCAGCATACCTTTATCAGTCTATGCAACTCAAAGACTTGAACTGCTAACACTTCCTGTTGACTGAAATGAGTAACAGGGAGTTATGTCAAGACAGAGACAATAAAAATTCATTGACTTAGGCATACAAAAGACAAGCAAATACTCCAATCAAATCAGATGGTCAATAGCATAGATC
Source organism: Eucalyptus decipiens (assembly GCA_014182575.1). Lineage (NCBI taxonomy): Eukaryota > Viridiplantae > Streptophyta > Magnoliopsida > Myrtales > Myrtaceae > Eucalyptus > Eucalyptus decipiens. The sequence goes on along the minus strand of CM024611.1, from coordinate 46,773,395 downwards.
TGGATGAACAACAGTCTACCCAAATTCTACTATAGCTCCTTATGAGGAGTTCCACACATTGGAAGGCATTAAGCATCCAACTAAACTCATCCAAAATCTAGCCAGTACTAAGAATGACAGTAGCAGAGCAATCACAGGCAAAAGTACTTCAAATATTGCCTTGATATCTCCATAACCTTGCACCTAAATTTTCTTTCTTTTTTTATCACAACATCAACTACTATTTCATCGGGTATTGTGCGCAGCACCAAAGCTGGGTACTGTGCACAGCACCAAAGCTAGGACTACAGCCGATATATTTTCTCAAACCAGACAATTAGTCTATGAAGATAATAGAGTCAGGATTCATATGCACTAAAGCAAAATTATACCTAGAAATTGCATATGCAGAATGGATTGGCACCCATTTCTAATACCACAAATACCAAGGTGCAACATGACAAATAATCCTTTGGTCACCATATCACTCGGAAATGGTCTGAGACATGTCACCGCACTACCTTCTGCCATGTCCCCTGCCGCACCATGTCCTCATTATTAGTGAATCTCACAATATGGCAAGCAAGAACAAGAGAAAACATGGAGACATATTTCTAGAGAGAAAATACAACGGCACAATGAAGGAGAGAATAATGGGAGAATTGCATCCAAAGTCCTTAAAATTTGAACTTTTTGCAGTTTAGCCAGAACATTACAAGTTCTGATCACTCAACTTCCATAACCAAACTGGACAATTTAAAAAGAATACTTTGGAATCTTGTTTACATGCAAGAACAAAATCACAAAAAATTGAGAGTAAGGCAATAACAGCCTTAGATATTAAATCTAGATGAACGTGTCCAGGGTTAAGCATACAGGCACTTACTTGACAATTGCTCTCCTGACTTTCCAGAAATGTTTTTAATCTGTAATGAAGACTTTGGATGCATCGTCATTCCTGCCAGCGTCAACTATGAGCAACACGACACATCTCATTTAAGATTTCCATACCAAAGCTATTAGGCTCAGGTGGACATCTCTGGTTTTCTCCCAAACAAGTATCGGATCTTGGCCTTTGCAGATTAACCGAAGTGATAGCTTTGTGACAGTTGCTTTCCAGTAATTCTAACCCAACGCCTAACGATTCCAGAATTTTCAGTTGAATCCTGGCATGTATGTCGACTGGAAGACTTGTGTATTTGCATATTGGACAGTTAACTCATCATCCAAACTCATTTTCCATTTAAATGAACATGACAAATATACTGAGTCTCATTGGCAGTCAAATGGGACAAATGTTTCCTTTTTTTTTGCTAAGTAGGGCTTCCATTCACACCTTGACTTGATCTTTGTTTGGCCTATCTTTGGTATGACATTGCAAAACCAACATTGTATCTTCCTCTTCTGTGTATCAGGCTGACTCTGGGAAAAAAATCGGCTGCTTTGATCTCACTTGCCCTGGTTTTGTTCAAACGAGCAGCAAGATGGCCCTCAGCACGGCCATTCATCCCATCTGGACAAAGGATGGCCTTCCCTGTCAAATAACACTTTATCCCTTAAGTGTCAGATACTACCGATCTATGACCACATTGAGATACTACTCGAAGAATTCACAAACTAGTTACTTTTAGCTTCTTTGACAAATTGAAAGACGTTGGTAAAGACTTCTCCATGCAATTTCAGATCCAAACACCAATAAATGGTGGGTTCAATGTGATGAGAAGACGAATGTTGGTTACTTCCTGCCTGAGCCATTCGCCTACCTACCTCAAACTGCACAGACCGTGCAGTGGGGAGGCGAAGTGTATAGCTCAAGAATAGGGAAATTTTGCCCCACACCTCGACATGGATGGGCAGCAGGCAGTTTTCCTTTAAGAATTGAGCAAATAAGTGACGAGGGCATGGGTCTGTGACAACTTGATGATCCTGAAGTTCCCGGAAGAGATTGACCACTACACAGAAGAGTTTACCTTGGGGATATTGAAGATCCTGAGTTTTATTTTGGAGGTCCTGGATGGAATGGGTTGTGCCCCTGACTAGACACCGCAGCTGCTAGTTTCTACGTTTTTCAGACTGATCCTGGTACGGCAGATGTTAGGAACAGAGTTTAAAGAAAAAGGACACTTATTTTCCCGTTTCCTTTTCACCAATTGAAAGCCTTTCTTATATGTCTTAGAATTTCAGATCTGATCAACCGGCAGGCTAAACTAAACCTGGAGGCATGTTCTCTTCAGGTTAAGCATGAAGCCAGGCTGGAACACGGTAACAAACTCGTGTGGGTGAAGCCATAACACAGTAATTGAAGATTGTATGGGCTTGCTGGCTCGGCTTAAATGTGTGGAAGTAAACCATTCTCATCCCATCTATTAAGCACTTCAGGTCAATGGGTCCACGTGAAGCCAATCAGTTTGCAGATTGGATTGCCAAACCCATAGATTAGAGTACCTCCCTCCTAATTGGCTATCTAAGCCCTTGGGGATTTGGTGTGTTTAGACGTTTATTGTGGTTGTCTTCCTAACTTCGCTGGTTAAATGTAAGTGATATGTTTCCACCAAAAAAAAAAAAAAAAAGAAAAGAGAAAAGCCACATTTGTCCAAAATATAAATCTCGTAGATTTTTATGCCATAATCACAAGGCCTTTTATGAAGTTTGACGAGCTGGCACTTCCCATATTTAAATTATACTTTAGATCCCTGATCTTCTTCTGCTAAGAGAAAATTCATGCTCTTAATCAGCATGCCTGGAAAATTTTCTTGCAGTGCAGGTCATTTTCAGTCAGTTTATCGTGCATTGCTGCAATCTGTGAAGAACACACTGGTATTTGGCAGAAAAGTCGTATAAGGTTATCTTTTTCTGTGTTGACGTTAACTGAAGCAGTCAAAGTTCAGTCAATCTTGACTTAATTCACAAGAAACAATCTGGTCGGTGTATCATTGTCTTTTCTTTCCATTTGGCTTTTTGTTAGTAAATGCGTACCTTCTGTTTCAACCGAAGCAAATGTGTCAAGTGATCAATCACAGTGGCAAATTGGGATTTTGCAAGGTTCCTGGCTTTCGTGGACAAACATTGAATCGGTTTTGCATTTTCCATTTTTTGTGTCATTTCAATCTTTTTTAATCGCTTCCCCTTCAGTCATTTTCCTGCTGAGAAGCCAAAGGAAAATGGAGAAAGTGGGATTTCTGCTCTTCCTGGCTATGGCATTGTGTTGGGCCACAATGGCTAATAGTGCATCAAGAAAATCAATGAATATTGAGGCTGCGGAGGACGAGGATGATATTGATAGAAGACTCAGGTTACTTAATAAGCCTGCAGTGAAGAGCATTCAGGTATCATATCTCCTTCAACGCCTCTTTGAATAGGCTTTCTGCTGATACTGATTCATGGTTTGAAAAACCAATCTGTGAGAATTACATCAAATAGGAGACGCTGGCCTTGATTTCTTGGCCCGGAAAAGGCTTCGTTTGTTTGGAAGGCAACAAAATTCTCCAACGTGTTTTCAGTATTTTTGGCTACTTTCCATCAGCTTACACTAATATCTCATAAAACCTCGATCTTTGAATCATTTCTGGTGTCTCTTCATATAACAATGTGATGAAAGTCAGTTCCACCGCCATCGCTGAACATTCGCTTTTGGTACAAAACCCATGTTTTTCAGGAGCAATTTCAGGAAAAAGTGATTACACTCTTGGTGATCAACTGCACATGTGCCATAACATTCAGGACAATTTTGCTGTATTCCAAATAGAACTAATGATATGAATACGTGATATGCTTTTATTCTCTCTCTCCTTTTCTTTCTTTCTTTTTTTCAGTTTTGGTCAGAAAGTAATGCCATATATGGGATCCCCTCAAATCACCATATAAGAAATGTTAAATTTTTCTTCCATGTCCTCAGTATTTTTGTTGCACCGTACTTCAACCATGCAACCATCTTTTTGCTGCTGTCAAATCTACAGTACTCATACATTGGCTCGAGTTGATAAGTAGAGGATGTGGTTGTAATTTGAGTTCTTTCAGAAAAGTTGCTCTCTTTCTCTCTCTCTCTCTCTCTCTCTCTCTCACGCACGCACTTACTCAGACACACAAAAGAAAAGTGACTTTTCAAGGCACTAACTTGTTCGTTAGCTACTCAATGGACACAATTAATGAAAGCTTGTTCACTCCCAATAAATTAAGTTGCAGACTGATGTCCAATTTTGGTTTGATTGATAGAGTGCAGATGGAGATATCATCGACTGTGTTGACATGCACAAACAACCAGCCTTCACCATCCCGCAATGAAGGAGCATGTCATTCAGGCCCGTTTCCTAACCATAGCTCTCCTACTTACAATTGACATTTTGATAACATTTTTTCAAGACTCATAAGTTCTAAATAGCTTTTACTTTAATTGAATCAGCTAGTCTCAGGAACTCAAACAAGCGGATTGCACGTTATCATCACACATATTGAAAGCAGCCTCATATTTCCTTTCTTCTTCTTCTTTTTTTTTTTTTTTTTTTTTTTTTTTTTTGGGGGTGGGGGGGTGGATTTCCTGGAAACCTCATTTACTATCCTTTCTTCAAAATGCAGATGGAACCCAGCATTAAATTGCCTTCAGAAAACAAAGCAACAAAAATTGAGTCCTCAAAGCCAGTAATAGCTCAAACTTGGCAAAAGAGTGGAAGTTGTCCCCGGGGAACTATTCCCATCCGACAAGTCCGGCGGCAAGACTTGTTGAGAGCTTCTAGTCCCGAGCAATTTGGAAAATGTATCATCCTCATTCACAGGACTACGTGGCTAATTCAACCCTCAATGAAAATGTTCGAAATGTGGTCATAAATGGAACCCGAGTCTCTCTTCCTTATACAAAAGATCGTGATGTAAGCATTCCTTCAACTGAATTGAACGCCCCTCGTTGACTTGCTTACAGAAACTTGTTCCCTCACACATTTTAGGGTCTAGTAATATTGTTTCACTATGTTTCTTGTGCAGCAAGCAATCCTTGTGACAGTAGGGTACAACTACATAGGAGCTTCCAGTGACATAAACTTATGGAATCCAAACCTTGATTTGCCAGATGACTTCACTACAGCCCAGATATGGCTTCTGGGTGGCCCCGGCAATAAGTACGAAAGTGTTGAAGCAGGATGGATGGTCTGCCTTTCAATTTCAGTCGGGGTCTCTTTTACTTACAACCTGTTAGTTGTTAATTATATACTGAGATAGCTCAGAAAGATTTTCCTATTCCCAGGTGAACCCAAAATTATATGGAGATAAGCAAACTCGGCTTTTCACACATTGGACCGTGAGTTCTCTATCATGATAGACCATTCCTTCTGGGCGGAGCTGAACCGTTTAATTGGTTGGCTTATCTTCCTTTTCCTTTATTACATAGGTTGATGGAAGCGTTTCCACAGGCTGCTTCGATTTGACCTGTTCTGGGTTCGTTCAAACTAGTTCTGAGGTGGCCCTCGGCTCTGCTCTAGGTCCGATATCTTCTGAACGGGAACAATATCAAATATCAGTCGGCATCTTCTTGGTACTTAAATTCTCAATCTTCTTTGCCTTCTTTACTTGCAATAGACCGGATCAGCAAATCCCTGTTTGAGCAGGCTAGTTACATTCAAATGCCCAAAGGTGTCCGTGTGCCCTTGGACAATGATTTGCTCTTCATGTCAATCCTGACTTAACCATTCCAACCATTTTACAATTTCATCTGAATCGGGTTCGCCCATTGATTCAGGTTTACCTTTAAAAAGCTGTACCTTCTCTTTTTTGGAAATATTATTTTTGAGCGGAGATAATTATCATTGAACCAGGATCCAAATACTTCCAACTGGTGGCTACGCCTCACGAACAACCTGGTCCTCGGGTATTTTCCAGGGTCCCTTTTCTTCTACCTGAAGCGCAGCGCCATAATGGTCAACTGGGGAGGTCAAGTGTACAGTACGATGGTGAAGAAGACTCCTCACACCAGAACTGCCATGGGAAGTGGGGAGTACTCAGGGGCACTCCATGGCCATGCCTGCTACATCAACCACGTTAGGATCGTGGACTTCTCACTCTCGCTCAAGTACCCGGAGTGGGTTGGGGTTTATAGTGATGAAGTGTACTGCTACAATGGGAACAACCATAGAGATGGGTACGTCGGCGAGCCCGTGTTCTACTTCGGCGGACCGGGACAAAATCATTTCTGCCCATGATGATGAGTAATATGTGAATGTCATGCAAGTGTAGCGAACAAAATTTCCTTTCAAAGAATTTCATTTGGGGTCACAAGCTATTGAACTCCCCTTCAGCAGTAGTGAAATAGCTTTTGCCCCTACACATCCCCTTTCGGCTCCCCAGGGATGACAAATACTATAGATCAAAAGTTCCCTCATCAAGCATCACTAATACGTCCACAACAAAGAACTGCTCAAAAGTCGAGATTTACTTACGGGCACTAAGGAAGGACATGCCGAAATCAATCCGGGAAATCGTGTCATCGTGGAGCGACTTTACAGCACCCAATAGTCATGAGCTCAACTCCCTTGATAAAGACAAGGAATGATGAAATTACTGATGCAACAGGCAAAACACAAGATGGCTATTCGATTGGAAGTTACATTGTAGTGATATATAGGCACCGATTCACTGGAACAAAATTTACCTTACCAAAAGACACCTCTAGCAACTTACACCGAGATGACAAATATAATCTGGTTATGAACTTCCACATAGGATTACCTAATTTACAGACCAATCTATAAGGACCAAAAGACGAATATAACACAAATACAGAAGCTCTCACGCTCAGAACTCAAATGAGTTTCCGAGTTTACGACTTTATGGGAGACAAACATAGTCAGCCGAGCCCCTCAATGGAGTCGAACTGTTTCCTCTCTTCTTGTATAGACCTGAATATTCGAGCCACAGACTCTGTTGCAGATCTAGCGTTGTGAGGCACACTTCTAATAACCCTTGTAGGCTGCTCCGCCTTGCGAAGCTGAGATCCCCCTTCAGAAACCGCTGGAGCAACTGGAAAAAGTGGGAGTGCTTCTTTTCCGTCTGAGGATTGGACATTCCCAAGTCCCTCTGGTGGTTTCTCGCTAGGACTGCTTGCTGTGCTCACCTGCAACTCACTGTCTTTATTGGCTTGGAATTTGATCTGAGCAACTGATCCTTTTCTCTGCTTAGGTAAGTTAGATGAATTCTGATGCTGCAGATTGTTAACTTCCCCTCCAGATAATTGGCCCGTTTGACCGTATTGGACAGGTCTGGAAAACCGGTTCGTTTGTTCTACAGATGAACCCGAAACGTTGAAGCTCATGACGGGCATACCGTACGTGGGGAAATAACTATGGCCAGGTGGAGGAACACCCGAAGGGAACCCAAATCCTTGGTGATGAGGATGCAGTGGAACTCCATAGGCAGGGTTTGGGATGTTCGCCATCATTGGAGAAGAGTTGTATGGCCCACATCCTCCACAAGCTGTTCCCGTCAATCCAGGCACAGGATAGGGCTTGTAAACGAGCCCCTCTGAAGGAGACATGACAGGGATCAACCATTGCTGCCCCGATGGCTGAGGGTAACCCCATGGGCCCATCTTCACATCAGGCACAATGGGTGCAAGAGATGGGTTTCTCATACCAGGCCCATAATCTGAAAGCTGATTGGCACTTTTGACAGAAGAAATCGATGTCTTCCCGACTGCATTCTCTGCAGAACACTCCATCTGGTGGCCAGGCTTCTCCTGCTCCTCTTTGTGGTTTGTAGTTTGTGATGGATATCCGCCATTATGGTCCTCGGAAAATTTCTTCGCAGGAGGGTTGACTAAAGAAGTTTTGCCTAAGCCAGAAACATCCTCAATCAGAAGATGTGGTGACCCAGCGATTAACTTCTGTACCTGTAAATGCACAAAGATATGTTACTACTAGACTTCACCAAATAATTTCCTTGAAGAGTGACATCCAGCGTACCTTTATCAATCTATGCAACTCAAAGACTTGAACTGCAAACACTCTCTGTTGACTGAAATGAGTAAAAGAGAGTTATGTCAAAACAGAGACAATAACACATTCATTGACTTAGGCTCACAAAAAGACAGATGAATACTCCAATCAAATCAGATGGTCAATAGCATAGATCTAAACATTGCAAGGCATTAAGCATCCAACTAAACTCATCCAAAATCTAGCCAATACTAAGAATGACAGTAACAGAACAATCGCAGGCACTCAAAACAAAAGCACTTCAAACATTGCCTCAATATCTCCATACCCTTGCACCTAAATTTTCTTTCTTTATTTTTCTATCTCAACAGAAACTACCATTACATCAAATATCGTGCACAACAGAGAAGCTAGGACTGCAGCTGATATATATGCTAAAATCAGACAATAATTCTATGAAAAAGTACAACAAGAACATAGAGTTAGCACGTATATACACTACAGCAACATTATACCTAGACATTGTATAAACGAAGAATGGATAGGCACCCAATTCAATAACACAAATACGAAGGTGCAACATGAAATGTAATCCTTTTGGTCACCATATCCACCAAGATCAAGCTAGATTTCATTTTCACCCCTGGGAAATGGTCCCAGACATACCACGGCACTACCCTCTGCCATGTCCCCTGCCGCACCATGCCCTCATTATTAGAGAATGCTCACGATGTGGCAGGCAAGACCAGAAAAAAAGATGGAGACAGAAATATTTCTAGAGAGAAAATGCGAAGGCACAATGAACGAGAGATGATCCACCATTCTCAGGGTCACCTTGCAAAAATTCTCCAGATAGGACAGTCGACCTACCTGGTCTCAGACGATCCACCGCTAAATACATGAAATACCACCTCAGAGGGACCCTGGGACTCCACACCATTAGTTACTCTCCTCAACTATAAACCTATGAACTACAGTTTTCTGATTGAAATCAATTAATGCTCTAATGTTGAAATTTGAAGCAAAATCTTGGTATCAAAAATAAATTCAATACTACATATGAAGGCAGCAAAGCTGCAGCACGTCCCTTACCCATTTAACAAATTAACACTAAGAGCAAAAGCAAATGTTGAAGCAAAAGAATGGATAAAGTCCAAATACGCAGCGCAATCCGGTGGTTTCAAATGAAAATCAAGTTATAGTTCAACCCAAGAAAGGGTACACTCATATGGTTGATATAAGTCTGAACAAATGAACAAAAATATTTCTCCCTTACCATTTGGAGAACAATCACAACGTGTTAGAACATATTATTGAAGAATAGTTTTTATCTGAATGTTTAGAAAGACTGGACAAGCAACCAATTGAGTTGTCTAACCGTCATAACAAGGCTCATTATCAAAACAACTAAGAAAGAAGCAATCACACAATAATGACCAAATCTGAGATACACAATACATATTCTAATAAAATAATGGAAGAATTGCATCCAATGTCCTAAAAATTTGACCATCTTGCAGTTTAGCCTAAACATTATAAGTTCTGACCACTCAACTTTCATAACCAAAGAGGACAATTTAAAAAGAGTACTTTGGAGTTCTTATTTACATCCAAGAACAAAATCACATAAAATTGAAAGTAAGGCAATAAGAACCTCAGATTTTAAAGCTGGATGAACCATCCAAGGGTAAGCATAAAGGTACTTACTTGACAATTGCTCTCCTGGCCTTCCAGAAATGTTTTTGACCTATAATCCCCACAACATCATCAGGAGAGATATCAAAGCCTGACACTGAATCTGCAATGGAGACTTCGGATGCATCATCATTCCTGCCAGCGTCAACCATGAGCAACGCGCCACATGTTTCATTTAAGTTTTCCTTACCAAAGCTATTAGGCTCAGGTGGACATCTTTGGGTTTCTCCCAAACAAGGATCACGGCTTGACCAGGAAGATATTCCCTTCTCAATGTCTCTCGAAGTTTCTTCATTTTCGAAATCTTGTGCATGCTCATCTGATTGTGACCCATCTTCATTTCCTTGCCGTAGTTGTGCATCTGTACCACGGGATGTGCTAAAACTTGCTAGAACCGGATTTCGAGGTGCATCAGCTTCCTTCAATGATCTACGACCATTCTCTGCAGTGGCTATGTTCCTATAGGATCTTACAGAACCATCTAAGTTTGATTCTTGTCTTGAACTGAGACCTACTGAGCTAGATCTTTTTGGATCATCACTGCAGGAGCTTTGCATCTTCGCTGTATAATTTGAAGCATTATCCCCAGCCTTACTATTCTTGTTTTTACCTTGACCCGTTCCTGACTGAACATATACAGGAACCATAAAATCATCTCCATCACCAGCATTTTTTCTCTGTTCCACTCGTGCCAGCGAATTAGCTGGACTAGCCCCGCCCGACTTGCCAGCATTCAATCTCTCAGAAAGATGAGTTGGAGTTGAAGGAGGCAAGTGAAGTGGGAAATACATGTTCCGGGCAGATCCAGTCCCCTGAAATTGAATGGTTGTCTCAGTGAATTGTAAAAAGTAATAGTTCTCCCATATCAACTTACACCAGAATGACAAAACTCACCCCAATTAGCATTTTCTTGTGCAAAGAATAGTTTGATTCATTAACATAAAAACAAAACGTACACCAATCCCTAAGGTCACCAGAGAAGGAAACACCTTAAGAGAAGAGGTTCACCAGATAAATGTTTTGATGATAAGTGACTCACTTTTGACACGACGAACTAAAATCCCAGAGCACTACCAATTACATCATCACTTGATCCAGTTCATTAATGGATTTCGCAACACCACAGATCAACCACTTATGAGAACAACGGTGTATCACCAAAATCTACAATATCTATAGCAACTATTCACAAACTGACAGCTTCTTGAAAACTTACCTACCACAAAAAACAGTAACTTCAGGCTAAAGATCAGGCATACTTTCACATGGACATGACTTAAACAGTAATGAATTCAAAGCAAGCACGCTACAATCGAAGGAAGAAATACCAATCATATCATTTACCTGGTTCGAAGATGCTGGAGAAACCAAATTGCTGCTATTATTGGGATTGAGAGGCAACATCCCCGAGCCGAACCTTTGAGAAGGTATGCTGAGCTGCTCGTAAAGGGCCATCTTGTTCCTCGGAGGTGCTCTTGGCCCTCCTTTCTCTGTATCATTCACATGTAACCTCGGGAACATGGGCCCCATGATCTTGTCATCATCTTTCCCTCTCTTCATCCTCGCTCTCCCCAACTCAACACCTAATCACCAGAGCTTCTAACAGAGACTGGACATGATATTAACTTCAGGCTCTTAACTTTCTTGCAGAAACAGAAACCCACCCAATCCGGGTATCCGAACACAAAAAAAGCACCAGACAACACGAACCCACTTAATCAAAACTCAGAGCCAGACAGACCCAGATAGGGAGAAGACCTTCCCTTCCAAATCCCACGACTCACCTAGCTCTCCAGCATCGACGCACGCGTGCAGAGCCCCGATGCAGCCAGACCCAGAAGCCAAAAAACGATTCTTCGCGCTCCAGACGCCTCACACCGACTCAATCAAAACTCAGACCCAGACGAACCCAGATAGCCGAAAGACCTTTTCCTCCCGAACCCACGAGCAACCTAGCTCTCCAGCATCGATGCCCGCGTGCAGAGCCCTGACGCAGCCAGACCCAGATGCCAAGAACGGTTCTTCGCGCTCGATCAGGAGAGACCACACGTTTTCCACAAGCACAGATATCATAACAGAGGAGATTGTACGGAACGGGAGGGAAGGGCTTACGGTGCCAGTGCAGAAGACAGGTGGAGGAACAGATTCGAGGGAGACGGAAAAAGCAGGAGGAGGGGAATGTGGAAAGGGCAGAAAAGTGGGTCGAGGTTGAAGAATTAGGGATTCGCCCAGATAAGGATCAACAGCGATTCAATCGTCTTCCTTCCTTAGAGAGAGAGAGAAGGTAGAGGAGAGAGAGAGAGAAAAAGTGGCCAAAAAGCGCAAGTAGGGGTGGGGCCCGTCTGGACAGGACTGGAAGCGCCCTTTTTGATATTTAATATGATGACGTGGCTTCCTTGCCTAAGATTAAGACATCGCTTTGTCCAACGTTTAGCTTTAAACGTAGGTTTTGTTTGTTTTTTTGTCAACCTCCAACCATCATGATGGAAACAGGACCGTCGGATTAAGTCCGGATCAGCTTCCGCGCACCACACCGAACGCGATTGGCGGAGGATTTTCGAGAAATTGCTCTTCCATAACCACGTTTTTTCAAAGGTCACGTTGAAAAAGATGCCAACCTTATCGGAAAATCGACTTAATTCTTCGATGTGAATGAACTAATTAATTATGTCAAATTGTCTCCTCGCAAAAACTTGATTTCGCTCTCGCCACTTATGCCGATAGAAGCCTGCATATTGTTTATTGTCCAATAGTTATTTATTAAATTAGATTGGGATTGGAAATGATATCCTGATTTGTTGTATTTTTATTTTTATTATCCTAAAGATTAAGTTAGACTTTTAAGTGTCCATTCATAAGGTCCTTGTTTATGATTATCATAAGGGGATGGCTCACTGGATTAGAATAAGCAAAGAGGTATTGCACATACAAACAAGCTACCCAAATAACAAAATGTAAATCACAGCTGTTTACCATTCCGTTGAAATGGTTTCTTGATGACTAGAGTCCAAAGCCTGACTCACTCCATTCCGTCCCATGCACACGATTAAACCTATTAAAATGGGTCATACATCCATCTCTTGATCTAGGCTCTGAGTTAATTATACTAAGTAAATTAAACATAAAAAGGGTTTAGAATATAAAGTCTAAAATAATATGGGTGTTGAATGAATTTATAGCTTATTTAGACACAATTTATCTATGTGACTTTCTTTTCACTATTTCTCACCCTTACTTGATCTTACGTTCGCTCACTCTGCACTCTCGCGTCAATTTAGGTATGGATTTTCCTGAATTGAATCAAATATGGAAGTGTTTTAGCAATACGGATTGAGTCAAGTGTAGATTGATATGAATTGAATCAAATATAAATCACTAAATTTTGTATTGCTTGAAAACGAGTTAAAATGGATCGGTTTGGACCTGGCCAAATTTCAACTCAACTCAAATGCGACTTAATTCAAATCCAACCCGACCCACAATTTTGATGGGTCTACACATGTTGCAATGACAAAAAAGATAGAGAGGTCGAGATGAGAAATGAAATCAAAGCCGTTGATGCTCCATCCCACAACCTCATGCTTCTGCTAGTTTTTTGACTCATCTTAAATATCGAATGTGTCGTATTTACATGAATAAATAGTCAAAATGCTTAAGACATCAGCAAAAATACTACACGATTCCTAAAGCAACCTCCGGTCATCCAAGAAGAAATCCATGGCTTCAATCAAGCCAACCTATTATTAACCACAACTCTAACGCCATACTAAGCGAAAAAAACAGTCTATTCGCCTTGCAACATTTATCACACGCAGGCCCACCTGTTAGCCATGACCTCCCCTCTCTCTTCTCATCCTTCTCTCTCCTCTGCTACACTTGCTTTCTTTATTCTGTTACTCGCGCCCCACGGCCACAAAGCTCGAGCCCAAGGCCAGCGGCTGCCACGGTCACGGAGCTTAACCTCAAGTAACTAAGGTTGCAAGCTTGAGGTATGATAACTAGAGGTGAGTGTGGTAAGGACAACTAGTGCTCACCTTGGAATCGAAAATCGCCCACTAAAGACCGGTTCCAAAAAATTAAAATCGAGAACCGCCCTTTAATTCTATGGATTCGCCTCTAGTTATTGTATTTCGAACTTGCGATCTCAGTTACTCGGGATTGAACTCGTGGCCACGGCAGCCACAAGCCTTGGGCTCGAGCTCTTTGGCCATGGGGTGCGAGTAAAAGAAAAAAGAAAAGAAAAGCAAGTGTAGCAAAGGAGAGAAGAATAAGAAGAGAGGGGGGTCATGATTGATAGGTAATTGAGTTGGAATTCCTTTTTAATATATATATTAGTCTGGCCTGAATGGGCGGATGAGTGGTTCCACGGTCGAAATCGAGAATTGAACATGTAATAATCGATTCTAATAAAATGGAATCAAGAACCGAATTAGTCCTCATAGGAACCACCGGTTCTAGATCAGTTTGATCTGGTTTCAGGTGGTTCGGGTGGTTTGTGGTTCATTTATATACCCCTAACGACAACCATGGTGTCCAGCTCATCCTTAAGTGACCATGACTACTTTGACCTTGAGCGCTAAGTTTAAGATCGAGCTCCACAAACATTTTATTTGCAAGATTGTAGACTAATCGTCCATAGGCACCGGCCTTTGGATCTAACAGCCATAGATGGGAGAAAAGTCATGGATGTGGCGACCTAGTACAATAGAGGGAAAAAGAAAAACGGCCATATTTGTTTGCTCCAAACTCAAGCTACCATGGCCATCCCAAGCTCTAGACTTGAGGTCGACCTCAGCAGCCGTGGGGCACGAGAGACAAAAAAAAGGAAGAAGAACAGCAAAGGAGAGAGAAGGACGAGAGGAGAGGGGGCGAGGCAGTGAGCGAGGGAGAGAGAGAGAGAGAGGGGACCGTGACCGACAAGCAGACCCAAAAAGTGAATGAACTAATATTGTTTTGCTGAGTTGGCCTCAAAGTTGTACCTAATATTTTTTTCACCGACCTAACCAAGCCATGGAATTAGATTTCTGTCAAACCCACCAAGCACCTCTCTCTCTCTCTCTCTCTCCCTGATGCGCAAGGTCGGGAAGGGGGTGGCGTTCAATGGAGCCACCTGTACCTGTCCGGTTTATTCAACTCTTCAAATGGCCTGTCCTGTCCCCCCAATTCTCTTTTCCCTTTTCCCCGGTCGTTGCTGCTCAGAGAGACAGGGAGAGATCGTGAACTGCGTGGTTGGTTGAGCATCGCTGAAAACAGAGCTCTCTGCTTGACCGACTTTCCGTCGCCCTCGATCCCCACCTTCCGCCAATCGCCGCCCTCTTTGCAATTTCTCAGCCCCATCGAACGGGCCAGGGCTGGCCGCCACGTCGGCCCGCTGCTTTCTCTCCCTCGACATGGAGGACAGCTTGCGGAGCACCCACGAGCGTGGAATAAATAAAAAAGATCCCCTTCTCTTTTTGGGCTCCTTTTTGATCCGACTCATTAAAAAATTATGAACTTTAGGAATCGAAAAAACCACGAGCGCGTTTGTCCACTATCGATGAGAACAACGAGAGATCGATGCTAAGATTGCGTAACTAAAGTGGCGCATCGCACCAGCTTAGATCCTCAACGTTGGATGTGAGAATTTTGGAAAGTGGAAAAAGCGGGGTGTGGAAATAGTTTTATTTTCTCTGAAGGGTGTTGGAGAAATTTGCTTTTGCACGTCAGATGGATCCAATTCTCAGATGAAGCCCATTTGCACTTTATCCTCCTCCAGCCCACCATATATTTTTTCCTTTCTTTTGCAGGCCCTGGGTCTTTAGAAAAGCCCAGCCCAGTTCACCTACTGAGGAAGGGGTAGTGGGAGAGCTCCTCCATTTGGCATCATTGCTAAAAATACATGCTTATCTATTCATCTTCATTGCTTCTCTCTCTCTCTCTTTTTAATCACAGCTCTTGTCTTGCTTGGTTGATTATGCTAATATGACAGACATAACTATTGAGCTGATTATCCTGGTGATTAGACACGTTTATTGGATTTGATGGTCAAGCTAAGTGGCACCTCATTTAATTAGAATTGAAATCAAAATTCGCAATGTAAGATGGAGCAAGTTATAATGAAGTGCGTGTTACATTGTTTAAAATGAGCTAAAAATGAAAAAAAGAAAGTTATCAAATCCCAAGCACTGACCTTAGGTATAGGATGCCATTTCGGTGGGTTAAATACCACTCCAACCAAAAAGCTAGTGGGTTAGATTTTGTATTAGAAGAGCAAGAAAGAAAATTAATCTATTAGGACATATTTTAATAAGTATGCGAGACCAAACCTTGCCTAGCTCACGGCGAGCTCACGTTGCTGTGGCTTGGGTCACCAGGGCGGCGATGCTTCGGTAAAGTTCGATCCTTGTCTAGTGACCTGGAGGAAGGAGAAGAAGAAAAGACAAAAAAAAATAATAATAATAATTAAATTATGAAAAGAAAATAATTCAGATTGTACATTCTAAAAGTCTTACCAAACATATTTCTATTCTTAAATAAGAATTTTGAACAATTACAAATGCATTCAAATGATTATAAATTATTTTTGAGAATAAAATAAAAAAGAATTATTTTCAGGAATAAAATAATTAACAAACGTATTGTAGATGTCATATGGATAAAAAGAAAATTTGATGGGAAAATGTCACAAATAGTCCTATATTTTCACTTAATGTCCAATTTCGTCCCCGAACTTTCAATTGACTCACTTTGGTCTAAACTATTGATAAAATGTCCGATCTAGTTCTTGAACTTTCGAATGGCTCAATTTGGTCGAACTATTAATAAAATGTCCGATCTAATCCCGACGAATTTTCAATCGGCTCAGTTGGTCCCGAATTATGATGAAATGTCCGATATAGTCTTTCGTTACTATTTTTCTCTTTTTTTCCTTTTTTTTTTTTTTTTTTCGCTTTCCCTTTGCGGAGCCGGCGGAGGGCTGGCGTCCGGCGAGGAGCCCCTCGCCGGATCGATGAGGGCCCCTCGTCGGCGTCCCTCGCAAGCGGGCGAGTCCTCGCCGATCTTGCGAGGGAACCCCTCGCCCGACACGGCGAGGGCTCCCCTCGTAGATCGGGCGGGGCCGTCCTTGCGGCGTCGCGAGGGAGAGCCCCTCGTCGGACGGCCCCTCGCTCGATCTGCGAGGGGAGCCCTCGCCGACACCGGCGGGGGCTCCCCCTCGCAAATCTGGCGAGGGGCCGTCCTCACCGGCGTGGGAGAGCCCGCGCGACGCCGGCGAGGACGGCCCCGCGGATCCGGGCGAGGGCTCTCCTCGCAAATGCGCGAGGGGCCGCCCTCGGCGGCGTCCTCGCAGCGGCGAGGGCTCTCCTCGTAGATCGGCGAGGGCCGTCCTCGCCGGCGTCCGCGAGGAGAGCCCCTCGTCGGCGTCGGGCGAGGGCGGCGGGCCCCTCGCCGGCGTCCTCGCAGCGGGCGGGGCGGGCCCCTCGCGGCGTCCCTCGCAGCGGGCGGGGCTCTCCCTCGCAGATCCGGCGAGGAGAGCCCGTGCGGCAGCCGGCGAGGAGGGCCCCTCGCCGGATCTGCGAGGGAGAGCCTCTCGCCCGCTTGCGAGGACGCGGCGAGGGGCTCCCTCACCGGAGCGCCGGCCCTCCGCCGGCTCCTAGCGAGAGGGAAAGCGGAAAAAAAAAAAGGAAAAAAAGGAAAAAAAAAAAGGAAAAAAAACGGAAAAAAAGGAAAAAAAAAAAAAATAGTAACGAAGGACTAGATCGGACATTTCATCATAGTTCGGGAACTTGGCCGATCGAAAGTTCGGGGACTAGATCGAACATTTTATTAATAGTTCGGGACCAAATCGAGTATTCGAAAGTTCGAGGGGACTAGATCGGATATTTTATCATTAGTTCGGGGGCCAAATGGGCCCGATCGAAAATTCGGGGACGAAATTGGACATTGAGTGAAAATAGGGACTATTTGTGACATTTTCCCAAATTTGATTGTAAGAACCGTAAAACGACATGATTTATTGACCAAAACGACTTTTCCCTGCGTCACCGAAGCTGACGTTTCGTCGAAGGTGCAAGGAGCACACGGGTCATCCTCACCGCGAATCAGCAAAAGTCCACAAAAGTCACCTCTCCGCTTTCACGTTACACTTTTACAGGGTTTTCTTGGAAGCTCACCTATCGGTCTACAAAGGTCCGCATGCCCTCGGTTTCGGGTATTCCCGGAAAATTACTCCAACCCATTTGATAAAATTCTCCCACTTTTGGTCGTCGCAGTCTTTCTGGAATCGGGTAAAGCTTTATTGAACTCGGGGAAGAAGAAACTTCTGGTCTTGAAGAACAAAGGGTTTCGACCATGTTTCAGAAAATGTTTACGAAGAAGAAGGAATCAACTGCCAGTGCCATAACGACGATAGATAAATTGAACGAGGTAGGGTTCTGATCGTTTCCTTCTGTTTAATTCTTTAAAGTAATTTGATTGCTTATGATATTTTGTCTTTATTCCTGTTCTTTTTATTTTGATTTTCCTTTTTCTCGTTGGTGGTGTCTAGAGGACCATAGATTTTCTGGAGGGTCATCGTGTCAATAGCCATAGCATGATCTGGGTTTATGACCCATTAATCAGTTGATGTTGCTGATATGTTTCGGCTCCAGGTCATCCTAGGTTAGGTCATCCTACATGTAATTTATCATCGGTTGGATGGTTTTAGTTTGTGGAATTTATTTGATTTTGTGATTATTTGATGCAGCCAACAACCTGTTCTTTAATTTTTTTTCTAGCTAGACATGTGATATAAAATCATCTGTAAAGTCCCTGTAACAGATGCAAAACTGCTTTTGTCTTGATCCCATGTGTATAACATGTTATACCCATTCAATTAACTGGAAATCGTGCCGAAATTTGCTGGAGAGCTTCTTCAGATTGTTACCTCTGCCATTTATCATTGTAGACGCTCGAGATGTTAGAGAAGAAGGAGAACTTCCTCTCCAAGAAGGCTGCTGCGGAGGTTGAAAGGGCCAAGACGTATACCAAGGCCAAGAAAAAGAATGGTATGACCTCCGCTTTCTTCCATTGTTCTTCTCTTTGGATCTTCAACTACGGGAATTTGAAATGCCTTAATGATTAAATTGTCATGTGATGGAAAGCCAATATTGATAGAAATAATGCAGGGTTATTCTCAACCACTCTTCAGTGACTTAACCTTGGTCATGCAATGTGTTCAGATGTGATATTTTGGATAATGAAACTGTAGCTGGGGATCGTCTGATGCTGAAACCGAAATTAGTTGACTTGTCCTGTGAAAAATGTTCTCTCTTTCTGTTCATGCCGTTGGTATCCAGAAAAACACTATGGCGGTTGTGCTGTACAGTTATAGAGTTTAAACTGAGACATTGATTCTTATCATGGTTAAATGTCCTCCTCCTGATAAATAATTAGCTTCAGCAGCACCAAGCAATTATGAAGTCACAAGGTGCTATAGATAGCATATTCTCTTTTAGTTCGGACATGGTAACTCCAATTGGTCTCAGATTCTTGCCAATTATTACCCCATTGTGGAGATGTAGATTGGAAACTCATTTGTGCTTAAATCACTCAGTGAATGTGCATATTGGTGTTATTTTGCAGCTGCTATTCAATGTTTGAAGAAGAAAAAGATGTATGAAACACAAATTGAACAGCTTGGAAGTTATCAGTTGCGCATACATGATCAGGTATGCTTGCTGCTTGGCCATTTTACTTCCACTTGGAATCTCTGTCTCTATGCTTAGAATGGAAACACCTAAAATCTCAAACCATGGCTCCATTTTAAAAATGTTAGATGATCATGTTAGAAGGCGCCAAGGCCACAACAGAGACTGTCGATGCATTGCGAAGCGGAGCTGCCACTATGAAGGCCATGCATAAGGCAACGTATGTACCATTTTCAACTGTATCTACTAGAGGAAAAAAAATGGAGATTCTGTGCCTGGATTTCTGTACATTGTTTTGCGTGGTAGATTTTACCATATTTGAAGCAACAAATCTGCTTTTTTGCCAGTAGAGCGAAAAATCTAATTGAGGCTCTATTTAGTGATTAGTTGGATGAAATCCAATGCAAGTGTTTTTCCCTTAAAATTGAATTACTGGTGGATCTACAACACAGGCGGTTCTAAAAGTGTAGGAATAAAAACTATGAAATGTACTGATGGTAAACCCTGTGAAAGAGGCCACATGACATGAACTGATGGGAGACACTAAAGAGAGTTTTTTGATTTAAAGTACTTTGTACTATAATCAGGCCCTTTTGTTTTTTAACACTAGAGTGTCCTTTTCTTCTCTCATCCCTTCGTAAGCCTTAAAAAAAATGCATTAATGTGTAGATACTGCTTCTATGCTCTCATTGCATTAACTGTTTCTCTAAGGTTTAGTGTGATTCCTTTTAAATATCAGGAACATCGACGACTTGGATAGAACAATGGACGAGGTCAATGATCAGACTGAAAACATGAAACAGATTCAGGAGGCCTTGTCCGCACCAATTGGTGCAGCAGCTGATTTCGATGAAGTAGCAACTCTAAAAGTCACACAACTTATTTTTAAACAACTTCATGATAGAATATTTGTGGCTAAAGTAAATTCTGACTGCTATATCAGGATGAACTGGAAGCGGAGCTCGAAGAATTGGAAGGGGCTGAGCTGGAGGACCAGCTTCTCGAACCTACCACAACTGCTCCCCCTGCTCCAGTGCACGCTCCTGCAGTCAAGCAGCCGTCACGTCCTCAGCCAGTGAAGAACACGCCTGAGGATGATGAGCTTGCTGCCTTGCAGGCAGAAATGGCTTTGTAGAGAGGTGATTCCATAACATCCGTTTCAAGTTTCTTGGTTAAGCTTCTTTGTGGCCCTCCGTTTGTTTTCTTTTCCTGAAGTTGCATCACATCTTGGTGAATGACGGTGTGGGGCACTTGGCTAACAGAGTCTTTTGATTCTAATTACACAATCTTTGAGCTAGTTTAGGTCCGTGGTGTTATGGTTGTTCCTGCAGCTTCATTTTCTTGCATGCCTCACTTGGTTTGATTGATCATTTGGGTTTTTTCCCATACACATCCCATTAGCCTCTTTTCTTTTTTTCATTGTCTTTAAGAATTTGGTTCTCAAAGTCCCCGACCCAACTAAGGATGATAGATATGCATTTGTCCTCTCATCTACTTGTCCTTTTGTTTCTGCAGTTACCGATGATAAGAATAGATTGTGTAAATAATCATGACGGCGGAAGAAACATCAGCGCTTCTTTCTCCAGTACCATCGACCATCTACTGCTACAGCTCTTTTCTTCTGGAAACGAGATTTGACTGGTTATAACGTGCTGCATAGACGGATTAGGCATTATACTACATCTACTTTTATTAATGTAGTTCCTCCTTCCTTTCTCTGTTCTTTTTAGTTGTGCAACCATTGCGTCATACTATGTGTATGGACGTTCGGCTACTTATCCAGTGTATGCTCTAATGAAAAAGGAGTAAATTGCTTGCGCACTTTAGTCCTTTTTTCCTTAACTAACGGCTTTCTGTTTTTCATCTTTTTGAACACATATCATCATTCTGGAAAGCTCAAGTAAAATTTAGCATATGACAGTTGTTCTTGATGAATCAAGGCGAGAAGCTCCGTGGTTCTGAGGCTTCATTTGAAAAGAGAGAAAGGGGATTAAACCTTTTGGTTTGGCTAATTTAACCTGTCGATAGAATCATGTGGTTTAGTATGAGACCAATAGAAGATACACTTGGAGTTGGAAGCATTTGTTCTGGCCTGGTAAAATCTGAGTTTTACCTTCCTTCCTTCCTTCCTTCCTTCCAGTTGGAAGCATTTGTTCTGGCCTGGTAAAATCTGAGTTTTACCTTCCTTCCTTCCTTCCTTCCTTCCTTCTTTCTTTCTTTCTTTTAATGTTAGAGTTTTGGACTCGGAGTCATCTCTCAAGACATCGTACTCGGAGTCATCTCTCAAGACATCGTACTTCACAATTTATGACATGCTGATCATTTAAATCTTACAAAACGACATGGGAAGATTCTTCGAAGCAGACCTTGTTTAATGGGACAAGACTTGGTCGATGTTGTTGTTGGATGATGGCATGTCCTTGATTGATGACTTTTAGTTGTCTGCTGTATCAAAACATGGGCCGCTTGCGCTCTTCGACAATTTTTTTCCCCTAAATTCCGAAGCTCCTGAAATTGATTGTTTTTAAATCCGAAAGACCTAAACTTTGGTGATATTTTAATAAGATTTTAGATTTTGATAAGAAAGAAAAAAGTTACCTTTTGTTTAAGTGTAGACAAACTGGCCTAGCACTAAAAATTAGTGTTTCACTTGGCACTGTGCTAGTACTACTGTTCATGAAACTGGTGGCCCTTTATTTGTATCCAATAGTCTGCTACATCCAAAACACCAGAGGACTCGATACCTTAGGGCAGCTTTTAGCATGTTGCATCAGATATTTGGCTAGAGACTCCTCGGACTAACAGCTATGTGATTTGTAAACGCTCCGCTAGGCCCAAAATCAAGTCGCTTTTTCTTAAAGAAGAGGGAATGCTCATGAACTCGGTCGAGTATGGGCAACAACAACTAGCTCAACAATCAAGTCCACTAAGGTTGTGTTTGGAAGCAGCCTTGCAAAGCCCCTTAGGCTTCTAAAGACCCTTAGCCGAATGCTAGTGTGTTTGGCATTGAATTTTGAGAGCCCATTTTGTCAATGCTAGCAGTCCCAAGGCCTCTACAAGGCCTTTAACTCAAGGTCCCCACCCACCTGCTTTGGCATTTTGGCTTTCTCGGCATGCAATGGATTTTGATTAAAGAATTTTTTTAAATTTCCAATCCTGTCCTCGCTCATTAAACATAATTCCACATTTATCCCTTTTAACATAAAAACCCTCAGATCTGTCTCTCTTCTCTCGCCTTTCTTTGCTAGTGTGCTTGCACTTGTCATTCACCTCGCATCTCGCTGGGGACATATTGCTTGCTTGGTCGCCTCCGGTTGCTTGGTCAATGGCCGTTGCCAATCGCCTAGTTGATGGTCGTACTGTCTCCCCGGATTTGTTGTTGTGAGGCTCGTTGAGATCGCGCGACCCCGGCATCATTGCGCCTTGGGTGTGACAACCTTGGAGCTCTCCCTTGGGCTCCAAAATAATCTCTAGAATTCTTCTTCATCCCAAATCCAACGACCATAGGAGCTCGGAAGAAATGGAGTGTCACCTTCGCGAAGCACTTAAAGCAGAAGCGCAAGCGCAACTTCTATTGTGATAGCTTCCTCTCTTTCTGCAGCTCCATCGGCAAGGTACCTTCGCTTTCACCACTAATCTCTGCCGCTAATGTCCAACTCAACTCGATCGGCAATTTAGTTACCTTTGATTTAGCTCGCACATGATTTGGTTTGATTGGCTATTCTAAGTCAAAACTGCAATAACAATCAATTGATTACCTTTTTTCTTGGGAAAGAGGAGGCTGAGAATAGAAAACATTATTTCCTGTAAGATTGTCATATTGAGTTGTTCCTCTAGTTGGATGGTATTGAACTCTGCTCGTACATTAGGCACTTATTGAGTCAGAAATTTCTTGTTTTTGCTCCTTTCTTTTCCCATCTATTAAAAATTGTAAGAGCATTTTGTTTGGAATATGGATCCATTCAATTACAAGACATGTTAGATTTCCTAGTTTTGAATGTTGTCTAGTGTCGACAACATGTTGGTTTTTCATCTATGGCATTTGTACGATCTTTTATTGTCATATTCAATATTGCTCTCTCCCAAAGCTGCATCGAATGGAAATTTGCTGCAGAACATGTTACTTATCAATTTTGCATATGAGCTGAGTTCTTGGAAAACTCTTAGTTTAACAACACAGGAACAAGGAAGGCATTGAGAGGTTGTCTTTTGTGAATAAAATGATATTTGGTAGAGGGAAAACCATAAACATTACGTTTGAAGTTTAGTGAGACTGTTAGGCTCGTGTTTAAGGATCTTCATACTACCAGCACTAGTGTGTAATAAATGTAGAGGAGACCTAAGTTAGCATCATGTGACACTACATTACATTCCTTAAAGATGATACTTTTCGAAGGGTTATGGAGATTGAGATCTTGAAGAAAATATGACACTGTGCAACAAGGCATGAGGGCTCTCGATGATGTTTATAGCCAATACATTGTGAGGAAAAGTTCAGCTGTAATGCCATCACGCCCTCATACTGTCTTCTCATTATGAAGGATGCTGCTTGTGTGCTTTTCCTTGAAGCATATAATGAATTTCTTTTCTTTTATAGTGGCACGTGTTAAATCATGTCCTGACTTTGCTCTATAAGTCATTCATTTGACTAGATAAATTTGGTTGTTGCACATGTCTTTAGGTGGCCTAAGTGCTAGAGGTTTTCATTTTTTATCCAATGTAGTGGTAAATTTAGAAATTTCATAGCAGTAATGTTTTCTGTGCTCTTTACCCTTTTAATTTGAAGGAGGGTTGTAAAAATTTGAGAGATTATTTTGTATGAAATTTTGGGTCAAGTTTACCTCTACATTTTTAGGAACTCTTGTCCCAAATAATTCCAGGTAGATTTTGCTAAGATTTCTGGAAATCAATAGGATTGGTCTTTTGTTCATTAATGTTGCTATCTTCCATTTAGTAATTTGATATAAGAATTCTTGAAGGCTGTATTAGAATTTGGTAAGCATGTTCTCTTTTTGGCACAATGGGACTTTTTTCTAGGACTCCGCATATGTTCTTGTAATGCTAAATGGATCTTTCAATTTGATGCTAACTTTCTTCCATTACATTCCTCCCCGATGCTGAATTCATGGGCGCTTGTATTCATTTTTAACGGTCTTGTTTCATGTTGTGGATACCCTGTTTCAATTTAGAACAATTCAAGAGGTGTAATAGCTGTAGTTGGTGGTTTTAATTACCTTTTAAGATACAAAAAAATGTTTTGTTTTAGACAAATCAATTGATTATGGCGCCTCTGCATCTAGCCGAGTTCATCTCTATTATGATATGCAATAAGGGTCACTCTTACACAATTGGCTGAAAATATATCATTTTCACCATTGTGAATTTTCGTTTTCATAGGTCTTGCAGTATGTGCGGGATAATGCCGACGAGGTTTTCTTGGTTGAATGGAAGCTTGGGGAGAAGTCCACTAAGCCAGCCAGCAAGTAGTGCTTTGCTGTCATATAGGAGCAGATCCTTGGTTTGCCTTGTTCGGATATGTGAAAGAGTCTGTATCTTTGTTGTTTTGTTTTTTTGTTGCATCTTTTTCGGTCTAAATGAGTTTTGAGTTGCATTTGTCAGGGAATGAATGCAATTGGACTAGATGATTTCCATCTCCTATGTATTGTACAATTGATTAGAGTCAAGTCCCTGATTCATCTAGAAAATGCAATGTTATTTTCCATGTGACCGATCAGTGGACCTCTGGTCTTTGCCTTTGCCTGATATACCTTCGAATAGTTCTGTTTGAGATGATTGTCTTGTGCACAGAATATAACTTCAATTAGCTCAAGGTTTGTCTCAGAGATATGTACACATCCCACAAGTATAAAGTTGAGTATATATAACCCGTGGCAATGCTATGAATTTAAATTACAAAATGCCAAAAAGACAATGGAGCAATTTCACTTACTAAATTGACTGGGCAAATTCTCACAAACGTTTGAAGAGGAATCAATCAATTCATGGGTTTCGCTCGCATCAATACTCTATTGAAACTTTTCACATTACTTAACTGAAAAATAAATGTGATTTTTTTTTATTTGCATTTATAATTTTATCAATGTTTTGCATTGCTTTCAACATTCGAACCATAAAAATTGCTATAACTGTTTTTTTCCCCAATTTTAAGCAAACTAAAAATTTTATAAATTAATTTAATCATATCAAAGGACATTTCAAATGTGTTTTTACCAAATAGTATTTCTCTTAAAGTTACTTCTCAAGGCGCTTTTTAATTTCCATTTACCAAACAAAACCCCTTTAACTTAAAGCCTTTGCATTTTTCCAAAAACTTTCTTCAAAAACTGAACCAAACGCATCGTAAGTGGCTTGAATATGATGTTTAGATACATGCATGGTACATGCAGCTGATGCACCTAGCCTTGACATGCATTGAACAAAAATCCAAAATCGCGAATGACGTTGCAATTGATGCCGATGTCGAAGATCATAGCAACACCATTGTCAAAATGAATTCTCTGTTTTGAATGTTAACCTACGCATGCGTTCACAAGATGCATTTTTCCTTTTTCAATGTTCTTCTTAAGAAGATCTTCTTTCTTGTGTGGAACTCTAATGTTTTCTAAAGGCAGGAATGATACTGGCTTATCCAGCCGAACACTCCATTGACTCGGTCTATCCACGCTCTCTCCCCCTCCCCCAAAATTGACTGGTTCGAAAGCTCGTGCGAGATTACCATTCGTGTCCACGAACATGGTGTCTTTTTTTCTCACAGATGATTTCACTATAAGTGCTCTATTTCGTCTTACCAAGTCTCGTTCCCATTTGAAACCAAAAACCGCTTTTCCAGCAATTAATAGTCTCGATCTAGCCAATGGATTATATGTCAAAATGAGTTTGTTGCTGCGAAGTATGGTTGGCTCAATACCTTTTGTCCTTCTAGAATCAAAATGCTATTTTGGCTTATCTAGAGAGAGACTCTTGCTTTTTACTTTTTACTTATATAAATCTTGTGGCTCACGCACTTTGATTATTTTTAACAATAAGCGCTTTGAAACTTTCTCAACATATGACTATTTGCACGTAAGTTCACATCTAATATTTTCACAAATTTTTAGAATTTAGATAACATTTTAAATTCTAACAGGAAAGTAAGAAGTAGTTTCCTTTCTTTTGGGGAAAAAAAAAAAAAAGCAACAAACGGGCATGACAATCAAGTCGCACTCTAATGAAAGATGATCATATTATACACAACGAGATTGGGACTGCAAAGTATGTTCTTGCTGTATCGATTCAAGACAAGATTGGTTGTTCAGCACCTTTGTCGCTCGCATTTTGTCACTTTTCAAGGAGCCGGACCTCGTCCTGTGATATAATATGACACGATACGCTAACTTCACAGTCTTGGCTTTATCCTCCTTTATCAAACATCAAAAGGTTCCATGTAGAAGTTGTGTGAGTCTTGAAACTGTCACAAAACCCATGCAGCTTGCATGAACCCTAGGATCCCCAGAAAGAGGCAGACAACCTTATGTCATTCTCCCCAACTCATGTTCATCGTACCTTCCTCACAAGTCACAGGTCACAAGCAAAGCAGACAGGACCAAGTCAAGAGAGACCTCACAACATGCGTGTGTGCGTGTGCGTGCGTGCGTGCGTGCGTGCGTGAGAGAGAGAGAGAGAGAGAGATGGATTTACATTGCTTGAGTTAAGGTTGTCTACATTTGGCATTGTGGAGAAGGGGTGCATCTTATATTGCTTTTCCACTCACCTAAAAGTATGCTTCCAATGAATCCAAATTAGAGTGAAGTTATCTATCTTTATTTTTCTTGTCTTTCCAGTTTTTTGCTCCTACCCATATAATTAATGCATATCATCTTGGAGATTCTCTCCTTATCTCAACATCAAGAACATACCCAGAATGAGCAATTTGAGGGGCCAACCAAAGTTTATAACAAGTTCTGTATTTATTAGCAATTAAGTGGGCACACAAATGTTTTAGCAAATGTATAAAGTAATGGGTGGTTATACTAAATCTTTGTATTCGTCTATATGACCGGCAAGAATTAAGACAATCGTTTTCAACATAATCTCATGGGTGAAGAAAGCAGGAGCATACCAGGTCCCAAATTTGCACTTTTTTTTTTCTTTTTCCCTGAGAAGTCATTTGATGTGCGCATATGAATCTGTTCTCTACATCTACTAGTTTTATCAAGACAAGCAAATGATTTGAAAAAAAGAAGAAGAAAATTTCCTAGAAATTCATTAAAAAAAAGAAAAAAAAAAGAATGACAAATTGAATTTCCCTATCCAGCTAGAAATCGCCTTCTCTAATACATCATTGTCCATCTCTCCACATCTGGTTGCAACTCTCTAGTTGTTCTCTTCCTTCAGATGTGCTCATCAAAGCATTATCCTGGTTCACGCCTTTTGGCATGATGAAATCTCTGTAACCATTTGATTCAGCAAAACTCGGATACAAGGTGGCTGTCGACAATTCTCCGTCACCGGTCCCTTCGTCGAATAATAGCTCATTCACGACGTCCCACAAATTATTCATCGTGTTATCCGTCAATATACCAGATTCTCTGATACTATTAGTGTCACCAGTGATTGAAATGAAATCGCTGTCCACTCCCAGAGAAGGTGAATTGTTCGAGATGCCCGAATAATAGTCTTGGGATGACGACGATGCTGACGATGAAACATTGCTTCCGCTGCTCTTTGCCATTCCACCTCCAATTTCGGATGCTGCGTTGGACCCCGCATTACAATAGTACAGCGATGATCCGTACCGAGCATCGTAGAATGTCGGAAATATTGTCGCCGTGCCTAGAGATTGCGAAGCTGCAATGTTGTTAATCTGGTTCGAATGTACTTTTTCCGGCACGGGCAACATTTGTTGTCCCAGGCCATGATCATCAGGAGTAGCAACAACTTTGGTGCTACGAGCACAATTGACACTGTTACTTGTGGGATTGATCTTCTCATATAAATGCTGCTTCTTCTTCAGCTTGGTGTTCCAATAATTCTTGATGTCGTTGTCTGTTCGTCCGGGTAGTTGAGATGCTATGATCGACCACCTGACCAAATTAAAACAAATGTGGGGGCAAGTTGCATTAGTAATTTACACTAATCAAAGGTCAAATTAGCTGACAGACAACTAATCCTGATTAATCTATTGTAAGCAAGCAAAGGAAGGAAATAGATGGGAGTTAATTAATGATTAACCAAAAACTTGCCTGCTTCCTATTTCCCTGTAGATATCGCATATGATCCTATCCTCCTCCTCTGTAAATCCGCCATGTTTGACGCCGGGCCTCAGGTAATTGAGCCATCGCAACCGGCAACTCTTGCCGCATCGCCGGAGACCTGTTATGGTAAGGTGATTGTGGAAATTATGAAGCAGTAATATGATATAAAGCAAGAAAACTAATGAAATGCAAATCACTTCGATAAAAGGAAAAAAATGATCTTTTATATATCTTTTGTATGTTAAAACTAGGCATTTTGCGGTATCTCGAGCACGTATATTGATCTCTTTCTTAGAGCCTAGGCGTGCTATATGGTCTGGACCTGAAGAAAATTAATTAAAATGGCCGTCTACGTTCATTTCTTTTCTCGCAAAGCTGGGCACTTCTCAAACCCTAAGGAGATGACCATACTCCTCACAGTTGTGTGAAAAAAGCATTAATTTAATCAAGATTTTCAAGATCTACATCCCCATACATGTAAACGCAGACAATCTAAAAGGACCCAAGATGTGAAGATAAACAGAAAATGAATCGAGTCTCCCCTCGAGACCGGATAAAAAAAAGGCAAAAACCAATAATAATTAGATAGGATTTTGTGATGGGGATATAGTAAGAAAGAGAGGAGCAAGGACAAACCAGCTTTCTTGGGCAAGGCAATCCAGTTGTCGCCAGTGCCAAAAGCCTCCACATAAGACTTGAGAGTGGCGTCTTCTTCAGGCGACCATGGCCCTCTTTTCACGTAGTTCTTGTCACAGCACGGCGATCTTCCCATCTCTCTTTCACGCCTTCACTCTCTCTCTCGTCTACCTTTCGTCGTTACGGCTCGCACTAATTTCTTCACAGGCTCTGCGAGATCTCAGAGGGAGAGAAGGAGAGGGAGAGCGAGAGAGGAGGAGAACCCAGGGACGCAAGAGCTATGGAGAAAAGTTCAGCTGGGGCTCGGGCTTGGATGAGGGAGAGGTGTGTAGAAGTTGGTGGCTATATAGTGCCCGGAGCTTTGACTCCGCACGACCCTCCTCTCTCCCCTTCCCTATGTGAAGAGCAGTACAACTCTCGTTGCCATTATTAAATTTCCTTTTTATATGGAAGCAGTCAAAATGATGCTCAGTCAAACCACGTTACTTTAATTTCTTACCTTTTCTTCTCCTCTTTACTTCTATGGTCACCAATAAATGATTCACTTGTTTTACTTTTTGGGACTAATACGTGATGTACTTGAGTTGTATTGAATGTTCACATTGCTCGTACTTTTCGAAGGAAATATGAATCTTTCTCAAACACGATGTGTTGTAGGCTTGGCCGGACATAAATCCACGAGTCCATTTTCTGTTATTCGATAGGAATGGGGTCCGACCTCAATTAGCTGGCTACTTAGAGTGAAACTAGCCCACAAGTCAGTAAAATGTTGCTTACTAATCTCTTGGTATGGTTTGCGGAAGTAATTATAATTATCGTCTTTATCTACATCCATCTATCGATAGTATAAGTCATTTAATCATCAATTGAGCGCCATTGTGGATTTGTTCCATGGAATTCATATGTGGAATCATGACCGACTTTTAATGAAATAAACATCAGAAGCACAAGCTTATGACTTTGCATGCGGAAATAAACTACCGCATCGTCGGACTAACTAAATTGTATTCCTAGATATCATGTCGTGAGTGGTGCTTTTTGGTCCTCTCCCTCTCTCGCTCCATCTCCCTCCCTCCCTCCCTTAACGAAGATGCACAAAGCCAGCCGATTTCTTTCCAAAGATGCAAGATTTTGTGTCATTGGAACGTTGGGTCATTGCTTATTTGAGGTAGATGTGCAGTTGCATAAAATCATCTCAGCGGTCCATAAAGACGGCTCACCAACATTCATTTCCTTTCCAAATTTCTTTGCCTCTTTTTTCTTCCGAAGCCCTTGCCTTCTGAGTTGCCTTTCTTGATTAGTAATGGCATGGAATTAAATTACACGAGCGACTTTTTTGCATAGTGCTGATAAAAAGTGTGTCCTGAAAAGTTATACTTGACTTTTCTCAACTTAGTTCAACTTACCAAACTTAGAAAAAAGAAGAAGAAGAAGAGATAATGAAAAGATTAAAAGTCCTCTTGACAAAAGGGAAGAAGAAAGTGACTTTTATTGGTACCTTCAACGCATGAAAACCTAAGTTTTTGCATGTTGTGGCATTGTAAAAGTGCGAAATAAGAAATACACACTCCTCCACAAGGGTCAAGGAAAATGATGAAAGATCATTTTCGAAATATACAACTTGTTTAATTTCTTTTCTTTTTTCATACAAACCCACATCTGTCGCTAATGATTTGGATAGCTAGTCAAATTTTCAAGCCATAACCACATTATAAATGGCAATTAAGGAGACTTGCTGTAGCAAATTAGCTGCTGAGACAGGATATGCACCATATAAAAAGTCCAACGACGGACGCGTTCGTAATTTTATGGGACAACGTGGGTTTCTTGTTTGATTTAGCTCCCCGAATTAAACAAGTTGTATATAGTGCCGTGAGCTTTGACTCCGCACGACCCTCCTCTCTCCCTTTCCCTCTGTGAAAAGCAGTAGAACTCTCGTTGTCATTGATAGATTTCTTTTTTATATAGAAGCAGTCAAAACGTTGCTCATTCACGCCGCGTTAATTTCATTTCTTACCTTTTCGTCTCCTCTTTACTTCTATGGTCACCACTAAATGATTTAGTCGTTTTACTTTATGGGACTAATACGTGATGTACCTGAGGTTGTATTGAATGTTTACATTGCTCGTACTTTTCGAAGGAAATATGAATCTTTCTCAAATGCAATGTTGTCGTAGGCTTGACTGGACATAAATCCTTGAGTTCATTTTCTGTTATTCGATAGCAAGGGGGTGCGACCTCAATTAGCTGGCTACTTAGAGGGGAACTAGCCCACAAGTCGGAAAACATGTTTACTATTCTCTTGATACGGTTTGCGGAAGTAATTATAATTATCATTGTTAGGTACATCCGCCCGTCAATAGCATAAGTCATTGAATCATCAATTGAGCGCCATTATGCATTTGTTCCAAGGAATTCACACGTGGAATCATTACCAATTTTTAATGAAATAGACATGAGAAGCACAGCCTTCTGATATTGCATGCGAAAATAAACCACCGCATTGTCGAACCAACTAAATTGTATTCCTAGGTATCATGTCGTGAGTGGTGCTTTTTGGTCCTTCTCCCCTCCTCTCGCTCCCTCTCCCTCCTTCTCCCTCCCTTAATGAAGATGCACAAAGCCAGCCGTTTTCTTTCCAGAGATGCAAGATTTTTGTGTCAATGGAATGTTGGGTAATTGCTTATTTGAGGTAGTTGTACAGTTGCATAAAAGCATCTCAGTGATCCATAAATACAGCTCGCGAACATTCATTTCCTTTCCAAATTTCTTTGCCTCTTTTTTTTTTTTAAAAGCCCTTGCCTTCTGAGGTGCCTTTCGTGATTAATAGTGGCATGGAATTAAAGCACATGATTGACTTTTTTGCGTAGTGCTGATAAAAGTGTGTCACTTGACTTTTCTCAACTTAGTTCAAGTTACCAAACTTAGAAAAAGAGGAAGAAGAAGAGATAATGACAAAGTTAAAAGGCGTCTTGACAAAAGGGAAGAAGAAAGTGACTTTTATTTGGTACATTGACAATGTTAAAAGAATGATTGCACCTAAAATTGATTATAATGAAAAGAAAAGATAGATATTAGATTCATGTCATTAAGTAGTAACGACGCATGAAAACCTAAGTTTTTGCATGTTGTGGCATCGTAAAAATTTGAAGTAAGAAATACATACTCCTCCACAATGGTCAAGGAAAATGATGAAAGATCACTTTTGAAATATACAACTTAATGTAATTTCTTTTTATTTCTTTTTTTCCGTACAAACCCACATCTGTCGCTAATGATTTGGATAGCTAGTCAAATTTTCAAGCCATAACCACATTATAAATGGCAATTAAGGAGACTTGCTGTAGCAAATTAGCTAATGAGACAAGATATGCGCCATATAAAAAGTCCAACCATGGACGCGTTTGTAAAGCATTTATGGGACGACGTCAGTTTCTTGTTTGATTTAGCTTCGCCAATTAAACTAATCGTCCTCAGATGATGAAGTAAAACGTTGGCAACAACATAGTCAAATGGTTGAACCATTCGACAGAGGCATGTCCTCTATTTGTCCGTAAAAAAAGAGTATGCGTACACAAGTAGCCTCAAATCTTATATAATTTTCAACTTGCATAAATTGGAACGCGGTCAACCTTTGCAGATTACTTAAGCACGCGATTACTTGCGAACCGAGACATAATATGGACCTGTTATGGCTGAGAGAATGCATGGAAACGTGATGTTCACACCCCGGTTAATTTAATGGATCAATCTCCCGTTTAGCTTGACCTCCTCAACATATCTTCTAGACCCTTCTCTTGGTCCATCTTTCATCTTGATTGTTTAATCGAGTTCACATCTCATGAATAGAAAAGAGGGGAATGATGCAGAAATTACATGCGGTAGAATTAATTTAACATTAATTGGGGAATGAGGATAATGAATATTCCTCGAATATCATATTAAAGAATTCGATAAACGAAGTGTATGTAAGCTCCGTTTTGATATCGAACAAGTCCAAGATCCAATCTTTGTAATCCCCGTCAATGCATTGTATGGTTTTCTAGAATTCAGATGAATACTAGACTAGGGTGGGAGTACGTGGAAGGGTCAAGATCAATAGAAGTAGAAGTTGTTTAAGCTTAGGATACTATCCTAGGAGGAACTCATGTGAGTCGATTTGTATATGGTGCGAGTACTACAGAGTCAAAATTTGGAGATTTTAATACTTCCTAGGTTTAGACGTCAATCAATATGGATGTGGTCAATTTGTATTTGGTACACTAATTAAAGTATTACAAAGTCAAAATTTGGAAATTTTGATACTTCGTAGGTTTAGTGATCAATCAATATGGATGTGGTCTTTCTCCCTCTCCCACCATGTGACATTTGGTATTTCAACACCAAGTCATGTCATGTACATTGGATTACATTGGAATAGTTACAAAACCCAATGTACAAAATTTTATGTGATCCATCATCATTAGTTGTGGTTATGAGCCAAACTCAATCATTTATTTAGAGACAAATAGTGGCGGTAGCACATGGGGTTTTATCAGTTTAAATACTGATTCTTTATAAACACTTTGACTTAGCATTACTCCTTTTCATTTTATGCCATCCACTTATGTAAACTCATTTTGTCATCCAAAAGATTAAAAATTAAGAAAGAAAGAAAGAAAGAAAGAAAAGACACTTTTACATAGACTCAATCCGGAGTACCCCAATTTATGCATCAACTTTTTGTAGTCATAAACTCACCAAGAGATCGTGAAGGAGAATCACGTGAGAAAAGAAGATTGAAGTGTAGTAAGTAGAAACCACTTAATTACATACACTTTATGTCCTTTAATTTTGGGATGATGGAGATCTTTGGATTGATGATATTGAAAATAGCAGGAAGACAACTTAGAAAAAAAGGTCCATGTTTGAAACATGACATCTTCCATGCTACATGGGCTCGAGCAGCTGCTTTAGCAGAGAAAGCCTAATCTTGTTGGACTCGTTGTTAAGAACCCAAGTGCT
The DNA here is from genome assembly GCA_014182575.1 of Eucalyptus decipiens. Lineage (NCBI taxonomy): Eukaryota > Viridiplantae > Streptophyta > Magnoliopsida > Myrtales > Myrtaceae > Eucalyptus > Eucalyptus decipiens. The sequence goes on along the minus strand of CM024611.1, from coordinate 46,739,246 downwards.
TAAATTAGCCTGGTCACATGAATAGCTCCGTCCAATGCACTACGTTCAGCGCGCAAAAGTTCCCATTTCTCCTGCTAATTTCATCAAAGATAAGTAATTTATTCCGAAATTGAATGACTCGATGGAACACGCTTCTGGAAATCAGTCTCTCTTGATCTAAGTTCAAAGAGGTAATATTTCGCTCGTGTAAGACAGACGAGTCACGATACTAACTTGAACAATATTGTATGTTCGAATTACAATATTTTATTTAGAGATCATAATACAATGCCTATCTCTTATTTGGTTGGTATTCAGTAGTGGTCGTTGAACAATATTATATGTACTTTTCTTTTAAAGTCGGAATGTTACATGTACTTTACAAACATCAATTTTCAAGAAGTAAAATGCTATTAATTCTAAATTTTATATACTCAAAGATAAGAAGAAAAGAAATTGTATGATTTCCCTATCTATCACAACGAGTACATAAGTTATTTATACATTTTATGGAATGATCATCTAATGTGACAAGATAGTACCATATCAATTACGATTAGCTCCTATCAATTATTGATATGTACAGCCAACAAATATATACAGGATCTTCTAATTATCTCTAAGATCTTCTTAGAAGAAGTCAACTAAAGTTTGGAGAAAAGATCTAAAACATGCTCGAGTGGATGTAACTTGAACATGAAAGATTTTCTAGCAGTTATTCATCCAATAGTAAATTGAAAGACATATTAATTGCACATATAGCGATGTCTTATAACATTATGCAACTCTTGTGCGAATGAACGAAATATTGCTATATATACAACTCTTGATTGAAAGACACCACTCTAATAATTAGTTGGAAGGACAATTATAACAATGATAAAGTAAAATACATCTCTAGAACCCAAACACGACCTATCTCTTTTTTCTATCACGACTTCAATGTTAAACTTTCTTTCTATTTGACCTCTCAAAACACCAATTTGGATAACTCTATCTTGAGCAAAAGGGGGTAAATCGAGTTGAGACGTTAAGCCTCATGATTATGGCATCCATATAGGTAAGTGTAAATCGGAAAATGTTGAAAATGTTGAAAATGTTGGACTTGACGAGGTCCAACCCATTTATGTAGCTTATCAAGTCTATTATTTAATATTTGATATATGCCCAATTTAGTTAAATATATTATGAACAATATATTTGTGACATCCAATCAATCATGTGTAATACATATCTTAAACTTTGATGGAAGGTTGAGATTTTATAATTGTAGAGTTGGTCCCATTAGTCTCTCTATATAAGATCTCTTTTCGGTAGAGAATGTATGCATGCGGTTATCAAGCTTATGCTATTTCCAGAAAATTGATGAGAGAAAAAAAAAAAAACATCCATCAAAGCTTTCACAGAGGAGAGTGGTGAAAATTATATCCATGGGAAGACATCCTCTCACTCGTTGAAAATAACAGCTACATTTGATTTGGGTATGCTATGTTTATTAATTTTATATTATGTTCATGTGGTTGAAACATCTTTTTATTCTAACACAAAACACATACATTTTTATAGGTAGCTGGTATTAGACACGCTCAAATAGACTCCTTTGAATTCTTTAAACATGTAAAGTTATAAAAAAAAAACCCCTTGAAAACTAGTTGGTGCTCGAAGGGTCCAGACACGACATTAAAGAAAACATAAGAAGGTAAATGAATATGAAGGAAAGGGCAAGAATTTTTCATTTAAAAATACAAGTAAAACACTCGAAATTATATTAATAACGACACTTGCAAATATATTAATAACAACAATGCAGGTGAATGCTCGATATTAAAAAAAAATTAGAGCATGAAGAATAAATAAGGGTATTAATTAATATATACATCATCTCATTGATGTAAAATGAAGACGGAATGAAGGTTTAAAGCTCGATATGAAAATAACAGTGACATGAAGAATTGGATGTGAAATTACAATTGGACGACGTACTTTCGTTTGCTTTGTGTGGTGTGGAATCTTCGCCCGTTGGGCAAGTTCTTTCACAAGATTTAAAGAGATAAAATAAGCAAAGTCAAATTAACAAATGAATCTGACAAAATAATAATAATAACAACAATTAACTAATATTATAGCAAATCGATAAGGCTCATAGAGGAATATTTATTACCGACACAATCATCAAGAAGATCACCTATCGGTACGATAATTTTTCACACGAAGAATCTTTAAAAGATCACATGTGCTTTAAATGTAATAAGAGAAGAAAATAACTTTTAAAAAGTTATATAGCCCGAACTAGCATTTCAAGAATTATTCTCATACTTTGTTTCAAAATACAGAAAATAAAATTTATTTTAGTAACTCAACTCAACTCAACCGGGGCTTATAATTTGATACAAAAGCAGTGGTTAGTGGATGTAATGTTTCACGGCAAAAATATGTAGCATGTGAAAAGGCTCTACTTAACATTTCAAATTAGGAAATGACAAGCGAGAACTATACATAGAGTAGATGTATAATTTATATCTAAATGACACTATATACTAAAATATATTTTCGAATAAAAAAAGGAATGGAATCCACCAAATGCAGGGTTGCTAAAATTCCCAAACTATAAGTAGAACTATACATAGAGTAAAAGTTTGTCAATTTTTAATTAGCTTGAAGTGCAATAACACACGCCACCTTAAAATTTGAAGGGTATTTTTGGAAGAAAAAACCGGGGCACCCCATGCACCCTGGACTGATATCAGCTGTGTTTGAGTTTGCAAGACAATCATACAACAGACTTGCAGTTGCGAATTCGCTCTGAAATTAGTATGGAAGATATGCAGCTGAAACCAACAGTAGAGTCGAGCACAGAAGCTTAACCAAGCTCTCTGTAGCTTGTAAAATCAAGTTGTCCCATGCACTATGCTCGAACACGACTCACGCAGCCCAATTTCAAGTCCCAGCAATATATGGAAACTGTTGTATTCCGTCAGGAGTTTTGCTTTACGAAGACTAACTCACAGAATCATGCTCACACAGAAACTAGTTAATGAACAAACGCATCAAATTCTACATGCATTGGGCTAGGAAGAAGCTAGAACGAGGAGACTGTACATCTTCCTGTGGACCGGTTGCAATCTCCTCATAGTCATCCAGCCTATTGCAATGATCATAGGATTTCGTTGGAACTTAGAAGGGATCAATCATAAGCAATTAGTCTACACAATTAGAGACACATGGATTGGATCCATACCAAGGTTGGATCGTTGTTTTGCGTCATAACGTGGATAAGCGAACTCACCCATAAATGTAAGGATGGAAAAGTTGATGTCCCTTCGAAGAGAACGAGTAATGGATGAGCCATCAAAAAATGAATGATTGAAGAGAAAGATTCCGTGATTGTCATATGACTGATAAGAAACGATGGGATGGATGAAAGGTGAGATCAAAGACATCCAACATCCATGACTAAAAGCAGGAAGGTTGAACGAAGAAGCAAATGGCATCTCTGCGTCAAATTCTTAAGCACTGCCATTGCTGGTGCATGATCCTTCCTAACTGGCCTCCTTTCAATGGTCTAATTTACTTCAAGAATGGAAAATCGTCTCCCTCATATGTAAACAGACATTCAAGTGCTCAGCAACTTTGATGTTTACTAGCAGCCGATGGCTACCATTGCAAGACTAATATCAGCTGTCTTAACATTTGCCGGACAATTGTACAACAGACTTACAGTTGGAAATTACTACAGAAAATGTACAGCTAAAAACAATAGTAGAGTCGAGCTGGGAAGCTTAACCAAACTCTGTATAGCTTGCAAAATCAAGTGATCCCATGCTCTATGCTCGAACGTGACCCCCGCAGCTCTATTTCAAGCTTAATCTTCGGTTGTGCTTGCACTGCCCTTGAATACTGTTTCTGGGATTCCGATCCTTTCTGCATTCGACAAGTACTTTTAAGATATGGCGCAAAACAGAGTGTCACCACCGTTGCAGAGTTAGAAACCAGACCACTAGCCACCACGGAGCCCCATCTTAGTCGAATTGAATATACTCGGTCAAATGAGAAGATCCAGTACAAGTACACGTACACATACATCATATTCACTTTCTCGAAATAGGAAAAAAAAACCATTAATTCTCTTTTTCCCCAGGGGAGAAAAAACAACCTTGCACGACAACCCATGAGAACACTACGGTTAAAGAGTTGGGGTTCGTATTGGTGCTGCCGAGAATGTTGCTTTTTGATATGGTCAACGAAAGAATCCCCTCCGCAGTCACGGGCCAGGCACCGTAATGGAAATTTGAGCAATGATTCGGATCACTCAACGATGTTAGAACGAAGCTTTTGAAATTGCAGTCGTGCTCGCGTCACCAAGGCATGTAATTTTTCCCACTTTTTATGGATAAATGAGGAAAAACAATCGTATACCAGCAAAGAATGTGGAAAGATATATATTGAATCGCTGGCCAAACAGAAAGCTACAAAGAGATTCACCAGAAAAAAAGAAATAAAAAGAGAAAGGAAAAAATTGTAAGAGTGGGAATTTATTCAAAGTTGTCAGAAGCTTTAATTACAACTGGGGTGCTCAGACTTCCAGCATGGAACGCTGATTCACGAACGTGGGTGGCGACTGTGGCTGCGCTCTTCCACCACGCCATACAGGAGACCGCGCCGCACGGATGATCATGAGGAGGAGTTTGCCGAAGTTTTCGAATGAGGCTGCGCAACAAATTCATGGAAAGCCACAAGAGCAGCACGAACCAGGAGACGGAGTGGAAGCAGTCATAGAGCAACGGCCATGTGAGCGAGGCCACTGATATTGAACCAGTGATGTTGACGAGGAGGTGCGACGACGCTCCATCACAAGGAGGAGCACGGCTGGTAGATGGTGGTGTTTGACCAGCAAGACGCAGCACTAAGAAATGCAGAAGCAAGCTGCACATGGCGATGCCAGTGGCGACGGGATGGGCTTCAAATGGCGAAATCAACTTCCCCTGGAATTTAATTTGGATGAAATTGACGAGGATAGATATCATGGTTGTAAAATCCATCGCGCGGGGTGGGAGTTCTTTGGTGTAGAGGCCCTGGAACTCAACGAAAAAGAACTCCCTTCAGAAAAAGAATTTATAAAAAAAGAGTTTTTGTCTTTTTCCCGAAAGGAGTTATCTTTCGTTGAGTTCCATGGCGTGGCCAACCCAAAAAAGGACATCAAATGGATGGATTGCCATTGATCCTCCACACATTGAAGTTATGACGATAATTGAAGCAAGTTCATCGTAGTACCACCACCTTCAGGAGAAAGGTTGTCTTTGGAGTTTACAAAACCTGATCCCTCCAGAATCCCATCAGAGATCTCCAAATCAGAAACTAGGGGATGACCTGGGAGGTTTCCTTCTGCAGAGTCCATCACCGATGAAGACAATTTTTTTCAACTCCACCCCTACGGAAGCATGTGAACTCATATCCACTAGCTTGTCGGTTGCTCCGCACAGGGAGGAATGATAGTCGGTGCCGGCCATGACCAAAGACTGAGCCATGGGAATTCGGGAGTGGCTTGTAGAATGTTGCTCTACACCATAATTGCTTTGTTGTGAACATCAAAGCAATCGGATCGAGGTCGAGGAAGCAGAGGCAGAGCAGAAATAGAAACCCGTGTGAATTAAAAGCAGAGGCAGAGCATAAATAGAAACCCGTGTGAATTACGCACAGCAAGCTGGAGATCTGTTGCTTACCATAGAAGAAAAAAGAGCTGACCTCTCTCTCTGCAGATAATGCATTTTTGGGTTTTCTTCTTGTCGTTTCTCTCTCTCTCTCTCCAGATAATGCATTTCTGGGTTTTCTTCTTGTTGTTTCTCTCGCTAGTGGCTAGTGGGTTGATGTCCTTTTTTGGGTTGGCCACGCCATGGAACTCAACGAAAGATGAACTCCTTTCGGGAAAAAGACAAAAACTCTTTTTTTATAAATTCTTTTTCCGAAGGGAGTTTTTTTTTGTTGAGTTCCAGGACCTCTCTCTGCACCAAAGAACTCCCACCCCGCGCGATGGATTTTACAACCATCATATCTATCCTCGTCAATTTCATCCAAATTAAATTCCAGGGGAAGTTGATTTCGCCATTTGAAGCCCATCCCATCGCCACTGGCATCGCCATGTGCAGCTTGTTTCTACATTTCTTAGTGCTGCATCTTGCTGGAACACCACCATCAGACACCATGGAGCCATCTTGGTTCAATATCAGCAGCCACGCCCCTCCGTGCGGCGCGGTCTGTGGCGTGGTGGATGGAGTGTCGTCGCACCTCCTCGTCATGGATTTTACAACATCACTAGTTCAAAATATCAGGGGAAGTTGATTTCGTCGTTTGAAGCCCATCCCGCCTCGCTCACATGGCCGTTGCTCTATGACTGCTTCCACTCCGTCCCCTGGTTCATGCTGCTCCTGTGGCTTTCCGTGAATCTGTTGCACAGCCTCATTTGAAAACTTCAGTTATATTACTTTATCCAAACAAGGAAGAGTCAGTTGAACAACTAGGGCACTCAGACTTACAGCAATAAACGCAAATCCACAACCAGGTGCGGCGGATGTGGCTGCACTCTTCCACCATGCCATAGACGAGACGGTGCCACACGGAATATCATGGCAAATATTTTGTTGTAAAACCAAAGTCAAAGTTTTTGAAAGAGTCCGTGCAACATACCCACGGAAAGCAATAGGAGTTGCACAAACAATCGGGAGATAGAGTGGGAGGAGTCGTGGAGCAGCAACCATGCGAGCGAAGCCACCGATATCGAACCAGTGAAGTCGATGAGGAGGTGCGATGTTGCTCCCTCATAAGGAGGAGCGTGGCTGCTAGACGGTGGTGCCCGATTAGCAAGACGCAGCAACAAGAAACGCAGGAGCAGGCTGCAGATGGCAATGCCGATGGTGACGGGGTGGGTTTCAAAGGGTGAAATCTACTTCCCCTAGTATTTCACTTCGATGAAGTTGACCAGGATAGAGACAATGGAGGTAAAATCGATGGCGCCGTGAGGGGTGAAGGAGGGACATCGTTAATATATAATATATTTTCATGGAAAGATTTTGGACCTGTTGTAAATGAGGATTTAAGTCAATACCATATTTTGTCAATAAAATATTTAATTGAAAGATTTTGGAGATATTGTAGACAACTAATTGACAGACAACACCATATTTAATTGTTCTTCAAACTAGACTTATTGCTATTGATTCGATGATCCCTATAGGACGTGGTCAGTGAGAATTAATTGTTGGGGACAGACAGACGAGTAAGATAGTAGTCACGGATACTATTCTCAATCAATAAGGTCAAAACGTAATATGTGTTTATGTAGCTATTGGTAAAAAAGAATCTTCAATTAAATATGGTGTTGTCTGTCAATTAGTTGTCTACAATAGCTCCAAAATCTTTCAATTAAAACACATGACATATTAACGATGTCCCTATCCTAGGACCCATGGTACTCATCTTTCCAACAAAATATTCAAATGATGTTCCTATCTTCACCCCTTGTTGGAAATATGGAAATACCGATTTTGAGTATCAATAATTGATTCAGTTAATCAGTAATTAGCTTGGTAAAATAGGACATAGAATCATTATGTAATCAGTGCATATTTCTTTATTTTTTTCTTTCCCAACTTGTCAGGAAGCTAGCTGGTCTAATTATTTCCACAAATATGAACATCATATGAGTGTAGTTTGTACAGAATTGTCTCAAGCATCTGCATACTATCTATCTAGCTTTGCATACATGAACTGTAAATTCTACAGCACATGAAGATGGGAAAAGTTTGATTCTAAAATCTACAGTCTGCCAAAATTTAGTAATCCTGGACTAAAGCCTACAGAAAAAAAATCAGCATTTCGGCATTCTTTTCTTTCCTTGCCCTCGGCAGCTTGAATGTTAAATCCACCAGGGAGACAACATAGTCCTTGATTGCAAGTTAACGCATTTGCCACAGCAAAGATCTAGCCGTTGCCGCTCAAAGGTAAACTGAAGACTACATGATGTAACGACTCCCACATTCTGCAATGACAGACCACAACTATATTATCATCCGAATAGCTAGTAAGTATTAATGGTGTATATTCAAGAGAGATGGAAAATTCTTAGAGGATCCATAGCCCTCCCCTTTTTGCAGACCTTGTATATATCAGCTAATATTGTAAATGACTTAGTTTGAATTGTATATAAGTGTGTTGTGGTTTTTGAAAAATTCTGACCCTGTTTTTCTATCATATCTTGTTATTGTCTGGGGATTAATTATCACTTCTGCATGCGTATTAAAATGAATGGGTCGGCGATGCGTCCCAGGGACATCGTTAGTTAATCAACCGCTAAGAGATGGGCACGCGCTCGAAGGATCGGGGCGTGCCACCCATGGTCCAACCATTGCTGTGTTAACATCGAAGCCTCTTGGAAACTCCCTCATAGAAAGGGAGATGGAATCGCTGTCATGAAAATTACCTAGCGCCCGCATAGAGAGAGATAATAGTTTTATCTAGTTTTGTCTAGTCAATAAAGGAGATTGAACAGAGAGAGGGTTGGGAAGTGGTGTTTTGTAGTCAATAAAGGAGACCGAAAGTAATTGAAGAGATGTTTTTATATAAAAATATGCACGCCTTAGTAGGAGAGGATAAATATGATAAAAAGAGAGAATTATGTCTTCTTCTTCTCTTTTTTGCTAGGAAAAAAAGGATGTAACCCGGTTCAAACAGGGGTCGGACCTCATTAGTTAGTTGCAGAGTTGGGGAGGCACTTATCGAGAAGAAAAGAATTGGGGAGGAAGGAGACCACCTTCTTTTTGATGTTTCAACTTACAGGGATCATCGCGGACCCTCGACATCTGAGATTGTTATTCTCTGCAGCAAAGCAGATAATATCATATTTTTTAGTGTAAAACTTTTGTGCTCAATGTTATGAGTTGGGAGTACTAACATTGGGATGCATACTTTGATTATGAATCAACTTGTCAGGAAGCTTGTCGGTCTTATTATTTCCTCGAAAAGTGAATATCAGATGTGAGTAGTTTGTATGGACTAGTCCCAAGCTTTTGCAAACTACCTATAGGGCCTTGCATTCATGAACTGCAAAAATTCTTTTGCAGCACATGAGGATGGGAAAAGTTCAGTTCTAACACGTGCAGTCTACCAAAAGTCAGTTATATTAAACTAAAGCCTCCCAAAAACGAAGTCTATATTTCAGCCTTCTTATCTCACCTTGGCCCTGGCAACTTGAATCTCTGACAGAAGCTACAATTCTAGCTCCTGACGAAAACCAATAAGCCAGTGAGACAGCAGTCTTAGATTGCATTACTCAGACCCAAGAGCTTCCAGATACATACAGGATCCATCACAAAAGAAGTCACCGCCTTTATAAATATTATTTGCTGAAGCAGATGACGCATTCACAGCAACAAAGATCTAGTTGTCACCTTTGAGAGGAAAAGTGCTGACTACACGATGCAACCACTCGTCATTCTGCAATGACAAACTCAAACAAAATTATCATCATAATAGCTAGAAAGCAATATCCATGCATATGGGAGAGAGATGAAAAAACTGATATTTTTCATTTGATATGGATAACTTTGTGACGAAAGAACAAAGCTTTTATATTGCAGCTGTTCTCGCATCTCCAAGGCATCTATTTATCCTAGTTCATAACTTTATTTTGGCAACTAGAAACGACATATGACAACATTTGACATGTGCCGATGTGATAATAAAGAGTTACTATATGAAAATGCTAGCAAAAACGCCATTTTTCATTAACGTGCCTCTTTTTCTCTTTTCAGTAAAGAAAAAACTTCCAAATCTTTTGGTCTACTAGGATCTTTGGTAACCTTGAATCAAACAACGAAACATCTCCCCATCGTCCTTGTCGTAATGATTGTCAAGAGTATTTTCAGTCTCTTCAGTAACATTTGCACTCCAGTTAAAGGTTACAAGTTTTAAGCATCTGCTAGTGAATTAGCAGAAGCATTTGACACTCCTGCAGTCTTTAAGTTCTTCTGTAGATCTTGCACATAGCTTCATTATTTGACTTGGTATCATGATAACTCTCCTGGGAATCTTTTTCCACGACAAGCATTCAGGCTTTTATAAACCCGAGAAGAAGATCAACTTCCAAGTTCATATCAAATGATGAAGAAACCTGCTGAAAATTAAAATCAATAAGATTTGTTCCTCCTACAGCAATCTGTAGGTATTTGCCACAACAATGATCTAGTTGTCACCTCTCAGAGGTCAAATGAAGACTATATGATATAACCTCTCTGATTCTGCAATGACAAACTAAAACTTTATTATCATCGGAATAGCCAGTAAGCAGTAATGGGGTATGTGGGACAGATGAAAAAGCAAACATCTTTCATTTTTATTTGGATCACGCAATGATGTCAGAACAGAGCTTTTGAAATTGCAGCTGTGCTCGTGTCTCCACAGCATCTATATATCCCAGTTCATATGGATATATGAGCAAAACCATAGTATACCAGCAAAGAATGTAAAATGGCACATGCCGATCAGAGGGCCAAACAGAAAGCCACAAAGAGATTCACCAGAAAAAGAAGGAAACCTGCAACACTTGCAATGTTTCCAAAGAGGTCAGAAGCTTTAACCTCAAGAACAATTTCTACCCTTTATATGGCTACTAGAAACGATTATTCTACTCCTTGTAACAATTGTTGAGGTTATCTTCAATCTCTTCGATAACAAATAGATCCAATTTCTTTTGAGGGCCACTGTCCATAAAAAGAACGACAAATGATGTCCCTGCCTTCACGCCTCACGGCGCCATGGATTTAACCTCCATTGTCTCTATTCTAGTCAACTTCATCCAAGTGAAATACCAAGGGAAGTTGACTTCACCCTTTGAAACTCACCCCAGCGTCTTGCTAATCGGGCACCACCGTCTAGCGGCCGCACTCCTCCTTGTGATGGAGCATCAACGCACCTCCTCATCGACTTCACTGGTTCGATATCGGTGGCTTTGCTCACGAGGTTGCTGCTCCATGACTCCTCCTACTCTATCCTCTGGTTGTTCGTGCTGCTCATGTTGCTTTCCGTGAGTCTGTTGCATGGCCTCTTTCAAAAACTTTGGCTTTGGTTTTACGACAAAATCTTTGCCATGATTTTCCCTGTGACGCCGTCTCGTCTATGGGATGGTGGAAGAGCGCAGCCACATCCGCCGCACCCGGTCGTGATTTGCATTTATTGCTGGAAGTCTGTGCGCCCTAGTTGTTCGACTGACTGTTCCCTGCTTGGATAAAGTAATCTAACCACTTTAAGGAGAGCAAGAACCAAGTAAAAACCATCAGTGTATCTTACCTATTCCTAGCCATGAATGGTCATGCACCCTGGGGGCAACTAAATCAGATTAAGATAGGCTAAGCCCTCAAAAGAAATTGGAGTGGAGGAACGCCTTTGAACTTAACTTTCCTATAAAAGTTTCAATAACCAGGCTGACAAAAAATAATAAATAAGAGCAAAAAGTAAGCCCACGCCCAAGTGTCTTGTTTAAGCACTTTCTTTGGTCTTGCTTCAGTTGATGCCATTGCAAAGGAATTACTAGAGCAGATAGAGCGAAAATAAGAAAAACAGAGTCTGGCCAAGAAGAACCCCAAAAAAGGAGGAAAGCAGAATCTGGAGAATCAGACAAAAAGACATAGATGAGAGAGACAGGGGGCTCTCACTGCATGCACGTTTGAGAGGCTTGGTCAAGCTGGAATATTTATGTTTCTTAGCAGTTGATAAGGATTTGAAACTGTTATTTATCTAATTGAAGAAGTTTTCGTGATTAAATTGTAAATTAGGTTTTTGCAGTTGTGCGCAGTGCATATTAATCATCACAGATTGCCTTCCACTAGAGTAAATGATTGCCATTAACTTCCATCAACTCACACCTTACTCTTTGTTCATTGAAGATAATACCAGTGTGCAGTACTATTGCGATTTTCTTATGGATTCAGATATAGTTGCAACAAGCCCCAAGCGCCTCCTAAACAAAACTAGCTAGCTTCCTAAAGTACTTATTCTTTCGTTTTAAAGTGGTTAGATTACTTTATCCAAGCAAGGAATAGTCAATCGAACAACTAGGGCACTCAGACTTCCAGCAATAAACGCAGATCCACAACCAGGTGCGGCGGATGTGGCTGCACTCTTCCACCATGCCATAGACGAGACAGCGCCACACGGAAAATCATGGTAAAGATTTTGTTGTATAACCAAAGCCAAAGTTTTTGAAAGAGTCCGCGCAACATACCCACAGAAAGCAACAGGAGTAGCACAAACTACCAGGGGACAGAGTGGGAGGAGTTGTGGAGCAGCAACCACGCGAGCGAAGCCACCGATATCGAACCAGTGAAGTCGATGAGGAGGTGCGATGCTGCTCCCTCACAAGGAGGAGTGCCGCCGCTAGACGGTGGTGCCCGATTAGCAAGATGCAGTAAGAAGAAATGCAGGAGCAGGTTGCAGATGGCAATGCCGATGGCGATGGGGTGGGTTTCAAAGGGTGAAATCAACTTCCCCTAGTATTTCACTTCGATGAAGTTGACCAGGATAGAGACAATGGAGGTAAAATCGATGGCACCGTGAGGGGTGAAGGAGGGACATCCTTAATATATAATATATTTTCATAGAAAGATTTTGGACCTTGTAAAGGAGGATTTAAGTCAATACCATATTCTGTCAATAAAATATTTAATTGAAAGATTTTGTAGATATTGTAGACAACTAATTGACAGACAACACCATATTTAATTGTTCTTCAAACTGGACTTATTGCTATTGATTCGATGATCCCTATAGGACGTGGTCAGCGAGAATTAATTGTTGGGGACAGACAAATGGGTAAAACAGTAGTCATGGATACTATTCTCAATCAATAAGGTCAAAACATAATATGTATTTATGTAGCTATTTGTCAAAAAGCATCTTCAATTAAATATGGTGTTGTCTGTCAATTAGTTGTCGACAATAGCTCCAAAATCTTTCAATTAAAATACATGATATATTAACGATGTCCCTATCCCAGGACCCATGGTACTCATCTTTCCAACAAAATATTCGAATGATGTTCCTATCTTCACCCCTTGTTGGAAATATGGAAATACCGACTTTGAGTATCAATAATTGATTCAGTTAATTGGTAATTAGCTTGGTAAAATAGGACATAGAATCATTATGGTGTTGTCTGTCAATTAGTTGTCTACAATAGCTCCAAAACCTTTCAATTAAAATACATAATATATTAACGATGTCCCTATCCCAGGACCCATGGTACTCATCTTTCCAACAAAATATTCGAATGATGTTCCTATCTTCATCCCTTGTTGGAAATATGGAAATACCGATTTTGAGTATCAATAATTGATTCAGTTAATCGGTAATTAGCTTGGTAAAATAGGACATAGAATCATTATGTAATTAGTGTATATTTCCTTATTTTTTTTCTTTCCCAACTTGTCAGGAAGCTAGCTGGTCTAATTATTTCCACAAATATGAACATCAGATGAGTGTAGTTTGTACAGAATTGTCTCGAGCATCTGCATACTATCTATCTAGCTTTGCATACATGAACTGTAAATTCTACAGCACATGAAGATGGGAAAAGTTCGATTCTAACATCTATAGTCTGCCAAAATTCAGTAATCTTGAACTAAAGCCTACAGAAAAAAACTCAGCATTTCAGCATTCTTTTCTTTCCTTGGCCTCGGCAGCTTAAATGTTAAATCGGCCAGGGAGACAACATAGTCTTTGATTGCAAGTTAACGCATTTGCCACAACAAAGATCTAGCTGTTGACGCTCAGAGGTAAACTGAAGACTACATGATGTAACAACTCCCACATTCTGCAATGACAGACCACAACTATATTATCATCGGAATAGCTAGTAAGCATTAATGGTGTATATGCGAGAGAGATGGAAAAAGCTGACATCTTTCCTTTCGATTTGGATCACTCGATGATGTTAGTGTTAGATCAAAGCTTTTGAGATTGTAGCTGTGCTCACCTCACCAGGGCATCAATTTATCCAATGGATAAATGAACAAGAACATAGTACACCAGCAAAGAATGTAAAATGACACATATCCATCCACTAGCCAAACAGAAAGCTACAAAGAGACTCACCAGAAAAAAGAAGGAAATATGCAACATTTAACAATGTTTTCAAAGAGGTCAGAAGCTTTAACCTCTAGAACAATCACTGTAGGGCTACTAGAAAAGACCATTCTACTGGTCATAACAATTGTTGAGGTTATCTTCAATCTCTTTGATAACAATAGATCCCGATTTCTTTTGAGGGCTTAGCCTATCTTAAACAGATCTAGTCGCTACAAGGTCCATTGCCGTTCATGGCTAGGAATAGGAACGATACATAGGTGGTTTTTACTTATCCCCTGCTCTCCTTTCTTCTGGTCGGGAGATAATTCGATGATGCCGAAGGCTTGGAGACTCGTTATGTTTTCAGATAAAGAGAAGAAAGCCCCAAGTGTAACTTATACAAAACTAGCTTAGCTTCCTAAAGTACTAATCATTTGATTTAAAGTGGTCATACAATTTAAATTAGTTTTTCCAAGCAGGAAACAGTCGAACAACTATAGCACTCAAACTTCCAACATGAAACGTGGATCCATGACCAGACATGGCAAACGTGGGGGAAAAGTGCCAAAAAAGTCCTAAACCTTTTGTATTTGTGCTGATTTAGTCCTAAACCTTTTTTTGGTGCTGATTCAGTCTTAAACATTTTTACGTTGTGCCAATTCAGTCCTTTTCGGCCAATTTTGGCCAGATTTTGCTGACTAGATGCCGGCCGGCTAACGTGGCATGATCGGTGTTGACGTGGACAACTTTTAATAATATTTTTATTTTTTAAATATTTTTTTTATTTTTTTATTTTTGTCTTTTTCCTCCGGTCGGCGAGGTCGGCCTCGCCGGATCCGGCCATGGCCGAGCTTGCCCTCGCCGGATCTGGCGAGGTCGAGCCTTGTTGGTCATGGGCGGGGCTCAATCCTCACTTGCGAGGTGGCCGGCGAGGTCGGCCTCACCCTCGCCGGCTGTTGCCTTTGGCCAATCGCCGAGATTCGGCGACCGGCTAGAGGAAAAGACAAAAGAAAAAAAAATAAAAAGAAATAGAAATAAAAAATATTAAATATTAAATATTATTAAAAGTTGTTCACGCGCGCCGATTAGGTCACGTCGCCCGGTTGGCGTCTAGTCAGCAAAATCCGGCCAAAATTGGCTAGAAATGATTGAATTGGCACAACGTAAAAAGGTTTAGGACTGAATCGATACCAAAAAAGGTTTAGGACCAAATCGGCACAAATATAAAAGGTTTAGGACATTTTTAGCACTTTTCCCCAAACGTGGCGGCACTCTTCCACCATGCCATAGACGAGATGGCGCCACACGGAAAATCATGGCAAAGATTTTGTCGTACAACCACAGATAAAGCTTTTGAAAGAGGCTGCACAGTAGACTCACGGAAAGCAACAGGAGCAGCACAAACAACCAGAGGATGGAGTGGAAGGATTCGTGGAGTAGCAACAACGCAAGCGAAGCCACTGACATAGAACCGGTGAAGTCGATGAGGAGATGCGATGCTCCATCACAAGGAGGAGCACGGCCACTAGATGGTGGTGCCCGATTTGCAAGACACAGCAACAAAAAATGCGGGAGTAGGTTTCAAAGGGTGAAGTCAACTTCCCTCGTATTTCACCTTGATGAAGTCGACGAGGAAAGAGACAATGGAGGTAAGATCCATGGCGCCGCGAGGGGTGAAGGCAGGGACATCATTGCTGCTGGTTCTTTTATTCAAAGTGACTTGCTAAGCACTTAGCAAGCCACTTTAAATAAAAGAACCAACAATGCCTTCACCCTATCACTGGAGTGGACAGTGGAGGAATGCCTTTGAACTTTCCTATTTATTTATTCTTGGGTTAGAAAAATATAAAAATATTTCATGTTATCCTACTTGAATTCTTTAATAAAGCCGATCGCATCAACTAAAATAAACAGAGTCTAATTCTCCTCTTTTTCAGCAGAATATGAAAATCGAAACTCATACTTAAAACTAAACCTCTCCACCCCGAGTCGCCTCACCCCATTCAATTTTCTTACCTTATTCTGGCTCCACATAGTTTTGCATCAATACATAATAACCTAAAAGATTTATGTCCATGATTAAAGTTCAATAACCGGGCTTGCAAATCATAATAAATAAGATCAAAATAGTAAGCCCAAGCCCAAGTGTATCGTTTAAGCCCTTTTTTGGTTCTTGCTTCGGTCTTGCTTTGGTCTTGCTACAATTGATGCTGAAGGGAAATCTAGAGCAGAAAGAGAGAGAATGAAAATAGAGTTTGGCCAAGAATAACCCCAAAAATAAAGAGGAGGAAAGTAGAGTCCGAAGAAATCAAGAAAAAGACAAAAAGGAAATATGTTTTGTGCTTCCTCTGCCTCATTGCTGAACACAACATTGCTCGCTTGGCCTTATCCTCCTAGTTATACCATATTTGATGATGTAAGACTACTGTCTAGCGAACACATGCTGCTGCAAGCTCAGTAATTTGGGCAAAATACTCTCATTTTTAACACAGTCCAAGCTCCATTAAAGCGGTTTCCAACTTAGGCTCAATCTGGTATGACATGGAGAAACCTGCAAGTCAACATGCATGCAAGTCCAGCAACTATGTGGAAAATGCTCAATGAATTTTATTTATGCAAAACATGTCCACGATTAAAATATGTTTACAACTGTTCATACCTACCCACCCACAAAACAATGTCTACTAACATAGTCTATGGCAGACTCAGCACATTTTTCCCTTTAGCCTTCTGACACATGTGAACTGAAATAACTGGGAACACGCAGCACACACTCAGCACAACCAATATTGTCTTCAATTTGGAATTACCTTTCTTTAACTTTCTTGTATCACGCGTTTCAGTTGTGCATTGATAGCTATGATTACAACTTCCATCGAACCACCATCATCCTCGTGATGGGTTGACACTGTTTCTTCTTCGACATTGCACCCTAAAGACTTTAGAAACACTCCTTGGGCATTGACTGATTTTGCCATCAACCCAACAAGAAAACCAAAACTTCCTCCACATTTATATCTTGGGCAGGGAGAATGAATAGGTAGACCGGTAGGATGAATGAAGAAGCCAATGACGTCTGTGTGTCAAATGCTTAAGCATTGCCATTGCTAGTGCGTGATCCTTCGGAATTAGCCTTTTTCAAAGGTCTATTTACTTCAAGAATGGAGAATTGTCTTTCTCATACGTAAACAGACATCCGAGTGCTCAGCAATTTTAGTAGTTACTATCATCGGATGGCTACCGTTGCAAGACTGATATCAGCTGTGTTTGCGTTTGCAAGGCAATCATACAATGGACTTACAGTTGCAAATTTGCTCTGAAATTAGTTTGGAAGATATGCAGCTAAAACCGACAATAGCGTCGAGCACACAAGCTTAACCAAACTCTCTGTAGCTTGCAAAATTAAGTTTTCACGGGCACTATGCTCAAACACGACTCGCACATCCCAATTTCTAGTCCCAGCAATATATAGAAACTGTTGTATTCCCTCAAGAATTTGCTTTAGAAGACTAACTGACAGATCATGTTCACACAAAAACTAGTTAATGAACAAATGCATCAAATTCTACATGAATTGGGGATGAAGCTAGAACGAAGAGACTATACATATTCCTGTGGACCAGTTGCAATCTTCTCATAGCCATCCAGCCATTGCAATAATGATAGGATTTCATTGGCACTTTGAAGGGATCAATCATAAGCAACAACTCTACAGAATTAGAGACACGTGGATTGGATCCATACCAAGGTTTGATCATTGTTTTGTGTCATACGTGGATAAGTGACCTCACCCGCAAATGTCAGGACGCAAAAGTTGATGTCCCTTCAAAGAAAACGAGTAATCGATGAGCCATAAGAAAATGAGTGATTGAAGAGAAAGATTCTGTGATTGCCATATGACCGAAAAGAAACGACAGAGGATGGATGAAAGGTGAGATCAAAGACATCCAACCCAAAAACAGGAAGGTCGAACGAAGAAGCAAATGGCATCTCTGCGTCTAATTCTTAGCACTGCCATTGCTGGTGCGTGATCCTTCCTAATTGGCCTTTTTTCAATGGTCTATTTACTTCAAGAATGGAAAATCGTCTTCCGCATATGTAAACAGACACTCAAGTGCTCAACAACTTTGATGTTTACTAGAGACGGATGGCTACCATTGCAAGACTAATTTCAGCCATATTAGCGTCTGCCAGACAATTGTACAACGGACTTACAGTTAGAAATTACTACAGAAAATATACAGCTAAAACCGATATTAGAGTCGAGCAGGAAAGCTTAACCAAACTCTCTATAACTTGCAAAATCAAGCGATCCTATGCTCTATGCTCGAACATGACTCCCACAGCTCTATTCAAGCTTAACCTTCGGTTGCACTTGCTCTGCCTTTGAATACTCTTTCTAGGATTCCGATCCTTTCGGCATTCAACAAGTACTTTGAAGTTACGGCAAAATAGAATGTCACCGATGTTGTAGAATTAGATAAATCCCGGGGCTCCGCTTTGTGCATTGCGGAGAGGGTGACGAGGTTTGGCGAACACTAGGTGTTTGTGAGTAATCCTAGGTGAAGTATGGAGGTGTCAGCCTACATGGTGCCAACTACAGAACATGGAAAGGCGAGATTCTTGATTTTCTTTATTGCAAGGAAATGCATGGTCCCATGCAGAGTGCCAAAGCTAAGCCTAGCTACACTGATCGACAATGGTGGTTGCTAAATAAGCAACGTGTATGTCTCATTAGGAAATAGTCGGATGACAATGTTTATCAACGTGTGGAGAATGAAATTGCCACGAGAAAAAAAAAAAACACTTTCAAAGAAACTATAAGTGTTGTATGAGAGGAGAGCAGCAAATAACAAACTTAACGATATCGAGAAGCTTGTTGCTCTGAAATATCAAGAGGGCACTCCAATGGCGGATCTCTTGAATGAGTTGCAAAGCTTGATAAATGATGAGCTACAAGCATCGTTCTTCCTTAGTTTGCTTCTAGATAGTTATGGGACACTCATGACAACTCTCATCTTATCATCACTAATGGAAAAGCAAAGTTGGATGCGGCGAAATCTAGCTTGCTTGATTATGAGGCGTGGGAGAAAAGTGTCCAACTGATCTAAACCACAACTTGTTGTCTTAGAGCATGGAGGAAGAAGTAAATCTCGACACTCCTACGATCATGATAGATCCAAGGGAAGATTCGAATCAAGAAAAGGCATTGATCTTTAAAATTATGATAAGCCAAGTCAATGAAGAATATCGATGGATCCTTCAAAAGAAGAAAGTAAAAGTAGATGCCAAGCAAGAATGACAATGCGGCGATAAGTTCCCAAGAACGCTTACTATGGATTGTTAGATAAAAAAGAATTGGCTTGGTAGTTCGACGGGCCGAATAGACATGTCCATACTGTCCGAAGATTGAGCTTGGACGCAATCCACTAACCCTGAATAGTATCTTCTATGTGTCATGAAATTTAGGTCCTCATCTTTAATATTTGTTTTCGCTGGGAGGACTGAGCTTTGACAATTCTGAAAAACCAGACCACTAGCCACCATGGAGCCCCATCCTAGTCGAATTGAATATGCTCGGTCAAATGACAAGATCCATTACATATTCATATGTAATAAATGTCACTTTCTCCAATTAGAAAAAAAAAAATTCTTTTTTCCCCATGAAAAAAATAAAATAAAAAGCTAGCCCAAGAACCCGTCGAAACATTACAGTTAAAAGAGTTGGTTAACATTGGTGTTGGCCGGCGAGGCGCCATCATGGAAATTTCAGCTACGACCACTACATTTTTAAGTTTATAAATAGTCATTGAGTGTGACCCATGTCGATACCAGGTCAATTACGTCGGTCCAAAGTAGCCAATCCGTTGTGTTTTTGACCTCTTCAACAGAGGAGGTAAGATAGAGTGACGGAGGGGAAATGAGATTAATGTGAATAGCAATCCACAGCACGTGCAGAGACTTGCAAATACCCGCCAAAGGCAGAACATACTTGAAGCGCGAAGACAGATAAACTCCACGCTTTATAATCAAAGTTCAATGAGGCGTCCAAACTTTGTTTCTACCCTAGACCAGACCAGAAACAAATTTCTCTTACTTTTCTGAGAAAGATTCCTGCACTGACATGACAATTGCAGTGTGTCCATCAATATTGACGGGATTTTCAGCTCATTATTGGGTGTGAACTGAATTGCAACTCGCAATCTATGCGGCTGAATTAATTATGTGCATAAATAGTTTATTATTAATCTAACAATAACAAAGTCTTCAATTGATATCCTGCCATCTTAAAAATAAAATCTGCTACACAAAAAAATGCCGAGTTTGTGTGACTTTATGTACTCTAGTTAATTGGGATAATACAACATAATATATGTCGAATTTCTCATGTTCCTTCCCTCTATCACCTTGATGTCCTTTGCCAAACATAAGGTCAACAATGGCTGCCCCGTCTATAGCACGTTATATATGATTCTAAGATGGTGGGACCTCGATTCATTTACCGGAAATGCAACCTTGGACCTGTGGGGTTGCACGTATCTAATCAAGCCAAAAAAGAAAAATAAAATAAAATTTATCTAAATGGCAGCAGATTTGCCTTTAGGTTCTTCCAAGGAGACTAAAAATTTCAATTTAAAAGTAATCATTGGTCTTCGTCAAGTGGTTAACACCAAAAAACGCGGGAACAAACAATACTGATATATATGTAATCTTACATGTATAGTCCATTTTAATGTACGACGTGTAAACTTAAAATAAAATGAAAAATTATTGCTGAATAAGTTGGCATATTATTGACCAAGAAAAAAAGTCATGATACCAACTTAAGCAATATTGTATATCAGAATAATTATATCCTATTTCTCGAGATATCATAATGCAACACATATCTTTTATTTGGTCGGTATTCAATAGCAGTTTTCAACTATGTTATATGTGCTTCGAAACGTTGATTTTTAAGAAGAACGATGCCAGTTATTCTAAATTTTGTATACTCAAAGATAAGAACAAAAGAGAATTGTAAATTTCTGTGTCCATCACAATTGATCATCTAATGTAACAGGACATCACAATATTAATTACAATTGATTATAGATATGCACAATCAAGGAATATATAAAGAATCTCCTAATTTTTCCTAACATCTCCTTAAACTCATGGCAACGGAGAAGAAGTCAACCAGAATTTTGATAATAGATCTAAAATGCGTCTGGGCGAATATGACTTAAATATAAAAGATTTTCTCATAGTTATTCATTTAGCAGTAAATTGAAAAAAGTATTAATTAATCCCAAACTGGTAACCCTATATCATAATATGTAAAATGTGCATTAAATATTATGGTTAATATTACAAAAAATCTTAAACTATTACACCTGTGACAAATTAAAATTTCATCAGTTTAAGTTAAATTTTACCATCAAATTATTGAATTAAATAACACGTGGTGATTGACGGATATATTGGTATACCAGTTTATAGTTTTATCCCTTGTCTTGATTTGTGGCTTTTGCCATATTAATCTAATTTAATAAAGATTAACGAAAAATAAATTTATCACAAATGTACCTATTGAAGTTTTGGTGATCAAAAAATTAGATTGAGGTAAAACTTGCCATGTGCGTATCAATTTAGGGTTTTTAGTAGTCAAAAAATTAATTTAAATAAGGTTATTCACCAAAAAAAATAATTTAAATTAAATTTGTCACGTTTGCATCAATTTGAGTTTTTCCATGATATTATCCAAAGATTATTTAGATTGTGAGAAACGTCATATGAATTGTCTCTCTATCTCTCACTTGCAACCTTGACTATTAAGCTCAGCACCCATTTACTCACGGCATCAATTCTCAATTTTTAATATGAGTCAAGTCTTTTTACTAATCTTGCAATTAAGAATAGGGAAGTTCTTTGTTTTTTGTTTTACTTTGTTTATCAAAAAATGTTGCACCAAATGCATGAAACTTGATGGAACCGGTTCCATGGACCTACTCGGGATTTGGACCCAACTAGTGGTTCGATTTTCGGGTGGATCGATGGAACTAACAGGCAATTTCCGATTTCAATTTTTTGGAATTGGTTCGATTTTCAAGTGGATCCATAAAATCGCCCATCGGAACCATGCTCATCTCTACATGAGAACTATACATAAAGTAAATGTTATTTCTTATATCTAAATGAAACTAACATGATTTACCAAAAAAATAAAATGAAACTAACAGAGGAGACATTCATTTGAGGCATACTAAAATTTAAATTTTAAATAAAAAAAAAGGGGGGGAAAGGAATCCACTAAGTTCAGGGTTGCCAATATTGTCCAAAAAAAAAAAAGTTCAGGGTTGCCAAAATTCCCAAACTATAAGCAGAATTTCTCCGTATCATAATCCGTATTACGAGAACAAATAAGTGCATTAAAGATTATTTTAGATGGTGAGACAGACCTTTTTTTTTTTAAAAAAAAAAAAAAAGGAAGGACGAAGGGTTTTAAAAAAGGAAGAATATGATATCTCTCACTCACTCTCTCTCTTCGCCCCCGACTTCGCCCGGCAATAGAATCCAGGTCTGGCTGTTGAGCGACGGCGGACGGCTGCGTCCACCCCTCCGTCGTCCCGGCGGCTGTGCCTTGGCCGATAGAGCTGCTAGGCCACAGACGTAGAGAAGCAAAGCGGTGGTCAGCCACGGACGGCCTCTCCTCCGCAGATCTGAGCTCCAACCTCCGTGCCGACCCCTCGGACGTCGGCGTGAGTAACTAGCCGCCGCCGTCGTTCCTAGCGACGATCTGAGCGCTCAGATCTGTGAACGGCTCGTCACTTGCGATTACAGCTCGTCCCTCTTCTTCTCGTCCACAGATCTGAAGCGTTCCGTCTTGGACACGGAGGGGCGGCTCGGCCTGGACACGCAGCAGCGTCAGCCTAGACGCGGCGCGGACAACTCTGCCGGCGGAGACGCCGGAAGTAGGCTCCGAGGTTGGGCGCAAAGTTCGCCGCAGGTAACTCGGCCCAATTTTTTTTCTTAATAATTCAACATCCAAATATATACATATATATGCAATTTGTAAGCAGCTTAAAGTGCTAAAATATAGGCGCGCTTTTAATTTGAAGTGTATTTCTGAAAGAAAAAACGTTTAGAAACGAATTTTTTAGATTACTTTTTTTTTTCCAGATTTCTATTTTTTTAAATTTGAAAACAATTTTTTATACATTATAATTGCTCCATAATTTTTTTTTTAAATGATCGTTCTGTTAAGTTCCTAAATAATATACTTCTTTTTTTTTTTTGTTCGAACAAAAAAGGTTATAGGCATGATTGGAGATTTCTCCGCAGTCTGGGGATTGGATGCTTTAATTAAGGGGAAAAGAAGAAGGAACATTTTTTTTATTGGTGGTCTTTATGGTCTCCCGATGAGTCTTTTTTAAATTTGGAAACTTGTTAAAAAAGTCTTGCGCACCTTCCCTGGTGTCTACTTTTTTATCACTTGCCTCGAAAGCCTCCGCTCATTTCTTAAGCTAGGCCACGCCGCACCAACTTCTTTTCTCTACAGGGGAGAGAGAGATCCGGAAGTGATAAGCTTCCTAGCTATGGCGAACTCGGAGGCTGGATCGAGTAGTGACGCTGCGCGAGCATCAGGGAGCGAGTATCAAGTGTTCCTGAATTTCAGAGGACCAGACACTCGTTATGTGTTCACGGACTTCCTCTACCAAGGATTGATAGATGCGGGAGTTCGTGTTAGAAATAGTAAAATTGATTTTGTGTTTTGATTAGCTTATTTGTCTTTTATTTGTTTTTGGCTATGTGTAAGCAAGAGTTAGTTGGTTTGTAAACCGTCGAAGAAACGTGTGCTACAGCACCACGTCTCTCGAAGCCGCCGGAGAAGAAAAATCATGAAGAAAGTACAAGTATGATTAATATTTTATTGTGTGCCCAAGATACTTGTACTTTCTTCATGATTTTTCTTCTCCGGCGGCTTAGAGAGACGTGGTGCTGTAGCACACGTTTACAAACCGACTAACTCTTGCTTACACATAGCCAAAAACAAATAAAAGACAAATAAGCTAATCAAAACACAAAATCAACTTTAGTATTTCTAACAGTTCGAGTATTTAGGGACGATGAAGAACTCCGTGTCGGTGAAGTGATTGGTGGGAACCTTTTACGTGCTATCGACAACTCTAAGATCTACATATCCATCTTCTCTCAAACTTATGCATCCAGCAAATGGTGCCTCCGTGAGCTTGCCCACATAGTAAAAAATGTGTCTAAGTCAGAAAGTCAGAAAAGTATCCTTCCCATTTTTCTCGATGTGGAACCTGAGGACGTTAAGCTTAAGACTCCACGATATAACAATTATTTACTGGAACATGAGAAGAATTTTCCTGTAAAAGAAGTTGAGGAGTGGAGAAAGGCTCTTGCAGAGGTAGATGAAATCAAGGGATGGAACGCAAAAAAGGATGAAGGGTAATTTTCTCTTTTAAGACTCTTACCTATTTTGTCTATTCTTTTTGTTGTATGGAATATGGTGTTTCCTGTCGAATGATTTATATTTTTTTCTTTTTGTAACGGGAAGTATTGAAAACTATCTCCAACGCTGGTCTCATTCAACTTTACATCCTCTGTTTTGTCTATGATTACCCAAGGAAACTAAGATTTGGTGAAGCAAAATATTCAATAGAAGCGAGAGCAAACTACAATCTTCAATGTGCTGCATTTCTCTTCATGATTCTCCCGTTACAAGTGCTGAAAGTTTTTCTAGGCTTAGCTATAAATGTCGAATTTTTGTTGACGCACAATATAGTATCCACCGCTTGGTTACTTTGGCTACTGCGTAAGGTAATACATATGAAAAACATATCAAGTGAATCGTGCTAAATTAGCCCATACTAATTATTCGGTGTACTTGGATCTCATCCATAATGTGCTTTAATTTATTCAAGTTAAAGTTTTGATTGTCCGAAGTGTGATGCGTGGGTAGATCTAGTCAACTAATGAAAGCGCTTTTGTATATGGCAGCCAAGCAACGATTGCCAAATTGGTTGTTGAAAGGGTTTTGGAGAAACTGAAGCGGAAACCACGATTAGTGCCTGAACATTTAGTCGGACTTGATGATCGGGTAAAGTACTTGACAGAGTTATTAGATGTCAACCATCGTGATGTGCGGCTCATTGGAATTTATGGAATGGGTGGCATTAGTAAAACAACTATTGCTAAAGTCGTCTTCAATGAACTATCTTCCCACTTTGGAAAGTGTTCTAGTTTTCTTGAGAATGTTCGAGAAAAGATGTCGACTGAGGATGGCATAGTCCAATTGCAGAAAAAACTACCGTATGACATTATTGATTTTAGATCTGCAGGAGGAGTCGAGGATAGTGAACAAGGAATGAGGAGGATTGGAGAAGTACTCAGCACTAAGAAGGTCCTTGTGGTTTTGGATGATGTTGATAATAAAGAGCACATTAAGAAACTTATAGGAAATAATTCATTACATTCAGGATCCAGGATAATCATTACAACAAGAAACATGACTATTCTGCAAGTTGAGGGATTAGAAAGCGAAATTGTATCGTATGAGATGCTAAAGATGGATACCGGCCTTGCACTTCAGCTTTTTTGTCGACATGCCTTTGGTAGGGACTTTCCTTCAGATGATTATCATGGGCTTTCCAGTAAGATTGTCTCAAGTACAGGAGGGCTTTTGTTAGCTATTAAAGTGATAGGTGCATTACTTAATGGGAAAAACAAAGCATTTTGGGAAGAGACATTGTCTAGGTTAAGAAATGTACCTGAGGAAGAGATTCTAAAGAAGTTGAGAATTAGCTATAACGACCTAGATGAATATCAGCAACAAATTTTTCTCGATATAGCATGCTTCTTTTTCAATAAGAAAAAGACCAATGCAATTCACATGTGGGCTAGTTGTCAATTTTATCCCGAAAGAGGAATTAATGTCCTTACCAATAGGTGCTTGATAAAGATATTGGACAACGATAAGTTCTGGATGCACGATCAACTAATAGACATGGGAAGGCAAATTGTCCGTCAAGAAAATCCAAGCGATCATGGAAAGCAGAGCAGGCTGTGGATTGCAAAAGAGGCCCTTGAAATCATTAAAACCGAAGAGGTATGTAAGAAATGTCCGATTTTTAAATAGAAGTTGTATATTCTAGGATAAAGGATTCTATTTGATTTAGGATGCTTATCATTTTTTTTGGTTCCCATTCAATCTATAAAACGTAGTGGTTTTTCACAAAATTGCAAAATTTCACTTACAGAGGAAGGATAAGGTTCAAGCGCTTGGTATAGATGAACAGGATGGCTCCATAGAGATCACAAATAGAGAGTTTGAAAGGTTACCAAACTTGAGATTCCTTAGGTTACACAATGGAACTTATGCTGGGGACTTCACACAATGTCCTTCAAAGTTGAGATGGATTTCTTGGCAGCCTCCTTTTCAATATTCTAGGGATGCTAGGTACTCTGCAAAGTATCGTTCAAAATTGAGACGGATTGCTTTGTTGAGATGGATTTCTTGTCAACCTCCTTTTGCTGATTCTAAGGATGCTGGATACTTCGTAAAGTGTTGTTCAAAGCTGAGACGGATTTTTGGGCAGCCTCCTTTTCATGATTTTAGGGCAAACAATATGTATTTGGATCATCTTGTCATTTTTAAACTTGGCGCAAATCGCTTCGCGGATGATTCAAAAGCATGGAACTTGATCAAGGTAAACTACATGATTTAATTCTAGTCTAATGGTCCTAGTGTTTCTATGCATTGGTTCTTACACTTGACATGCTGTCCATTTTTACAGAGGGCACAGAATTTGAAAGTTCTATCTCTTACAAGTTGCATTGGCATAACGACAATTCCAGACTTCTCTAAATGTTTAGGTTTAGAGAGGTTGACTCTTGCAAAATGTGTCAATCTGAAGCGAATTGAAAGCTTCATTGGAGATCTACAATTGTTAATTAAGTTAAAGATTGTAAATTGCTATAGTCTTACAGATTTGCCTGAAGACATGGGGGCACTAGTGAAACTAAAGCACTTCTCATTGCAAGGATGTTATAAGTTGAGAGAGCTACCGGGCTCACTTGGGAATTTAACCTCCTTGATAGAGTTAGACTTATCTCAAACAGGGATAAGTGAACTTCCCAACTCCATTGAAAAGTTAAAATCATTACACATCTTGCGTTTCGCAGGTATTTATGATCATGTCAGAAGTATTGATAGTCAGTCTATTAATGTTCAGCAGTTTCCTAGTGGCATCAGCACTTTGGTAAACCTTGAAGAACTGGATGTCTCTAAGCAATGGAGAATGATAGGTGAAATTCCTATTGAAATAGGAGAATTGTCATCTTTAAGAATCCTAAATTTAGAATTCACCAATATTTGCGGAATTCCAAAGACAATCAACTTGCTTCATCATCTCCAAACGCTCAATTTATTGGCTTGTCATTCAATTGAAGAATTGCCAAAGCTTCCCAAAAGTTTGACCTGTCTACTTCTTAAGTCTGTATCAATACGCTTAGTCCCTAATCTGTCGAACCTTACTAATTTGGTAACATTGCAACTATGTGATGGCTCTTGGGATAGCAAGAGAACAAACCTAATCACAGGATGTAATTTAAGGTGGATTGGGAGGTTATCTAGACTAAAAAGCTTGGATTTAAATCTGCTAAATGTCCCTGCGCCTCCAGAATTGGCTTCTCTTTGTCATCTGGAATTCCTTGAATTAGTGGGCTTAGACCTAAAGTCCCTCGTGCCGCTTCCGTCCTACTCGAGATTCAGAAATTTGTCAAATTTACAGATTAATTGGTGTAAAGTGGAAGACATTCCGCTAGATGGACTTCCACAACTGGAGAAGATAGCTGTCCAAAATTGTAAATTGCTTAAGAGGTTTTCCATTCATTCGGAACTAACCAATCTACGGATTGTACAGGTGACATGTTGTCCAAAGCTAGTTAAGATACAAGTTGTGGGTCTTTCGAAATCATTGGAATGCTTGAGCGTTTCTCAGTGTGAATCTTTGAGAAGAATAGGTGGGTTACCATACTTGAAGAACCTGGTGACGTTGAAAATCGAATGGTGCAAAGTACTTTCGCGTGTTGAGGGCCTGGAAGAGCTCGAGTCTCTGAAATACTTGAAGGTTCTTGCGTGCCCCTCATTGAGAAGGTTGATTGATGCATCTTGCACGTATATATCAGATGATTGCCGAGTCTGGGTAATGGGATGTGGACACTTCATCAAAGACTCTGCCAAAAATGATAATGAGGAAATCTCCTTGAAGTGCTACATAGAGGAGGTTCTTCTGTATAAGGTGCGACATCTTCATCAATGTGTGAGACTTTCGTTTAATTTAACATTACAGGTCAAATATGCTCCTTTCTTTAGCCACACAATATCCGCCGTTTTAAAAGTTGCCATTTTTATGTTGCACCGTAATTTTCCTAGGTGGGTGATTTGTTTCCTAACATTAGTCACCCATCTCTACTTCCTTTTTTGTTGTATTGGCGGTTCCTAAAGCAATCTTTCCTCTCTTTTGAGGTTCCCAGCTTCTGTTATACTTCAATTACTTAGGTTGCGCTTTTTTTTTCCTTATTTCATCTCAATTTGCCTTATTGCTGTTGGATAGTTTTGGTTCTTTATATTGCCAGTGAAGTCGTTTGAAATTATACATATAACAGTAGGAATTGTGGATTATATGATTCAATTGTTGCATCGATGAGTTGTGGAGGAATTAATGTCCAATGATCTGATCATACCTGTACAAAAGAAGAGAAAAAAGATCTCAGTAGATTCTGGCACGAGTCGCCACATCTGAAAATGAATGATGAACAAGGGACAGATACTTTGTGGTATGTATGTTTAAAATCATAATGAACCATCTCCTATGAATTTATTGTTGGCCTCTTGATTGAAAGTAATTGGAATGTTTGTTTTGCTTCTTTCTTAATAATTCTATTAGACTGTTTATGCAATTTAATTTAGAGCTAGTATAGCCACCTGCAAATGAAGCATTAGCTGCGTCACACATTTATTTGTTGTTTTGCTGGTGCATGCATTTACAGCGGGCTTGACTAGTTTTCTATTTTTAGCCATCGGTGGGCCTGACTAGTCAACTATGCCTTTTTAGTACTATAGCACAATACCACCACGCAAGTTCATAACTTTTGCATAGTATATGATTATTTCAAAGTAAATAAAAGCACATATTGCTTGAACAAATAGTCATATGTCATGTCACAATGTAACATTTATACAAGTGAACATATTATTTCACTAAAAAGTGCAATTTAAAGAGACATGAATCAACTTCGAAGCATATGACTTTAGATTAAGAAAATATACAACAACTGACTCGCATAAAATGATTTGAAACAATGTGTCCCATGGTTATGGATTTTTCATTCAAAAAGGAGAAAATAAAACTCTTTTCTAGTTACAAAATGCAAAACAGTTGTGTGTATATATATGTATGTATATATTATGACATGTCTATACATTATGTGATTTGTAGATTCAACCTTTTAATATCTAAAGTACTTTTTTTTATCACTAAATCATAGTAAAAATCTCTACTCTGTTAGTGCATTTATGGCTTGTTTCTGAAGGATTGTCCAGTGAATGTGGGATATAGAAAAGGAAAATAATGATTTAAAAATTAACTAATGTTTCCATTCATACAGAAAGTTCGTAGTTACAATCTTTAAATCAAGAGTGTAGAAGCCGCTACTGGAAAGTCTCATCTACACTGGCATTCTAATGCTATTTTTCCCCTTAAAAGAGGGAATCTGTGATAAGATAGTACTCCCAGATAGATAATCATCTAACTTATTTGATGTTTAATTTAAATTTACATCACATGCTTATTAGAAGTTCAAAATAAGATAACAAAAGAAAAATCAAATAAGTATTACTAATATTACACTGGACATGAGAGTACTTAATCCTAGACCGGTCTCTAAATTATGAATGATGTCTGTGTCCTATTAGATTTTAGGTGGATAAGTATAAGGGTTTAATATATAACTAATACATATGTTGCTTGGCTCTCTCTTTGAAACTTGTTAAATCACAGTTGGAGCGTCCCTTCACAATCATATTCCACCTTGGAGTAAAGAAGCCTAGCGAGTGGTCGCACTGTTTTGGTGGAATAAAGAGGGAAAACAAAAATGTCACTTCTGATTCAGTGACATATAAAGGATTGATTGCTGATGTTAAAGGTTTCGGTTTTCGTTTAAAGATAATGTGGTACGAGAGACCTGGTGAATACTGCAACTTGCTCACAGAGATCAAGAGTGATGAGCAAGTGAAGGGAATGGTGCAGCTAGCATCTAAAAGAAGATCAATTCATCTGCACGTCGAGGGAGGGGTTGACAGTGAGTGGGAGGGAGAATACGATGACGAGATGATGAAGATGTTGAGGGAGGAATGGGCAGTGAAGACTGATGTGTATTCTGACGAAAATGAGGCCGAGCGGGACGTTTCAAGTCCTGATGAAGACTGATACTGCATCTGTGGGGTGAAAGGGAAACTGATGGCACCTCCTCCGTTGATGATTTCCAATCAAAGCTAGGCAATTTCGAATGTTTTGAGGCCACGGGAATTAGGAGGCAAATGAGGGATGGAAGGATACTCTGCCAATGTCAACGGAGAGAAAACGACGTTTATGGAAAATAGAAAGAAGGAGAAGGATGAGAGTGGGGAACTTGCTGATCAACATGATGTTGTTCGGTCGAGTTGCCAAAGGTGCGAAGGAGTTGAACATCATGAGAGCTCCTGCAAAGCTAAAAGGATGAAGGGGACCTTTCTTCCTGTAAGTATTGAATATTTGCGTTGTCTACATTGTGCAGTCCTTACATTCCCAACACACACACACCCACCCCCCCCAAAAAAAAAAAAAAAAAAAAAGGTGTGCAGCCCTCGAAACTAATGCGGAACTTCAACGTGGTCCAGGTGAACAGTGAAACAAGTAGACGAGGTGGGACCAGATGTGCTTCAATCCCAGGAAGGGACCTTGCAGAAAGAGGCATAGCAAGGGGTATGACTTCAACTTCAAGAAACAGCAATGCTTCGAGTTCGGGTAGGGACACAGCTTCTACTTTAGGAAAGGGCATGGCATCAAATTCAGGAATGGGGGGACAGCTTCAAGCTCACGAAGCAGCATGACTTCTAGTTCTCAAAGGGGCAGAGGTTCAACTTCAGAAAAGGGCGCAACTTTGAGTTCAGGAAGGGCACGGCTTTGAGTTTACAAAGAGGTGGAGGTTCATGTTCAAGAAGGGGCACAATTGAAAAGGGCGCCAGTTCTAGTTCAGGAAGGGGCGTATAGCTTCAAGTTCACGAAACAGCGCAACTATGAGTACAGAAAGGGGCAGATTAGGAAAGGGACCAACTTCGAGTTCAAGAATGGACACAACTTTGAGTTTAGGAAGGGGTGCAACGAAAATGGGCATGAGCTCGAAATCCGGTACGGACAAAGGTTCTTCAAGTCCATGAAGCAGCGTGACTTTGAGTACAAGAAGGAGGACGACTTTGTTCCGGAAGGGGCATGGCCAAATTGGGCACGAGTTTGGGATGGACAAAGGGTTCGAGCTTGGCCAAGACTGAGCCTAAGACATCGAAATCATGATAAGGACAATACGGCAGGCACGAACGAGCCCTGAAGTAAGCGGAAGATCTTAAGGTAATATGACATGTTCAGTAGGCATCCACGTTCTTCATTCTTTGGGGGCGACACCAAGGACTAAGCAAAAATTAAGAGTCTTTTTTGGCGTAAAACGGAGTTCTTATTATATTTCATAAAGGTTGTGCAGGACTCTCTGATTTGTGCAAAGGCATCAAACCCAATGACCGTCGCTGCGCCGCCGACAGCATTGGGTTCTCTTTCGCATGTGGAAATGCTTACTCTCTCTAAACTAGACCTACGACCCCTTGTACAGCTCCCGGTCTTCTCTGTTTGATATGTTCTCGCTCGGCAGGGTCCTTCTGCTCCAACTTGAGATTCGAGAAATTCGTCTCACTTTATCCATTCGTGATTGTGGGTGTTCTGGAAACTTTAGTATATATCAGTGCTCGTGGCTGCGCTTCTCCAGGTAGATCAGCTGGGCTGTCAAACTCGAAGAACCCGAAGAGTTTGATGGATTAGATGATGCCGGAGGCCTTGACAAACTAGAGTTCCTGGAATTCTTGGGAGCCATGCAATGCCGAGTCATTGGAAAGGTTGATCGATGTGTCTCTCACAAATATACCAGATTATTGCCGCGTCAAAATACGAGAGTGCGCGCGGAGAGTTTATCAACGATTCGGGCAATTTCTTTCCAGTCTCTTTGAAGAACTAGATAGAGAAGATTCTTCGCGAAACATCACGCTTGGGATCCAAGTCAGACAAGGTGCGGACATTTTCTTCCATCAAATTTGCGTTAATTTATGCGTATTCTGTGTCCGTCCTATGAATCCATTTTCATATTGCTCCTGAAATTAGGATTTGTTTTTGCACTCCTTTCAATTTTGCGTTAGAATGTTAATGCTATATGATTCGGAGTTAACCTTTCCACGTGCAGGTCAACTAACAAGAATTGTTTCTTTTTTACCCCATAACCTGCGAAGAGACACTAGGGGCCAAAACACATAAAGCGAGCGTCAACTAATTTCAGAAATGCGTTCAATCATGAGCTACACTTGAGGGAGAGGGAACTCCATGGCGGAACAATAATCCAATCTTAGGAGAGAATAAGCAAAAACAATCGGATTTGTAGTCTAGTGGGTTTGATTGTGTGTTTCTTTTTTTATAGATATAATGAGATATAATGACACTACTAATTTTCGAAACTTTCTCCAATATTAACTTCGTTCTTGAATTTTTAATTGGTGCAATTAGGTCCTGAACTTTTAACAAACATTCAACGCCATCTCTAAATTTTCCATTGGTTCAATTAGCTCCTAATATTAATTTGGAAGTTCAAAATCGTGCTTGCTTCAAAGAAAAGCTTACAAATCAGCAAAAGACTACTTTCTCGATACGAATATTGTCGTTGTCTTCTCTAAACTTTCAATACAGATCTTGTCAGATTGAGAATGATGGGATGAAATTAAGTTCTCCGTACCTGTTACTAGCAAATAGACTCCAAACGTATATATACTTACAGGAAGATTAATATGGTCCAGATGAAGAGGGATAGGACTGTCGTGACTGACCAAGTAACTGAAATAGAGGCAGAGGAGGTGGAGCTAGAGGTTGTTCGAGCTCAGGAAGTGTCCAGCTAATGAAAGCCGAGGAAAGAGCATAGCTTCAAATCTACGAGGGGGCATAGCGACGAGTTCATGAAGGGTTAGAGGTTTGAGTTCCAGAAGTGGCATGGCCTTGAGTTCAGGAAGAGGCACGGCTTCAAATTAAGGAAGGAGCGTGGCTTTCAATACAGGGAGGAACACAGGTTCGAGTTCCCAAGACAGGACAGATGTGGATTCAGGAAGGGGCACGACTTTTGAGTTCAGGATGAAATAGAGGCCCATTCAGGAAAGGGCACAACTTTCCGTTCAGGAAGGGGCACAGGTTTGAGTTCAAGAAGCGGTAAAGGTTCAAGTGCACAAGATGGCACGGGCTTTTTGTCCATGAATGGTCACAGCTTCAAGTTAAAGAAATGAAAAGCCTTCGAGTTCTGGAAGGGTACCTATTTCAAGTTCAGGAAGGGGTGGAGGTTCAAGTTCAAGAAGAGGAGACTCGACCAATTTGTCATGGTGAAGTTCA
Source organism: Eucalyptus decipiens (assembly GCA_014182575.1). NCBI lineage: Eukaryota > Viridiplantae > Streptophyta > Magnoliopsida > Myrtales > Myrtaceae > Eucalyptus > Eucalyptus decipiens. Next base: position 46,705,419 of record CM024611.1, on the reverse strand, counting down.
ATTTTCCTCGAATGTTCTTCCATTTTTCTTTTAGTGAGTCTCAAAGGGCCTATTTGGTAACCGGTCCAACAATGTTTATTTTTATTCTTTTGTTCCCGGAAGTAGTTTTGGACAAAATCGCGTTTAAGAAAATTTTTTGTTCCTAAACAAATTTGAAATAGAATAAAAAATAAAAAAATTGATTCTTTGTTTCTAGGAACAATTCTAGAATTAAGTCTACCTATTTTTTTCTTTTTCCTCCTCTTTCTTCTTGTTCTTCTTCCCTCTCTTTGTTCTTCAAGTGCTGCTGCTGCCGCCGTCACCCCCCACCAAATGCCACCGTCCACCGCCCATCGCTGCCGGTCGCCAGCAAGCTCGGCGGAGGCTCACCCAGCCGCCGGTGAGGCCTGGCGAGCTTGCCGGAGGCTTGCCCAGCCGTCGGCAAGGCGGGCCTCGCCGAGGGCCAGCGACGCTCCGGTGAGGTCACCAGCTCTCGTCTGCCGGTCGCCGGTCTCTTTTTGTCATAAGTCGCAGTTTTTAGGGAAATAAGATATTCGCTCATATTAAAATTACATCTTAACACAATATTTGTTCTAAAAGACGTGAATTCCGTGGGTGGCAATATGCTATAGCACTAGAAACGCATAGTCACCTAGTCAAGCTCATTGGCGGCCAAAAATAGAAAGCTAGTCAAGCTCACTGTATAAGCATGCAACGACAAAACAACAAATAAATGTGCGGCATGGTTATAAATTGTTATAACAGTCTATCGTTGACCCCAAAAAAAAAAAAAACGAATAACAAATAATTATAAATTGTTATAGAGTTCACTCCTTCAAAAATCTATAACTCACAATAAACTATTATTCTCGTAGTAATCCGAAAACTGTTATATTACAAAACCCATTGCATTAATAGTGTAACAGAAATAATAAATAATAAATTAAATTGAACATTCCAATTATGTTTACTCGAGAGGAATAGGTAAGGGTCTTAAAAGAGTAATTACCTCTGATCCTTTTTCAAGTTTCATCCCTTGATTTCATCTACCTCTGCAAGAGCCTTTCTCCACGCCTTGACTTCTACAGGAAAATTCTTCGCGTGTTGAGCTAATCTTCTGGTCTGGATTTGAATCTGCTCTCCATTCCGATATTCAGGATGGGGCTGAAAGGGACATTTCGAGTTCTGATGAAGACTCAGACTCTGCATCTGAGTGGGATAGCGACACTGATTGGCCACCCCTCTGTTGGTGTTTCCAGTCGGAACCAGGCAATGCTGGATTGTCTGAGGCCACTGGGAATAGAAGCCAAATAAGGGACGAAAGGATTGGTCACTCTGGCGATGTCAATGGAGGGAAAACGAGGAGCATGGAAAATAGAAAGGAGGAGAAGGACGAGAGTGGGGAACCTGCCGACCAATTTCCACTCAACGACATCAAAGTCCAGAGTAGAGATTAGCTATCTCGAGATTTTGCAGCAGAAACGACACAGAGCGCTCATGTTAGGTGTACATTGAAGTCAACAGTCTTCATATTTTTTTTTTGTTTTTAATAACAAAAACCAGAAGAAGAAGGCAAAAAACAGTCTGAAAGTAGATATTTCATTGTGATCTCTCCAAGAATGTTGCCGTTGTCTTCTTTATAATTTGTCTGTGTTTGCTAATGCTGCTAGAGAGACTATATTGATGCATGTGGATGGGACTATATGCAGTGGCTTTGTTTGAGTTTCAGTTTTTACTGGCTTTTTGGTTCATCATGAAATCTAGTCATGTCAGCTTTAAGAGTGCAAGTGCAAAAACAGGTTAAAAGGCGGAGAGACGATGATCATGCAAGCCACACCAACACCCCAACAAAGAACTTGACTTGTGGCCAAGGGAGTGACATTCCCCGACATGTTACAAGAAGGACAAGAAGACAAGCAGCAAAAATACAACCACCGGTTGAAGAAGCAGCACTTCCCGTTGAAGCAGTAGGCCCATCCAGAAAAAGGGAAAAGAATGACAGCAAGCAAGTTAATCCTATAAGAAGAAGTGCCAGGCGGAGGGACAACTGATATCGTCCTTCTGGATTGATGGTCACTTAGGATGCTTGACTGGATTGTGGGATCAATGGAGTGGTGTGGCTTTTTTCTTTCTTTCTTTCTTTCTTTTTTTTTTCCGCCAGGGGGTTGGGGGATTCTAGGTTCAGTGAACTAGAATGGTTGGATTGATAATATAGTTATGACTTTTTTTTTTTTTTTTTTTGGTAAAATAGTTATGATGTATTATTGCTTGCAAATGTGCAGCTTTTAGCCACTAACATGACTATCTTTGTGATCCCTCTCTTATTGCAATGAAATATGTTTTGTGCTTCCTCTGCCTCATTGTTGAACACAACATTGCTCGCTTGGCCTTATCCTCCTAGTTATACCATATTTGATGATGTAAGACTACTGTCTAGCGAACACATGCTGCTGCAAGCTATACTCTCATTTTTAACACAGTCCAAGCTCCATTATAGCGGTTTCCAACTTAGGCTCAATCTGGTATGACATGGAGAAACCTGCAAGTCAACATGCATGCAAGTCTAGCAACTATGTGGAAAATGCTCAATGAATTTTACTTATGCAAAACATGTCCACGATTAAAATATGTATTACAACTGTTCATACCTACCCAACCACAAAACAATGTCTACTAACGTAGTCTATGGCAGACTCAGCACATTTTTCCCTTTAGCCTTCTGACACATGTGAACTGAAATAACTGGGAACACGCAGCACACACTCAGCACAACCAATATTGTCTTCAATTTGGAATTACCTTTCTTTAACTTTCTTGTATCACGCGTTTCAGTTGTGCATTGATAGCTATGATTACAACTTCCATCGAACCACCATCATCCTCGTGATGGGTTGACACTGTTTCTTCTTCGACATTGCACCCTAAAGACTTTAGAAACACTCCTTGGGCATTGACTGATTTTGCCATCAACCCAACAAGAAAACCAAAACTTCCTCCACATTTATATCTTGGGCAGGGAGAATGAATAGGTAGACCGGTAGGATGAATGAAGAAGCCAATGACGTCTGTGTGTCAAATGCTTAAGCATTGCCATTGCTAGTGCGTGATCCTTCGGAATTAGCCTTTTTCAAAGGTCTATTTACTTCAAGAATGGAGAAATGTCTTTCTCGTACGTAAACAGACATCCAAGTGCTCAGCAATTTTAGTAGTTACTAACATCGGATGGCTACCGTTGCAAGACTGCTATCAGCTGTGTTTGTGGTTGCAAGGCAATCATACAACCGACTTGCAGTTGTAAATTTGCTCTGAAATTAGTTTGGAAGATATGCAGCTAAAACCGACAATAGAGTCGAGCACACAAACTTAACCGAACTCTCTGTAGCTTGCAAAATCAAGTTGTCACGGGCACTATGCTCGAACACGACTCGCACAGCCCAATTTCTAGTCCCAGCAATACATAGAAACTGTTGAATTCCCTCAAGAATTTGCTTTACGAAGACTAACTCACAGAATCATGCTCACACAAGAACTAGTTAATGAACAAATGCATCAAATTTTACATGCATTGGGCCAGGAAGAAGCTAGAACGAGGAGACTGTACATCTTCCTGTGGACCAGTTGCAATCTCCTCATAGCCCCATCCAGCCTATTGCAATAATCATAGGATTTCACTGGAACTTAGAAGGGATCAATCATAAGCAACAACTCTACAGAATTAGAGACACAAGGATTGGATCCATACCAAGGTTAAATCATTGTTTTGTGTCATAATATGGTAAGTGACCTCACCTGCAAATATAAGGAAGGAAAAGTTGATGTCTCTCGAAGAGAAGTAATTGATGAGCCATAAGAGAATGAGTGATTGAAGAGAAAGATTCCGTGATTGTCATATGACCGAAAAGAAAAGATAGAGGATGGATGAAAGGTGAGATCAAAGACATCCAACCCAAAAATATGAAGGTCAAACGAAGAAGCAAATGGCATCTCTGCATCAAATTCTTAAGCGCTGCCGCTGCTGGTGTGTGATCCTTCCTAATTGGCCATTTTTCAATGGTCTATTTACTCCAAAAATGCAAAATCGTCTTCCTCATATGTAAACAGACATTCAAGTGCTCAGCAACTTTGATGTTTACTAGCGACGGATGGCTACCATCGCAAGACTAAGTTGAACTATGTTAGCGTTTGCCAGACAATCGCACAACAGACTTACAGTTGGAAATTACTACAGAAGATATACAGCTAAAACCGATACTAGAGTTGAGCAGGAAAGCTTAATTAAACTCTGTATAACTTGCAAAATCAAGTGATCCCATGTTCTATGCTCGAACATGTCTCCCACAGCTCCATTTCAAGCTTAACCTTCGGTTGCACTTGCACTGCCTTTGAGTACTCTTTCTAGGATTCCAATCCTTTCTGCATTCGACAAGTACTTCTAAGTTACGGCGCCAAATAGAATGTCACCAATGTTGCAGAATTAGATAAATCCCAAGGCCCCACACTGCGCATTACGGAGTGGGTGACGAGGTTTGGTGAACACTAGGTGTTTGTGACTACTCCTAGTTGAAGTATTTAGGTATCAGCCAACTACAGAGCATGGAAAGGCAAGATTCTTGATTTTCTTTATTGCAAGGAAATGCATGGTCCATACAGAGTGCCAAGGCTAAGCCTAACTACACTGATCGACAATGATGGTTGCTAAATAGGCAACGTGTAGGTCTCATTAGGAAATAGTTGGATGACAATGTTTATCACCGTGTGGAGAATGAAATTGCCACGAGAAAAAAATACTTTGGAAGAAACTTTTAAGTGTTGTATGAGAGGAAACTGGCAAAAACAACAAGCTTAACGGTATCGAGAAGCTTGTTGCTATGAAATATCAAGAGGGCACTCCAATGGCAGATCTCTTGAATGAGTTGCAAAGCTTGATAAATGATGAGCTACAAGCATCATTCTTCCTTAGTTTGCTTCCAGATAGTTATGGGACACTCATGACAATTCTCATCTTATCATCACTAACGGAAAAGCAAAGTTGGATCCAGTGAAATCTAGCTTGCTTGAGTATGAGGCATGGGAGAAAAGTGTCCGACTTATCTAAACCACAACTTGTCTTAAAGAATGGACGAAGAAGTAAATCTCAACACTCCTACAACCATGATTGATCCAAGGGAAGATCCGAATCAAGAAAAGACATTGATCATTATAATTGTAATAAGCCAGGTCAATGAAGATTATCAATCCATCCTTCAAAAGAAGAAAGTAAAAGTAGATGCCAAGCAAAGAATGACAATGCTGTGGTAAGTTCCCAAGAACGCTTACTAAAAATGATTAGATCAAAAAGAATTGGCTTGGCGGTTCGACTCGTTGAATAGACATGTCCATACTGTCCGAGGATCGAGCCTGCACGTGACGTTTGAACTATCAACGCTTAGTCCATTTAACAGATGAAATCGGTTCAGGTTGCCCCAAGAAAAATTAGAAAAGAAAAAAACCTTTTTGGACACAATCCACTAACCCTGAATAATATCTTCTCTGTGTCATGAAATTTAGGTCCTCATCTTTAATATCTGTTTTCGCTGGGAGGACTGAGCTTTGACAATTCTGAGAAACCGGACCACTAGCCACCATGGAGCCCCATCTTAGCCGAATTGAGTATGCTCGGTCAAATGACAAGATCCCGTACACATACATATGCAATAAATGTCACTTTCTCCAATTAGAAAAAAAAGAAAACACATTCTTTTTTCCCCAGGAAAAAATAAAATAAAAAGCTAGCCCAAGAACCCGTGGCAATATTACAGTTAAAGAGCTGATTAACATTGGTGTTGCAGAGAATGTAGCTACCCACTGTAGTCAACGAAAGAATCCCTTCGCGTGGGCCGGCGAGGCGCCATCATGGAAATTTCAGCTACAACCACTACATTTTTAAGTATTGGTAGATTAGGTTTATAATAAAGGGTATAATAGCTCCCCACTGTAGTCAACGAAAGAATCCCTACGCGTGGGCCGGCCAGGCGCCATAATGGAAATTTCAGCTACAACCACTACATTTTTTTTATAATAAAGGGTATGATTGTAAACCTAATCTACCAATATTAAGTTTATAAATAGTCCATTGCTTGCGTGATTGAGTGTGACCCATGTCAATACCAGTTCAATTACGTCGATCCAAAGTAGCCAATCCGTTGTGTTTTTGACCTCTTCAACAGAGGAGGTAAGATAGAGTGACGGAGTGGAAATGAGATTAATGTGAATAGCAATCCACAGCACGTGCAAAAACTTGCAAATACGTGCAAAAGGCAGGACATGCTTGAAGCGCATAGACAGATAAACTCCACGCTTTATAATCAAAGTTCAATGAGGCGTCCAAACTTTGTTTCTACCCTAGACCAGACCAGGAAAATATTTGTCTTACTTTTCTAAGAAAGATTCTCACACTGACATGACAATTGCAGTGTGCCCATCAATATCGAGGGGATTTTCAGCTCATTAGTGGGTGTGAACTGGATTGCATCTTGCAATCTATGTGGCTGAATTAATTATGTGCATAAATAATTTATTATTAATCTAACAATAACAAAATCTTCAATTGATATCCTGCCATCTTAAAAATTAAATCTACAACAAACAAAAAAATGCCGAGTTTGTGTGACTTTATGTACTCTAGTTAATTGGGATAATACAATATAATATATGTCTAATTTCTCATGTTCCTTCCTTATGTCACCTTGATGTCCTTTGCCAAACATAAGGTCAACAATGGCTGCCCATGAGGTTATTTAACTCTAGAGTCATCTATAGGATGTCATATATGTTTCTAAGATGGTGGGACCTCGATTCATTTCCAGGAAATGCAACCTTGGACCTGTGGGGTTGCACATATCTAATCAAGCCAAAAAAGAAAAAAATTAAAATTTATCTAAATGGCAGCAGATTTGCCTTTATGGTCTTCCAAGGCGCCTAAAAATTTTAATTTAAAAATAATCATTGGTCTTTGTCAAGTGGTTAACACCAAAAAACACGGGAACAAACAATACTAACATATATGTAATCTTACATATATAGTCCATTTTAATGTACGGCATGTGAACTTAAAATAAAATGAAAAATTATTGTTGAATGAGTTGGCATATTATCGACCAAGAAAAAAAGTCATGATACCAATTTAAGCAATATTATATATCGGAATAACTATATCCTATTTATCAAGATATCATAATGCAACATATCTTTTATTCGATCGATATTCAATAGCATTTTTCAATTTTGTTATATGTGCTTTGAAATGTCGATTTTCAGGAAGTACAATGCTAATGATTCTAAATTTTGTATACTTAAAGATAAGAACAAAAGAGAATTGTAAATTTCCATGTCCATCACAATTGATCATCTAATGTGACAGGACATCACAATATTAATTCCAATCAATTATAGATATGCACGATTTAGGAATATATAAAGAATCTCCTAATTATTCCTAACATCTCTTTAAACTCATGGCAACGGAGAAGAAGTCAACTAGAATTTTAATAAAAGATCTAAAACGCGTCTAGGTGAATGTGACTTATATATAAAAGATTTTCTCATGGTTATTCATTTAACAGTAAATTAAAAAAATATTAATTACACATATATTAATGTCTTATAAAATGATGCAACACTTGTACGAATGCACAAAATATTACTATAAATACAACTCCTGATCAAAAGACACCACTCTACCAATTAATTGGAAGGACAATAATAATAATAATAATAATAATAATAATAATAATAATAATAATAATAATAATAATAATAATAATAATAAAAAGAAAAGTTTCATCTCTAGTAACCAAAGCACAACCTATCTCTTTTTTCCCTATCGATTTCAATTGTTGACTTTCTTTCTATTCGCCTGTTCAGAAAACCAATTTGGATAACTCTATCATGACGGAAAATGGGTAATCGATTTGAGACATTAATCCTTGTGATTGTCGCATCTACATAGGTAAGTGTAAATCGGAAAATGCTGAAACATGCTCAAATAAACTCCTTTATTCCGCCCAAAAAAAAAAAATACAATTCTTCACCTTTTTCTAAACATGTGAAGGAATAAATTAACCTAATGGAAATTAGTTGGTACTCGAAGAGTCCAGACACAACATAAAAGAACACACATAAAGGTAAAGGAGTATAAGAAATCCCAAACCGGTAACCCTATATCATAATCCGTAACATGTGCATTCAAAAAAAATTCTAAACTGTTACACTTGTGACAAATTAAAATTTCATCAGTTTAAGTTAAATTTTACCATCAAATTGTTGAATTAAATGACACGTGGTAATTGACAGGTATATTGGAATTTTATCCCCTGTCTTGATTTGTGGCTTTCACGGTATTAATTTAATTTAATAAAGACTAACGAAAGATAAATATATCACAAATGTACATATTGGAGTTTTTGGTGATCAACAAATTAGATTGAGGTAAAAAGTGCCATGTGAGTACCAATTTGAGGTTTTTAGTAATAAAAAAATTAATTTAGATTAAATTTGTCACGTTTGCATCAGTTTGAGTTTTTCCATGATATTATCCAAAGATTATTTAGATTGTGAGAAACGTCATATAAATTGTCTCTCTATCTCTCACTTGCAACCTTGACTATTAAGCTCAACACCCATCGACTCAAGGTATCAATTCTCAATTTTTAATATGAGTCGGATCTTTTTACTAATCTTGCAATTATTAAGAATAGGGAAGTTCTTTGTTTTTGGTTTCACTTTGTTTATTGGAAAATGTTGCATTGAGTGTGTGAGCTTGATGGAACCAATTCTATGGACCTACTCAAAATCTGGATTGGACCGGTGATTCGATTTTGGGTGGATTTGTGGAACCAACGGCCAATTCTCGATTTCAATTTTTTTGGAATTGGTTCGATTTTGGTGGATCCCATCTAATTCATACTCACCCCTAGCAAGAACTATACATAAAGTAAATGTTATTTCTTATATCTAAATGAATCAAATGGAATTTACCAAAAAAATAAAAATGAAACTAACAAATGAGACATTTGTTTGAACCATACTAAAATTTAAATTTTAAATAGAAAAAGGAAAGGAATCCACTAAACTCAGGGTTGCCAAAATTCCCAAACTATAGGCAGACTTTCTCCGTATCATAATCCGCATTACGAGAACAAATAAGTGCATTACAGATAATTTTAGATGGAGAGACAGACTTTTTTTTTCCTCAAAAATTAAAAAAAGAAAAAGAAAAGAAAGGACGAAGGGTTTTAAAAAATGACAGGCGAAATTTATTTCAAATAAAAAAATGAAGAATATGATCTCTCTCTCTTTCTCTCTCTCTTTTCGCCCACGCACCACTTCGCCCGGCAATAGAATCCAGAGCTGGCTGTTGAGCGACGGCGGACTGCCGCGTCCACCCCTCCGTCGTCCCGGCGGCTGTGCCTTGGCCGATAGAGCTGCTAGTCCACAGACCTAGAGACGCAAAGCGGTGGTCAGCCACGGACAGCCTCTCCTCCGCAGATCTGAGCTCCAACCTCAACGCCCACCCCTCGGACGGCGGCGGCTTCGGCGTGAGTAACAAGCCGCCGCCGTCTTTGCTAGTGACGATCTGAGCGCTCAGATCTGTGAACGGCTTGTCAATTGCGATGACAGCTCTTTCCTCTTCTTCTCGTCCACAGATCTGAGCATTCCGTCTTGGACACGGGGGGTGGCTCGGCCTGGGCACGCAGCAGTGTCAGCCTAGACGCGGCGTGGACAACTCCGCCGGCGGTGATGCCGGAAGTAGGCTCTGAGGTGGGCAATAGAGAAATAGGGCCTGCATGGAAACACTCTTTGTTTCTGTTTTTGAACAATTTTTTTTTTTTTATTGGGCTCAAACGATTTTGAAGAAACACTTCTTCTTCTCCCTCTTCTCTTTTCTTCTTTTTTTTTGGCCGGCGACGCCGTCGAGGTACCTCGCCATTTGGCGAGGCTCGGCCTCGCCTTTTTTGCCCAGAAAGGCTAATTCAAATAAAAAAGAAAGGAAAAAATGAAAAATAAAATAAAATATTAAAAAATTAAAAGAAACAAAAAAGAATAAAATTTACCAAACGTGTTTCTATTCATTTTTATTCCCTAACAAATTTACCAAATGCGTTTTTCTAAAAAATTGTTTCCTGCGCGCTTTTTTTTATTTTTGTTCCATGTATTTCAAAAAAAGAGAAAAAACGTTTAATGCAGCCCCAAATTTACTACTTTTGAGTGAGCCGACTGTTTTTTTTTTTTTTTTTTCTTTCCAAATTTCTTTTTTAAAATTTGAAAACAAGTTTTTATACATTATAATTGGCCCATAAATTTTTTTTCCTAAATAATATACTTTTTTTTTTCGTTCCAACCAAAAAAGGTTACAGGCATGATTGAAGAGTTCTCGGCGGTTTAGTGGTCGGATGCTTTAATTAAGGGGAAAAGAAAAAGGGATTTTGTTACTGACAAAAAAAAAAGAAAAAGGGATTTTGTTTTATTGGTGGCCTTCATGGTCTCCCGATGAGTCTTTTTTTAATTTCGAAACTTGTTAAAAAAGTCTCACGTGCCTTCACTGGTGTCTACTTTTTTTGTCACTTGCCTCAAAAGCCTCCACTCATTTCTTAAGCTAGGCCACGCCACACCAACTTCTTTTCTCTACAGGAGAGAGAGAGAGAGATCCGGAAGTAATTAGCTTCCTAGCCATGGCGAACTCAGAGGCTGGATCGAGTAGCAACGTGGCTCGAGCATTAGGGGGTGAGTACCAAGTGTTCCTGAATTTCAGAGGATCCGACACTCGTTATGGATTCACGGACTTCCTCTACCACGGATTGGTAGATGCGGGAGTCCGCGTGTTTAGGGATGAAGAAGAACTCCGTGTTGGTGAAGTGATTGGTGGGAACCTTCTACATGCTATCAACAACTCTAAGATCTACATACCCATCTTCTCTCATACTTATGCATCCAGCAAATGGTGCCTCCGTGAGCTTGCACACATAGTAGAAAATGTGTCTGAGTCAGGAAGTCAGAAAAGTATCCTTCCCATTTTTCTCGATATGGAACCTGAGGACATTAAGCTTAAGACTCCACGATATAGCAATGCTTTACTGGAACATGAGAAGAATTTTCCTGTAGAAGTCAAGGCGTGGAGAAAGGCTCTTGCAGAGGTAGATGAAATTAAGGGATGGAACTTGAAAAAGGATCAGAGGTAATTACTCTTTTAAGACCCTTACCTACTTCTTCTTTTCCTTTTGTTTTATGGAATACGGTGTTTCCTGTCCAATGATTTCTTTTATTCTTTTTGTAACGGAAAGTACTGAAAACTACCTCCAACGCTGCTCTCATTCAACTTTATAAATTCTGCTTTGTATATGATTACACAAGGAAAGTAAGATTTGTTGAAACAAAATCATGTCTCAATATTCAATAGAAGCAAGAGCAAACTACAATCTTCAATGTACAACGCTGCTTTTGTCTTCATGATTCTCCCGTCACTAGTGCTGAGAGTTTTTTTGGGCTTAGCTATACTTGTCGAATTCTTGTTGATGCACGATATAGTAGCCACCACTTGGTAACTTTGGCTACCGTGTAAGCTAATACGTCTTCAGATATTTCTATGACTACATATGAAAAACATATCAAGTGAATTCTGCTAAATTAGCCCATACTAGTTATTTGGTGTACTTAGATCTCGTCTGTGATGTGCTTCAATTTATTCAAGCTAAAGTTCAGACAATCCGAAGTGTGCTGCGTGGGTAGATCTAGTCAACTAATGAAAGTGCTTTTGTACATGGCAGCCAACCAATGATTATCAAATTGGTTGTTAAAAAGGTTTTGGAGAAATTGGAGCTAAAACAAAAATCAGTGACTGAACATTTAGTTGGACTTGATGATCGGGTAAAGCACTTGATAGAGTTATTAGATGTCAACCATCGTGATGTGCGGCTCATCGGAATTTATGGAATGGGTGGCATTGGTAAAACAACTATTGCCAAAGTCGTCTTCAATGAACTATCTTCCCATTTTGGAAAGTGTTGTAGTTTTCTTGAGAACGTTCGAGAAAGCATGTCAACCAAGGATGGCATAGTCCAATTGCAGAAAAAATTACTGCTTGAAGTTGTTGATTCCGAATTTGCTGAAGGAGTCAAGGATAGTGAACAAGGAATGAGGAGGATTGGAGAAACATTCAGTGCTAGGAAGGTCCTTATGGTTCTTGATGATGTTGATAATAAGGAGCACATTAAGAAACTAATAGGAAATAAGTCATTAAATTCAGGATCTAGGATAATTATTACAACGAGAAACATGACTATTATGCAAATTCAGGGATTTAAAGGTGAAATTATACCGTATGAGATGCTTAAGATGGATGATGCTCTTGCACTTCAGCTTTTTTGTCGGCATGCCTTGGGCAAAGATTTTCCTTTGGATGATTACCTGGAGCTTTCAAGAGAAATTGTCTCAAGTACAGGTGGTCTACCTTTGGCTATTCAAGTGATAGGTTCATTACTTAATCAAAAAAACAAAGCATTTTGGAAAGAGACATTGGTCAGGCTAAGGAATGTACCTGAGGAAGAGATTCTAAAGAAGTTAAGGATTAGCTATGATGACCTAGACGAATATCAACAACAAATTTTTCTCGATATAGCATGCTTCTTTTTCAATGAGGAAAAGACTGATGCAATTTACATGTGGACCAATTGTCAATTTTATCCCGAAAGAGGAATTGATGTTCTTACCAGCAAGTGCTTGATAAAGATATTAGACAATGATAAATTTTGGATGCATGATCAACTCATAGACATGGGAAGGCAGATTGTCCGTCAAGAAAGTCCAAGTGACCTTGGAAAGCGGAGCAGATTGTGGATTGCAAAAGAGGCCCTTGAAATAATCAAATCTGAAGAGGTAAGTAAGAAACATCTGATTTTCACATAGAAGTTGTATATTCTAAGATAAAGGATTCTTATTGGGTTTAGGATGTTTATCATTTTTTCCCTGCCCATTCAAGTTGTAAAACTTAGTGGTTGGAAGTTGACAATCTTCTCTACACCATTACAAAATTTCTCTTGCAGAGGAAGGACAAGGCTCAAGCACTTGAGATAAATGGATGTAATGGCTCCATAGAGATCACAAATGAAGAGTTTGAAAGGTTACAAAACCTAAGATTTCTCAAGTTAGGCAATGGAACCTTTGTTGGGAACTTTGCAAAGTGTCATTCAAAGTTGAGATGGATTTCTTGGGAGACTCCTAGGGATTTCAAGGTGGACAATATGTATTTGGATCATCTTGTTGTTTTCAAACTTGGCATGAACTTGTTCACAGATGATTCAAAAGCATGGGACTTGATCAAGGTAAATCACATTATTTAATTCTAGTCTAATGGTCCTAGTGTTACTATGCATTGGTTCTTACCCTTGACATGCCGTCCATTTTTACAGAGGGCACAGAATTTGAAAGTTCTATCTCTTACCAAGTGTGATGGCATAACGACAATCCCAAACTTCTCAAACTGCTTGGGTTTAGAAAGGTTGACTCTTGCACATTGCAATAATCTCAAGAAAATTGAAAGTTTCATCGGAGATCTACAATCATTAACTAAGTTAGAGATTAATCGATGCAAGGGCCTTATAGATTTGCCTGAAGAAGTAGGGGCACTTGTGAAACTTAAGCACTTCTCATTGCAAGGATGTTCAGGGTTAAGAGAGCTTCCGGGCTCACTTGGGAATCTAACCTCAATGATAGAGTTAGACTTATCGAATACGAGGATAAGGGAACTTCCCAACTCCCTTGGACAGTTAAAATCATTACGCGTCTTGCGTTTCGCTATATTTGGTCATCGGGAGAATCATGTTTGGCAATTACCTAGTGGTTTCAGCACTTTGGTAAATCTTGAAGAGTTGGATCTCTCAAGGCATAATGTGACAGGTGAAATTCCCGTTGGAATTGGAGAAGTTTTGTCTTTAAGAATCCTAAATTTAAATGGCACCGGTATTAGTAAAATTCCAAGGACAATCAATAGGCTTCATCACCTCCAAACACTCAATTTAAGGGAATGCCATTCAATTCAAGTGTTGCCGGAGCTTCCCACAAGTTTGACATGTCTACTTGTTGAATCCATGTCATTGCTCTTAGTCCCAAATCTATCAAACCTTACTAATTTGATTGAATTGCAATTACATGATGGCTCTCGAGGTACACAGAAATCAAACCTACTTGCAGGATGCAATTTAAGGTGGATTGGGAGTTTATATAGATTGAAAAAGTTAAGATTAAACTTGCTAAACGTCACTGCACCTCCAGAGTTGGCTTCTCTTTCACATTTGGAAGAGCTCACGTTGCATAGCCTAGACCTAGAAACCCTCGGGCAGCTTCCGTCCTCTCTGCTGAGATTGGATTTACGAGACTCTAGCATCAGGTGGGCAGAGTTACTTCCCTTGAGAAATTTGTCTACTTTAGAGTTCTTTTGGTGTGAAGTGGAAGACATCCCACTCAAGGGACTTCCACAACTGGAGAAATTAACCGTTGACAGTTGTAAATGGCTTCAAAGATTATCCATTCCTTTGGGACTACGGAAGCTGCGGCAAGTGAATGTATCATTTTGTCCAAAGCTAGTTGAGATAAAAGTTGTGGGTCTTTCGAAATCATTAGAATACTTGAGCATTAGGCTATGCGAATCTCTAACAAGAATAAATGGGTTATCATACTTGAAGAACCTGGAGACTTTGAGAATCAAAGACTGCTGCGTACTTACCAATGTTGAGGGCCTTGATGAGCTAGAGTCTCTTAAATCCTTGGAGGTCTGGATTTGCCGGTCATTGAAAAGGTTGATTGATGCATCTTGCTCAAAAATACCAGATGATTGCGCCATCACTATAACATGGTGTGAAGACTCTATAGATTCTAGTTGGGAAATGCCCTTGAAGCATTACAGAGAGGAGATTCTTCTGAATACATCAAACAAGGTGTGTCATTTTCTTCATTAATGTGTGAGACTTTTGTTTAATTCTTGTTTGGGCCAAATATCCTCCTTTCTTTAGCGACACAATATCCACCCTTTTAAAATTGCTGTTTTTTCTTCGTACTGTAATTTCTTAGGTGGCTGATTTGTTTCCTTAAATTAATCATTCATCTCTTCTTCCTTTTATGGTGTTGGATATTGTCGGTTCCTAAAACAATCTTTCCTCGCTCTTTTGAGGTTCCCAACTTCTATTGTTCTTAGCCACTGAGGACTTGCTTCGGTGCCCACCACTCTCACATGAGAGTGGAGAGTTGAGGAGTTCGAAACTCCCCTCCTCTGAATAGGGGGGTTATGGGTTTTCCCTAGATGAGCCAACTAGAGGCCCATCAACAAAGTCCACGAATACACATTGCCGACCAAAAAAAATGCTTTTGTTGTACTTTGACTACTTAGGTTGCATGTTTGTTTTCCTATTGTAGTCATTATCTCAACTTGCCTTTCTGGTGTTGGATCGTTTTGGCTCTTTATATTGCCAGTAAAGTCGCTTGATATTATACGTATAACAGTAGTAATAATGAAATATTTGATTCGATTGTTGCATCGATGAGTTGTGGACAATTTAATGTCCAATGATTTGATCATAGCTATACAAAAGAAGAGAAAAAAGAGCTCTATAGATTTTGCCGCGTGTCTCCATATGGGATATGAATGATGAACAAGGGCAGCTAATTCGTCATATCTATGTTTGGTATTCTGATGATCCACCTCCTATGAACTTTTTGTTGGCATCTCAAGTCAAAATAATTAGAATGCTTGTTTTGCCTCTTTCTTTAATAATCATTTTAGAACGTTGACGCAATTAAGAGCTAATCTATCCACTTGCAGGTTAAGCAATATGTGTTCAGAACTCTATAACACATTTATTTGCTGTTTTGCTGGTGCATGCATATATAATGGACTCGATATAAAAGTTCAGAACTATATAAAAATATAGTAGAACTCTTCACATCAGAATTCAAACATCAAGATGTGGATAGAAGAGGCTTGGAAAGGAAAAGAGCAATTGATAAAAAGGAACATGTAAGAAAAGAAGCAGCGCAACACTTTCAAAGTCGTGGATTATAATGAAAAGATACAAGCTACAAAAATAATCGTCTGTAACTTTGTAGTTATTGGTGACTCTAACGGTAAACAAATCGGCAGTAACTTTTTGTCGTGCTTTGTCAGTGGCTACTAGATTATTACACTAAGAAAGAAAAACGTACATGTAGAAACCATGAACAAAAGGAAATAATGCCTGCTAACTTTAGCTAGCATTAACAAACTAAAAATAACTACATACTTCACTAAATCTAGCATTCATGTACTGAACACAATCTTTTGACATTAATGTATAATTTATTGGGTTACAATACATTTCTATACGATAAATTGCAAAAGACTATCTCATGTGTATTATGGTATCACCTTGACTATAGTTTTCCGTTGTTAGCATGAGGAACAGTCTGTCTGACGGTGCTTAGGAGTGATACCTGTCAAGATGTAGATAAAGCTTTATTTGAACTGCGCAGACGTGGTAGTTTCGGTGTATGATAGGAATTAGTCAATCTAAATGTTGGCACTATTATATTCAAAAAAGGATTTCTTTTAGGTAGGAACTTTTTTTAACATAAAAAAAAAAAAAAAAGTCTATTGACGCCATTCTTGAGTACTTACAGCAGTATAAAAAAGATACTCCACAATCGTTTAATCTATCCTCAATTTGATGGTCGATGAGAAAGTAAGTAGTTACAATCCTCAAATCAAAAGTGGAAGAAATCGCTATTGAAATGATTACTTAATGCGGTGTTAATTTTTTTTTGTTCTTTAGACAGTACTTCCAGGTAGATAATCATCTAACTTATTTTATGTGTAATTTTGAATTTACAGCATCAAATAAGTATTACTAATATTCCACTAAACATTTGAGTATTTTATCTTAGATGTCTCTATCTAATGAATTATGTCTATGCCGTAATGAATTTCGGGTAAAAATGTAAAAGGTTTAATACATATCCAATACATATGTTGTTTGCTCTCATGCTGAACTTGTTACATCACAGGTAAAACTTCCCTTCACAATCATATTCACCCTTGGACTAAAGAAGTACAATGAGGGGTTTAGGTTTGTTGGTGGAGCAGAGAGGGAAAACGAAAATGCGACCCTGGGTTTGCTTACATATGAAGGATTGATTGCTGACGTGAAAGGTTTCGGTTTTCATTTGGAGAAAATGTGGTACAAGGCTCCTGGTGAAGATCGCGTGTCGCTCGTAGAGATCAAGAGTGATGAGCAAGTGAATGATATGATGCCACTAGCTTCTAAAAGAGGATTCGTTTATTTGTACGTCAAGGGAGGGTTTGACAGTGAGCAGAGCAAAGCTACAAATCAAGTTGAGGATCAGAGAGACCTTTCTTCTGTAAGTACCTCACAGCTTTTCCAGTGTATTCCAGTTCCATTTTAGAATTTTTCCAACAAAGAAAATGTGATTTTTTTCACTTAATTGCCCTGCAAATAAAGACTGACATTTTAAATATTGGCATGGCAAAGGTTGGCAGTGCCTGTACCACTCCTTTACTAATTACTTCCTTCCCAGGATGTGATCTTCTCCTATTCACTTGTGCTGATGGCGGAGATGTCGGCTCTTGATTGTTACTTTTTCCTTCCAGCCTTCAGTTATCATCTTAACTCTAGCTAGGATCTAGGTGAAATTTTTTTGTTGAAACCCTCCAAATGGAAGGAATGCTAGAATATTTTCCGGTCTGTGCAATCTGTCGAACTCTCAAAGCATCGGCTATGCTTTCACATATGTTGACATTCAATTTTTTTTTTTTTTTGGGGTAAAGGTTGACATTTAAATTTGTTTCCAATGTTCATGAAATATTTTCGAAAAAAAAAAAGTGGAACTTGTTTTCATATACAAATTATTTTACTTCTTGAATGCTTCATTCTTTCATTCTGGATTGTTTAGGAGTTAGGCATGTAGTAACGTACTAGAGAATTATTTGTTCTTCATAAGATTTGACAAAATCGATGATGGTGATCTCAAGACGCAGAGTAAAGTTGCCGCATCGAGTTCATAAAGAATATGAACCCACAGAGGAGTTTGTGCAATGGAATATGTTTTTGTCAACGCTAGCTCTGAAAAGATGTAGTGAACAGTAGAAAAGGAATGGAATATGAATATGTAATCTTGTGCAGTAAAGGAAGGGATGAAATGCATTAAAAAAAGAAAAAATCTTACATCTTAAACTCTATTTGTTTCACAGAAAATAAATGAGTTGAAAACTTTTTTCTTGAAAACAATAGCATATATTGTTTCAAAAGTAAATGAATGAAACTTATTTTCATTGTCCATGAAAAGATTTACATATATATTATTGTTGATAATGAAAACATTTTTCATTGACTAGCTAATTTAAGTGTTATAAGTGAACATTTTTAGAAAAATGTTTTCTAAATCATCATCATCATCATCATCATCATCATTATTTTTGCAAAATAAACATAGCCTTAAAGGAAGTTGTTTCCTTTCTTGGCCACACAATATTCGCACTTTTAATGTCGCCATTTGTTGCACTGTGATAGTTTAGGTAACTAGTTTGTTTCCTTACACTGGTCACTCATCTCTACTTCCTGTTTTGGTGTTGGATATTGTCAGTTCCTAAAGCAATCTTTCCTCATTCTTTTGAGGTTCCCAACTTCTATTGTGCATTAAGTACTTATTGTTGCACTGTAATATTTTAGGTGACTGATTTGTTTCCTTACATTAGTCACTTATCTCTAGTTCCTGTTTTTTTGTTGGATATTGTCGGTTCTTAAAGCAATCTTTCCTCGCTCTTTTGAGGTTCCCATTTAAGGGTTTTGTAGCATAACAATCCTTGGTGTACTGTGAAAATAACTGTCTATTTTGAGTCACAAATTCTTGAAAAAGTGGATCTCATAATAATTCATAATTATTTGTAATTTGATTTTTTTGTGATCCACAATAGATTGTTATTCTCTTTTGCATTCGGCTCTCTTTCACTCACTCTGACTTGTTGTCTTGTTGAGTGCAAATTTTGTGGCGCCGGATCTTGTATATAATGTTGGCTTAAGCTCAATATATTCTTACCCTTCACCAAAAAAATAAAAATAAATAGATTGCTATTCTCTTAATACATTAAAGACTGTCATGTAATCATTTCTCGTTCTTTAATTACTTATTATTGCACCATGATATTTTTTTTTTGAACTAATGCACCATGATATTTTAAGTGACTGATTTGTTTCCTTACATTAGTCACTCTACTTCCTGTTTCGGTGTTGGATATTGTCAGTTCCTAAAGCAATCTTTCCCTGCTCTTTCGAGGTTCCCAGCTTCTGTTGTGCTTTAATTCCTTAGTTTGCACATTTGTTTCGTATTTTAGTTACTTATCTCAACTTACCTTTTTGGTGTTGGTCGTCTTGGTTCTTTATGATTGCAAGCAAAGTCCTTTGATATTATACATATAATAGTAGTAATTATGAATTATTTGGGTCCATTGTTGTATTAATGAGTTGTAGAGAAATTAATGTCCACTGATTTGATCATAGCTGTGCAAAAGAAGAGAAAAAAATAACTCAGTAGATTCTGGCACGAGTTGGTACATGGAAAAATGAATGATGAACAAAGGGAGAACTATTAGATAGTCCTAAATTTATTGTAATTATGCTAATTCAATCTTAAACATTTTTGTTGGCCAATTAAATCCTAAACGCTTTGTATTTGTGCTGATTCAATCCATTCAGTTAATTTGAACCAGCCAAGCTAACATGTACGTTAGCCATTTTATGTGGCGTGACTAACATTGATACAAACAATTTTTAATTATATTTTAATTATTTATTTATTTTTCTTTTGTTTTTCCATTTTTTTCTCTTTCTTGTTTTTTTCCCCTTTCCCTTTATCTTCATCCTCTAGCCAATCACTAAGTTCAAAGGTGAGGGCCAATGAGGTAGATCATGTTGGCGCTAGTTGTGCTACTTAAGACGGTCATTGTCCATGTCAATGTCAACGAAGGCAAAAATTGGTTAAATGAATTGAATTGCTACAAATGCAAAAGATTAATGACTTAATTGATGAAAATAAAATTTATAAATAAATTAGCATAATTGCAATAGATTTACGACTAATTTGATAATTTTATCTTTGAATGAGTGGTGGACACTTCTTTATATATAGTTTGATGTTACGATAAAATATTTATCTTCAATGAATTTGTTGTTTTCCTCTCGAGCAAACATAATTGCAATGTTTGTTTTGCTTTTTTCGTTTATTATTTCTGTTAGTCTATTTCTGTTAATTCACTGACCAAAAAAAAATTATAGGGCTAATTCATCCACTTGCAGATTAAGCCATAACTGAGTTACACGTTTATTTTCTGTATTGCCTGCGCATGCCCGTACAGGGGGGCCTGACTAACTTTTTATTGTCGGCCACCATTGAGGTTGACTAGTTTGATTATGCATTTTTAGTAGTATAATATATTGCCACTACGTGGGATTCACGGCTTTTCATTATACATGACTTTTCAAGGTAATTTAAAGCACGTATTGCTTGAACAAATAATCAACAATGTGTCCCATGGCTATCGATTTCGCTCGAAAAGTAGAAAATTACTCTCGTACATATATATTTGTGTGTGTTTTTGTATTTGCATTTTGTGATTTGTAGATTCATCCTTTTATGTGTAGATTATTTTTTTGTTGCTAAATCATGGTAAAATGTTAATGCATTCATGTCTTGTTTCCAAAGGATTGTCTAGTGAATGTAGGAAATAGAAAAAAAAAAAAAGAATGATTCAAAAATTAACTAATGGCTCCATGCACATAGAAAGTAAGTAGTCATAATTTTAAAAAAAAAAAAAAATCAAGAATGGAGAAGCCGATACGGGAAAGTTTTATTTACACTAGCGTTCTAACATTACTTTTTTCCCCCTTGAAAAAGGGAATCTGTGACGAGAGAGTATACCCAGATAGATAATTATCAAACTTATTTGGCTTTTAACTTAAATTTACATCACATGCATATTACAAGTTACAAGTTCAAAATAGCTAATAAAAGAAAAATCGAATAAGTATTACTGATATTACACTGAACATCTGAGTATTAATCCTAAACCTGTCTCCAACTAACGAATGATGTCTGTCCTATTGGATTTCAGGTAGATAAGCAGATAGGTTTAATTTATATCCAGTACATATGTTGTTTTGCTCACGGTGAACTTGTTACATCACAGTTGGAGCGTCCCCTCACGATCGTATTCCACCTTGGAGTAAAGAAGCCCAGCGAGGGGTTGGAGTTTGTTGGTGGAATAAAGAGGGAAAACGAAAATGTCACTCCTGGTTCAGTGACGTATGAAGGATTGGTTGCTGACGTTAAAAGTTTCGGCTTTCGTTTAAAGAGAATGTGGTGCGAGACTTCTGGTGAATACTGCGACTTGTTCGTAGAGATCAAGAGGGATGAGCAAGTGAAGGGAATGGTGCAACTAGCATCTAAAAGAGGATCAATTCATCTGTATGTCGAGACATGGGTCGACAGTGAGTGGGAGAGAGAATACGATGACGAGATGATGGAAATGTTAAGGGAGGAATGGGCAATGAAATTAGCATTTCTTATTCTTTGAGTTTAGGAAGGGGTAGTAGAGGTTCAAGTCCAAGAAGGGCACAACTAATATGGGCGCAAGTTCAAGCTCAGGAAGGGGCACAGCATCGAATTCACGAAGCAGCTCGACTTTTGAGTATTGGAACTATAATGGCCGCAAGTTTGATATCAGGGACGGACAAGGGTTCAAGTTGGGCCAAGGTCGAACCTCAAACATCAAGTTCGTGATGAAATAAATCAAGGTAAAGTTCACGTTTCCTCTAACGTTCTTCCATGTTTCTTTTCTAGTAGACTTAAGATCAACACGTGCTTATGAAACTTTGGGTAACTTCTGTTGCAGAAGCAAGGCAGAAACCCATAACAATAAATTCAAGGTTGCAGCAAGGCTAGAAGATCACCAAAGAAAACATCCACAGGAGTAGTTCGAGATAATCGGTTTTCTTGTTGGTATTCGTTTGTGTTTGCTTGTTATAATTTGTTAATTGAATGAATGCAAAAAATGTGAAGCTACTACCTAAGTAGCACCGACACGTGACACGCAACGAGACATGACATGACATACCGACACGTCGTTTATAAAAAGACAGAGAATTCTTACACGTTGGGACATATTTGTATATTGAATATATTTTTATATCTACATAATAAATTATCATTTTTATTAATTTGAATCGAATTCATAAATAAATAAATAATTTAAAAGCCTAGAATGAATTTATAATAAAACATTAATCTATCATTTATTTATATCATCCATTGTTTCAATATGACAAATTCAATTATATTTCAATAATTCATAAAACTTGGAAAAAAAAACAAGTGATCTATATTTGGACTCACATGTTAGATATATTGAAAGAGGAAAAAAATTTAAGAGGTGAATTGTATATTACGGGAAGTTGGAGTCGAAGAGAAGAGAAGACTAGATTCTTTTTTTTTTATTTCTCTATTTATTATTTTTATTATTGTGTTTTATTTTTTCACACACATATATTGGTCTCTCATTTATTGAATTTTTAAAATTGACATTGATATCAGAATCACGTGTTGGAAATTCGTATGTCAGAATTCCGACTCGAGTGTTCGGAAAGTTCATTAAGTGTCGGATTTTTCGACACATGTCGAAGCGTCCGACACGACAGGAAGGTTTTTAAAGAGTGTCGGTGTTTCATAGGTTACTGATTTGTTACTAATAAGGGTGTTGTGGATAGCTTCTCTATCATTTCAGTAAGTAAAAAATAGTTTAATGCAAAAGTTTTTCCGTACAAAATCAATAATGTTTGCAAGTAGTTATCAAAGTTTCAAAGCTTGAGAAGATATGCCTGAACTAGTTGCTGGGCAATGCATGGGCCTATTAACCTTGTGTGAGTTGACTGACAAGCCCGGTCACATGCATGGGAAAGAAAAAATGGATAAGGTATTAGGAGTACCTGAATTGTTGCAAAATATCCAATCAAATCTCCCTATGTTTTTTTTGTGTAATGAAATCCCTAAACTATATGTTATGTTAGAGTCGGTTCTGATAGATGTTAAATTGTGCAATTCCATGATTTCCATAATTAGAACAAGAACACATATAATTGAGTAGAAAAATTAAACATACCTGTTTTGGAATTTATCATTCTTGATGCGGAGTAGAAAAATGATGAACACGCGCAAGTCATTCTCCCTTATTGTTCTTTGTATCACTGGCTCAATGAGATGGCTTTATCATCTTTTAGCATTAGGTAAACGCTCATTTGTGAGGATAATTGTAAGAATTAGGGTTAGATGAGAGATTTGAGCACTATTTATAGAGTTTCTAACCAAGCCCGGGTCATGTTCAATTCGGCTAACACTAGCCAACCTTATATTAGACAAATGAAAAAACTTTCTATAACGATAAATTATAATATCAATTAATGTAACTCACATTAGGAAAACTCTTACATTCTATATTAATTGAAATTACATTGTATGTGCGCACCTTAATTTGGAATTAATTATTTATAGTCAATTTTATCCCATAAAGTCTCAAATACCGAATCATGGTGGTAACTACATGTATACACACAAAGTCTTCCATGGTCACGAGTGTTTTTAACTTTTTTTATTTGGATTTAATATGATAGTATGACAAATGGATAACATCTCTTATAGAAAGATCTCATTTCTTACCTTAAGTGTCACAAAAAATTTGTGCCACTAGAGAATGCCTTTATGATTCTAAAAAACTCACATATACCTTGCCTTTACGGTTAACTTTTTTTTATGTATAACAAGACGTATGTTCAAGACTAATAACTGAATGCCCCTAATATTCACTCAAGGTTTATATAATATTTTAAGACTTTTATCAATATATATTTAACATAATAAAAATTCATTCAAAAATATTTTTATTAAATGTAAAAGTTGATATATATCAAAACGTTACTAAATGTAATAAATACAGATATAAACTTTATTAGAGGAAAAAAAACATCTCCTACTAAATAACAATATTCCAATATGCTCCTGAGCTCATACTAATGACATATCGCTCAAACACATAAATGCATAGACCTTTAGTAGTGGATTTGCAATAATATCATCTGTAGGAATATGATCTACTACAACGTCACCATTATGTATTGATTCCTTTATGGTGAAAAACTTGATTTCATGTGCTTAGACCCTTTGAGACTTAAGTTATTATTAATAAACTATATTGTAGAGTTATTGTCACAATATAACTATATAGGCCTACCCACAAAATTAAAAATAGTTAACTCCCTAATGAGGTTCCGAAGTCAAATAGCTTAAGTATCAACTGAAAAATATGTTACAAACTCCGCTTGCATGGTAGAAGAAGATATAGATTTTTATTTCTTGCTCTTCCATTATACTGCACCTCCTGTCAACATAAATATGTATCTTGTCATAGACTTCTTATCATCTTGACAGCTAGCAAAATTTGCATCCGATTACCCTACTAGCTACAAGTCTAGAACATGTCTATAAATTAACATATAATCTCTTATCCTCTTTAAGTGGTAGCAACCTAGTGATCGCGTCATAGATTTGACTGATATTTACCTAAAAATCCCGTCGCAAAAGTAATATCTGGTTTAGTGCAAATTTGAGCATGCATGATACTTCCAAGCATACTAGCATAAGATACATCCTTCATTTGAGTTTTCTCAAAATCTGAATTAAAGTATTGTGAGAGATTCAATTTATCACCCTAAATAACATGAGCATTTCCTAGATTGTAATGCTGCATATTGAATTTTTTTAAAATACGATCAACATATGCCCTCTGAGACAAATCCAATAAACAGCAAGAACGATCCCTATGGACCTCAATATCAAGAACAAAAGACGCCTCACCAAGGTATTTCATGTCAAAATTTTTCGATAACATCCGTTTTGATGCATGCATTAATCTAATGTCACTACTTGCAAGTAAGATATCATTTATATAAAGTATGAGAAAGATATATTTCCTCACATTGACCTTGTAGTATATACACCGATTTACCTTGTTATCAATAAATCCAAATGAAATGACAACACTATGAAACTTTAAATACAATTGTCTAGAGTTTGCTTAAGGCCATAAATAGACTTTTTAAATATATATACAAGCTTACCTGAGTCATTTACCGCAGAACCTTCAAGCTGCACCATATAAACCTCCTCATTAAGGTCTACATTTAAAAAAAAAAAAACAATTTTAACATCCATTTAGTGTAATTCCATATCAAAATGAGCTACCAATGCCAAAATCATTCTAAAATAATTTTTAGAAGAAACTTGAGAAAAAGTTACTTCATATTATATTCATTTTTTTTTTAGTGAAACCCTTAACTACTAGTTTGATTTTAAACTTTTCCATCTTTACTTTGGAATCCCTTTCAGTCTTGTATACCCATTTGGAGCCGATGAGCTTATAACCTTTAGGCAATTCAACAAGCTCCAAAACAACATTATGTTTCATAAATTACATCTCATTTTTCATCTCATTTAACCATAAATCTGATTGAGGACATGAAATAACATCCGTATAGGTCACTAAATCAACAACACAACCAATATCATAATCATGCTCTTTGGGGTTGATTACATAATCTAGTGATATAGCTGAATTTCTTTTCCCAATCGATCTTTTAAGTGGAGCTACTACAACTTCATTCAGAATTTGAGAGGCCTGAGAAACTTCATCGGGAACTATCTCAATAACAGAATTTTGAGCTGCAACAGGCTCAATTTGTAGCGGGATCCAGTAATTCCTACCATACTGTCATTTTCAATAGTTTGTGAGTAGCTGCCCTTTTTGGTTACATCAAATTCAAGAAATTTTGTTGTCTAAGATTCCACAATTCCTGTACCTCAATTAGGATTATAAAACCAATACTCCTTTCAATGATCTGGGTAAAATACGAAATAATAACGAATAGTTTTAGAATCCAACTTGCTCAATGTTGGATTATATAACTTTACTTCTGTAGGACATTCCCAAACTTTAAGATGATTCAAGTTAAGTTTACATCTAGTCCACAACTTAAAATGAGTTAATGGAACCGCTTTGGTAGGAACACGATCTAGCATTCATTCTGAACTAACGAAACTACGGAATGTTGAGGTGACATGTTGTCCAAAGCTAGTTAAGGTACAAGTTGTGGGTCTTTTGAAGTGATTGGAATACTTGAGCGTTTCTCAGTGTAAATCTCTTAGAAGAATAGGTGGGTTACCATACTTGAAGAACTTGGTGAGGTTGGAAATCCGATGGTGCAAAGTACTTTCGCACGTTGAGGGCCTGGAAGAGCTCGAGTCTCTGAAATCCTTGAAGGTTCTCGTGTGCCCCTCACTGAGAAGGTTGATTGATGCATCTTGCACATATATATCGGATGATTGCCAAGTCTGTGTAATGGGATGTGGACACTTCATCAAAGACCGCCAAAAATGATTTTATGGATATCTCTTTGAAGCGCTACATAGAGGAGATTCTTTTGTACAAGTTGCAACATCTTCTTCATCAATGTGTGGGACTTTCGTTTAATTTCACATTATAGGTCAAATATGCTCCTTTCTTTAGCGACGCAATATCCACCCTTTTAAAAAGTTGCCATTTTTATGTTGCACCGTAATTTTCTTAGGTGGCTGATTTGTTTCGTAACATCAGTCACCCATCTCTACTACCTTTTTAGTTGTATTGGCGGTTCCTAAAGCAATCTTTCCTCACTTTTGAGCTTCCTAGCTTCTGTTATACTTCAATTATTTAGGTTGCACTTTTTTTTTTCCTTATTTTATCTCAATTTGCCTTATTGCTGTTGGATAGTTTTGGTTCTTTATATTGCCAGTAAAGTCATTTGAAATTATACATATAACAGTAGTGATTATGGATTATTTGATTCAATTGTTGCTTCGATGAGTTGTGGAGGAATTAATGTCCAATGATTTGATCATACCTGTACAAAAGAAGAGAAAAAGGTCTCAGTAGATTCTGGCACGAGTCGCCACATCTGAAAATGAATGATGAACAAGGGACAGATACTTTTGTGGTATATATGTTTAAAATCATAATGAACCATCTCCTATGAATTTATTGTTGGCCTCTTGAGTAAAAGTAATTTGAACGTTTGTTTTGCTTCTTTCTTAATAATTCTATTAGACTGTTTATGCAATTTAATTTAGAGCTATTATAGCCATCTGCAAATGAAGCATTAGCTGTGTTACACATTTATTTGTTGTTTTGCTGGTGCATGCATTTACAGTGGGCTTGACTAGTTTTCTATTTTTAGCCATCGGTGGGCTTGACTAGTCAACTATGCGTTTTTAGTACTATAGCATATTGCCACCACGCAGGTTCACAACTTTTGCATAGTATATGATTATTTCAAAGTAACAAATAGTCATATGTCATGTCACAATGTAACATTTATACAAGTGAACATATTATTTCGCTAAAAAGTGCAATTTGAAGAGACACGAATCAACTTCGAAGTATATGACTGTAGATTAAGAAAATATCCAACAATTGATAGACTCGCATAAAATGATTTGAAACAATGTGTCCCATGGTTATGGATTTTTCATTCGAAAAGGAGAAAATAAAACTTTTTTTTAGTTACAAAATGCAAAACAGTTGTGTGTGTGTTTCTATCTATCTGTGTGTGCGCGCGCGCGCGTGTGTGTATTATGACTTATGTCTTTAGATTTTGTGATTTGTAGATTCAACCTTTTTAAATCTAGAGTATTTTTTTTCTCACTAAATCAGAGTAAAAATCTCTACTCTGTTAGCGCATTTATGTCTTGTTTCCAAAGGATTGTCTAGTGAATGTGGGATATAGAAAAGGATAATAATGATGTAAAAATTAACTAATGTTTCCATTCATATAGAAAGTTTGTAGTTACAATCTTTAAATCGAGAGTGTAGAAGCCGCTACTGGAAAGTCTCATTTACACTGGCATTCTAATGCTATTTTTCTCCTTAAAAGAGGGAATTTGTGATAAGATAGTACTCCCGTATAGATAATTATCTTACTTATTCGATGTTTAATTTAAATTTACATCACATGCTTATCAGAAGTTCAAAATTAGATAACAAAAGAAAAATCAAATAAAGTGTTACTAATATTTCACTGGACACGAGAGTACTTAATCCTAGACCTATCTCTAACTAATGAATGATGTCTTTATCCTATGAGATTTTAGGTAGATAAGCATAAGGGTTTAATATATAACTAATACGTATGTTGTTTGGCTCTCTCATTGAACTTGTTAAATCACAGTTGGAGCGTGTTAGGGAAATCCCTTATGATATTTTGAAGATGACGAAATAAATCAAAGGCTACTAATGTATTTAATAGTTGAGTAACAGATTATGCAGATAATAGAACGAATAAATGATATTGTCAAAGTCTATACTTGACAGAACCATGAGATAGACTCTATATTGAAGCTGAACTTATTCAGATTGTGTCAAGACCTTAAGGCTAAATACGTTCAGAAGTAGAATATGTTCAGACTTACGTCCATATTGTAAAATCTATTTTAGTCTGAAGACACTCAAACTCTACTTCAGTCTGAAGACACTCAGACTTTACATCTAGAATGAGACACAAGTCTAGAACATAACAAAGTCCAAAACGAGACACATGTTTAGAACATAGTAGATTCAGAATGAAGCATGTTCAGAACGAAACAACTTGATAGAAAGTAACACAAGCCCCAAACATATAACGACTAGTGATCTAGTTTAGATTCTACATTAAAATAGATTTGATTGACAATTGGATCTTGAAGACAATAACTTTTCTATATGAAGAAACTCTACTTATGGAAACCAAGATTCTGTTTCTATGGGCGATCAGAATCAATTTGGGATTCTACTTCTATCACTCAACGGCTACCAAATCTTCTAGATACAGATTTATCCAATGGGTAGATTGGAAAACAATCCTCTAGATATTGTCCAACAGCTAGTTTGGAAGTGGATGAGTATTTTAGGAGATCAAGGACTGACGAACAAGTAAGAGATGGAGCGTAGAATTTATAATTCCAAAGTCTGAGGGACCTTTGATCATACACTTGTCTCTTGTGAGTTTAAACGCTTGTGATCGTGAGAGAAATACCAAAAGAGTGACTTAGTGAGATAGTGTGATCTATCACTAAGCGTTTGCACTTAAAGTTGTAATCTCTTATTGATCACATAATGGAATCTAGCTAGAAGACTGTTAGCTTGGGAGAGTGGACGTAAGCTTGATCTAAGTCAAACCACTATAAATTCTATGTTCTTATTCTCTTTCCTGAACTCTCTTATTTTTGTTCATAATTCTATTTAACTACTAAAGTCTGAACTCGCTCAAAGTCTATTATTCTTTATACTCAATTTCAAAAGTCTGTTGTTCTACAGACTCAGCTTCAAAAGAAAAATATTTCTACTGTTCTTTTGTGAAAATTTTTCTTCACACCTATTCATCCCTCTCTAAGTGTTCATACTAGCACTTTCAATTGGTATCAGAGCTTTGATACTCTTTTTATTGAAGTATTTTTACTTCTGAGTTAAAGATCTTCTATGACTAGTATCTTGGTACCGGGACTTATGGAAGGACGGAGCAACACCAGGCTACTATATTTTGATGGAAAGAAATACAATGCTTGGAAAAACAAAATGAAGGCATTCCTAAGATCTAGAGATCCCTTGCAATGGGATGTTATGGAAAAAGAAATCAATCCCATTGTTGCATCTACATCAAATAAGAATGGTAAAGACAAAGAAACCAAACCCCCTGCCCCTATGTCTCGGATGGAGATGTCCAAAAGAGAAGCTCTTGATGCAAAAGTCATTTATTCTTTATATTGTGCATTCTCTCAAGTTGAATATAACATAATTTCTTCATGTGAAATAGCTAAGGAAATCTAAGATAGACTTTATGTCACTTATGAAGGGACTGATCGTGTAAAAGAGACAAAAATAAACTTCCCGCTCGGCAAATATGAATCGTTCAATATGAAGCCAAGAGAGTCAATTGGAGATATGTTCAGCCGTTTTACAGAAATTACAAATGGTTTGGCATATCAAGGTCATCTAATTTCTTTCCCAATGAAGGTCAACAAACTTTTGCGAGGTCTCTCAAAAGATTGGAACCATGTTAAGACCTCAATCCGGGAGACTCAAAGGATCATGCCTCTTTTTGTTGATGAATTGATTGGCACTCTTTAATCCTACGAAGTGGAACAAATCGTTGATGAAGATTTTGAAGGTAAGAAGTCCATTGCTTTAAAATCTAACATTGATTCTGGTGATACACTCAGAAAATGACATGGACGAAAAAGAACTTGCTTTTACGATCAAGAAATTTAAAAAGCTGAGTAGAAAATGAAAGAAATTTAGTTGAAGAAAACAAAACAAGCAGAATGGGCATAAAAGAATCATGAAAGAAGATGACGAGTAATGAAATATATGTTTGATGGCACATTCTAACTTAGACACAGACTCAGAATTCAATAAGGAAATTGAGGTAAGTCATTCAAAAATTTCTATCAAAGTTTCAAAGTATATAAATGAGATTTGCTTAAATCTCAAATCTTCTCTTAAAAGGATCTCCGAACTAAAAAAGGAGAATTCATGGCTTAAGCAATAGGATCTTTCTCGAAAAGAAAAGTTTGAAATTTTGCAAAAAGATTTTCTACAAATAAAAGAAAGTCAAGATTTACTTGTCAAAGAAAATGATTCTTTGAAAAAGGAAATTTCAAATATTTCGACAAAATTTCAAATGGTTCAAAAAACTTTAGAGCATATCATTTCTATACAAGTACCTTACTATAATAAGTCGGGAATTGGTTTTAATAAGGAAAGTGATTCTCTAATATATTTTCCTAAAGTCAAGGAGAGACTTAGACAAAGATATCCTAGACTTGCGTATAAGAAGCATTTTCAAAGGATTTTTATAAAATCTGTTGGTCGAAATGCTCTCAAGTGTTCAAATTATGAAAATTCAGAACACTTTGAGAAAGAATGTCCTAAAGTATAGAGACCTATTAAGAAATATTATGTAAAAACAACATACTCTACTAATTCTCATGGACCCAATAAAATATGGGTACCAAAGAAAAGATGAGCTGTTTTTGTAGGAAATAAAGGAGAAGAAGAAAGAGAATTTGGTAAGGAATTTTTTTTATTCTCAATTTAATTTGGGCAATAATTCTCATTATACTTGATATTCGATATATCTTTGGTTGATTCAGATTTAATAATGATCATATTTTTTGATTTGTTTTATTGAAAAAGAATCGTGTGATTTATTTTTGTGATTCGTGAGTTGACATTTGATATAATAAATGTGATTATTTTTTGATATTTTGCTTAGAGACAAATGAATTTATTTGGTTTGATTTTATACTCTCAGATTTTAATATATTTTGCCAAGTAAAAATCTGTTTTACGTTATATTAATTTATTATGCAAGATATTCGCAAATACTCAAGGATTTCATTCTCCTTGATTTTATTGTGCTTTGACTAAGTGAGAATTTCTTTTTCAAGATATTATTGTGCATAATATTCTTTCCTTAAATAACATGTTATGATGAGTTAAAAAAGAATATTTGATTATCTATGAAGATTTTATATTTTGTTCTAACAAAATGGAATGATCCAAATTAATGAATACCAAAAAGGAAATGAGTTGATTGTAGGAAATTCAATAAGGGAATAATGATTGCGAATCTATGCAAATCATGGTGCAATTAGAAAAGTATCTCATGCGAAGATGGCACGTTTGATTCGTAAAATCGGAGGAAGGAAGCTCAAAAACTCTCTTCCTTGTGCAAAGTTCTTGCAAATTATTGAGGAAATCCCTTACGTGTCATACGAAAGGAGGAGAAAGTGAATTTAAAAGGAAAGAAAAAGAATCGTGATCACCTCAAAAAGGCAACAAATTGAGGGGGAGCATTGATCGATTATTGAAAAATCTTTTTGAATCGATCGTGATATTGATTATTATGGAAGGAAGGGAAAGGTAAATGTGACAGAACTTGTTAAGTTCTACAAAATCCGCTTAGTGCATCTTTTATTACCTTTTATCATTAACAAATCTCTTATTGATATTATCATTTTATTATGACAAAATGGGTCAAGTGAATTTTATAATGGATCCGTGATTTTTATTGGATATTTGCTAATATATGTGATCGAAGTGAGTATCTTTAATATTCGACTTTTTGTAAATGCTGATTTTTTTTTTTTTAAATTGCGTTTCATGCAAGATATTTGTTATCGTTTTATATTCTCTACGTGATATCATTTCCATTATTATCGCTTTTTGATTATGACAAAAAGGGGGGGAGATTATAAATATGCATATGTGTTGATTGGTTGATATTATAATATTGAGCTATGATTATTTTTCTATATATTGTTATACTCAATCTATTTGCTGTCTTTTGATTCAAATCACATTTTTTGAAAATCTAAAATTTGATGATTAATTTATCATTATTTTAGAAAGTGTGATTACACATCTGCATATTCAAATATTTTTTTGTTATCATAAAAAATGGGGAGATTGTTAGGGAAATCTCTTATGATATTTTGAAGATGATAAAATAAATCAAAGGTTATTAACATGTTTAATGGTTGAGTAACAGACTATGCAGATTATAGAACGAATAATATATTGTCAAAGTCTATACTTGATAGAACCAGAAGATAGACTCTATACTAAAGCTAAATTTATTCAGATTGTGTCTAAACATTAAGACTAGATACGTCCAGAAGCAAAATATGTTCAGACTTATGTCCATATTGTAAAGTCTATTTCAGTCTGAAGACACTCAGACTCTACTTCAATCTGAAGACACTTAGACTTTATATCCAAAACGAGACACAAGTCCAGAACATAATAAAGTCTAGAACAAGACACATATTCAGAACGTAGTAGATTCAGAACGAAATAACTTAACAGAACGTAACACAAGCCCCAAATATATAACGGCTAGTGATTTGGTTTGGATTCTAGATCAAGATAGATTTGATTGACTCAATCTAATTGATTGACAATTGGATCTTGAAGACAAGAACTTTCTATACGAAAAAACTTTACTTATGGAAACCAAAATTTTGTTTGTGTTTGTTGAAGAAATGGGTAGATTGGAAGACTTCTAGATATTGTCCAACGGCTAGTTTGGAAGTGGATTTTTAAGAGATCAAGGACCGACAAAAGAGACATTTCCATTCGATCATACACCTATCTCTTGTGAGCTTAAATATTTGTGATCGTGAGAGAAATACAAAAAGAGTGACTTAGTGAGATAGTGTGATCTATCACTAAGTGTTTGCACTCAAATTTGTAATTTTTTGTTGATTGCTTAATGGAATGCAGCCAGAAGGTTGTTAGCGTGGGAGAGTGGACATAGGCTTGATCTCTATAAATTATGTGTTCTTATTCTCTTTCCCGAACTCCATTATTTTTTGTTCTAGTTCTATTTAGACCACTCAAAGTATGTTGTTCTTCAGATTCAGTTTCAAAAGTTTGTTGTTCTTCAGACTCAGTTTCAAAAGAAAAAGTTTTCTATTGTTCTTTTGCGAAAATTTTTCTTCAAACTCAAGACTCAAAGTCTATTCTCATTGGAGTAAAGAAGCCTTTGGTAATCCGCATAATAAAGAAATGCTATCCATATAAAGGATTGGTTGCTAACATTAAAGGTTTCGGTTTTCGTTTAAAGAGAATGCGGTACGAGAGTGAGAAATTCATTATTAGGATTTAGCCTTATCGAAGACCTCCTGGAGAAGATCTCTTGGCTTGATAGTTTCTAATCCGGAATAAAGGCTATATGACATAACGGATTCCTTTATTCGAATCAAGATCAAGGATCCAATGATTGGCGAAGTATACTTGGAAGGTTCTACTTATGGAAACCGAGATCCTGATTGTATGGGCGAGCAGGATTGATGGGCTATCTACATGTTCCTTTAATAGCTCGAATGATCTTCCTAATTGAATCTGTCCAACGGGAAGATTGGAAGAATTCCTTTGGTAAGTGCCAATGGGTATGATGGCATAAAGGAGTATAAAAGAAAGTCATTCCAGTTGTTCGAGAGGGTGCACGATAGAAAAATTCCAAAGTCTGAAGCTCCTTGATTCTTAGTCAATTCATTTACTGAGCGAAATCTTGTACGCAAAAGAGAGACTATATTCTAAGATACCTTGAGGAAGTGTGGTAGAGCATCTACACTGTGGAATCAAGGGAAAGCATTGCTGTAACATCTCTTTTGTTCATAGTGAAATCCAGCCGATGGGATGTCAGTGCGGAAGAGTGGACGTAGGCTTGGAATAAGCCAAACCACTATAAACCTTGTGTTCAATTTTCTCTTCCCTACTCTCTGCTTTACTTTGATCATAATTCGTTTAGTTAACTAAAGGAGAACTTCCTTTCTATTGTCTGCCTAGTATTGCTTTCGTATTCACCCCCCTCTAGGTGCTTATACTAGCTATATCAATTGGTATCAGAGCATGTGTACTCACTTTGTTTGAAGTGTTTTACTTCAGAGTTAAAGATCCATGGCTAGTATGTTAGCTCCAAGGCTAGTGGAAGGGCAAAGCAATACCAGACCACCTTACTTTGATGGAAATGACTACAACATCTGGAAAAACAAGATGAAAGCATTCCTAAGATCAAAGGATCCTCTGGAATGGGACGTTGTAGAAAAAGGAATCACTCCTAAAGCTGCATCTGTCTCAGAGAGAGGAAAAGAAACTATTGAGTCTAGTGAAATGACTCAGGAAGAGATAATCAAAAGACAAGCTCTTGATGCAAAAGCAATTTATTCTTTATATTGTGCTTTGTCACCTATTGAATATAATAGAATATTGTGTTATAGCAAAAGAAGTCTGGGATAGATTACATATTACCTATGAAGGAACCGATCAAGTGAAAGAGACTAGAATCAACATTCTCCTCGGTCAATACGAAGCCTTCAAAATGAAATCAGGAGAATCTATAACCGACATGTTTAGTCGTTTTACGTAAATCGTGAATGGTCTTGAAAATCAAGGTCAACCAATTTCTGATCCCATGAAGGTAAACAAGCTACTGCGTGGACTCTCCAAGGATTTGAATCACATAAAGACCTCAATAACAAAGACACAAAGAATCATGCCACTATCTGTCGATAAGTTGGTTGGAACTCTTCAGTCTTATGAAGTGGAACGAATCAATGAAAACGAAGATCCTAAAGGTAAGAAATCCATTGTATTAAAATGCAATGATGATTCTGATGTTACAGATTCTGAAGACGATATGGATGATGAGGAGCTTGCTCTCATGATAAGAAGGTTCAGAAAGCCGAATAGAAAAGGAAGAAGATTCAATCCAAAGAAACAGAGTTTTCAAAAGAAACAGACTAAGTCTGTTGAGGATGATGAATCAAACAAAGATGTAGTCTACTTTGAATGTAAGAAAAAGGGACACATCAGACCCAACTGTCCTCTTCTGAGGAAGAAGAAAGGAAAAGCTGAAAAGTATCGAAAGGCTCTTAAAGCAGAAACCTAGAGTGATACAGAGTGTGAAGAAAGTGATGATGATTATGCCAATATATGTCTAATGGCACAATCGGATTCAGATTCAAACTATGAGACAGACTCAGATTCAGACAATGAATTTGAGGTAAGTAACTTTAAAATTCATGTTAAAGTTTCTAAATACATTGATGAGTTGTGTTTTAGTCTTAAGACTTCTCTTAAAAGGATTTCCGAACTTAAAAAGGAAAACTCTGCACTAAAACAACAGGAAAATGTTTTGAAAGAAAAGTTGAAATGTTTAGACATGAATGTTTCTACTCTTAAAGAAAGTGAAGATAATTTTTTAAAAGAAAATGAATTTTTAAAAAATGACATATCAAATATTTCAAAAAGATTTTCAATAGGATCTCGAGAAACTTGAGAAAATTCTTTCAAAGACAAAGATCTTATTTCAATAAATTTGGTTTAGGAATGACAAAGATAAACCATTCCTTTAATTGATTTTCCTAAAGTGAAGGAAAAATTAAGCAAAGACCCACAATAGATGCTTACAAAAATCATTTCAAAAGGTTTTTGTAAAACCAATAGGTCAAAATGCTCTTAGATGTTCAAAGTGTAATAGTGTAGATCATTTTGAAAAGGAATGTCATATGGTTTGGAAACCTGTTAAGAAATTATGGGCAAAAACCGCATATCATACTAACACCAATAGACCCAAGAAAATATGGGTACCAAAGAAAGCTTGAGTCTCTTTCTTAAATGCAGGTCACTATCAAGAAAATGGTAAAATGGTATCTGGATAGTGGATGCTCAAGACATATGACAGGAGATTCAAATTGCTTCATAAAGCCCGTTCAAGTAAATGGTGGAAAAGTCTCATTTGGAGGGAACATCAAATGAAGAATTATGGGATTTGGAACTGTAAAGATTGGAAACCTCACAATAAGCAATGTTTCCCTAATGGAAGAACTCAATTACAATCTGCTCAGTATTAGTCAGCTGTGTGATACCGGTTTCAAAATAAACTTTCAAGAGGGAATATGTTCAGGAACTAGTAAAGATTCTACTCAATCATTCATGAGTAGAAGATATGGAAATATCTACCTCTTGGATGTGAAACCAGATGAATCGCAATGTCTAATCTCAATTCAAGAAGAAGTGAGCTTATGGCACAGAAAGCTTGGACACACCAATATGAAGCAAATAGCCAAAATTTCAGCAAAGAAGCTTGTTCGTGGTCTACCCAATTTATAATACCAAAAGTCTGATCTATGCACACCATGCGTATTTGGAAAGCAAGTAAGAAATTCCTTTAAACCAATAAATCAAGTTTCCACTAATCGTGTACTACAGCTTCTGCTTATGGATCTCTTTGGACGAACCAGAACTCAGAGCATTGGAGGTAAGAAATATTGCCTAGTAATTGTGGATGACTACTCACGATTTACTTGGGTTTATTTCTTGGCAAGTAAGTCTGAAACATTCTCTTACTTTGAAAAGTTTGCTAAAAAGGTTCAAAATGAAAAAGGGTATGTTATCTCAAGTATAAGAACAGACCATGGAGGTGAATTTGAAAATCAAGATTTTACAAAATTCTGTGATGAATCTGGTTTTCAGCATGTGTTCTACTCTCCATATACTCCAGAGCAAAATGGAGTTGTGGAAAGAAAGAATAGATCGCTTCAAGAAATGCCTA
This sequence comes from Eucalyptus decipiens, assembly GCA_014182575.1. Lineage (NCBI taxonomy): Eukaryota > Viridiplantae > Streptophyta > Magnoliopsida > Myrtales > Myrtaceae > Eucalyptus > Eucalyptus decipiens. The sequence goes on along the minus strand of CM024611.1, from coordinate 46,668,133 downwards.
GAACTCTTTTGATTAAAAGTAACATCTCTTCACGATTTTGGGCTGAAGCAGTTTCAACAGCATATTATATTATCAATAGAGTTTTTCTAAGGCCTATTCTGAAAAAAACCCCTTATGAGTTATTCAAAGGAAAGAAACCTATTGTTTCATACTTTCATGTGTTTGGATGTAAATGCTTTATTTTGAAAAATGCAAATAATCGAGTTGGTAAGCTTGAAGAAAAATCAGACGAAGGCATCTTTCTTGGATATTCTACCTCAAGCAAAGCCTACAGAGTCTATAACAAGAAGAGTCAATCTGTGGAGGAATCAATGAATGTCAAATTCCAGGATTCTATGCAAAATGAATCTATTCAAACTCATCTTGAAGAATCTGAACCTATTCAGACTCATCTTGAAGAATCTCTCCAGACTCTACAAAGTCTAAATCTCAAGAAGCAAACAAACTCTAAAAGACCAGCAACAAGTGGTTATTGAAGATTCAAATGAAGGAAGTGATCATCAACCTGATAAATCAACCAGTAACTAGAAGCATAAGTCCAGTCATCCCAAAGATCTCATTATTGGCGACATTAATGAAGGAATACGCACAAGATCCAAAAGGCGCAAAGAGTCTAATGTTGTGGCTCTTATTTCTGAAATAGAACCCAAAAGCATAGAAGAAGCCTTATCTGATGAAAGCTGGATTGAAGCTATGCAAGAAGAACTCAGACAATTCAGCATTAATGATGTCTGGGAGTTGACTCCTAAACTAAAAGGTAAATCTATTATTGGAGCTAAATGGGTTTTCAGGTTCAAGATGAACGAGAAAGGAAAAGCCGTAAGAAACAAAGCAAGACTCCTGGCCAAAGGATATACGCAAGAAGAAGGGATAGACTATGACGAGACTTACGCACCAATAGCAAGGTTAGAAGCAATTCGATTATTACTTGCCTTTGCTTATTATAAGAATTTCAAGTTATTCCAAATGGACGTCAAAAGTGATTTCCTGAATGGATTTATCCATGAGGAAGTCTATGTGGAACAACCACTTAGGTTTGAAGACCCAAGGAAACCAGACTCAGTATTCAGACTGAAAAAGGCTTTGTATGGTTTAAAGCAAGCACCTCGAGCTTGGTACGACAAGCTGAGTAAGTTTTTAATTCAAAATGGCTTTGTCAAAGGTAAGGTAAACACTACTCTGTTTATCAAAAGAGAAAGCAAAAGTTTTCTATTTGTTCAAATATATGTTGATGATATTATTTTTGGATCCTCTAATGAAAGTTTGTGCAAGAAATTCTCTAAGTCTATGCAAGATGAATTTGAAATGAGCATGATGGGTGAATTAACCTTCTTTCTTGGACTTCAAGTGAAACAATTGAAGGAATGGACTTTTATTCATCAAGAAAAATATGTTAATGATCTTGTCAAAAAGTTTGGACTGGAAAATTGCAAAAAGACTGATATACCAATGTCAAGTTCCTTGAAGATAGACAAAGATGAAGGAGGAAAGAAAGTTGACCAGAAGCTATACAAGAGTATCATTGGTTCACTTCTTTATCTTACTGCTTCTAAACCTAACATTTTGTTTAGTGTTTGCATTTGTGCTAGATTTCAAGCAGACCTTAAAGAATCTCATCTAAGTGCTGCAAAGCGTATTATCAAATACATTGCTTCAACTTCAAGCCTCGGTCTTTGGTATCCTAAAAATGGAGACTTTACTCTTCTTGGATACTCAGACGCAGATCTAGCCGGTTGTAGAGTTGATAGAAAGAGCACCTCGGGTACCTGTCAGTTACTTGGAAGCAGGACAGTGTCTTGGTTTTCAAGAAAGCAAAATACAGTAGCTCTTTCTACAAAGCGAAGCGAGTATGTAGCTCTCGGAAGTTGTTGTTCACAAATTCTGTGGATAAAACAACAACTAAGAGATTTTGGAATTGAAGATTCATGCACGAGATTAATTGTGACAACACCAAAAGCAATCAATCTTACCAAAAATCCAATTCTTCACTCAAGAGCAAAGCATATAGAGATTCGACATCACTTCATTAGAGATCATGTTCAAAATGGAAAAGTTTCGATTCCCTAGTAGAAAAGATTTCAAAATCATCCCAAACCGGTTGACTCAAAGAACCAAATCGAATTGTTGACTCAAAGAACCAACCGGCGGATATATTTACAAAGCCTTTGGAGAAAAATCAATTTGAAATCATCCATTCCGGACTCAACATCCTAAAGCTTGAAGAAGTTAAAGTCTAGAGATTCTCAGACTCAAACAAACAAGGTTCTTGACTGTAAGTTATTTTATTTTCTCTTATATTAAATCTCGGAAAGGTACGATCATCTATCTATAATTGATTTTTGCTATCTTCAATTTCCGTGAAAAGTGCAATTTTTCCTTTTCAAAAGGAGTTAATTTTTTTTTTAAATGGCAATTATCTATTTTTGAAAAAGGCGTTATTTTTAAAAGGCATCTTTTACTTTCCTTTACAATGTTTAGTATTCCCCTCTTCGACCGACCTATATACAATCGGATCCTCTTCACTTAACTCCAAAACCCTAAAAACATCGATCTTCCACTCCCGTCTTCCTTCTCTTGTTTAATCTTCGAAAAGTTGTCATCTTTCTTGGGAAAGTCAAGTTCGGAATCTTTCAAAGACTAAGAAATATGTCGTCTTCAAGAAAGTCTTCGAGGATCGCAAGCAGGGGACCACGGCAAATGAGTGAGGGGCCTACTCACTTTGATCTCACCGAGGAAGAGGAGTCACCCGGTCGGCGGACAGAGCCCACAACATTCTCGGCGGCGTCATTCTCCACCAACTAGTCCACAGGGTGATGGTCGTCAACAAGAGGAAGAAATCGTTGAAGGCGCAGATCCTGTAAGAATTCAAAAGCCCTCTTTTATTTATAAGCTTTACCATGCTTTAAAGAGGACCGGTACTCCATTGAACTACATCGATGAGTTTCTTAAGGACAATGGATATTGGAATGAGTACATCTTTTTGCGAAATAAGGAGCGTTTGGGAATTGCTCCTAAGGGGTTGGCAGAAGAAACCTTGCAAATATCCCAAGTAATCCGCGTGTTGGAGGACTAAATCCGATCGATGGGAATGATGATGACAAATTGTACAGCCAATTTCAACTGAGAATGGGTGTTGCAGCGAAAATTCGGGGAAAAAGGACAGAGTTGTTTAGATCGAAGGAACAGAAGGATCTATACTCCAAATTGTTGAAGCGTGGGGTGATAAACCCTAGGAGTGTGGATTTTGATTTCCTTGATGCTGTGAACGTTAATTTGAGGGAAAAGTTCAGTTTTCTTCAACTTGAACAGTTCTGTTCTGACACTACATAAGCTTATGCTGAGCTAACTGCATATTTCTATTCGAATCTTAATTTCTTGGATGCAAATAGAATCTCTTTTAGTGTCCGAGATCAGGACTTTGTGGTGGATGTAGATATGCTGGCTGATGTGATTAGGGTTGAGAGAGGGAGATATCAACCCATCAGTGTCTCTATTGCTCGTGCCACATTGGAACTTGTTAAGGATAGAAGGACAGAGGGAAGGATTTCCTACTCAAGGATGCATGTGTTCAACATTCTGCTTCACAAGATTGTGATCAATTGCCTCAGACCGAAATCTACTTCAAATACTGATGTTTCAAACTCGAGGCAAAGTTGATGTATGCCATCAATGCTTTGGAAAAAGTTTTCTCTTCCTCACACTATTTTGTTCCACATGTATAGAGCAGTGGTGAAGGACAAGGGTCAACTTCCTTATCCAGGTCTTGTGTCAAAGTTATTCAGACATTTGAATGTTCAACCTCCACAAATTCTCTGTGTTCGATCGTGTGATAAAATGGTAGTAGGACTGAAAATGGTGTCCAAAATGCGTCTGAAAAAACTCGACAAGGCGTTGGAGAAATTTAATGAGAAAACCCCTATCAAAACTCATCAAGTCTCTTCGGCAGTGAAAAGAAAAGGGAATGAGCCCATGGTTGCTCCATCAAAAAAGAGAAGAGCTCGCATCATTGAGGATGAAGATGATGAGGATGACATCACCATTTCTGCTATGGCATTGAAGAACCCGAGTCGTTCTGTTCCAAAATCAATGGAACGACAGGAGAGAGAAGAAGAGGAGAGAGAAGAAGAAGAAGAGATAGAAGCAGAGGAGAAAGAAGCAGAGGAGAAAGAAGAAGAGGAGAGAGAAGAAGAGAAAGAAGAAGAGGAGAGAGAAGGGTTGAAGAAAGAGAAGAAGAAGGAAGGTTTGAAGAAGAAGAAGAAGGGAAATCAAGAGGAAGGAGAGCATGAGGAACACTCTTCTCCACCTGAAGGCATAGAAATAGGGGGAGATGGTGAGAAAAGAGGAATGTCCTCATATCCTGTTACAAGTGAAAGAGTCAGTCGCTCTCCAGCAAATCCAGAGGACATCCATGCCTCTCAATTTCCTGAGGAGGGACATGATACTTCATCGCCAAATCTGTGTGACTATGCTGATGTACCATCGTCTGCCTTTACTCCATCTGATCGCGCCAAAGCCAGTACGCAAACTGATAATTCAGCAGATTTCCGCAGAATTCTTGATGTTCTTTTGGAAATGCGGTATCAGATATATGCTTTGGAATGCGAAGTTCAGAACTTGAAGAATGCAGGACAAGCTTCTTCTGTTTCCTTGACTGATCAGATCCAAGCCCTTGCTCTTCAGATTCAAGCAAATGCTAAGGGTGAAGAGGTGGCTCAACTAAAGGAAGAATTGAAAAAGCTGGAAGGCATCGTCCGGTCAATGGGAGATCTCCAGCTTGTTCGCGTTCCCAAGCAATCTTGACTCTATTCTATTTCCATCTCAACCTCTTTTTATGATGACAAAAAGGGGGAGAGATGCGAGATTTGAAAACTTTGAACTCAAACTTGTTGAACTTTTAGTTTGTTTTGATGTTTGACTTGACTTGTGTGTCTGGATGTGGACTGAATTTGGATTTGGATTTGACTGCTTATATTAAGTACTATTGATATCTTATGAATGGCTTTACTCTCATGCAAGACTAACCTATTTTATGTGGTTGCAGATTCTAGTGTTATCATTAAGCCATTAATCTTTATGAGATATCCATATTTGCTTGAGTAATGTTTTGCAGGTCAAAGTTATTCAAATCTGCAGGAAAGTTTTGTCACCATCAAAAATGGGGAGATTGTTGGAGAAATCTTTCTGGAATATTTTGAAGCTGACAAAACGTTTCCATCAGTCTAATCTGAAGATTTGCAGACTCTACTATTTAAAATCTGAAGACCTCCGGACTACCAGACTCAAGACTCAAAGCCTATTCTTATTGACAGTTTCTAATCCGTTGAAGAAAGGCTATCCAGAACTGAGTGATTCATTAAGGATTTGGCCTTATCGACTGGAGAAGATCTCTTGGCTGGATATGACATAACGGATTCCTTTATTTGAATCAAGATTGATTAAGGATCCGATGATTGGCGAAGTATACTTGGAAGGTTCCACTTACGGAAACCGAGATCCTGATTGTATGGGCGAGCAGGATTGATGGGCTATCGACATGTTCCTTTAATAGCTCGAATGATCTTCCTAATTGATTCTATCCAACGGGAAGATTGGAAGAATTCCTTTGGTAAGTGCCAACGGGTATGATGGCATAAAGGAGTATAAAAGGAAATCGTTCTAGTTGTTCAAGATGGTGCACAATAAAAGAATTCCAAAGTCTGAAGCTCCTTGATTCTTAGTCAATTCATTTACTGAGCGAAATCTTGTACGCAAAAGAGAGACTATATTCTGAGATACCTTGAGGAAGTGTGGTAGAGCATCTACACTTTGTGGAATCAAGGGAAAGCATTGCTTTGTAACATCTCTTTTGTTCATAGTGAAATCCAGCCGGTGGTCAGTCGGTGCGGGAGAGTGGACGTAGGCTTGGAATAAGCCGAACCACTATAAACCTTGTGTTCAATTTTCTCTTCCCTACTCTCTACTTTACTTTGATCATAATTCATTTTGTTAACTAAAGGAGAACTTCCTTTCTATTGTCTACCTAGTATTGCTTTTGTATCTCGAGAATTGTTTTTACACCTATTCACCCCCTCTAGTGCTTATACTAGCAATATCAGATTACCTTCAAGAATTTGATTCATATAGTTTTTGGAAGACCTTATGGCTGGATATAGCATCTACTTGATTGATTGTTTTTATTGGAATCAATTTCAATATAAAGATCTTTTTGAAGGCAAACAAACTTGAAATGTTCTACTTATAGAAAGCAAGATCTTGATTGTATGAGCGAGCAGGATTGATGGGCTCTCATCACATTCCTAAAATGACTCGGGATCCCCTTAATTGATTTTGTCAAATGGGTAGATTGGAAGAACTCTTTTGGAAAATGCCAACGGTTGTGAAGGTATAGAGGAGTATTTAAGGCAAACTCTCCAGTTGTTCGAGATAGTGCGTTAAAGACAAATTTCAAAGTCTAAAGCTTTCTAATTCTTTACTTTCTGATTCATCAAGCTCAAAATTGTATACAAAAGAGAGAAACTCTTAGTGAGACTTTTGTGAGAAACCAAGAGAAACTCTTTACTGAGAAAGTCGAGATCACAAGCTGTAAAATCTCTTTTGATTCATAGTGAAATTCAGCTAGTGGACTGTCAGTACGGGAGAGTGGACGTAGGCTTGATCAAAGCCGAACCACTATAAACCTTGTGTTTCTATTCTTTTTCCTTGAACTCCTTACTTTAATTCATGGCTTTATATAATTGATTAAAGCTGATTACGTCCTTAGTCTATTATCTTCTAAAGGCAATTTACTTTTACTAAGTCTTACGAAAATTTTTATTTACACCTAATCACCCTCCTCCAAGTGCTGATAGTAGCCCTTTCACAGTCCTTACATTTCAAAAAATTAAAATAAAATAAAATAAATTGTGCAGCCCTCGAAACTAATGTGGAACTTCAACGTGGGCCAGGTGAAGAGTGATACAGAGAGAGGAGTGGGACTAGATGTGCTTCAAGCCTAGGAAGGGACCTCGCAGAAAGAGGCAAAGCAAGGGGTATGACTTCAACTTCAAGAAACAGCAATGCTTCGAGGTCGGGTAGGGACACAGCTTCTACTTTAGGAAAGGGCATGGCATCAAATTCAGGGAGAGGCATAGCTTCAAGTTCCTGAAGCAGAGTGACTTTGAGTTTTGGAAGGGGCGGAGGTTCATCCTCAGAAAAGGGCGCAACTTTGAGTTCAGGAAGGGTCAGGGCTTTGAGTTTACAAAGAGGTAGAGGTTCATGCTCAAGAAGGGGGCACAACTGAAATGGGTGCAAGTTCAAGTCTGGGAAGGGGCATATAGCTTCAAGTTCACGAAACAGTTCAACTATGAGTACAGAAAGGGGCAGATTAGGAAAGGGACCAACTTCGAGTTCAAGAATGGACACAACTTTGAGTTTAGTTAGGGGTGGAACGAAAATGGGCATGAGCTCGACATCCGGTACAGACAAAGGTTCTTTAAGTCCACGAAGCAGCGTGACTTTGAGTACAGGAAGGAGCAGAGGTTCAACCTCAGGAAGGGGTGCAACTGTGAGCTCAGGAAGGTGGACGACTTTATTCCGGAAGGGGCATGGTTAAAATGGGCACGAGTTTAAGATCAGGGATGGACAAGGGTTCAAGCTTGGCCAAGACTGAGTCTAAGACATCGAAATCATAATAAGGACAATACGGCAGGCACTAACGAGCCCCGAAGTAAGCGGAAGATCTTGAGGTAATATGACATGTTTAGTCGGTGTCCACGTTCTTCATTCTTTGGGGGCGACACCAAGGGCTTTTCGGGGGAGACTCAACGTGTCAATGTAAAATTCTAATTTCCTTGAATTTTCCTACATTTTTATTAGGGAGACTTAAAACCAACAAGTGGTCATGGGACGCGGATTCGATTGACCAATCTGCTGTCTCCAAGAAAGGGGCTGCTGACACGTGTCTCCAGAGTTTTTTTTTTTATTTTTTTAAAGTGACCATCTATTTGTGAACTTTCAAGTGGTGGTGACCTCTTTTGTGGTGGGCTTGACCTAGGGGGTGAAGTTTGTCGTGATGTGCATAAAAAACTTAGTGAAAGGTCAAGCTCTATGTGAATTAATCTCATTGAGCCCTACTTTTTCGGCATTTGTTATTGTAAAAATCGTACGCATCTTGTTCTCTCTTGAATACTGTCCGATTGTTGGTACATTCTTCATGACCTAGAAGTTTAGAAGGGTCAAAATCAGGCCAGTTGAGTCACACTTGAAAAATATATAGACGAAAAACGAGAAACGAGTCAAGAACGTATACTCATACATGTTCATACCGATGACTAGACAGTCAAAGAGTTTAGACTTGTGCTTCGGTTTTTATATTGGCACGCTTCTTTTTGTTTTTCTTCGTTTCTTTTTCGGGTTTCTCTGGTGCAGTTCTCAGACAAAGTTACTCTTAAAGAAGTTCTTTGTATCACAACACTTAGTGGCACGTTTTCAAGTCCTCTTTTTTTCTCTTCGAGACTGTCGTTGCGCTCGACTACGCAAAAATTCAGTCACTTTTGGCTTAAAACGGAGTTCTTATTATATTTCATATAGGTTTTGCAGGACTCTCTGATTTGTGCAAAGGCATCAAACCCAATGATCGTCGCTGCGCCGCCGACAGCATTGGGTTCTCTTTCGCATGTGGAAAAGCTTACTCTCTCTAAACTAGACCTACGACCTCTTGTACAGCTCCCGGTCTTCTCTGTTTGATATGTTCTCGCTCGGCAGGGTCCTTCTGCTCCAACTTGAGATTCGAGAAACTCGTCTGACTTTATCCATTCGTGGTTGTGGGTGTTCTGGAAACTTTAGAATATATCAGTGCTCGTGGCTGCGCTTCTCCAGGTAGATCAGCTGGGCTGTCAAACTCGAAGAACCCGAAGAGTTTGATGGATTAAATGATGCCGGGGACCTTGACAAACTAGAGTTCCTGGAATTCTTGGGAGCCATGCAATGCCGAGTCATTGGAAAGGTTGATCGATGTGTCTCTCACAAATATACCAGATTATTGCCGCGTCAAAATACGAGAGTGCGCGCGGAGAGTTTATCAAAGATTCGGGCAATTTCTTTCCAGTCTCTTTGAAGAACTAGATAGAGAAGATTCTTCGCGAAATATCACTCTTGGTATCCAAGTCATACAATGTGCGGACATTTTCTTCCATCGAATTCGCGTTAATTTTTGCGTGTTCTGGGTCCGTCCTATGAATCCATTTTCATATTGCTCATGAAATGTATTCTGGGTCCGTGCGCCTACAGAGTTGGCTTCTCTTTCTCATTTGGAATTTCTTGAATTAATGGGCTTAGACATAAAACCCCTCGTGCAGCTGCTGTCGTCCTCCTTGAGATTCCGAAATTTGTCGAATTTACATATTTATTGGTGTAAAGTGGAGGAAATTCAGCTATATGGACTTCCACAACTGGAGAGGATAGCTGTCGACAATTGTAAACTGCTTGGGAGGTTTTCCATTCATTCGGAACTAACGAAACTATGGCATGTGAAGGTGAATCATTGTCCCAACCTAGTTATAATTCAAGTCGTGGGTCATTCGAAATCGTTGGAAGACGTGAGCATCTCTCAGTGTGAATCTCTGAGAAGAGTGAGTGGGTTATCATACTTGAAGAACCTGAAGCAATTGGTAATCGACTGGTGCAAAGTACTTCTATATGTTGAGGGCCTGGATGAGCTCAAGTCTCTAAAAACCTTGGAAATCACGAGATGCCCGTCATTGAGAAGTTTGATCGATGCATCTTGCACATATATACCAGATGATTGCCTAGTCTCTTTAAGGGACTGCGGAGAAGATGTCGCGTATGTCCCCTTGAAGAGTTGCATAGAGTGGCCTCTGTGCAAGGTGCGACACGTTCTTCATTTATGTGTGGGACTTTGATTTGACTCCTTTTATAGCCAATCCTCCTTTCCTTAGCCACACAAAATCCGCCCTTTTGAAAGTTACCATTTTTTTATTGCACCGTAATTTTCTTAGGTGGCTGATTTGTTTCCTCACATTAGTCATCCATCTTTACTCCCTTTTTCGTTGTTGGATGTTGGCGGCTCCTAAAGCAATCTTTCCTCTCTCTTTTGAGGTTCCCAGCTTCTGTTATACTTCAATTACTTAGGTTGCACTTTTTTTTTCCTATTTTATTTCAACTTGCCTTATTGCTGTTGGATAGTTTTGGTTCGTTATATTGCCAGTAAAGTCGTTTGAAATTATACATATTAGTATTTGATTTGATTGTTGCATCGATGAGTTGTGGAGAAATTTATGTCCATTGATTTGATCATAGTTGTACAAAAGAGGAGAAAAAAGAACTCAATAGATTTTGGCACGAGTTGCCACATGTGAAAATGAATGAGGAACAAGGGACAGATACTTTGTGGTATATATGTTTGAAAGCATAACGATCCATCTCCTATGAATTTATTGTTGGCCTCGAGTATAAAAAAAATAAAAATTGAATGTTTGTTTTGTTTCTTTCTTTATTAATTCTATTAGACTGTTTATGCAATTTGATTTAGAGCTAATATAACCGCTTGCAAATTAAGCATTAGCTGTGTTACACATTTATTTGTTGTTTTGCTGGTGCGTGCATTTACAGTGGGCTTGACTAGTTTTCTGTTTTTAGCCATCGGTGGGCCTGACTAATCAACTATGCGTTTTTAGTACTATAGCGGATTCGTAACTTTTGCAAAGTACATGATTATTTCAGAGTAAATTAAAGCACGTGTTGCTTGAACAAATAGTCACATGTCACAATGTAACTTTTATGCAAGTGAGAATATTATTTTACTAAAAAGTGCAATTTAATGAGATCAATTAATTTTGAAGCATATGACTTCAGATTAAGAAAATATACAACAACTAACAGACTTGCATAAAATGATTTGAAACAATGTGTCCCATGGTTATGGATTTTCATTCAAAAAAAAGAAAATAAAACTCTTTTCTAGTTACAAACTGCAAAACAATTGAATATTATATTTATGTCTCCACATTTTATGATTTGTAGATTCAACCTTTTTATATCTAGATTTTTCTTTTAATCACTAAATCAGAGTAAAAATCTCCACTCTGTTAGTGCATCTGTCTTGTTTCCAAAGGATTGTCTAGTGAACGTGGGCTATAGAAAAGCAAAATAGTGATTTAAAAATTAACTAATGTTTCCATTCATCTAGAAAGTTAGAAGTTACAATCCTTTAATCAAGAGGGTAGAAGCCACCACTGGAAAGTCTCATTCACTCTGACATTCTAATGCTATTTTTTACCCTTAAAGAGGGATTTTGTGATAAGATAGTACTCCCAGTATATGATTGTCTAACTTATTTGATGTTTAATTTAAATTTACATCACATGCTTATTAAAAGTTCAAAATTAGATAAAGAAAAATCAAATAAGTATTACTAATATTACAGTAGACATCAGAGTACTTAATAATAGACCTGTCTCTAATTAATGAATGATATCTGTGTCCTATTAGATTTTAGGTAGATAAGCATAAGGGTTTAATATATAACCAATACATATGTTGTTTGGCTCTCTCATTGAACTTGTTAAATCACAGCGTCCCTTCACAATCATATTCCACCTTGGAGCAAAGAAGCCTAGTGAGTGGTCGCACTGTTTTGGTGGAATAAAGAGGGAAAACAAAAATGTCACTCCTGATTCAGTGACATATAAAGGACTGATTGCTGACGTTAAAGGTTTCGGTTTTCGTTTGAAGAGAATGTGGTACGAGAGACCTGGTGAATACTGCAACTTGCTCACAGAGATCAAGAGTGATGAGCAAGTGAAGGGAATGGTGCAGCTAGCATCTAAAAGAAGATCAATTCATCTGTACGTCGAGGGAGGGGTTGACAGTGGGTGGGAGGGAGAATACGATGACGAGATGATGAAGATGTTGAGGGACGAATGGGCAGTGAAGACTGATGTGTATTCTGACGAGGATGGGCCTGAGCGGGACGTTTCAAGTCCCGATGAAGACTGACACTGCGTCTGTGGGGTGGAAGGGAAAATGATGGCACCTCCTCCGTTGATGATTTCCAATCAAAGCCAGGCAATTTCAAATGTTTTGAGGCCACGGGAAATAGGAGGCAAATGAGGGACAAAAGGATTGGGCACTCTGGCAATGTCAATGGAGGGAAAACGACGTTTATGGAAAATAGAAAGAGAGAGAAGGATGAGAGTGGGGAACTTCCTGATCAAAATGATTTTCGGTCGAGTTGCAAAAGGTGCGAAGGAGATGAACATCATGAGTGCTCCTGCAAAGCTAAAAGGATGAAAGGGACCTTTCTTCTGTAAGTATTGAATATTTGCATTATTTACGTTGTGCAGTCCTTCCAATCCAAAAAAAAAAAAAAAAAATTGTGCAGCCCTCGAAATAATGTGGAACTTCAACGTGGTCCAGGTGAAGAGTGATACAGGCAGAGGAAGTGGGACTAGATGTGCTTCAAGCCCAGGAAGGGACCTCGCAGAAAGAGGCAAAGCAAGGGGTATGACTTCAACTTCAAGAAACAGCAATGCTTCAAGGTCAGGTAGGAACACAGCCTCTACTTTAGGAAAGGGCATGGCATCAAATTCAGGAAGAGGCATAGCTTCAAGTTCCTGAAGCAGAGTGACTTTGAGTTTTGTAAGGGGCGGAGGTTCATCCTCAGAAAAGGGTGCAACTTTGAGTTCAGGAAGGGTCAGGGCTTTGAGTTTACAAAGAGGTAGAGGTTCATGCTCAAGAAGGGGTCACAACTGAAATGGGTGTAAGTTCAAGTCTAGGAAGGGGCATATAGCTTCAAGTTCACGAAACAGGCAACTACGAGTACAGAAAGGGGCAGATTAGGAAAGGGACCAACTTCGAGTTCAAGAATGGACACAACCTTGAGTTTAGTAAGGGGTGGAACGAAAACGGGCATGAGCAGCTCGACATCCAGTACAGACAAAGGTTCTTTAAGTCCACGAAGCAGCGTGACTTTGAGTACTGGAAGGAGCAGAGGTTCAACCTCAGGAAGGGGGCGACTGTGAGCTCAGGAAGGAGGACGACTTTGTTCCAGAAGGGGCATGGCTAAAATGGGCACGAGTTTAAGATCAGGGATGGACAAGGGTTCAAGCTTGGCCAAGACTGAGTCTAAGACATCGAAATCATGATAAGAACAATACGGCAGGCACGAACGAGCCCTGAAGCAAGCGGAAGATCTAAGGTAATATGACATGTTTAGTAGATATCCACGTTCTTCATTCTTTGGGGGCGACACCAAGGACTTTTCGGGGGAGACTCAACGTGTCAAGGTAAAATTCTATTTTCCTTGAATTTTCCTACATTTTTATTAGGGAGACTTAAAACCAACAAGTGGTCATGGGACGCGGATTCGATTGTGTGCCTTTCTTTTATTTGCAGGTGCAGTTGCGAAATCGGCACAATTCCCCCTTCATGTATGGTTACCTGATGCCATGGAAGGCATCTCTGAACAAGGTTCTAGCACCATGCCAAATGTGTCCAAAGAAGAAGAGCAGAGCAAACGAAGCCGCTGACGAGTCTGCTAGAAAGAGTGTTTTGAACTTCATCCCCGTTGTCGAAAGACCGGGGAAGACAAGCAATTGACCAATCTGCTGTCTCCAAGAAAGGAGCTGCTGACACATGTCTCCAGAGTGTTTTTCTTTTTAAAATGACCATCTATTTTGTGAACTTTCAAGTGGTGGTGACCTCTTGCTCAAAAAAAAAAAAAAAAAAAAAAAGTGGTGGTGACCTCTGTTGTGGTGGGCTTGACCTAGTGGGAGAAGTTTGTCATTCTGTGCATAAAAAACTTAGTGAAAGGTCAAGCCCTATGTGAATTAATCTCATTGAGCCCTACTTTTTCGGCATTTGTTATTGTAAAAATCGTACGCATCTTGTCCTCTCTTGAATACTATCCGACTGTTGGTACATTCTTCGTGACCTAGAAATTTGAAAGGGTCAAAATCAGGTCAGTTGAGTCACACTTCAAAAATATATAGATGAAAAACGAGAGACGAGTCAAGAACGTATACTCATACATGTTCATGCCGATGACTAGACACTCAAAAGAGTTCAGACTCGTGCTTCAGTTTTTATATTGGCACGCTTCTTTTTGTTTTTCTTCTTTTCTTTTTCGGGTTTCTCTGGTGCAGTTCTCGGACAAAGTTACTCTCTAAAATGTTCTTTGTATCACAACACTTAGTGGCACGTTTTCAAGTCCTCCTTTTTTCTCTTAGAGACTGTCGTTGCGCTCGACTAAGCAAAAATTCGTAGTCTTTTTTGGCGTACAACGGAGTTCTTATTATATTTCATATAGGTTGTGCAGGACTCTCTGATTTGTGCAAAGGCATCAAACCCAATGACCATCGCTGCGCCGCCGACAGCATTGGGTTCTCTTTCGCATGTTGAAAAGCTTACTCTCTCTAAACTAGACCTACGACTCCTTGTACAGCTCCCGGTCTTCTCTGTTTGATATGTTCTCGCTCGGCAGGGTCCTTCTTGAAGAAGTTTATGAGCAGGAAGTGATGGAGAGAAAATGAGAGAAAACAGAGATGAAAATGCTTCTTCTGTTATTTCAACTTCACGAAATCTACATCATGAGATTTTTCCTTTTATATCTACATTAGCTCTCTCTCAAGAATCTGTTTTACAGGTATTGAACAGTTGAAGAAGATACAACTACCTAACTGAAGAGAAACTAACTGATTACCGGAAAAAGAAGAAACCGAGTACAAGAACAGAGTGCTAAACAGAGAGCTCTAGCTCAGAGAGAGAGAGAGAGAGAGAGCTCTTGGCTTTACAAGCTTCGCAGATTATTCATATGCAACAATACAATCCGTAGCATCACCCTTATCTTTATCTTCTTTTCTTTCTCTGTTTTTAACAGTGGTTCTTCTTCCTGTACACTTCTCGGCATCATTTATATATTCTGCTTCTCCCTCATATGCTTTCCTCCTCCTGTTCTTGATGGCATTATTAGTGGCTGAGCTGCTGCTATTTACTGTAGTCTTAACACTTCTGCTCCAACTTGAGATTCGAGAAATTCGTTTGACTTTATCCATTCGTGATTGTGGGTGTTCTGGAAACTTTAGAATATATCAGTGCTCGTGGCTGCGCTTCTCCAGGTAGATCAGCTGGGCTGTCAAACTCGAAGAACCCGAAGAGTTTGATGGATTAAATGATGCCGGGGACCTTGACAAAATAGAGTTCCTGGAATTCTTGGGAGCCATGCAATGCCGAGTCATTGGAAAGGTTGATCGATGGATCTCTCACAAATATACCAGATTATTGCCGCGTCAAAATACGAGTGTGCACGGAGAGCTTATCAAAGATTCGGGCAATTTCTTTCCAATCTCTTTGAAGAACTAGATAGAGAAGATTCTTTGCGAGACATCACTCTTGGGATCCAAGTCAGATAAGGTGCGGACATTTTGTTCCATCGAATTCGCGTTAATTTTTGCATATTCTGGGTCCGTCCTATGAATCCATTTTCATATTACTCCTGAAATTAGGCTTTGTTTCTGTACTCCTTTCAATTTTGCGTTAGAATGTTAACGCGATATGGTCCGGAGTTAACCTTTACACGTGCAGGTCAACTAACAAGAATTGTTTGTTTTTTACCCCGTAACCTGCGAAGAGACACTAGGGGCCAAAACGCATAAAGCGAGCGTCAACTAATTTCAGAAATGCGTTCAATCATGAGCTACACTTGAGGGAGAGGGAACTCCATGGCGAAACAATAATCCAATCTTAGGAGAGAATAAGCAAAAACAATCGGATTTGTAGTCTAGTGGGTCTCGATGTGTGTTTCTTTTTTATAGATATAATGAGATATAATGACACTCCACTAATTTTCGAACCTTTCTCCAATATGTAACTTCGTTCTTGATTTTTTAATTGGTGCAATTAGGTCCTGAACTTTTAACAAACATTCAACGCCATCTCTAAATTTTCCATTGGTTCAATTAGCTCCTAATATTAATTTGGAAGTTCAATATCATGCTTGCTTCAAAAAAAAGCTTACAAATCGGCAAAAGGCTACTTTCTCGATACGAGTATTGTCATTGTCTTCTCTAAACTTTCAATAACAGATCTCGTCAGATTGAGAATGATGGGATGAAATTAAGTTCTCCGTACCTGTTACTAGCAAATAGACTCCAAACGTATATATACTTACAGGAAGATTAATATGGTCCAGATGAAGAGGAATAGGACTGCCGTGACTGACCAAGTAACTGCAAATAGAGGCAGAGAAGGTGGAGCTAGAGGTTGTTCGAGCTCAGGGAAGTGTCCAGCTAATGAAAGCAGAGGAAAGAGCGTAGCTTCAAATCTACGAGGGGGCATAGCAACGAGTTCATGAAGGGTTAGAGGTTTGAGTTCCAGAAGTGGCATGGCCTTGAGTTCAGGAAGAGGCACGGCTTCAAATTAAGGAAAGAGCGTGGCTTTCAATACAGGGAGGAACACAGGTTCGAGTTCCCAAGACAGGACAGATGTGGATTCAGGAAGAGGCACGACTTTTGAGTTCAGGATGAAATAGAGGCCCATTCAGGAAAGGGCACAACTTTCCGTTCAGGAAGGGGCACAGGTTTGAGTTCAGGAAGCGGTAAAGGTTCAAGTGCACAAGATGGCACGGGCTTTTTGTCCAGGAATGGGCACAGCTTCAAGTTCAAGAAATGAAAAGGCTTTGATTTCTGGAAGGGTACCTATTTCAAGTTCAGGAAGGGGTGGAGGTTCAAGTTCAAGAAGAGGGGACTCAAGACCAATTTGTCATGGTGAAGTTCAAGTTTCCTCGAATGGTGAGTCTCAAAACCAACATGTGCTTTAGGAAACTATGTTTGGGTAATTTCTGTTGCAGATGCAAGGTGGAAACACGTTACTATGAATTCAAGGTTGCGGCATGGTTAATATCGTGAACGAAAACATCACAGGAGTTGTTCTAACTCAAGATTTGTGAAGGAGCAATTTTAGGACTAGTTTGAATCGGGTTCCTTGATATTCTGCTTGTCATAATTTGTTAGGTGAATGAATACAGAAAATGTGAAGCTATTGCTCTGTTACTAATAAGGATCTCATGGGAAGCTTTCCTATCATTTCAGTGTGTAAGAAATGTTTTAATGCGAAATGTCTTCCCTGCAACAATGAGTAGTGTTTACAAGTAGTAATCAAAGCTTCAAAGTTCTAGAAAATGTCATGCCGAAAATAGTTCATGATAATTCCATGCGATGCACAGATTATCGACCTCGTGTGAGTTGATTGACGTGCCCCATCATATGCACGGAAAAGAAAAAAAGGAATAAGAAATTCAAAGATCCGGAATCGTTGCAAAATATTTAATCAAATCTCTCAACATTTCTTAATATAATTAGATCCCTAAACCTTTTTTTTAATTATTATTTGAGTTGGTCCTTCCATTAAATATAGATACTGATGTGGCCATTAATGTTGACGTGGCCTCTTATGTGGCAATTATAATATAAGAATTTATTCTCAAATTTTAAAAAGTAAAAATCTAGAAAAGAAGGAAATTATGTAAAATGAGAAAGAAACATCAAACAGAAATTCAATTTGGAGAAATGCATGGGTCTCCATCTAAAAGTTGTTTTGAACCTGATTGCATTCGTTCTTGCCTAAAGACGAACTTCTGCAATTAATTCACGAAATTCATGAGAAATGCATTTGTTTACTCCAAATTTTGCCTATAATTAGACGGTTGCATTCTTCGCTCGCGTCAATTTTCTCCTCTCGCTCAGGAAGCTTTCAGGAGAAGCTGGAGATTATGCTCTACGATTTATTTCAACAGGCTGTCCACCATAGAACATACGGTTTGATGTGGCGTTACTCCTCCTCGTGTTATACTATCGATTTATGTAAACTCATTCTTTCATCCAAAGAAAGAAAATGAAACTTTTACAGAGACTCAATCGGGATTATCTCAGCAGGAGAAACTAAAATATATGAGCAGAGACCATTGGAGTCTGGGCAGTAACAACCACTTGGTTACATACATTTTCTATCCCTCTATTTTGGGGATGATTGAGATTTTTTTTTTTTTTTTTTTTTTATCGCTAATATGGAAAGTAGAGGAGGACAAACTGAAAGAAAGTCCATGTGTGAAACATGGGATATCCCATGCTTCATGGGCTTGAACAGCTGCTTTAGCAGAGAAAGCCCAATCTTGTTGGACTGCTAGTTAAGAACCCAAGTGCTTCAATTAGCCCGTCCGCATGAATAATTCTTCGGCCCAATGCACAACGTACAACGAGCAGAAGTCTCTCTCTCCCCCCCTTTCCTCCTCCTCCCGCTTCTATATTACCAATACAAATTGAAAAGCATGACTATCCATGGTGCCCACTTGGAATACTTATGATAGACCATGTTGTCGACCTGTAGAGCATAGCACGCCAGCTCCAAAAAGCCAACTTTAAGAATCATGGCATGGTGTAATAGCCAACTTTCGACTCATGGGAAGGTTTGCATTGAATTTACATAATGACATTTCTTTTATGCATTTGCATCGAGTGATATTTTGGTCAATTATCACTTGCTGAGTGAAGTTCATCCCTCCTGCTCTCGATTTCATCAAAGATAGGTTATTAAGGGCCTATTTGTTTGCATTTTTGTTCCCAGAAACATATCTGGAATGAAACAAAGAACAAAAAAAAATTATTTCTTGTTTCTGGAACACATTTTAAGAACAATTTTTCTCTCTCTTCCATTTTCTTTTCTCTTTTTTCTTCTTCTTTTTTCTTTCTTTTTTCTTTGGCCGGTTGCCGGCCTCGGCCATAGCCGGTGACCGGCTGTCAAGGGCCGGCTTCCTCGCCGGAGCCTCGCGGCGCCGGGCGAGCTCGGCCTTGCCTTGGCCGGGCGAGCTCAAGCTCGCCTAGCCAAGGAGAGGCCGACCTCACGCCAGCCGGGCGAGCTCAAGCTCACCCAAATCCGGTGAGGCCGAGCTCGCCCGGGCCGGCCGGTGAGGCTCGGTCTTGCCGGGGCCGGCGAGCCTCGCCATGGGCCGGGCGAGGCCGCCGGCCATGGCCGAGGCCCACGACGGCCAAAAGAAGAAAAATGAAAAATGAAAAAAAAAAAAAAAAAGAAAAATAAATAAGAAAAAAATGAAAAATAAGAAAGAAAAATAGAAAAATAAAATAAAAATATTAAAAAGTTAAGAGAAATAAAAAAAAATTATGCAAATTTACCAAACGTGTCTCTATTCTTTTTATATTTCTGGAACAGATTTACCAAATGTGTTTTTTTGTTCAAAAATTGTTTCCTGAAGCAAAAATACTTTTTTCTATTTCTATTCCCATAAACAATTTTTAAACAGAAATGTTACCAAACACACCCTAATTTGAAATTGAATGACTCGATTGGAAACACTTCTAGAAATCAATTTCTCTTTGATCTACAGTCCAAAGCGCCAATATTGTTCTTTTTCAAGACATTTGTTCCAGTCACAATACTATTTTAAGCAAATACCATATGTTAGAATAACTATATCATATTCCCGAAAATATCATAACATGATACATATCACTCATTCAGTTGGTAATCAACAGTGTTTGTTCATTATATTATAGGTACTTTAGAAATACAAAGCTATCAATTCTAAGTTTTGTATGCTCGTTATCAATTCACAAAATAATACCTCAAACTAGTTGGATCTCTAAATCTGAACATAATCCACTTCCTTATTCATCTACTTACGATTAGTCACATATTTTAGTAATCTTGTTTTTGACATGTCAAATTCAATATCTTTAACATTTTGATTCAAAATGCACACCATCCTATCTTAATCCTATTCCATCTCACTCAATCAAATCGTTTTCACAACTAGGTCCATTCAAGATAAAGTCATTGCAATTTGCAAGGAAAACCACACGCTCCATCTTCATCCCCCATCCCCCACCTCATTGATGGTTTCCTTCATAAAATTCAAAGATCTGGACCCCTCCTGCAAAGATGCCACAACAACATCTCTCCTCCCAGTCTTGGAGATTGCAAAAAACAAGGGCATAAGAATAATAGTGCCAAAATTTTCGCACAGTGCTCACTTAAATGTCAAAATATTTTTTTCATTCACTTGAATGTTGCATCGAAAAAAAATCAATCACTTGACTACTAATTCCTGTCAAATGTCCTATGTGATTTTTTTAGTTTTATTTGTATGTTGCTTTTTTTTTTTTTTTTTTTGTGTCAAAACCTTTTTTTTTTTTTTTTTTTCACTTGCCTTCGACTATGAAGGCCTTGGGTGACACTATGAGGGCCCTTGCCAATTGCAAGCAATACCACCTAGAGCAAGCAAGGGCCATCGCGGCCTCGCTAGCAGTCGATGAGGCTCCAATGGCCTTGCCCAGGGCCTTCGCAGTCAAATCTGGGCAAGGGCCACCTCGCCCTTGCTGCGAAGGCTCTAGGTCAGGCCGCGATGACCCTTGCCTACTTTGGGCGACGTTGCTCATGACCACCCAAAGCTGGATGTCGCCCAAAGTGATGACCTCGCCCAAGGCCTTCTTGGCCAAGGGCGAGGCGGTTATGGTTGGCAATAGTGACCCTCGCAAACCTTAAAGATAAAAAGGCAAAAAATAAAAAAAATAATAATAATTCAAAATTATAATAAAAAATATTTTCCTGCAATCACATTAGCTTTTTTGACGGGGCAAATTGTAAATGATATTTAAATGATTGATTTTTTAAATTTGTGTTACTCAAATGAGCGAAAAAAAAAAAGTTTTAACACTCAAATGAGTGCCGTACAAAAGTCTGTGCACATATACTATTTCCACCCCAAAAAATAAGAACTAAACTCTTCCAACCCATCTTTTTCCAACATAAACTAAAATCCAAGCCCAATATACAAAATGATACGTGGGGCCCACGTGATTTCTATACAAGATAAAATCCCCACGCATGACGACATCATATGAAACTTTCGACATGTCCATCAATCATTTTTTATAGCTTCAAAGTCAATCAAGCATTAGACTCTCTAATCAAGATATGCAATCGAGATTTATATTATAAAAAATAAAAAAAGGGAGATCTGACAATGGCAAAACTCGAAACCCCACTTGGGATATGCCCTCAGGGGGTTTTCTTGATCCTATCCGAATCCCAATCTCCACGTGGCCGTTAGAGGTGCTTAACATATATTAGATGTACTCATGAAATTAGTGGCGAGTGCATATAATTTTCCGCGGCAAAGATCCGTAGCATGTGAAAAAGCCTCTACTTAATATTTTTAAATTAGGGTATTTAACACGCGAGAACTATACATAAAATAGATCTTGTATCTTATGTCTAAATGAAACTAACAGACGAGATGAGAGACATTTATTTGAAGCATATTAAAAATTGAATTTTAAATAAAAAAAAGAAAATGAATCCACTGAAATCAGGGTTGCCAAAATTCCCAAATTATAAGCAGAATTTCTCCATATCATAATCCGAATTACGAGAACAAATAAGTGCATTAAAGATTATTTTTGATGGTGAGACAGACCCATTTTCAAAAAAGAACAAGAAAAAGACAAGAAAGGA
The DNA here is from genome assembly GCA_014182575.1 of Eucalyptus decipiens. Lineage (NCBI taxonomy): Eukaryota > Viridiplantae > Streptophyta > Magnoliopsida > Myrtales > Myrtaceae > Eucalyptus > Eucalyptus decipiens. The sequence goes on along the minus strand of CM024611.1, from coordinate 46,646,611 downwards.
CGAAGGGTTTTAAAAAATGAAGGATATAAAAACTCTCACTGTCTCTCAGTGTCTCTCTCTCTCCCTTTCTCTTCGCCCGACACTTCGCCCGGCAATAGAATTCCAGATCTGGCTGTTGAGCGACGGCGGACTGCGGCGTCCACCCCTCCGTCGTCCCGGCGGCTGTGCCTTGGCCGATAGAGCTGCTAGTCCACAGATCTGGAGACGCAAAGCGGCGGTCAGCCACGGACGGCCTCTCCTCCGCAGATCTGAGCTCCAACCTCCGCGCCCACCCCTCGGATGTCGGCGTGAGTAACAAGCCGCCGCCGTCGTTACTAGCGAGGATCTGAGCGCTCAGATCTGTGAACGGCTCGTCACTTGCGGTGACAGCTCGTTCCTCTTCTTCTCGTCCACAGATCTGAAGCGTTCCGTCTTGGACACGGAGGGGCGGCTCGGCCTGGGCACGCAGCGGCCTCAGCCTAGACGCGGCGCGGACAACTCTGCCGGCGGCGACGCCGGAAGTAGGCTCCGAGGTTGGGCTCAAAGTGGCCGCAGGTAATTTGGCCCAATTTTTTTTCTTAATAATTCAACATCCAAATACACACACACATGTGTGTGTGCAAATTGTAAGCGGCTTAAAGTGCTAAAGTATAGGCGCGCTTTTACTTAGAAGTGTATTTCTGAAAGAAAAAACGTTTAATAGAAACAAATTTCTTGAGTTACTGTTTTTTTTCCAGATTTCTATTTTTTTTTTTTAATTTGAAAACAATTTTTTATACATTATAAAAGCCCCATAAATTAAAAAAAAAAATGATCGTTCTATTAAGTTCCTAAATAATATACTTTTTTTTTTTCGAACCAAAAAAGGTTATAGACATGATTGGAGATTTCTCGGCAGTTTGGGGATTGTATGCTTTAATTAAGGGGAAAAGAAAAGGATTTTTTTATTGGTGGCCTTTATGGTCTCCCGATAAGTCTTTTGTAAATTTCGAAACTTGTTAAAAAAAGTCTTGCGCACCTTCACTGGTGTCTACTTTTCTATCACTTGCCTCGAAAGCCTCCGCTCATTTCTTAAGCTAGGCCCCGCCACACCAACTTCTTTTCTCTACAGGGGAGAGAGAGATCCGGAAGTAATAAGCTTCCTAGCTATGGCGAACTCGGAGGCTGGATCGAGTAGTGATGCTGCGCGAGCATCAGGGGGCGAGTATCAAGTGTTCCTGAATTTCAGAGGACTCGACACTCGTCATGGATTCACGGACTTCCTCTACCACGGCTTGGTAGATGCGGGGGTCCATGTATTTAGGGACGAAGAAGAACTCCACATCGGCGAAGTGATTGGTGGGAACCTTCTACGTGCTATCAACAACTCTATGATTTATATACCCATCTTGTCTCAGAATTATGCTTCCAGCAAATGGTGTCTCCGTGAGCTTGCGCACATAATAGACAACGTGTCTCAATCAGATGGTAAAAAAAGTATTCTTCCCATTTTTTTTCACTTAGAACCTGACGATGTTAAGCTCAAAACTCCACTATATAGCAATGCTTTACTGGAACATAAGAAGTTGTTTCCCGATGAAGTCGAGGCGTGGACAAAGGCTCTTGTAAAGGTAGATGAAATCAAGGGACGGATCGTAACAAAGGATCAAAGGTAATTTCTCTCTTAAGACCCTTACCTATTTCTTCTTTTCCTTTTGTTGTATGGAACACGTATTTCCTGTCAAATGGTTTATTTTATTCTTTTTGTAACGGGAAGTATTTGAAAACTACCTCCAACGCTGCTCTCATTCAACTTTACGTCCTCTGCTTTGTCTATGATTACCCAAGGAAACTAAGATTTTGTGAAGCAAAATCATGTCTCAATAGTCAATAGAAGCGAGAGCAAATTACGATCGTCAATGTACAGCGCTTCATTTCTCTTCATGATTCTCCCGTTACAAGTGCTGAAAGTTTTTCTAGGCTTAGCTACAAATGTCGAATTTTTGTTGATGCACAGTATAGTATCCACCACTTGGTTACTTTGGCTACTGCGTAAGGTAATACTATAGTCTTTAGACCTTTCTATAACCTACATATGAAAAACATATCAAGTGAATCGTTATAAATTAGCCCATACTAATTATTTGGTGTACTTGGATCTCATCGTTGATGTGCTTCAATTTATTCAAGTTAAAGTTTTGACTATCCAAAGTGTGATGTGTGAGTAGATCTAGTCATCTAATGAAAGCACTTTTGTATATGGCAGCCAAGCAACGATTGTCAAATTGGTTGTTGAAAGGGTTTTGGAGAAACTGAAGCTGAAACAAAGATTAGTGCCTGAACATTTAGTCGGACTTGATGATCGGGTAAAGCACTTGATAGAGTTATTAGATGTCAACCATCGCGATGTGCGGCTCATTGGAATTTATGGAATGGGTGGCATTGGTAAAACAACCGTTGCCAAAGTCGTCTTCAATGAACTACTTTCCCACTTTGGAAAGTGTTCTAGTTTTCTTGAGAACGTTCGAGAAAAGATGTTGACCGAGGATGGCATAGTCCAATTGCAGAAAAAACTACTGTCTGACATTGTTGATTCTGGATCTGTAGGAGGAGTCCAGGATGTTGAACAAGGAATGAGGAGGATTGGAGAAGTACTCAGCACTAAGAAGGTCCTTGTGGTTCTAGATGATGCTGATAATAAAGACCATATTAAGAGACTAATAGGAAACAATTCATTACATTCAGGATCTAGAATAATTATTACAACGAGAAACAAGACTATTTTGCAAGGTCAGGAATGTAAAGATGGTAAAATTATACTGTATGAGATGCTTAATATGGATGATGCTCCTGCACTTGAGCTTTTTTGTCGGCATGCCTTTGGAAAAAACTTTCCTTCGGATGATTATCATTGGTTTTCCAAGCAAATTGCCTTAAAAACAGGAGGGCTTCCTTTGGCTGTTGAAGTGATAGGTTCATTACTTAATGGGAAAGACAAAGCATTTTGGGAAGAAACTTTGATCAAGTTAAGGGAGGTACCTAAGAAAGAAATTCTAGAGAAGCTCAAAATTAGCTATGATCACCTAGACGAATGTCAACAACAAATTTTTCTCGATATAGCATGCTTCTTTTGCAATGAGAAGAAGACCGATGCAATTTACATGTGGGCCGATTGTGATTTTGTTCCGGTAAGAGGAATTGATGTCCTTACTAGTAGGTGCTTAATAAAGATATTAGACGATGATAAATTCTGGATGCACGATCAACTCATAGACATGGGAAGGCGAATCGTCCATCAAGAAAGTCAAATGACCTTGGCAAGCGAAGTAGGCTGTGGATTGCAGAAGAAGCCCTTGATATAATAAGAACCGAAGAGGTAAGTAAGAAATGTCCAATAAAGGAAGTTGTGTGTACTAAGACAAATGATTCTTGCTTGATTTACGATGTTTATCCTTTTTCTCCTTCCCATTCAAGTTGTAAAACATAGTGGTTGGAAATTGACTAACTTCTTCACACCATTGCAAAATTTCACTTGCAGAGGAAGGACAAGGTTCAAGCGCTTCAGATAGACAAATCTTCTCCTCCTCTTTGTTGGAGGCCTATGCAGATCACAAATGAAGGATTTGAAATGTTTCCACTCCTAAGGAAGCTGTGGACTGTAGAAGAAGCCGAAGAGGTAAGTAAGAAATGTTCGATATAGGAAGTTGTATGTACTAAGACAAAGGATTCTTGCTTGATTTACGATGTTTATCCTTTTTCTCCTTCCCATTCAAGTTGTAAAACATAGTGGTTGGAAGTTGACTAACTTCTTCACACCATTGCAAAATTTCACTTGCAGAGGGAGGACAAGGTTCGAACGCTTCAAATAGACAAATCTTCTCTTCTTTGTAGGTCTATGAGGATCACACATGAAGAATTTGAAAGGTTTCCAAACCTAAGATTCCTCAAGTCAAATTGCATAAGTTTTGCTGGGGACTTTGCAAAGTGTCATTCAAAGTTGAAATGGATTTCTTGGAAGGATCCGTGTGCTTTCAAGGCAGACAATATGTATTTGGAGCATCTTGTTGTTTTCAAACTTGAAGGAAGTTCCTTCAAAGATGATTCAAAAGAATGGGACTTGATCAAGGTAAATCGTATGTTTTAATTCTAGTCTAATGGTCTCGGTGTTACTATGCATTGGTTCTTGCACTTGACATGATATCCATTTTTGCAGAGGGCACGAAATTTGAAAGTTCTATCTCTTACCACATGTTCAGGCATAACGACAATCCCAGACGTATCTGGGTGCTTGGGTTTAGAGAGGTTTACTCTTGCAAAATGCAATAGTTTAAAGAGAATTGAAAGTTTCATTGGAAAACTACAATTCTTAATTGAGTTGAAGATTAAAAGTTGCCAGGATCTTACTGATTTGCCTGAAGAAGTGGGGGCACTAGAGAAGCTTAAGCGCTTCTCCTTACAGAATTGTCCTAGCTTGAGAGAGCTCCCAGGCTCAATTGGGAATTTAACCTCATTGGAAGAGTTGGACTTATCGAGTACGAGCATAAGGGAACTTCCCAACTCCATTGGAAAGTTAAAATCATTGAAAAAGTTGGTCTTATCGAAGACGAGCATAAAGGAACTTCCCAACTCCATTGGAAAGTTAAAATCATTACGCATCTTGCGTTTCGCATGTCTTGGAAATAATCATGCTTGGCATTTACCTAGTGGCATCAGCATGTTGGTAAAACTTGAAGAGCTGGATCTTTCTGGGCATAATGGGATGAAAGGTGAAATTCCTGCTGGAATTGGAAAATTATCTTCTTTAAAAATCCTAAATTTAAAAGCACAGGTATTTGCAGAATTCCAGGGACAATCAACATGCTTCATCACCTCCAAATGCTGGATTTATTAGATTGTCATGAGATTCAAGAGTTGCCGAAATTTCCCACAAGTTTGACCTGTCTACGTATTCAATCTGAATCATTGCTTTCGGTCCCTAATTTGTCGGATCTTACTAGTCTGGATGAACTGCTACTAAGTAATTACAAAATTGCTGGACAGGAATTAAAACGACTAATGGGATGCAAGCTAAGGTGGAATGAGGGGTTATCTAAACTGAAAAAGTTAGAGTTATGTCTGCCTGACGTCCTTGCACCTCTAGAGTTGGCTTTTCTTCCTCATTTGGAAGTTCTTCATTTAAGAGCAGCCTAGACTTAAAACCCCTCCTGCAACTTCCGTCCGCCCGCAATTCGAGGTGTTTGTCGTTTTTACAGATCAATGATTGTGACGTGGAATCCATTCCACTCGAGGGACTTCCACGACTGGAAAGATTATTTGTCGACGATTGTATGGCTTCAGGATTATTCATTCCTTTGAAGAATTACAGGAGCTACAGCTACTGATGGTATCATCTTGTCAAGAGCTAGTTGAAATAGAAGTTAAAGATCCTTCGGAATCAGTGGAAATTTTGAGCGTTAATGAGTGCATATCTCTGACAATAATAAGTGGGTTATCATACTTGAAGAAACTGAAGAAAGTGAATATACAATGCTGCCATGTACTTACTAATGTTGAGGGCCTTGACGAGCTAGAGTCTTTGGAAGACTTGATAGTCGATTCGCACACGGCATTTGGAAGGTTGATTGATGCATCTTGCACAAAGATACCAAATGATTGCCTTGTCTATATAGATAAATGTGGATTCTATATCATAATTTGTTGATGCATTCTAAAAGCCCTATAGCTTTGAATACGCTTTATACTAAACAAGCTAGAATGAAGCTTTATAGAGAGTTGATTCTTCAGGTGCGACATCTTCTTCATCAATGTGTGGGACTTTTGTGTAATTCCATTTTAGGCTTAAATATCCTTCTTTCTTTAGTGACAAAATATCCGCCCCTTTTAAAGTTGCCATTTTTTTTTCTATTGCACTGTAATTTTTTAGGTGGCTGATTTATTTTCTTTGCTTTCTGGTGTTGGATAGGCAAAAGTTCATTCGAGATCTACAATCATTGATTAAGTTGGAGATTGTGAATTGCAAGTTTTAAATATTTGCCAGAAGAAGTGGGGACATTGGTGAATCTCAAGTGCTTCTCATTGTGGGGATGCTCTGAGTTAGGTGAACTTCCAAACTCCATTGGGAATTTAACCTCATTGATGGAGTTAGACTTAACATTTAAATGAGCATATTGATAGAGTTAGACTTATCAAATAACTTCCCAACTGGAAAATTAAAATCATTACGCGTCTTGCGTTTGGAACAATTGACAGCTAGATATATGGACATTGGGCAATTTCTTAGTGGCATGGTAAATCTTGAAGAGCTGAATCTCTGTGTGTGGACCAAAGAGAAAAGTGACATTCCTATTAAAATTGGAGAATTGTCATCTTTAAAAATCCTAAATTTAGCATTCTCGAATATTTGCAGAATTCCAAGGACAATCAACATGCTTCATCATCTCCAAACCTAAACTTAAGACATTGTGATGAGATTCAAGAATTGCCAAAGCTTCCCACAAGTTTGACATGTCTATTTCTTATATCTAAATCATTGTGCTCAATCCCTAATTTGTCAAACCTTACTAATTTGGTTGAACTGCAACTATATGATGGCTCTTACTGATACAAAGAATCAAACTTAGTCACAGGATGCAATTTAAGGTGGATTGAGAGGTTATCTAGATTGAAAAGTTGGATTTAAATCTGATAAATGTCCCTATACCTGTAGAGTTGGCTTCTCTTTCTCATCTGAAAAGAGCTTGTTTTGATAACCTAGACTTAAAACCCCCATGCAATTTCCGTCCTTCGATTGGAGTTGGAGAAATTTGTCTACTTTAGGGCTCTTTTCGTGTGAAGTGGAAGACATCCCTGCCATCCCACTCGTGGGACTTCCACAACTGGAGAGATTCACTGTTGAGGATTGTGTACAGCTTCAGAGATTATCCATTTCTTTGGGACTAACGAAGCTACGGCAAGTGGATATGTCAAATGTCCAAAGTTAGTTGAGATACAAGTTGGGTCTCTCAAAATCGTTGGAAGACTTGATCATTAATAATTGCAAATCTTTGACAAGAATAAGTGGGTTATCATACTTGAAGAAATTGAAGAAATTGGCTATTTGCCGGTGCAAGGTACTTACTAATGTTGAGGGCCTTGGTGAGTTAGAGTCTTTGAAACCTTAAAGGTTAGAAAGTGCACGTCATTGAGAAGGTTTATTGATGCATCTCTCACAAAATACCAGATGATTGCAAGCTCCTATAGTGAAGTGTGGAAACTCAATTAGAGATTCTAAAGTGGGAATGTCCTTGAATCGTTATAGAGAGGAGATTCTTCAGAATGCATCAAACAAGGTTGATATCTTCTTCATTGAATGTGTGGGACTTTTGGTCAATTCCTTTTTAGGCCAAATATCCTCATTTCTTTAGTGACATAATATCCGCCTTTTCAAAGTTGCCATTTTTTTGTTGCACCGTAATGTCTTAGGTGGCTAATTTGTTTCCTTGCATTAGTCTTAGTTCTTTAGCATTGCTAGCAAACTAATATAATCACTCTAAATATTAATTCATCAAAATTGCTTTCATAGATAACATGGTAGATAATAGATCATAAATTATTGATTTCAAAAACATTATATGATTCTTTTGCAACTAATTTTTTTTTTTTAAATTATGCAATAGGCATTATTAATGCACAAATGTAATAACCTACATGTAATAAAAGTAATTATGGACTATTTGATTCGATTAATTCGTTAATGCGCTACGGAGAAATTAATGTCAAATTCATAGCTGTACAAAAAAAAAAAAAAAAGGACTCGTTGGATTCTACCAAGTGTCGCCACATGGGAAAGCAAATGATGAAGGCAGATAATTTGTGGCATATATGTTGATATTATGATAATTAATCCCTTATAAATTCTTTTTTCTCCCAAATAAGCATAATTGTAATGTTTGTTTTGCCTTTTTCTTTGTCATTTATGTTAGACTATTTATTCAATTTAAGAAAAGGCTAAATCCATTTACTTGCAGATTAATCAAAAACTGTGTTATGCATTTATTTGTTGTTTTGCCGGTGAATGCATATACAGTGGACTTGACTAGCTTTTCAATTTTGGCCATCAGTTATGATATAGTATTATGTATGTTTTATGTCTTTACATTTTTGTTATTTGTAGATTCAACTTTTTTATATGTAGATTTATTATTTATCACTAAATCAGAGTAAAAATTTATACTCTTTTAAATGCATTTATGTCTTGTTTCCAAAGGATTTTCTAGTGAATGTGGGATATAGAAAAACAAAATAATGATTCAAAAATTAGCTAATGTTTCCATTCAAATAGAAAGGTGAGTAGTTACAATCTTCAAATAAAAAGTGGAGAAGCAACTACCGGAAATTTTTATTTACACTGGCATTCTAATACTTAATCAGTCATAAAAATGATGAAAAAAAAAAAGAACTCATTAGATTCCACCATGCGTCACCACATTTAAAAATAAATGATGAACAAAGGGCAGTTGATTCGTGGTATGTATGTTTGATATTATGATGATCCATCTCCTATGAATTTGTTGTATTGGCCTCTTGAGTAAAGATAATTAGAATGTTTGTTTTGCCTCTTTTTTAGTAACTTTGTTAGAATGTTTATGCAATTTAATTAAAGCTGATCTATCCATTTTTCAAGTCGATAACTGCTAGTCACATTTATGCGCTGCTTTGCCGGTACATGCATATACAGTGGGCTTGACTAGCTTTGTATTTTCTGGCCACCAATGGGCTTGAGTAGCTGACAATGCATTTTTAGCACCCTTGCAAATCGCGGATACGCAGGATTGTCATCTTTTTATAGTACATAATTATTTCAAAGTAAATCGAAGCGCATATTGCCTGAATAAATAGTCATATATTATATCAGGATGTAACTTTTATATGAGCAAATAAATTATTTCTCTAAAAAATGCAACTTATGGACGAAAAGAGACACTAATTGATTTTGAAGCATATTTTTTTACATTGAAAAGAATACAACGAACATACAGACTTTCTTAGACTGATTTAAAACAATGTGTCCCGTGGTTAGGGATTTTTCATACGAATACAGAAAGTAGAACATAGAACTCGTTTTTATTTCCAAAATGCAAAAAAAAAAAAAAAGAATTTATATCAGTATTATAATTGAAATAAATATCTAACAATTAAAAGATAGTAATACGTGAAGTACATAAAATTACTAAAAAAGAGTAGATTATTGTAATTGAAGTGAATATAAGATGAAGGTTAAGTTCACTAAAATGACAGTATTAGAGTTAGAAACAGAAACGGAACTTGATGCGGAATTAGGATAGCAAGACTTACTCCTTTTCTTTTTTTTGGCTTTACTGGGCAGTATTGAATGATTAGAGCAAGTGATGATAAATTTTAAAGAAGGAAAGTCAATAAATCAATTTTATAATTAAATCATCCAAATTCTAGTGGAACAAAGCATGTTGAGTTAATCGTCTGCTCTTGATTCCAATCTGCTCTTCATTCCCATGTTCAGGATGAGGCTGAAAGGGACGTTTCAAGTCCTGATGAAGACTCGGACTCTGCATCTGTGGATGAAAGCGAAACTGATGGCGAATTCCTCCATTGATGATTTCCAATCAGAGTCAGGCAATGCCGAATGTTTTGAGGCCACAGGGAATGGAAGCCAAATGAAGGACGAAAGGGTTGGGCACTCTGGCGATGTCAATGGAGGGAAAACGACGAGTATGGAAAATAGAAAGGAGGAGAAGGACAAGAGTGGGAACCTGCTGACCAAAATGATGTTCAGTCGAGTTGGCAAAGGGGCGAAGAAGTTGAACATCATGGGAGCACCTGCAAAGCTACCACTGAAGTTGAGGATGAAGGGGACCTTTCTTCTGTAAGTAATAAATGTTTGCATTATCTTAGTTGTGCAGTCCCCAAAACTGATGTGGAATTTCAACATGGTCCAGGTGAAGAGTAATAGAACTGCAGAGACCGACCGAATGCCACAAAAACAGGCAGAGAAAGTGGGACTGGACGTGGTTCAAATCCAGGAAGGGTTCCTGCAGAAAGAGGCAGAGGAAGGGGTATAGCTTCAAGTTCAAGAAACAGCAAAGGTTCAAGGTCAGATAGCGACGCAGCTTCCACTTCAGGAAAGGGCAAGGCATCAAATTCAGGAAGGAGAATATCTTCAATTTCACGAAGCAGCGCGACTTTGAGTTCAGGACGGGACACATTTTGAGTAAGTTCAAGTTCAGGAAGGGGCATAGCGTCTAGTTCTCAAAGCAGCTCGACTTTGAGTACAGGAAGGGCCAGAGGTTTCAACTTCAGGAAAGGGCGCGTCTGCAAGTTTAGGAAGGGGCACAACTAAAATGGGCGCAAGTTTAAGATCAGGGGCAGACAAAGTTCTTCAAATCCACAAAGCAGCACGACTTTGAGTATAGGAAGGGCAGAGGGTTAACTTCAGAAAATGGCGCAACAGTGAATTCAGGAAGGGATGCAACTTTGAGTTTAGGGAAGGGGCACAACTGAAATGGGCGCAAGTTTAAGATCAGGGATGGACAAGGGTTCGAGCTTGGCCAAGATTAAGCCTCAAACATCGAGTTCATGATAAACTAAATCAAGATAACGATGAAGTGTCCTCGAATGTTCTTCCATTTTTCTTTTCGGAGACTTAAAATCAACATGTGCTTATGAAACCATGTTTGGGTGGTATCTGCTGAAGATGCAAGGCAAAAAAACCTTACGAGAAATTCAAGGTTGCGGCATGGCTAGAAGATCATGAACGGAAAATCAGGAGTTCTTCTAACTCGTGATTGTAAAGGAGCAATTTCAGGACCAGTTTGAATCGGGTTTCCCTGTTGATATTCGTTTTTGTTTGCTTGTCAAGTTTTTAGCTGAATGAAGACAGAAAATGTGAAGCTACTGCTCTGTTACTATTAAGGATGTCATCGGCAGCTTTTCTATCATTTCAGTGTGAAAAATTTTTTTAAATGCAAAGTGTCTTCCTTACAAAAACCAGTAGTGTTCACAAGTAATTTCTAAAGCTTTGAAGCTTTAGAAAGTACCATGCCAGAAATAGTTCTCTATAATGCTGACCTTGTGTGAGTTTATTGACGAGCCATATCGCATGCACAAAAAAGAAAAAAGGGATATGTTATTGAGTCCCTGAACTATTGCAAAATATTCAATCAGATTTCTCAACATTTCTTTGTGTAATCGGATGTCTAAATTATTTTTTATGTTCGAGTTGGTCCTTCCATGAAAGATAAATGCCAACGAGGTATCTTCTGTTGCAATTATAATATAAAAGGTTGTTGTCAAAATTTTATATTGTAAAAATCTAGAAAAGGACAGAAAATAATGAAAAAGAAAAATCATCAAACAGAAATTTACTTTGGAAATCTCCATCTAGAATTAGTTTTGAACTGGGTTGCATTCGTTTTGCCTAAGACGAAGTCATTCTACCAATAAACCAAATTAATCCCGATATTCATGAGAAATGCATTTGCTGCCTTCTAGTTTTGCCTATAATTAGATGGTTGCATTCTTTGCTCACCTCAATAGCACATATGGGGGAAAAGTGTCAAAAAAGTCCTAAACCTTTTGTCTTTGTACCATTTTAGTCCTAAACTTTTTTTTTTGTGCCGATTTAGTCTTAAACCTTTTTATGTTGTGCCAATTTAGTCCTTTTCGGCCAATTTTGGTTGGATTTTGCTGGTGAGCAACACCGGCCATTGTAACGTGGCTGATCGGCTCGACGTGGATAACTTTTAATAATATTAATATTTTACTTTTTTTCTTTTTTACTTTTTTTTTCTTTTTTACTTTTTTACTTTTTTTCTTCCCTCTTCTTCCTCCAGCCGGTCACCGGACCTTAGCGATCGGCCAAAGGCGACGGCCGGCGAGGTAGAGGTCGACCTCGTTGGCCACCTCACCAGTGGCCGCGAGGGCGGCCTCGTGTTGGGTGACGAGGCTCGCCCCGCCGGATTTGGCGAGGGTGGAGCCTCACCCATGGCCGGCGAGGCTCGACCTCACTAGATCTGGCGAGGGCGAGCCTTGCCCGCTTGGCACGAAGTGACGCTCGCCCTTGCTAGATCTAGCGAGGGTCAAGCCTCGCCCGACGGATTGCCGCCGTGGGGGAAACTAGGCGAAAATCCAAGGCTGGAGCCACATGACCGAGGACACCCTTGAGCTCCCATAAAACCCTAGAGACGACGACGATGAGCTGAGAGAGGAAATTTCTAGGGCGAGATTGGGATCGGGGAACGGAGTGGGGAGAGTTGCCTCACGCTAAGCTAGTGGGGCTCTCCCTTGCCGGCCCTCGAAGCCTAGGCGAGGCTCACCCTTGTTGCCCAGCGCGAGGCTACCCTCGCGGCCACTAGCGAAGTGGCCAGCAAGGTCGAGGTCAACCTCGCCGGCCGTCGCCAAGGTCCGGCGACCGGCTAGAGGAAGAAGAGGGAAGAAAAAAGAAAAGAATAAATAAAAAGAGAAAAAAATTAAAAAAAATTAAAAAATTATTAAAAGTTATCCATAACAAATTGATCAGGCCACGTTAGTTGGCCAGCGTTCAGTCAGCAAAATCTGGTCAAAATTGGCCGGAAATAACTGAATTGGCACAACGTAAAAAGGTTTAGGACTAAATCGGCATTAGAAAAAAAGTTTAGGACTAAATCGGCACAATAATAAAAAGGTTTAGGACTTTTTTGGTACTTTTCCCACACAAATTGTTTTATGCAGCATTACTTCTCTTCTACAATGTCATCAACTCATGCAAACTCATTTTTTCACCTGAAGAAAGAAAAGGAAACTTTTACATAAACTCGATCTGAAGTATCTCACCACCAGAAACTAAAATATATGAGCAGAGAACATGAAGTATATAATAAGGAAAACCACTTAATTACATACAATTTCTATCCCTTTATTTTGACTGTGATAGAGAATAGAGATCTTTTGTTGCTTATATGGAGAGTGGCAGGAGGACAAGCTGAAAGGTCTGAAACATGACGTCTTCCATGCCATATGGGCTTAAAGAGCTGCTTCAGCTGAAAAAGCCCAATCTTGTTGGACTACTACTTCAGAACAACGTACAACGAGCAGAAGTTCCCATTTTTATCAGCAATCAATGCCCACGTTGCATCTTCTTGTTTCCCGCACTAAATTAGCAATACAAATTGAAAAGCAAGACTATTTATGGTGCCCACTTGAAACACTTATGATAGGCCATGTTGTCGACCTGCAGAGCACAGCACGCCAGCTCCAAAGTAGCCTACTTTAAGAACCATGGCATGGTGTAATAGCCATTGTCACATTTCTTTTGTGTGATTGCGTGGAGTGGTATTTTGGTCCATTATCACTTGCTGAGTGAAGTTCATCTCTCCTGCTTTCGATTTCATCAAAGATAGGTTATTAATTTGAAATTGAATGACTATTGGAAAATGCTTCTAGAAATTACTTTCTCTTTGATCTACAATCCAAAACACCAATATCGTATCCTTTCAAGACCTTTGTTCCAATCACAATACTATCTTGAGAAAATATTGTATGTCGGAATAACTATATCATATTCCCCGAGATATCAGAACATGATACATATCTCTTATTCTGTTGATATTCAATAGTTTTTTATTTATTTATTATATAACAGGCACTTTAGGAAGACAAAGTTATCAATTCTGAATGTTGTATGCTCGTTGTTAATTCACAAAATGATACCTCAAACTAGTTAGATTTCTAAATTTGAACATTATTCACTTCCTTATCCATCTACTTTTGATTAGTCACATATTTTAGTAATCTTGTCTTTGACATGTCAAATTCGATATCCATAACATTTCGATTCGAAAGGAATATTGTCCTATCTTAATCCTATTCCATCTCACTCAATCAAATTAATTTCACAGCTAGGTCCATTCAAGACAAAGTCATTGCAATTTGCAAGGCAAACCACAAACTCCATCTTCATCCCCCACCTCATTGATGGTTTCCTTCAAAAATTCAGAGATATGGCCCCTCCTACAAAGACGCAACAACAACCTCTCTCCTCCCAGTCCTGGAGATAGCAAAAAACGAGAACAGAACTTTCACAACCAATCTTTTTCCAACATAAACATAAGTCCAGGCCCAATATATTAAAAATGATATGTGGGGCCCACGTGATATCTCTCCAAGAGAATGATAAAATGCACGTGTAGACATGACATGAAATAACATGTTCATCAATCATATGCTAGCTTTAAAGTCAATCAATCTTTGGACTCTCTAATCAAGATATGCAATCGAGATTAGATAAGAAAAATGAGATCCGAGAATAGCAAAATTCAGAACCCCACTCGAGATATGCTCCAGGGGGTTTTCTTGATTCTATCCGAATCCCAAATCTCCCACGTGGCCGTTGAAGGTGTTTGCTTCAATGGACAGCAACTTGGAAAATGAAGAGCTGAGTGGGAATTCAAGAGAGGAGCACCACAAAATTTCCAAACAAAAAACAATAAAAAAAAAGTTATTGATAAAATCTAGCGATTCATGAATAATTACATAAGAACAACATCATAAAAAATTTCAAATTGATGCATTCTCATCACATTTCACCCTAAATAAAATTTCGTGTTGTAAAAAAATATTAAGATACCACATACGTGTCACATTTAACCAATTTTATCTTAAGATTTTAACAGGTTTATCCCAAGTGCCATGGAAAGGAGAGACAGTGCCGTCGAAAATCGACAAAGGCGTATGTAGTCCCATGAAAGGGACGGGAGCGAGGTGGTCGCGACTCCCTTATCCATAATTTTGGTACCCGCTGAGTTGACAGCAGCTTTGGATATTGTCGCCTAACCACCGCCCGCGGACGTGCGATGCTCTCCCACGATTTGGACCCGTCGCTGCTGTTGGTGGCGTTTGAATTCGATTCCTCTTCGTCATCTCCGTGTTTTTGCTTTCTCGAGAAGGAAGGCAACTGGGGCCATCACACGTTTCGGACGCTGCCATTCAGCTGCTCTTGATGAAGGAAATAATGCGATCACAGATTGGATATCGTCCTCTAGCTTTGCGCCACTCTTAGCATCGATTCGAGCCGTGAAATCGTGACTATATTTGGTTAGAAACGGCATCCTGTTCTTTTGCTTTGATAATGCTTCTCCCTCAGTTTCCTCCGGCTGATAATGATTCGTCGCCACTATGAAAAAGAAACTCCAATTGACTGTACCTCAGTGTTCAAGCCTGCGCTCTTGATCTCTTCGGCTCCACAGGAATTATTTTCTTCAAAAGATCACTCAAGTAACGAGTGATTGAAAAAAAATAAAAAACAAAGTTCGGTAGAAGCGCATAATTATGTACGTCCAGCAAGTAAAGGTGTTGACACTTTCAGAAGTTCCCAAGTATCAAATTCTCAGATACCGATAACCGCGGAGAGTTCATGAGAGAACAAATCTCAATTGATCGTATTACACAAAAGACATACAAAACTTTTTGTGCAGTGTGACATTTATGCGAGAAGTGCGAGAAATTAAGCTGTATCGAGACATCTTTAGGAGGGTACGGGTGCATGTATATATTGCTTTTTAGGGCCTTCGGTTTGGTGAGTTTGATGGGAGAAGGATTAAAGATTAACCCAAGATCTTGGAACTGCCACCTACTTTGTCGGCCTTTTCCTTGATTCTTTATTGAATCTTGAAATTGAAGTCTTGTCCCCACATGGCATGTCTCTCTCTGCTACCCCCTTTGAATGTCGTTTAAAGAGAAAGGTGAGAACAAGGAAGTCATCCTTTCATCATTTACAAGTTTAGAATACTAATCGCATAAATCACTTTATAGATACAACTATGTGTTTACATTAAAAAAAATGATAAGACTTAGTTGATAAGAATAGAGATTGGTAAAGAGCAAAAGTCATCATGAAAAGAACCATCGACAACTTGATGAGTAGAAATATTTTTATATATTTAAGCCTCTTTAGATAAATGTGGATAACTTGAAGAGTATGGATAACCAATGAAGTTATCGACAACAAAATTTGGTGTCTTGAGATGAAATCATGGACATGTAACTAGGGGTGAACGATTTTTAGGATTGCTCTAGGTCAATTGGAACCGGTTCCTCAGTTTTTTGAATCCGGAACCTATGTACCCTAGAACCTATCTTGTCAGTCAATTCTCATGTTGGTTCTAGAGTTTACATGGGAATCGGTCAGTTTTTGTTTCATTTCTTTCTTCTTCTTTTTTATTTTATTTTTAATTAAACAAAATGAAAGTGAATGTAACAATAAAAATTTCCATTTGTCAATAACAACAATCCATAAAAAGATGAACACACAAAACAAAATAGCAATCAAAAGTTCATAACACGTAACATAAAACTTAAATTATAGAACTTTAGCCTTCTATCGTCCATAAAAAAAATGTCTCCAAATTTTAATCACCCGAAATCAAAAGAAACAACAACATAGTTAATCACTTTATAATAATTTGAAATTAAGTTAAACCACATATACTCATTCCACTTCATCAATTCCTAGTTCCCGATCAACTCTTCGATTCACAATTTTGTTTTTACCCAAGAATCGAGAACCAAACCACACAGTAACGTTTCTATTTTTTTTTTGAATTAGGAATCAGATCAATAATGGTGGGAACCTAGAACAGATAGGTTTTAATAGAAATTCCCGATTCTACCCTGAACCCATGCTTATTGAGCAATAATATTTTTTTTTTTTTATTTAAGGGTGCAAATGATAACATTTTGTTTCGGGGAGCAATTTCTTTTTGAAAATAATTCTTTTCCGTTTCCATTTCTCGGAATAATTTTTGAGTAAAACAACAAGTTTAGTAATTAAATTTTTATTATCAGAATAAAAAAAAAAGAATAGAAATGTGTTTAGTACAATCCACAAAAAATAAAAAAATAAAAAAATAAAAGGAACGCGGTTGATCGCTGTCGTCACCATCCACTCACCACCCACAGCCCACTGTCGCCATCGACAACTACCGCTAGCCGAAGGTCAATGGCAGGTTGGCTGCAGTGAGCGTTGACGGTTGGTAGCGACAGTGGCAGTGGCGGTGGCAGCCGACGGTCGTGAGAGGCGACTAGCCGACAAATGGCAACCTACAAGGAGCGGCAAGGAAGAAAAAAAAAAAGAAAAAGAGAATAAAAAAAATGACTTATTTTTAGAAATTGTTCTCAAGAACAAAAAGCTATTTTGTTTTTTTTTTTTTAACTTCTTATTTCTTTTCCAAATCTATTCCCCAGTTATATTTCTATTATAGGGAATAGAAAAATTAGTTGATCTTACAAAACATATTTCTATCCTTTTTTTGTTCCAAAGAGCAAAAGAACAAAATAATAGAGGAACAAAAATGTTCCCATGCACTACCTAAGCTTCTTGTCGATGAGTGTTGTTGTAACTTCTTGTAACTGTAGATAGAGTTAGGAAGCTAAGCATTTATCAAAATTTAGCAACCACCCGGAGATGAGAAGTCATGGTGACTTGAAGATATGAAGATGTGAAGGCATGATTAAAATTGTTTAAGAACTAATCGTAGCCAATTATGCTGTGAAAACTATGTTAGGGTTATGCGTTCAAACACAACGAAATAGAGAATAAATGTAAGAAAGAGAAATCAAAATATAAGATTTATTCCAATTCATAATAAATTAAGGCCACATTTGGTAGAATCCAATAGAGAATTCAACTATAATTAGCACATCCCATTTCAACCCTCAATTGCAAGAGAAAAATTATATATCACAAATAAACTATTTTGGTCCTCGGCATGACCTTAAACTGCAGTGCTCCGGGGGGGACAACCCCGATAACAAGGCCCCTGGGCACAGGTCGGTGCCTCACCCCCGCCATGTGGCGGGCCTCCGGTGCACATGGAGGTATTCCCCTTCCCGGGGAAGAAAAATATTTAGGTTGGGGGGAAATCCTGCCCCCATAAAACACATAAGAACCAGGTATAGGACCTGAACATGTCCTTAAAAGGTTCCCTCATGAATTGGATATCCCAGGAGGACTTTCCCCCACAAGCCATTTAAGGCAAGTGACGGGGAAGTAATATGGGATAAGATCCCCATTTGGGTATCCCGGCCAGCCCCAGACATGGGGAGGGACCCTCTCTAGATCCGCGTGAAGCCTTCCCTGGGTAACCAATCTCGGGCGTGAAAAATTATATATCACAAATAAACTATTCATGGGCTCAAACCAAAATTATCAATATAGTATAAATTAAAGCTACAAGAACCCTTTGGCGGCTCATTGGGGAGCGGGAACCCCATGCCTTCTCAACACTCTATAAATACAAGTGTATGCATGAGTTTCGATATTGGATCTCCATTTTAAAGTATATCATTGATTTCCTAGTACACTTGAGATACTTCCTATAAGGAATCGCTACAAAACTTATCCTTCTTAATAAGATCAAAGAACCACTTCATGAGGGATTTTCGTCATTGAGGCAAATTTTAGCGAAAAAATACATGGCTCTCTTTTTCTTGGAAAATGGGGAAAAAAATTTCCAGTTCAATTCTGTCACATTGAACCAAAATTTGGGAAAATTAAAATTGTAATCAAATCAAGTCAAACAATCAATACTCAGTCAAGCCAACTCGTTTAACATGCTAGCTTGACTCGAATCCGTTGATTCAACTTGATCCAAGTATTGAGTTTTGAATTGAGCTTTTACCTTTTATGGATATGCATCCGTTCATAAGACTACGTTTTCCAACTTGAATATGAGATTACCAATCACTCTGAGTCACTCGAATTCTAAAACGCAATCCAATTGAATTCAAATTACAAACCCATTTCAAACGAAGAGATTAACCAATGTACAAAAGATAACGCAGAGCAGACCGTTTCGCGAGGTGGGGGAGCCAATGCTACACGGTCGCTGCTTGACCATGTCTTGTCCCATTCCCCCACCTAATTCATCATCATCATCATCAACACACTCCAGTCAAAACGCAAGTGGCACGACAAAAGAAGATCTCCTGATTACTGTTGATTACTGTGATCAAATCTTCCATTTTTCAAAACCGGGAAAAGGCGAGAAAAAGCTTTAGCAGATAAGGACGGGGATCATCCGCTCTTATCAACTCAACTCAAACACGTCCACATCAAGAACCTCATCTGGTTTTTCTTCATCTATTATGCCGACTTGGAAGATAAACCCAGGTGCTGAACCGGTCTTTCCGCATGCTGGGGACAGAGTCGGTTGGAGAGATATGTTTCTTTAATCCCCACTCTTGATCTCGTAATCACTGTGCTAATGATGTGACTAATTCCCGTCACTGTAGTCCGAAGAAGGAAGAAAGCATGAACAGAGCCAAGAACAGAGTAAAGAACAGAGCACTCACGAAAGGGAAATTAGCATTTATAATCCGACAAAATGAGACGATACAGAGATTTCAAGGACTTGACCAAAAAACGATAATCAACAATACAAGCCCCAAAAAGCCAACCCCAGATCGAACTTCCACGTTCTTGTTTGTTCCTATACAGAAATCTGCAATTGCATTGCGAATATTATAAGAATTGCTTACTGAAACTTCATTTACAAAGAGAGGGAACTGGAAAGTCATCGGACCACAAAACAGAGACTTGAAATCTCTCCCGCCAGCCAATATTTACACCTTGAGAAGAAGAAGGAAGGTAATCATCATCAACAATGGAAATGAACACGAGATATATTCACACATCCGAGTAAGAGATTAATCAACAGGCCACCCGATTGCTGAACACCGCCCACCAGCACCAAAAAATCACTTGTTTCGACCCAAACAAAATTCGAGCTCCAAGTCGACTCGGGGAGGACTCGAAGCTGCTTCTTCGGCCTTCACATGACCAGCTCAAAGACCCACCCCACGTCGGGACCAGTTCCGGTCCCGACAAGGTCGGCGCCATCGAGGGAATTCTCCTTGCTGAGCTTGGCGTACATCTTAGCCCTCTCTCCCGGACTCGACCCTTTCCATGGAAGGCTCCTCCTCGCAGCGACGGTGAGACTCCCACAGATCAAAGAGCCCGCCTCCGCCGCCGAGTTGCCCGTACCGCGGTGAAGACTCGGCCCTCGGAGTCACCGGCGCCGCAAGGTGGCACCCGGGTCGGAGCGGGGACCCGAAGAGAGACCCCCCCATCTGCCCGCGCGGGCTCATCTCCATCTTGGCGATCTGCATGTTCCTCATGCAGGCCACCAGCTCGCTCACCGATCCGGGCGACCCGCAGCAGCCGCCGCGTTGGTTCGGGGACATCGGGGGCGAGTTGGTCGGGGGCGAGATCGGGGGCGACGAGGTGGTCTGGATCGAGGTGGGCGAGGATATGAAGGAGGCCGACCACGGCTTGGTGAAGTAGGAGTCGAAGGCGGCGGCGGCGGCCGCGGAGGGGCGGACCGGGGACCCGAACGCGGAGTCGGTGGCGCTCTTGGGGCTGTGCTGCTGCTGCTGCTGCTGGTGGGCGGGGAGGACACGGAGCTGGTCGGGGAGTGGACGAAGAAGCAGACACGGCGGCGGCAGCTCTGCCCGTCCTTGGACGCCTGCGTCCGGTATCGCTCCGGGTGGAGCCAGCACTCGAACACGCCGTGAGCGAACTCGCACGAGTCGCCCTTCTTGCACGCGCCTGCACGAAATCAAGAAAATCTCACTCGAATCAAGAGGAACTCAAATCAAATTTCGTCGCACAGAAAACCCAAAAATCCTATTCACAATGAAAGTTTCTAAAATGATGTAAACAATCAGAATCGACATTTCGGCCGAAAATCTCTCATTTTACCCGGATCAAAACCAATCGGAAATTAAACAAAAGATATCATTTTTTTTCGTTTGGTAAAATCTCAGAATGGTGCAAATATTCACTAAATATCCGCATCCATAATATTCACTAAATATCCCTATTAATCCAATTGAGAATCCTTAAAATAATCCAAAATGGGTAAAAAAAAATTCAATATTCTTTAAACAAATCGCCGAATACCAAAAAAGGAGCACCTGGGCACCCCCTAAATCGAGATAAATTTACAGATCCAAACAAAACCGCGCAAGAAAATGCAGTTTTTTTTTTCCCCTTTATTCTCTTCTGCATCGCATGTTACTGTTTCCCTTACCTTTGCGGAAATCAAGACATGCAGTGCCGGAGTGAATTGGCCTTATCGATAATGCCATTGCTCTTGAGAAGCTAGTGGAGAATTCCTACGACGAAGAATTTGTCTCCGACTTGGGCAAGTTGAAAAAAGTGAAGGAACCTAGAGCTCTGCAACAGCTCAAACAAAAGTTACCTTCAATTAAGTTGGTGATTAATTAACGAAACCAGAGCCTCATTCACTTGGCATCCCTAGTATTGTTATGGTTGGCTATTATTCTGCATTGATCATCTTCCTCTATTTAGACTTATTTTTTTGCCGGCAGATATAATTTAGCTTATTAATAATTCGTTGTTCCTGATTTTTTAATTTGGATTTTAAAGTTATATAGGAAGTGTCAAGGCCATAAATAATTGATGTTTCTAGTTTTTAGTGTATCTTTCTCTTGTGCTTCTACCTTTTTGTTGGTGATTAAAGTGGTAGTAGGAGGAGAACATATTTATCTAATTACGGTCTAGTCAATCTAGTCAAAAGCAAATTTTTGTGTGCCTAAATGATAGTGCACTTCACTTGGTACAAACATTCACCTGATCATACTACTACGTTGTGCCTAGATTAACGTGGGAATTCCCTTTGACATTGTTACCGGCTATAGCGGGTTGCATAAGAATACAAGTGCATGGTGTAAGTTACTATCATATATTGATAATATGGGTCCAGTTGAATATGAATTGGGTTGTGATTAGGTCGGGTATGAGTTATCAAAATTGAATTACATAAAAATGGATTGATCAATATAACATTAAATGGGTCAATTTGGATTTGACCATTTTCCACCCGACTCCGACCTATCCATTCGACACTCCCTTGCTCAAATTAAAATTGAAGAAACTAAGAGAAATTATCCGGGAAGAGGATGTTCATTGTTCATGAGGAGATTAGGTGAACATCTTTTAAACATGAGAGAGGCCGGTAGATCACACTTAAAACGAACTATTTCAAACTCTGCTCTATTTATACATTTTTTTGATCACGCTCAAAATGACCACTATAGCCCAAACACAAATGGCCAACAATATGAATATCGTTGCACATTTGCAGCAGGCTTACAACGAGTTCGATGAAGCGGAAAATGCAATGCCAATTTTCCCAAGAGCTTCCGGAATGTTCCCACGGGCAAGATGGTAATTGTGCGAGGATCTAGAACTCTCTCAACATAAATGCCAATAGGTGGTAGGTTAGATGGTACGATCTCATCCACCGGATCGAAGAACAATCAATGGTTGTAATCCAAAGGCTACTAGTATGAGAAGGGGTGCCCTCCTGTCATTGTATCCATTCAACTACTTCATAATCAAATTTTTATTTTCTCGTTCAGAGCTTCTCTCTCCAAAAACTTTGTCTCTCTACAAACTTGTCTCTCTACGATCCAAGTGAGCAAGTGAGAGATGTTTCCAAAAATAATTTCTAGATACTCCTTTATCTAAAATATTTTAAATCTCTTTAAATCTCGATCTGACGATTGTGAAGGTCATGGTTTAGACTATATTCAAAATGTCTGCGATACTTGTGAGTACATTTATGCGAGCCCGAGCTAGCCTTGGCAATTCCCAAGAAAGCTTGACTTAGGCACTCCAACGATCCCAAACGAGAGAGGATGATTGTTTTACAGTTGCCCAGCTATGTTGTTCGATATTTGCACACTCTGTAGATTGCATCGATTATTGAACATTAGAATGAAGCAGACGAAGGCCTTTGCCTGCCCAATGGTATGCAACACCAACGTGTCCACTTGTCGGATCATTTCAGCAACCCCTGCTCAAGTGGCATTGCAGATGACTGTGGCCTCATTTACTTTACTAGAATTGAAAACATAAATGAAATCTATTAGAGCAAAACACAAATAAAAAATTTGGATAATGTCTTGTAGATACTTACATGCGCCTCTGTCTTCTCTGGACCATATGTATGGCACCTCCGCTTCGGCGAATGCATCATAAGCTTGCTATAAGAGTGCAGCGATATTGACCATTTGTGCTTGAGTTGCTGTGGTCTTTTTGAATGTGATCAAAAGAACATATAGACAAAGCAGAGTTTGAAAGAACATGTGATCTACCTACCCCACTCATGTTTAAAAGATGTTAGCCATTTGTAAAGTGAAAATAAAAACCAGAAACATCAATTATTTGTGGCCTTGCCACTTTCCCATATTGGGTAAAAACGAGTCAATTCCATAACTTAAAAATCCAAATTACAAAATCAGGAACAACAAATAATTAATAAGCAAAATTATATCCGCAGTCGAAAAAATAAGTCTAAACAGGAGAAGAGGATTAAAATGCAGAATAATAGTCAACCATGACGGTACTATGGATGCGAAGTGAATGAGGCTCTGGTTTTGTTAATTAATCACCAACTCAATTCTTGAAGATAACTTTCCCTTGAGATATTGTAGAGCATGTTCTCTTGGTTCCTTCACTTTTTTCAACTCATCCAAGTCTGAGAAGTATTCTTCGTCACACGGATTTACCACTAACTTCTCAAGAGCAATGGCATTGTCGATAAGGTAATTCACTAGCTTGAGATCACAAGGTTGACCATAATAATTGTGAAATTCAACCTCCTTTAAGTGCCAATGGGGCTTTTGGTTCTTTATGTGTGCATAGCATCTTTCATGGCAAGATCATCTGTGAAAAAAGAAGAATGATGTATTTTATTAATTACCACAAGATCTCGACATATTGGAGAATGCCAGTGGAAGAAAGAACTTGCAAAAGAAAGTGACTTACAATGGAAAGTAAGTCCATGTGACATGATTAATCACCTGATGTCTCGACAACTCACCCAAAAGCAAAGAGTTGAATAGGATTCAACAGTGGCTTGGTTTATCATATTTCATCCTATTACATCAACCTAATGCCTAAATGGGTGAAGGCTTGAATGAGATCGAAAACCCACCTCAAACACAAAACTCCACAAGCAAAGACATGCCTCGATCACGGGAGTCAATGGAAGTAGGCTGGCACCTCTTTTTCCAAGGACTCTCACTCCATCCAGCCGTGCGACCTCCCGCAGGCGCACTTTCGCACCTTAAACTTGTACATCCAGAACTCGTCGCAGCCCAGCACCCCATCCTCCCCCCGGCGCCCGCGCGTCCTCCTCCTCCTCCTCCTTGTGGTGGTTCGACAGGCACTCTATTCTCGACTTCATCAATGGCCGGAGGTTAGCACAGAATTTTACACGCTTCCGCATTCGAACCTGATAATCAGGATCTTGATTTTCCACAAATTTCTAACAAGAAGTAGCCATGTGTCACTGGAACTGCAACCAACGACAACCAGTCCTTCTCTTGCATCCCATCTCTAGCAAAAATGATGCCGAGGGCAAGTTCTGGAGGCCCAAGTGGCACGTCTTCCGCAGGTATGTTGACTTCCCACTGCTCACTTGGAAATCCGTAAAGGCAAATCTTCTCCTTCTCTAAAGCGGAGGAGGAGGAGTTATACAGAAGACCAAACAGAACATGTACAAGTACATCGGAAGATTGAAATTACTAGTTGGGTCATGTAGATAAACAAGAAAACGTCCAGAAAGCACAATGATTTAAAAAAAAAAAAAAGGGCTCAACAAAATCTAGATACAGAAAACGGAATCGAATGGTATTGTTGATAGTATATCCCTCCCTTCTAATGAGCTGCCGCATCAAATAACATGTTCTGCAGTCCATCCAAGTTTCATAAACAGAAAGCATCAGATTCTTTTGGCTTATAAGAACCATTAAAAAATCATCCTCAGATTCAAGTAGCGGATAAAGCACGTTATTTTACAAAAGATGCACAGGCCTAGCTTATGTTGATTATTTTCACAGAACATTTTGATGACCAACAATAAATACAGTGGGGGGCCAATGAGTCATAGCTAAATTCAAGAGTGAGCAATCAAACGATACGTTAGAGTTGCGACATTTAGTACAAGCAATAAAGCAATGTACCTTAACTTGTCCAGAACAGATGTCCGTTTGAATTCTTGAGTCAATATTTGTAATGTATAAGAGGAGCGACAGGAGTTACTCTGCCCCAACGTATGGTTCTTTATTGGTTGGAATGTATTAGCGAGAAAGAAGTAATATT
This sequence comes from Eucalyptus decipiens, assembly GCA_014182575.1. Taxonomy (NCBI): domain Eukaryota; kingdom Viridiplantae; phylum Streptophyta; class Magnoliopsida; order Myrtales; family Myrtaceae; genus Eucalyptus; species Eucalyptus decipiens. The sequence goes on along the minus strand of CM024611.1, from coordinate 46,621,470 downwards.
GCCGATTCTTAAAAGGAAACAGCATCATATAGAAATAACCTGGGAAAAGCTTTATCAATCAAGGGTTTTGCCAACAAGGGTTATATATTGACTGGTTTTGTCATTGCATCGCTTATCAGAAAACTAGAGATACAGGTGTACCGCTTAGCCTCCTTACAGCTTAAATATTTCAACTGAGAGCAACTCTACAAGTAAATAAGTGGCAAAATAAGTTTTTATCTGCTCACCAGTAAGTAACAACCGAAAGAAAGAAGATGTTTTAAGACATTTAATGCCAAAATTGGTCGTCGTCATTGCTATGAAACTACAAATGCAAGGGGCTATGAATTGTTGGAACTGATCTTCTATGTTTAAACAGACTCTTCGTTAAAATGATTCCACATTAAAGTCCAGGGAAACAACTATCCCCAGTAGTCTCACAACAAAGAAAAGGGAAGCTGCAGAATTCAAATGATCCAAAGCAAATTGAAAATCCAAAAAGAGTCACTTTGCAGAGGTGGGAATTTAGAGAAACATAAGAACGCTAATGAGAAGTTTCTTGAGAATACACGTCTTCATGTTATGTTACTTAGCAAACACACTGCATGAAATCAAGTAACAGACCAAACAAAATGCTCAAACTCCCCTTTCCTTTTTAGCCTATCATGCATTTGCAAAGGGAAACCCACTTGAAACACGTATAACAAAGTCTCCAAATTCGAGTTACTATAAGGTCGCATCAGCAAAAAAATAAAAAGTAGCGGTACGGCTAATTCCTATCAACGAACAAATTCACGACACAAAAATTTAGTAAAACCCCAACCCCACGAGGCAGAAGAAATGAAAAGCTAATCAGGATCGCATTGCCTGTAAAACTCTTCAACTTTTTGCATCACCAAGCAACAAAAGGAAATCTCAAAACTCGTCTTCTCAGTTTCATCATTCTTAACAGTTTGATCCACCATGGAGAATCTGATCCAATTCTTCTTCTCTTCTTCAGAAAATTGTGGGATTTTGCACATTGTCTGTTGAGCTACATTCAATTTGCATTGAAAAGAAAAAAAAAAAGATGTAAATGATAGCCAATTTTACGATGTGTGAAATTACTGAGTATCCGCAAAGTTATATTTGCTATTACTAATATAAAAAAAAAAAAAAAAAAAAAAACACTCGGTAAAAGGAAGGGCGCTACATAAATCATATCGAACCCTACTTACTTCAGCTATCTGTTGTGAAAATCGTAGGCATCTTGTTCACTCTCAACCACCATGTGCCCTGTTGGTACACACTCCATGACCTAGAACTTTAAAATGGTCAAACTCAGCCCAGTTGAACCCCATTTTGAATGTTAGAGATATTTATCTTAGGATGTTAGAAATATTTATTTTCCTTATTGATTATAATTGATTTCATATCGATTATAATTGATTTGATTATGGTATTGTAATATTTTATTGCTTTAGATAGATCCCTAGAACAACCTATAAATAGGCTCTTGTATTATTAGTATTACACACACTACAATATACAGAAATTCAATTTCCCACTATATTCTATCATGGTATCATAGCAAGGTTTTGTTTAAGAAGGTGGTTGCTATTGTCGTAGCACCTTGTAAATTCATCATCTACCACAGAGAGAAGCCACAAATGCCACCACGCTCCGCCGTGCTACAGGACTACTGACAAGCACCGACGCCGTCGACTGCAAGTGGAACTTTCGAAGACAATTCTTCTAATTTTCAACCAAAAACCACCATAGACAAGTTCTACATTCTCCCACGAGTCTAGAACAGCAACGAACGTCACCGAAAAGTTATCCACGCGCCCTCACGAGCCACCCAAAGCCTCTGTGAGTGAGATCCACGCGCCCTCACGCGCCAGTCAACCCTCTGCAAGCATGAGGTACACACGCCACAGCTCGCACGTGACCTATGCATGCATCAGTGACGTCATCATTGCATGTGCAACGTCCGTGATAAGCTGTGACGTCAGCCCACGTCATCTTTGTCGCTGATAGCCGTTGACCTCATCGTTGACATCCATTGACCGATGTTGACCCAACCAGTTTACAGCATTTTCCGACCGGTTCGGTCATTTTCCGACCGGTTAGCTCTCTTTCCTGACTAGTTCATCCATTTTCCGAACGGTTCTCAAGGTTTTCCGATTGGTTTGACCATTTTCCGACTGGTTCTTGGCATTTCCAGACCGGTTCTTGAGGTATTTCGACGTTCTTAGTCTATTTTCAGCCTTATTTTCTTCGTATCAGCTCTACAAATATCAGTTTTTCTCAAATTCATTCAAGAATCGATTGAGTTTACTAGTACATAGCCTATCATGGACAAATTAGAAGTCACAATGCCTATTCAAACCATATTTAATGGATCAAATTATATTCTATGGGCTCAAGAAATGTCCAGTTTTCTAAGGGGACGTAAGCTTTGGTGTTATGTCAACGGAAGTCTTCGCGAGCCTTGTCAGGCTGTCGAAGAGGATGATGATAAATTTGTTAAACGATTGGAGGAGTGGGAGAGCAAGAATCACCAGATACTCATGTGGTTTTGAAATACTTTGATTCCATCTATCAAACTTCAGTTTGGTTGTCTAATACAACAAAGGAAGTCTGGGATCTTCTTGCTAGTCATTATTCCACATCAAATATTACTTATCAATATCAACTATTAGGGAACTTACATCGCATGGGTTAAGAGACAGATCAGTCTATTTATGAATTTCTTTCTTCCATGCATGCCATATAGGACCAACTTGCTTTATCTGAACCAACATGGGATTCGACTATTGATGCTCGTAAGTTTGCTAAATATCGTGATCATATGCGGGATATGCAATTTCTGATGGCTCTAAATGATGAGTATGAACTTGTGCGAGTCTCACTTTTGCATCGGGATCCTTTACCTCATCTTGAGGTAGTTGTTTCAGAGTTATTAACTAAGGAAACTTGCCTTGCGACTTTAAAAGCACAACGTGCTACTCCACTAGTTTCCACTCCTACAGATGTAGTACTTGCTACTTCAGGCTCATCCTCATGGCGTAAATCTTATTGTACGTACTGTCGTCGACTTGGTCATCGTGCATCAAACTGTTATCAATTACAATCCAAGCAACCTACAAGAACAAACAACCGATCCCGTTTTAGAGGTTTAGCTGCACGCCGCCCATCCACTGCTGCTTCTGTCATAGAGGATTCTTCTAATAGTTCATCTATCACACTATCTTTAGATGATCTTTGATCCACAGTTTGTTACATTCTTCAAGAAACTTGTACTTCTAGTCCTTCTACTCTGTCGGTCACTTTAGGTACTCCTGATTCATGGTTCTTTGATTTTGCGTGTTGTAATCACATGACTTCCCATTCCAATTTATTTAAGTCAAAATCATATAATTCACAAACAACTATTATTCACACAGCTGATAACTCTCAAATGATAGTTAGTCATACAGGGAACGTTTCAACGCCAACCTTGTCCTTACCCGATACTTTTATGGTTCCCAACCTCTCTTTAAATTTGATATATGTGGGTCAGCTATGTGAGCTTGGTTTTGATATTCATTTCTCTTCAAATGGTTTCGTGTGCAGGATCCAAGGACGAGATAGACAATTGGGACATACCATAAAGTGGGACAGTTGTTTGAGCTTGTTTCCTTAAAGCTTCTCAACTCATTCTGCCACAGTTTCATCTGAAACTTGGCATTCTCGTTTAGGTCATCCTTCTTTTTCTCGTTTAAGTCATTTGCTTTCAAGTGGTCATCTAGGTTCTGTTGACAATAAAATCTTTGATTGTCTATCTGGTAAGTTAGGAAAACATCATGCTTTACCGTTCAATATTAGTGAATCTGTCTCTTATACTCCCTTTGATCTAATTCATTTGGATATTTGGGGACCATCTCCTACTCCCACTATAGGAGGCTCTCGTTATTTTGTGATTTTTGTTGATGACTATTCATGTTATACATGGCTTTATCTCATGAAAAATTGATATGAACTTACCCATATCTATGGCAATTTTGTTGCCATGACCAAAACACAATTTTCTCGAGATATAAGGACAGAGAGTTTCTTATAATTCTTTCTTCAAACGGTACTATTATTCATCGTTCTTGTCCGGGAACTTCCCAACAAAATGGTCGAGCAGGGTGTAAACACAAACATATCTTAGATATCATACACACTCTTCTAATCTCAACATCTTGTCCAGAACAATTTTGGGGGGAGGCCTGTCATACTGCTGTCTACACTATTAATCGTATTCCATCACCTATTATTGGTAACATTTCTCCGTATGAGCGCTTGTATGACAGTATTCCTAATTACAGTCTACTTCGAGTTTTTGGTAGTGCATGTTTTGTGCATCTTCTTCCAAATGAACGCACGAAGTTAGAACCTTGTGCTCGTCTATGTTGTTTCCTTGGCTATGGCATTGAGCATAAAAGGGTATAGATGTTGGGACCCTATATCCAATCAACTTCGTGTGTCTCGCCATGTTTCCTTATAAAATGTGCTCATCTTTACATTCTTTTGCATCTTCTCCCACTGTTCCAAATGTTCATTTCTTCACAAATCCTTATGTCGAACTGTTCCTTAAAGTTGACACTCCTACATCTTCCTCTTTAGAATTGTCCTCTCCAAATCTTGATGCGAGTATCTCTGGAAATCCCACTTCAGCAGCTCCTGATATGTCTGTGCCATCCGTAGATCCACCTTTGGAAGTTCCTTCCTCTTCTGTTCGTCGCTCCGCCTGTGTAAGTCAACCTTTTGTTCGGATTCGTGATTTTCACTATTATTCCACAATTGCTTCTTTTCACGAGCCTCGCACATATAAAGAAGCTCGTACTAATCCTCTTTGGCAGCGAGCAATGGCAGATGAGTTGCAAGCATTAGAACACTCTCATACTTGGGATTTGGTTGATTTGCCTTCTAACAAGTCGACTATAAGTTGTAAATGAGTGTACAAAATCAAAACCAAGGCAGATGGTACAGTGGAACATTATAAAGCTCGACTAGTAGCAAAAGGCTTTACTAAGGAGTATGGCATTGATTATGATGAGACGTCTGCTCTAGTTGCACGTCTTACTTCTGTTCGTAGCCTTCTTGCTGTCGTTGCTATTAAGCGATGGCCTATAGTTCAAATGGATGTCAAAGATGCATTCCTTAATGGAGATCTCACTAAAGGAGTATATATGGATCCACCTCTTGGATATACTCATACTCTTGGTAAAGTGTGTCGTCTACTTCAAGCATTATATGGACTAAAACAGGCTTCTCGTGCATGGTATTCCAAGTTTAGTTCTACTATGGAACGCCTTGGATTTATATACAGTCCCTATGATAACGCTCTATTTGTTCAACGAACATCTCGTGGGAGTATTCTGCTAATGTTATACATGGTTTGGACTTAACAAATAGATTTCCATGTTCGCATTGAAGGTGATTCCCAGAAGTGTCGCCTGATCATCCGTGTTCCTCAATTGGTGAACAATTGATTGAGCTAGCTAGGTGTTGCCACTATTTTGCTTATGAAACATTTCCTCTTTCTATTGATTGCCTCAGTTCTTGTTCTGACATTGATGCAATGTAATCAATTTAGGATCTGAATACTGAATATGATCATGGAACCATATCATCGAATTAGTAATTACACTATAGTGGCTAGATATACGTATCCTCTGACAACTGATGATTATATATCTTGGTTTTTTTTTTTTTTTTTTTTGGTCAAAAAGATAATAATATTACCGAAAAGTAGAAGAAGCGTTTTGCAGCGAAAGACAACAGTTCACGTAAAAACAAAGGAGGATTAAAGACCCAATCTGCAGGTAGCGAACCGGCCTGATGGGCTTTCGCGGCCCGGTCCGCCACCTGGTTCATTCCCCTCCTGTAATGGACGATCCGCAGATTAGGGCAACGCTGAAACAGCTCTACACATTCGTCGATCAAAGCTCTGATTTCCCAAGGCAGCAGTGCATTGTGGCAGAACATCTCAACGAGAACGGAGCAATCGGTTTCCAAGGTCATCCGATCTGAGGTTTTGCCCTTGTCCTGCACAAAGTGTAGATTGTGGTTTAACGCCGTTGCCTCCGCTTGCAAGGCTGAGGATGCAACCACCGATCGAGCAAAGCCATCGATTAAAATAGGGGTGTGCAAAATACTCGGGAACTGCCCGAAACCGGACCGGAACCGCCCGGAACCGGCAGTTCTTGAGGGAACCGGTCCGATTCCCGGTTCCATGGGCGAATCCGCCCACCCAGACCGTACCGGAACCTTTTTAATATTAAAAAAAAATTACTAAAAGAAACCCTAGATTAGATCTCATTTCCTCACTCCCTTTGTCTTCTATTCTCTCTCTCTCTCTTTGTCTCTTCCTCGGTTCCTCCTAATCCTATCGCCATTTCGATTCCTCCCCGAGCGTCAACACCGCCGCCGTTGCTCCTCCGCCACTGTTGTTCGCCCCCTCGTGTCGGCCGCCACCCGCCATAGCCACGGAAAATTGTTTCGCGACCGTTCTATGTTGAAAACCCGACCATAGACCTCCTCCCCTCCTTCCCAACTCATAGACCCGATTATTCTATGTTGAAAACTAAAATTGTTTCATGTCAAGATCGGTTCCATGGATCTACCCAGGAACCGAACCAGACCGGCGGTCTGGTTCCCGGGTGGATCCATGCAACAAACGAGTGGATCCCGGTTCCAATTTTTCAGAACCGGTCCTTAGCGGGCGGTTCCCAGTTCTAGGTCGGGAACCGCCCGCCCGGACCATGCACACCCCTAGATTAAAAGGCCTGATGAGGTTCGACAGACACAGGCGATCGATGCTTCGCTGCTTTGAGGTTGGTAAGTAGCATCAATATTTAGTTTCAGTTCATCGTGATCTGGCGGACGCCAAAAGGAGTGCTGATCTATTTGCTGCGTGTCCTTTCTCTATTTCTGTCGAGATGGATTCCAATTTGCCATGGCACTAGCTAAGGCTGTCTGCACTATACAGTACGGTTGGGGTTGCTGCTAGCGAAAGATGAAGTGGTTGCGGGCCTTCCAAATGTACCAAAGGATGGATTCGATCGTTTCCAAGTCTGGTGAGTCACTGTGATGTTCTATGAATTTGACCAACCATGCTTCTATCTGATTTACTGCTCTAATGTGTTGCTGTATGTTGATTTCTAGATGTTCCCATATGTGTTGTGTCCAAAGGCAGAATAAAAACAAATGTTCTGGTGACTCAATAGCCTGGTTATCACATAGACTGCATGTAGGATCTTGTATAATATGACGATGATAAAGGTTTTCTCGAGTAGGCAAGGCGTTTTTACATACTGACCATAGGAAGGAACGAAGTTTTGGAGATGAGTTCATATTCCATACTGCATGCCACAGTCTGCAAGGTATCTGAAAAGAGGATGACGCTTGATTTGAGTTGTGATTGATTTGTTTCTTCCTTAGGAGATTATAACAGCTCTTTACAGTGAAAGATCCATTTAGCTTGCCTCTCCAAATAAGTCTATCCTTTGTATGCTGTGGCCGAAGTGGAATAGACATAACCTCTGCTACTATATGACAATCAAAATGATGTCTTAGAAGAGTAAGATTCCACTCATTGCTGTTTGGGATCATGAAACCTGCAAGTTTTTCTAGTTCTCCTCTAGGGGCTGGTCCCCCTATAATTCCTGATTCCAACCATCTATCCTGCCGAGGCTGAATAAGAGTTCCATCCCCCACAGACCATTGCATGTGTTCCTCTATCGAATCCCGTCCTAGTAGTATGCTTTGCCAAGCCCATGAGGGACGAGTACCTTTCAGGGCATTTCTGAAATCTTGAAAAGGAAAATACAGTGCTTTCAAAACTTTATTAGATAGTGATAAAGGTTGTTGTGATATTCTCCATGCTTGTTTGCCTAGTAAGGCTTTATTGAAAGCAATAAGGTCTCTAAAACCCAAACCCCCGTCATCTTTTCTGTTTTTAAGTGCATCCCACTTCAACCAATGAATACCAGAGCTATTAGTACTCGATTTCCACTAGAATCTAGAAATTTGTTGTTCAATTCTTCTACAAATGAACACTGGTATCTTAAAAACAGACAAAGCATAACTGGGAATTGCCTGCACAATAAGCAAAATTTCCTTACCCCTTTTTTATATCAACTTCTCTTTCCAGCCTTGCAACTTAGATTGCACCCGACCCAATATCCACGAAAACATTTCCTTCTTAGAATGTCCCCAATCTGAAGGTATACCAAGATACTTGCTAGTTTTGTCTATCAGTGGGACTCGAAGTTCTCGGGCTAAGTTCTCTTGTAAAGCAATAGGACACAACTTATTAACAAACAGACCTGATTTGTTTCGATTCACCAGTTGTCCTGTGGCTAGGCAGTATTCATTGAGCACATTGGCTACATTTTGGCACCCTAGGGTCTTTCCAGCTAAGAAGAAAATAGCGTCATCTGCGAAAAACAAATGGGATAGAACGGGGCACCATTGGTTTAATTTAATATCTTTTATACTCCCCATTTCCACTGCTTGATTGATAAGCAAAGACAATGCATTGGCCATCAAGATAAATAGATAAGGCGATAGAGGATCACCTTGTCTCAGACCCCGTGACGGGTGAAAATAGGGTAGAGCTTCACCAGTGAACTTCACGCTTAAGGAGACTGTTGAAATACATTGCACAATCCAGTGAACCCAGCAATCATGAAATCCAATTTTGAGAAGATAGTCTTTAAGAAAATCCCACTCGACTCTGTCGTATGCCTTTTGTATGTCTAATTTGAGCACCGCTTAAAATTGTTTGGTTCTTTTATGAGTCGTAATATGATGAAGAACCTCTTGAACCACTATGATGTTATCTTGAATTTGACGCCCTCTGACAAAAGTGCTCTGTTCTGGCGCTATTAGCTGTGGTAGCAAAGGCTTAAGTCGATTTGCAAGGACTTTAGAAATAATTTTGTAGATAAAGTTGCATAAACTGATTAGTCGGAACTGATCTAGCCTTTCTGGGTTGGATGTTTTTGGTATCAGGGAGATATAAGTCCTATTGTAATCCGGTATCATCACCCCTGTCTGAAATTTTTTTTGCATAGCCATATAAACATCATCTTGTACTATATCCCAATGAGAATGATAAAAAAGGCCATTTAAACCATCCGGACCCGGTGCTTTAGCTCCGCCTAATTGAAAAGCTACTATGCGAACCTCATCTCGAGTAACCTTAGCGATAAGTTTCTCATTCATCTCCGCTGATACAAGTGGATTGCATTTTGCAATGGTAGGACTATAGTTACGATGCCCTGATGTTGTATATAAATGCTGGAAAAAGGACAACGTCATCTCCTTAAGCTGTTGCTGATCTCTAACCCATCTAAGTTGATCATCTTGTAACATGCATATTCTGTTTCGCTGTCTTCATTGAATAGTTGATGCATGAAAAAAGTGCGTGTTTCTATCCCTCCACTTAAGCCAGTTAACCCTTGAGCGCATAGCCCAGAATTGTTCCTCCTGCTGCCATAATGTTTGAATTTGCTGCTTCAGATTGGCTATTGAGTCTTGGTCGTGCTATCCATACGACTAATTTATTAATGCTTGAAGCTGATATCGCAGGTGACTTATATGTTCTCTAGCATTAGCAAATTTCGAACGGCTCCACGATGAAAGGGCGAAGGAAGTAGCTTGGAGCTTTTTAAGTAAAGACGTTGGACCAGGCTGTGGGGAAGCCCAAGATTTAGCTACTATATCTCGACACTCTTTGTCCTGAAGCCAATAAGATTCGAAGTAAAAGGTACGTCTTTTTCTAATACCAACAGCTTCAGTGAACAATAGAAGAGGGCTATGGTCAGAAGCAATGGCTAGCAGTGCCAATACTTTAGCAAATGGATAGGTGAGTCTCCATTCCTCAGTACACAACATTCTGTCCAACCGTTCTTTCACAATATTTTCATCATGTCTATTATTTGTCCACGTGTAGGCACAGCCTTTGTTGCCCAAGTCCATGAAAGAGCAGTCATTGAGGAGTTCTCGATATGACTACATACGGTAAGGATCTGCAAGACGCTTCCCTATTTTCTCCCATGGGTACAATATATCATTAAAATCTCCAACACACAACCAAGGGAGAGCATTCTCATTACTAATTAGACGTAATTCTTCCCAAAATTGTTGCCTAATATAAGTGACTGCAAGTGCGTGGATACAAGTAAGGCGCATTACAACTGCCGCCTCCAAGTTTGTACAGATCAAGTCAAAAAGGTTTGAAGACTGATGAACCAAATCCATAGAAACCTTACTATTCCAAAAAAGGGCCAGACCACCCGCCAAACCAGTAGGGTGTTCTATTAGACAGTCAGAGAATTTCAGCAGCTTCTGTAGGTAACGAATCTGCCATTCTTGGTTCTTGGTCTCCATTATAAACAAAATGTCAGGCTTTTCCTGGGTCACTAAGACCCTAAGAGCTCGAACTGTCAAGGGATTGCCCGAACCCTGACAGTTCCAACTAATTAACTTCATTGTTCAAAAGGTGGCTATTTTGGGCCAGCCACCATAGCCCATCCGAGGGATTCGTGTGCCCCCAAGACAGGAGTTTCTTGAAGAGAGGATTCATCGAGGCCTTCTGGAATCTGGGAAGGTAAGTCATGTGAGATATGTCGTTTAGCTTTTTTGATTGGGCCCGACCTTGCACTCAAAATTGAACTCTTTGATTTTTTGGACTTATGAGAACTAGTAGCTAGTTCAGTAATGTGGCTCTTTCGCTTGTATTGTACTGGTAGAGCTTTGTCTCGCTCACTTCTTGAAGAATCTTCGACTAGAGGTTGCCACCGAAGAGGTGCTACAGCTGTAATGAGCTGATTACATTCAGGTACCTCAACTATCTGTTTGTCCTTCTTATTAGATACTTTGTCCAAAGAAGGCAATGAGCCATGTTCCTGTGGTACAATAATCTAAGCAGGAGGAAACTGTGCAGGGGGCTAGGTGGTCTCCAGAATAGTCTCGGTATCGTCATCCAACATGTGCTTAGGCGTGTAAAAGGTACGCCAAAAAGGACTATGTGTGTTAACCTCCATCCGTAGCCACGAACCATAATACATACTGTCAAGGTTTTTCAGTGCATTATCATCCAAAGGAAAGTCTGGACAGTATGTCGCATAGTGTCCCAATTTACCACAGGAATAGCAAAAATGGGATAACTTTTCATATCGAAAATCTAACCAAAATGTCTTTCTTGCCAATTTAATCAAAATCCCTGTCTTCAGAGGTTGTTGGAGATCCATTTCAACACGAGCCCTTACTACTTTGGAATTAGAACCATCTCTTTGGTCAACTTTAACATCTATAACCCGTCCAATATGCCTAACTGCTTTACATATTATTGACTCAGTGTAGTGCTCAAGAGGTAGGCCGAAGACCCGAACCTTAACGCACAGAAGTAAAATCATAACAAAGGTAAACGGTGTGTTCGGGATCCAAGGTTTCAGAATAACGAGATGATTTGCAAATAACCAAGGTTCGTTGTCAAGTATACGCTGTTTAACATCCTTTGTTTTGAATCGCACCACGTAAATACCATCTTCTGCTTGCGAAATTGACATTTGAGCTGGACCTTATGCCCTCTTCATAGAATTTTGAAATGCCTGGAAATGGACAGTTGAATTAGTCAGAATTTTACCTACTAAGCTGAGACGACATTCCTCTAGTTTTTCTATAGGACCTGCCTCATCCCACACTTCAATCGGCTGCTCAGACCAGAGACGACCCATCCGGCAACACAGAGCAGCAAGTCGAGCGTCCTCGTCTTCACCAGGGGCGTCCATTTCACAAATACAGGCCAATTCAACAAATTAAGTTTGTGGTGAGTGGATTACGCAAACCCGCGGTCTAGCAATGCAAAGAGAAGCAGAGTTGACCATCGGTGGAATAAGAAAACCCTGGCGAGCGTTCTACTGCTTCGGAGTTTAGGATAGATGACATGCAAGACCCAATTTAAATGGAAGAAAGATGATGGTGACCCAGAGAGTGGAGATTCGTGAGTGGGTAAGAAGCCATAGCTAGAAATAAAGACGAAGCGAAGAGATTGAGCGGAAAAACTGAAATGAATAGATGATTAGGTTTTCAGTTGAAGAAGATGAGCTACCAAAAGGTAGAAGAGAGCTCTCACCAGAGGGAGAGAAAAAGCGAACTCGTTTGGCGGCGGTAGATCTGACTAACGTTTTGAATTGCTAGTTTGTCCCAGAACGTGGCACTCGATGCCTACTTGAAGCGTACAAAAACAATGTTGTTTCATGGATCGGATAATCCAATAGCTTTCAGAGCAAAACAAAACCGACATTTGCATTATCTGGTTCGCTTGCAAATGGCACTGCTGGGTAGTCCCATGAATTGCTTTGAGTTTCATTCTTTACATGGTGTAGTCGAGATGTCGTCAGATGTAAAGAAGTCGCATCTCTTTCAGCTGCTCCTTTGCGAAGCCTCCTCTCTATTTTCAATTCCGAGCTTCATAATTGTGTTTTGCTTTTAGCATTTGTCTTTAAGATTGCCGCAAAAAATCAACTTTTTTTATACAATCCGAATGATAAACGAAAAATCATGTTGGAGAAATGCTCGCGTTCGTTACCACATTCTGGATAGCATTCGTTTTTGCCCAAAAGCTAATTCCTTCTGCAATAAAACCAAATTAGTTCACGAAATTCCTGAGAAATGCATTCGTCTCCTTTTCGATTTGCCTATACTAAGACAATATGCATTCTTTACTCAACCTCGGTCCTCTCCACTCGCTCCAGAAGCTTTTGGAGAAGTGGAAGATCGTCCTCTTCGATCTTCTTCAACAAGCTGTCCACGAACCCGTGCTTCTCCGAGTCCCCAAGCTTTGCGACTTCCACCGCCCGACAGTCCATCACCGCCGCCCTCTTTGATCTTTCACCAACATACTACAGATGGAACCAACGAAGGCCACCGACCTTCGCCTCATATTTGGGCGAGGACCGTCTTTCCGCTGAAATTCGGAAGGAGGGCCGGGGTCCTTGCTGTCTGACTGCACTATCCTTCCCCTTGTTAGAAAATAAGTAAAATTGATTTTGTTTTTTTATTAGTTTTTTGGCCTAGAGTAAGCATGATGCATGAAGCTCTCAAACTGCCAAAGATAGGTGTCTTCAAGAAGCCCACGGTTATCAAGAAAGAAGCTGGCAACACAAAGGAGAATATAGCATGCACGAAGACAAGTGTGTGGGCCTAACATGTAACACATGAGTTGGACGTGGCAGAGGGTGATGACATAAGGCATACATGCCATATGTGTACTTTTGACTTGTCAAGACTGAGAGCATGATGTACGGGACAGGAGGACACACACCTTTTAGCTTGCACCACAAAACTTTTGCCGCTTCACTAGGCAGTGTATCACTTTTTAAAATAAATAGGACACTTAGAGCGCCATCTCTGCTGAACTCCGCCGAAAATTCTACATGGCAATTTTTGATTAATTTTTCTTACCTACGTGACTCACGCGGAGAGCCGACTCAGCAAAAAAATGTAAAAACAATTCCGTTTTGGTATAGATTTGAATTTGAATTTAAATATTAATTAAATTAACAACCAAATTTATAAATAAATAAATAAGAAAATGAAGAAGGTGAAGAGCGACTGAGGGCTCAACCTTCGCCGCCCTCGCCTCCCCACAGTCACCGGGGGGTCGCCGACAATGGCCGACACTGTGGCCGACCCTTCCCGATGAGGGCTGGGAGGCGGCGGCAACGAGGGCCGAGCCCTCAGCCCGCTATTCATCTTCTTCCTTTTATTTTATTTTTTTGTAAAATTTGGTTTTAAATTTATTTTAATTAATTTTTATATTACTTATTTAGCCACGTTAGCAACAAAACAATGTCGTTTTGCACTTATAATATAAAAGGTTACTGTCAAAACTTCAACAAGTAAAAATCTAGAAAAGGACGAAAAATCTGAAAAACTATAAAGAAACATCAAGCAGAAAATCATATTGGAGAAATGCATGAAGTAGTTTTGAAATGGGTTGCATTCGTTTTGCCTTAAGACGAACTCAATCTGCAAGAAACCAAATTAATCCATGAAATTCGTGAGAAATGCATTTGTGCCCTTCTAGTTTTGCCCATAATTAGGCAGTTGCATTCTTTGCTCACCTTGATCCTCTCCACTCGCTCACGAAGCTTCTAGAGAAGCTGAAGACGGTTTTATGTGGCATTACTCATCTTCATGTTATGTCAATGACCCGTATAAATTTACATTTCACCAAACAAAAAGAAAAAAAAAGGAAACTTTTACATAAACTCGATCAGAAGTATCTCCCCATGAGAAACTAAAATTTATGAGCAGAGAACATTGAAGTATGGTAAGTGAAAACAACTCAATGACATACATTTTCTATCCCTTCGCTTTAGCGACGATAGAGAATAGAGATCTTTTATTGCTTATATGGAGAGAAGCAGGACGACCTGAAAGAAAGTCCGTGTCTAAAACATGACATCTTCCATGCTACATGGGCTTGAACAGCTGCTCTAGCAGAGAAAGCCCGACCTTGTTGGACTACTAGTTAAGAACCCAAGTGCTTCAATTAGCCTGTTCACATGAATAGTTCTTCTGTCCAGTGCACGACGTACAACGAGCAGAAGTTCCCATTTTTAACGGTCAACGCCCATGTTGCATCTTCTTGTTTTACCCACCTAAATTAGCAATACAAACTGAAAAGCATGAGTATCGATTGCGTCCGCTTGTAATGCGCATGATAGACCACATCGTCGATTTGTAGAGCACGGCATGTCAGTTCCAAAATGGCCAAATCTAAGAACCACATCATGGTGCAATTAGAAGCCTGCATTGAATCTACATCTAAGTAGCACCAACACCGATATCAATATCAACACACGACATGACATAACATGACATGCCGACAATTTATTTTTAAAAAATTAGAGAATTCCAACATGTCGAGACACGTTGTGTATTAAATGTATATTTTTATATATACATGCTAAATTATCATTTTCATGATTATTTTAATCAAGTCTCTTCTAACATGCTTTGACACACAAGTCTAGAATGTCGATAGCTTTTTTTTTATTATTTTTTTTACCTTTAAGCTTTATGGATAATTTGAATGGAGTTAAATTTGTCAAATAAACTATGAATGATATTAACAAATAGTAAATTAATGTTTTTAGTGTAAATTCATTTTTAGCTCCTTTTGTTATCATTATTTTTTATTTTTTTACATACTTACATTTTGACCCCTTATTTATTGAAAAATTTTATGATTGACCCGGTGCTTATCGGAATTTCGAACTCTCATGTCGGAATCGGAGAATATTGGGAGAGTTGACAAGGTATCGGATTTTTCGACACATATTAACCGAGGGCTGTAAAATGTCGAAAAGTATCGGATACATGTTGAAGTGTCCTACACAACACGAAAAGTCCTGGATAGTATCGGTGCTTCATAGATCTACATGACATTTCTTTTGTGCATTTGCATTGAGTGGTATTTTGGTTGATTATCGGGGATCATCTTGTCGAGGAAAACTCCCTAATTAATTTTGAAGATTGACTAAATATTTCTTAGTTGTCCTTTGATTTCGATGGTAAGCTTTTCTAGGTGGAAACTTTGATATGTATCATCAGAATTTACTTATCAAACTCAAGGATGCATTGAATCCTTAATATTCAATCTCAACGAAATAAGGATATTAGTTCAACTATGAATCATTGTGCTTATGGCTAGAAAATTAGCATAGATTCCTTACCTTATAAATACCGATTGTCTAAAAGGAAGATATTAAATACATTATTACTTATTTGGAATATCTCAATCTATCAACAAGACAATCAATTGTAGACGGAATGTTCTCTAAAGGAATGATTCGACTTATGGAAACCCTATCTGCTGTATGGACAGTAGATCTTTCGGGAAACTTCATTCTTAGCAATAAGCAATTAGATCTTCTTCAACATTCAAGTTCAACGGATTGAATAGATGAATGATCCTTAGAGCTTGGTCCAACAATCAACTTGGACATTGAGGAATACAAAAGAAACTTGTAATGCTAAAGGATGCCAAGAGAATATCAAAGTTTTAAATTCCAAAATTCAACATAGTTTGTAATTTCTTAGAGATCATGAGTGTGAGATTAGATAATCTTTCACACGAGTTTGAATAGTGAATACTTAGTCCTTGTAACTTCTTATCAATTCATCATAGTGAAATCTAGCTTATAAGTTGTCAACATGGGAGAGTGGACGTAGATTTGTCAATACCAAACCACTATAAACTTGTTGTGTACAATTTTTCTATCCCTTTATCTCTTGCTTATATTTTGTGATAGATTGTTGCACATTGAAAAGATCTGAGCACTGCATAGCTTGTCTCCAAACGTTGTCCTCTCACAATAATCTTAATTTTATTTCAATTCCGCATTGTCACATATTCACCCCCTCTAGATGATAGATCTAGCCCTACCTCATCTCTCCTTCTCTCGATTTCATCAAAGATGGGTTAGTAATGTCGAAAGCAAATGACTCAATGGAAAACTCTTTTGGAAAGTCACTTTCTCTATGATCTACAGTCCAAAGCATCAATATTGTTCTCTTTAAAGACGTATATTCCAGTCACAATACTATCTCGAGTAAATATTGTATGTCAAAATAGCTATATTATATTTCTTGAGATCATAACATATTGCCAATCTTTCATTCAGCTAGTGTCCAATAGTTTTTTTTTTCTTAATTATATTATAGGTACTTTAAAAGACAAAGTTATCGATTGTAAATTTTGTATGCTTGTTATCAGTCCACTAAATAATACCTCGAATTTGTTGGGTTTTTAAATTTGAACATAAGCCACTTCCTTATCCATCATACTTACAATTAGTGACATATTTTAGTAATCTTTTTTTTTTTACACGTCAAATTCATATCCTTAACATTTTGATTTGCAGAACGTTATTCTACCCTAGTCCTATCCCATCTCATTCAATCAAATCAATTTCACAACTAGGTCCATTCAAGACAAAGCCATGGCCATTTTGGAGGCAAACCACACACTCCATGTTCATCCCCCACCTCATTGATGGTTTCCTTTACAAAATTCAGAGATCTGGCCCCCTCCTACAAAGATGCAACAACAACCTCTCTCCTCCCAGTCCTCGAGATAGCAAAAACGAGAAGAGAACTCTCGTAACCAATATTTTTCCAACATAAACATAAAATCCAGGCCCAATATATAAAATAATACATGGGTTCCACATGATATCTATCCAAGAGAATGATAAAATCCCCACGTGTAGACATCACATGAAACTCTCGACATGTCCATCAATCATTTGCTAGCTTCAAAGTCAATCAATCTTTGAGACTCTCTAATCAAGATATGCAATCGAGATTAGATAAGAAAAATGAAATCTGAGAATAGGAAAATTCAGAACCCCACTCGAGATATGCTCCTGGGGGTTTTCTTGATCCTATCCGAATCCCAAATCTCCCACGTGGCCGTTGAAGGTGTTCGCTTCAATGGACAGCAACTAGGAAAATGAAGAGCTGAATGGGAATTCAAGAGAGGAGCACCACAAAATTTCCAAACAAAAAACCAATAAAAAAAAGTTTTCGATAAAATCTAGAGATTCATAAATAATTACATAAGATCAACATCATAAAAAATCTCAAATTGATGCATTCTCATCACATTTCATCCTAAGTAAAATTTCATATCGTAAAAAAAAATATTAAGATACTACATACATGTCACATTTATCCAATTTTATCTTAAGATTTTAATAGATTTATCGCAAGTGTCGTGGAAAGAAGAGAGAATGCCGTCCAAAAACGACAAAGGCGTTTGTAGTCCCATGAAAGGGACGGGAGCGAGGTGGTCACGACTCCCTTATCCATAATATTGGTACCCGCTGAGTTGACAGCAGCTTTGGATATTGTCGCCTAACCACCGCCCGCGGGCGTGCGATGCCCTCCCACGATTTGGACTCGTCTCTGCTGTTGGTGGCGTTTGAATTTGATTCTTCTTCGTTAAAAAAAAAATATTGATTCTTCTTCGTCTTCTTCGTGTTTTTGCTTTCTCGAGAAGGAAGGCGACTGGGGCCATCACACGTTTTGGACGCTGCCATTCAGCTGCTCTTGATGAAGGAAATAATGCGATCACGGATTGGATATCGTCCTCTAGCTTTACGCACTCGTAGCATCGATTCGAGCCGCAAAATCATGACTATATTTGGTTAGACATGGCATCCTGTTCTTTTGTTTTGATAGTGTTTCTTCCCTCAGTTTCCTCCGGCTGATAATGATTCGTCGCCACTATGAAAAAGAAACTCCAATTGACTATACCTCGGAGGAATTATTTTCTTCAAAAGATAACTCAAGTAACGAGTGATTGAAAAAATAAATAAATAAAGTTAGGTAGAAGCGCATAATTATGTACGTCGAGCAAGTAAAGGTGTTGACACTTTCATAAGTTCCCGAGTACCAAATTCTCAAATACCGATAACCGAGGAGAGTTCGTGAGAGAACAAATCTCAATTGATCGTATTACACAAAAGACATACAAAAGTTTTTGTGCAGTGCGACATTTATGCGAGAAGTGCGAGAAATTAAGCTGTATCGGGACATCTTTAGGAGGGTACGGGTGCATGTATATATTGCTTTTTAGGGCCTTTGGTTTGGTGAGTTTGATGGGAGAAGGATTAAGGATTAACCCAAGATCTTGGAACTGCCACCTACTTTGTCGGCCTTTTCCTTGATTCTTTATTGAATCTTGAAAATGAAGTCTTGTCCCCACATGGCATGTCTCTCTCTACTACCCCCTTTGAATGTCGTTTAAAGAGAAAGGTGAGAACAAGTCATCCTTTCATCATTTACAAGTTTAGAATACTAATCGCATAAATCACTTTATAGATACATAGTGACTTAGTTGATAAGAATAGAGATTGGTAAAGAGCAAAAGTCATCGTGAAAAGAACAATTGACAACTTGATGAGTAGAAATATTTTCATATATTTAAGCCCCTTTAGATAAATGTGGATAGCTTGAAGAGCATGGATAACTAATGAAGTTATCGACAACAAAATTTGGTATCTTGAGATGAAATCATTGACATGTAACTAGGGTTGAACGATTTTAGGATTACTCCAAGTCAATTGGAACCGATTTCTCAGTTTTTTGAATTTGGAACCTACATACCCTAGAACCTATCTTGTCAGTCGATTCTCATGTTGGTTCTAGAGTTTACACGGGAATTGGTCAGTTTTTGTTTCATTTCTTTCTTCTTCTTTTTTATTTTATTTTTAATTAAGCAAAATGAAAGTGAATGTAACAATAAAAATTTTCATTTGTTAATAACAACAATCCATAAAAAGATTAACGCACAAAATAAATAAGTAATCAAAAGTTCATAACACGTAACATAAAACTTAAATTATAGAACTTTAGCCTTCTATCGTCCATTTAAAAAAAAAAAAATGTCTCAAAATTTTAATAACCCAAAATCAAAAGAAACAACAACATAGTTAATCACTTATTAAATTAAGTTAAACCACATATACTCATTCCACTTCATCAATTTCTAGTTCCCAATCAGCTCTTCGATTCACAATTTTGTTCCTACCCAAGAATTGAGAACCAAACCACATAGAAACGTTTATATTTATTTATTTATTTTGAATTAGGAATCAGATCGATAATGGTGGGAACCTAGAATAGATAGGTTTAATAGATATTCCTGATTCTACCCTGGACCCATGCTTATTGAGCAATAATATTTTTTATATTTAAGGGTGCAAATAGTAACATTTCTATTTAGGGGAACGATTTCTTTTCGAAAAATAATTCTTTTCTATTGCCATTCTTCGAATAATTTCTGAGTAAAACAACGAGTTTAGTAACTATATAAAATTTTTATTATCGGAATAAAAAAAAAAAAAAAGAATAGAAATGTATTTGGTACAATCCAACAAAAAAAAAAAAAAAAGGAACGCGTTTGATCGCCGTCACCGCCATCCACTCGCCACCCACAGCCCATTGTCGCCATCGACAACCGCCATCGACCGAAGGTCCGCGCAGGTTGGCTGCAGCAAGCGTTGACGATTGGTAGCGATAGTGGCAGTGGCAACAGCAGCCAACGGTTGTGAGAGGCGACTAGCCAAAGAATGGCAACCTACAGGGAGCAGCAATGAAGAAAAAGAAAAGAAAAAGATAAAATAAAAGATGACTTATTTTTAGAAATTGTTCTCAAGAACAAAATGCAACTTTTTTTTTTAACTTCTTATTTCTTTTCCAAATCTATTCCCCGGTTATTTTTCTATTATAGGGAATACAAAAATTGGTTGATCTTACCAAACGGATTTCTATTCTTTTTTGTTCGAAAGAGCAAAAGAACAAAATAATAGATGAATAAAAATGTTCCCATGCACTACCTAAGCTTCTTGTCAATAAGTGTTGTTGTAACTTCTTGTAACTATAAATAGAGTTAGGAAGCTAAGCATTTATCAAAATTTAGCAACCACCCCAAGATGAGAAGTCATGGTGACATGAAGATACGAAGATGTGAAGGCATGATTAAAATTGTTTAAGAACTAATTGCAGGCAATTATGCTGTGAAAACTATGTTAGGGTTATGCGTTCAAACACAACGAAATAGAGAATAAATGTAAGAAAGAGAAATCAAAATATAATATTTATTCCAATTCATAATAAATTAAGGCCACATCCGGTAGAATCCAATAGAGAATTCAACTATAATTAGCACATCTCATTTCAACCCTCAATTGCAAGAGAAAAATTATATATCACAAGTAAATTATTCATGGGCTCAAACCAAAATTATAAATATAGTATAAATTAAAGCTATAAGAACCCTTTGGCGGCTCATTGGCGAGCGGGAACCCGATGCCTTCCCAACACTCTATAAATACAAGTGTTTGCATGAGTTCCAATATTGTACCTCCATTTTAAAGTATATCATTGATTTCCTAGTACACTTGTGATACTTCCTATAAGGAATCGCTACAAAACTTATCCTTCTTAATAAAATTGAAGAACCACTTCATGAGAGATTTTCATCGTTGAGGCAAATTTTAGCGAAAAAATACATGGCTCTATTTTTCTTGGAAAATGGTTCCAATTCAATTTTGCCACATTGAACCAAAATTTGGGAAAATTAAAATGCAATCAAATCAAGTCAAGCAATAACCAGGGGTTCACCCCAGTGGCCACATTTCCAACTTGGAATGGGGAGTTTGGGGGTTCAAATTCCTACCTTCTCAAGAGGGATTGAGGTGAACGATTTCATTTCAGGAGTGGATTTTGACTCCCACGTCCTGCAAGGAACCGACCAAAAAAAAAAAAAAAAAGTCGAGCAATCAATATCTAGTCAAGCCAACTCGTTTAACACGCTAGCTTGACTTGAATCCATTGATTCAACTTGATCCAAGTATTGAGTTTTGAATCGAGCTTTTACATTTTATAGATATGCATCCATTCATAAGATTACGTTTTCCGACTTGAATATGAGATTAACAATCAAGTCACTCGGACTCTAAAATACAATCCAATTGAATTCAAATTACAAACCCATTTCAAACGACAAGTCACTCGGATTCTAAAACACAATCCAATTGAATTCAAATTACAAACCCATTTCGAGATTAACCAATGTACATAAGATAACGACGAAACCCATTTCAAACGAGGAGATTAACCAATGTACATAAGATAACGCAGAGCAGACCGTTTCGCGAGGTGGGGGAGCCAATGCTACACGGTCGCTGCTTGACCATGTCTTGTCCCATTCCCCCACCTAATTCATTATCATCATCATCATCAACACACTCCAGTCAAAACGCAAGTGGCACGACAAAAGAAGATCTCCTGCTTACTGTGATCAAATCTTCCATTTTTCAAAACCGGGAAAAGGCGAGAAAAAGCTTTAGCAGATAAGGACGGGGATCATCCGCTCTTATCAACTCAACTCAAACACGTCCACATCAAGAACCTCATCTGGTTTTTTCTTTATCTGTTATACCGAGTTGGAAGATAAACCCGGGTGCTGAACCGGTCTTTCCGCATGCTGGGGACAGAGTCGGATGGAGAGATATGGTTCTTTAATGCCCACCCTTGATCTCGTAATCACTGTGCTAATGATGTGACTGATTCCCCTCACTGCAGTCCGAACAAGGAATAAAGCATGAACAGAGCCAAGAGCAGAGTAAAAGAACAGAGCACTCTTGAAAGGGAAATTAGCATTTATAATCCGAGAAAATAAGACGATACAGAGATTTCAAGGACTTGACCAAAAACCGATAATCAACAATACAAGCCCCAAAAAGCCAACCCCAGATCGAACTTCCACGTTCTTGTTTCTTCCTATACAGAAATCTGCAATTGCATTGCGAATATTTTAAGAATTGCTTACTGAAACTTCATTTACAAAGAGAGGGAACCGGAAAGTCATCGGACCACAAAACAGAGACTTGAAATCTCTCTCCCGCCTGCCAATATTTACACCTTGAGAAGAAGGAGGTAATCATCATCAACAATGGAAATGAACACGAGATATATTCACACATCCGAGTCAGAGATTAATCAACAGGCCACCCGATTGCCGAACACCGCCCACCAGCCCCAAAAAATCACTTCTTTCGACCCAAACAAAATTCGAGCTCCGAGTCGACTCGGGGAGGACTCGAAGCTGCTTCTTCGGCCTTTCACATGACCAGCTCAGAGACCCAACCCACGTCGGGACCGGAACCGGACCCCACAAGGTCGGCGCCATCGAGGGAATTCTCCTTGCTGAGCTTGGCGTACATCTTAGCCCTCAAATCTCTCCCGGACTCGACCCTTTCCATCGAAGGCTCCTCCTCGCAGCGACGGTGAGACTCCCACAGATCAAAGAGCCCGCCTCCGCCGCCGAGTTGCCCGTACCGCGGTGAAGACTCGGCCCTCGGAGTCACCGGCGCCGCAAGGTGGCACCCGGGTCGGAGCGGGGACCCGAAGAGAGACCCCCCCATCTGCCCGCGGGGGCTCATCTTCATCTTGGCGATCTGCATGTTCCTCATGCAGGCCACCAGCTCGCTCACCGATCCGGGCGACCCGCAGCAGCCGCCGCGTTGGTTCGGGGACATCGGGGGCGAGTTGGTCGGTGGCGAGATCGGGGGCGACGAGGTGGTCAGGATCGAGGTGGGCGAGGATATGAAGGAGGCCGACCACGGCTTGGTGAAGTAGGAGTCGAAGGCGGCCGCGGCGGCGGCGCAGGGGCGGACCGGTGACCCGAACTCGGAGTCGGTGGCGCTCTTGGGGCTGTGCTGCTGCTGCTGGGCGGGGAGGACCCGAAGCTGGTCGGGGGAGTGGGCGAAGAAGCAGACGCGGCGGCGGCAGCTCTGCCCGTCCTTGCACGCCTGCGTCCGGTATCGCTCCGGGTGGAGCCAGCACTCAAACACGCCGTGAGCGAACTCGCACGTGTCACCTTTCTTGCACGCACCTGCACGAAATCAAGAAAATCTCACTCGAATCAAGAGGAACTCACTCAAATTTCGTCGCGCAGAGAACCCAAAAATCCTGCATAATTCACAATCAAAGTCTTAAATATGATGTAACCAATCAGAATCGACATTTTGGCCGAAAATCTCTCATTTCACCCGGATCAAAACCGATCAGAAATTAACCAAAAGATATCATTTTTCTTCGTTTGATAAATCTCGGAATGGTGCAAATATTCACTAAATATTTTGCATCGATAATATAAAAATGAACTAAAATAAAAAAGCGAAACCGCCCATCTTCCTTAACCCAACCGAGAATCCTTAAAATAATCCAAAATGGGTAAAAAAACTTAATCTTCTCTAAACAAATCACCGAATACCAAAAATGGAGAACCTGGGCACCCCCTAAATCCAGATAAATTTACAGATCCAAACAAAACAGCACGAGAAAATGCAGTTTTTTGTTTATTTTTATTTTCCATTTTTCTCTTCTGCATCGCATGTTACTGTTTCCCTTACCTTTGCGGAAATCGGGACATGCAGTGCCGGAGTAGAAGAACCGGCGCGGGTCCCTGCGTCGCGCCTTCTCGCCGGGGTGCGCGTACGGGCACTCTGTCCAGTCGTGCGACCTCCCGCGCGCGCACTTTCGCACCTTGAACTCGTACATCCGGAAATCGTCGCAGCCCAGCACCCCGTCCTCCCCCTGCGCCCGCGCGTCCTCCTCGTCCTCCTCGTCCTGGTGGTGGTTCGACGGCAGGAACCGCCGCAGCGCCGTCAGGTCGTTGCAGCACTCCCCTCCTCCCGCCGCCCCGCCGGCATTGCCGCCGCCGGAGTACGTGGAGTACGGAGAGTACGGGGAGTACGGCCCGCCGCCGCCGCCGGGGGCCGGGTCGTCGAGCGGGTCCCACACGGGGGGGATCTGGACGGTTGGGGTGGAGCGGGCGTGGTGGTCGCCGCCGCCGGCGGCCATCGTCATCATCATCATCGTCGCTTCTTCCTCCTCCTCGATCGTTTCACTCGCCGGAGATGGGACTCCAGTTCGGAGTTTTCGCAAGGCGATGCGATGGTCTGAGAGTCAGTAAGGGGCTTCTTTTTATTAGAGGTGAAGTAACCGTGGTTGGGTTAATTGTTAACCCTGGTTGGGTCTACTAAATCTACCGCCTCCACTTCCTACTGCGGTTAAGATATTGCGGGGGCGGGCGATCGGGTCACCGGGGCGAGCACGGGGCCCGGGCCCCGGGGGGACACGTGGAGGGCGGGATG
The DNA here is from genome assembly GCA_014182575.1 of Eucalyptus decipiens. Lineage (NCBI taxonomy): Eukaryota > Viridiplantae > Streptophyta > Magnoliopsida > Myrtales > Myrtaceae > Eucalyptus > Eucalyptus decipiens. The sequence continues at coordinate 46,596,730 of CM024611.1, read as the reverse complement.
GGCGGGCGGGTGACGGGGGCGGGGGTGACGGGCGGGTGAGATGGGAGGGAGTCTGTGGATAAGACAGAGAGAAACTGCTGTCGTGGCAATTGGATTTTATAGGAGCAGAGGTGATGGTTGTCGAAATCACGGGATAAACGGTGGGAGGGGGGAGGGGAGATGTGACGTGGATACCGGGATAATAAATATTTTTTTAAGATGAAAAAGTGGAAGAAAGCATTTTTGGGAATTTTTTTTTTAACAAAATTTTTGGGAAGTTAATTTAGTAAATAAATGCATTGCAACGGTTGGTAGGTTACTTATTAGGAGTAATGATACAAATGGTTCGGAACTTAAATTCAATATACAATGTGATCTCTAAACTTCAATTTATTTAATGTGATCCTTAAACTTAATCCAATGCTTAATGTAATCCATGAGCTTTAAATTTCTTTAACGTAATCTTTGAATTTTTTGTATATGTTCAAATTAGTCTTTAAACTATATAAAAATTGGATAATATTAAATATTTTTATATAGTCTAGGGACTATTTTGAACACGAAATGACAATATTGAATATTTTCATATAGTCTAAGAACTAGTTTAAACATGTAATAAAAGGTTAAAGATCACGTTAAACAAACTAAAAGTTTATGAATTACATTGAGAATTAGAATAAAGTTCAAATTAAAAGTTAAAGAATCATATTGTACACGGAGCAAAAATTCAAGGGTCATTTGTGTCATTTTTCCTAATTATTACCGCCTTTATATGTGTGTGTGTGTGTTTATTTTTAATGTGGTTCGATCCATTCCGAGTATCATATTGATTCTCATTTAATATAGACCCTTACTATGTTTGTGTTGTCAAAACGAAAATGTTTATCTTTCGAATGATTACTTATTTGTTCATGAACACCTTAATTTTTTTTTATATGAATCACAAATTTAGAGTGTGTTTGTTTTATAGAAAACCTATGACATAGACAACATTTAAAATAAAAATAAAAAATGATAGTTTGAATCTCTTAAAAAAATTATTGCATGCATTGCTTAAAAAAAATATTTTTTATCATGCATGAAGCTATTTAATCATAAATTGTTTTCAATGGTAAAAAAAATATTTTCAGTTACTATATTTTTTAAAGATGTAACCAATCATTTTACAAGAAAATGTTTTCCAAATCTTAAATTTTTCGTAAATGCGTTTGTTTCATGGAGAAAAAAGAATGAATTGAAAATTCTTTTTAACTAAATGATTGGTTATATTGTTTGGAAAAATAAGTTAAAGGAAAATATTTTCCTTTATCGACGATAATTTATGACTAACTATTTTAGTAAGTGATGAAAATATTGTTTATTTATCCAATTTTGTAAACAATACAAGCTATTATTTTTAATATTTTCTAAATCTTGAATTTTGTGTGAAACGAGGCACCATTAGTATTTTCATCTTTATTAGAACAAACTTTACATTACACTGAGGGATCGGTACCTATATTATAACGACAAAAGCAAATAGAACTTTGTTGCTGCTATTTTTTTTTTTATTTTTTTTAACTCTGGATGTAAGATTATTAAAGAGAAAAGAAGATGCAATTCTTATCCGATAAATGGCTCGGCCTGCAAGCTCGTGGGTGCAGTCGTTGTCGGGTGTACAAATCCACATCGAACTTGATTCCAAGTTAGAGAGCTAAAACCCTATTTGTTGAATGGCATAGTCGCAAACTTAGCATTTTTACAAAATCCTATCGAAGGTACTCAATTATCCATATCTGAAGGGTTGAAAAGGATAAATTTGCATAATGACAATAAATCGTTTGGATGTTTTGATGAGATAATTCTGTCCTTATATCGAGTCCTTTTCAGCCAATTGGTGAACATATAACATTTTAGCTCAAATATGTGAGATTTTGACATGTGAAATTATTGAAGACATTAATGAGAATCTAATTTCAGATGAAATATCTCCATCTCAAATGTGACCCACTGTAAATACAGAGGGAAATAGACATAAAAAGAAAGGAGAAAGAAAAAAAAAGTGTATTGTTAGTCAAGAATTTCGCAATCAAAAGATATTCGAAAGAAATGAACTTAATATGGAAGGAATCAAATATGAAAGTGACTATGAAGTTCAAATGGTCGATTTCCAACATTTAATCATATCATGTAAGACTTAATTGAAGCAATTAGTCTTGATACACATGCTACAATTTACCCTTAATAGAAAAGTAGTAAGAAGGTGGAATGGTTCAACTTTTTTGTTTTACCTCCTGGTTTTACTCCCTTTCCTTTGATCAATTTAACCTTTATTTTTCTATTTCATCTGTACTTATAAAAAAAAAAACAAGTTTAGAAGGGTTTTAATGGGAAAACACAAAAGGGACACAATTTGATTTACTAGATCACATGTCCGTTAAATATTAATAACAAAGTCTTGTAGCAAACCCTCACATTCCCATGATACCTTCCATTTTATCTTCCCATGTTTATGAACCAAATATCCTTCCTCTCTTTATTCTCGACGTTCTTCGGTGAAATTTATCATTTGAATTTTATGCGAAAATCTCTTCATATCTTAAACCATATCATATATATACCACTTGTTGAAGACATTCCATCATAACTCGAATTTCCAAAAGCGTGGAGCTCGAACGGCGGTGGACTCAACTCGACCCCGTTTTCGGGTTACAGGGTTTTTGCCGTGAGTGATAGGGAATCTCCGCGAGTGGCTCTTTGTTTCGATGTCCTACGCAAACAGACAACCTAGGAAGCAAGTAGCAACTTGTTACTGCTATTTTCTTTTCTAAACTCTGGATAAAAGATTATTTAAGAGAAAAAGAAGATGCCATTCTCATCCTAAGAGGCTCAACCTTGTCGGGTCTACAAGTCCACGTCAAACTCCATCCCAAATTGTTGCGGAGTAAAAAGGTCCCATATTAGAGAGCAAAGACCCTATCTGTTGAATGGCATGATCACAAAACTTAGCTTTTTTATAAAAGCCTATCAAACATACTCAATTATCCATATCTAGGGGCTGAAAAAGGGTAAATTTACAAAATGACAATAATTCGTTTGGCATGTTTTGATGAGATCTTCTTGTCTTTATCTAAAGTCCGTTACAGTTGATTGATGAACATATAAATGTTATTTTAACTCAATGTGATTTCAACATGTGAAATTGTTGAAGACATTAATGAGAATCCAATTTTAGAAATAGAGGGAGGGAGAAGTAAAGACAGAGAAGAAAGGAAAAAAAAGGATATGTTTAGCCAAGAATTTTGCAATTAGAGCTAATTTAGAAGAAAGGAAAGTATTTTAGGAGGAGTCAAATATGGAAGTGACTATGAAGGTAGAATGGTTGATTCCAAACGATTAATCGCGTATCATGTTAGACTCAATTGAAGCAATTAGTCTTGATACACATGCTATGGTTTACCCTTGTGTGAGATTAGTTCTTTTTATCATGCAACATTACAAGCTAAAAATAAAATTCACGACTTCTAATTGCACTAGGAAATCAAATGAATTTGACATCATTTTCTCTTTCTTCAATAATACAAATTTTTTCATAAAGGAAAATATTAGATTAACACCATGCAATTTTTAATACAAAAAAACATTTATTTGAAATTTAAAAAGTAAAATTAAATGAGAGAACCATTTCAAATTTCCGACATAGAATGTTGGAATGAGGTTTAAATCCACTAGAAAAACAATTAACTGATCTCATGCAATGCGCTTTCTTGATAGAATAGTAGTAAGAAGGTGGAATAGTTTAACTTTTTTGTTTTACCTCCTCGTTTTTCTCCCTTTCCTTTGATCAATTTAACCTTTTTTTTTTAATTTCATTTATACTTATTAAAAAAAAACAAGTTTTGAAGGGTTTTTTATGGGAAAACACAAAAGGGACACAATTTGGCTTGCTAGATTCTGCGTTTGTTAGATATTAATCACAAAGTTTTGTCTCAAACCCTTCCATCCCGCAATTATCTTCCATGCTATTTGATATCCTTCCTCATTTTATTCTCGACATTCTTGGTGAAATCTATCACTTGAATTTTACTTGAAAATCTTTTCATGCCTTAAATCATACATATATAAAGATGAGAGAGAGAGAGAGAGAGAGAGAGAGGCTATTAAGGAGGGAGAACTATTGTCCACTTGATGAAGACATTCCATCATAACTCAAATTTTCAAGCAGCGGTGGACTAAACTCAACCCCGTTTTTGGGTTAGCGGGAATTTTGCCGTGACTTATAGGGAATCTCCTTGGACATGAGTAGGTCCTTGAAAGACTCAAAGGTCCTCCAAACATGTAGGAAAATCGCCCTAGGGTAGGAGACCCCACTTGGGTTAACATTTTTTGGTGAAATTTATCACTTGAATTTTACGTGAAAATCTTTTCATGTTATATATAAAGAAACGAGGGAGAGAGAGAGAGAGAGAGAGAGAGAGAGAGAGAGAGGCTATTAAGGAGGGAGAACTAATGTCCACTTGATAAAGACATTCCATCACAAACTCAAATTTTCAAGTGGCGGTGGACTGAACTCAACCCATTTTCGGGGTACAGGAAGTTTTGTTTTGACTTATAAGGAATCTCCTCATATCTGAACAAGTTCTTAAAAGGTTCAAGGGTTCTCCAGACAAGTGGAAGAGTTGTCCTGAGGTGAGAGAGCCCACTTGAATTGACATTCTTTGGTGAAATTTATTACTCGAATTTTACATGAAATTTTTTTTAAATAACGAAATGAGAGAGAGAGAGAGAGAGAGAGAGAGGCTATTAAGAAGGGAGGACTATTGTCCACTTGATGAAGACATTCCATCATAACTCTCATTTTCAAACCGCGGTGCACTGAACTTAACCCCATTTTCAGGTTACAGGAAATTTTGCCGTGACTTATAGGGAATTTCCGCGAGTGGTTCTCTTGGTTCGATGTCCTCCGCAAGCGGACAACGTAGTGAGCGGTTAAAAAGCGAGACAAAAATCGCTGTGGGGGAGCCGTACGATCTCGTCGTCTGGGTGGGGGATGGTGGTGGGGCCCCCGTGATCAGCTCCACCATCTCGGGAGCCAAGGGCCGAGATCTCTCCAACTGCCCCCAATCCGACGTGGCCCCCAGCTACGCGACAAAAGAGAGGCGACGCCCCTGCGGGGAGCAAAATAAATATCCCCACCCACTGCGGTGCGGACGGTCCGTACGGCCCGCCACGTGTGTAATCGATGTGGGATGATGGGGGGGTTGTCACGTGACGAGATCGTCCCGAAGACCCCCCCGCATCGCGCGCCACGTGGTTGGCGGATAAGGATCGTCCCCCAGGGGCGTGGGCCTCTTCCCGGTTTGCTCTCCCTGCCGACTTCGTTTTGATCTCGCTCTCCTGTGACGTGGCGAGTGGATAGGATTTGGTCTTCTATTTTTTCCTTCTTAGGTTTTGGGGTTCTTCTTTATTTTGCTTTTTAGTTTTTTTTTTTTTTTTTGTCCATTTCGAACTTTTGCACTGACTCTTTATACAGCGTAAGAGCTCAAACATCCCCCCTCCAGTCCTAGACCACCTCCCTACCTTCCCATATGAGAAGGTGGGCTCCAATGGTTTTTTCTTTGTGGCTTTGGTTTCACTTGGGTGTGTTTTGGTCGAGTTCATTGCTATTTCATTTATTTAGGAAAAATAAATTTGACGCTATATGATCAATTGTGCCAGTTAAGAAAGTTAAAAAAAAAAAAATTTCCATCATTAATATAAAATTTCTCATTAACAAATTATTTCAAGCAATACAAATAGTCATTTATAGGAAAATAGGAAAATATTTTTTGTTTTATTATTTGCTATATTAATGAGCTCTTGAGGGCAGATGTTTCCCAAGGACAATCCATTTTAAGGTGGGTCAATTCTCACCCTAGAATTAGGAATCAGACCATAATGGGTCCGTTCCCGTACATGGAACTGAGAATTGGCTCACATGATCCTAAAATTGGTAGGGTTCAACTCTCGGATGAATCTAGAAACCAATGGTGATGTCTTTTTTTTTTTTTTTTCCTACTCTCTACAAAATTGCAAGTGTTGCTGTATAGTCTAAATTCTCATTTTTTGAAAATCTTGATGAAAAAATGGTAAGGCCTGATAAAATATGATGAAGCATCATTCACTTGCTAATAAAAAAAAAAAGTACTAGTTTGGGTGACATGCCTCACAAAAACCAAATTGACAATCACTAGTTCCAAATTTTAGGAATTGGGAGCTGCCTTAATTTGATTTGGTTCTGGATTTGGTTCTGATTTGGTCTTATTCTAGTACTCACCATTAATTTTTGTATTTATAAGAAAAAGGTATATGATTATCCACAACGTTGCTCTTGTCGTCTGTTGTGTCCCTCGCTCGTGTCTTTCGAGTAGTCCTCTTACTCTCATCTCGCTTCTTTTGCCTATTTGGTGGGGGCCATTTCAATGTGAAATATTTACTAGAAATAGATGTATATAAATAGAGAGAGAGAGAGAGAGAGCAATATTAAATTTTGATTAATAGAAAATGGAGATAGTTAAGTAGTTGCTTAATTATTTTTGTTGGGGTTTTCATTAGCCATATTTGCTATGGCCCATTTTATATGACACTTGCGGAGTCCTTCTTTCCTTTGTTTATGTTAGATCTACCCCAAAAATCCTGCTAACACTTATTTATTAGACGATAGAGATACTCATCTTCCAAAAAAAAAAAAAAAAAAGTCTTGTAATTCTCTTTAGCATTGGCTCAAAAGATTCAATCAAGTGAAAAAATCACCCCATGCATTAACTGAAGAACGAGCTACTTAATTCTTTCAGTAGAAATATTAGCGAACCGTAATTATTAGGCTTGCGATATTTCTACCCCTCAAATAGCTTTACAGGCACTAAAATCTAAATGATCTAAAATAGCCTTTGGGACCTTATTTTTATAAAGATTGATAAAAGAAAAAAATATGTGCCTTAAATGTAGATCAATCAATCTATTGATTTTTATCAACTTTTCCTAAACCCTTGTTTATTCTTCTTTTTGTGTTTAAAATAGAAGAAGCTTACATGTTTGTGCTTTTTTACAATAATCATTTAGGATTTGAGTATTTTAATAAATTTAATGCTCGGGATTTTTTTTTTTTAAAAATAATAAAGTACATTTATTTTACAATGTCTCCCTAAAATTCATCAATCTCCAATAACTCCTTGTGATGTACAGTTCTTCAGCTCTGAGAACATCACTGAGTAGAAAAGAGGAAATAAAATCCGTACACAAACAAAAAAATAATGCAGTGGAATAAAACATTTTTTCATTTTAATTAATAAAACAGTCTTGTATTTCCATGATAATGTGCAACTTTTGCATTTTTAATGAATAGCAGCTTTCGCCATTCAATTTGTGCTATCGACTAATTAGTTCTTTTGAGGTTGTTCTCGTCAACTCAACAAATCAATGCGCGTTATAGCCATTTACATGGTGAAAATAGTGTGAGCCAAGTATTATTTTACCAACTCTACCTACTAAAACTTACAAATAACGATCACAGTTCCATGTCTAGTAAGGAACTAATAGTATTGAGCGACAATTTCTAATCATAATCAGAAAACTTTTTACCAACTTACCATGCAAATGTTTTTACTTATATTGTCAGGACTTAATTTTTCAATTTTATCGATTGGGATCTTCCTCTCGAATTAATTTACGTTTATAATTTTTTTTTGGTAATCGAGGATCTACTGGGCCCCCGTGTTTACACTCGAGGTCCCATGGCCCTACAGCACATGGAACGCCTAGTATCGGACGACTATATTTCGAGAGAGATTAGCACAGGACCCTAACATCATGGCCCTCTCACTTACAACGCTTCAGCAACTGCGAGTTTCGAACCCTTAACCTCGACGATAAGGGAAAGATTCTAATCCAGCGTAGCTACCCACGGTTGGATTTTACGTTTATAATGTTCACCCCCTTCTATTTAATTAATATGCTAACAAGTTGGCCTACTTGCACCGGAGACATTCTCCAATTGGTGCCTTGCCTAGAAAAACATGCATAAAATCCATTTTCTCAGCCGACCATCTTTCGGTCCCGTCACTCGAAAGGACTCCAAATCCACGTTCTAGCCCACATTAATTGGTTGAAATATCCATACCTTTTTTTTGTCACCAATATATGGCGTGTATCCAGGGAAAAACAAATTGATAGTTAAATCGCAAGTTGTAAAAGTTAATGTGATTGATAGAGAGATGAAAGCAAATCAACCAAACCATTTTTGGTTTACTGCTATTTTAATTTTTTTATTTTTTTTGTACTTGCATCATAGGGAGCCTAGCTATCTCTCTCCCTCCCTCTCTCTCTCCGCGGTCAGAAAGGGGCAAAGTTAATCTTTAGTTAATCATACTTTATTTGGAGTAATTATCGAACTTTGAAAACACAACCGGTATGCCCCTCAAGATTGTTATAATACTTAAATATAAACCATGCTTTCATTGAAAGGCTTAAGTTAGCAATGGTCCAATCAAATATTAAATGGTATCAAAGTAGGAGGTCCGAATCTAAATTTTTCTAGCCCTTGTATTCGCCTCTCTTATTATATATTCTTGCACTCATGCAAAAATCCAACTTAGGCACAAGGGGGAGCATTTCAATATTTAAATGTTTCAACAACGCCTAATAGTTTGATATTTTAGAATAGTTGATTGAGGTATCACGAAATTTTACATAGTATCAGAGTAGTAGATTCGACTCCAAATATTTCCGGCTCTTTTATTTGCCTTCCTCACCATATATTCACTCTCAATACTAGGCTAAAATCCGTCCTATGCATGTAAGGTAAAGTTACAATATTTAAACTTCTAATCACGTTTTTATCAACAATCGAGTTTTTAGAACAGTCGGTGGCAATATTATAAAATTTCACAAAGTTTATGGACCCCAAAAAAAAAAATCACCTTAATAAAGTGCAAGTTGGGCATTACATTTGTGGTTTCACGTTGTTAATAATTGAGCCCCCGGAATTGGGTTTTGCTTTCAATTATGAGGTATAGTAACTTTGCTTTTTTTATTTTATTATTTTATCATAGACTCTCTCTCTCCCCCTCTCTCTCTCAAGATTGTTACAATGCTTAATATTAAACCATATCTTCGTCTAAAAACTCAAGTTGGTAGTAATCTCATAAAATCTTATATAATATTAAAGTAGTAGGTCCAAGTCCAAATCCTTTTAGGCTTCTTATGTGCCTCCCTTACTACATAATTTCGTGCTCAATACTAGACTAAAATCCGGCCTACGCGAGTGAGGGAACATCATAATATTTAAATGCTTAACCACACTTTTATATAATAGTTTGGGTTTTTTAAGTAGTTGGTGGCAGTCTCACAAAATTTCACAAAGTATCAGATAAAAAAAGAATGAAGTTTTACCTAAATAAAATGCAAGTTGAGCATTACATTTGTGGTTTAATGTTGTTAATGATTGAGCACCCATAATTGGTTTTTGCTTTCAATTTTGAGAGAAAGAGTAACTTTGCTTTTTATTCTATTTTTTTTTTTAATTTTAGTTTGGACTATCTCTCTCTCAAGAGTGTTACAATGCTTAAATATGAAATCACGCATTCATTTAAAACCTTAAGTTGGTAGTGGTCCATGAAATCTTACATAGTATTAAAGTAGGAAATCCAAGTCCAAATTTTTCCAAACTCCTTATTCACCTTCCTTGCTATATATCTTTGCACTTGCTACTTAGCCAGAATTTTGCCTACACATGAGGGGAACATTATAATATTTAAATATTTAATCATATTTTTATCTAACAATTCAAGTATTTTAAGTAATCGATGGCGGTCCCACAAAATTTCATAAGTATTCAATCAAAAAGAATGAAATTTTACCTTAATAAAAGAAAAAGTCGGGCATTCCATTAGTGGTTTAATGTTGTTAATAATTGACCCCCGGAATTGGTTTTTGCTTTCAATTATGAGACATAGTAACTTTGCTTTTTTATCAATTTTTTTTTTTAAAATCTTGGACTCTCTCTCTCTCTCTCTCTCTCTCTCTCTCTGAAGGGGCAAAGTTAATCTCTAAAAAATCATATTTTATTTGAAGTAGTTATTGAACTTTTTAAGAACCCAATTCACACCCCCTCAACAATATTACATTGTTAAAATATTAAACTATGCTTTTATCTAAAATTTCATAAGTATTCAAAACAATTGATAGTGATTTCATAAAATCTTACATAATACAAGATCCGAGTCCAAATCTTTCAAAGCCCCTCATATACCTCCCTCATTGTATATTTTTGTCGCTTAATATAGGGCCAAAATCCTATCTATGCTTGAGGGGAAGTGTTACAATATTTGAATAATCAAACCTTTTTATTTGATGGTTTAAGTTTTTTAGACAGTTAACTGTGGTTCTACAAAATTTTATATAATATTAGATAAGGAGGTTCAAGTCCAAATCTTTCTAAATTCTTTATCCGCCTCCTTTATCAAAATCCAATCTAAGCATGAGAGAGATCTTTACGACAATTTATTTATCTAACCATTTGAATTTTTAGAATAATCACAGTTGGTCCCATGAAATTTCACAAAGATATCTGGTAAAAAAAGAAGAATGAAATCTTACCTTAAGTGCAAGTTGGGCATGGCCTTTTATCCCTTGCGAGATTATCTTTCTCTCAACTTGTCTTGCACGTCTTTATACAAGTAATCCAAGTGGACGATCATGGTTTTGCCTAAAGCTTGCGGGTTAGGTTGTCCTTGTCGCTGAACAGTTATTGGGGGCGAGAAAAAAGTGCTTATGATTATTTGTCATGTTAAGGATTTTATTAACTTTACGTTTGATGGAGTTGTTGAACCAGCAAATCTCCTCGGACCGCGAAATACGCTCTCGTGCTCAACCTATGTCGCCTCTAATGGCGACAGGGTTTTCAAAGTGTTGACAAGTTGGGGCCTTGAGAAGAGGTCTCCAAATCCAATTGTTGGTTCGAGTAAAATAGGGGCTGATTGCATAAAGCATGACTTCTTGGCCCGTGTGGTCACGTGACGTGGAGTATCTTGCTATGAAAATCATTGTACTTTATTGCTTTCCTTTGGCTTATAGGAATAGGTTTTGGCATAGAGGATAAACATGAACATGGAGCATTTATCCGTAGAGACAGGAGGGTCCATGCAATTTGACAATGCAAGGATCATGTGATTGGATTGTTATTACATTATAAAATTTGCAAGAGGGTGAAGATTTTTTACGCAACAAGGATAATGATCGAGACCCGTTTTTGCATTTCTCATTTCTCACGATGAGAAGTGATTGATAATATTATGTAATAAAGAATCGAGGAGGATCTAGGAGGATCTAGGAGGAGGAGTAGGAGTCCGTTTTCTAAGCGAATCGAATAATAACGATAAGGACGGAAAAGTTTGAGTGGACCTAGTTGTTAGCAAGTATGTTCATTGTGCCATGACTCATGTCTTTAGTTTGTTTGATCCACTTGCGCAACTTTAAAAAGGAGAGAATTTTAAGTCTCTCAAACCCCTTTCTATTTATCTTTAGAAGCAGGGCGAAAGAAAGTCGATATGATATTTGTGTTGGTTTTTATGCACCCGCTTTTCATGGATTAGATAAGATGTGAGTCGAATCCCGAATAATTTGATTCAAACTGAAATTATTTGTGATTGATAACATGGGAAAATGAATTTATAGCGTGCACATAAGGTTGCATGAATTTCGCCCTGCCAATGTATATGATAGAAAATCACCATGTCGTCAAGCAATTACTATATTTCTTGCGAGATTTTCGTGAATGTACATGAGATTGCATCAATCATACTTTACATAAATATTTAAATGAAAAAAAAAATTCCATAACCCATAAAACAAGGGAATATATGACTGCGCTGACCTCAACCATAACCTTTGACATTCTTTCAATTAACATTGACAACTAATGATAATTATGCCTGCACAATGTTTATTATACTAATTTTTGAAGGAAGCATGCTCTGGTGGTCTATGATTTGCCCAAGTTAGCATGAATCAGTGCAGAAATTCCTGAATAGTTATTGACTAAGATGTGCAAAGACAAGAGCAATATCACCATCGAGTCATTGGATGCGATCCAATTTGTTCTGATTCATAATTTCCACTCTTCTCCGTCAAGATTACTGTTGGATAATGAAAACCCAATTTCATTGGTCCAAGCAGCTTTTGGAAACTTGGGGCAAGTGAAACGATGGGCCTTGTGCCAATGGTATCCGGAAGTGGTGACCCATTTAGATTCCTGTATTGCATGATAGAGAAAGCCAATTGGCAAGGTATCAGACCACCAAATAATAATAATAATAATAATAATAAATTGTCAAGGTATCATCTTTGGATGAACTGAGATTTACATGTCCTTTCCTAAACTATGATGGCTTAAGCAGCTTTAGGACAACTTCCCCATGTGCACTTCACCAGCTGAGCTTAGAAGAGAAGCATTGCAGAAAAGGAGAAAGAGGACAGCTTGAGTTTAAAAAAAAAAAATCTACCAAAGCAAAAAAGGGATGGTCAAAACATGGAGATGTTATAGAGAAGAATGTGAAGGGTATCTAGAAATATGGTCCTAAAGCTGTTATATTGAGTAAAAGATTAGGAGGGGTGAGAAAATTGGTCGAGAATACCTCTTGACCGTTGCATAAAAAAATAAAAAGATTAGGAGGGCCATTGACTAAAGAAGTTTAAAACTTGATCGGTTAATTTAATTGTAATGGATGACTTAACGAAGAAAGAGTGTTGATCAGAGAAAACCAGCATGTAAAGATGAAATAGTCAAAAGCAACAAAGGAAAGCAAGCGGAAAAAAAAAAAAAAAAAAAGCATCAGTCAAAAAGTCAAAATTAAGGTGGGGGGTAGAAAAAGAGGAGAGATTGTGTTTGACCTCCCAAGGACATGTTCCCAATATTCTATCATGACCCAAAAGACATGGCATTGGCACCAAAGTTTACAATAATGTCATTTGCCAAGAGTGATTTTTTTCTTTAGACTTAGTCAATAGATTCAGGACATGAAAAGCACATCAAAGAGAATAAGTGTCCCCTTGAACAATCAAGAAAACAACTTGACAAATACTAGGAAAATGGCACATTCGTAGTCATACTAATTTGTCTTAATGAAGAGACTTGCACTTACCTACCACTAGGGGTATAATCAAGCTGCATCAAGCCAATACACTGTAAGCTTGAGGTTGGCCCGCATACTCATTGCTCAAAATCCGACTCGAGCTTGATCAATATCAACTATCGTGCTTGAGTTGGACATGATTGGAAAATTAAGATACTTGAACTTGGCCCAGTTATGATCAATTTATAAAGAAAAACTCGAATGTGAGCTCAAACTTTTTGTAATTTTAAGTGTTTATTTTTCATGATAATCACATATATTTCATCAATTAAGCTCTCTGGCCTATTGTGCTGAAAATTACAAGCTCGAGCTTGACTTTTATAAGATTGAAAATTTTGTAATGTTAAGTGTCTATTTTCATAACAATTACATATATTTCAACTAAGCTCGTGAGCCTATTGAGCTGGTTACTACAAGCTTGAGCTTGGCATGAATAAAAAACTTGAGTAGTTCAAACTCGAGCTTGACCTGAAATCTGATGAGCAGATCTCGAGCAATCACCAAGTCAAACCTGAGGCACTCACGAGTAGCTTGACTCAATTTCATCCCATTAAACCACCGCACACCATTGGTGGAACCAGGTATGTTACATGAGCCTTGCCCAAATCTGATTACTTTAATAGTTTCCTTATAGGAAGAATCAGAATCAAGAATGTCGTTCCACCATCTCCTCTTGTTTCTTTCTATTTCACTAGTTTTCTTCGAAAAATGGAAAACATTTGATGGGAAATTGACACAAATAGTCTATGAACTTTGACCAAATATGTAATTTGGATTATGAACTTTTGATTTGTTCAATGTAGTCCCTGAATTTTAGCCCAACGTGCATTGTGATCCATGAACTTTTAATTTGTTCAATATAGTCCATGAACTTTTGATGCATATTTAATACCCTTGAGCTGTATGAAAATATTCAACGTACGCACGTTGGGTTAAAATTAAAAACTGTTTGTGTCATTATTCCAACACTTGAATTATGATGAATTAGTGGAACCCGGATGTCTGGTTCTTGGGAAAACTGGTTTTGGGCTTGCCCAGTGTCCTTATTCCGGCCCTTTATCGTGTCGACTCCAAGCCCGGCCCGTGAGCAGCCCTGGCCTCGTCCGCCCTCCATTTCTTCAGCTTCCTGCAATTGTCACCCCACGCCCGTTTGCTTCCGCGTCTTCATCGACTCCGACATGGTAAGACCCTCCCTCTCCGTGGAAATGGGAAGGAGCTATCTTTCAAGGTGAAGAAGCAGCAACGCGAACGCTCCAAACTTTTTGGTAATACGCTCTTTCATCTTATAGATTCTAATGGTTTGACGGTCTCGGATGCAGAGGCAGAACGAGTTGTCCACGTTATTTCCGCAGAACCCAATACTGAAAACTTATCCATCATGCTGTAATAGATGTTTCAGGAACACTTTTTGTTGTCCCAGATAATAGGTGTTCGTTGGCAGTCCCGTGCCGAGTTACTGGACAAGTTTCGAAGAATGCATTTTGCGCGTTTGATGAAATGCTCTGGGAGAAGTGTGATCTTAACTAGGCTGCTGGTGGCGGCGATGAATTTACTGTGGCTTTGGTGGCAGCAGCTGCGGCAAGGGGAGCTGGGTGGTGGAGATGATGGTGGGTGGGATGATGGACATGGTGGTTGGATCATGATTGTGGGGAAAATTATATCATATGGAAAAAGTTAGATAAATATCCATTTTCACGCCGGACGATTTGCTGTTTACTAACGAAACGACGGAGGTTACCATCGTGGAATTACTAACAGATTTGGAAAAATTACGATTGACTTTGAAAATTATCAATCACATCCGAAACACCCGGTTTCAGCTCATGGAGTTTCAAAATTTTCACTTCATGTCCCTTCTCTGTCTAATCGGATTGCTTGGTGATGAAGCCAGCTAGGTGGTTCTGTTTTCTTAACGCCATAAGATTTATCTTATATGTCATTTTTTGTGCATGTAATATCACTTGTATTTAATCACTGGGGTTTATCCTAATGGCCATCTTTCCTACATGAGAAGAGGAGGTGGGGGGTTCAAATTTCTGTTTTCTCAAGGGCATTGGGTGGAAATGATTTAATTTTAGGTATGGATTTAAACTCTCATGCCCTATAAGAAGGCAATGCTAAAGTTTAACAATAAGAGTTAGAGTAGGAATAGAATGAAAATTGACCCAAAAAAAAAAAATCGCTCGTATTTGATTAACCTATGGATAACTACCTCGTCGGACAGTACCTCCCTTTGGGGGATTATTAGCTAAGCAAACGTGTCATTTTAACTTTGTTGCTTGCGATATGAGATATAGGGGAAACTTGTGTCCTTACAGTTTGAACTTTTTGTCTCCGGAGGAATTCGTATAGTTATCGACTTACCGAACTCTGTCACTTCTTTTGCTTATCATGCACTCAAGAAAATTAAAGTTTATTCCTTGGTACTGTACCTTTAGAAAGAAGAGATGCTATCTTGCTTTGTTTAAATGAATACACTCGCCGGTGCAAAGGCCCATGAAATTTAAAGATACTTGATGGTGTACTAGTGAAATATTGAAAATTCGAAAAAAATAAACTGATGTGGCACTCCACCTCGCAATTCCATCCGCATGTTTAATAGAAGAATCAACTCGAACAAACAAACAAAAAAGAAAGGAGAATTTCAGGATCTCATGACACAAAAAATTATTTAGAGACTTGATTGAACATTTTATAAAAGTTTAGGGACATTGGGTAGCATGGACATCATGGCCCTCACTTGTGGCCGGAAAAAGGCAACCCACTCTTAGGTGAGGCCGGCCCTCTCTTGTGGCCTAAGATCAACCATAGGCTAAAAAAGGAAAAGAAAAAGAAAAAAAAGGAACAAAAAATTGGTTAAATTGAAAATTTACGTTAACAACAGTCATGTCATGTAGAATGGTCGGTGTCCATATCAATAATTTCCAACCAAAATTCATTACATCGGAAGAACCACATTGACAAAAAGTTTTTGATTAAATTGATTAAAATAAAAAAGTTTAAAACTAAATTGGCATCCATACAATACAACATGATTATGGTTTTTTTAGTAATTTTCCTAAGTTGCATGTGTAATGAGACAACACTTTATTCACGTGCTTGAATTTGACTAAGCAATACAATATTAAAAATAGTTGATGGACTTATAGCAAATATTTAATATAAATTTTAAATTTTGATTTTGTTCAATTTGATCCTTGTACTCTTTTGAATTGAACAAATTTTGATCCGCACATTCAATCTCAAGCTAAACCCAAGCCAAATAGAGGGTTTTGATAACAACCACGCACGACAAATTTAATGGGAAATTGATTCTATAATTTAAGTTGTTTGATTTGTTTTAAGAATTTGTATGTTAAAAGAATTACGAGATTATCGTTTCTCTTGTGTATATACGTAACTTGACCAATGAAATGGTATCCGAGGGGAAATTTGCAAAACACTCCTGTTCCCATTTGTCTTTGACGATGAGTTGACTAAGCATAAAATATGGGAATGATAAAATGCTATCCGCAGAAAATAAAATATGGGAATGAGACAAGTATACTTATGGTGTGTTTGGTAACCATTCTCTTTCCAAAAACAATTTCTAATAAAAAATAATTCTTTTTTATTCTGTTCCTAGGAATAATTTTTAAGTATTTTAAGGCATTTGGTAACTATTTTAAATTTTAAATTTTGTAATAGAATTGTGTTTGGTATCGTTTTCAAAATTTCTAATCTAAACCATTTTTTTTAAATTTTTTTTTAATAATTTTATAACTTTTGTCTTCTTTTCTTTTTTTCGTTTCTTTCTCTTTTTCTTCAGGCTTTGGCTGGTTGTTGCCGGCCTCGATATTATTGACAACCAACCAGACAAGGGTTGGTGACCTCGCTGAAGCGTCATTGGCCCCCGGTGAGGCTGCGCCTCATTGGCTAAGCCTCACTAGCAACTAGGCGAGGCTCACTTGTTGCTGGTGGGGCTTGACCTTGTTAGATAGCCATGGCTTGGCTAAGCCTCGCCCAGCCAGGCGAGGCTTGCCTGTGGCTAGATGAGCCTCGCCCAACTAAGCGAGTCTCATCGGTGGCCGAGGGAGGCTTGAGCGATGCTTGCTTGGCCACCAACGAGCTTACCGGACCTCGCCCCGACTTGACGAGCATTTAGCAAGCTCGTCGGATATCGCCCAAGTGGTCACAAATGACTGGTGGTGGTGGATGGTGGCGGTGATGGTGGTGAAGAAGAACAAGAAGAAAAGAAGAAGACTAAAGAGAAATAAGAAATTTGGTTGACTTATTCTGGAATTATTCTCGGGAACAAAGAAGCAACTTTTTTTTACTCATTGATTTTATTCCAAATCTAATTCTAATAACAAAATTTATTCCCGCAAACAGAAAATTTTCTGAACAGATTTTTGTTCCAAATCTATTCCTGATAACATAAGAACAGAATCAAACACAATTTGGTAAGTTGCTGAATGAGTCCTTATTAAGCAATTTTTGCACTTCCCCTATGGGATTCATATATGAGAGTCATCGAGAAACCATTACATATTTCATCGGTTTTGAAATACTAGAAAGTAATGGCTTTGATAATAATTATGACCGCAATGAAGGAGACCATTGTGTAACGATTTTACAGCGGTCGGCTTTATAATGGATTTATAACGGCTTTGTAAGGTTGATTTATTTCTTCATGTACTCTTCATTAGTTATATTCTCTTTCATTACTTTGAACATAATTGAAAAAAGATATCGATATATCAAAACGAGAATCTTTCTTCTCTTTACATATGTTTCTTTTTTCTTTGCCAAGTTATACATATAACGTTGTTCATGTTTCTTTTAATATTCGGTGCGGAGTATAGAAGAAGATCTATTGTATCTTAAAGAATAAATGTAAGAGTTTTATGCACTGAGTTTTGTACTCTAAGGGGCGAAGTTATTTTTAAGGACGGTGCTTGTACATCTCAGATAATTGATAATATCTTGTCATATTTTTCAATAGATTTCTGACAATTGTTATTTTTTTTATAATATTTAACATTTTTACAAAGAAAACATCATAGAAACTTGGCATAGCACCTGAATATCGTTTCTCTTGTATATCTATGGACCTCTATCAATTAAATGGTATCAAAGGGATAATTTACAAAACAAAACACGCCTATTGTCATTTGTTTTAGACAATGAATAGACTAAACATAAATTATGGGAATGATAAGATGTTATCCACGGAAGGTAAAACATGAGAATGAGTCAAAACATAGTTAGCTTGAGAATGGGACAAGTACATTTAAAAAGTAATTTTTGGACTTTCTCCATGGGATTCACGTATGAGAGTCACCGAGAAACATCGCAGAAACTTCCTTATTGGTGCGCATGTCACGTAACACTATAGTACTGGTCCAGCGGTTCAAGTATAATATTTTCAGGACTCCGGAAATTATTGACGGGTAGCCTTTGGTTATCATCTGCATATGGAATCAATGTCATGACAAGTGGAGTCTCTAGCTAGAGAGAAGTTCATACAGAACTCACAAAATTGCCTTTCTCCATCGCGGATGACTTCTCGTCAATGTTAACCAAATGGTATATCGTAAAAATATACTCTGAAACGAAACAAGCGCGTAGACCGGAAGCATACGAGTATTCAAGTCAAATAAACAAGTTCTTTTTGGCCAAGGGATGGGATCCATCACTCGAAAAGCATAACAAGATTTGCGAATCTTCTTCTGTTCTCTTTTGTTTTTATCGATGAGTTGAAAAAGCATAAAATCTAAACACTTTCTTAGCTGCTCCAAAGATTTCGGAGAAGTTAAGATCAACATCTGATTCATTAAATGCCACGCATGCGTTGAAGATAAAATATTGGAATGATACATCAGAGTTTGGTTGAGAATAAGACGTATACATTTAATTAGCTATTACGCAATTTTCCAGTGGGATTCCCACGCGAGAGCCGCCTAGAAACATAGGAGAATCTTAGCATAAATCGTCAAGGGCTCCTCCATAATGGTGCGCCTGAGTTATACTATAATCCAGGTCAAGTTGT
This sequence comes from Eucalyptus decipiens, assembly GCA_014182575.1. Lineage (NCBI taxonomy): Eukaryota > Viridiplantae > Streptophyta > Magnoliopsida > Myrtales > Myrtaceae > Eucalyptus > Eucalyptus decipiens. Next base: position 46,577,572 of record CM024611.1, on the reverse strand, counting down.
TCAAGTTTAATATTTTTTGCATCAATTATTGGCAGGTAGCCCTATGTCATCATCTGCAAATAGAATAAAATCATCACACGCGGAGTCTTTACCAAAGAACATTGTAAAATTGATGTGAAAACTAACATGATTTGGCAATTAAATTAATGTGAAATCACTAGAGAAATAAATAAAAAATAATAAAAAATGCCAGCAACTTATGTGGTTCGGTTTTAATACCAGTACAAAAATAAAAGCGAAACGGGCGCTTTTATTTATAATATGTTCGTAAGCCCCTTCTTTTTGGTATAGCCAGTGGGAGTGCTCCTCTCTACGCAATATAAAGAAAGTCGGCGAGTCAAATCCGTCTAACTTGGATAAAAGATCCTCTATTAACCGATCAAGACGAGGAATCTTTAAAAGCTGTACACTGACATCTCCTCTATATCCTCTGTTGGTGCTTCATCGTTTATCTCCAGAACCTAATTCCACTTTTGAACAAATCAAACTCCTCCAATTGGGTCGGGTTTCGTAAACTTGAAACATAATTTAACTGATAAGTTTATCTAGAATACGCAAAATTGTCTTCTTCCATTGCTGACGACTTCTCACTGACGCTGATTAGATGGTATATCATAAGATTATACTCTGAAACGATAGATGCTGCGTAGACTGAAACCACAGAAGTATTCAAGTCAACGAAATTAAATCTTTTGGCCAAAGGTTGTGGTCCATCAGTCTAAACTAAACATGATCCAGACCACGTTTTGGTATTTTTCAACCCCTTCTTGTTCCTCAGAAAAGCATTATAATAACATAATACCACATTATTTCTATATATGACTGAATAAATTATATAGAAACGACCCAATTATTCTGGAAATGGTCAAGCCCCGTGCTTTGCTATAAAGAGACCCAGGAACATAAGCTAATTGACATCACAGCTTCAACTTTCTAAGAAAGTGAAAAGTCTCTTTTGCATTCTTTCTTTACTTCGTTGTAGAAAGACTGTAACCAAGAGAGCAACCCAATGGCGATGCAACCAAGCGAACAACAAGGGAACTTGAATCCTGCAGAACCACCAGCAGGTACATTTTCAAGTTTCAACCAAGAAAAGAAAATGGTATAAGCGATGTAGTCTTAGAATATGCCAGAATTTGTATCTTTTCATGGTTCTTTTTCTTTACTTTGCCATCGTACACACATAGCTCTGACCTTGGCTAGGAAAAAGGAAAGAAAAATCAGTATGACAAGGATTTTATGCTCACTCTTTCTCCTACGTATATTGAAGATGTTTGCATTCCTGTTGGATCAACTCCTTCTTCTTCTCAATCTGGAGGTGCTCCAGGTGCGTCATCCTTTGAAAGAGTTATTTCATTGTGAAATTAATATTTTGGGTCGGATCTGGATTGAATTGTTCTTCTCATAGACACTCTTCAGTTTCTGCAAGGAAAAAGTATCAACAAAATGGCCTGAAAAGTTCGTCCATTTTGCAGGAATATCAAAAGAGGTATTGGATGGACTCCGTTACCGACCATTGTTGCAAGCTGCGTTCCTGGGTAATTGGGAATTTGCTAAAAGTTTTTTTCAACAAGATCCCGCTTCAGAGACAGCGGTTATAACGAGGAGATCCGAAACAGTGCTTCACATAGCGGCTTTAAATGCACAAGACCAATTTGTTGAGAACATGGTTAAGCTCTTGTCTCAACGTCTGGATGTGCTCAAAACGGAAGATTGTAATGGCCGCACAGCCCTCCACAATGCTGTCCTGTGTGGAAGGATAAGGATGGTCAAGGCATTAGTCAAAAGTAATCCAAGTTTGACGCAAATTCCAGATAAGGAAGGACGTGTTCCTTTCGATATATCTGCTCGGGAAGCTTCTATGCATAAAGAGATTGCCTGGTTCCTGGCGAGAAAAACAACAGATGAGGGGCCAGGCCATCCCTTCAGCAGTCCCCATGCGATTGAATCCATTGTAGGTCTCATCTACGCTAGTCATCATGGTAAGATCACCATCACTCTATCTCAATTCCATCTGTTTTTGTCCCTTCATTCTAGACTTGGCTGATTTTCCTGGTCGACTTGGCCGGCCAACTCGGATAGATATTGTCCTTTATCTAGTTGAGCGACACCCTCGCTTCCTTCTCATGAAAGTCCAAAAAGAGAGAGACTACATTATACTGGGCGAGTTGACGACGATGCAATCTCCCTTTCTCAGTGGAACCAGGCTCAGTGCTTGGGAAGCATTGATATACAAATGTCAGTACCAGTACTCGAATCCCTTCATTACTGATTTCCTTCAGTTAGATCATCACCTGCTCTTTTGTATCTGAACTGAAGGTATTCCCGTGGACTTGACCTACAAGCCAACAGATGAAAATTCGAGGAATATGCAAAACTCAATGGATTCGGGTGGGTTTGCATTTCTACAGTTAGGACCTTCCTCGATCTTAAGTCAATTTTCTTAGATTGACCTCCTCCCTGCTAGCAAAGGAAACGGAAAACGATTGCTTCTTTGTAGGATATATCATGGTCACTTGACCTAATATTAGTTAAAATAGTGGCCAAACTACTTTATGGATCAACTATCACGTGGGAACCGCACATTATTCAACCAAGAGCATAAGTATTGTATAACTCACTTAGTGGACAATATAACGAGCCATTTATGACGCAAATAATATGGGAGGAGCCGTGAAATGAAGCGAAGCTACTATGACTGGGGTCCTTTATCCTCATCATATCTCTATAGCGGGTCACTTACAATCCCAACTATTGATCTATGTGAATGTGACTATTGATTATTTTGATATTTGTGACTATCAAGCAATAAGACTGTCGGGACACCAGTGAGTATAATTTATCTGGTAAAGTACTTCAATCCATGCACGCACTCACACGATGATTTCACATCTGCTAACCTGATTCTCTCTGTGACCTTATTGTAGCACTTCAATGTCTTGCAACGTCACTTTGGAATGCTGCCGAAATTTTAGGTACGCTTCTATTTTATAAAGGCAATCTTTGTCTGTAGCCATCTCTATCTCCAACCAAAGTTTCTGGCTTGTTCGTTTTTTACTTCTTTTTTAAGTAGAAAAACTTTCCCAGTTATTTTTTTTTTTGCTGTATTTATAGAAAAAATCCTTACACATTCGTCATTGGATGAGTGATGTGTATTTTGAAGTTAGTTTTGTAACTAAATTTTACCGCATGCCAACCATCCAAAGATGTATGTGTAATTTATTTTTCAAATTGGCATTTGACCTAATAAAAATCCTTTAGAAAATTATTCAAACTCAAAAAACATTAAATATCCCCCACCCAATATTTGTATGTTTTGAAAGATTTCACACATTCACCAGGTTCTTATCACAAGAGGCACGTAATTAATATAAAAAAAGTTAACAAGAAGAAGAAGAAGATGAAGAAGAAGAATACTTGAAATTGCAAATTGAGGCAAAATTTGATGTTGACTTAAACACATCCGATGGCTAATTGTTCTAAGTAGAAGATATTGAATAAGAGTTTTGTTATCCTAGGACTTCTCCGTCAATCTTGAATGGTGAAATCTTGAATGGTGAAATCGTTCGCTTCATCATCTCTATCATGCATGTTAATCTTTCTGAAATATCAGAATAGTGAATCCATATGAATCTGTTTCCTCCTTTATGGCCGAAGTGCTTAAGCCAAAATAGTATTTTCAACACGACACAATATGTCGAGGGGGTGCAGCATGTGGGCATGGGACTGGGGGCAAGCCCCTAGTGCCATTCCCCATAAACTAAGATTGCAGCAGATCAAGGCACGAGTTTATCATTATAACGCATATAAAATAGCAAATTTACGATTTTGTATGCGAACTTTAGAACGGTGTGAAGAATAGGAATAGGGGGAAGAAAGCACGTAGGAAAATCAAAATTATATGTTTGGGAGGGCTCGTGATAGTAGATCTCCGCGGGAGCATAATTCTTGGGCCCCAACAAAAGCTGCATCCAGTAATTCCGCCCCAAGGTGTATATCATATACCCTAAGTAGCACCGACACCGACATGCGATACGCGACATGACACACTGACATGTCATTTCTTAAAAAACAGATAATTCCGACACGTTATGATGTATTGTATATTAAATATATATTTTTATATATACATAATAAATTATCATTTTTATGATTATTTTAATCAAATTAATTTGAATCAAATTCATAAATAAATAAATAATTAAAAAAACCTAGAATGAATATACACTAAAAACATTAATCCGTCATTTATTAATATCATCCTTTGTTTCAATTTGACAAATTCAACTTTATGTCAATAATTCATAAAATTTGAAAAAAAAAAAAAAAAAGCGATCTATATTTTGGACTCGCATGTTAGATATGTTGGAAGAGGAGAAAAAAACTTAATGGATGAATTATATATCACGGGAAGTGAGAGTTAGAAAAAATGAAAAGACTAGGTTTGTCTTCTTTCTCCATTTATTATTTTTATTATTGTTTTTTATTTTTTTAAATATATATATTTTGACTTATCAATTATTGAATTTTTAAAATTAATGATGATATCGGAATCACGTGTCGGAAACTCGTATGTCAGAATTCCGACTCAAGTGTCGAAAAAATTGACCAGGTGTCAGATTTTTCGACACGTGTTGACCAAATGTCCGAGAGTGTCCGAGAGTGTCGGATACGTGTCGAAGTGTCCAACACGACACAAAGGTCCAATACAACACAAAGGCTCTTAGAGAGTGTCAATGCTTCATAGCCTATACTCATAAGTTGTAGGCTAGATGAGCAACGGCAAGGGAGTTAGCTCATTTGCACCGTTGCTCATTTGCTAGTATTCTTGTATTCAAGACTTGTTACAGGCAATCCAAAAATAAAATCCTGAATATACTAGACCTATGGGGGGCAATGTGCTATTAAGATCTATGTAACACCGACACTGATGACATGCGACATAACACGGCATGACACGTCGACACTTCGTTTCTAAAAAAAAAAATAGAGAATTTCAATACGTTGAGACACGTTGTATATTATATGTATATTTTATATATAAATAATAAATTATTATTTTTATGATTATTTCAATCAAATTAATATGATTCAAATTCATAAATAAATAAATAAATAATAATAAAATCCTATAATAAATTTGCACTAAAAATATTAATCCACCATTTATCAATATCCTTTATTGTTTCAATTTAACAAATTCAATTCCATTTCAATAAATCCATGAAACTTGGAAATAAAACAAAAAAAGAAAAAAGTAATTCACATTCTAGATTTACGTATCAGACATGTCAAAAGAAAAATAAAAAACTTGAGGATAAATTGTGTATCACGAAAAGTGAGAATCAAAAGAGAAGAGAATAAAATATTATGTTTTTCTTCTTTCCTAATTTGCTATTTTTATTATTGATTTTTATTTTTCACACACACACACACACATATATCGACCATTTATTTATTGAAAATTTTTAAAATTGACCTTACATGTCTAAATCGTGTGTCGAAAACTCGCATGTCGGAATTCCGACTCGAGTGTCGAAGAGTGTTAAAAAAATTGACTAGGTGTCAGATTTTCCGACATGTGTTGACTGAGTGTTGGAGAGTGTCCAAGAATATAATGTCTGACACGATAAGAAAGCTCCCAAAGAGTGTTGGTGCTTCCTAACTTAAGATTACTCAAGATGGTAGAGCACTCAATACGCGCGAAAATTAGCACAAGTACCACCTGATTGCCATAAAAATCCCAATACTTCCTAAAACTTATTCAAAACCTTTGCCTGCAGTTGCCCTCATCATGTCATGTTCACCCTTTTTTTTATTCACTCGAGATGCCAATTTGCCCTTGTCCCTAATTTTTGTCTATCTGTCAAAGAATAAAAAGGAAACAGAGGTACGGTGTCTCAAAATAAAAGTTAATTTAGAATAGAGTTAAGTTAACTATTCTCTATAAGAATTTTCTTAATGTGGACTAAATTAATTGATATTGTAATTTACTGTTTTTACAGTTACCGTAAAATAGGGTTGGTCTAAAGTGAGATAGAAGATTTCTTAATTAGTCTAATATAGGCTGGCTAGTGCGGGCCAAGTTAAACCTGGCTCGTAATGAGGGGGACTAGCTGGAAACTCTATAAATAGTGTTCAAGTCTCTCATTTAATCCTAATTTTCACATGTATCATCACCTAAGGGGCGTTTACCTAACGCTAAACATAAGGGGGCCGCCTCATTGAGCCAGTGATACGAAGGGCAATAGAAGAGAAGGACTTGATACGTGGATTCCCTTGATATGTGGATAATTCCTTTTCTGCTTCCGCTTTATGTTCGATAGATCCCAAAATAGAAGCGTTAATATTTCTACTCAATTATGTATGTTCTTGTTCTGATTATGGAGATATTGGGGTTGCGCAATTTGCGTCCAACATATAGTATCAGAGCCTTCATAACCCTAGAACTCGAACGCATAGTGATTTTGCCATAATTTGTGATTTTCGTAATTTTTTGTTCAATAAAAATAAAATAAAATCATAAATTCGGATTGGGCTCGATGAGACGAGCAAGACGGTCGGCGGCGCATCGCTGGAAGAGGCCGCACGCGCGGCCACGCGCGGCCATGCGCCGTCGAGGCATCGAACGTGCGCCGCGCGTGAGCTCTACGTGCCGCGCACTCAGGCGGCGCGCGTGGGTGCGTGGAGCCTCCGTTCGGTGCGTGGATAGTGGCATTAGGTTCGTATGATCATCCTCTATATCGCGGTGTATTTATTTTACATCTTTGATAATTTTATGGATGTGAAAATACATACGGAACCCTAAATACGTGTATTTTTAGTGTATTTTTGTGTATTTTTCTTATATTTTCTGTGATTTTGGAAATATAAGTGTTGGGTTACAAGTATGTTATCATATAAATATTATAATAGTGTGATTCATTAATAAAAATTAAACTTTATTGTGAACCGAAGCTGGCTTAATGAGATGCAACCATTATGGGATAGTTATTGAGCTATGTAGTGATTATAAAATTTTTATTTTTTAAGCATACTCCTTTACACACTGATAATCTTTGAATGATGGACGTCTTAAAAAATCGTAACCAAACTGATTGTACTGATTAACATATCTACTGAATGTGGGTAATGCATGTCAATCAAGTTACTGCATATTGTACATGAACTCATCTGGTCACTTATTAATATCTATCAAGTTGAATATTTTTATGGTTAAGAAGTATGACAACATTTACGCAGAGTAATAGTATCTACTATTAAATTTTAAATATTTAATTCTCTGGTTTGACTCAATTAATAGATCACTGGTTGATTACAATGATAATTTGTTACTTAAAAATTGGCTAATAAATCAGTTGTTGGCCTTGGAGTTATTTTTTGCATTATGAACTCAGGAGTGATAATGGATCAGTTGTCAAGCTTGTTGATTTGGTGTACTCTGTATTACTATTGATATTAATTTGTGAGAGATATTTTAGATCAGCATTATTTTAATATTGTTCTAGTAATCAGTAATTGGGGTGCACAAGAGATGATTGCTTCTATGTTATGAGAAGTTTCTTGTATTGCTGTTATCGGTGATCTCATTGAAATATCTCTTTCAGGTTTGCTATAAATATATGTATAAATAAAGATTTTATTAATGAATAAAACAATGTAATTAGCATGATATATGATTTTGGTGATATGCTGCCCCTATCACAAAAGTTAAAATCATGTGTATATGGTGTATGTGAGGAGTAAAGTTTATATCCCCGGTATGAAAGAATTTCAATGATTCAATTAAGTAGTGACCGCTAAAGTGGCACACTTGATTGGATTTGAGAAATTTCGGTTTCGTATGATGATTGGGATGTCTCATGGTCTAATGCATAGTCATACTCCCAAAGAAGATGATTATGTATTAGTTCATGGAGAGATACATGATAGTGTGGTGGAGGAGTAACTGATTCTAGTGATTCATATGCCCAAAGGTAATGAATTCACGAAAAATTGGAATATATTCTCATAATCGCTATCATGTTGGGAGTGTACAACTGTATGTCATGTATTCTGCCCAAAGGTAATTATATGATTATGCGTGTAACTCTCTAGATGTGTACTTGTATGTCAAGTTACACAGTGCTCACATGATGCTAATTATATACATTGATTGTTTTTCAGCCACATTTTCTGTAATTAATAACTCAACTATTATTGAGGTTTTTATTGATTCAAATTTTAAATTGTGGATATATGATTTGTTGCTTGAGAAAATAGCAATTGAATTTGTTTACTGTACATGAAGCGTTCCATTTTGGAACACTTGAAAAGAGGTTTGCTTGCGGATTGCACTGCTATAAGATGATGAAAGCCTTAGTTGTTTGAAATTATGTATTGTCTGATATTGAAATTAAGACACATCTGCAAAGATTGTGTTTAAGTCCTAATGACATATACATCTCATATATGGTTAAAAGGTTGTTTCAGAAAGTTTTTTATTTAAGGAAAATGACCGAGATAAAGAATAAAACAATTACAATTAGTCTTAAAAGGTTGTTAGGCTTAACAATGGCCGTGAGTATTTTGGCAAGTATAACAATGTGAAATAAGTTTAAAGAGTCATTTGTCAAATACTTGGTAGATTCTGGGGTGGTAACTTAATTACTATACCTAAAAATCCTGACAAAAAAAAATTTGGCTGAAAGGCATAAATGCATCATATTGAACATGGTGATGAGTATGATTAGTAAGACTAATTTATTTGGTCTTTTGTGGGCTGATATTTTGAAAGTAACATTTTCACATACAAAAATAGTTTTATAAATTTCTTTTGAGTTATAGACTTGACATAAATTATTTGAATCATATGAAATTTAGAGGTCATGCAAAAGTGAGGTTATCTAATCCAATATTAAGTGCGTTGGAATTCAGATCCACTCGGAATTATTTTGTATCTTATCTAGATTGTTAAAGGGGTATTGATTTTATGACCCTAAAGAAGGTGCAAGAGTTGTGAAATCACATACTCTAAAGTTTCTAAAGATTGACGTAATTGTAGAAAATAGCTGCTCTCAGACTATTAAAGATAATAGTATGATGGAGGTTACTTTGTTTTTGTCTTTACCTATATAGATAATTATAGAATCTCATGTATCATAAACTAAATTTGTTGAGGTTCAAGGTACTATTTTTGATATAGTTTATAATAAAATTTCTTAAACCTCTCAAATGCATAATGAAATGGTTGTGGCTTTATTAAGGAAATTTGTTAGGAAAAGACGATCAATTATATCATCAGACTATATAGTGGATTTGTGAGAGCATGATTACAATATCTACTATATGGTTGATATAATGGCATATTTATAAATGTCGTTTCTTATTCTCAATCAAGTATGTGATTAGATGCCATAAAAGACGATATACAATCTATGAAACATCATAGTATTTGGAAACTAACTTACTTGTCTAAAGATCATAAGTTCATTAGTTGCAAATTGGCGTACAAAACTAAAAGAATTTCAAATAAAGATTGCGGAATTTAAAGCCAAATTTGGTAGCTAAAGTTTTTATTCTGAAAGAGGGGTGGATAGTTAATAGTGAATAAATAAATATTTCTTTCTAGTATTTTTAAAGATTCTTTCAGAGTGAACATGGCATTAATAATTTATTTTGATATGGAGTTATGCCAAATATATACAAAATCTATATTGTGCAATCGGAGGATTTTATAACAGATGTTTTAAGTAAAATTGTGTGTAGACTGAAAAGTCTTATTAATAGTTTTAAGCAAGTTTCTAGACAATATTATTAAAGTTTCCTAATGTTATTATTTTGTTCAATTGGGAACAAAGTAATTCAATATACTGCAAGGTTAGTGGGTGGAAATTTATTTTTCCTCATACTCTATGTACATAATATTTTGCTTACAAGTTATGATCTTGAGACATCTTATATCATTTGTACTGAGGTCTGTAAGGATTGTTTTTGCCATATTATATTAGATTTTCTCGAAGGATATTTGCTGATTGTATATTGAAAATATTCAATATACATTATTGCAAGCCAAGAATTGCTCCTGTTGTTAAGGGTAATGGACTGAATCTAACACATTGTCCTTATTTAGATATTGAGAAAATATAATTAAATAGTGTACCTTATGTCAGTGTACTTAAAAGTATAATGTGTGCTCGAATTTGCACTAGACTAAATATCGTCTTTGTGATGGAACTTCTAGGAAGATATCAGTCAAATCCAGGACGCGATCTCTAGGTTGCTGCCAAGAAGATTTTAAGGTACTTAAATAAGACAAAATATTATATGCTAATTTACAGACATGTTCAATTATTGCAGTTAGTAGGGTATTCAGATGTAAACTTTTCTGGCTGTTAGGATGATATAAAATCAATAACGGAATATATATTTATGTTAGCAGAAAGTGCTGTAAATAAAGTTTTATGTTATCTTCTACTATGTAAACAGTGCTAGTAACATTCTTTTAGGTTATTACTTGGGCTATTAGGCTCCAAAACCTCATGACGGAGTTGATCATTTTAACTTTATGGATAGACCCATACGGTTGTATTGAGATAACAAATTTGTAGTAATATTTATTTACTACAGAGGTCTTAAGGGGTCTAAATATATGGTGGTCAAAATTTTTTACCAAAAGCAAACGGTACAGAAATGTGACGTTTTAATATAACATATTTTCATAGATGATATGGTTGCAGATCCACTAACTAAAGGCCTACGCCTGTGTATATTTGAGCGAAATATCGTTAGCATGGGCCTAGGAGCATCATGAGATGTTGTTTAGTGGAAGCTGTTTTGGCTTTACTCTGATAAAGGTTTCATCTGTGTTTGTTACACTTTGTAACGGTTTGATATGTATCAACTTTTGCATTCAATAAAATATTTTTGAATGTGTTGTTATTATGTTGAATACATATTGATAAAATCTCAAGAGATTGTATAAACCTTGAGTGAAGGCTAGAGGCATTCGGGCATCCGGTTATTAGCCTTATACATATGTCTTGTGATACATAAAGAAAGGTTAACCGTAAAAACAAGACATATGTGAGTTCATTGGAAACATAAATCATTCTCTAGTGGCACAAGTTTTTGTGACGCCTAAGGTAAGAGAATTGTGACTAACAAATGGGATCTCTCTATGAGAGATGTTATTCATTGCCACACTACCATATTGAATCCATATCAATAAAGTTGAGAACATTCGTGACCATGGAAGGCTCTATGTGTATACATGCAGTTACCGCTATAATTTGGTGTTTAAGACTTTATGGGATATGATTAACTATTAAGAATTATCTCCGGACCAAATGCGCGCACATACAGTACGTTTTCAATTAATATAGTCAAAGTGGGAGAATATAAGAGTTTTCTTAATGTGGACTAAATTAATTGATATTGTAATTTATTGTTTTTACGGTTACCGTAAAACATGGTTGGTCTAAAGTGAGATATAAGGTTTCTTAATTAGTCTAATATGGGTTGGCTAGTATGGGTCGAGTTGAGCCTAACCCGTAATGAGGGGGACTGGTTGGAAATTCTATAAATAGTGCTCAAGTCTCTCCTCTAACCCTAATTCTCACTTGTATCCTCACCTAAGGGGCGTTTACCTAACGCTAAACGTGAGGGGACCACCTCATTGAGCAGTGATACGGAGGGCAATAGAGGAGAATGACTTAATGTGTGGATCCCCTTGATATGTGGGTAATCCATTTTCTGCTTCCGCTTTATGTTCGATGAATCCCAAAGTATGTGCATTAATTTTTTTATTCAATTATGCATGTTCTTGTTTTGGTTATGGAGATCTTGGGATTGCGCAATTTGCGTCCAACATTCTCACCATGTCATTTAGACGCGACAAGCAAACTTGAAAGCGGCAGGCCATTGTGTGGCCTCGTGTGGAAGTTTCGATTTTATTAGATTTTATTAGAGATAGATGGAATGGAGAGAAAAAAAATTCTTCTTGTGTTGAGCATAAATAACAACACAAACGATTGTACAGCCAATTTTTTATTTATTTAATATGAGTTGCTATATACATTTAAAGGGAAAATTGTCCAAAAAAACCTAAATTCAATTATAAATATTTAATTATGCAAATTTATTCCTAAACCTTTAAGGTTTTTTCAAGTTCAAGTCAATGCAAACCATTCCACTGATATGTGCAGCATTGATGTTGATAATTTTTAATTTTTATCAAATTTTTAGTCATTTTTAGAAATTTTATCAATTTTTTTTCATTTTTTCTTCAATGTGTTGGCAGCGCGGGCAACAAAGTCCTCTCCTACCACAAGCTAGGTGAGGGTGTTGTGAGCCCCTGCACAAATTTGGCAAGGGCTGTGACCTCATTAGTGGTAGCCCAATTAGCACAATGAAAAAGAAAAGAAAAACAATTGTTAAAAATTTAAAAACTCTCTATGTTGGTGTCGATCGCATCACGTAGGATAACTGTTGCCAACTGGACTACTATGTTAGTGATTTCCAGCTAAAATTAGTTAGAATGCATTCACAATTCGTTAAAATGTTTATGATTAAATTGGTAATTATTAAAAGATTTAAACATAAATTAACACAACTGAAAGATTTTGAATTGGCTGCTTTGCAATGGACTTAGGAAATTTTTGGACAACTTTCCCTACATTTAAATGATATTATTTAAGATGATTTTATGTATGCAAAGATTACTATGATTTACTCTAGCTAGACACAAGTAGTTAGCATGGTTATTTTCAGAGTTGTTCTGTCAGGTTAAGCCTTGTAATTATATCGCAGTTACTAAAAACCAGAATTTGCATTTGAAGAAAGAATCCTCCAAAAAATAAAAGAAAAAGAAAATCGCGATATCTTTCCTTAAAGATGAAAAGAAAATGAGATCGTTTTCCTAGTAACCCACCAATCCAAGCTCTAATTGAGGATGGGGGTTTATGAGAATATATGACAAATTGTAAACTGTTATTAGATGCAATTATGTATCTATAGAAAAAATTGGGATGCAAAGCTGGAGAACATTCTTTTCATTTCTTTTTCTCTCCCTGTCTCTATTTTTTATTTTATTATTTTTTTTTTTAACATTATGTAGTTCCTACAATCAAGAGGATTCACGACGTGAAGCTGAGACACGTGACAGCCGTCAAGTTGGCAGAACAAGTTTGCATTGCGATCTCTTCTAAGACAACTACCGAGATCAACCAATTTTTCTGGGACGGGGGATTACTTAGTCAAGCCGCGATGAAAGGCATTAGTGAACTCGTGGAACTATGCATTCAGTTTTTGCCGGAGCTTATTTGGATTTCGCCTAATGATATTACGTTGATGAAACTAGCTGTGGCGTATCGCCATGAAAGAATTTTCAAATTCTTTTTGAAGGTGAGCTCCACGAATAAGCTGTCGTTAGTTCCAGCACCTACGCTGACAGAATCGGTTCATACGATGAACGCTGCAGCAAAGTACAATCCTAGTTCCAGTGCCGTAATTAATGTCTCTGGAGCAGTATTTCAAATGCAAAGAGAACTCCAATGGTTTAAGGTAAGTGCTTTTCCTTTCATACATTTGATAACTGCACCTAATGATGACTATCATATCTTCTTGACAAATTTCTTAGAATATGATGGATAGGACTTTATTTGGATAGTCTTGAGAATATAGTCTTGAGAATATACATAAAATATTTTTTCTTATAGTACCATTTGAACCAGTTTTGATGCACCTCATTTAATTCATCCGAGCATTTTAAGGGCGCACTTCCCACGTTGGTCTGGTGCACAGAATTTTACTCCCGTGATTAATAAAAATTGGGTGAAGAAGTGAGAAAGCGACGTGGAGAACTTTAGACCTTCTATTGGATAATAAATTTTGAGAGAGAGAGAGAGAGAGAGAGGCGGGTTTGAAAGGTTGTTGATCCAAGGAAACTAAATGATGATTACATAAAATTTGAAACTCGAGAGTTGTGCCCCTACGTCGTGATCTTTCATAATTCAGAAATGAGAAGGGTAATTTATAAATATAAAAAGTGAAGAACACCTCATTTCTTAGGAATCAGATTTTCACTAACTTCGCATCTCTTTGGTTGATTCCATTGAGCGGTGAGTTACATAAATTGGACATAGAGGAAGATTCCTTTGACTACCCTCAGCAAAGCCTTGGGAGTGGTTAATATAGATTCACAACTTGAACAACCTTACAAGTATAGGCAAATCCCAACATAGAAATCTTTAATGTCCCAAGAAAAGACCAACATCCCCAAGACAAATCATAATATTAACATAGGCTCTTGACTCAGAAAACTATAGAAACAATATATAATGCATGGGGCTCAACAAAGCACCTAGAGATGCCGAAAGACACATTCTCGGATTTCCTGGCCAACTCATAATATTTTTTTCATATATTCCTGAAGAAGATTCCGAATTGGATCAAACTTACTTCATTGGAAAGTAGAAAAATAGTGCTTTCCATACATTTATTATTTGACTATATTGAAGCACAAAATCATCATCGAAGAAGATGGACTTAGCCTCTATGTAACTTCTCAATAAAAGTTGGATAAGTCTTAGTCTTCTTGAGATGTTCCTTTGTCAAATTTTTATAATTTACAATAATTTATTCACTTATTGTAACTCATGTTTGTGACTTTTATGCATAGGCTGTGGAAAGTTGGGTTACCCCTGACCTGAGATTCAGCCAATATAACGGCAAAACATTCTGGCAAACCTTTGTGGATGAGCACGAAAAGTTGCTTCAGACCGGAAAGAAGTGGGTGGAGGACACAGCAAATTCGTGTATGCTTGTCTCAACTCTAATTGCCACAGTATTGTTTGTTTGCTGCTGCTTTCACTGTGCCTGGAAGCAATAATGGCAGTACTGGAATCCCATTGTTGTTAGGGGAGAACTCTCTCTTGGTTTTCGCAATTTCGGATGCATTAGGTTTGATCTCCTCTGTGATGGCCATCTTGCTATTTCTAGCAATCTTGACTTCGCGGTATGAGCCACAAGATTTTCTTCACTCTTTGCCTAAGAAGATCATAATGGGCCTTTTGTTTCTATTCCTCTCATTGGCTTTCATGTTGGTGGCCTTCGCTACAACACTCATAATTGTGCTGGATAAGAGACTAGAGTGGGTTATCATTCCCATTGCTCTGCTGACCTCTCTCCCCGTGGCTTTATTCGTAGTACTACAGCTTCCCCTGCTATTTCAAATGGTTAAATCCACTTATGGACCTAGCATCTTTTGTTTCGAGGGCACTTGGAAGTGAGGCGTGATTATTGGACGAGATCAAGTGATTGGTGAATCTGATTTGAGGGTATAGGTCTTCTTTATAAACTGGTTGTAAATGGTTGTGTGATGCTTAATGTATTTTCTTGGAGTTTATGAACAATGACCTATCTCGTTACTACAGCTTCCCCTGCTATTTCAAGGTCTATTTATAGTATGATTTTATCAATTTAAAGTTTTAGCCTATATATAATGCATAAACAATTATGTGTAAACATTAGTACCTAAATATGCTCAATCATGGAATTATTCTTTAGATTTTTCTTTAATAATTTAGACACAAGAATTTTTTTCATCGACTAAAATATTCAGCCTTCAATTAATTCAAAATAGACTCTATATGTTACAGAAAAAAATTTATTTCAAACATATATTAACAAAATATGCGCAATTGTACAATATAACTTTTTAAACATTTAATTTTTCTTATTATTAACACTTAAATTTTGGCTACTCAATCTAGTCATTTATTGCATTGAAAATTAGCAGTTGACCCCAAACCCCTAAAAACATATATGTAATTTGCATTAGCATTTTAGGAGCATTTTCATTATAACCCACATAAAATGTATTATAATTGAACTGAATTGAGTAAGGAGATTGTGAGCTTAATTGGATCAAGCCTAAGAGAATACAGAATCCGGTCAGGCCCGCTAACTAAGACGGTGACCGAAAATTGCACTGCGTGTCGGGGGCCCGGGGGGCGCGGGCGAGGGGCGCTAAACTAGGAAAGTCGATCTCGTGATCAGAAGTGATTAGGCTTATATCATCAGAAGTGACCAGGCACCAGGTTCAACAGTGCCAATCAGCCCAGTGGTCCTCCAGCAGCCTCCGAACGTGCCGGTTAGCGCAAGTTCCAATCCCGACTATGTTATGTTTTGTTGCTATTAGGTGCCTTGTTTGTCCCTTGGCGTCTGTTTCGGTCTTCAATTGAGGTCCCGGGAGAGCTTTTTCTTTTTTTTTCAGATGGTGCACGCCGCCTGCTCGATGAAATGCCTAAGTTAGATGCACTTTTGTGTCCTTCGTTTATGGTCGAGACTTGCTGTGTTTCATTCATAGCTGCACTGAAGTTGAGTCTCGCTTGTTCATTGTTTGCTAATTTCGATATGAGTTCGAGTCTCGGACAAGTCTATAACCTCCTCTCAGCTGACGCCCTCCGTGTGTTTGATGAAATGCCTGAGCGAGATTTATGCGTTTGTTCTTAGTCCTCTGTCCATTTTAGGTGTTTGTGGTTTGTCAAATGCGTTTTGGTGGATTTCCACTGCTATCCTTTGCTTTCTATGTCCTTGTTTCCTGGTTTCTTTCGGTGTGCGTCATGGCTCTGCGGTTGACCAGTTCTTGGCCGGCGAATACGTGGGATGATGGTGGCTGTGGCCACGTATGACAGCCACGTGGCTGGACACGGCTCGTAATGGTGCCCGAGTTATTTTAATTAGAGTTTTTTAGTGCTTGAACTAGCAGGTATTTTCGGTCCATCAGGAGAAAGAGAGTTTGCGTTTGTTCTGGGGGTCTCTATGAGCAGATTGCATAGAAAGCAGAGAGAACAAAAGGGAGAAGAAAATCATTGCAGAAAAGGAGAAAGAGGACATCTTAAGTTAAAACATCGACCAAAGCAACAAAGGGCTGGTCAACATGGAGATGTTATGAAGAAGAAAAGGATGTTTAGCAGTCTGGTCCTAAAGCAATTATATTAAATAAAAGATTAGGAGGGGCAAGAAAATTGGCCGAGAATACCTCTTGACCATTGCATAAAAAAAGAGAAGAAAAGATTAGGAGGGGCATTGACTAAAGAAGTTTAAGACTTGATTGCATCGTGTTAATTTACTTGTAATGGATGACTTGATGAAGAAATAGTGTTGATAAGAGAAAACTAGCTTGACTCGATTAGGATCAAGTTATAAATAAACACTCAAACACGAGCTCGAGCTCGACTTTTACAAGATCAAAATTTTTGTAATTTTAAGATAATAATTACATATATTTTAACAGTTAAGCTTGTGAGCCTATTGAGCTAATTATTACAAGCTTGAGCTCAAGATCAAAAAGAAACTTGAGCAGTTCGAACTCAAAATCAGACGATCAGATCTCAAGCAGTCACCAAGCCAAACCCAAACCACTTGTGAGTAGCTTGACTCAATTCCATCCTTGTACACCACACAATACTGGTGCTCAACACCAAAGTATGTATGCTACATGAGCTTGCCCAAATCTGATTATTTTAGCAGTTTTCTTATTGGAAGAATCAGAATCAAGAATGTCATTCCACCATCTCCTCTTTCTTTCTTTCTATTTCACTAGTTTTCCTCGAAAAATGGAATAGATTTGAATTACCATGAATTAGTGGAACCTGGGATGTCTGATTCTTGGGATTGGCCCTGTAAAACTGGTTTTGGGCTTGCCCACCGTCTTTTTTCCTGCTCTCTCTCATGTTGACTCCGAGCCCGGCCTGTGAGCACCCCTGGCCTTGCACGCCTTCCAAGTCTTCAGCTTCCTGCAATGGTCACTCCTCACTCCTGTTTGCTTCTGTGCCTTCTTCATCGACTTTGAACGTGGTAAGACCCTCCCTTTTCAAGGTGAAGAAGCAGCAATCCGAAAGTTCCGAGCTTTTTTGGTAATGTGCTCTTTCATCTTATGGGTTCTAATGGTTTGACAGTCTCGGATGCAGAGGAAGAACGAGTTGTTCATGTTCTTTCTGCAGAACCCATTACTGAAAACTTATCTATCCGGCATGCTGTACTAGTTTTTTTTCGGGGCACGGTTTTGTTGTCCCAGATTATGGGTGTTCGTTGGCAATCCCATGCGGAGATTACTGGAGGAATTTCGAAGGTTGCATTTTGTGTGTTTGATGAAATGCTTCTGTGAGAAGTGTGCTCTTAGCTACGTTGCTGGTGGTGGCGATGATTTTACGGTGGCTATGGCGGCGGTGAGGCGAACTTGGTGGAGATGATGGTGGGTGAGGTGATGGAGATGGTGGTCGGATCATGATTGTGGGGATAATTGTATTATATGAAAAGAGTTAGACAAAAGTATCCATTTTCATGCCGGAAAATTTGCTGTTTACTAATGAAATGATGGAAGTTACTAAAATGGAATTACTAAATTACCATTGTTTTTCAAAGCTACCGATCACCTCTGAAATACCCTATATTCAGAATTTTCAATTCATGTATCTTACCTGTTTACTATGATTGCTTGGTGATGGAGTCCTCTAGGGGATTCTGTTCTCTCAACACTGTAAGATTGATCCTCTATGTCATTTTTATTTGTGCATAATATTACACATACGATTAACCAATCAATAGCTACCTCATAGGGTGGTACCTCTCTTTAAGCAATTATTAGCAAAGCAGGTGTATCTTTTTCCTTGTTGCTTGTGATATTACATTAAGGAGAAACTTGTGACCTTGAAGTTTGATCTTTTTGTCTCTGGGAGGAACATATCTAGTTATCGATGTACCAAACTGTATCACTTCTGTTGCTTATCTTGCACCTTGATAAAAATGGGTTTTTTCCCCATAGGTGCTACAGTTTCAGAATGAAAGAGGTGCTAGCTTTCTTTGTTTGATTGAATACACTTGCTGGTGCACAGGTTCATGAAGGTCAAAGATACTTGTTGGTGTACTAGTGGAAATGGACTTGGCTAAGCTACATTCTTTAGTGGTCTTGCTCTGCACACTCAGCTTTGCGGGCAATAGAGTTTGTTATGCTTTTGAAAATGCGTCAGTATAGTCAAAATTCTGTTTGTTTACAAGAGCACATTGCAGGACTGTCTTGTTAAGCTGAAAGGGCATCCTGCCATTCTGCAGGGTCGAGAAGACAATGCTAAAAGTAGGTGAGGAGCTATGGAAAGAATCTCTGCCACTACAAAGAGGATCTCGCCTTTATAAGTTGGAGGGCCTCAAACCATACACTCGGTATGAAGTGAAGATATCATACCCAGCTTCTGTATGTAAATGTGTTTTCAAGGACTTCATTTTTCATTCTCTCTATAATTGGTGATATATTTTTGTTTTCTGTTGAATGACAGATACCTGCTTGCTTCTCTTTGCAACTAATGAAGGGTGATTCGGACTCAGCAACAAACTTAAATAGAAGATTACTTAACACTGAGAAAATAATATTTAAGACGGAGAGCCTTGAATTTATACAGAATCAGGTTCACACTATCTATGATTATGTCTGCATTATTAGATATTTGAAAGCCTTACAGTCTTTCATTCTGGTTCAGGGTGGAATGCATGTACTGGTTGCTGTGGAACCTGAAGGAGTTGTTGCCATACGAGATGTAAAGGAGAGAGAATCCATCATCTATAATATAGGTAATTCATAGTAAAATCGTTCATGCAATTACCGTTTTTATCATTGTCAATTTAATAAGAGAGGATAACCAAATTCCAAATGCAGTCATCATGCAGTCCCTCATAATGACATTTGATTGGCTGCTAGTTTAATGCTTTTGCATGTACTTTCACAAGGCTTGTTGGTTTTACTATCAAATACATAATGGAAATTTCACTCTTGCACATACGATATGCTGTAATGAATTGAAAATAATTTTCTTATAAATTGATTAACTGTCCCATGGTTATCTGACATGTCTATAGTTGAAGAACTCGAAAATAATGTGGGCAAACTCAACTGACAATGTTTCTCGCTAAACCTTGAGTTGTCTACAGATTTCTTGGTAGATGGTAGTGGTTTGATTGAGAAGCATACTTAAGTGTTTGTAGAGGAATCTGAGGATTACTTAGATTGTGGGGTTCCCTAATCTCGCAGAAACCTGTTACTGGGCATATAATGGGCCCTGCAATTGCGGATGGTCCTATAAAGTTTTTTGTATCACTGAACTTATGAAATTCATCTTGCATCTCTAACAGATGTCTAATTTCAGAATCTGCACACACAAAGTTAAATGAGAAAGAAATATTGCAAATTTCTGTCAAAATACAAATTGAGACATTTTTGTGGATGATGAAATATCCATCAATCTTGCCAAAACAGAAAGATAGACATCTAATGGTCACCAAAAAAAAGGGAGAATTTCCATAAAATACTGAACTAAAATAGGTGGAATTGGCATATGATGTTGAAGAAATCACTTCTAACACTCTATAAAGAAAGACAAAAAAATGGAGTTTAGAGAAGGAACCGTTTTACTCTCAAGAAGATTCTACACAATTAGGTTGCCAGCTTTTTCCACACCCAGTCGATGGCACAAAATAAAGATTCTGACAAATGAAGGAAAAATGATCATTTATGCTTTCATGTTTTTCACTGTTTCATATTAATTTACATGCTTGAAATATTTCATCTACTTCATCTTTCGTGTTTTCTTTTAATTGGAGCATAAGCCTTCATGATGGGGTTAATATTCACTTAAAAAAAAATACTCCATGTAAACTCTAGTGGAGGATCTGATTGATGTCACTATTTATATTATTATAATTTTCTGCTTATTAATTCTCTCGTAGAAGTTCACGCCGATTTCAACTTTCAAATAACAAATATAATCTTGGACCTGAACAGTGTGCATATATCTTGTAGAATAATATAACAAATATAGTCTTAGACCAGTGCAAGGCACGGGCATCTTGCTAGTTATCATATAAGTTCGCTTTACCTTTTGGTCTTGATGATCATCTTCTACTTCTTGCTAAATTTGTAAAACTCTATTGTTACAAGAATAAACCAGCAGCAGAATTTTCATCGGTGTATTGTTTACTTGCAGCATAAGCAAACTTATATAATTTCTGACAGAATGATTTGTGACTCCAATGGCAGTTTGTGACGAACTCCTACTAGGGATTCCACAAAAGCTTGGCCCGTTGGAATTTTGGTTCTACTGTGCTTGGTAGTGGCATTCATTGTTCCGTCATTTCTCCCACCATTTCTACTGGCGAAAAGTCGTACTCAGCAGGCACTTCATGAAGATGTCTCAAAAAATTCTTAGCCGAGTGACGTTTCGAGTGGTTGGTGTCTGTCTTTTCTCATTTTTTGAAGTGGCAATGAGGTTTAAGAGCTGTCGATGAACTTA
The DNA here is from genome assembly GCA_014182575.1 of Eucalyptus decipiens. NCBI lineage: Eukaryota > Viridiplantae > Streptophyta > Magnoliopsida > Myrtales > Myrtaceae > Eucalyptus > Eucalyptus decipiens. Next base: position 46,556,249 of record CM024611.1, on the reverse strand, counting down.
ATTCTGCAGTTTCTGCTCTAGTAAGGAGTTTCGCAAAAGTGTCGTACTTTTCTTTTCAAAATCATTAACAGTGACTTGATTTCAGTTTCTACTGGAGTAGAAGTAGGCACTTGGTAAATTAATGAGATGGTCGGGGATACTCTGTGCGTTTGTTTTGCTGTCGTAGCGTGATTTCTAAAGGAAGGATAGAAGGCGAGATTGAGGAGTGTCCAGCATCGGACCTAACCTCGGTTTCATGATTCACAACATATTTTAAGGTCCTTGCTTAATGAAAAATTTATTATTAAAAAAAAATTTCTAATTAAAACTTTTGAATTTGTTATTATTATATTTATTTTTTTCTTTTTTTTCTTTCTTTCCCTATAAACGTAAATCCTAACTCCTTCCCCTCTCTTCTTCTCCTTCGCCCCCTCCCTTTCGTCACTGCCACCGCCGCCTCCTCCAACCCTAGCCCTCCTACACTCCCGTTGGCTTCGCAGCGGCCTCCACCAACCCTAGCCCCTCCTGCGCTCCCATTGGCTTTGCTCCCTCCTCTTCTTTTTCCTCTTCCTCAGTGTCTTTTGCACCTTCATTCTTCAATGGATTCGGCTCCACGCCGGCGACTTTGGTGCCGATGCTCTTCGATACGCTATCGCTAGTCACGTTCGGAGGATCATCGCCCTTTGGAATGGCTCAGTTTGTCGCCATTTGCGTCGAGTTCCCCTTCGCCATTTATTTGCCTCGTTGGGGAGCTCTGTTGCTTCTCTGTTCGGTGCGCCTACGCCTTCTTCTAGTGTGAGCCTAGGCTTGTCCTTGTTTGTGACGCTTGCGCTTGCGCCTCGGGCATGATCAAGGCTTACCGGCTTGTGCTTGTGCTTGGAGCTCAGCCGAGCTTCGATGGACGGAATCGCCGCAGAGGGAGGTGAGGTCGTTGAAGATGGTGGTGATGGCGGTGGACAGGAGGAAGGGGCGATGGGTTAGGTGGAGAGGCGGCTGGGAGAGAAGGAAAAAGGAAAAAAAATAAAAAAAAGTATTTATTTAAAAATTTGATTTTTTTATTTAAAAGAAAGCATTTTCCAAATAGGTCCAAATAGGAAACAACGTTTTCAATGATATATACCAAACAAAAGAAAATTAATTGTATGTATTCTTGAAAATGTTGTAAAATATTGAGTTGCAAATATATAATAAAAAAAAATTGTATGTATTCTTGAAAATGTTGTAAAATATTGAGTTGTAAATATATAATAGAGAAAAGATTGAGAAGAGAAAACAAATGAACACTAGATATAGTAGGGAAAGCTAGAAAGAGGGTTTTATTTCTAGTGTATGACTGTTATTCCATTGTTATTGTGACTGTTGTGATTATTTATTTATTGTACCTCAAAACTAAACTCTTATTTATAAGAGAATAAGAATGTACTTATCATTAATATCAATGTATCAAATGATACATATATTAGATAGGGGAGATGAACATTTATTGTATAGAGAGATGTACTTAGAATATATGATATAAATGTACCATAATAAGTACATTTGATAAGATGAATATAAGCAATATTCATTCATATATTTCATCCATTCATGTATTTCATAACACTCCTCCTTGAATATTCATTGTATTCATTACGAATATGCATCGAATGATACTGCCTCATTAAAAACCTTAAGTCGGAAAAACCCGACAAAAAGTGCAAAAGGAAAAAATGTTCTCTTCATTTTAATGCATTAATTGCCTCTTTAAAAACTTTTAAGCCGGAAAAACCCTATGGAAAAACACCGGACAAAAAGAAAAAAGAGTGCAATGCATAGTTCATAATATCTCCCCCTCAATTAAATCATATAGCCACTATTGGGGCTAATCAATCTTGCATCTTGTGAACTCGTCGCATACCAATGCTGCAATGCATAGTTCGTAATATCTCCCCCTCAATTGAGCCATATAGCCACTTCTAAAGCTAATCAATCTTGCATCTTAGTTATAGAGTCAAATAAATATTATATAAAATTCATAAACATTTCATAATCATATGAAAGAACAATAAAAAGTAAAACATTTAAAGCGAAACAACTAAAAACAAATTATTAGAATCATAAAATTCGAAGTTCAAATCATCTACCAATCTAATGCATCATCAAAGTAATCAGAGGTCCTCACATTTACTACTTCAGGAGCAAGAGGAGTCCAACCAACGGAAATATTGTTGGTCTCAACAGTGGTTATGATAGTAGGATTGATTTTAATGGCATGAGATTCACCACGCTTGCTCGTATTTTTTAAAGATGCCTGGTATAGGTCAACAAAGTGCCTTAGCGTACTACAAGTACGTGACTAGTGCCCAGTTATACCACAGCGATGACAAATACTTTTATTAATCATCTTGTTTGGCTTCTTTTCTTTGCCATGATTTAGGCCAAAGTTAGATTTCCGAAGGTGGTTAAATTTCCTATCATTCCTTCTAGGATTATGTTCTTGCCTGCGTTTATAGCCCTTAAAATGGCCAGTATTTTTCTCAAAATTAGCATGTGCTTTAGAAAATGCTTTTTGAGCCAGCAGGTTTAAGATCATAATTTTTTAGCAGTAATTCATTGGTTTGCTCGGCAGTAAGAAGTACAGAAATTAATTCTGAATATGTGGCAAACTAACGTTGCCGATATCGCTGTTGCAATACAATATTCGAAGCATGGAAGGTGGAGAAAGTTTTTTCTAATAAATCCACATCAGCGGGTTTGATACCGCATAACTCAAGTCAAGAAATAATATCAAATAAAGCGGAATTATACTCAGACATTATTTAAAATCTTGTAGTCTGAGATTTTGCCAGTCATACTTGAGGGAGGATAACAGTCTTGCTATGATCATACTATCCTTCAACCTCCTCCACGAGATCTGAGGGTCTTGAACGGATAAATATTGAGTCTGTGACGGCGAATAAAAATCATTTGCTTTATCCTTTTCATTTGAAGTTGGGAAAATGTCACAAATGGTCTTTATACTATTACCTAATGTGCAATTTGGTCTCGAACTTTCAATCGGCTCAATTTGGTCCTTGAACTATTGATAAATATCTTATTTGGTCCATGAACTTTCAATCGGCTCAATTTGATCCCGAACTATTTGATAAATGTCGATTTGGTCCCGAACTTTCGATCGGCTCAATTTAGTCCCTGAATTATTGATAAATATTCGATTTAGTCCTTAGTTACTTGTTTTTCCTTTTTTTTATTATTTATTTATTATTTATTTTTTAATTTTTTAATTTTTAATTTTTTAATTTTTTTAATTTTTTTTTTTTTGCTTATTCTCTCTTCCCTCCGCCGGCTCCGGCGGGAAGCTGGGAAGCGCCCCGGCGAGGGTCGCCCTAGCCGGCCGGCCCTTGCGGACGCAAGTGAGGGCGCCCCTCGCCGGCGTCGAGCGAGGGGCTCCCTCGCAAATGCGCGAGCGAGCCCCTCGCCCGACGCCAGCCGCGAGGGAGCCCCTCGCCCGACGCCGGGCTGCGAAGGAGCCCCTCATCGGCGTCGGGCGAGGAGCACCCGGCGTTGGGCGAGGGGCTCCTCGCCGGATCTGCGGAGCGGCCCTCGCCGGCGTCGGCGAGAGGCTCCCTCGCGGATCGGCGAGGGAGCCCCTCCCGAGTCGGACGAGGGAGCCCCTCGCCCGACGCCGGGGTGCTCCTCGCCCGACGCCGACGAGGGGCTCCCTCGCAGCCCGGCGTCGGGCGAGGGGCTCCTCGCAGCCCGGTGTCGGGCAAGGGGCTCCCTCGCCAAATTTGCGAGGGAGCCCCTCACCCGACACCGGCGAGGGGCTCCTCGCCCGGATCCGCGAGGGAGCCCCTCGCTCGACGCCGGCGAGGGCCGCCCTCGCTGCGTCCGGCGAGGGCGACCCTCGCCGGAGCCGGCTTCCCTCCGCGGAGCCGACGAAGGGAAGAGAGAATAAGCAAAAAAATTTTAAAAATTTTAAAAAATTAAAAATATAAAATAAAAAAGGAAAAACAAGAACTAAGGACTAAATCGAATATTTATCAATAATTTAGGGACCAAATTGAGCCGATCGAAAGTTCGGGGACCAAATCGACATTTATCAAATAGTTCGGGGACCAAATTGAGCCGATTGAAAATTCAGGACCGAATCGGATATTTATCTAGTTCAAGACCAAATCGAGCGATCGAAAATCGAGACCAAATCGCACATTAGGTAATAGTATAAGGACCATTTGTGACATTTTCCCTTTGAAGTTCCATCCTTTATAATTGCATTAGTGAGACCTTACATTGGAGGTGCATTTCCATATCAAAGCATCAAGAACTTCTAGGATGTGGAATTTGGGCTTTTCAATATTTATCATAATCCTTGCAAAAATAAATCATTATTAATTAAAATGATTTCGAAATATCCACCGCCACTTCAGGAGCAGAAAGATATTTTTAGATTTGCAATTTAGCTTTGGGCCAAGAAAAATAAAAATAAAGAATTGATAGAAGAAGATGAAGTATAAGTTAATTAGTAAAAAGAATACTCGCCTTACAAAAATTACTCACTCAGTCGGTAGATCTTTATACTGATAACGTGTTTTAAAATATTGCGTTGCAAATATATAATAAATAAGAGATTAAGAAGAGAAAATTATTCTTTACCAAAAAAAAAAAAAAAAAAAAGAGGAGAAAATTAGACACTAAATATAGTAGAGAAAGCTAGAGTCGAGAGATTTATTTCCAATGTATGACTGTTATTTCATTGTTATTGTTATTGTGACTGTTGTGATTATTCATCTATTGTACATCAAAACTAAACTCTTATTACCACTGCTTGTGGTGGCCGCGATGACTATAACTTCACTCCCTTATCCAGGGGGAGGGGTTTGAAACCCCATGTCCCCATTGCACGACTCACCCGCGGTTGGGCCTGTGATGGTGGCTTAGTTCGCTCCGAGTTTACGCCGCCAGTATTAGATAAGGGATGGATAAGGGAGATAAACATTCATTGTATAGGGAGATGTACTTAGAATGATACAAATGTTCCATAATAAGTACATTAGATAAGATGAATATAATGAAATATTCATTCATGTATTTCATAACAGAAAAGTATTTTTTAAGAAAATATTTTCCTTAATCATTGAATTTTAAAAATTCAGGATGAAATTACACTTTATGCCAAAGTTTAGGGACTGTTAGTGTAATTTTCCATTTAAATCCCATTGGATTAGATCGCTAAATAAATAAAACATGGATCTAATAAATATTTTACCGACAGGAGAAAAGAAAAGGATCCGATGGGAATTGCTTCGATGGTAATTCACAATTAATTGAGAGGCGCCATCGCCGCAAATAGCGCAGGCAGCAAGGAGTGCATCGCAAGGATTCCGAACAGGCCTCCGGTCCCGGAAGGGTGTACCGTGCACGTCGTCACCAAGAAGGAGGCCTCCAAGACCCCGTTTGCTTCTGCATCTTCATCTACTTCGAACACAGCAAGACCCTCCCTCTCTGTGGTAATCTGAAGGAGCCATCTTTCAAGGTGAAGAAGCAGCAACGCGAGAGTCCCAAGCTTGTTGGTAATGTGCTCTTTCCATCTTGTAGATTCTAATCTTTTGATAGTCTCTGGGGCAGAGGGAGAACGGTTTGTCCATGTTCTTTCCGCTGAATCCAATACCGAAAACTTATCTACCATGCTGTTATAATTGTTTTCGGAGCACAGTTTGCTGTCCGGGATATTAGGCGTTCGTTGGCAATCCCGTGGGGAGTTCACTGGAGGAATTTCGAAGGTTGCATTTTGTGTGTTTGTTGAAATGCTTCTGTGAGAAGTGTGATCTTAGTGAGGTGATGGACATGGTGGTTGGATCATAAATTGTGGGGAAAATTATATTATACGGAAAGAGTTGGATAATAGTATCCATTTTCATGCCGGACAATTTGCTGTATTCTAACAAAATGATGGAAGTTACCGATATGGAATTAATACATTACCTTTGATTTTGAAAACTACCGATAACATCTGAAACAACCTGCTTTCAGAATTTTCATTTCATATCTCTTCCGTGTTTACTTGGATTGCTTGGTGATGGAGCCCTCTTGCCGTAAGATCGATCCTCTACATCATTTTTATATGTACATAATATCACACATATTGACTTAACCAATCAATGGCTACCACATAGGACGGTACCTCTCTTTAAGCAATTATTAGTGAAGCGGATGTGTCTTTTTCCTTGTTGCTTGGCATATGACATTAAGGAGAGACTTGTGAACTAAAAGTTTGATCTTTTTGTCTCTAGGAGGAACTTGTCTAGTTATCAACGTATCAAACTGCGTCACTTCTGTTGCTTATCATGCACTTGACAAAAATGGGTTTTTTCCCTGTATTTGCTTCAGTTTCAGAATGAAAGAGATGCTGGCTTTCTTTGTTTGATTGAATACACTTGCTGGCGCACAGGTTCATGAAGTTCAAAGATATTTGATGGTGTCCTAGTGGAAATGGATTTGGCTAAGCTACATTCTTTGGTGGTCTTGCTCTGCACACTCAGCTTTGCGGGTGACAGAGTTTGTTATGCTTTTGAAAATACGTCAGTATAGTCAAAATTCTGTTTGTTTAAGAGAGCCCACTGCATGACTGCCCAGTTGAGCTGAAGGGCATCTGGCCATTCTGCAGGGTTGAGAAGACAGAGCTAAAAGTAGGTGAGGAGCTATGGAAAGAATCTCTACCACTACAAAGAGGATCTCGCCTCTATAAGTTGGAGGGCCTCAAACCTTACACGTGGTATGAAGTGAAGATATCATATCCAGCTTCTGTATGTAAATGTGTTTTCAAGGATTTACTTTTTAATTTTCTCTATACTTGGTGATATATTTTTGCTTTGTGTTGAATGACAGATTCCTGCTCGCTTCTCTCTGCAACTAATGAGGGGTGATTCAGACGCAGCAACAAACTTAAACAGAAGATTACTCAACACTGAGAAAATAATATTTAAGGCGGAGAGCCTTGAATTGATACAGAATCAGGTTCACACTATCTATAATTATGTCTGCATCGTTAGATATTTGAAAGCCTTACAGTCTTTCATTCTGGTTCAGGGTGGAATGCATGTACTGGCTACTGTAGAACCTGAAGGAGTTGTTGCCATACGAGATGTAAAGGAGAGAGAATCCATCATCTATAATATAGGTAACTCATAGTAAAATTGTTCGTGCAATTACCATTTAAATCATTGTCAAATTAAAAAGAGAAGATAACCATATTCCAAGTGTAGTCATCATGCAGTCCTTTGTAATGACGTTGCATTGGCTGCTAAACTAATGCTTTTGCATGTCCTTTCACATGGCTTATTGGTTTTACTATCAAAAGACATAATGGAAATTTCCTCTCGCACATATGATATGCTGTAATGAATCAAAAATATTTTTCTTATAAATTGACCAACTGTCATGTGTATGGTCGAAGAACTCAAAAAAAATATGGGCAGACTCAACTGACAATGTTTCTTTTTAAACCTTGCACTGTCTACAGATATCTTGCTAGATAGTAAGTGGTTTGATTGAGGAGAAGAATACTTAAGTGTTTGTAGTGGAAGTCCTACATATATGATGATGACATGATTGTCTTTAGCAGCTTCGAGGAATCTGAGGATTACTTAGGTTGTGGAGTTCCCTAATCTTGTAGACACTGGTTACCGGGCATTTAACAGGCCCTGCAATTATGGATGGTCCTATAAAAATTTTGATATCACTGGACTTACGAAATTCATCTTGCATCTCTAACAGATGTCTGATTTGAGAATAGAATCTACATGCACACAGAGTTAAATGAGAAAGATATATTGCAAAATTTCTTTCAAATACAAATTGAGACATTTTTGTGGATGATGAATATCCATCTATCTTGCCAAAACAGAAAGACATCTAATGGTCACTAAAAAAGGGAGAATTTCCATAAAATACCGAACCAAAATAGATGGAATTGGAATATGATCTTGAAGAAATCACTTCTAAGCCTCTACAAAGAAAGACAAAAAAATTGAGTTTAGAGAAGAAACTGTTTTACTCTCAAGAAGATCCTACACAATTAACTTGCTAGCTTTTTCCACACCAAGTTGATGGCACAAATGAGATTCCAACAAATGAAGGAAAAATTATCATTTATGCTTTCATGTTTCTCATTGTTTCATATTATGTTACATGCTCGAAATATTTCATGTACTTATGTTATGATTCAATGAATATTGCAACTTTATCTTTCATGTTTTCTTTTAATCGGAGGATAAACCTACATGATGGGATTAATATTCACTTTAAAAAATACTCCATGTAAAATCTAGTGGAGAATCTGATTGATATGACTATTTATATTATTATAATTTTTTGCTTATTATTTCTCTCGTAAAAATTCACATCAACATTTAAAATAATATAACAAATATAATCTGGGAATCATGCAGGGTGCAGACATCTTGTAGAATAATATAACATATTTAGTCTTAGACCTGTGCAAGGCACGGGCATCTCGCTAGTTATCATATAAGTTCACTTACCTTTTGGTCTTGATGATCATCCTCTGCCTCTTTCTGATTTGTAGAACTCGCTATTGTTACAAGAACAAACCATCAGCAGGATTTTCATCAGTTTATTGTTTACTTGCAGCATAAGCAAATTTACATAATTTCTGACAGAACCCTTGGTGACTCCTATGGCAGCTTGTGATGAGCTCTTGCTAGGGATCCCACACAAAGCTTGGCCTGTTGGAATTTTGGTTCTGCTCTGCTTGGTGGTGGCATTCATTGTTCCGTCGTTTCTCCCACCATTTCTACTGGCGAAAATTCATACTCAGCAGGCACTTGATGAAGATGTCTCAAAAAATTCTTAGCCGAGTGATGTTTTGAGGAGGTGGTGTCTGTTTTTTCTCATTATTTTGAAGTGGCATTGAGGTTTAAGAGCTGTCGATCAACTTGGTGTTCAGCAGCTTCTGCTCTAGTGGGGGTTTAGTAAAAGTATTTACTTTTCTTTTAAAAAACATTAATTGTGACTTGATTTTGGTTTCAACTGGAGTAGAAGTGGGCACTTGGTGAATTAATGAAATGATCGGGGATGCTTTGTGTGTTTGTGCATGCCGTTCGCGTGATTTCTAATGATGGGATGGAAAGCAAGATCTGAAGTGTCCACAGCATCGGACCTTAGCCTTGGTTTCATGATCCACAACATAATGAGAAAAATCGAATGCGGTATAGCAGATGCATTTTGCCGGCAATGCGTCATAATTGCAGGGTATTGAACTGTGTTTCATGGGAAGGATTGAGATGATCTCAGTTCATCCTGTGGAATAAAGGAACAGTAACTGCAGATCAATCGTGCAGAACGGCCTTGTCCACTGCACAATTGGATGGGTCCTTCTTGGTAGAACAGAGCATGTGTCTTAAAAGCTTACAAAAGCCACTGAGAAAAGTTCCTGGCTGTAAAGTGAACTATATGCCATGGGTATGAACTTTGGAAAGTGTCTGTATGAATGATCACATTTCTTTTCGGTAGGTCCAAATGAGCTGATCCGGACAAGAACTTAGACCATTCAACTCACATATGACTTTCTGTCCAAAAAAACGATAAAAAAATAAAAGGAACTCACAGATGAACGATTCTTTGGGTTGTTAAGTGTAATATAGGCATTGTTAATGAATGCTGGTGGGGTAGATAAGAACCTAAAGATATAGCATAATTTTCAACACAAATCAAGCAATAGGAGGGTTGAAAATGTACTATCTTTTTAGCACATGATTGATAACAAAGCACAAGTTTTAAAGCATTATTAATATTTCTTTTTGTCGAGTATGAAGGGGCACTTTTTAGCAAAACGGTAACACCCATCTAACATTTGCATTTTCGCCTAGTTTGGATGAGAGAGATAATCTTTTCGGTACTCCTGAATGCAACTTTGATCACACTCCTATACCAATGAAAATCAAGCAACTCATCATCCTCGCATCACGAGTATTCCTACACAAGTATCACCATTGAGTGGGATCAATCATATGGGGGAAAAATATCTCAAAATAAGTCCCGTGAGAAGAAATCACAAAGCTAATTATCCCTAGAAATAGGAGATGCGTGTGATGGGTCTTGGTTCATCAGCACAAGACATTTGAGTTTGATCTTAAATCTCACTCTTCTTTCTTTCTTTTTTATAAGAATTCGTTATTACGAATATTTTGTCAAATAGAATCAAGGACTTCTTCTTCCAAAAATAAAAAATTACGGTACAATTATATGTGAGAAAATATGCTCTTTATCTTTCTTTTTTCTTTTTTTTCCTTTTAACAACGTGGATGTGGGTCCTACGTTATTTCTTTTCGGATCTCCAAAAATCGAACGAGCCTTTCGGCCTGGCGATAATAAGACAAACGAAGTAAACGGCAAGGACCGCATCAGCTGGGACGCTCCTCGCAAAGAAACCAATTTTTTAAGGAAAAAAATAATTGGGCCGATCTGACAGACGATTGGCCCACGTGTCCACCCACTCGAACTCGACCGTTGCGAGGGGCCGATTCAAAATCCGCCCCCGATTTGACCTCCTTCGTCCCCCAAAAATCCCCAAAGCCCCATCTCTCTCTCTCTCTCTCTCTCTCTCGTCGCTCTCTCGCTGCTGATCTCCAATGGCGATTGCTGCCGAGACTCAGCAGCCCCAGCAGAAGGTGAGCATCCCCGCTCCGTCCGAACTCCCTCGATCATTCCCTCTCTCTCTCTCTCTCTCTCTCTCTATCATTTGCTGGTGCGGGTCGCTCTAATTCGGCGCCGCGATCCTCCCCGATTCGCGATCTAGGGCTTTTCCTTCTTTTCCGGCGAGGCCGTAATCGATCCGCGTCGCGCGTTAGCTTCGTCTCCGCGCGTCCGTCGATTCCTGACGCGCGTGGTTTGTTGCCGTTCGTCATCCGTCGGACGGGATGAATAGGCGGGGTCTAGGGTTTAGCGCCGAGAAGAAGGGACCCTGAGCAGCGCGAGAGCACCGGGGGGGGGGGGTGGTTTTGCCCTTAGTTTTTGCCTGTTAGAAGCTCAGATATGGAGTTGTTGAGAGTCGGGAGGGGTGTGGAAATGGTGATGTTTTGCGAGGCCGTCCTGTGATCTGTACCTCCGACGACCTCTTGAAAGCATGGATAGACTTTCGCGGAAGAAGGAGAAATCATGCTGAATTTCAGCTCTAGAATGAAGAGACAGTTTTTTCTCGGCGTGGATTGTGAATACGGACTTTTTAGATTGCTGATGGGAGTGCGATTAGTTTTGCTTATTAAAATTCAGGTTAGTAATGATCTCGCGGGGGCTAAATTTCTCTTTTGTAGTCTTCTTCAGAAGCTTCGGCGGCTGAGAAGCGGAGGTGGACGCTCAATGACTTCGACATCGGCAAGCCTCTCGGACGAGGGAAATTCGGGCATGTTTACTTGGCAAGAGAGAAAAGGGTTAGTCAGAGATCTATTCAATTATTCTTGGCTTTTCCATGCCTTCACATACTTTAATTTCTGCCATGGAGCGATCAAGTAAGGATTTTAGCTTCATTTGCACTGGATTGTATCCTGCTGTATCACGTGAAATCTAATTTTTGGATGGTTTTCTCTGGTTAGAGCAATCATATCGTGGCGCTGAAAGTCCTCTTCAAGAGCCAGCTGCAACAGTCTCAGGTCGAGCATCAGCTGCGACGTGAAGTGGAGATCCAGAGTCATCTTCGACACCCTAATATTTTACGACTTTACGGGTATTTTTATGATCAGGTGGGGCATGCTGTAAGAGCACTCTTACGTGTGTGTTTACTTGGAGGACGAATGGTTAAGCCGCTAACATTTGGAGTTTAAATTATGGCAGAAACGAGTTTACTTGATACTAGAATATGCAGCCAAGGGTGAACTCTATAAGGAACTCCAAAAGTGTAAATACTTCAGCGAGAGGCGTGCAGCTACTGTAAGTTCCTGCTGGACACCCTTCACATCCGCTTCCCTTTATTTTCCGCTTAATTTGAGCAGCATCTTTCCTACCCACTATTTTCATCATGTCTACTAAACTTTCCTTAGAGAAATGAGTTGATGCACGGTGGATAATATTCTGACTCTAGCTAAGAATAGCGACCTGCTGTCTTTGAGCATATTTTGCAGAACTTGCTTTTTTATCTATAATGGATTTTCTTGTTAAGCTCTGTCCCTAACAACATAATTGTTGCAGTACGTTGCATCTTTAGCTCGGGCACTCATTTATTGTCATGGCAAGCATGTTATTCACAGAGACATCAAGCCTGAGAACCTGTTGATTGGAGCTCAGGTGATTACTGGTTACCATATCTTCTTAAACTTTGATTGATTACTTTTTCTACATTTTCCTAATGCTTTATGTGGTCTCCTTCATTGTCAGGGTGAACTTAAGATTGCAGATTTTGGGTGGTCTGTGCATACATTTAATCGTAGAAGAACCATGTGTGGAACATTAGACTACCTTCCACCGGAAATGGGTAAGTAAGCTTTTACTGATGTCTTAATACTTAAATCATGCCTTCAAGAGGTCAATCAAGTTTGAGAGAAGGATGTCGCTCAAGTTTGAGAATTTTTTATTCAACCAATTTCCATGACTAATACTTTATGAGAGTATTTGCAGTTGAGAGTGTAGAGCATGATGCAAATGTAGATATATGGAGCTTGGGAGTCCTATGCTATGAGTTTCTGTATGGGGTTCCACCATTTGAGGCAAAGGAACATTCGGATACATACAGAAGGTAAACATCAATTTTTCACGTGTAGATAAAATTACTTAGTATGCACTTTGCTAATTTTGACTGATTGTGTACCTCTTCATCCTGAACTAGGATTGTGCAAGTGGACCTGAAGTTCCCTTCGAAACCGATCGTCTCTTCTGCTGCAAAGGACCTTATTAGTCAGGTAAAATTTCCACATCTGAAGTTGATTTAGCTAAGCCATACATGATACTACTGAGCAATGCGATTGCTTAATCTTTTACAGGTACCTGACCATTATTTGTGTTTATTTGTTGCAACTGATAACAGATGCTAGTAAAGGATTCATCACAGCGCCTTCCTCTACACAAGCTTCTCGAGCATCCATGGATTATTCAAAACGCAGAACCCTCTGGCATCTACAGAGGTTGATTCACCTTCATTGATGTGATTAATGAATCTGATGGGTCTTATTATTATATCAATACGATGAATTTTGGGGGGTTCTAGTAGTGCTCCAGAGAGAACTCGGGGTCTTTTTACCTGTTTGGATAAATGTATCGGGAACATTTGTGCACGAGTCCCCCATGTGCGGTATATTCTTGTAACGTTGGTTCATATTCAATTAATTTTTTCCGCTGTCCTTTTCACTGGCAAATGCGAATACTTTGGCTCAAATGAACGTTTTGAAAGTTTTTTACTAAGCTATGCTATGCTGAAAAAGAACAGAGAATTCTTGAATTTTTTCCCTGCCGCTAGGAAAGAATTTCTTCTTCAGTTCAAGTTCATCTTCAGTTCAAGTTCATTTTCGCTGGGAAAAGGCTCGTGGCTCCAGAACCAGACATAGCCAAAGGAAAGTAGCACCGCATCCTCCAGAAAGAAATGATGTAGGTTGCATGAAAATACCAACTCATCAAGAGCCACATAGGAAGCAGGCCAGGACGGCCTTTGAGCAATTTCATCGTCAATTCAGTTGCTGTGTTGACTCTCGGTCCAACAACCTGCACAAATATGTTGGGCAAGCTCCATGCCCCGATATCGCCGAAACTTCGGAAGCTTAATCTGATGCTGAAACTGTGGTTGAAAGACATAAGGACACAGCAAAAGTCATTGTGTTTGTACCCATATATTTCTCCTCCGAGGTCATCGTAGCACAGATTAATTAAAAAAAATGGGGTCAAAAGTGGATGCCTAATTCATTAAAAAGGGGGTCCTTTCTGCAACAAAATTCAATTACCATTGCCAGGAACCCATATCTACGATCTCCTTGAAGACCGACGCTTTCCGTGAGAAACCCTGCCCAGAGCATGCCATTTTGCCATTTCGAATTCGTATTCTCTCAGCAGAAACTTTTAAAATGGATTGACAAAGAAAGACCCAGGAAAGTATTTAAGGGTAAGTTGACAATTCAAAGCTGTTTCAAGCATTGCACGAAAAGCACCAATTGACTACAATATGTAAAACAAAGTGGTACACCCATATCAAAGGGATGGGTGTGTCAACACGTAATTGTAGTAGAAGAATCCCTGCTTCTCCAGGTTATGAACTAAGGCGAATGTCTTCAATTACGCTTTCCTCACATCCAGTTCTTTCTTTTCCTTGGCTTCTTCAACTCCATCTTTCGACCTTAAGAAGCTGGGTTCTTCCTCTTCCTCGGCTTGTTCAACTCCATCTTTCAACACTAGGAAGCTGGGTTGGTTCGTTGAAGAAAGAAGCCTGGCCCACATTCTGTCCGTTATGACAACTTTGTTCTGCTTTTCGGTCACTCGCTGCACCAAAAATCCATGAAGTCACAGAAGGAAAGAAAAGGCATGACGATGATGTCCAAACTGCTATAGAAACCATCCCCTCTCAAATATTGCCGCTATCAAGTGAAAAAATGAGAGATGGAGCAAGCAATGGAATGAGGTTTTAATCCAGGTCAGGAGAAGTTGCGGGGGGCATAAAAGGAGGAAGAAGAGAACTAAGAAAACAGAACCCTGACATTTTAGTTTTAGTTTGCTTTTGTTTGGTGGCTCAATTTTGGGCGGGAGAAACTGAGAACCTCCACAATCCTACACCTTTAAAAAGAAAAAGATCTCCTTATGTGGCCTCTTCAACTCCTCCCGATGAGAATGAAGCCAGAAGTGATAATGGATGTTTGGTTTCTCCAAGAGTCCAAGCTCATTAAAATGAACTGACAAGAGTGTAGAAACGATGATATGCAATGATATATCTGACAAACTTACATTGAAAGGAATGTAAGTATGTCGAGTATTGACAAGTCCAACTGTGAAGCCTGTGAAACCTGCCATTGCTCCGTGGACTGCACTTTGCGCCAGAAGTGTGCAGTTAACATTGTCTGATGCATTACTCGGTACAGCACGGATCATGTATGTAGGATCTGCCGAAAGACAACGTACATGAGAATCTATTTGTACATCTATTGAGACTACCTAGAGATGATACTACGATGAATAATCGTATGGAAATTCAAGGCTCTGGTCCTGACCTATATATTTAAGAGTAATGCCCATCTTTTGCTGTCTGGCAAAATGGTCCTGAAATAAAATGGACAAGAGGTTGTAAATATTTAAATTAAGATTATTGAAACCACCAAAATACAATTGTCAGCAAGTTTGACATAAGTTTGCATTGCATCCAACTGGATAAATGGTCAGTGTCCATTGAGGAATGATTGCTGATTTGGCAGGAAAATAGATCAACAGAATACAATATAAAGGCACGCACAACAATAATATCACAGTAAAAATCAAGACATGAATGTTTCTTAATATGCCACAAAATTCTACCTAATGATCTTGGATTAAAAGAGCAATACCCTGATTTTGTGAGATATCCACAGACCAACATCTTGAAGAAGCTTATTCCCTGAAGCGTCTTGTTGATTGGATTGCAGGCTCTCCGCGACTAGGTCTTGCCCTGCTCCTTCAGCTATCACAATCACCATGTGTCCATTTTCTTTAAGTCGTTTTTCAATGAACTCATAAAGTCCACCTTTCCCTTCGAGAAAGAAAGGTGACTCCGGAATCAAACAGCAATCCACATCTCGACTGGCAAGGGTAGCATACATAGCTATAAATCCTGCACGAGCATCCCAAAGAGAATTAGGTCAGAACATGTAAAGTTGACACATTGTTGCCTCAATGATGTATGAGTTCACAAAGTTTTTGGTAAGAGAATGAATGCACTTGGAAGCACCACCGTTGTACCGGACTAAAATTTGTAACTTACACATGTTAAGCTTACCACTATAGCGTCCCATCAACTTGACTACACCTATGCCATTTTCAACACTTTCAGCCTCTACGTGAGCTGCATTAATTGCACGTTGAGCCTCCTCAACAGCAGTATCAAATCCAAAAGACTTGTCAATTACCTGGTTCAGTAGAAGAAAACAAATGGACAGGTTAAACAATACATTTTAAGTTACTCTACATCAACGAGAGAGAGGTTCAGAGCAAGTACAGGGATGTCATTGTCTATAGTTTTCGGGATGCCAGCAACAGCGACTTTAAGGCCACGCCGTCTAATTTCCTGCGTTGTAGAGTGCATGTTACAAGAAGAAAGAAAGCTAATATTAACCTCTTCATCACTAGATATGTATGTATGTGGCACCTATACATTATGGAAGGGAAGGGAGGGAAGTTGGTGAAAGTATTAATAGAGACCGCCTTTAGACATGCTACTTATCAAGCAGTTTCTTCCCACATAACAGTAATCATGAGGATTTTTTATGGAGAATAAGAGGACTAATCAGGCATTGGCAGCTAATCTAAAAACTCAAAACAAAGAGTCAGGAAGTATTGTTCCTTTCTGTTTACACAGAGCCACCTGAAGTGAGTTTTCAAATATGGCTTGCGAAGCAAAGATTGAAGCAATAGAATCCAATATACTTGTCAACCAAGGACAGGCAACATCCCAGGAAGCTAATGAAATCATCGCTGCTGATTATTCTTTGGATAATTCTAGATGGCATTCTAGTAAATACATTAAGGAAAATAAATTTTCCAATACAGCATAGGATATTACCTCATAAATAACAGACGCCCCCTTCTGCGTTCCATCCCCTCCAATTATGTAAACCTGGTCACCAAATGCAGCTATTCTTTATTCTATGTATAAAGATGTGATGCCAAAGCTACAACATCTGTTCATAATTGTGAGAATGAAATGTGCCAAAATATTGGAACTTACAAAACCAACAAAAGTCCCCTAAATTGCATACCTGGTTAATCCCACGATCTTGAATGCTGTCGACAATCTTCATAGTATCATGGCCTCCTCGTGATGTCCCAAGAATGGTACCACCACGCTTATGTATGTCATTGACGACTTTTGGGTTCAAAGTTATGGTATTTTTGGAGTAGAATCCCCTATATCCGCCCTAGGAAAGTGCGCCAAACATAGTAAGGAAACAGCATCACAAAGCTAACTATTCTGTCAAATAAAATATATATAGTTTATCTACCAAAACATTCACTAACCTAAATTGACAAATTATTGCAAAAACTATAAGGAAATTGAGTATGCTTTATCTTATTCATCATTTGCTAATTATATGCCTAAAATATAATCCAGCAACAGACAGATGAGTAATCAGAAACCAGAGGATACACAACTGGAGAGAAATGAAGAATAACATTCATACAACAATAAAATGTAGTAAACAGCCACTGTGACACATAAGCATAGCATATACTCACATCTATTCCGAGGATCTTCGTGACACCATACATGTAATTAAGGCCACACACAATTTCCCTGATCACAGTGTTCAGCCCTGGGCAAAGACCACCACATGTTACAATACATGCGTGCACTTCATCTGTCTCGAAATACACCTAGACAACAGAACGACAAAGGTCAGGAAATTTCAAAGAGTTCAACAAATTCCTAACGTGTATGACATACCTGTTGGCGAGGTCCAGCACGTCGAAAATGAATTCCTCTTGGGCCATCCTTGTGAACGACAACCTACAAGTTAAGACAAATGCAGTTCCGAGGACTAGTCAGAATAGGCTATTAAATTGCATTACTCATAGTCCTTACTCATAAAGCCTTTGTCTATTTTGCAAGCTAATAGTCAAACTTCACCCGCCATTGTAACTATTGCAGGAGGAGCAAGAACTAACTACAATGTGCATCATTTCACTCCCGTGTTTGAAAATAATACATAATCACACCAATACTGCACTCTAGTTGACAGGTAAATCAATCTTGTAAGAGACCACCTTTTGAGGAACTGTGTCATCCACATGGACAAAATATTGCCTGGAAAAAGAAAAGAACAGCACAGGGATCAGCATTTTCCAAGAAATGTAAATTAACATCAGAGCAGTTCAGCTCTCTAGGAATAAGCTCTATAGCTTAGAAGAAAACAATTACTCACTTAACCACTGCATATGCAGGATTAGACCGCAACGGATTCGGGTACGTCTGTTGCACAAAAACATAGCAGGGAAATGAAATCAATAATGTTAACAACGATAGCAAGTACTTCCATATTTAAATGATCATAAAATGCAAGCTGGTAGACCACATATAGAAGTCAGAGTGCGCTTCCACCTGCTAGCAAGATGTTTTATATATGCTCATATATATGCTCACATCATAAAGTTCACATTCCTATATCTGTATACGGGCATTTACTGATAGCCAAAGTAGTTTAATCAAACAAGACAGAAAAGAAATTCCGCACATGAATAATCACATCTGGTGACTCTTTGTTCTTTAAATTGAGCTTTTCCATTTTTCTCATAGCACAGAAACTTTGATTGATTATCAACTGATCTTGCAGCAAAACCACAATGAACAGTGCAACATCCCCTCCATCAAACTATAGCGCAACAACTCTAACAACAGGATACTTCCTGCAGACGGCACACAACACACGTACCTGCTCGCATTCACAAGCCGTCATCTCATTAAGACCCCTATTGCTCTCACAGTCAGAGACACCCACATTTCACCAAAACCCAGAATCGTCAAAACACAACAACTGCAAGATCACCAGCAAAGCACGTAACTTGAATAGGTAAGACCTCAAAATCTCGCTCCAAAGACACAGACAGAAGCTCCCATTTGATCGATCACCAGAATCAACGAATACCCAGAAGCCCCACCATCGCACAGCACACAAGCACCCCCGATGAACATCAAAACAATATGCATGTCACACAGACAGACACACAGAGAGACAGAGACAGAGACAGAGACAGAGAGGGGCGTACGGGGAGGTCGGCGATGTAATCCGACAAGTGAGGCACGTCTTCCAGCACGTATCCAGCATCCCCCGTCACCACCTTCATCCGGGCACCGTCGCCACTCGACAACCCCATCGCGTCCCTTCGCTACTCCGACCCACTCCGCAAGAACCAACAACAAGAACAAGAAAAGACCGACCCAGATCCGATGCCGACCTCACTCGCGCATACACGCACGCCCGGCCCTCTTGTCCGACGAATTTCGACAAAGAGGGAATCTTGTTCCTGCGGAGATGCTGCTCCTCCTACGCACCAGGGGTGATGTTTCAAGTTGTCCGATTGGCAGAGCTAGAAAAAGAACGAATGGCGAGAAGAGAGAGGGAACGCGGAGAATAAAGGTTGACGTTCTCCGCCCCATGAAACGGCGTCGCCCCGGTTTTCGGCCCCCCCACAACCAAAACGGGTGGCGGGGTTTTGGCCCCCACCGGCTACTGTCGGCCGGGCAACGTGCTTTCATCTCGATGTCTAAAGTCACTTTCATCAAAACTAGGATGAGCATCTCGGACCGACTGAAAAATGAATCGTTTGGATGGGACTATATCGACAGGTTCTCGGAGGCGCTAGTCCAGTTCCCAGTTCCGTCGCTCATTTTCGATCTTGTTCCCGATTTTGGGATGGAATCGAACCAAACAAACTCTTTTCTTAAAAAGTATATATTTTTAATTTCTTAAAAATAACGACAAATTTTAAAATAGTAATATATTTAGTATTTTAAAAAAAAATTTGTCAAGCGATTGGTCCCATTGGGTCCTAACCCGATTTCTAATTTTTAAGTAGAATCAAATTAGACCGAAAATCAATCTAATCAAAATTGAAAATTTCCCATTAGGCCACTAACCTTTTTTTGTTGTGTTGATATCAGGAAAAATTTAAAATTGATATATTCATAATAAATTTATCATAACTTAATTTTAAATTAATAGATTTGTGACGAGACGTAGAAAATAAATGTTGAGGTTTTGGCTTCAAGAAATGGTGTGGCCGCGACCGGGTTTCAGATGCCACCCCGGTTTTCTGCCCCTCGAAACGGGTGGCCAGGTTTCCCCCCCCACCGGGTGATGTCGGTATGCCACGTGCTTTCATCTCCATGTTGGTTGGCTTTTTGCAAGATTTGGTTTACTTTCATCAAAACGGAAAACTTAACCCACTAGGCCCACTAGCCTCTCCCTTTCATTGAATTATCATCTAATTCCCACATATTCGATATTAATGACAATGATTTCCAGATTAATAACCTGATTTTTTTTATCATAAAAAATCTCAAACCGATATATTCTTGATAAATCTATCATCCGTTAAATTATATGACAGTTGATAGATATGTCAAATTTGAAATTTTACCCTCCGCTTCAGATGTATGATTTTTTGTGATAACAAAAATTAAATGAAGGTTAATTTATCATAAATTTATCACAAATTAATTTTTTTATCAACAAAAAATCAAAATTAATAAATTTATCACACGTGTATTAATTTAAGATTATTTACGATAATTAATTCTAATGATAATGACAATGATAATGATAAAGATAATAAAAATAATAATATTTATCTATCACTCGTACACTCAATTTTTTTCTTTTTCATCGTACACTCAATTGAATAATCACTCATATTTTTTTTCAAAATGATTCGTTTCACCTTGTACGGTCATATGCTGTCTCGTGCATGTACGGTAATGTATTCGGACCTTTTGGAACGCCTCTTGTCTTTCTCTGCTTTCTTTATTTATTTTATAATTCTCTATATTAGTTTTTTGCCTTTTTAAGATGTTAAAAATAGATTTTTTTTTTGTTTATATACTTAGCGGTTTATATTTCTTTATTACTTTCAATTTTTCATTTTCTTGATTGTTGCACTTTCTTTGCACTATTCTTATCTACGTTTTCAAATTAAATATTTCTATCTACTTTAAATTCATCTAGAATTTTTCTTTATCACTCGCAAAAAAAGTGCAAAACCAGAGGGTGGGAGGAAGGGAGAGAGGGAGCTGGCAAAATTACAACACGGGGAAAAACTTGCTTTTCCAATGTTTTGTTTTTAATAAAAGGAGTCGATAGTAGATGGCAAAAAGTTTCCTTTTGTACGTAAAATATTACTTTTTTTAAAATGGGGACTTTCATGCATTGAAAAGCTACTAATTAAAAATGTGACCAAGTTCCAATTACTTGAGGTTTGTACTATGCAACACGCATTCCTAGTCACTCAAGTGAGAGGTTAAACATGATGATATGATCAGGGATCAATAGGCAAGTCACTGTACCTTGTCGGACAAATTTGTCTTGGTAGCATCTTGAGAATCCTACTATCGTAAGTCCAAAGGAAAAGGGAAAGAGGGCAAGGCTGTACCGTCGAGCACTATGAGTCGGACTGCCAGCATGATCATGCAAACATTGCCCATTTGTGTCATGCATACGTTGCGCCATCGAGCAGTTTTCGTGATTGATACTGTAGCGAAGATACCTAATTAGAATTGAATTCGGAATACATTTACAAGATGATCCTACAGTAAAGGATGTGTCGAGATTGGCAAATGGTTGTTTGGTTTGATCATTGCTATATACAATAAGTGTGGATTCGGAGTTTCCGGGGCCAAGTTTATTGTTATGTTGCATACTCGGCGCAAGTGTGGTTACAGCAAGAAAGCTACTTCGTCGGCTTCGTTTCATTCGCGAGCAGCATCTATTGTTGCTTAATTATGGTTTCGGTCTCGTACTTCGGCTCAGGACATTGTCGTTTTCGTGTAACATGAATTAGCCCTATGAGCATGAGCGGCGCTTCCTCTATGTTGGCTGGGTCCACCTCTTGTGGGGCCCAGCTAGCATTAAATTAGGAAAAGAAGAAAAGTCAAAAAGTGAAAAAGAGAAGGAAGTGAGTGCTTCGTGCGAGTGTGCCACCGAAGTGAGGAGAGAACGAACAGAAGACTCACCAAAACAGGGGAGAAGAGAAGAGAAGAAAAGAGAAACCTGCAACTTTTTGATCCCGTTCCAAGGCCAAATATTGATAGAATCGACTCAAAGTTGAGTACGTTATTCATGAAACTGTGGGCTACGAATTGAGTGACCTTGTTAGTGGAGAAGCTCCTTCGAATTCTCCAATTGTGATCAGCGTTTTCTAGTCTCATTTATGTTTATCCATATTTATGATAAGGAAATGACCTTATAATACTTATGTAGACCCTCTAATGTGTAACTAAAGAAAAATACTTTATGTCCTACTATTTTTAGTGATCGGTAAGAGTTTTTGGACAGTTTGCGGTTTTTTCCCATACTGAATTTCCATGTTAAACCTTGGTCTTGTTTTGGCTTTGTCTACTTATCATTTTGTGAGGATATATATGACCGGTTGTTGATGGGGCTAAGTTGATTTTAGTCGATTTAGTTTTGGAGGAGAAATTGATCTTTGATTGTGTTTAGTTCTTAGTGAATTGTTGTCCCGGGTTCTCCCCAACACTCTTGATGGCGAATGACAATGCCAGCATCCCGGTTTTGTACAAACGGGGGGAAACACTTAGTGGGATCAGCAGAATCATCACATATGGATGCACGAAAACGTCTCTCAGGCAGATTCAGCACCCTTGACAGGTACGTTTCCGGCTGCTTCCGCATTGATCGATGGATCCTGTGGAACTATGGCCAGAGAAATTACTGATTTAAGGACATTAAGAAGTGTTGTTATATGATGATTGATCTTGAGTGAGGCATTACCTAGCTTCAAAGCAAGAACAAGAGGCCACGCAAGAGATCAAACTCGAGTGTTGTCTCCAGAATTTCCTATGAAGAAATCTGTGGCAAGACAGCCATAGCTAGAGATGATACTAGCACGAGTTGATTAACAAAAAGACCGTTGCTATTATGTACATAGATCAGCCTGTTTCTCGAGAAATCTGCATAGCGGCGTCGCTAAACAACGAAGGCTGTAGCTGCTCCATCTATAGGGAGTCCCAGGTTTTCTTCACTCGCTGGATTCTCGTACCCCGACTGCGCAAATGCATTGCATCGAGGCACTTCAAAAGTCCTAAACTTGTCACACTATGTCAATACCATAGTTCTGTGTCGTGCCGACTACTCCGATTACATGCTGTAGACTAAGTTATCGTCGGCTTTCTTACTACGCCTGTAACTAGAAAGATACGTAGGGTTTCCGAGCAGCGGCGTGAAGTCGAACTCGGGGCCGACCCTTTTCCGTCCAGACCTTTCCGAGGGGCCGCAACTCTGGAGGATGTGCAGGACCTCCTTCATGGAAGGCCTCGTGGACGGCGATCTGCTGGTACAGACAAGCGCGAGCTTGAAAACGGTTGTCATCTCGTCCACGTTACACGGTTCCTTGATCTCCTCGTCGAGGGCATCGGCGATCGGCTTTCCTTCTCCGTAGTGCCTCCACGCCCATTCTGTGAGGCTCATGTTCTCATCCCCGCTATAGGGCCCCCTCCCGGTCACCAGTTCTAGGAGCACGACTCCGAAGCTGTACACGTCGATCTTCTCGTTCACTTTCGTGCTATATGCATATTCTGTGACGCAAAACACGAATTTAGAATTTGCTGTATGATTAAGGTAAAGGGGGAGGCTATTCTCAGGTGAGAAAATTTCCCCTGAATAATTTCTTAGCTCTTACCGGGGGCGAAGTAACCGAACGAGCCTGCCACGGCCGACATGGTGTGAGACTCGCCGTGCTTGGCTACTGTCTTGGCCAGTCCAAAGTCTGCCACCTTGGCCTTGAACTGGAAATCCAACAAGATGTTGCTGGACTTCACGTCGCGGTGTATGATCGGGGGAGAGCAGTCGTGATGCATATAGCCCAGGCCTTCCGCAGCTCCTATAGCGATCTGCAGCCTCACAGGCCAATCCAACAAGGCACGGCGCGGTGAGTTCCCTCTCAACGGCAACGCTCTCTTGTTCCTGTGAAGCCACTTGTCCAGGCTCTGATTCTCCATGTACTCATACACGAGCAGCTTCGAGTTATCGCTCGAAATGCAGCACAGCAACTTCACTATGTTGGAATGGCGGATCGAGCTGAGTATTTCAACTTCCGCTGCAAACTCTTTCTCCTGTCTCCAGTCCAACCTTCGGCTGTTCCAAATCCTTTTGACAGCAACATAGTCGCCCAAATCACTAACTGCTACACGATACACCTTGCCCGAGCCGCCACTTCCTATGAGGGTGTTGTCCGTTAGATTGGACAAGATGCTCGCTTCGGTGAAACCAAGCCTCTGGAACGAAGTTAACTTCCAAGTTGCTAGGTCCTGCCTGAGCTTCTTCCGCCGGTACTCTCTGATCATGAACAAGGCGAACAGAACAGCAGCTATGAACACGGCAATCACAAGAACTAGAATTAGGGCGAGATACTTCGAAGGGACCTTGTTGGATTTACTGCTTCTGGCATAGCAGCTTCTGATGTTCGACATGGGATCGTCAGCGCATAGATCAGGATTGCTCAAGAAGCTATTTTCATACACTAGATTATCGAAATCGTCTGGGATTCTACCAACGAGTTGATTGGAGGACAAATTAAGTGTAGTGAGCCTCAGCTTGCCCAATTCTGGGGGTATCACGCCCGAGAATTGGTTGTCCGATAAGTCGAGATCAAGCAGGTCGGGCAACGAACCTATTACTGCAGGAATTTGGCCAGAGAGCTTATTCTTTGACAAATTCAAGGTCGTTAGTGACTTCCAGGAGATGATCTTTGAAGGGAGTTCACCAGAAAGTTGATTGCCATCCATCGCTAGAACGATAAGCCGAGAAAGACTGGTCAATTCCTCAGGGACATTGCCAGAGAACAGATTGTTGCTCGCATTCAAGACTGCTAGACTCGACCATGAAGAGACTCCGGTCGGAATTGGGCCAGAAAATTTGTTGTTGCTGATCTCCACTCTAGACAAATTCCGTGCAAGTTTGCTCGGAAGACCACCTGAAAAGGAGTTTTGACTTACCGTCAAGCTTGATAAATTGAACAGCGTCCAAATGCCTGAAGGAAGTTCGCCGGAGAAGTTGTTGTTGTAAAGCTGAATTGTCCGCAAACTATTGCAGTTCCCGAGCGATTCCGGAACTTGTCCACTCAAATTGTTAGAGTAAGCAACAACGCCTACCAAGACACCATTAGTGCACAGAGTTTTTGGCAACTCGCCACTGAGCTCATTATTCGAGATCTCAAATTCTTCCAGCGGCGAATATAGGCCGAACTCGGACGGCAATTCACCGCTCAGCTTGTTGCCAAAAACACGGAAAACTCTCAACAAAGGAAGTCGGGCTATACTCACCGGTATGTGGCCTGATAATTGATTCCCGTACAGATTCAAGAGGCGCAGACTTTGCAACTTCCCGAAATCTTCAGGGATCGAGCCGGTCAGGTTGTTTATTGCTAGATCAATCTCGATCAGGTTCATCGATGAAATAGAGGTGGATAATTCACCAGACAAGTTGTTATGGTACAAATACACATACCTCAGGTTCTGTAAAGAAAACAACCCACCAGGGATTCTGCCAGTCAAACCGTTTCCCGACAGATCCAGTTGCTCGAGACTGGACAAGTTCAAGAAGCTCTCGGGAATTCCATCGATCAGATTGCACTGAGTCATCCACAGGAACCTCAGCTTCTTGAGCTGCCCGAATTCCTGTGGTATCATTGCAGGCACAAACTTATCATTATAGGCCATTTTCAGAACTTCAAGATTGGCCAAGTCCGCAATTTCCTTAGGAAACGTGCCATTGAACTCATTCTGGTACAAGGACAGAGTCTGCAGCCCCGATAAGCGCCCAATCTCCGCCGGAATGTCGCCGGAGAAATTGTTCCCGCCAACATCCAAGTAGGTGAGGCCCGACAGTTGGTCAACGTCACTAGGAATTGGGCCCACGAAGTAGTTCTGAGAAAGGTCCAAGAATTGGAGCTTGGAACAGTTATACAGCGCCTTTGGGAATCCGCCAGGAATGTAATTCCATGAAAGGTCAAGTTGAGTGAGGTTCTTGAGGTTGCAAATCGAAGGCGGGATTGGCTCGGTGATGTTCATATCACTGAGGAGGAGTCCCGTAACTGTGCCGCCGGTGCAGTTGACCTCTGGCCATCCGCACGGTGTCGGCGATGATGAGTTCCATGACTGGAGAGCAGGTGGATTGCTCCATTGCTGCTTCAGGTTCAGCAGGACCGTGAGCTCACTTGTGGCCTGGCTTTGTGAATTTACGCAAAAGGGTATGGAGAGAAGAGAGAGGAGGAGGAGGGGGAGGGGGAGGCCGAGCTCTCGGGAACAGAGGGGCATTTTCGACATTCGAGCGGGTCCGGTCGGTCCCGCCGGTGGCAGCTACGCGCCCTTCCTTTTGCCGGGAAAGTTGGTTGGCCGAAAACAACCAAATGGAAACAGAAGGGAGGAGTTCCCAAGTTCCACAATGGCGAGCTTAGGAAGAGGTTCGGGATTTATTTATATTGTTCGTAGGTTATTGTCCAAATTGCACTAGCAAAATGGCATTGCAAATTGAGGTTATTTACGTTTTTGCCGCTGATGGTGATGTGGTTTTGCTGGCGAGTCCACCTAAACAAGAGTTTCAGTCCATCACGGTTCCACTTAAGACGTTTGACAAAAGCGACACCACCCCAAGAAATAAAAATAAAGGGGTCACAATAATTCTTAGGGTGGCCCCACCAAATTAGGGTTTTTTTAGCTAAGACAAATAGGGTGGTGGGCAATCCAACCATAGTCAAAATTAGGGCACTCTTTCTAAATTATCTTGAAAAAGTATATTATGACAATATGATGTTATCCTTTCAATATGTTAAGTTAATTTATTAAACACAAGCATGTAAGACCTGTACCCTTTTTTAGTCCCTTAAAACAACGTCATCTAAACAGTGATTTCTAGAAACAAGAATTTTCTTTTTATTTGTTTTGATACTTTTTACATGAATTTTATGATGTGTGCTTATGGTGTAAGTTTGTCTGAATTTTTCAAAGTATGTGATGCATGATATGACTTGCTAACGGTCGAGGGCTATTAGAGTTCTTGTATAAAGTTTAGCTACAATAAAGAAGATTATACATTATTTTCTACTTGTAATTTAGCAATGATGACCAATTGACCACCCGACTTTTGTAAAAACGGTAATTTTTCCATACTACTTATATTGGAAAATAACATGATTGTGTTTCACTTGTGCGTTAGGTTGGTAGCATTAGGTCACATCTTTTGAAAAAAATTTTGGCCGAATGCATAAGGTTAATTTATTTAATTAGAATTAGATTTACTTTAACTTAACTTTTTTTTTTTTTTTGTGGACCTCTTGTTCTAGAAGGCGTCTCTCTTTTTACCGCTAAAGAAAGAAAGATTGTTTGACCAATCTATGGGATTTCGCAAAAGTCTTTTCGACTTGTGGCTGAGAGCAGGGGGCGGCTTCAACTGTATTTATTACATAAAATTTATTAATTCTCAAATTTTTGAATTGGAATATTAAAAAAGTAGTTGTGACTGTAGCAGTGATGAATTAAAAAATCCGATAAAATGCTGCATAAAATAATATGTATTTTCGAAAGATGCAGAGTCGTTTATTTTATATATAAATTCACTTCACACTCACCATATATTTTATATGTCCTATTTTACTAAAACCAAATTTATCATATGTTACTTTCTTTTTCAGTTTAACACGATTATTTTGTTGCTTTTAGCAATAGTCGTTTTTTAATTATGTGAATTTAACTCTAATCTTTTATGTAAATGCATTTTTGTATGGGACTGAGCCAAAGTAATTTAACAGTCTATGTTATGGAATCGGCTTCATGTTAATAATTATCAACTATTATTTATTGGACGGTACATAGTGTATCATATAGTCAATTCTGCTACTATAGATTTTTTTTCCCATTCTCAAAATGTTTTTTCACATAGCATCAATTTATTGTGCTATAAACTTAATTTCAAGTGACAAATTTCATGCCTAAAGCATAAGTATGTTCTCATTTTCATGGATGTAATTCTACGCTTTATAATGTTAGATATTATAAAGTATGTGTGACATTTCATGACTATATTGATATTTTGAAATACTCTTCTCTTGAGATTTAAAAAAAAATAAAATGAAAAGACTTCTTTATATCGAATAATGTTGTAGATAGTCTATTTAATTACTCATATAAAGTATTTCAATTTAATTAGATATTTATATTTAGGTTGAGATTTTAAGAGACTTTCCTTTAAGCCTTCTCTTTTCTTAAAAACTCATAAAATTTTATTTGGAAAAGAAAATAATTCTCATCAAATTGAATTTCTTAATGTTGAAAGTCATTTTTCTATAGTATATTAAAATTGAAAAAGTTGTAATTGTTTAGAAAATAAAATAATTATTTTATTAAATTGAATGCATTTGATGTTCAAGAGTCACTTTCATTATATTACATTAGATAGTCTATTTTATTACACATATAAAATATGATAATATACTTAAATATTTACATCTGGATTGAGATTTCATGAGATTTTCCTTCAAACTTTACTTTTCATAAAGATTCCTAATATTTTAGTGGGCAATGCATTGAATGTTCAAAAGCCACTTTTACTAAGATTTATTAGATTAGATTACTTCATAGTTGTCGGCACAAAAATTGACTGGGCTTGGAAGGAATGAAATTTGGCTTTTCATATTTCATCTTCACAACGATGTGACCAATTTACAAAAATATGAAAGAAAAGTAGATCTCAAACTTAGCCATTCTCCCAAACCAATTATTTCAGAGAACCAGTACAAGAAGTCAATGCATTTAGGCAGTTGATGCAAATTGAAAAGACAAAGATCAATTAAGCCAAAGGGCATAATCAGAAAGTCGTAGGAAGGTTCAATCCTTTCATACTTTAAAAATAAAATATTTTGTGGGCCCAAAATATATTTTAATAATTGAAGGGGAGGGGAAAAAGCAAACAAAGGAACAGCAGTTGTTTCTCGTGGACTAAACCATCTTATCAACTCGAATTTCTTCATGGCTTTTTGAATGCAAGCTTGACTTTGGCGGCTGCTGTTTTTGTTTTTATCTGGTGTCCATTCGAACAGAGGCGAGATCTCTTCCTAAACTTGCTGGAGTCATGTCCTCTGCTCTGTGTCAAATGCAAGGGTGGATTTATACCTCACAATTTCTTGTTTCTTTTCCCAGATTTGCTAATGTCAGCACTGGATTTTGTGTGCCTGTATTTGATTATTAAAAGAAGGGAAGAGTCTTGCCATGAGTTCTCCATGTCTATAACAGCATACGTTCATCATTTCTGTAAGAAGGGCTCCGTGCTTGGATGGGTAAAACATGAAGAACGAAGTGGAAAAGAGAAATCTGTAGCGACAGCAAGAATTTTTACTCATGCAGTAGAAATCTTTAGTTATGAGAAGTTTAAACCTTGAAAAACACAAACGAGACAAGTTTGGCAAGTGTCATTTTTCCTGCTGACAGAAGGGTTTCTAGAAAGAGAGAATAAAACAGGTGCCCGGTCAACAACAAGCCCTGATTTTCTTCTGAAAGATGTGAATGCGATGGAGAAACTGCATGCTTAAATGTTCACCAAACGTACATGAAAAATCAAAACACGATTGAGGCATCCGTTTTAGGTGGAATATACATCCTAGAATTGGCAGGAATCAGAGTGGAGATGAACTTTGTTACGTGCTAAATGCGATTGAATTATATTTACTGAGAAAAAGCCGAAAAAGAATGGCAATTAAACATGAAACCAAGTGGAGATATCATTACTGAAATCCATTCTGTCGAGGGGAATTTTACTTGTAGCAGAAAAAACTAACTGTAACTACATATATGCTTCAGCTGATAAGTCCTAATAAACTAATGCATTGCTATGTACAAATAGATGGACAAGAACTAATAACACACAAACATCTAGAATTGCCTTATGGATGGTCCAAAACAGAAAAAACTAGGAGGCACAATATACAAATCCTTGAATCTGCGAACTCCTGATGATTAGCTCAAGGTCTCCCTCATCTTTCAGTTTTTGCTGCTGAATCAAGAGGTTTATTTTCTTGATCACTGCTTACAACTGAAAGAAAAACAAAACCATCACCCAAGGAATTAGTTGAGAACGAAATCGGCCCATTTATGGTAAGTTCAAGAAGAACCTGAAAAAGGAACTCACATGGCAGGGAAGTGGTGTGACCCGAGCTCTTCAAGATGCACAGCCTCTTGGCAGTAGATACGAACATACTACAAGAGAATGATAAGATTGTGTTAGGAGAGCACTTTTATGTAATTGGGTGATTGTGATGACTATGAAACTAGTTGGAATCGTTTTTAGTTTGATTCCAATTCAAGCAAATAAAAAATAGAGACCTGTATTTGGATAGATGATTAGTTATTAGCAGCTTTGAAGCTTTTCAAAGGTGGTGTTGCTGTATGTTCCTTCGTTGAGTTACCAAATTATGGTCAACAAATATAACACAGGTTATTCGTTGATGTGAACACTAAAAATTGAAGAGTACTTACTTCCACGGAACATCACCAACAAGGATCCTGTCTCCTTCATTATCCTCATAAACTAGAGTGCATTCCCCATTTTCGGCATTTGTGTCCTCTCTCTTTGCACTTGTATCATCACCGGTAAAGCTGTGAGCTGAAAAGTGAAAGGTTAGGACATTAAAAACTTAGCATGACTTGTATCAGGCTCGTCTTTGAGAGGAGAGGACAGATACTTGAGTGCTACATCATTAACCAAATACCATTTTTGGACTAAGATGCATAGAATTTGAGGTTTTACCCGCAAGAAGGCCTCTAAAAAGTTCATTAATGGCAACAGAGAGCTTCTCATAACTGTCGTAGGCTTTGAGGTTCAGTTTTCTTCCTATTGGGAATCCATCCATGTAGATCTTTACAAACATGTGCTGGTTTGGATCTTCTGATTGACGTTCACAATTGTCCTGCCTCCCAAAGTTATTCGATGACAACTCAGAAGTTTGCCTGCACAAGAAGTTGTTTGCTATGTTTTTCCTGAAGGAACCTAATGGAGGCCACCCAACGACTGGACCAGGTGGAATTCTGCAAACAAAGGACCAATAAACTCAAGTTGGGATCTCCAAAACAGTTCACAGATACAGATATTTTGCTTTTTTGGAGCCCAAAGAATATGCTGATTTTGCATGGTATTAAATGAGCTAGTGCCTTATACTTACCCCGGAGAGAGTTCTTTCACCTGTTTTTTCACTGATAAGAAGCACACTTCAATTGCAATCAAATCATAGCACATCCTTTTCAATTTTGGGAGATCCATCTTCATTTTTGCTACATCTTTGATCCTTTATGAGAGAGACAACCTAGTATACCCTAATGCATGCTCATTCATTTTTTTGCCCCAAAAACTAAAGTTTTTCCAAATTCCGTGGCCAAGCAAGTCCCCATAATATTTGGCTTGATAAGAGTAGGAACAAGGGAGAATCATAAGGCAAGCTTAGCAAAATAACCTTTTTGGAGAGTTTCCAGGCAGAATAACTGGACTTGAAAGGGCTTCATTGTTTGAATTGAGCAAGTCTGCTTCGTTATAGACACACTCTTGTGAAGATTTTGCAACCATCTCATTCAGCGGGGAGGTTAAAGAGAACTGTTTGTACGAAGAATTGGGCTGCATCTTCAGTTCCTCAATCACTCTACGAAAAGCCAAAGTTGTTTTCTCAGTCCAGCATGTCCTGCTATCAGCAAGCACCTCAATTTTTTGGTCTATCAAAGGGGGATTCAAGCAGGGGTGTTTATGCGAGAGCTTTGGATGTCCTGCTTTATGAGTTACAGCATCTTCAAACACCCTTTTGGCTCCTTGAATAAAGCTTTCTCCGGGAGGACCAAGCCTGAGGTCCAAGTTCTTATCGTTTGACCCTCCTGCATCGGTCTTATTGTTTCCTAAGCACCCTTCTTTCTCCTTAGCAGGCATTCTGCATAAATGAGAATAGACATCCATTTGTGCTGTCTAAATGATGACAAACCTAACGAGAAAAAAAGAGCTTGAGAAATACAAAGTTTTGGCAACTCAGTTTATCAGGAGAAAGTGAATGAAAGGCAAAGTATGATCAGAATCCCTCTGAAAACAATTCGTCGACATCAGGGGATGTGTGTAAGGCTTGAAACATAAATTTCTTAGTTTCAGTCTCAAACCTTTCTCAGGTACTTTGAAACAGAAATTGACTGAAAGAGAAATGCGTTGCAGGCAGCAGCAAAACGAGTTTGACTTTAAGCCTGTGAAGATTCTCAACTCTACTACCGACCAAGAGGAAGAGCCCCTACAATGCAGATGGCAAGAAAACCTAGTTATATCACAGCCATGCTTCAGTGGGAATGTACAGTGGATGGGCTCTTTCAGCTTTCACTTCGACTCAAGTGGACCGTGTTTTAGAGCAGCAAGAGGCAGTTGCATGGAGATTCCAAATGCCGAGAACTGAAGCCGCACTACAGAAGGGCAAGCAATTCTACATGCGCAATTAACTATATGTGGACTACGCTTGGTGGTTTTTGTCACGTCCTTGATTCATGACTTGATGATAAGACAGCTTGTTTCTAATTTAGCTGGGAATCCCAACAAATTAAGCACGCTCACTTAAACCCAAATCTTGAACAGAGGAAAATTATTAGGTATAATCATATTGTTGATGTACTGGGTATCAATTCATGCAAACAAACTTCTTGTTCTTGGCCTCACTTGCCTTCTGACTTTGAATGATTAGAGCTATTTAGCTCAACCCAGATGTTTATTCTTCCAAATTGAAAGAAAATAGGAGAAAGCAAGGCCATAAAATGCTCAAACAAAATTTTGTTCCTTGTTCAGTTCTAACAAAGGCTCAAATAGGACAGGACCAGCGATTTTGATAACGCCAAGACAGACAATGAGTCTATTCTCGAGTTGGCATCTGAATAAGCAAATGAACCATCAATGCAAATGCGATGCATTTGAGTTCCAAAAGCCTTCGCCTCAAGTCGATCCCAGGAGAGAGGGTGACGCGTGGTAGCAATCATTTCAGTTTGTCCATTTTGAAGAATTCGAAGTCGTCGCTTGAAGGGTCCACTTTTCTGATAAACCTTCTCAACTTTCTTACATGGTGTCCCGGTGCAAAACAGGCTTGACTTCTTTTTCAACGATTATAACGAATGGCAGTCTTTATCCTTTGCACTAGCCTACTTAGGTAGGATCAGGGCTTGTTCTCTTTATTTGATTGGAACTTATTTTGATAATCTGAAAGCGCCTGAATATTTTGCTCTTTCCATACATACTCGGCAAGTACAGAGTCAGAGCATCATCATACTTCTTGCGTCCTTGAGGCACAGGTCAAGACTTGAGTCTGTATGAAACTTGTACAGTGTTTAATAGAAGTCACAACTTGGAGAATCTCTCTCTCTCTCTACACACGCGCATGCACATTTTTGGCGAGTAAGGGAGTCTGCGTCTTTTAGGTAGGTGGGATGCCAACTTTTATTCTTTGGTGTGCTGAGCAACAATGTTGAACAAGGTACTAAAACATAATTCTTTGATGAATTGATACATTGTTGAAGTGTTCACTGAATATGAAATTCGTCGTTCACATCATTACCAGCAGAAGAGTCTATTCCTTAGTGGTAGACCCCCAGCATGCACTCCATATACGCATGATTGAGCCCCTTGATAAAACACCATCCTTCACTTTACACTTTTGAGGCCTCTTTTGAGCTTTCTCCCTTTTCTCCTTTTTGCTTTTCATCAGGTCAATGATCGTGTTCATTATTACAAATTCGTTCTTTATACAAGCTCAGTTTCTCTGCCTCCTGAATATAATTTAACTGCACTTTGATTCTTCAAATGAGAAAGCCTCTCTTGAACATAGCCATCTGAGTTTTCCAAAAGGAATCGTGATCAAACGGTCCAAACTCTCTTCTGTGCAGTCCTGAGCATACGATACTCAAATTCCCCACATCTGCATCATTCTAAAGTCAAAGTTGGTCTGATTACCTCATGCAAAACCTAAAAGCTGTATTTGCAAGTGATTGTTTTGTCCCCATGGCAGGCCAATTCAATATAATAAACCATTTACAATCACAAGTCCCAAAATTAGAATTTAAGTTCACGATGCATTTGCCACTCAATAACTAAGAATCTGCTCACAACGAGAAAGGTCCAACATTGTGGCAAGAGTTGATGAAGTTCTTCAACTACAAAAGCTTCAGATCTATGAAAGATGAAAAGTTACAGTCTTATACAACACAGTCAAAAGAGCATTAACAAATTAATTATGAATGGAAGCAATTTGAACCCACATGGATACACCTTTCCGAGCACAGCAATGGATGTATGACAACCTTTGGCAGACATATTTCTTTTCCTCAGTCAAGAAATTGCTGAAAAGAATCATCTGAAAATTTATGTTGGTAATTATGTAGAAGTGAGCTTTCTTGTTATCTACCAAGTGGTGTAGCGACCACTGTCAAATCCTCATGACAATGACAAATGTCATAGCATAGTATGCAGCCACGATTGATAAAGTTAACAGTACCATCTCTAATTGCATTACCTCTTTGGTTATTCCTGAAACAAGTTGGTATATTGAAAGTAGGTTATCGCATTCTGGTCTGTCAGGATTGTCAAATTCTAAACTATATGATATTGAGAAAATGCAGAAGATGAACGATCAGCAGACAGCATACTAGAAGGATATCATGATATGCTACAGAGAAAGAATTATATGTTCATGTTACATAGGTGGAAAATCAATTTTTTGCTAGGTTTCGATAAGCACAGCAAGATGCCTCTTACGGTCAATAAGTCAAAAAGGCAGTGCTAAAAAAGGTAGCTCTGGTGTTTTTATGGCATAAAGGGACGATCTTAGGCAATGATCCGAGGAAGAAGACTCTATAATTTAACCTGTTTCAGTACTTTCATTGGCATTTTTCGGTTTTTTCATCCCTTAAGACGTTGGTTTAATTTCCAGCATTTTTTGGCCAACATCATTTGGTTCTTATTGTGTCATTTTTCAAAAAATCTAGAACTTATTAACACGCCACATTGGTGCACCACTTAAGCACTATTAGCCATGTCTTCTGCGACAAAGAATAGTTTACTAGTAAAAGCTAAGGGATATGTTCATCAGAAGTCCTAAAATTTGTTATGAAAAGTATAATTAAGTTCTAAAGCTTTCAGAAAGTGTAATCAAATCCTAAAATTGTCAAATTTATATAATCGAGTTTTTTCGTTCATTCAATCGGCTAATTGAAAATGCTAACGTGACTTATTTTTTATTACTTTCTCTCTATAAAGTGGTGCTGACGTGCCAAAATAAGAAAGATAAGCCCAAAACAATGCCGTTTTGGTTCAAATTTATTTTTAATATAAATAATAATTAAATTAAAAAAAATAAACTAAATTAAAACGAAGCAAACTAGTGAGGCCCTTAGGCTCTCGCCACCACTGCCCCATCAGTGGCTGATGATGGTGGGGTGAGGGTCAACCTTGCTTGTAGTCGGCGACCCTAGCCAACCCTTTCCCCACCATTGCTAGCCTTTTCTGGTGATGGTGGGTGGCCCGGTGATGATGGGGCAGCAATGACGAGGGCTTGTAGAGTCATAACTAGTTTGCTTTTTTTTTTTTTTTTAAAATATTTTTTATATTAAAAATCAAAATTGAATCGAGCACATCAGTGCTATATAGGAGAGAAAGATAAAAAAAAAAAAAAAACTACATCAGTATTTTCCTTTAGTTGAATTAGATAAAGTTAACGAAAAAACTCAATTACACCAAACAAGGTTTATGATTTGATTGTATTTTCCAAAAATTTTATACTTCAATTGTACTTTTATAACAAGTTTTAAAAATTCTAATAAACATATTCTAAAAGCTAATCATGGTCACTTTCATCCCAATGTACAACTTCATTATTTTTTTGGGAGATTCATTTTTATCCCCAGATAACAAGTATATGATATTTCTTATTATTGGCCGACATTTAAATAAAAAGTAAGAAATTTTATGTACTTAAGATGTGTTTATTTTGCAATAATAATAATAATAATAATAATAATAATAATAATAATAATTAATAATAATAACTTAAGAAAAAAATTAGATATAAATTAAAATTAATAATGGAAACATTATTCATCGACTTATTTTCAGTTATATGAACTAACATTTACGAAAATATCACATCATATATTTTCTATGAACCTTAAGAGAAACGACATTTATAGACAATTCTTAATTTTCTTTTTAACATTACCAAACAAGATAGTAGAAATCCGACTTCCAAGCCTTCAACAATCTCAGGAAGGAAAATATCGACCAAAACTTTTCAACTGATCGAACTATAAACATGGATCAGGTAATCAATGACAGATCAGTACGACACCAATGGAGTTTTACTATAATGCATGATGATGTACAGCTGACAATAGCTCCAGAACAAGAACTTTTTGCTAAGGATTAGCTCAACTCTCTTGTCTTTATTGACAAAACAATAGCAAAACTCTATCAACTATTAACCACAAGTGACACAGGAGGATGATGACTGAATGTCACCTTAGCTCGGCCTCCAAGGCAAAAAACCACAGCCACTACTCCGAGAGGAAATCCAGCTCACCGGGCAGAGTAACTCTTTTTCGCAGCAGGGATTCAATCATCGGACATTTCATCTTTCTCCCACCTCTAGGCCTTGATCGAAATTGCTCATCTGACTCCTCGAAATCACCCTGAACCAAAGGAGCCAAAATTTCCAGGTGTAAGGATCATCCATCTATCATGTAGTAAAGCTGGATTTCAACAGCAGTAAAATTGAATTTCGATAGAGAGAATGAGAGAGTAGGGCTCACCAGAGTGTAGACATGGCAACCGGTTTTCTCATGCTTGTCCCTTACGTGCTTGTATGCAAACTTCTTGCCACAATCCTTATACCCACAAACAAATGGCCTCACCTCAAGATGAACGGCCTTCACATGCTGACGTAAATTTGATTTCTGTCAACAAGAAAAGAACATCAGCTAATGTACACTCAGCAGCTACGAGATAAAACAACTCAAGCTTCAAAGTTCCGAACAATTATGTTCCATGCACAGCCAGAATCTACTTATAGGTGATTGCATCTTACTGTCGAAAAAACACGGAGACAACCCTCAACATCACATCTGAATGCTTCTGAATCAGCCGAATTTTTCTTCTCATGAGTGCAGAGATGGCGTTGGATGTTCTTCCTCAACTGCCTAGTCCCACATATGTCACAATTGACTAATTGGTGATCCAACTGCATGTGCTCCTTCAGAGAATCAGCATTGCTGAAGTATTTCATGCACTCACAACAGAAAGCCTCCAGAGTCTCCAGTTTGACTGCAGCAGTTGAATTGATGTTACTATTGAATAACACATTAAACACCTTGTAGACATCATTTGCTCATCAAAACACCTTCATAGTTAAGTGACTTACCATGAGAATCCTCATGCTTTCGCAGCTTTGATGCAAAATTGAAAACCTTTCCACACCCAACCTCCGGACAAACATGCTGCTTCGGACTCTTAAATTCACCAGACGTCGATGGTAGCTCATCATTATGAATATCATTCACATGCCTCTTCATGTTCCCTTGATATGCAAATGACTTATTGCAACCATCAACAGGACAGCTGAAAATCTTGCCTTGATGCTGAAGAAAGTGACGAGCCAAATGGTCTTTTCTCCTATAACTGGCAGGGCAATCCTCTACAGAACACTTGAAAGACCTCTGCAAATGGATTTAGAATATTGACACAGATACAAAGCATACCAAATGTCTATATATCAATAGAACAAAACGAACGATGCTTTGAACCTCAAAATAGAACTTGCGTGACCGAGGCTGACTTGATGAATCTTCTCAGGTGGTCCCCCAACCTGATACTAGTCCAATCAAGATACAAGGATGCAGCCTCTTGCATTTTGGAGTTCCTTATGGTGGGATCCAATGCTTCACGCCATTATCATGTCATAATCAGATGAGCCAACATACTTTATCCTGCAAGGTCCTAATTTTTCAGTATGGATAAACTTGCAGTGGGCAAATGGAAAAGAACTAATCAGCTCCATTTTTTGACCAAAACAAAAACCTTTTTTATCATAGAAATCCATTTGTAAAACCAGACCACAATAAAAGATCGATGCTTTCTCATAGGTGCTTCTATGTGATGCTGCTCCACAAGTTCACGGTACTATAATTTTAGGTATTTGACATTCCGCAGCCCAGAAAATCATGTACATCCCCAATGACAATATCTGAATTCTATTTCTGACACCTCATTAGAAGTTACAAATATGAAAAGTTTAAAGGCAAAGACCGTAAGTGAGCATTGCACATCAAAACTATCTGTTCAACAAGACTGGTGCGACCGCGATCATAACCCTTCCACTTCACAAACTGAACCTCATTGTCAACCACCACAATGACAGATGTAATCTAATCGAAACTTGACTGATATTTTCAAGGTACCCGCTTTCACGTTGCATTGTCAAGAACACAAAAGAACTCCGGCGAGACAAACAGAGAGCTCAATATACCTCGAGCAAATGGCCCTGCACATGCTGCTTCAAGTGCGCAGGCTTCATAAACGTCGCCCCGCATTCGTCGCAGGCATTAGCTTTCGCTCCCTCCTTCTCCTCAACCCCTTGAACCATTGCTGCTTCCATCTCGCCCTGTTAAAGACCAAAGAAACACGAAAACCAGTTCCACAGCTGTCCTGATCATGACATTCTTAGCCGAGCGCATTCCACAACGCGAAAACAGCAATTGCTGATCGAAATTACTGCATTGTAGCATCAGAACTTGCAGCCCAAAACAAAACCCAGATGCTTAGGAAGCATGGGAAGGCAATGAAGCGGAGAGAAGTGAGTTAAAAAAAAAGAAGGGAAAGGACCTTGTGGTGAGATTGAATGTGAGAAGTGATGATGGACTTCTTGGACCTGCAGATTCCACAGTACTCGCAGTAGTAACGCCTTATGTCTCTGAACACAGGGCCTGATTTCTCGCAGCTGTCTTCTTCTTCACCCATCTCTCGCTCACTGCTGCTGCAGAGCTTAACCCTAGTCCCACTCAACTCGTCTCTAGGTTTTGTAAAGGAAGCAAATGTTATATATAAATATATATACACATATATATACATATGTATGTATATGTATGTATGTATGTATTAGGCGTGAGCATGATCCGGATAAGCAACCCATCCTAGTAGCCGCCATTGGTTATTGGACCTACACGGGAACACGGGAACCGGGTTAGTCTATGAAACTAGTCCCACCTAACTTTATGATGCTTGATAGATAAAGTTAAGATGCATCAAAACAAAGCCTTCCAAATCAATGGTTCCTAAATCCAATGTCTACCTTTCCGTCGTGTGGAGGATAATGGCATGTCTGATGGTTTAAGACTATAATGACATTTTTTTTTGTTATTTTGAATTCTTTATATTATTATAATCATTGGGTTTGCCCAACGCCATCTTCTAACATGAAAGGAGGAGGTGATGGTTCGAATCCCTACCTTCTTGGGATTGGGTGGAAACGATATAGTTTCATGAATGAGTTTCGATCCCTAGGCAGGAAAAGTAAGCGTTAGAGTAGGAATAAAGTAGAATTGACAAAAAAAAAAAAAATCATTATATTATAATTCTAATATTATTTATATTAAAATAAAATTTCAACTTTGTTAATTTAAGAATTTGAGAAAACTAACTTTTTTATTATGAATATTATAAATCTTATGCACCTTTATCCCATCTCTCCTATGAGATAATTTTATTCGACTTATGTCCCTCTTATATTTTACATTATCTTGTTTTGAAGCCGACATTAAACACAAGATATGATAAATTTTATCTTATCTTAAATTTTATCATTACCGTCAAATACAACCTAACCTCATGACATAATATCTATCTTTTCACGCATATGACACTCAAATTTCCCAGATCTGCATCATCGCAAAGTCAATGTTAGTCTGGTTATCTCATACTCAACACAAGCTGTATTGCAAGTGATTGTTTCGTCCCCAAGGCAATCCAATTCAATCCAATTCAATCCAATAAACCATCTATAATCACAAGTCCCAAATTTAAAAATTCAATTTCACAATGCAAGAATCTGCTCACAACCAGAAAGGTTGAACAGTGTGGCAAGAGTTGATAAAGTTCTTCAACTACAAAAGCCTTCATATTTATCAAGAATGAAAAGTTACAAAAATCTTATACAACACAGTCGAAAGAGCATTAACAAATAAATTATGAATGGCAGCAATTTGAACCCACATGGATACACCTTTCCTAGCACATCAATGGATGTATATATTGCTTTTCCTCAGTCAAGAAATTGCTGAAAAGAATCTTCCGAAGACTTATGTTGGTAAATCATGTAGAAGTGAGCTTTAATGTTATCTACCAAGGGGCGTGCTCCTAAAACTTATTAATGTATCAAAATCTTCTCATCTCCGCAAGAACCCCATTGCTTGATAGACATTATTGAGGGTAGCATCTGCTATTTCTGTTGCTCTTGCTGCACCTTCGGCCAATACACCATCTAAATAGGCTGAATCGGACATGATTTCCTCATAGCGGACCTGTAATTGACGAAGAGAGGATGAACTATCAACTATTTGGCAAGCTTACCATGCAATGTATACTCGAGCACAACAAAAGTAAGAACTGTCAATGGTCATGCGTTTGAAATCACAGCTGTCAAATAATGAACATCAGACTTTGCCACCTAATGATGTAAAAGATTAGAATATTCTCCTGAAATTACCAGGATTATCTAAAAGACAAATGATATGAGGTAGAAACCTGAATGGGATGGAGATGATCAATTAAGGCATCCGTAATGAGGGGCTTAAA
This sequence comes from Eucalyptus decipiens, assembly GCA_014182575.1. Taxonomy (NCBI): domain Eukaryota; kingdom Viridiplantae; phylum Streptophyta; class Magnoliopsida; order Myrtales; family Myrtaceae; genus Eucalyptus; species Eucalyptus decipiens. The sequence continues at coordinate 46,515,501 of CM024611.1, read as the reverse complement.
CGAGCCCCAACTCATGTCTTGGCATTCTTTTGCAACTTCCTGTGGTATAATACATGCCAGTTAAACTTTCTGATGCGGTGTATCTTAGCTTAAGAGCCACTGTCAAGTCCTCAAGACAATGACAAATGTAATAACATAGTACGCAGCGATGACTGATAAAGTTAACAGTAACACTCTAACTGCATTACCTCTTTGGTTTTTCCTGAAACAAGCTGGTATATTGAAAGTAGATTATTGCATTCTGGTCTGTCAGAATTGTCAAATTCCAGACTATATGATAACCAGAAAATGCAGAAGATCAGCAGACAGCATACTAAGAGGATATCATGATATACAACATTGCATACTAAGAGGATATCATGATATACAACATTTATCTATGAGAAAAGAATTATATGTTTATATTCCAAATTTAGACAACAAATATTTTAATATCTCAGAGCATTAATACAGCAGAAATGATAAAAGTTGAAGGAGCGAGCATCAACCCTGTAAATGAGTCGGTTTTGCAACGTTTGATCTTGTTTGCTATCACCTACAAGACAAATAATTGAATTCAAGGACGGCCAAAAAAAAATGAGCAACATACTCATCAAATTTATCTGTCAACATCCTGCATTAGCGAGCTATAGACATAAGGCTGCCTGACCCTCCCCTCCCTCTGCTGCCCCCAACCTCCCCTCCCCCGGGCCCCTCCCCACAGAAATAATAATAATAATAATAATAAACTAGAATTAAGCTGATATAAATTACTTTATATAAATGAGTGCATTGATAAAAATATAGATGGAACTAAATTTTTCCTAGGTTTCAATAAGAATGGCAAGATGCCTCTTGCAGCAATAAGTTAAAAAGGCTGTGCTCAACAAGATAGCTCTGGTGGCAAAAAGTTAAAATGCATAACCAGATGGCTCTGTTTTTATCGCACTAAGTAAAATGCAACCTGACATGCCACTTCCTCATCTTAATGGTGGTGGCTGTTTTGTATGTTCATTATCAAGGGGAAAGCTCACATCTTTTGAGTCAAGAAGATTGATCCGTGACTGATCAGAGGGTGAAGATTTTGACATCTGCAAGAATGAAGCCCGCATGTCTGTTATGTTGAGAAGAGTTCCCATGAAAAAGGTTTTCTATGAATTTATTGTTCAACAAATTGAATATTTTACTAGCAGAAATATTGAATCAAAGCTTCTTTGGAGAATATAGAAGGTTCCATGACCTTGGAAAGACCATCAGTAAGTGACATAACTCTTGCTCCAGCTGGAGGGATAAGGGGCTCTGGAACCTGTATCAGAAATAGCAAACGCTGCAATTTGAACTGTCTATATTGACCTGAGCCTGAATTCAGCATTCAGAATGAAACTTACCTTGAAAATTGCTCCTCCTCTCCTGTAACAAACAGTGAGGACAATGAAGGATCAAAAAGCTGAATGGAAAGAACATCCAGAATTTCCCAAAGTATCAAGGCGGAAAAATGGAAATCCTCACCCTCCCAATTTCTTCCACTTCCTTCCTCCATATAAGTAGTTAACACGTTCAGCTAGCTCACGAGTCAATTCCAGATGTTGCTTCTGGTCTTCACCAACAGGGACAAAGTCAGACTGCAAAATTGTCCTCCAATGGTGAAGCTTATGAGGATGTCCTAAACTAATGATAACGGATAGTTCTAAAAGTAAACCAACATCACGAGCACTCAACAAGAGGAACCATAAAAAGGAAACACAGAAGAAAATAGACACCTGTCACAGACTAACTAAATAAGTTCTATTGGTTTTTTGTAATTCATATAGTATGCAAATAGAAAACAATATATTGCTTGTTTTTTACCTGGTATAGGAGAATGTCAGAAGCCATAAGAACTGGATATGTCAATAGAGAAACACTAACATTTTCGTCTCCCTGTAAAGTCGAAATTAAGATTAAAAAAAAAAAAAAAAAAAAAAAAAAAAAAATACTTTGTTAACTCATAACACATAAAAGAAGCACATGACAGCAAAAGATCGTCTATATGCCGATTAGGTATAGACGATTAGGTTGCTGTGTCTGCTTAACATTTATCTCAAAACCTACAAGTTGCTGCCACATGTTTGGTCATTGAGATATATCTAGGTTTATGAAATATTACCAGTCAAGCTACACCAATACAAATATATCATCTAATAGATGAATCAAATCATTTCAGGGAATTTATATTAAAATTGTTGCAAATGATTGATCCTGTGGCTCAGAGTTCAGAGAGGTTCCAAGAGCTATTGCCCAAAGGAGTAAGGGCTTGTACATGACAAAAGTCAATTAAAGGCACACAACTTAGCACTTAACTGCAGAAGCTTAACATTAATTCTTTACAATAGAGGGGAAAAGGTGAGACTTTTTCCTCCATTAAATTGCATGAAGAACTTCCTTCCTCAATACTCGAACTTGCCAGTCCTTTGTCAGACTAATCAACCAAGATGCTCATGGTACTTAAGAAGAATGACAATAAAAGCAGCAATGGACCAGTACAAGTAAAACGCTAGCAAATTTATGCACAACATGATATGAAGGTAAAAAGTAAAGGAGAATATATCGATCAGGATGAAGCTTCCGTACAATTAAAACGCACCGCCTTGCGAGATTTCTCTTTAAACTGGATCATTTTATTGAGCCAACCAATTGGCGTAGCTGAACTCAGCAACCACATCAATTCTACATGAGCACGAACATGGGATTGCACAAACACAGAAGCCTGTATACGACAATTCAAGTCATATGCTATCAAAGGTAGAATAGGAGTGCAGATAATTGATGATTGTTCCTTTAAATTAAAGAATGCTTTAAAGCAAGGAGGAGAAAAAAATACCTTGGAAGTGTCAACACCACATGCCAAATATATAGCCGCCGTATCTCTGGTTGACTTAGCTAGTTGTTGTGTTTCATACGGTAGCGTTATCTGTAAACGATGATGTCTTAAAGCTAGCCTCAGCAGGCATTAGAAAGCATTTTACAAAACTTCGGAAACATTTATTCCCATATCTGGTTCAAAGTTTTTGCCTGCCTATGAAGAAAGCAACTTGGAGTTTTCCTTTCCATCCCACACATTCTAATTCTTATATTTGGATTAGAAGATATCTTATTAGGATCAAAAGATCGTAAATCACACAAAGATATCGGCATGAACACAAATTTTTTCAGATATGATCAATTGGTGGGCATAAGCAGGCTCGGGCATGATGTTGAGGAATTTTCTCCTTACCTAGCCCCAACATAGCCCATGCCCAGCCTGATGTTTATGTCCAAGCCCATTCATGTCTGATAAATCAGACTTCCACACCTGCCCCTTCACCATTGTGTATTTCTTTATATTTTTTCTTCTTAGTGTCATTGCATTGCGCGACAATAGTTAACCCTATCCCTGGTTCTTGTCCAACAGGGTTATTGAAAAATGGTATAAGGAAGGATATATACTGAAAAGAAATGTCAGGACCAAATAAAAACCAACTCCAATGGCGATAGCATGTAGTTACACAATAGGCTAGAGGAAGAAACTTCTCAAGGCTCCAATAACAAGGAATGTACAGTACAAGCACAGGAGACACACCTGTATTAGATTGGAAGACATGAAGGGTGCAAAAATGCCGCAAAAATTTTTATGTGTTAAGAGGCATAAGAGGGTGAAGTGGTCTGTTAGAGGTATAAAAGGACAAAGTGGTCTTTAGGGCTTTAGGGCTTATTTTATTGGTGATTACTTAATGTATATATAGACTTTTATTGAATAATACAACTAAAATTTTCCCTTTACATGGTATCAGAGCTTAGTCCAAGGACTGGAGCTAGTAGAAAAGACTCAGTCCAAGGGCCAGAGCTTGGCCGACCTAAAAGTTTACTGGGTATGAAATGTCCTCATTAGTATAGCTTCTGAATTTTACAGTGTCATTCACTGATAGTTAATATGATAGTCCATTAGATAGCTTATTTAGAAGCCTAAAACCGGCTGATAGAGACATCTTCTATTGACCTATGAGGTGATTAAACACATTGTATCCATGCAAAATAAGAAAAATTTGCAAGTATTGAGGTTTCAACGAGAAACTATCCACATAAATCCAGAAGCAGGGAGAGTCAAGATCACATTTTTAGATTCCTACTTGAATAGTAGAAGAGGAGATCCTTCATGAAGTAACACATCTTCCAAGTCAATTTCCTTCTTTCCAGAAGGAGTCTAGAAAAATCTTCTATGCCAAGTTCTCACATGACTCAGATGAAGTTGGCATTTTGTAGTCACGTTGGAGGTTGGTGCTAAGAAGTATATTGGAAGGTGGAAGCTTGGCATTAATATTAAGAACCTACCGTAAGAGTTTACTGGATGGTGGCTACTTTTCAGGACTAGGGACACTAGACAAAATTTTCTTAAAAATGATGAAAAAGCACATTATTTTTAGGTTACTTACAAAAGAAATTAATTTTAAGGAGGGATCTATCAAATGCCCAGTGGACAAACAGGATGAAGCCCCACCAGCTCCCTATGTCCACCAATGAGTTTACTTCACTGTTAACATCAGAATATAACACAATGCTGCTATGTTGTTCTGGAAGAGAATTCTCCTAGATACTAATGTAAAACTTGCCAGTAATATTTGTCCTCCGTGTTTAACTCCTTCAAGTGAATCACTCATCATCTACTCAATTTCTCCAAATATAAAACCACAGTTTTTATCCGTTGAGTGTTGGTCAGTGAGACAGCATTATGAACCACTAATGAAGTCTTTTTGGAATATCAAGGTGCACACTTTGGTTTTGCATAGCATAATGAACCTACATGATCTGGCACAACCTAGTTCACTAGCCTATAGGAAAATGAGCAACAATATCATAGATCTGATTGAAATGGGCCCTTTTCCTGGAAATGTACAAACCTCATGCATATCAGGAAAAATAATGCTGTTGACGGCTGTCCTCCAGTCAATTTTACTACAATAAACCATGAATGGACTTGCTTTTCTCTCAGTTGCACTAGATGCAAATATTAAGAAGGCTTAATCACCCAGTACCCTTATATCCTCTAATAACCTTCAAATAGAGAAAACTATGAACGAACCAAAAACATACCGCGTGAAGGTCCACAATGAAAAAGAGTGTGTCATATGAGTTCTGCAGCATTGAAACCTGGAGTGAATAAAAGAAGAAACAACAAGTACAAACCGCAAAAATTTACAGGAAAACCAACATCAACCTGAAGCTCAATCCAATTTTTAATGGCGCCAAGGTAATTCCCGAGGTGAATGGAACCTGTGGGCTGAACTCCAGAGACAATCCTTTTCCTGTAAGGCAACTCCATGAGCATATCAATGGGCTACATACTTCCGCACTCAATTACACTCCAAAGTCACGCCAATTCAAAGCAACGAGGCGAAAACCTCCAAACGAACCCAAAGACCTCAATTGGGCATCAAAGCAATGAAGCCAAAATCACCAAACGAAGCCCGAAGAAACCAATTAGGCAATCATTTTAGCACCCAGAGGAGAAAAAAAAAAAAAGAAAAAAAAGAAACCGTACCTCACGGAGCTGGAAGTCTCCGGGACAGCGGGTTCGGACACGGAGAGGGTACAGAGACATTGAAAGCTCGAGGCCTTGGGTCTGACAAAGAGATGCCTTGGGAAGCACTTGCTCGGCGCAATCGCACACGACCTGTTCGAAGAAATGACGCAATGAGGAGTCGCCATCTGATTGCTTCAAGATTGCAAAGGACCCTACCCACATTGCTTCTACGCATACACGCACGCTCAAACATGGCATTGCACATACATTGCAGCAGTCCCCGCACCAATATTTTCTCCCCGCACCGACCCACGAACACACACACCCACATACAAGCACAGAGAACCGTACATACAGTAGAGAGAGAGAGAGAGAGAGAGAGAGAGAGAGTACAGAGAGGAGGCGAGGGGGGAGGTGGAGTTGGAGAGGATGGGGAAGTGAGAGAGAAGAGAGCGAGCCATCTCTTCTTCTTCTTCTTCTTCTTCTTCTTCTCCAGCTCCGCGGGTGGGATGGAGCGGATATGGCTGGCGCGCGTGCTCTGTCCGGACCCTTGGCGGAAGTGGAATTCTTTTTATTTTTGTTTAGGGATAATTGTATTGGAAATTCTAAACTTGTTACGAAAATTTAATTAAATTTTTAAATTTTTAAAAAGTATAATTAAGTCATAAAATTTATCATAAAAGTACAATTAAGCTATAATTAAGTCCTAAAACTTGTCAAAATAATTCAATTAAATCATTAGGTTGATTATACTTTTTAAAAGTTTTATGACTTAATTGTACTTTCGTGACTTAATTGAATTTTTTGACAGTTTTAAAATTTAACTGCACTTTTATAATAAGTTTAAGACTTAATCGTATTCTCATGACAAGTTTTAGGACTTATAGTATACTTATCCTCCTTTTTTTTTAAAGTTAAAAATAAGATAGACAATTTCACATGTCAAAATATTCTAACTCCTAGATTATCACATATTTCATGCATTTTGTCTTAAAAAAAATAAATTAAAAAATAGAGTAGTAAGAGAATTTTTTCGTTATAAAAAGAACAACCAATCGAAAATGCAAACCGTCTAGATCAGAGTCGGAGATATGTTTTTGAGTGCATCAAGTTAAACTCACCTCTTTACCAAAAAAATTGTATCATAGCATAATCTTGGAAGAATACATAATAAATAGGAATGTTTGGCCTAATGCTGAACCCTATGTCTTTAATAAGCAAAGTTTGGATCATTCCATAATCTCAAAACGAGGATTGGAATGGGAATTTATCCTTCGATTATAGTTTATATCTCATCAAAGAGAAAATGATTCGATTACACATAATTGCAAAGCATCCATAGCACATTCTATGTAAATTTGCTAAGACTTGATAATATCTATTTATGCACATCTCTCTCATATCTCGGGGGCATGACTCTAATTACCCAAGTACCTAGAAAGGAATTAGAGCAACCCACCATTATATACCTTTATTTGAATATGAATTCCTTAAAGCATAAATCGAACTCACAACTGTTCAAACCTAAAAGTATGGAAAATCCTTACCCGTGAGTCAATCTTAAGGTGCGCAGCACTAAGCACAATTGACCCTTAGTTTTGAGGTAGTCAACATTAGTAGTGGTATGATCATTCAACAAGTTTCCTTTTCCATCTATATAAATATGCAAAAATAAGTAAAGCTCTCGTGAGGTTGAATTACACGGCATACTCACGTGCTAGCTTACTTTTTATTGCCATTTTAGCACCTTTTCAATCCAGCAAATGTTCTGACCTAAAAAAAAGAAAAAATCTAGCAAATGTCGCCACCAAAAAAAAGAAGAAAATCCTAGCACATGTCTAAATTGGCGACCGTTAATTCTTATGCATAATTTGGTAATAAATCTGGAACCGTATATCTGTTACATGTTTAAAAGATAAACTGCCGTTATGCAAAGGAGAAATTCCATTAAAGAGGAAACCTAAAAAATATGGAACCGGACGATCTTGGAAACCACCTCTAAATCTTTATGAGCAATAGGAAACAAATGGGGCAAAGTTACGCAGAAAACCGAGGCACAGATCACTTGCTGGCATTTTTCACGCAGAGCCAATGGCACAAAATTGAAGCATTAGACAAAACTAAGGACAACCATCAAGATGGGAGGAATTTACACTCCATCACTTTATGGCTTCACACGTCTTGTCAACTCGCATTATTTTAAGTGGTCGAAATATTTCCTCATACTTATGTCACCACCAATAAAATACCATAAATTAATGTCTCACATTTTTTACTTTTTCTTGATTGAATTTGGACATCTATTTCATTACCATTCTCTGCATTGATGGCGACATTCACAGTGATGGAACCATCTAGCCTAGCTGGTCTTTTTCTTGGTGAAAGGCCGGGGGGAACGGGGGGGGATCTTTCCTTTTCCATTTCCACGCCAGACCGAGCGCCAGCCAGGAGGAGAACCGGCTCGTAAAGGCGTTTCCTTTCCTGGGTTTTTCCCCATACCGTCCTTAGGCTTTTCTAGGGTTTTCCATTTCTAGGAGCAGTCACCACCGTGATAGCCAGACAGCAACCCCGTCCAAATCCCATTTCCAGATACCCGTTGCTGAAATGATTGGCGGGACCTGGGACATCCCAGGTTGACAAAATCTTGTCTTTCTTTGTTGTTGTTGTTGTTGTTGTTCTGTGATGCGCATTTGCTGAAGGAAGCGCGAATGGATCGCCTCCGTCCCAGGCACAGGGAGGCCTTTTCTGGGTTCACGAATGCCGAGGTAAAGATGCGGTCCTTGTCGTTTTTTCTTTTGCTCGAGTGGTTCGTTTCATCTGGGTCGGGGTCTGTTAGAGGCTTTGAATCATGAACTCTAGACATTATTGGTTTTGTTCTTCGAGATATGCTGGAAACTCGTGTGGGCTTGTTCGGAATGGCGTTTGCGCGTGTTTGTGAAGTGAAGGTTCGGTAATGCGGCTAGCTCTGATGTCTGTAATAAGTTTGTACCTCGTGTTTTCGTGATTTTATGAAACTGCGGGCACATATAATAGTTGGGTTGTTTTGTGAAGAAAGATTCATGAGCTGATCGTCGAGCTTTTTGGGAAGTGGTTGAGGGGATCCTAGTTGAATATTTGCCTTGTTTGGAGGTATTGGGCGGTAAGTATTTCTGTTTTCGGTGAAAAGCTGGAGAGGAAAGGACTTGTAGATTGTAATCATCGTATCGACAATTGATGATTGGAAGTAGGATGGAGAAAGATGCATTTTAAAGTTGAAACCCATTCACATCTCCCTTTAAACATTTTTTAACCTTTGAATTTTCACCAAAAGCTAGGTCAGAAGGAGGCCCTTGCTTATTTTTGCATTGGCAATGCAAAGAGCCTGGGAATGTTGTGAAAGAGAGGAAAAGAGTTCTTTGCTAGGGTCGTTGAGTGTCCTGTGGATGCTTTACTTATGAGGCAGGTGTATACACCCCTGAGAGGATCTTTGCTCCTCTTAAAAGGACGTGATTGAAGGTCCCTGAACATTGTCTTCCATTTTTATTTTGTTGTTGTTGGGTTTTAGAGCAGAGAGGATACTCTTCACCTGCAATAGAAATCGCTTAAATGGTTTAGTTTCTGCCCTGCTCATTATGGTTCTGATCTTGGCTCATGGTGTCTCATCTACTACACTGATATCGAGAGGCTCATTTGTAATATGTAGTTTAATCTGATAGAACTTTTTAGGACAGATGTTGAGTAGGGTGAGCAGGAGGCAGATTTAAACTGACTGGAGAGTTTAGGATATAACTGAAATGTTTGAAGCTCGAGTTAAATTGCAGAAATCATGAAATACACATCTTTTTATGTAATTAGGCTGTGTTCTATTTGCGTTAATATCGACTGTGAGATAGTCCTATGACGCTGATAACTTTTGCCAATCTTTTCAAGCAGATTGAGAAATTGGAGATGTTGCTGGAAAAACCAGGAGAGGAGACATGTAGTAAGGAATTTTGTCAGAAAATTGCAATAGGTTTCAAGTAAGTTTAAGCTTACATTTCTCTCTATCTGGAAAATGTAATTGAACATTTTTTTTTCTCAATATGAATGCATGGTTTCCTTAAAATTTGATCCTGTTGCTTCTCATTTGGTATCTAATTTTCTGTCTTGTCCTCGTGTACTCACAGTCGCTCTGCTGGTCGTGCTGGAAAGCCTTTGATAAAGTGGATGGAGGTACTGAGAATTTTCACTTGCATCGTGGGTCTTCAGCTTTTTTATCCTCACATCTAATTGCAGATTTCCTGGTCGTGTGTCACTGTGTGAACATGCTAGGTCCAGAGTTGGTTCGAGAAGAGGCAACAAGAGCGACACAAAGTTACTTTTGCCCCTGATTCTGGCAAGAATGAGTCTGAGATACCAGCAAATTGCCCTATTGATAAAACAAGTGAAAATTCTCAAATGCCTAAAGGTTCTCATGCTCCTGTCACATCATTCAAATGTATATATCCAGATAAATTTATTCACATGATTATTTCGGTGGGTTAATAGATGATAATTTAATGCAGTCCCATGTATCTCCAGCTTATGTGGAGAGAAGATATTCTCTATCTGAAGATACCTTGCTTATAGTTGGTTATTTAGTGTGAATTATGGAAATAACTTTACATCACCACATAATTCTTTCCTTCACTCTAATGTTGAATTGGAAAAATTTCCATAGATAGGTAAGGATGCTTGGATGTAGCAATGTGAAGTTATAGAATGTGGAAAATGTGGTAATTCAGCTTCTTAACTTATGTTGGGTCAAACAGGTTAGGATTAACTAAATTCATGAAACATGTATAAAATTTAAGCTGAACATGGGTTTTTTCTCTTACTTTTAGTGGCTTCCAAGAATACCACTTAAAAATAAATCATAGTTTATCAAGTCTGTGCTGAAAATGTAAATTAATTTGGGAAGTGTGTACGTGCGCAAATGCATCAATTGATCACTCTCTCTCTCCATTAGGCAATTAATTGTCACCCTCCATTACACATGTTCGTCCACATACCAAGTCCATCTGTAACTGCCTCTACAAATGAAAGTCTTACAACTCCTATTAGATTGGAATACACTAATGTGTTTCTTTTAATATATATGCATGTGAATTGATTTGAGAAAATTTGTAATGTCCATCATGCACAAAAGCAACAAAGACTAAAAGCACTCTGCTTGTGTGCAGCTCGCGTGCAGGATCTAGTTATCTCTCAAGCCAGATGCTGAATATACCTTTTTGACCCTAGTTTTAGATATTCCTCTTGCTTGCTAGTGATTACAAATTCAAACATTTTTGTAGTTTTCAAGTTGACCAGTAAAGGCATGATCTTGTAGATTGGAGTGCCTTATTTGTGTTGCTGTTTCAATAGCAGGGCAAAAGATCTCAGACTTAACAGAATTGGAATTTGAGGCCAAGTCTTCAAAAGATGGGGCATGGTAATAGCTCACTCACCTGAAATAAAGGCTTTCTTGCCAACATTTTTGTTTCTTTAATCAGATTGTGAACATTACTTTTCAAGGTATAAGGGCTCAATGGATAGCTATTAGCTAAAAACTCGAATCTGTGGTGGGAGCCTAATATTACTCTCATGAACATTACTTGAGGTATAAAGGTTCAATGAACAGCTATTAGCTAAAAACTAGATTATTTCGTGTGAGTGTAACAGTACTCTAATGACAAGGCTGCTTGTTCGTTTAATAACTTGACCATGGAAGTTAAGCTAATAATCTCCTGGAGCATGACAGTAGTCTGCCTCCTGTCATGAAATTTTATGCTGTTTAAACTCACCTCGAAGAAGCCAACTGCTTGGTCTGGTGATTTTATACTAAAAATCACTTATAGCTAATCTTGTGCACTTGGAATTTGGGGTTAGATTCATTATTGCTTGTGTTGTGTATGTACAAATATATGGAAGTTCCCTTTTCAACTGGAGTATGAGAGTTTCTGAAAGACTATTCTCCATGCAGGTATGATGTTGATAATTTTCTTGGCCACAGGTTTCTAGACTCAGGTGAAGCTGTAAGTGTCTCTACAAGAATCTTAACGAACAAGTTGTTTATGTTTTGGCTTACTAGTCGCCTAAATTCTTAACAATTTGCCATTTCTTAAAGGAAGTTCTTGTCAGATTTGTTGGGTTTGGGGCTGAGGAGGATGAATGGATTGATGTGAAAAAGGGTATTAGGCAACGCTCAGTCCCGCTGGAGAGTTCGGAATGTGACAAGGTTAAAGTTGGGGACCTTGTCCTCTGCTTCCAGGTGTTTATTGATGCAGCCCATTTATTTACTAATTTATATTGATTCACTGTCCATTAAGGCACTTATCTGATTTTTTCTTTTCTTTTCTTTTCCTTTTTTTTTTTTACAATTTCTTTAACTTCAGGAGAGGAGGGATCAGGCAATTTATTATGATGCTCATGTCATAGGAATTCAGAGGAGAATGCATGATATTAGGGGCTGCAGGTGCCTCTTCTCGATACGCTACAATCATGATAACACCGAGGCATGTGTTCATGACGGTTGACATTCTGCTTCCGTATCTCAGATATTATGCACCTTTGTCATTTTTTTTTTATCGTTATTATGCTAATAAAAATTTCTTTTTGCCAGGAGAAAGTTCGCTTGAGGAGATTGTGCTGGACGTCGATGTGACAGATGATCTCATCCTCAAACTTTGTTCTCAGAGATTCATTAGGCTGCTTCTTCTTCTCAGCTTGCTTTCTGTCTGTGATTGGCAGGAGTCGTAGGACCTGTTATTAAGGGCAAATTTTGTTGGTTCGATGGTTCTCTGTTGCGCTTGGTGATAGATTTTTGGTATATAATATACATAGTGGAGTTTTCAATTTAAGCACCGCTCATATCTGCGATTACATTTGTATTTGCTGTGATGCTCCTTCATACAACTGATTGGGCAGATGTTAATATGCAACTGTGATAAAGCATACGTTTTGGTTCTTGTATGAAAAGGTTTATGGGGATGGGCTATCCTCAGAAGGGTTTTTTTTTTTTTTTTTTTTGGTTGGTCTATCCTTAGAAGGGTTAACCAGCAGAAAGTTGGCTGTCTTACTCACTTTATGATTAGACTTAATATATGCCATATAGTTTTCCTTAATGAGCAAGAACACGATAGCAAAAATTTGATGGACGGACCATGAGGTGAAATCATCAAAGGCCCACCTAAATTGCAATTCTTGTATCTTCAAAAGTTGCGATGCTAACAAGGTTCTTTTTCTTATACAAGTAAGCAAAGTTTTAACGTTCATTGCAAAGGAGATAGGATACCTGCAATGGTTAAGTAGCAAGACAGATGGTCTTCTCCAACCATTTAATAATTAAACAAATTGAGTTTTTCTTATCTGACTCTGCAGTCCCGAAGTTGGAACTGTGCCCCCACAGCCGGTTGACGTTGATATTGTATCTGGTCAACGGCAAACTTCATGCGCGAGCTGCAAGCGTGTCCATAGAAGACGATGGTGACGTGTTCAGTCATCATGGTGGAGTTGTGCAGTTAGATCGTAATTCGCCGTCTCTGCAGCCAATACGTTAAGGACTATATATAGACGGGCAGCATGGTATGGCACCCAGAAACAAAGTTGGTCTCCATTGCAGATTAGCATACCAACGTTGTGTATGCAACATTTAAGAGCAGCCCTAAAATGAGGGAAAAGTACCATAAAAGTTTTTGATCTATTACACTTATGCCAAGTCATCCTTAAACTATTTATTCATGCTAATTCAATCATGAATTTTTCCACGTTTTACCAATTGAGTTAATTTAGCCAATTTAGATTGGAAATTGGTGATGTAGATGCCGGCGGTTTTACTTGGTACAATCAAAGACGACATATATATATATATATATATATATATATATATATATATATTTTATTTTTAAATATTATTCTTTTGATTTTTCCTCCTTTACTTTTTTTTTTTTGGATTGAGGGCCAGCAACCTTAGTTGGCATTGGGGGAGGGTATCGTGGCTCTCACCAGCTTTTAGTGAGGACCTCTCACTGGCTAAAGTAAGGGTGTGCAGTACCTCAACCAAATCTAGTGAGGGCTGCCAACCTTGAGCTAGGGCATTGTGGCCCTTGCCTAGACCCAGCTTGGGCTGCAACACCCGAATCCAGCACAGGTGTGCAGCCCTCGTAATCACTTGGTTTTGGGCTGAGGACCCACACACTTGGTTTCGAATTTCACTACTTAGTCGGAATTTTATTTCGTACGCACTCCTTGAACTTTCGTTACACGGACTATATACGTTGGGTTTCGTTATCATCTGTGTACTTTCTGAAAAATATTCTCTTGTATTCAAATTCCGTATTGGTCTGTATGGGCTTCCCAGGTGGCTGTAAATCAAATTCTAGATGCCATATTCATTGTATAACGGCTCACATGTATTTGTCTTCTTTATCAAATCACCGGTACCCAAATGTTTTTGCTTTTCGCCTATCCCTTTTGCATGTCTGATACAGTAAACCGCAAGACGAACATATGTGCACACCGTCCGTTTATTCATCATTTCGCATGATATGTTTTTTATTCTTCATGGCTGGAGAAACTAATAGTTTTTAAACTTTGATCTAATGTGTGATGTTGTTTTTATACTTTTAGTTCGTTCGATATGACGCAATAATTATTTCTAATATATAATTTAGTCCCTAAACTTTCAATTGTTTAATCTAGTCTCTTGTTTACAGTTTATGGATGGTGGCTGCAGCCCACTGTATTAGTTTCATTTGAATATCAACCCAAGGTGTATTGATTACATCAATATTATAGCTTATACACATCAATAAACGTAAAATTAAATATACAACTGTGAATCCAAACGTGGAATGGGCGCGAGTCTGGGGAAGGGAAGAGCAGAAAAAGCAGAAAGAAAAAGAGGCCATGTTTTGTTTTAAAGTGAAGGGTATTATGGTCCCTTTCATGTAACAGAATTAGCATTAAAATAACTGAATGTAACTTGCGGGATTTCACGGATGAGGCACCAATAACGGCCGGTCGGTTTCGAGCATTGCTTCTCCAGAATCTCACATCTTGGGATCTGGAGTGCTTCTAAGGAGGGAGGGAGGCCATCTTGGGGGTAATTCCCTCAGCTTCGAACAATTGAAGATCCACAAGTTTTAAAGAGAGGGAGGGAGACTACTGGACAGTCTTTCCATGTTCTGCATGTGAAAATTTTTGAGAGAGAGCAGGGAGGATGGGAGTGGAAGCAAAAACTCCTCCTCCTCTCCTACTCCTCCAATGCAGCCGTCCATCCATAGAAATTGAAGGGAGGTGAGTGGGGTAAGCCACTCGGTCACCGGCTGCTTCATATTCACGCAATTTGCTACATGAATTGTTAGTAGTTGGGGCCGCAATCCTCCATTGGGGAAGCGCGTTATGCTCTCACAATTAATAATTTCCAGATCACAAAGACATGTAAGTTGATGCAACTAAATAGGTAACGATTTTACCTTTGGACAATTAGAGAGCGAAAAGCTTGAGATGCCAGGAGGAAGAGAAGGGAAGCACTCCAGCTCTAGAGTAGGACAATCACACAACATCAAGGAAGTGAGGTGGGATAGTGTGTGAAAGTTTTGAGGTAAGCTTCTCAAATTCTGGAGACTTCCAATTTTAATCACTTGAAGCTACTTTAGATTATCTAGATTTATCTTTGCGAGCGACTCCACTCCCTTGTAGTAACTAATTTCAAGTCTCATGCTGATTGCAGGTAGAAATCTACCCATGCTGAATGGAGAGGTTGGCAACGAATTGCATCCGGAGATTCTTAAGTCTTGTAGACAAGAGGTCATGTCACCGTGGGAAATTGCTATTGCTGTTGCTTAGTTCATCCAGATGAACACTTAATCCTCTAACATCATGTAGTCCTTGATATCTAATGATATCATAGATGTGGGTATACCTATTCGGGGAAGGACATGAGTTTTGGACAATTATCGATTGTGAAGTGTCTAAGAGAAGAGATGGTGTGCATCTTGCTTGTGAGCTTCTCTAAATTGAAGCAATCCCTCAAGTTGATAGTCTCGAGGTTGCCAAGCAGCTCTGTATCTCCTTCTCCAGCCACAAAAATTATGAATTCTGGACATTTCCTGACAAATAAGCTCTTCAAAACAAGCGAAATTTTGAATTATATTCTTGTCTTGCCATAAGGATATTAACTTTTCACAACTTTCAATCTCCAACTTCTCCAGCTTGATCAAGGAGTTTGTAAACTCATGATTCAAGCAAGTTACTCCAGCAACACCTTCTATGACAAGAGCCGTTAGAGATGTTAGATTTACCAAACTCTTTAACACCCCCTGATTACAACCTCCAAAGTTCAATTTGTTGAGAGATGGAAGGCTAATGATGGAGGAAGAGGCATCCGTACACAGATAGGAGTTGATTTCGAGCTTTATTAGGGAGCTTAGTTGATTCAGCAATTTTCCGATCAACATAGGACAACCCGAAATGATGAGATGCTCAAGACGAGGGAATAAAACTCCTTCTTCTTCAATGTTGATGCGATGAGACCAGTCCTCCCATAATGGCATATTCTTGAATTCCAAAGTTATTAAGGACGAAAAAGGACTTATAGTTCCGTAAAATTCAGATCCTACCATGCATATTGCATGGAGACCTTTGATGTAGAGTTCTTTCAATGAAAACAACTACCCAAGTGATGGTAATGCTTTGGCCTTGCGCCACCCATGTAAACATAAATGCACGATTATGCAAATTAGAGATGCACCATTTCTCTCCGAGATTCTTTAGGTTTTTCAACTCCTTCAACCTTGATCCATCTTCCGCTCCCACTACAAACTTAGACAACCTCTCAAGACCCACCGAATTACTTATAATTAGTGGCTTCACTCTTAGGCTCTAAGTGTTGGTAATGTCGAGAAATCTTAGATTGATTAGGTTCTCCATACCTTTAGGTAATTCGATAAGATATTTGTAGCCCCTCAACCTCAAAGCTTCTAGCTTGTCCAATGCAACAATTGACTTTGGAAGCATTTGAATATCACTATACGACATATGACGGTGCCTTAGGTGCCTCAATTTGCCAATGCAATCTAGTAACTCACTGACATTATAATGACTTAATGAAATCACCCTCAAGTACTTCAATCTCGACAAGTCACATAGCGCCTTTTGGGTTAAGAAGGACCTTTTATAATTCCCAAATTACTTCCCTAACAATATGAAACTCCTAAGTCTCTTCATTCCATGATATATCTTGATTATTTTTGGCACAATGTGATCATTGGGAATTGTCGTGACCTAAATTCCGGGTGCAGCACCTAGAGTTTGGCTAATGGATTACTAAGCCTAGACTTAGCTTGGGCTCTCCCAAGCCCATACCAATTCACGACTTAGGTTCAAGTTTTTTAACATGCAAATGGATTTTATATAAGAGTCACCACTAATCAGTTTATGGTAGGTTGATTAGACACCTAAGTAAAATAACGGGAGAATTATTTTACTCCTATGAATCAGATATTCATAAGTTCGGGGCCTTGATTATGCTAGATTTTTCTAACGCCCTTTCGGTACCTTTCTCTTTTATTTTGAAAAATGTTTAGCAAGCAACTTGAATTGATTTTAATCTATTTTCCTAACATGTGAGGTGTTCATACGGGTGCACAAATCACTAATTTAACACCCAAATAAAGCAATGAATAAATTGTTGGATCTACCTCATAGCAACAAAAGCATATGCAATGTTAGATCGAAATTCACATCAACAATCCTTAATATGATTTTTAATTAACATGCAATTGTTTGCTTTTTTTTTTTTTTTCTCTTTCACTTATTTAATGAAAATCATGCAATATGCAATGCAATATAAATAAATGACCTAATTCTAATGACATGCAATTTCTAATTAAATTGGCCTAACAATAAGCACTAGATGGCATGCATTTCTTGAATCTAATCCTAATGATATGCACGTGACATTTTTCTTTTTTACTTAAAAGAATGCAACTTATCCTAGAAAATAAAAATAATTTATCCTAAGACATTTTTGTATTTATCCTAGAAATTAGGTAAAATGTGAAAATTATCTAACTAGATTAAGATTCTATTCAATTCGTATTAGGAATTAGGTTCAGCCAAATCCTAAATTAAGCTAAAATATTATCTTAACCTAAATAATCCTAAAATGCAATCTATCTAAGAAAATACCTAAACTTATAATAAACTAAAAAAAATATCTAGAATTAAATTAAGTGCAATTTTACCATAATATGTAATGACATACAAAAGATGCCATAATTCTATATGACATATGCATGATGATTTTTGTTGTTGTTGTTTTTTATTAATTTCGGAATTAATAATTGCCAAATAATTAAAATGCAATCAAAGTTAAAAATCTAGCAGCCTAAATTGATTGATTTGATTTTTAATTTTTTTTAATTTTTGATTTTTTTTTTAATTTTTATTTTTCGAAATAAAATTTCTATTCTAAATATGCAAACCCTAGAGCAAGAAATAAACCTAATTCTAGCCTACAATTTTTTGACTTTTTTTTAAAAATAAAATTAAATCAACTTAAATGGCACTACAGCAAATCAGAGCAAGATATCCAAATTGACAAACCATATCTTATGCATGAGATCGAGTTGGCCAATTTTACATAAATCGCGAATCGAATTTTGGGCGGGTTATCGGATTAGCGATTTTTTTAAGTGATTGTAAGTCGCTGGTCGGAGTAGCACCGGCGGAGATTTGTGAGCAGAGACAAGATAGGGACAGCAGCAGCGTCGTCAGAGCAGAAGGGCCGCGATCTGGCTCGGGTCAAGTTTTGGGGGAGGTGCAGCAACAATTGGCACGGGGAAGAGACAGCAGGAGGTTCACTGGCCGATGGGTCGCCAGCAAGTCGGGGGCGAGATTGATGAAGCGGCGGTTGCGTTGGGAAGGACGACGGTTTGGAGATGGCGAGCGGGAATTAGGCGGCGTCGGTCGCAGGCTGGAGCAGGGAACGCTGGGTGCTGGGTCGGGAGCAGATTTCAAGCACAGGCGTCAAGGAGCAAACGGAGCAGCGAGACCGGCGGTGCAGCGGTGGCAGCATCGAGTGGAACAACGAGGTGGCGAGGTGCGGTGGTGTCCGACGACGTGGTGTCGGTATGGCGGCCGGACGGGGCAGGCTGGCTCGTTCGAGCTTCTCCCCTCGCAAAGAAGACGATGTGGTGGCCCTCCTTCCTTTTTTTTTTTTTTTTTTTTTTTTTTTAAATTTTTTTAATCTCTCTCTCTCTCTGCTTTTCTTTCTTTCTTTTTCTTTTGACTTTTCTTCTTCCACCTTTTTTTCGAAAAAACGAGAGAGCCCCCGCACTTTAATTCGTGCATGATGTCTCTTATAGGTCCGAAAATTGTATCTTCGCGATATATTTTATTTCTCACTTTACTTGTGCATAATTCCCTTGAATATATTGTTGCACCACACGTGATATACTCTTTTGTATTTTTCGCATATTCTATCCAATAATTTCCTTTTTACTCAAAATAACATAAATGTCTCTAAACTATATGCCATGTGATTTTTATTTTTTTAGGGTAAAAATTGACCCATTTTTTATGCAAAAATTTAGATGTCAACAATTACTCCTCTTTGAATGCCTCTTTGAAGGTGAGCTCGTAAATGTTGCCTTCAAAGATAAATTGAGACTTAAATTTTAGTTATGCGTATGCAATGAATGACTTTTGTTAGAAAATGAATTCCATTTTTTGAATGCAATTTATATGATGCATGGAGACGCAAATGCAAATGAACCTACCTGGAAAAACTTTGCCTTCAAAGAGGATAGAGTAATTTGAGATAGTGGGTGTTACATGTCCAGTACCTGTACCATTCTATGGTCGTCAAGAATAGTAACGTCGCTTTGTAAAGAGATTGTTTTCCTAGGACCCGTACCATTCTACAGTTGCCTAGTATGGTAATGTTTTGTAGGAAACTGCTTTTTCAGGACCCGTACCATTCCACAACCGCCCGGTATGGCAGTGTTTGGTTGTGTCTAAGACCCATACCATTCTACGGTCGCCTTGATGAAGAAATTGATTTTCCAAGACCTGTATCATTCTACAATCGCCTGAATTAGGAAATATATATTGCCTATGACCCGTACCATTCTACGGTCGCCTGAATAGGGAAATAAGTGTTGTCTAAGTCCCGTACCATTCTACGGTCGCCTGAATAGGGAAATAGGTGTTGTCTAGGATCCGTACCATTCTACGGTCGTCTAAACGGAGGTTTTGCTTGGCTAGGACCCGGACCATTCTTCGGTCGCTTAGCCTTGCAATAGAGACGATCTGACCAAGACTCGAACCATTCTTCGGTCGCCTTAATTAGACTGAATTTGGAGAAAAAAAAAATTCTTTGGGGGACAACTCAATTGAGTGTCGGTATACTTAAAAGGGAATACCTATGCAATGACAAGTATTTAAGGTATGGATAGAGATATACTTACCTGGTAACACCTCTGATCCTCAGGGATATGTCTCCTGCAAAACATGGTCGTAGGAGAGGCAATATGCATTCATAGACATGCATTAAATCAAGTGAGATTCATGCGCGATGATTTATATTCGATCTTACATCACCTAATTTCCATTGGGAAAGATTTTAAAAGAATTTTCCAATCCGAGCACATGAGTGTCATGGATGTGTCAAATGAAAGATCTTTTTAAGAGGACTTTTCACTCATCCTCATTAAAATGGCCATTTCATCCTAATCTTTGATGTAGGATCTTGATGATTATTCTATCTCACCATTGTCATACCAAAGAAGGGTTTGAGCAATCTCGCAAGTGGTATGACCTTACCAATTTGAGAGGGGACTGTAATGTCGGCTTGGTCAATGGCTTAACAAAGGGGACTCTGTGAGTCAAAGCTATTGAAAAATGACATTTCGTGATTGTCTTGAGATTTACAAGTCAAGAAATATATGAAATGAAGTAGAACTTATCTTACCCGCACTTCTTCAAGCAATGCTTTTAAACATATGAACTTTTACGTTAATTCAAGTGTAATAATCTGAAGAGACTTTGCAAGGGACATAACATAGGCTTGGTTCATGGGTTGAGAAACGAAATGATCGTTAGGCTTAAAAAGTGTTTAGGGGGTCAAAGTCGGTGATAATCTTGACATCTCAACTAATTTTCTTCTCCAATGTTGAAGATTTTCTTTAAATCCATTGATTGCAACAGCATTTGATTTTTCATTGCTGCCTTGTTCGGGGTATGACTTACTATATCAAGTGTTTGATTTTTTTCTTTTGAGCATCGGCCTTGCTTTTACCAGGCACACTGCTTTTTCATGCCCCATTCCTTGCACTTATTTTCTTTGGCCAAAATCTCCATTTTGTTAGGATTCTAGTTAATGCCACTTGAATGTTTTATGTCTTGCCCCAGTATGGGGGATGATCACCAACTGGGTTTAATATGAAATGAATTCATAGGCTCAAATGGACTATGCAATGGATAAAAGTGTATAGGACAGAGGCTCTTCATCATCCTAAAGCACTTTAAATTATAGTAGAAGTTACGCTATGAAAGCGATTCTCGAAAATTGATGCAAGTGTGAGTAAAAGAAGTCCTACCATTCATTTCAAATTTGTGCCAATGTGAGATGATCCTTGACAGGGATAATTTTAAAAGAATCACCATAAGTGTATGAGGCTTAAAGGGGTTAAGCAATGGATCACCTGTAGTGTTTGAGATAGAGAAAAGAATGCCTTTCATCACCTTAGTTGACGTACCCTTTGCGAGATAGCCCTCTTCCTTGTGGGCATGGAATTTTTCACACAACTCATTGTGGGTTAGTGTATGAAATAGTGCATGGAATAGGGTTTGCCTTTCGTTATTCTAAAATATCTCTTTTGACACATCCAATTTATCTCACACAATTCACCAAGGAAAATATGCAAGATTCGCAAAAAATTTGGACAAAGTAATTTGCAACTCATTGAGGCAATTTATTCATCATAAAAATGCTTGTAGTTCAAAACATGACACGGCAAATGCTATCACGGGTAGTACTTCTTGACAGCATTAGAATTAACTGGAGTGGAAAACTCACGATCATCCATTTCTATCAAGATCAAGGCACCTCCAAGAAGTACTTTCTTCACCATATATGGACCGCTGTAATTTAGAGCGAACTTGCCCCTGGGATCCGGAAAAATCGGTAACAGCTTCCTTAGAACAAGGTTATTTATCTCGAAATGTCTCGGTCGCACCTTTTGGTTGAAGGATTTAGCAATTCTTTGCTAATAGGCTTGGCCATGGCAAAGAGCTTTTAGTCTTTTCTCATCAATCGAGTTTAACTGTTCATGTCTTTGTTGCAACCATTCAGCCTCAAACAACTCTGCTTGGGATAAAACTCTCAGGGAAGGAATTTCTACTTCCACAGGCAAAACTGCCTCCATGCCGTACACTAGAGCAAAATGGGTTGCCCTAGTATAAGTGCGGATCGATGTTCGGTATGCCATCAGTGAGAAGGGTAACCTCTCATGCCAATCTCGATAATTCTCGGCTGTTTTAGCTAAGATCTTCTTCATGTTCTTATTGGCCGCTTCAACAGCCCCGTTCATTTGAGGGCGGTAAGGGGACGAATTCAAATGCTTGATCTTGAATTCGTTGAACGATTCATCAACAAGTTTGTTGTTCAAATTTGTCCCGTTGTCTATGACGATTGCTTCAGGAACGCCATAACAAGCAATATGTCACGCTTGACAAACTTTGCAACATTGCGGGTAGTAACACTTGCAAAAGACGTAGCTTCGATCCATTTGGAGAAATAGTTCTATTCCTACCAAAATGAATTGATGCTCATTTGAAGCTTTAGGATTTATTGGGCCAATCACATCGATGCCCCACATTGAAAAGGGCCATGGCTCAGAGAATTGATGCAGCTCAGTTGGAGGGACGTTTATCTTATCCCCATGGATCTGGCAGCGGTGGCAACTTCTTACATGCTTGATGCAGTCACTTTCCAGTGTGAGCTAGTAATAGCCTAATCTCATAATCTTCTTAGCCATAATGTGCTCATTCATATGAGGACCACATACTCCTTCGTGCACTTTCTGCATGATTTGAGTGGCTTCGTCTACATCTACACACCGCAACAAAACTAAATCACAAGATTTCTTGTACAAATTCTTGCCACTGACAAAGAATTTTTAGGCCATCTTTGTGATGTACTTTCTATCAGCCCGAGTGCTTCCTTCAGAAAATTCATGCTTTTTAATGTAGTTCATGATATCGTAATACCATGGTTTTTCATCAAGTTCTTCGGTCACAATCATACAATAAGCTAGCTTCGGCAAAACCTCTATTTTCAATAGCTCGACTTCTAATCCATCAGTGACTTGCAACATAGATGACAAAGTCGCGAGTGCATTCGCAAATTGATTATGAGACCTTGGCAAGTATTCGAACGAAATTTCCTCGAACTCCTTTACCAGATTTTCTAAGTACTCGTGGTACGGGAGCAATTTGGCATCTTTAGTCTTCCATTCACCCACGGTCTATAGTATGATTAGTGCTGAATCCCCGAACACCTTTAACTTGGCCATGCCCATCTCAATTGCGGCTTGAAGCCTGATGATGCAAGCTTCGTATTCAGCTATGTTGTTAGTGCATGGTAATATCAATTTTGTAGCTACTGGGTGGTGTTGTCCATTTGGGGATATCAGAATTGCCTTAGTACCAAAACTGGACAAGTTCACAGCTCCATCAAAGAACATTGTTCATGAGTCTTCTTTTACACTCAAGATACGGTCATCTAGGAAACTGTCATCGTCATTTGAGACTCCCGAATTCTCAGCCAATAGATCAACGATCACTCGACCTTTAACCGACTTTTGTGGCACAAATTGCACATCAAATTTCGAGATCAAAATTTGCCATTTTGCCAACTTACCCACTAAAGCTGGCCGCTCAAGCAAGTACTTGATAGGATTGTTCTCAGTCACGAGGAACGTCTGGTAATGCAGTGTGTACTGTCGCAGCCTATGCAATACCCACACTAATGCAGCACATGTTTTTTCAACATTAGGATATTTCAGTTATGATACAGTGAACTTTTTGCTTAGGTAATAAATGGCTCATTCTCTTCCATCGACGGGACTTTCCTGAGCCAACATTGCACCCAGTGATTCACTATGAATGGTGAGGTAGAGGATCAAAGGATGCCCGGGCAAAGGCAAGACAAGAACTAGTGGATTCATTAGGTATTGCTTCAGCTTGTTGAACGCTTCTCGACACTCATCATCCTAGTTGACTCATGTATTCTTCTTTAGGAGCTTGAAGAATGGCTTGGTGGTTTCAAAAAGTTGAGAGATGAATTGAGCAATGTAATTCAATCTCCCCAAAAGACTCCGGACTTCTTTCACCGTCGACGGAGGTTGCAACTTGCATATGGCCTTAGCCTTGGATGGGTCAATCTCAATCCCTTTTTGCTCACGATGAATCCAAGTAATTTACCGGATGTTGCTCCGAACACGCATTTAGCATGATTTAGTCGAAGCTTGAACTCACGGAGTCGATCGAACAACTTCTTCAAGGTTTCGATATGGTTTTTTCTAGGCCAAGTCTTTGCAATCATATCATCAACATAGACTTCAATCTCCCGATGCATCATATCATGGAATAGTGCCACCATAGCTCTTTGGTAAGTTGGCCCTGCGTTCTTGAGTCCGAAGGGCATGACCTTAGAATGAAATGTTCCCCACGGGGTGATAAATGCAGTCTTCTCATTGTCTTCCTCCTTCATCCTTATTTGATTGTACCCAAAGAAATCATCCATAAATGAGAATAGTTCAAATCCAGCAATACTATCCACAAGAACATCTATGTGAGGTACCGAGAAATCATCTTTTGGGTTAGCCTTATTCAAATCTCGATAGTAGACACAGACTTGAACTTGACCATCCTTCTTCATCATTGGCACGATGTTAGCCACCCATTCGGGGTATTGTGAGACTTCAATGAATCCCACCTTCAAAAGCTTCATTACTTCTTCCTTTATCTTCTTTGAGAGCTCGGGTTTAGTCCTCTGCAGCCTTTGCTTCTTATGTGGCACATCCAGATTAGTAGGAAGCAATGCTCAACGATTGACGGGTCTAAACCAGGCATGTCAGCATAGGTCCCTGTAAAGATATCTTGATATTCCTTCAATAGCTGAATTAGGTGCTCGGCCTTGTCTTCGAGGAGATTCACCCAAATTTTCACTTCCTTGGCCTCTTCAGTATCACCTAAATTAATAGTGACGGTCTGCTCGGATGTATGGGCTTTGGCATTTTCGTGTTTTTCCCAGCTATGCTGCACCTCAATGGAATCTTTAGAGTCATTAATATCAGCATTTGTTGTATTGGATTGGATGGTTTCCACAATTTCGCATGCCGTAAGACTGTTCTTGAAACATGAAGTAAATAAATTAGAAAGACAAACAAAGTAAGTTACATATTTTCTTTTTGTTTTATTTTATAAAAGACTTTTGAAGGATTTTTGAAAAGCACTTGTAGAAGTATTTTTTGAAACAATTTTGACACGAGGAAGCATGATGAAGCCCATGCCTCAAAATTCTCCTTAGATTTTTCTCTCTCTTTTTTTTTTTTATCAGCTGGATATCATCACCGAGCTGGTTTGGTGTACCTCATCATGCCCTCAAAACAAAACTTATAATTTTATTGATACTCATCAATCAATTACATTTATTGAATGGAAAATACAATTTTCAAGCCCTAAAAAGAAAGCAAAAAAGGATAAATCAAAAAAAATTCTTAGAAAGCAATAAAGATTCCTACGTAGGAGAATGTGAAAAAGCAATAAATGAGTTACTCTTGTGAGCCAGGGCCCATTTCTTCTGGAGGTCATTCGTCAATGGCTCCTATGAAGACATCATCGAACAGGCTTGTGATTCCTTCCAATGCATCATCAAGGTTTTCTGCCTTCGGGGGTGTTGGATTGTCCATGCCATCCCATCCATCTAGGACTATGTCACGAGGGTCAATGTAAAAGCTGGGAGAAGCCGAATACTTCACTAGATAGTTGAATTTGCCGCTTGGCTACCCCAGGGTGTCTATCACTTTCGCTTAATCTTGCATCATTATTGGAGGACCAGGGAATGTCTCACGAATGCTTGGGGGTGGTGAGTCTCGCCTCCCTTGCCCTTGGTTAGGTGGCGGGTTCTGTCTTTCTTGCCTTTGTCCTCCAGGACTCTATCCACCTCTTCCACGGTACCCTAATCCAGCAGAACGGGACCTTTGAGGAGCTTCAATGGGGTTTCGGATGCCTTGACCATTTCTTCTATGACCATTACCAATAACAAAACCATTCCCAACTATCACTCTTCCCACCATGAGGGCAGCATTTAAAACTTCAAGGGTGGGTGGCGATGAGTTGCGAGCAGCATGAATGGTGGACACCAACTTGAATGAGTGGTAGCTCGACTCGAACTCACAGTCTGGCTCCATATAGGGGATAGCTGTCTCATGATAAATTCGGTGATCTTCTTCGCCATAGATAGTGACCAGCTTCCTTTTGATCACGAACTTCACAGCTTGATGTAAACTTGAAGGCACCGCTCCAGCAGTATGTATCCAGGGACGACCTAGCAGGAAATTAAATGCGGTAGGGATGTCCAACACTTGAAAGGGGATGTTGAAGACAACTGGTCCTATTTGCACATCAAGGTGGATTTCCTCGATCACCTCCTTTTTTGTCATATCAAAATCTCACACCGAAGTCTTCGCAGCATGTATCCTAGATAAGTCTATCTTGAGGCAATTGAGGGTAGCCAACGGACATATGTTCAGAGTGGACCCATTGTCAATGAGCACTTGGGGCACATGGGAAGTCTTGTGCGTGACAGATATGTAAAGTGCCTTGTTATGTCCCCTACCCTTGAGAGGGAATTCCTCATCAGAAAAAGCAATCAAGTCCTTGAGAAGGACCGATCCCACAAATTCCTCCAACTTGTCCGCTTCGATTGTTTTTGGCGCGCGAATTTCATCCAGCACCTTCATTAGTGACTTTTGATGCGCGGGGGATGTTAGCAAGAGCTCGAGTAAGGAGATCTAGGTGGGCATCTTCCGTAGTTGGTCAACCACACTATATTCGCTTGCTTTAATTGCAGCTAGAAATTTCTTAGCCTCTTCATCAGTGACAGGCTTTGCAGGTTGGGCGTTAGCTTGGGCATAAGTCTGACCAGACCTTGCAATGAGGTCGACATCTAGGTCATATGACCAAGGCATTGCCTTATTGCTGACATACTTATACGGTTGAGGCACTTCGATCACTATCTCCTTATCGGATGCATCTTCTAGTGGGGGCATGTCCCAAGCGAAGGATCAACTTCTTCCTTATCAGCAATGAGCGTGGCCTATTCCTCCTCCCAATCGATGATGATGTGGGAAATAGTTGAAAATATGCAGTTATGGTCAGCGTACACGATGATGCCATCATCCACCATTCTGACAACTCTTTCCCTCATCAATGATAGGGGAATATCCTCATGATCTGGATAATATCTAGCTCTTACTAGGCCGTTGTAAGCATCTGCCACATGCACCTTCGAGCTCTTGATTTGATCGACTTCGGGTTCCAAGATAGTGTTGACTGTACCCTCATGCTCCGATATTGGATTTTTCTGGACGTTCGGCCGAGCAATTTGAAACTATTCCCCTTTACAAAATCCTTATAAGTGCTAAGAGTGGTGCACATTGTCCTACTGTGCCAAAACTTATCGCAGGAGCTAATAGGAAAGAAGTGTATCTTGTTGTTGTGGGAGCATTTCCAATTTATGGCTAGGCTGATCCTATTGGGATTCCATGTTGCTCTTGAGCACATTCATGATATGTGTTAATTATCAACAGCTTAACGACATCAATCATTCATCTCACCATATAATTAGCGAAATCATTCTGAGTTTCTTCCGTGGCTTGTCTCATTGATGAAAGCATAATAGGGATAATTTCCGCTGATCTCCTTGGTTCCTCCATATGTTTCCTCGGGACATCTATGATCTCACCTTGTGTCTGATTCGGAACAGGTTGAGCGGATGATAACTTAGCACATGGAATATCCTCCGTTAATGGCAAGGGTTCGTCTATGGCATCATCTAGATTGTTACGACTCCTTGTGCATGGCATAGCACTCTCTCATATTAACATTGAAGTTCCACCGAGCGTGCCAAAAAGATGTTTTGCCGGTTTTGGATCTTGTAACAAAATATCTTTCACTAAGTGTTATATTTTGATTTAGATTAAAGGAGAATTAGGTTTTGTGTTAATATTGGACATAGAGGATCAAATGCTAATGAGAATATATAAAATATATAATCCCGAATCTAATGGAGTCACTTAACACGCTTAACACGAGTTCGAATTTAATGACAACTAATGTCGAATTTCAATCAATAGCTTGATCTATACTCATATTCTAATGAAAGCCCATTACAATTAAATCAATTTATGCAATATCGAAGCTAATTTGACAATACAGAACATTGAAGATAATACCAAGAAGGCACTTCTTCTAGTTTGATTTGAGGACACAACGTCGAAATTTAATCAATGATGTGAGACAGTGGAAACAACACCTAATAAACACTGCTCCCAAACGGATATAAGGACACAATATTGGATTCTAATCGACGATGTTGGATAGTGGTAACATACCCAATAAACATTGCCCCTAGATGACACAATGTCGAGATTTAATTGATGACATTGGATGGTAGAAACAACATCTAGTAAACATTGCTTCTAGATGGATATGAGGACACAATGTCAGAATCCAATAGGTTAGTATTGGAATCTAATCAATAGCACTACTCAGGATATAGACACTTGCCAGAATTGAATCTACGACGAGAATCTTAAGTTACAGCTAAGCTAGACTAGACAAAGATTAAAAGGTAAGATAAACTAGTTTTGTGTGTTGTTCGGAGGGGGCTTCTCTATTAGATTGCCTGCGGTATTTATAGGTTAATTTGATAACCGTCGATGGTCGGTTGCTTCTTCCTTAAAAGTCACTCCACGTTCTATGTTGAACCGCCTTATCCATATCTATTTGTTTTCTGACAAGTTCGACAATGTTCTCATGGCTTATCCAGTAAGTATTAGCCGCTCCTTTGATTTTGGCGCCCTTTTAAGCATCAACTGTTCCCGCCCAAATTCTGCCGTTAATGCTATGTCTTCAACAATGTCTCTTAGCTTAGACACATGACAATGAACTGCTTCATCATCAAATCATGTATCTCTGCTTGTAGGTTCATTGAAATCTAGCCAAGGACTCTCGAAATCCTTGGCCATCCTTCGTTTTCATGATCACCATGGGCTGGGTTGATGTAAATGACGGCGCAGCAAGGGTGATTTTAAAGGCTTTTATCCCTTGTGATGAGCACATGATAGCGGGGGTATTTTTGGGTGTCAACAGAACCTAAAGAAGCAAAGCGGTGAAAAGGAAGATGGGAAGAAAGAGAGATTTTTGTTGAAATACAAACTGGAAGATTAAAAAAAAGAAAAGAAAATGGAGGAAAAGTGGCTTTGAGAAATATTTACCAACTGTCATATTTTGTTATCTCCGAATATGTCTTATGATTTCAAAATTTGGACTAGAACCTCTTCATCGTCATTTGGAAATAGATAGGATGGAGATTATAGATCAAAGAGAAAATTTTGGTAACGGAGTGAACTGTGGGCCAACCCAATTTAAGATTCAATAAAGAGTAGGTATGGATAGGCATGTCCAGACCTTTCGAAATGACTTGAATCCTCTATATTGTACAATACTCCTCTTAGTGTCTCAATAAATATCAACGGTTGTTCAGTACATATGAGGTCTATATCAACGATTGAGATTCGCTAAGACCCCTAAAGAAACATTGTTGAAATTAAAGATCTTTGCCTCTTTTGAAATTCTTTGGCCTGTCTAAAATCATAAAAATTTCCTGTATAAAAAATTCACGTATGCATTTCTTATTTACAGGCTTAGAAGTAGATATGCCTAGATTTAAGAAGAAATTGTTGTCTGGACCCAAGTCCAAGAGCAGAATTAGTGAATGGCCTTTGATTGGTATTTTTGTTTTTGTGCTTCCACCATAGCCGTTAGAAAATTTAAATATTAAATCACGCATTTATTTAACAGTTTAAACTTTTAAAATAGTTGGTAGTAATCTCATAAAATAACAAGTGCCTTCAATTGTTTATGAAAGAGAATCCATCGCACTTTCTCTTTGAGCAAGAAAGTGATGTCCAAGGGTTGGTTTATTTGGGATCAAAATTGAATGTGAGGGACCCAAAATGGGTCATCAATGTTGGTAATTAGAACTCGAGGATTAAGATGCACGCCATGTAATTTATCTCAAAAGAGCAGATTATAATAATTCCCTAATATAAAAAGTTATGGAGCATAAGAATTTGGGCATTTTAAATAAGATAATTTGATATTGTGCACTGAAAGTTCTAAAACTTATCACGAAAATACAATTGAATCCTAAAACTTCTAAAATATGCAATCAAATCTTAAGACTTGTCAAATTGGTGCAATCGAATTTTTCCGTTAACTTCGTCTAACTTATCTAAAGGACAATGCTAACGTGGCTTTTTGAAATATTTTCTCTCTCTATGCGGCGTGACGTGACTAAAACAATGTTATTTTGGTTCAAATATGATTATTAATACTAATTTTATTTAAGCCCTCGTAGCTTGGTCTCAACCCTTTTCTCTTTTTTTTTTTAATTTTAATTTAGTTTATTAGCTTATTTTAAAATTTTATTTAAATAATAATATTATTAAAGAATTTAAAAATTAGATTTGGATTAAAACAACATCATTTTAGTCTTATGTTTCATGTTTTACCCACGTCATCGCCACGTATGAGAGAAAAAATAATAAAACCAAGTCACGTAAGCATGTTTCCATTAATCAAGTTGGACGGAGTTAACGGAAGATTTTGCTAGCAAATATTTGATAAATTTTAGGATTTGATTGCATTTGTTGCAAGTTTAAAGACTTTCAGTATACCTATCCCAAATGAAGAGTACATAGTCAAAGTTATGTTTGGGATATTGAAACTGGTATAGAATATTGATTCCCAAAATGATATATTAATTTAATTGGTCGATGGACTTAGTCCTTTTGGATTAAATCAACATTTTTCATGAGATAATATGTGTTTACTGTTTACTAATCATAGCAATTATAATAGATTGAAGTATCTCTTGATTGGAGCTTATAAGCTATTGTAATGTATCCAAGTTCTCGTTGATTAAGGGTCATAAATGCTCGTAGTTGATTACGCCAAGGTGACTCGAAACCGCAAAAAAGAAAAAGAAAAAGAAGCCCACAATAATATTTAGTTTAACTTATAAAATCAACTTTGCAATATTAGTTTGACTTTGATATGAGATTTAATATATCTTTTTGCTAGAATCATTTTTTCTCCAAATAAAGCCAATGGAAGCTTTTCAAATTTGACACAAGAAGATTATAACATGACTTGTGTGCCCCCTAAAGTTAATTTATGAGAAGTTATATGATTGCCATCTATGAAGCACGGACACGTTACACGTGCTTCCGTGTCGTGTCCGACACGTGTTGGAGCGTGTCGGACACGTTGACACGCTTGGACACGTGTTGACCATATGTTGGATTTTTCAACATGTGGTCAACTTTTCTTGACATGTTTCGACATGCGTGTCCGAAAGACGTTGGAGGGTGGAGGCAAGGGCAAGGGACCATAGACAAGGCCGCGAGCGACGGCAAGCCCACTATGGCGAGAGATGGCGAGAGAAAGAGCAGAGACTAAGGCGAGGGCTGCCACTCTGTGATGCTGCGATGGATCGGTGACGAGGCTACAGCTGCGAGGGAGGAAGGGCTGGCGGCGAGGCGGTGAACGATTGTGATGAGGACCGAGAGCAAGCAGAGATCGAAAGGAAGAGGAGAGGAAGGGGGTCGTGCGGCGAGGAAGAGGAGAGGAAGGGCACTGCTAGGGTTTTGAGAAGGAAACTAAAAGAATAAAAAAGGGACTTGGCATGTTAAAGGGAGGGGGAAGTGATAGGTTGATAGCCTGTCAGGTGGTGGGCAAAGGAAAGAAAAGTGAAAAAAATTTAGGGGTGGGGGAAAGAGACGAGGGAAAAAAGGGAGTGGGGGTTGGGGGTGGACCCCGAGGGAACCTTTTATTTAATCGGAAAAATAATTAAATGAAATTAAAAAGTAATTTCGAAAATAAAAGTACTGAATGTTGAATGATGATAAATTTTGGTCATTGTAGAAGATCATTGATTTATTTAAATAAGTTGATTCTAATTTATTGTTAGTCATTAGTTTCATCAATAACTTTTGTTAATTTATTAAAATTATTAGTGTAAATTCATTGTAGGGTATTTTTAATTAATTAATTATTTATAAATTTGAATTAAATTAATTAAAAATAAAAATATTAATTTAATATACAACGTGTTCCAACGTGTTGGAATTTTTTATTTTTGAGAAATGACATGTCGACATGTCGTGTCGCGTGTCGATGCTACTTAGATTGCCATGAGCTAACCGAGCATATATATATATTGTTGCATAAAATATATTGGTGGAAAAGGGGCATTAAGTATTGAAAAGGAGACCCAAGTAAGAAATTAGATAATCTCAAAGGTAAACATTATAAATTTAATATCACGTCATATAGGTGAGTAAGTGAAGTTTGCACCCAAATCATGTCACATCTACTCAATTTAATACAAGCATTTTAGTTGAGGCGGAAACTTGAGAGATTTTTCTTTTTTTTTTGGTGAAGGGTAAGAATATATAGACTTTAACCAACAATTACAAAAGATTCGGTGCCACAAAACTTGCACTCAACAAGACAATAAGTTAGAGTGAATGGAAGGGAGCCGAATGCAAAAAAGGACCGCAATAGCGAGCCTAAGGAAGCATAAACAGCCAAACAATGGCAAAAGGAAAAGGAAGGCAGCGAGAGGCCACAAAAGGCCAGATGAACTGCAATCTACGCCCGCATCCACCAACGACAAAAGTGAAGAACTGTCAAGGAAGCAGCTGTGTAGAGGAAGAGTATTCAAATAGCGAACACCAGGCTAGGGCTGTGACGTCCCAGGGCGTCACGTACTAAGTGAGATAGCTAGTATAAGCACTTAGAGGGGGGTGAATAGGTGCATAAACAATTTATCGAGATACGAAAGCAATACTTGGCAAATGATAAAAGGGAAATTCTTTCCAGATTAACAAAATGAAATACAATCAAAGTAAATGGAGTAAGGAAGAGAAAATTGAACACAGGGTTTATAGTGGTTCGGCTTATTTCAAGCCTACGTCCACTTTTCCGCACTGAAAGCCTATTGGCTGGATTTCACTATGATCAAAAGAGAAGTTACACCACAGCTCTTCCTTGATTCAACAGCGTATATGTTCTACTACACCTCCTCAAGGTCTCTTACAAATATTGACTCTCTTTTGAATACAATGGTTTGCTCAAAGAGATTGTCTAAACAACAGAAAGCTTTCAGACTTTGGAATTTTTCTATCGGGCACTTCTTCAACAACTTAGGACGTCTTCTTTATATACTCCTTCATGCCATCATACCCATTAGCACTTACCAAAGGAATTCCTCCAATCTACCCGTTGGACGGAATCAATTAAGAAGATTAATCAAGCTATTAATGGAACGTGTCGATAGCCCATCAGTCCTGTTCGCCCATACAATCAGAATATCGATTTCCATAAGTAGAACCTTCCAAGAATATCAAGACAATCATCGGATCTTCAATCATCGAGTCAATCTCGATCAATCAAAGGATTCCGTTATATCTTCTCCAGCTACGAGATCTTCTCCAGTTGATAAGGTCGTCCCCCTTAACGAATCATCCAGATTTGGATAACCTTTCTTCAACGGATTAGAGATCTGTCAATGAGGATAGACTTTGAGTCTTGAGTCCGGCTGTCCGGAGGTCTTCGGACTTTAAGTAGTAGAGTCTCGCAAAACCTTCGAGACTAGACTGAGGAATCGTTTTGTCAGTTTCAAAACACTTCAAGAAGATTTCTCCAACAATCTCCCCTTTTTTGATGGTGACAAAACTTTCCTGCGGATTTGGACAACTTTGATCTGCAAAACATATCTCAAACATATGTGCATATCTTATAGAGATAAATGGCTAACACTAAAATCTGCAACCACGAAAAATAGGTTAGTCTTGAATATGATAAACTATCCATAAGATATTAATAGCAAGTCAATAGCAATAATCCAAATTCAAATCCGACAAAAAGACACAAAGTTTAAAGTCAAACATTAATCCAAATCAAACAAACAAAACAAAAAAAAAGTTAAAGTTGTTCAAATCTCTTGCATCTCTCCCCTTTTTGTCGGCATTGAAAAGGTTGAGATGAAAATGGAATGAAGTCAAGATTTCTTGGGAACACGAACAAGCTGGAAATCTTCCATTGACTGAACGATCCCTTCCAACCTTTTCAAGTTTTCCTTCAGTTAAGCAATCTCCTCACCCTTGGCATTGGCCTGAATCTGAACAGAGAGGGCTTGGATCTGATCTTGTAAAGACACTGAAGAAACCTGACCAGCATTCTGCAAATTTTGAACATCGCATCCCAAGGCATAAATTTGTGCGCGGATGTCCAAGAGAATGTCAAGAATTCTGCGAAAGTCGACTGAGTTATCAGTCTGCGTACTAGCTTCAGCACGTTCTGCAGATGATGGCATGTCTGAATAATCTCGCAGGTTTGGCGTTGAAACCTCATGACCTTCTTCTGGAAATTGAGAGGCATAAACATCCTTTGGGTCTGCAGGAGAACGACTGACTTCTTCACTTGTGTCAGGATATGAGGACTTTCCTCCTTTCTCTTGATCTCCCCCTGTTTTCATGCCTACAGGTGGAGAAGAGTGTTCCTTTGGTTCTCCTTCATCTCTTCTTTCATTTCCAAGTCTTTCCTCCTCTGCTTCGCCAACTGCTCTTTCTTCTTCTTCTTCTTCTCCTTCTTCTTCTTCATCTTCTCTTGCTTCTTCTTCTTTTGCTTTTTCTTCTTTCTCCTTTTCTTCAACATCTCTTTCCTCTTGGCCTTCTCTTTCTCTTCCTTCCTCGTCTCACGCTGTTCGTTGAGTCTCGGAAGAACAACTTAGCCTTTTCAAAGCTATTGCCGAAATGGTAAGATCATCATCTTCTTCATCTTCCACAATAAGAGCTCTTCTTTTCTGCTTAGAAGCAATCGAGGGCTCATTTCCTTTTCTTTTTGAAGAAGAGGATTGATGAGATTTGACTAGAGTCTTCTCCTTGAATTTCTCCAACTCCTTGTTCATTTCCTTCAGACGCATTTTGGTCACCATCTTCAGTCCTATCACCATATGATCGCACGATCGAACACAAAAGATTTGCAGAGGCTGAATATTCAGATGTCTAAACAACTTTGTTACAAGGCTTGGATAAGGTAGTTGACCTCTGTCCTTCATCATCGCTCTATACATGTGGAACATGATAGTGTGAGGAAGAGAAAACCTTTTTCCAGTGAGGATGGCATACATCAACTTGGCTTCTGAACTTGAAACATCAGTTTTGGAGGTTCATTTGGGACGGAGACAATTGATCACAACCTTGTGAAGCAGGATGTTGAATGCATTCATCCTTGTATAGGTGATCTTCTCATCTGTTCTCATATCCTTCACAAGTTCAAGAGTGGCCCGAGCAATGGAAACTTTGATCGGTTGATATCTTCCTCTTTCAACTCCTAACACATCTGCCAACATATTCATATCCACAACATAGTCTTGATCTTTGACACTGAAAGAAAATCTATTCGCATCCAAAAAGCTAAGATTCGAATAGAAATATGCAGTCAGTTCAGGATAAGCCTCAGTAGAATCGGAGCGAACGTCTCGAGTTGAAGGTAACTGAATTTCTCCCTCAAGTTCACCTTTACCGCATCCAGAAAATCAAAATTCACACTTCTAGGGTTTATAACCCAACGCTTCAGCAATTTTGAATACAAATCCTCTTGTTCCTTCGATCTGAACACTTCTCCCCTTTTTCCTCGACTATTAACCGCAACACCCATTTTTGGTTGAAATTGACTGTACAATTTGTCATCATCATTTCCATCTACAGGATTTGGTCCCCAGTCACGAGGATCACTTGGGATATTCGCAAGGGTTTCCTCAGCCACCCCTTGTCGAGCAATTCCCAAACTTTCCATTCTTTTCAAAAAGATATATTCGTTCCCATATCCTTTATCTTTAAGAAAAGCATCGACATAGTTCAAGGGAGTACGAGTTCCTTTTAAAGCGCGATACAGTTTATAAATAAAGGCAGGCGTTTGAGTTCTTACAGGATCTACATCCTCAATGATTTCTTCCTCTTGTTGATGAACAATGCCTTGAGGACTAGATGGATGAGAATGACGCTGCTGAGAATGTTGTGGGCTCGGTTGCTGTTCTGGAGATACATCTTCTTCAGTAAGATCGAAGTGCGTAGGCCCCTCATTCAATCGTCGTGGTCCCCTGTTAGCGATTCTCGATGACTTTCTTGAGGATGACATCTTTCTCGCTTTTGGAAGATTCCTTGCTTGACTTTTCTCAAGAAAGATGACAACTTTTTCAAGGATTAAACAAGTGAGAAAAACGGGAATGGAGGATTGATGCTTTCTAGGGTTTTTGAGAGTAAAGAGAAGAGGAGTAAACATAGCACTATAAAGAGAGATAAATGAACCGTCACAATGGAAGGTAAAAAGATGCCTTTTTAAAATAACTAACTTTTTCGAGAAAATATTCATTTCAAAAAATAACTTCTTTTTCGAAAAGGAAACGATGCAATAATTACGTCGATTAAAGATAGCAATAAACCACGATTGACAATCGTACCTTTTCAAGATAAAATTCGAGAGAGAGAAAGACTAACTTACAGTCTGATGATCGTACCAAGACTAACTTACAGTGAAAGTCTTGTATGTCTGAGTCTGAGAGCCTTTAGACTTTGATCTCCTCATACCTTAAAATGTTGAGTCTAGAGCGAATTGATTCAAATTGATTTTTCTCCAAAGGCTTTGTGAATATATCCGCCAATTGGTTCTTTGAATCAACATATTGAATTGAGACATCTCCATTTTGAACATGATCTCTAATAAAGTGATGTCGAATCTCTATATGCTTTGCTCTTGAGTGGAGAATTGGATTTTTGTGAGATTGATAGCGCTTGTGTTGTCGCAGTTGATCTCCGTGCATGAGTCTTTAATTCCAAAGTCTCTTAGCTGTTGTTTTATCCACAAAATTTGCATACAACAACTTCCGAGAGCTATATACTCGTTTCGTACGTGGAGAGAGCTACCGTACTTTGCTTTCTTGAAAACCAAGACACCGCCCCGCCTCCAAGAAGTTGACAAGTACCCGATGTACTCTTTCTATCAACTCTGCATCCAGCAAGGTCTGCATTTGAATATCCAAGAAGAGTAAAGTCTCCCCCTTTTGGATACCATAGATCAAAGCTTGAAGTTGATGAAATATATTTGATAATACGCTTCGCAGCACTCAAATGAGATTCTTTTGGGTCGATTGAAATCTGCACAAATGCAAACACTAAACAAAATGTCAAGTCTAGAAGCGTAAGATAAAGAAGTGATTCGATGATACTCCCGTACAGCTTTTGATCGACTTTCTTTCCTCCTTCATCTTTGTCTATCTTCAAGGAACTTGACATTGGTATATCGCTTGTCTTGCGGTTGCTCACCCAAACTTTTTAACAAAATCATTTGCATACTTTTCTTGATGAATGAAAGTTCCTTCCTCCAGTTGTTTTATTTGAAGTCCAAGAAATAAGGTTAACTCACCCATCATGCTCATTTCAAATTCATCCTGCATAGTCTTAGAAAATTTCTTGCACAGATTTTCATTAGACGATTCAAAAATAATATCATCTACATATATTTGAACAAGCAAAAAACTTTTGCTTTCTCTTTTAATAAAAAGAGTAGTGTCTACTTTACCTTTAACAAAACCATTTTGTAATAAAAACTTACTTAATCTTACATACCAAGGCTCGAGGTGCTTGCTTCAAGCCATATATGGCCTTTTTAAATCAATACCGAGTCCTGGTTTCCTTGGGTCTTCAAACCCGTGGTTGTTCCACATAAACTTCCTCATGGATAAATCCATTTAGGAAAGCACTTTTGACATCCATTTGGAATAACCTGAAATTTTTATAACAAGCAAATGCAAGTAATAAACGAATTGCTTCTAACCTTGCTACTGGTGCATAGGTCTCATCATAGTCGATCTCTTCTTCTTGAGTGTATCCCTTGGCTACGAGTCTTGCTTTGTTTCTTACTACCTTGCCTTTTTCGTCCATCTTGTTTCTGAATACTCATTTAGCTCCAATGACAGATTTACCTTTTGGCTTTGGAGTCAGTTCCCAGACATCATTAATTCTGAATTGTCTGAGTTCTTCTTGCATAGCTTCAATCCAGCTTTCATCGGATAAAGCTTCTTCTATGCTCTTGGGTTCATTTGAAATAAGAGCCACAACACTAGACTCTTCTCGCCTTTTGGATCTTGTGCGAATTCCTTCATTGATATCGCCAATGATAAGATTTTTGGGATGACTGGACTTATGTTTCCAGTTCTTTGGTTAAAGTATCGATTGATGGTTACTTCCTTCACTAGAATCTTCAACGATCACTTGTTCTGGTCCTTCAAAGTTTGAGCTGCTTCTTGAGATTTAGACTTTGTAGAGTTTGGAGTAGGTTCAGTCTCTTCGAGATGAGTTTGAATGAACTCATTTTGTGCAGAATCTTGGAATTTGACATTCATTGATTCTTCCACTGTTTGAGTCTTCTTATTGTAAACTCTGTATGCCTTGCTTGTGGTTGAATATCCAAGGAAGATGCATTCATCCGACTTTTCTTCAAACTTACCAACTTGATCATTTGCATTTTTCAATATGAAACATTTGCATCCAAATATATGAAAATATGAAACGATAGGCTTCTTTTCTTTAAATAGTTCATAGGGGGTTTTTTTTTCTAGAATAGGTCTTAGAAAAACTCTATTGATAATATAACATGAAGTTGATACTGCTTCAGCCCAAAATCGTAAAAAGATATTACTTTCAATTAAGAGGGTTCTTGCCATTTCTTGAAGAGATCTATTCTTCCTTTCCACAACTCCGTTTTGCTCTGGAGTATATGGAGAAGAGAATAAATGCTGAAAACCAAATTCTTCACAAAATTTGGCAAAATCCTGATTTTCAAATTCACCTCGATGATCTATTTTTATACTAGAAATAACATATCCCTTTTCATTTTGAACCATCTTAGCAAATTTTTTAAAGTAAGAGAAAGTTTCAGACTTACTTGCTAAGAAATATACCTAAGTAAATCGTGAGTAATCATCCACAATTACTAGGCAATATTTCTTACCTCCAATGATCTGTGTTCTTGTTGGTCCAAAGAGATTCATATGCAAGAGCTGCAGTACATGGTTAGTGGAAACTTGATTTATTGATTTAAAGGAATTTCTTACCTGTTTTCCCAATATGCATGGTGTACATAGATCAGACTTTTGATATGATAAATTGGGTAAACCACGAACAAGCTTCTTTGCTGAGATCTTGGCTATCTGCTTCATGTTAACATGTCCAAGCTTTCTGTGCCACATGCTTGCTTCGTCTTGGATTGATATTAAACATTGCGACTCATCTGGTTTTAAATCCAAGAGGTAGATATTTCCATGTCTTCGACCCATAAATGATCGAGTAGAGTCTTTCTTGGTTCCCGAACAAATACCTTCTTGAAAGTTGATCCTAAAACCAGCATCACACAACCGATCGACACTAAGCGGATTGTAATTAAGCCCTTCAACTAAAGAAACATTGCTTATTGTGAGGTTCCCAATCTTCACTGTTCCAAAGCCTACTATTTTTCCTTTGCTGTTTTCTCCAAATGAGACTTTTCCACCATTTACTTGAATAAGCTTTATAAAGCAATTTGAATCTCCTGTCATGTGTCTCGAGCATCCACTATCCAGGTACCATTTCACCTTTCTCTTGATAGTGACCCGCATTTAAAAAGAGACTCAAGCTTTCTTTTGGTACTCATATTTTCGTGGGTCCTTTTGAGTTAGTTTGATACTTGTTTTTGCCTGGACTCTATTGACAGTCTCCATAGATAGGACATTCTTTCTCAAAATGATCTCGCACTATTGCATTTTGAACATCTAAGAGCATTGCGACCCTCTTTTGGTTTTACAAAGATCCTTTCAAAATGATTTTTGTAAGCATTTCTTGAGGGTCTTTGTTTGATTCTTTCTTTTACTTTTGGAAAATCAATTAAAGGAATAGTTTCAGCAGTCATTCCTAAACCATATTTATTGAAATAAGGTCTTTGAATGTAAAAGTATCTTTTCAAGTTTTTCAGATCCTAGAGAAAATCTTTTGGAAATATTTGAAATGTCATTTTTCAAAATGCATTTTCTTTTAAAAGATTATCTTTACTTTCATTGAGAGAGGAAACATTCTTCTAAGCATTTCACTTTTTCTTCTAAAACATTCTCCCGATGTTTTAAAGCAGAATTTTCCTTTTGAGTTCGAGAAATTCTTTTAAGAGAGGTCTTAAGACTAAAACATAATTCATCAATGTATTTTGAAACTTTCATAGGGATTTTGAAGTTACTTACCTCGAATTCACTTTTTGAATCAAATCGGTCTCGGAGTTTGATTCTGAATCTGATTGTGCCATTAGACATATGTTGGCATAATCATCATCACTATCTTCGCACTCCGTGTCACTCCAGGTTTCTGCTTTAAGAGCCTTTCGATATTTTTCAGCTTTTCCTTTCTTCTTCCTCAAAATAGGACATGGGCCTCCGATGTGTCCCTTTTTCTTACATTCAAAACAGACTATATCTTTGTTTGATTCATCATCTTCAGCAGACTTGTTATGTTGCTTTTGAAAACTTTGTTTCTTTGCATTGAATCTTCTTCCCTTTCTATTTAGCTTTATGAACCTTCTTATCATGAGAGCAAGTTCTTCATCATCTATGTCGTCTTTAGAATCTGTTACATCAGAATCATCATTAGATTTTAATGCAATAGATTTCTTACCTTTAGGATCTTCGTCTTCATTGATTCGTTCCACTTCATAAGATTGAAGGGTCCCAACCAACTCATCGACAGACAATGGCATGATTCTTTGGGTCTCTTTGATTGAAGTCTTTATGTGATTCCAATCCTTAGAAAGTCCACGCAGCAGTTTATTTACTTTCATGGAATCAGAAATTGGTTGACCTTGATTCTCAAGACCATTCACGATATCTGTAAAACGACTAAACATACCAGTTATAGATTCTCTCATTTTCATCATGAAGGCTTCATATTGACCGAGGAGTATATTGACTCTGGTCTCTTTCACTCGATCGGTTCCTTCATAAGTAATGTGTAATCTATCCCATACTTCTTTGGCTGTATCACAAGAAGATATTCAGTTATATTCAGTAGGTGATAAAGCACAATATAAAGAATAGATTGCCTTTGCATCAAGAGCCTGTCTCTTGATTATCTCCTCTCGACTCATTTCGCTTTGGACTCAACGGTGTCCTTTCCTCTTTCTGAGACAGATGCAGCTTTAGGAATGATTCCTTTTTCTACAACGTCCCATTCCAGAGGATCTTTTGATCTTATAAACGCCTTTATCTTGTTCTTCCATATGTTGTAATCATTTCCATCAAAGTAAGGTGGTCTCATGTTGCTTTGCCCTTCTACAAGCCCTGGAGCCAGCATACTAGCCATGGATCTTTTACTCTGAAGTAAAACACTTCAAACAAAGTGAGTACATGAGCTCTGATACCAATTGAGATAGCTAGTATAAGTACCTAGATGGGGGTGAATAGGTGCATAAACAATTTATCGAGATACGAAAGCAATACTTGGCAAATGATAAAAGGGAAATTCTTTCTAGATTAACAAAATGAAATACGATCAAAGTAAAGGGAGTAAGGAAGAGAAAATTGAACACAGAGTTTATAGTGGTTCAGCTTATTTCAAGCCTACGTCCACTTTTCCGCACTGATAGCCTATTGGCTGGATTTCACTATGATCAAAAGAGAAGTTACACCACAGCTCTTCCTTGATTCAACAACGTAGATGTTCTACTACACCTCCTCAAGGTCACTTACAAATATTGACTCTCTTTTGAATACAATGGTTTGCTCAAAGAGATTGTCTAAACAACAGAAAGCTTTCAGACTTTGGAATTTTTCTATCGCGCACTTCTTCAACAACTTAGGACGTCTTCTTTATATACTCCTTCATGCCATCATACCCATTGGCACTTACCAAAGGAATTCCTCCAATCTACCCGTTGGACGGAATCAATTAAGAAGATTAATCAAGCTATTAAAGGAACGTGTCGATAGCCTATCAATCCTGTTCGCCCATACAATCAGAATATCGGTTTCCATAAGTAGAACCTTTCAAGAATATCAAGACAACCATCGGATCTTCAATCATCGAGTCAATCTCGATCAATCAAAGGATTCCGTTATGTCTTCTCCAGCCACGAGATCTTCTCCAGCTGATAAGGTCGTCCCCTTAACGAATCA
This sequence comes from Eucalyptus decipiens, assembly GCA_014182575.1. Classification (NCBI taxonomy): domain Eukaryota; kingdom Viridiplantae; phylum Streptophyta; class Magnoliopsida; order Myrtales; family Myrtaceae; genus Eucalyptus; species Eucalyptus decipiens. The sequence goes on along the minus strand of CM024611.1, from coordinate 46,473,391 downwards.
TCCAGATTTGGATAACCTTTCTTCAACAGATTAGAGACTATCAATGAGGATAGACTTTGAGTCTTGAGTCTGGCTGTCCGGAGGTTTTCAGACTTTAAGTAGTAGAGTCTGCAAAACCTTAAGACTAGACTGAGGAAACGTTTTGTCAGCTTTAAAACACTTCAAGAAGATTTCTTCAACACTAAGCGCAAGCGGAAACTTTATTATAGGACTTGTTAATCTCAAGCGTCGGACTTTAATAATTCCTTTAAAAAGTTAGTATGTATAGCATGGATTATTTAAAATCTAAAGTTTATATTATAGTGTTATCCTGCAATAATCCTACCAATGATTGATATTAGCCAATTCAATCATATACATAATTAGATACCATGAAAAGCTTCATTTCCTTCCTTACCATCATCAGGGCTTACAAAATATATCGACCTGGACTTCTTTCATGTTCATCGCCTATTTACATCATATATACATAAACAAAAGTAAGGCACAACAAACAACCAGGGATAAGGGTGAGGGGTATTTACTCCGCGAGTTCCCACACATGCCCACGTCTAACAAAAAAACAAAAGATGATCCCTTCGGCTTCTACACGATCACTGGCATCTAGGCGCCATCCGTCCCAACTCTTCCATTCGGCCAACCAAGCCCACTTCGGAAACTCGTGTGGCCCGCCAACTTCTCAAGCCCACACATTCCTCACGGTCCATCGGGTTCACTTTCTGGCCCGTTCTAAAATAATCCGAGTCCTTAATGATCTGATTATACTAATAAAGGTTAGTGAAATTTGGGATGTCACAAGGGCCTTGCAGAAATAGAAGTCTCTAGATGAAAAAATGATCGGATCAATACCTCAGCTACGCTACAACCTCCGGTTTCTATATGTATCATTCATACTCCTGAAGGTGGTGGCCTTGTCTCTAACGACTTTGATGAGTAAATTCTTCACCGCTAGAACGGATAAGCTCTGCTCTCTAAAGAGGATGCCGTTCCTATGCTTCCAAATGAAATAACAAAGAGCACCAAAAGAGAAGCGAGCAATGCACTTGGAGAAGTCTTTGCCAACAAGGAAGGTGGCGGCTCAATTGAGATTCTCGACCCACAAACTGTTTCGCCACAGAAGATTGCATTTGGAGGAAGGCGATGCCGGCGGAGATGCAGCATCCAAAAAATAGTTGGTCTATAGAATTCGGCACCTCATTGCAGAAGGGACACAAGGCACTATCTATCATACCATAAGATAATAATAGAGTTTGGGTTGGAAGCCTATGTTTGGCAATAAGCCAAAGGTTAAGTTGGTACCTTGGAATGATGGAGTTGTTCCATATGAACCTGTGCTAGGAGACCCGAGTCTTCCTCCTCCTAGTCAATTCCCACGCCGAGGCCACCGTGAAGAGATGGGAGGTGTTTCCCTTCCAGCCGAAACGGTTAGAGAGGTGGGAAAGGGTGGGAAGGGGATTTGCCCAAGAGTCCAAGACCAACTTGATCGTAGCTCCACGATCGATGAATAGGTCCGCCATTGTTGTCACGACCTGAACCTCAAGTGCATGCCCATCCCTCAATGGTCGATGAAATATTTGCAACATCAGGAATTGTTGCCGACCCATTCATTTTATTGCGCAAGCGGAAACGTAATAATATCCTCCAGACAACACAGAAATGTGATAGCAAACATAACATTATATTTTCATAAAACACATATTTTTACAGTAGTGTTTATGTACATGAAAGTCTAACATGACATGGATTTGTTTAAAAAAAAAGAGTTTCTAGGCTATCTACGCTCCGAGCTCTTCATCCATGGGAACAGGGTCCTTGTCGATCTCGTCAGACTTCTCGAAAACAAAAGGGTGAACTATCACCCACTGTCCAAACTAGATGGAAGACCCATTGGCTTCTGATAGAAACTAAGCAAAGACTTAGCTTTCACTTCCTGCGAACCCCTATACTTCTCTTGAAAATCCACCATCTAGAGATCTGAAAAATTTAGCCCACAACGGGGTGAGATAACGTCTCAATGAATCCATTCCCTAAATCTCGATTATGAGAAAAGTACACCAACATACATCCTAACCATATTTCCCATAATTCCAGTAACACTAGTACTTTCTTGCATATCAGTATCAATCAAAACGTACATAACTGTATCGGGATTACATATCATAGGAACATTTCAATATGTGTGTGTATACATATAAATATGCATGGGCGTACATATCATCACAATTATACGGGCCTCTAATTACTAGACTAAATTGTTATGATACGTCCCACACTGCACCACACAATTCCGTTTCCTAATTAGGTCCCTCAATTTCCATCATTCATAAACCTCAACGGACTTCGACTCATCGGTCATGGCTAACTCAACAATTAGCGGTCTTCCAGCTTGACCGAGTATCGCCTTGCATCATCGAGCACGGCAACGTCTACATCGAGACGGCATTCCGATTAGGAGCATCGGCTCAGCATCCACTACGACTGGTATCCGTTGACTTGGGGCATTCTTGAAAGAGTATCGTCCGGCCCCAAAGGCTCGTGACGGGATTCTCATATCATTTATGCATTCATCCAATTTCATAATTCATCAATCAATAACATAATTCAATCACATCATCAAATATGCCATTTCTAATAAGCAAACATTAAAAACAGTCACAAACTACTACCGGCCCTAACCGGCAGAAATTGTTCACTTACACGTCTCCGGTTTTAACTCCAAAAACCTAATCAACTGAATTCAGAAAATTCTCAAATTTTAATATGTTATAAAAAACCCATAAACGAACATTTTTTTTATTTTTATGAAGACACCGAAGCCCAGATCCTTCTAGATTCAGCTCAATAAATTGCTCAATCCAGCATAAAAACTAGGTTCATCCCCATAAAGGCAGTTTTCCAAAATCAGTTTGGTTTGAGATCTTAAACATATATATTTGATTTGAAGTTTGAGTATGTTAAACTAGAAGATGTGACAAACAACTTTTGTGAAAAAACTATTTTGAAATTTGGACCCTAAGAGTTGATAAAAACTCCTAGAATACTGAAAGGTCACTAGTTCCAGCGAAAACTACAGTTCTGTTTGAAAATGACGGAGCTGATATCTCATTCTTTTGAACTCCAAAAATCTTGAGAAAAATATATGTTATAGCTAAGGATGTCTAAAACATTTCTCCAGAAGACATCAACCTCAAATTCGTAACCCATTTTTCTCTACAAAAATGGTAAATAGTAAACATCTAGAAACCAATTCTAAAGAACAGCTTCTGTTTTCAACCAAATCATCCTCAAACGTGTTAATCTTATGAATTAGACTAACATTAATCCATTCTAATGCTAATCTAACCCTTCTAAATTATAACTAATCCATACTTAAGTTAGTCTAAACCATATTTAAACCTAATTGACCTCCTAAGAAAATGTAATTAGCCCCTAATCAAGAATTAGGGAAAACTAACTCACTTAATTTGTGGATTGAAGAACTCCCGGTGACGGCAGCGCGACGGCGACAAAATCACAAGGATCGCAACTTGAACGGCGATGGTTCGTTGAAGTTGAGCTAAAGGCCAAGGGCACTCAGCTTGAGCGGACGGTGTGCAACAGTGAGGATGATGGTGGCGTGGTGGTGGTGGAAATGGACAACGATGGTGAGACAAGTAGATGATGAAGTTAGAGAAAGTGAAAGAAAATAAATTAAGGGAAAAAAACATGGGGGTGCTACGGTAGAAGGGAGAATGCGTGAGAGGGAGAAGAGAAAGAGAGAAGGGAGAGAAAAAGAAAAGAAGAAGGAAGGGGGATGTTGTCGAAAGGAGAAAGGGGGGAAGAGGAGAGAGAAACAATAAAGTAATGGTCCTAATGGAGGGGAAGTTGGGGGAAATTGTAGCAGAAGGGTTGGCGTAAGTGAGGGGGTAGAAAAGTGGGAGAGAGAGGGAGAAAAGAAGAAAGAGAGAAGAAAAGAGAGGGGGAGGAAATTGTGTGCGAAGGAGGGGGAAGAAAACGTGAGGGAGAGAGAGAGAGAGAGGAGAAAGAGAAAAGAAAAAGGAGGAAGATGAATCTAGGCCAAAGGAGGAGTGAGCATGAAGGAGAGGAGAAAGAGGAGAGAAAAACAATAGTAATATTGTTATCAATTTTCTTTTTCTTCCAATCTTCGATTTCTTTTTCGGGCTCGCCGCTAATTCGACGGACGATGAGACAACGTCTAATAATTAAATATGGAAACCCACGAAAATTCGATATCCGAAATCAAATTAAATTTCATGGTTAAAAACCGATCGAATGTGACCTTAGTACAATCTAATATATCGGGTGGCTTTTAGGGGTTTTTGCATGGTTGACCCATGGTTGATAATTTTTTATCCACGTTTGTGCATCTTTGAATTGTGAATGACCCTCGGTTGTCATGTAATCTCGAGGATTCAATTACATACCCTGAATATAATATCAATAGAAAATCGATTTATTATCATTCGACGCGAATATCGTAATTGTGCAGAGTCACTTGCGAACCAATTACGTACTTTAGTCGAATTGATTTATATTAGTTTGCTAATTGATTTATACAACGTAGTATTGACCTTGGTCGATCCTTATGGTCGAGCAGTCGATTTCCGATCGAATTCTCTAGTCTTTTGTGTTTTAACTCTTTATTGTATCGCCCAATGAAATAGTTAACTCGTGAGTGATCAATTCAGAGTAAAATAACCATAAGTACGTCGATGAAATAACCATTTCATATATTTTGAAATAGGGCCAAATTTCGGGATGTCACAACGATCGCCTGCCTAGAAAGGCCAGATGCATATATGGCTGAGTCCGAAAAATACAAGTTCAAAGGACCTTAGGGGTGCCAGTTATCAAACCAGAGGGATACCGAGCAACCACCCCCAATTCTCCAATAGAAGGAGCTTCGAAGCTTAGTCTTGAGTTGGAGGATCTTCTTCTAAGCCCACGAACAGTAGGTCGGCTTTTTGGCCACCCAGAAATTCGACATTTTTAAGAAGGTGGAGTAAATCCATTTGCACCATAGAGATTCTTTATCGGCAAACGGAATCCATATATGTTTTAACATGGCGGCCTTGTTATATTCCCAAAGCCTTCGGATGCCAAGGTCCTCCTCATCTTTTGGGCAACAGACATCCTCCCAAGAGACCTTTGCATCCCCTCTTCCCAACTCCACGCCTTTCCATAGGAATTGTCTAAGAATTCGTTCAATTTGATCAAAGACGGCTGTAGGTAAGATAAATACACTAGCCCAGTATGTTTGGATGGCATGAAGAACCAACCTGATCAATTGTAACCGACTGGTGAAGGATAGGAAGCAATGAGTCCAAGATTATACCCTTGCTGTGATGCGGTTGACTAACACGCAGCAATCCGCCTTACTGATCTTGGAAGTGATGGGAACCCCGAGATAGCGAGTCCGTAGACTTCCTTCTTGGAAACCAAGGTTAAGGAGGATTTGGTTCTTTAAAGAATGTGATCCTCCTGTAAGGTAAACTTCACTTTTATTTGTGTTTGGAACCAAGCTAGACCAATCAGAAAAGATTTGGAGGCCCTCCTTGAAGAGCTTTACCGAAAGCAAGTCGGCTTCACAGAACAGGAAACGTAATCCGCAAAGAATAAGTGCGAAAGGCTAGTTGCTTTGCATCTTCAGAAATATTTGAACTCCGGCATCGAAGAGCGAGTGGTGAGAATACTATATAGTACCTCCAGTAGACACTTGAGCGATTCTTGACCACCAAAGAAAAAAGAAAAAGGACACTAAGGAGATTCACTAAATCTCAAGGCTCGTACATAGTCATGAGATTATGTGGATGGTGTGCATGCAGTTCGATTCCCTCGTTTTTCATGGACACTTCCTCAACACTTTTTGCCTTTTACCTGGTGCACAAAAAGTACTCTTCCCAAAGCACTCTCTTCCCTGTAAGTTCACCCCCTCTCACTCTCTTTCAGCTTAAGAAAAAACAAGAACATGAAACGCTCCGGAACGCAAACTTGTGAAAGCTGTGGAACTAGCGGAACCATGCCTTCTCCGGGCCCGAATGAGACAGACTGGATCGTCCAGGTCAATGAAAGCCTCGACCGCGAGCTCCCGCCTTCTGACCAGCAACAGTACTGGGGGAAGCGATCCATCTACAAGGTCCGCTCCTGCATTGCTGACCTCAACCGCAAGGCCTACCAGCCGCAGGTTGTCTCCTTCGGCCCCTACCACCACGGCGAGAAGCACCTACTCCCCATGGAGGAACACAAGCACCGCGCGCTCTGCCGCTTCCTCAAGCGGTCTGGGAAGTGCCTCGAGCCCTTCCTCGATTCACTGAGGGAGGTGGCGCAGGCCCTTCAGGAAAGCTACGATTCACTGGACCCAACGTGGAAGGTGGGCAGCAGTGAGGGAGAGGCGGGCCAGTTCCTGAAGGTGATGATCACTGACGGCTGCTTCATGCTCGAGATCCTGAGGACTGCGACACAGGTGGACGGCTATGCGGTCAACGACCCCATCTTCAGCGACCATGGGAAGCTCCACATAATGCCTTACATAGAGCGGGACATGCTGATGCTGGAGAATCAGCTACCAATGCTAGTGCTGGATCGGCTGATCACCGTCGAGGGGGACGGCGAGAAGGTTAGTTTCTTAGATTTCATTCGATTGTAAGAGAGGTTATTGCACGCTCGCAACCAGCGATACTATGCTAACCTAACAGTACATCTCAGTGATTTCAGATGGACTCCACGTGGGATCCGTGAGACCGATTCGAGACCAACCAACAATTTCATTATTAGATCTATCGGAAACTTCTTTCTACACCTCTTATGCAAGTAGTAATCATACGACGACAATCTCGTAACAGGGCACTGACTTTATACTCCAACGACGCAGGGTGACGAATACATCAACAGTCTCATTCACAACTTCTTCGACCCCTCCGGCACGCTCAGCAACGACATTGGCAAATGCCTACACGTCCTGGACGTCTATAGAAAGAGCCTGCTGTTCCAAAAGGAGAAGCCCGAGAAAAAGAAGGTCAAGTCCAATGAGGTCCCACCCAAGCTGTGCGGGGAGACGATCTGGTCGGCCACCAAGCTCCACGAGCATGGGATCCGATTAAGGAAGAGCGGGACCAGCAGCCTCAAGGACGTCTCCTTTGACAGCGGAGTCCTGAGGCTCCCCTTGATCGAAGTGCACGACACCACCGAGTCTGCATACCTCAACCTTATCGCATTCGAGCACTTCCATGTCGGGGCAGGGAATGAGGTCACGTCCTACATCTGCCTCATGGACAAAATCATTGATAAAGGGCAGGACGTCACACTGCTCCACGCCAAGGGCATCATCGAGAATCACATGGAGAGCGATGAGGCGGCAGCCAAGCTGTTCAACTCTCTGGCCAACTGTGTGATGCTCGACACCAACAGCAGTCTTCGAGACGTGATCAACAGGGTCAGAGAGTACTGCAAGAAGAGGAGGCACAAGTGGAGGGCTAATCTCATCCACACCTACTTCAGGAATCCTTGGGTTATATTGTCTCTCATCGCCGCCGTCCTCCTCTTCGCGCTCACCATAATTCAGACCGTATATTCTGCGCTCAGCTACAACAAATGAAACCTTCTTTGCCTCCCTGTTCAATATTATTTTCTTTTCCATTTTTTGGTTTTCTTGTTGAAGTATATTTAAGGATATTAAATGATTCCTATCAGATAATATTTTTAGAGATATTATAAGATATCGGGGATATTATTTGGTATCTCATTATTTTCTAGAATAGCTAATTTCCTTATCAGATTATTTCCTTTCTTTTATATATTGTTGGGGCATATATACTAGGGGTGTGCATGGTTCGGGTGGGCAGTTCCTGACCTAGAACCGGAAATCGCCCGCTAAGGACCGATTCCAAAAATTTGGAATCGGGAACCACCTGTTAGTTGCATGGATCAACCCGAGAACCGGACCGCTGGTCTGATCTGGTTCCCTGATGGATCTATAGAACTGGTCTCATCAATAATAATATCGTTTTTCAAATCCCACCGTGAGTTCTTTAAATCAAACCGGCTTAATTAAGGGTACCATTTTTCTTTGTTTTATTGGAAAACATTATCAAAGAAGAGAAATAGGTTTTTTTTATTTTTTTTTTATTTTTTTTGAATCATTTCAGTTAAAATCTAAAATATTCTTTAAGTTCAAGGTTCTGGACGATCGTTATACATAGATCGTTTTTTCCTTTATCCCCTAACAATGCTCAATTTCTTACAACCTTTGCTTTACTGATTTTTTTTTTGTAGAAATAATTTCACTGAAACTTCACATTTTCTTGAACACAGTGTCCTATGTGAGTCCCGAAAGTATCCTTTGAATGACCCATTTGTTGAGTTGCTGAAAAGCAACATACTATACTAAATTCTTATAAAAACGTGGAAACCATAAGAGGAAATAAAGCCCTAAAGTTTAGGTTTGCTAATTAGTAATTTAGAAATTTATTTTAATGTTAAAAATTAATATTATTATAATAATATAATCGGTCGGGTCCATATGGACAGATCCGCCCATGGAATCGGGAACTGGACCGGTACCCACCGGTTCCCATAAATTGGAACTAGGAACCGGACCGGTTCCCTCAAGAACCACCAATTCCAGGCAGTTTCGGTTTGGTTTCGGGCGGTCTGAGTGGGTTTCGGTTCTTTTGCACACCCCTAATACATACTTTTGATTCTGATACATTAATAAGTTAAGTCCATTGAGTTAAAGTTTTTAATAAAAGAAGAGCCCACGCTGAAGCTCTTGGAGAAGACTTTCTTCCACCTGTCGGTCACCGGGGGACCGTAAATAGGATAGCCATCTACATTGGAGAGCATAACAGGAAACCAAGAAAGAAGCATCATCCCTTGTACGTAAGGCCTTTGTAACGCCCACTAACCTTACATTTTCTCACCCTATCAAACTAACAGATATGAATGATCTTCCTGCTGCCTTCAGCATGTTCATTTCCCTCTTTAAATATACCGAATGATGGATATTTGGCTGCTATTTATCATTATCAAATGATGTTTCTCTTGTTTCAGTCTTCTTCATGTTTGTCCATTGCAACAATTTCTTCTTGATTAAATTCGTTAAGAAGTTGCAGCGAATTTAAGTTTAAATAAAATAAAAAAAAACAAAAAGCCTTCAAAGTCAGATCTATTCCCCTTTGGCTTCAAAGCCACTGTTGTAAATCCCCATTGTAAAATCCTATATAAAAAATAAATTGATAGCAAACTATTAATTATGTACAGAGAAAAGCCCTGAAATTTGGAGAAAACTGCAGTTCTCTTACCTTACTGGACAAAACTCATATTTTCTGTGTGAACCGCAAATGAACCACAATGTAAAAGATGAGGTTAGTTGCTTCGTTAACACTCAGTTTATTTTGTAGTTTTCCTTATGTTCCCACATTTGGGGCTGGAAAATGAGCAGTCAAAAGAAAACATTTTTCAGTCAATGAAAAATACTCTTCTAAAATTGAGGAAAAGGGAAATCATTTTTTTCCCAGTTCTCTCACTTTTTCGTCTCCTTCTCAGCTGCACCTTCCCCCCAATCTTTCTGCTGCACCAGTCTCTCCATCGACTCAACCCATTCTCTCCATAAATGTCCACGCTCTCTCGAACTCTCATCCTCACCATCACGGATGCCCGCGCTCCACAACACCGTTTCCCATCGCGCCAGGCGCGTATCCGCTAGAGAGTCTCGTCCTTTTAAGACCGCTCGCGCTCCTTCTCGATCGCGTCGATCTGGTCGAGCACGAAGCTGAGGCGAGGCAAGAGGTTGGAAGGCTTTGGCGGCGGCTCCGGCGAAGGAGGCGAGGGAGGGGCGGAGGAGTAGCGTCTACCGGCGAAGAGAGAGGAGGGTTTAGGGGTCGGGAAAAGAAGGGGAGAGACGCCTGAGGATGAGGAGAGAGAGAGAGTAGGCTCCAAAATCATCAGAAACCGACAACACTGAACACCATCTTCTCCAAATTTTCGAAATGGGGAAGAAGATAACAAGAAGCAAAGTAGATTCGGGGAGAAGAGGCTCGGTGTCCAGATAAATCGGGCGCGCCATGAGAGACCGAGTGAAGAAGAGAAGTCCAGAGTATGTGAGCGAGCTCGATTTGTGCATCCATGGCGGATTATTAACTTTGCGAATTGGCTACAGGCTAAGGTGTGGGGGATTTTTGCGTAATTTTCCTTTTTTCGATAAATCGATTAGTCGATCTACTTTTATTAAATTCACTTGTAATATGGTAAAAGAATCACATTATTAACTTTGAACACCACGTATTATTCATTCAACGGTGATTTTTGAAAGCAAAATCACACCTAACTTTACCGTTAATTTGAACATCAGATTAGTAATCAAGGTTGTTAATTTGAATAATCTTTGAATGATTTTTTCCGAAAAATTTCTATAATGTTGTCAGGCTTGGGAACTTGATAATTTTCCACGCTCTTCCTTGATGGACTCGAGTTGGGATGCGGCGAAACACAGGCATGGAGTCTAGTGCTTGGCCTCAATGGACCTAGGCTTGGGCCCGACCTGTAGACCTAGTTCACGGAAGCTGGACTCGACACCTCAGCGCCCGTACTCGATTCTTTGGTTACCCACGCCCAAGTTACTAGTATTCTATTTAAAAAAGTTATTTTCCTTTCCAAACGACGGAGAATGTTTTCTTATTTATTTTCAAGTTTTAATCAAACATTAAAAAAATATGATTATTTCTCTAAAAAATTCACATATGAATAACATTTTTCAAAAATGTCATGTCTTCCGCAAAACAATAAAATCTATATTCCACGATCGTGGGTGTCCTTCCAGAGTGGCAATAGCTTGATATCAAGCTTCCTATCATCTTCCGTCTTTCCTTACCCATACTAGTCCCTCCCCTCTTCCCCATGAGCAGGTCCTAAAATGAGAAAGAAGAACGAAGATCAGAATCTCAAAAAATCACCTTAAATGGCCTTTAGGATCAAAGGGGCTTTGGCACCATGATGGAGCATTTGCAGGAAACGGACCAGAATCTGGAGAATTAGTACTCCATTGTTGTGAAAGAGACTGATTATCAGAACAGAAGTACACATATCTGACGATGGAAAACCATATACATAGAAGATAGATATAGTGAAGAGACCTTTGTCCGCACATTTTTCTTTGGTGGGAATAAAAAATATTTCAAATGAAAAAGATGCACATAACTTCAAAATAAAAATACAAATCTCACAAAGAAAGAAAATCTAAAAGATAAATTGTCACAATCTCGACTCCATGCCCAAGGTCATGAGTGGCGAGGGTTATCTTTGCGACGTCCTAGGCTCGTCGCCGTCCCGATTCTTTTTATCTTGTTATCATGCACATGCAGAAACGTGAACAAATAACTTCCTAGACAAACAATAGCTAGAAGACTGGGACATACATCACATATAATACACTGATTTATATTATAATAAGACTTTTATAAACCCTTTCTCTAAGGGCTCTATTTTCCTTTTGCATCATACTACAAGTTTTCCATATAAGCCAAGGAAATTCCCATCTCCTCTAGCATGATTGCAGCTCTCAATATTGACATGAGACTTCCATGCCTGCAAGACTGAAAGATAAAAGAGTAAGTTTTGGAGAAACTCAGTAAATAAAATTCCTAATTCTCTACTAGAAAAGCATATCATCATTAAACCCTAGCAAGTACAATACTCGCAAATAGTGTCGATGGTAGATCAATTGTAAATCTATTGCCACATCTCAATTATCTGTATGTGATCCACTTTCAACTTACCAAATAAGCTATTTCACTAAACAAAATTATCAACATCACATAGTAACATGTTTAATAAGTTCATTAATCGTATAAACGGTTCTCCCATACCTTTAGGGGCTTCCAACTGTAGGCTGGGCATCCGGCTTTAGGTCAAACATTCCATACTCTCAAAGGCTTCCCATGCTTTCAAGGGCTTCTTGACTCAACTAAGGCATTCGGCCATTAAGTCAGGCATTCCATACTTTGAAGGGCTTCTTAGCTCAACCAGGGCATCTAGCCATCAAGTCAGGTATCCCATACTTTCAGGGACTTCCTAGCTTAATCAGGGCATTTTGTTCAATGAATGAGGCATTACTGCCAACATTATATGACGACGGACGCTTTTTTCTCTTTAAGTGCACACACACAAGCGCATCACATAAGTTGGTTCTTATCTTTTCTCTTAGTTGACACATACATGGCTCGAAGGCGTACTCATTCGATCATGTGAGCCATGAGTTCTTGCACTACTCTAATAGACATGCCAGGAACAATCATTGGTCCGTAACTTGAACCGATCACTTAGCATTGATCCTCGCACTGGACAAGGCTTGGAAATGACATGCCTCAATGCTGATCTGTGACCTTGAGGCTAGGTGCACCTCGCTTAGGTGAAGATCCTAAGCTTGAAGGACCTTAGTTCAACTCGATGTGAACATACCATGTACTGTGAATGATCATCAGCTCTTGGTTTGATACAACATCAAGTGGAAGGTCTCCACACCAAACCAAACCCTAAAATCGGCACCCTTTTGTGCCTTACCAAGATCTCGTGGGTTTAGGTGATTCTCATACCAATCAAGGTTTAGAATTGGCACGCCTCAATGTCGATCTAGGACCTTGCGGCCTTAGGCGATCATCGTACCATGCAAGATTTGGAACCGGTACACAATTTATATCGATTCTAGGCCTTATGGTTTAGACAGCCTTGCCTTGCGATGAACTCAATTTGAGCAAACCTCGGCTTCATTTCCGAACGTACATGACACAAGCACATGACCAAACACAATTGCAAGTAAAACTAAACAAATGACATCACACACCACCCACGGCTTGACAGGTGAGCACTATGCTAACCTCTACAATGAAATCTACCTTCCAAGAGGAGAAAGATGAACCTTACTTACCTCAGCAAACTTAAGAACTGACCTAGATAGCTTGGTGGGTTGAAGATGCGAGGCCGAGAGAGAAGAGAAAGAGTAGGAGGATAGGCGTGAATGGCAAAAGGTGTAAAGTGGCGGAAATGAATGTGAGCCTCCCCTATTTATAGACACCAACCTCATCATTACTCATCAAAATGACCCAATCATATTTTTTGAAGTGGCACGACTATGACATTGAGGTGGCAAGCCTAAGTTATAAGGTGTCATGTCTATTTTTAAAGGTGGCACACCTAATGGCCTAATGTAATGGTTGAAGGCTTACTTGTTTCATTCTTATTAGACCATTTATACAATGCCATCATGGCTTGGCCTGCTTATTCTCTAAGGAAAATTTTATGGTAATGATGACCATATCTTTCATGGACACCTACACCAATGATTTACCATTCTCATTAAATGCTTAGATTTAGTTAATTATGGGGTTTGGATATTTAGCACATGCCTAAATTCAAGAACTTGCTTTCTAAGTTTTGACCTTCTAGAATATTCCACCAAGTTCTATTCTTATTGGTCCACTTAAGCCCTTAAGTCATTTGCTTGAAAATCTTGAGCCATCATTATCAAATCTTTAAAGGACACTTAAGTGGGATGATTCATCCTTGCATTTAATGAGGCGTTCTAGAATCTTCTATATGTTTTCTATTGATTGGTCCATTTGTCAAAAAGTCCCTTACTTAATTCCCAAGACGGATCTTTGGTAATCATTACCAAATTTAAAAATATCTATCCAAAGTGACGAGTCATCTTTCTTCAAGAAGAACTTATGATATTCTAGAATGTTCTATTTTGTCCATTTCTAAAGAATATAACAATAATGAGAAATAGGCCATCGGAAGTGCAACGGGAAGCAGGCAAGGGCTTTTTGTGTACATCCTTTAATGAACATTTGCAATACACCCAAGGTTTGGTCATCACGCCCCATGCTCGCCCAAACTGTTTCTTTGGACGGTCAGTTGGCCTAAATGGCGATCCTTGGTCCTTCGGTCAATCAAGGCCAATCCTAAAGCTACCTATGACCTAGCACTAAGCCAGGGCACTCATGAACCTTAGAATTAGTGATAAAATAGCTGAGTCTATCCTTGAGCTCATTCCAGTCAGCACATCCATCCGTATGGTTCGTGGCCAGTGCGTTACCATTCCACAATTGGACATCACCAATTCACAATTTCTTTCTGATCACTAAGAATTAAATAGGGAATGATGTAGTTTTGGTCCGAAGGTGATCTCATTTGATCAAGTCAGATCATCCATATATCAGTGCATAATCGGGCATAATTACTCGTGGCTGGGCATTGCGATCGGTCGAATTGACTCATGACCATTCGCTAATCCAAAATTATCCCATGATGAATCCTCATGATCAAAAGATCATCTTATGAGCTAGTGATTCTATCCCATCGGTATGGTTGGTAGATAATTCACAGCTAACATCTCGACCAATTCGTAACTGGTCAGTCGAACCATAATTGATCCTTGATGCCTTATCGATTGAATTGATTGATCTCATGGCCAATGGCCTATGGTCGATCCATTCATGACCTTATGGCCGATCCTTAAGGGACCATGAATGGACCTAGGCTTAGAACTAGAGAAGACGGAGTCAGTTTTCTGCAAGTATGCATTCCCTCAATAGGCGAACCTCTTGTTCAAGCCCTTCTGGGACACCTTTTAGTAGAAAACTACTTAGACTTTTAGTTCAAAGTCTAGAAACACTCAGAGATGCCAGGATGGTAACATTTCTAACAATCAGAGCTACATTTCTCAGAAGATCCTACCAGGCTGAAGAAGAAGAAGTGTTTAGAAAGACATTGAGAGTTTTAACAAAACATCACTTTACTTTAAGGGACTCTGCCCAACATATTACATCCACCTTGCCTTTTATAGGCACTAAGATGTCACAAACAAATAAAGACCAAGTTCATGGGTCCTAAATAAACAGGGGTTCTAGAATATCCGATAAGGAATTATTCTCGGCAATATGAATAGTGACAATGGACAGTGATTTCCCTAGCCTATTCCTATAGTAACTTGTTATAGTGATTTGCTATAGTTAGCAATCTCTTCCATCACGGGTATTGTAATCATAGTTTGAGTCATCAAAACTATGCATTTCTACCATAAGATGTTCTTCATATTTCTGTTTAAGTTTTGCAAGTCAGATGTTAGAGGGGCTTCGAGTATTCCACATGTTTGCATCATTTGATGAAGATACTTCTTCATGAGTCCTAGAAGATCTTGGAGTGTTAACAGGTAGGTTTGGTTGAGGTCAATTTGATAGTTGAGCATAATAAGATGTGTCCATCCTTAGGGATGAGGACAGAGGTCCTTGATCATAGGGGTCTTGAGAGAGAGGGCCCCCCATTGGGCCTAGGGATATTGTGATGATTGTGTAGGATCATCAATGTTTGTCATTTCTTGCTTATGTGATGGGGTTATCCTTGCATGTGTCAATTCTTCGAGTGCTTTTTTAGCTTTTGGTGCAAGGCTATAATGATCATAAACAGTTGGTACATTATAATTCCATACGTCTTTAGGGATGGTCTTGTTATCCTAGCACAAAACTCTTTGGAGTTCTCGGTACTGGTGTTCACAGCAACCAACGAGACCTGGAAATGATTTGTAAATTCGAGGTTTCCTATACTTTGTGAAGCACTAGTAATGATGCCATTGTTTTATTTACAAAAGCCCATGGTCATCTTAAGACCAAAATAGTATGGATCTCTAGATTTGGTCGAACAGTTCTTAGTTATTGCTGTAGAAGGTGCTTTTAGTGAGTAGGAGGATAAAACCAATTGAGGAAAGCCAAAAGGTTTCTGTCGCTTCCCTTTTCAGAATTTCGTTCGAGCCCAAATGTCCTAGTTAGATTGGCAATGAACCTTTTGGTTGGAATTTCGATAGCTATTAAGTATTTATTGGTTAAGTACCACAATAACCATCGGAGTTGATCAAGGAAGTCATCTTCCTTCCAGATTAGAGGGTGTATGAATGGATAGCTGGAGTTTAATCCAAAAGGATAAAGGGTTGAACCTCCATGGAGTTTGAATAGATTTGTGTGGCATTGCCACATAAGGTTTTCCAAATTTCAGTGAGACTGTTATTCTGGATTTGTTCAATAATCTCTTGGAGGTATTGCTAACTTGGCCAATCTTGTATTCTTTTGATTTTATACATTTCATTGTGGTGAAAAGTATGGAAAGCATGTCTCATAATGTACATGTTGAAAATGATAAAGGATTAAACCTCTATGGAGTTTGAATAGATTTGTGTGGCATTATCACATAAGATTTTCCATATTTTAGTGAGACTGTCATTCTTGATTTGTTCAATAATCTCCTGGGGGTATTGCTAACTTGGTCAATCTTGTATTCTTTCGATCTTATACTTTTCATTGTGATGAAAAGTATGGAAAGCGTGCCTCATGATGTACATATTGAAAATGATAAAGGATTGAACCTCCATGGAGTCTGAATAGATTTGTGTGGCATTACCACATAAGATTTTTCAGATTTTAGTGAGACTGTCATTCTGGATTTGTTCAATAATCTCCGGGGGTATTGCTAACTTGGTCAATCTCGTATTCTTTCGATCTTATATTTTTCATTGTGGTGAAAAGTATAGAAAGTATGCCTCATGATGTACATGTTGAAAAGGATAAAGGATTGAATCATTATGGATTTGTTCAACAATCTCTTGGAGGTATTGCCAGCTTGACCAATCTTGTATTCTTTCGATCTTATACTTTTCATTGTGGTGAAAAGTATAGAAAGCATGCCTCATGATGTTCATGTTGATTTTTGTTAGTGCCTTTGGTCTGGACCAGAGTTAGCAATCACGTTCTTTTTCTCAGCAATGTGTTTGGTTTCAAAAGAGTATTTTGAAAACCATTCGGCCTATCAAAGCGGTTGGGAATATGTAATCTGCTTCTATTTGAACTTGGTCATTTGGGGAAAGGATGCCATGTCAATTCTTCTAGGAAGTGATGGCCAATGAGATGGAATTCGAACTTTTTTATTCAATTTTTCACCGTCAAGATTTTTTTGAAAATGGAATGATAATGTATTTAAGCCTAGGAATATTTCCCACTTTTGTAAGTATACAGGTATTTCTTACCATCAATTTATTCAAATAAGATGGCTGCCCAGTATTTATCACTGGCGTTAGTTTAGAGAATTCTCTTTCCTCTTGATGGGATTTGTAATGGAGGAAGAGTTTGCATGATCTCCTTAAGTTTAGCGATTGTTTTAGTCTAAGATTTTCCCTAAGGTGGGGCTTCTTCAGTATTGATTGTAATGGAATTAGCAGTCTTGCGATATTTGGAATAAAATCTCCGAGATAATTAATTATCCCAGTAAATTGCTTTGGCTGGTTAAAGCTCATGCCGCATTCAACGCAAGAATTGAGTTTTGAGAGCTTTTCCCACCTGCCATGCTCTCTAGCTTCAATGCTTTGACTTGATAAGAAATCATGTCTGCAGAAGGTCAAAGGGTTTTGGTGATTGAAGACGCTTCACCAGGAATTAGCCTGAACACGATCATATACATTTTACAAGGATCTATGCTTTCCCTTGGAAACAAGCTTATGCTCTTGGGTATTAGAACGTGCCCCTAAAGCACTTTTTAGCAAACTCCTTTTTGGCAAATTGAATTTTTCGAAGGAATGCTTCAAAGTGTACTGTGACCCCAATTAGCCAATTAACTAGGCCTAATTGGAATTTATTGTATTGGTGTAAATGTAATTTACCGCATTGGTGACAAGTGGTATGCTCCCTTCCGATACTTAATTCTGCTCTCTGCAATTCTTAATTTACCACATTGGTGACAAGTGGTATGCTTCTTTCCGATTCTTGATTCTACACTCTGCATCCATTTGTGTATCACTTTCTGGGTAACTATGGAAATATAGCCTTTACAGGTAGATCGGTGTTGCTGGTGTTTTTTTCTCCATTGATTGCTCTACAACATTCCATTGATAATCAATTCTGTTTTGCTTTTTCTCATTCCATTTGTAAATAAAATTTTTGCCCATCAAGCCATAATAAGAATGAGGAAGTAGAGATGAGCTGTAGATGGTTTACATAAAGAAACAAAGTGGATGATGAACAAGGCAACCTCTTCATCCTCCGCAACGGTGCATGGACATGTTTGTGCGAGTGCGTGTGCGGGGGTAGTTTTTTCTTTTCTTTTTTATTTATTGTAAATTTCTTTCGTTCGGTATTATCTTATAACTTTATCCTGTATTACCTGTTTTTAGTATAGACTGTTTTTAGTATAGAAATTGAATGTCAAAGCTACATATGGAATATATACTCTTTTAACCAGAATTTCTATTATGTGCACAGTCACCCCCCACAAAAAAAAAAGAAAAAAAAAGAAAGAAAGAGGCTTCCACTGTGGGGCTAATATATATATATATATATATATATTTTTGGGTAAAAGGTAAGAATACGGGGCTACTATATTTATACATGCACAATGACTAAATTTTGGATTACATGGGTAAGTACAACTTTACCATCCATTGAAACCATTTGTGTTACCGAATTAAAATGTTGCTTTTTAAGAATATTTGTTGTAATAATTTTTACAGATTTGGGACCCGACATGTAAATATACATGGTTGTGCGCACGCGTACCAACCGAACGTGTCGGGTCCTGCCCGGGGCGGTGAAAAAGAAAATACGCAAGGGTGAGGCTTCGTCGTACAAAAATGGTGGGTCGCCGCACCCAAGCCTCCGTTGCAACGGGCCATCCATCTCCCTTTTGGAACGCGAAACAGATCTCTCCGTATCCTTTTTAATATTGTTGTTCAAATGTATGAAGTCTAAACGACGGAGAGGACAGAGCTGCAGTTGATTTGGATCCCTCGACCGTCACTTGCGGCCTGATCTTTTTAGCTCGCGCTTGCATGAAGTCGTACCGCCCTCTGCAGAAAGCAATTTCACCCCACCTGCTTAATTGTTGACATCACTCTTTTCTTTTCTTTATTATTGTTATTGTTATTATTTTTTGTTTCTGCGCCACGCCTGTCCTGGTGTCAGTCATCCCTTCTTTAAGAGTGTTTGTCTCAGGCCAAACGGCCAAAAGTTGAATGGATGCAAAACGGCTTGATATGATTGATAGGGAAGGAGCTTGAGAAGTCGCCGGTGAGCGCAAAAGAAAAAATAAAAAACAAACAACCGGTGGAAGGACCAGCTATGGACGGGAATCAGGCGACGTGCGACGGTGAAGTGCAGCGGCTGTGGACGACGCTGAGGGAGCTTTCCTCGTCCGCGTTTTAGAGAGAGAGAGAGAGAGAGAGTACAGACGCTTTTGGAACTCTGGTCGAACTTTCTTCAATCGAGCCGCACCTTTAATAGAGTCCTAGGCTACTAGTTCGAAAGCTCACCGGTGAGAAATAATGTTTAGGGACATCTCGTCATCAAGAAACCCTTTTAGAGACGAGGGTTGATGGACAATTGAATCATAAAAAAAAAAGAAAAGAATTTTTGATAGTTGATTAAGAACATTTCTAACTTTTTTCAATATGATGATTTCATGTTGAAATTACGATAAGATATACGTTGTTATAATTGCAGTATGACGTGCATATAAATTACTTAAGTTATTTTCTTTTTCTTCTTTAGGGAATTTAATTAATTATAGGAGAACAATTCCTGATTATCAACGATTCTCTTAAAAGTCGCATAATTTTCCTTATTCAATAACACTTAAGAGTCAAATAAAGAATCCTCAACTCATGTTTAATCAAATTTGATTTATGTACATCGCCAAAAACATATATTGTCTTAACATATGCAATGCACGTACATTTTACTAGTTAAGATAAAATGAGCGTACAATGGATAAGGGATGTGGCTCCTTGAGGAATTTACAAAGGTTCTCCGCGTTGATCTTGGGCCAACTAATGGACCACGAATTGTCTCAGCTCAACAATGTCGTTGCCTGGACATATGCTTCAATGACGGGAAAAAGTGGTTTGACTTCGGTACAATACTTTCTACTCTTTTACCTTCAATCTTGTCATCTTGGGATGCGTTTATTTATGTTTGTTCAAAATTGTTCCTGAGAACGAAATAGAAAAAACTATTTTTTTTCCAAGGAATAATTTTTGACTAGAAAGATGCGTTTGGTAAACTTGTTTCGGGAATAAAAAATGAATAGAAACACGTTTGGTAAATTTGTATTCTTTTTTTATTTCTTTTAATTTTTTAATATTTTTATTTTATTTTTCCTTTATTTTTCTTTTTTCTTTTTTTTTCTTCTTTTGGTCGGTTGTCGGCCTCGGCCATGGTCGGCGACCGGGCCGATGAGGGCGGCGGCCTCGCCCGCCACGGCAAGGCTCACCGGATCCGGGCGAGCCGAGCCTCGTTGGTGGCCGGGCGAGCTCGGCCTCATTGGATCCGGGGCGAGCTTGAGCTCACCCGGCCAAGGCAAGGCCGAGCCTCGCCAGGGGCCGGCGATGCTTGGCCTCGCCGAGGGCCGGCGACCCTTCGGCGAGGTCGCCGGCCCTCGACGGCCGGTCGCCGGCCATGGTCGAGGCCGACGACCAGCAAAGAAAAAAAGAAGAAAAAAAGAAGAAGAAAAAAAAGAGAAGAAAAGAAATGAGAGAGAAAAAAATGTTTCTTCAAAAGTGTTTATGGAACAAAAAAATAATTTTTTTTGTTTCTTATTTCTGTTTTAATTTTGTTCTAACAAAAATGCAAACAAATGCGTTTCTATTCTTTTTTTGTTCCCAGGAACAAAAAAATAGAAAATCTGTTCATGACCAAAAAAAAAAAAAAAGAACACAAACATGCACGCCCTTGTACTTTCTTCCTCTCCTTCGCACGGTACCTCTTGTTGTTGTTTGGCCCCCATTTCTTGAACCGGCTAGGGTGTCAATGGATACTTGTTCATGGAAAAAATAAAATTCCTGCTGAGATGCAGTCCTATTCTAAATAATGTGCATGCTCTTTAGGGTGAAGTGCACCCTCCTCACAAGAGATTGCTCACTTTTTATGATGAATTGCATGTTTTTTTTAGGGATGATTGATTTCAGGGCAAATGAGTTTTAGGTTTTGAAACCTATTATATTATAATCGGTTTCAAGTTTTTGGATCCTAATATTTACTCTGTTTTTCTGGTTTGGTTTTAGGGTCTACCCGAGAACCTATTGTATTTGTTTTTTTTTTTTCATTTTCATTTTTTTGGTTCATTTTTTATAGCAAAATCATGAGATTATGAGTAATGAAACGATTTAAAGTAAAATATGAATAATAGAAATCTTAATCTGCAAAAAAATAAAAATAAATAATTCATAATATGAATACATAGTCATTTACAATTATAAATAATAAAAAGTTTAAATATATAAAATGAAATATAAATTAAAAAATTCTATTCCCCATTCATTCATAAAATTTAGGGGAACATGAAAGACTAGAAAGGAGTTATGAGAAAAGACAAATGACAAATGAGTGTTGAGGTTATAATTTAGAAGAAAAAGAATAAGATTTTGAATTTTTAACTTATAAAATTGGTTCCATAATGGGGCGGTTTGGTCTCGTTCTTGAGTGGGTATTCACTCAGAACTTGTTTCTGAGTAGGTATTCACTCGAAACATGTTCCTAAACTGGATCCAAAAATTTGGAATTTGTTATTGGACCGATTACAATGGGAATCAGTTCCCCAACTTCATTTTTGGATGGTTTGGTCCAATTCTTGGGTAGAACCAATTTGGTTGCACACCCCTAATGCTTCTCAAAATAATACATGCTCTCCTTCATGTCAAAGTGCACATTCCTTTGAGACCAAGTGCATCCTTCTTAGGGTGGAGTGAACACTCGTTATGGCCAAGAGTGAGCTCCTTCCAATGTTTGGATGAGAAATGTGCCTTCCGGTGAGGAGCATGCCCCTAAGTGGGTCAATGTTGATGGGGTACCCATGATATTCCTCTCGTTCTATCAACATGGTTGTGGAATTGTCTAGGAAGCCGATGCTTGCTTTCTAATATTGTAGGAACTTATTAATCCAAACTAGTGGTTGTGTCTAGTACGATCCTTCACAAAATAGAGACAAGATTTTCATTATTTTTACCAGTGGTCAAAATCGAGTATATTCTAGGGGTGATCGGTTCCCGGTTCGGTTCGGTTCCAAAGTGGAACCGGGAACCGGACCGGGAGAATCGGTTCCCAAAATTGGGAACCGTGGACCGGACCGTTGGTCTTAGGACCGAGAACCAGACCGGACCATCGGTTCCGGTCCGGTCCGGTTCGGTCGAAAAGAATTGGCACTTTCTTTTTTCACTAAAGAATGACCATTCACTAAAGAATAATCATACTCCGGACCGATCAATCAAATTCGGTTTCCGAGCAATCTAATAAAACTACTCACACATGTTTCCATATGCAAAATATTCAAACTTCACTTGTGTGAATATCAATTATAGTTTATGTGTTTCATGCTTAATTTTAAGCATAAAACCCATGAACAACGTGATTAAAGGTTGTGCTTGGCTTAGGTTTTATAGACAATCTCTCTTCTATACTTTGAATGTTTAGTCGATATGAGACTTTTTAAGGCTTGAAGTGCCTTGTCGTTTGCAAGTGAGGGGAGCAAGAGAGAGAGAGAGTGTGAGCATGAGGAGAGTTTTTTCTATAAATAAAGAGTAACAACAAGAGTTTTGGTGGTCTCTTGGCCACATAAGAGGTTGTTACCTAAATTCCAATTCCGATTGCAATAAGTTTCATATATAATATTCATATATTATATGTGTTTATATATTATATGAATATAAATTATATAAAAAAAAAAAAATTTGGTCTGGTCCGGTCGGTCCGGTCGGTCCGGTTCCCACCTTGGAACCAGGAACTGGACCAACCGGTCGCCGGTTCCAAGATTAGGAACCGGGAACCGGACCGCCGACCGTGGGAACCGCTCAAAACCGGCCGGTCCGATCTGGTTCGGTTCGGTCCCGGTTCGGGCGGTTTCCGTTGCACACCCCTAGTATATTCCCAACTAAAATCCCCAACTTAGAGCGTTTGGCCCTTTAGTGCCTCAGGTCAAAATTTAAGCAGTGGCCACATCTTGCCAGCAACCTCGAAAAAGGACCTGTATCTCCCAGTTATCATCAATGTAAGTGGTTGCAAGTTAGCCCATGGGTCTCTGCTCAGCGCTCCATCTATGCTGTACTCTGACTTCAGGAAAGGCTAGGATTGAGTTTAACTCGGTCCTCCAGTTTCTCCAACAAATAATGCCTTCTTCTACGGCTTTTTAGATGATCGATGAATGATATTACTTTCTAGAAAAATAATAAAAGTTATAGTTAGATCGATTTGTTAAATGGAATGCTATGCGTGTGTTAAACTTTTCTTAATATACTGCTATGACCTATTCGGTTAAAGGTCTATTTGCAATCTGATATATCACTTGATGGATCAATCTATTTGACTGTTCTTAAAATCATCTAGCATAGTCATCTCTACAAATTGAGAGCACCGGCTAACATCGGTGATATTGATTTGATACTCTACTCCCTCATTTTTTCCATAGTTAAGTAATTTCTTGACCTGGTATGGTGCATAGCAAGATCTATCATCCTTCATACGCAAAATTGAAAATGAGAAAATTTATAGGATTTTCACTTCAATCAAATGCTAATTTATCAAACATCAGTTCATTAAAACGACCAACATAGCCATAGAAGTTATGCAGTTTACATAGTGAGTTCGGAAATGTAGCTTGGTAATGAGAACAAAATAAAAGTGTCACCATTTTTAAAGTTCCAATATTAAATGTGATATCTTTGAAGTTTCTATCATTTCTTAAATTTATTATACTTAACGGGGTAAGATTGAATGTGATTCACAATAGGGATTTACATCTCTCATTTTGTTCTTGACTTTTTTTTTTTACCTCACACTCAAGTTAAAATAATATTGGTAATCTATCAAATTCTCAAGGGGGAAAATGATAATCGAGTTCTTAGTTAGATGACATATGGGAATTACACTCGATGAATCTCTCCAAAAATTAAACCCACACGTCCACAAAAATAATTTTTGACGATACAACTTGCTTTCAGCTACTCATTATAGGGAGATGTGCTTCTGTGCTAGAAAAGAAAGCACGCATATAAAGAGGCACATGAATCATGAAGAATATTTTTAGGACATCCATATATCTAGGTTGAAAGTGTCATTTGTTGCTACACGAAATCACCCCGACAAGTACAATTTCTATATACTAGAGTAACTGCCCATTTTATTTCCATTCATAACCACCGTTTTATTATATAAACCATTGGAGTTTGCTTCAATGGCTATCATTCCCACATTGGAAGGGAAAGGTGGAAGGCTTGAATCCCCATCTTCTTAAGAAGGGTTGGGATTTGGACATTTAGCTTTAGGTATGGTTTTTAAATTCCATATCCTATAAAGAATTAGAGCAAAAGTCTGAGAGTCAATTGAGAGTTAAAATAGGACAGAGAAAAAGAGTTTTCACATTCTCACATTTCATCTACATATTTAGGCCAAAAGTGTAATTTGCTTTACTTTCAGTTTTTAAATTACCCCTATAATTATAATTTCCATTTTGTGATTAACTCCATATATATATATTTTTCTTTTTATGCATAACCACTATTTTGTCTCATGATCTTATTTTTCACAAGTATATAAATTGGTCTAACATTAATAAGTTTTTGACCTATACTTTTACAATATTATGATTTTCTTCATATATCACTAAAGGTTTTGGAATCAAAATTATTCGATTGGACACATAAAATTATGGCATTAATAAACGGAAAATATTTGATGTCATGATGGAATTTGATACTTAAATGAGCGAAAATATTGATTGTGCATGTCACGAGGACAATCATTATATTAGCACGTGTCCCTAAAGCACTTTTTAACAAGTTCCTTTTTGGGGTATTGAATTACTTGAAGGAATGTTTTGACGTGTACTGTGACCCCAATTAGCCAATAAACTAGGCCTAATTAGAATTTACTGTGTTGATGTAAGCGTAATTTACCGCATTGGTGGCAAGTGGTATGCTCCTTTCTGATACTTAATTCTGCACTCTGTGATTCTTAATTCTCCACACTGGTGACAAGTGGCGGTGCTTGCTGGGAAGCAAGCTGCGAAAAGATAGGTGTCAATACGAGATACAAGGAATTTTGTGAATTGTGTTTAAATTGTTTTCGGCTGGATTTGTGACAATTAAATACATAATAAGCATGTTTCGTGGTTTAATGTTTAGTGTAAGGCAACCTGCAAATGCATAATGACCCAAGTTATAGTTTGTAAGCGTGAACAATTTAAAGCCTCTGGTAAGACTGTCAAATTATTGCATTGCAAGATTCAACCATCTAGTTTCAACACTGAAGAAAATGTCCGAGAGTGTAAGATGCACTCTAGGCAATTGATCCCGCATGTTAGCTAATGATGCTGTTTGTGGGGATGAGAGAAGCCATTAGAAGTTAGAGTAGCTCATAAACCTGCCATCTTGGAAAGGCAAGAGTCACAAACGCACCCTTAAAGAGAAAGGGTTTGGAAACACGGAGAAAGCCTTTCGAAAAATACAAAAAACTTTAAGGTGCGTTTGTTTCACAAAAAAATTCAATAATAAAGAAAAATCATTTTCTATAAAGCATTTTCCAAGAATACGATTAACCTTCCTTTGTTTGGTAATATATTATTGAAAATATTTTCTAATGTTTGGATCTCATTGAAAAATGATTTCAATCTCATGAATTTATTTTAGACAAAAAAAAATCGAATTTTTAATTA
Source organism: Eucalyptus decipiens (assembly GCA_014182575.1). Lineage (NCBI taxonomy): Eukaryota > Viridiplantae > Streptophyta > Magnoliopsida > Myrtales > Myrtaceae > Eucalyptus > Eucalyptus decipiens. Next base: position 46,447,663 of record CM024611.1, on the reverse strand, counting down.
TTTTTCTCTTTTTTTATTTCATTTTTTTATTTTTCTTTTTTAATTGAATTTTTAGTTATTTTTTATTTTTTATTTTCTTTCCTTTTCTTTTTCCCTAGTCCTTTGTTGCGATTGGCTAGCGAAGGCCACATGCAAGTTCAAGCTTGCTGGCCTTGGGCAAGCCTTAAGCTCACTAGGATCGATGGAGCTATGAGCTTGCATAGATCTAGCAAGTCTCGGCTAGCTTGGGCTTGCTTTAATTGGCCAAGCCTCGAGCTCATCGGCCCGCATCACGGTTGGTTGTTGGGCTGTCGGCCATCGCCGAGGCATGCGACTGTTGGAGGAAGAAGGAGAAAGGAAAAAGAAAGAAAAATAATAATTTTTTAAAAATTAAAAATAACTAAAATTTTGATTTTTAAAAAATTATTTTTATAAGAATATTCATCAACTAAGGACCCTAAGACTATGAATATATTTTGAAAAATATTTTCCGATTCTTTCAAAGGGAAAATTATTTTCTTCATTTTAAGTTTTGGTACGAAATTTTTTTCCGTTAACTCATTTTCCTAAATGAACCAAATATAGGAAAATGAGAAAAATATTTTCCCAAAAATGTTTTCCGCCCATTTTTTTCCCAAAAATGTAAGATTTTGGAAAATATTTCCAAGAAAGTCATTTTTAAAAAAAAAAGAAAATAACAATATTTTCCGATAGTTAACTAAGACTTGAAACAGACAAATATTTTCCTTCGTTTGGTAAAGAAAATCTCGTTCAATTTTCCGTGTCATCATTTGATTGAAAATTACTAATGCGGATACTAGCTGTATTACATGGCACCGCCGATGATGATTGGAGCCAATGTGAACAATTTTTGTAATTAAAAAAAAAATCGATATTTTAAATTATTAATTTTATTTTTTCTTTCTTTTCTTTCTCTTTCTTCCTCTGCTAATTGCCGGCCTCGGTGATAGGCTCCAAGTGAGGGCTGACCTCGGGGCGAGGCTCCAACTCGCCACATTCGGGGAGCTCAAGCTCGCCCGGGGTCGGCGGGCTCAAGCCTTGTCCGATCTCGGTGAGTTTAAGGTTGAGGTCAAGTGTTGAGCCCGGCGAGGTTGAGGTTGAGCATTGAGCTTGTCGAGTGTTGAGGTCAAGGTCGAATGTCCAACTTGGTGAGGTTGAGTGTCAAGCCCGGTAAGGTCGAGCTTGAGTGTTGAGCATTGATTCCGACGAGGTTGAGGTTGAGTGTCGCTTGAGGTTGGCCCTCGTTGGGATTTGGCAAGGTCAAGCCTTGCTAGCGCCAAATTTGGTGAGGTGCAGCTTTGCTCCAAGTTGGCGAGGCTCAAGCTCGCTGGCCTTTTAAATCGGCTGGCGAAGGAAGAAAAAAAGAGAAAAAAGAAAAAAACAGAAAATATTATTAGTTACTCTTTTTAAATTTGTAAAAATTGTCCAAGCGCAGCCTAGATGGACCGGGCTCGAGTGTTGGAGATCTAGCCCTACTACCAAGGGCTTGGGAGCATTAGTGTTCCCATGCTCAAGAGCAGAGTTTCTGGAAATTGATTTTCGATTTTTGAATAAGGAAATCATTTTTTTTATTTAAGTTTTAGTTGGAAAATTTGTTTTGTTGACTAGGAAAACATTTTCAATTCACTCATTTTCCTAATGGTGCGTTTGGTAACATTTCTATTTAAAAATTGTTCTAGGTAACGAAATAGAAAAAAAGTGTTTCTTTATGGGGAACAATTTTTGAATAAAAAGTGTTTAGTAAACTTGTTCCGGGAATAAAAAATGAACAGAAACACGTTTGATAAATTTGTGTTTTTTTTTTTTTTTTTTTTGTTTTAAAATTTTTAAAATTTTTTATTTTCTTTATTTTTATTTTTTATTTTATATTTTTTTTCTTCTTTTGGCTGATCACCGGCCTCGGCCATGGCCGGCGATTGGCGACGAGGGCTGGCGGCCTCGCCTTGGCCGGGTGAGCTCGGGGTCGCCCGGATCCGGCGAGCCCGAGCTCGCCCGGCCTTGCCCCACGCCGTTGAGGGCGGCAACCTCCCGGCATCGCCCGGCGGTGGCTCGGCGAGGCCGAGCCTCGTCGGTGGTCAGGGTGAGCTCGGGCTCGCCGGATTTGGGCAAGCTCGAGCTCACCCGGCCTTGCTTTGTCCGGCAATGCTCCGGTGAGGTCGCCCGGCCGCCGGATCATGGCCGAGGCCAAACGGCGGCCAAAGAAAAAAAGAAAAAGCAAAAAAAAAAAAAAAAAGAGAAGAAAAAGAGAGGAAAGAGAAAATTTGTTCTTAAAAATTGTTCCAAACAAGAAACAATATAGATTTGGAACAAAAACGCAAATAAATGCGTTTCCGTTCTTTTTTTGTTCCTTGGAACAAAAAAACAAAAATTTTGTTTATAAACAGAAACAAAGAACATTAACAAACAGGCCCTAAGCAAACCAAGCACTAGAAAATATTTTTTGCGAAATAAACGGAGCCTTAGATAAAAGAGTTTTTCTAAAATGAAAATAGTATTTCGTAAAACGTAATTTAAAATCACATTGAGAAGCAACTTTAGCTCAAATGTCGTTTGGAAAAAACTACATTTTGTAAAGCAATTTTGCCTTTATTTATTTATTTTATAAATGGTTCCCAAACCATTTGTCGGTGAAACTCTATTGTAGGCGAGCCAAACCAATTGCCGGCCAGCCTTGCCTAAGCGCGCGGGACCTTAAGCATAGCTTGGGGGTCGCGCAACCTCCAGTGGAATCAACTAGGTTCCGCAACCTTAGGCATTATCATCATATGACCCAAACAACCATCACCAAGATTGCCACGACCCAGGCGATGATAGCTGAGGTCAAGCAACTTTAGGCAAGGTTGATCGGAGCTAGACTGACTCGCTCGCAGCTAGATCTAGCCTTATTGGCAACCTAAACCTTTGTGGTGACGTTGCATGAGGTGGAGACATTTTCACAATTTTGAAAGTTGAGTGAGGATAGAGTTGGAAGGAAAAAAATTTGCATTTGCATCTCAGAAATGCTTAAAGCATCTTTAGACCAGCCTTGAGCTAAAGCACTTTAAAAGTTTTTGGAAATGCAATTGCTTCTCTTCAAAACGCTACACAAAATTTGCCAAACCGTATTTACATTGGCCTAGGGCCTTGGGAAAACGCACCCCAAATAATGCCCCCAATAGCCTCACCTAAGCTTCCGTGAAAGACACCCGCATCAGGAAATGTTGAACTCAAGACAGGTTTTGCTATGAAATCAAGTAAGGATTTTGATGGACGGGCCTAAATATATCTATACTGTTCTTGTTTCTTCGTATTAAATCGGCTCACTTCTAATTCCATGCATATATGGAGGCAACCAAATAGATGCTGGTAAAAGGGCCAAAGTAATCACCTTGATTTTCCTATCACCAGGAAAATTGAAAGTCCAAAGTGTCTCTTGCACTACACTTGTTGCGGGCACTCGTTCTGGAATACTAAAGATAAAAGCAACCTCATTCGGATTGGCAGCTACCGAAATGTTATAATAGCCCTGCTTCGTCTTTTCATGAATATCTTTGGCTGGATACCGCAAGTCAAATTCCACGGCCTCAAAAGTTTAGCGCAAGAAACAGAATCAGAGCAAAATCTTCCTGTTCCAGACACTTCAAAGGAAAATCTTGCTATGAGGAGTAATTGGGTAGTCCCAGGAAGGAGGAGGAAGAAGAACCTGGTCAGTAAATCTGGGTCCGTTGGACGTAACTTCTGCCCACTGGCTCCCTGAAGTGGCCATGGCGATGTCGTTAAAATATTTGCCCGCTTCTTACTGATCCACTTGAAAGGAAATATGTTGGTAAACCTATCAGACTGCTGAACCTTCCGCGGCCCTATTCATACATCTATAAAAATGGTAAACGGTGAAGTATAGCTTTACTCAGGAGTCATCAAATTAGAAATTAAGCAGTCAAGGACCGACCCTTGGATATTACAACTAAATATCTGCCGTCATCTGCTCCAGCCACTTCAGTGATGTAGTAGTTCTTCGACCATTGTTTCCTAATCCACTCCTTCAAATAAGGAAACAAGCAGTGAAGACAGTCCTAATTGAGAATCCCACAGTACGAGGTTGACGTACCTATGTTCCTAACAGCCAAATACAGAAGTTCTTCCTGGTATGTATTTTGTAACAGGCAACTATTGGGATCTACTATGCTTGAAATTCCAAAGTAAGCCGCTCATATAGAACCTTGGGAAGAGAGTTGCGTGAAAAAGTGGAAATCTGATCAGTGTAGCCGGCGCTATCATCCATTATTATGGCCCTTGTCTTAGAGAGAGAACTGTTAAGCCGCACTGGTGACATACATTCCCTCTGCATGGCCCATCTCAATTCGTAAGAGCAGGTCATCATCGTCCAAATTAGAGAAGCATCTGCAAGGAAGAGGAAGATTATCAATAAACTCAAGGTACCCTGGAAAAAGTAATCCAAATTGCATGTCCTTACCTTTGCTTCTTGGGGGGATGCACATCGTAAATGCTTATCCAATTTGTTAGTTTTAACCCCATCCGTGTTCTCATTGCTGGCTCACTGTCATCATTAACCACGCTTGCTTTCCTGGTACCTGATGTGTTTATCACATGAAGGAGAAAGACATGGCTCAGTTAGAGGACGAACTCGAATCAGAAACTTCGTCAACATCTATTCCTTTATATAGGAATAGGATACTACGACCTGAGCAACATCAGTGTGCACCAATCGCACGTATGCATTTTCACCAATGATCCCATGGAAGAGAGAAATGTATCTAGCATGGTTCGGTTCTTCATCGAATTTCAGATTAAGAACAAATGCAGTGAACCGCAGGTAGGGGTAGGGACAAGTGTTGCACAGTGTGTGTGGAGGAGTGGCCATCTTTTGCTTGCAAACGAGGAAAGCCTCATCCTCTCCCTGAAAAAGACAGTGGCGTTTTAAAGACAGATGCAGGTTTATGGTTCAAGAAATCTTCTCTGGGTATAGGGAGAGAAAGCTGATGTCTTCACCAAGGCGAATGGCTGCGGATAAGATACACGAGCATGTAAATTAGAGACTCTAGGCCCTTTCTTCTGCTACATGTTCTACTGAGTTAAGTGTGCACACTCGGTGCATGAAACAGTAATTACACGGGTAGGCATGTAGTATGTGCATTAGCATCATTTTGACTAAACCTGACATCATCCCAAGTTTGGTCGTACTTAATGTGTGAAGCAGGGGAGGGATCTTGCCATCTTGTGGCTGGAAGATCATGAATAAACGATGAGACATTTGCATTCCTCCTTTGCAATCGCTAATTCCTAGGCCATGAAAGTATTCATGCAATTGGCAGGTACCTAATCCAAGGTCAGTCAGAAACAATGTGCTCTTCAGTAGTTCCTGGAGGACCGAGCTAAAAGTTTTCTGGTTTTATGTCACCATGGATGTACCTGCACGGGAAAGAAGCATACATGAGAAACATCACAAAAAGTCAGACCTGGCATATATTTCCGTTGGTCTGGCCAGCTGGTGAAGAAAACTCTTAGAGACATGTGATTGGAGGCTAGTCATCTATTGCCCTCTACAGTCAAGCTTCTTGCGTATGGATATTGCTTCAAAGGCAATGCATGCAATTGCTTCCAATGGAAGGCTGACTTAGCAAAGAAAAAGCTAATATCAGAAGCTGAAAGAGAATTAGAGATTTGTTTAAGAAAACCTGAAGGGCAAACACTGTTAAAGCTGTCGTTAACTTCACAAGGAAGCATACATCAGGAAGTTGTTGACCAAAGGGGCTTTTAACTAGGTCCAAGCAAATCCATGACCTGCATATACGAAGAAGATCATGGAAAAACTCTGCATTCTAGTGGCACATGATCCGAGTTGAAGGGAATGCACGTACCATGACATAATAGTCACCTTGTCGCCCCTTGTAAATTTGTAATGTCCTTGTGGCAGTTGTATGCCGTGACTCTCACCCAGATCACTGCACAACATGCAGAACACAGACGCAAAATTCAACACCCTAATTCAGTTTCACATCCAAGAGCACGATATAGCCAAATCTAACATGCAATAATTCTGAAGGACTAACTCATAAACTTTCCACTCATTAGGGATGCTCCCTTCACATCCTTTGCTGTCTTCATGCTCAAATTTTATGGCCGCCTGGATAGTGCCGCATTGAATCAAGTAACGGTGCAAATGTAACGTATAGTCTGAAAATGATAAAATTAGACCTCAAAGCCATACCTCTGCTGCTTCCACGCCAGTGCGATCACTTGAAGGACTGATGGCTCGACCGACATAAACTTGCCCGAAACCTCCCTTTGCCAGTTTCTTTCTATTCTGTAAACTGGAGAACCATCAATCTGAAGCTGAAACAATCAAATTTTCAGTACGTATTTGGATCTTGCATGGCAAATCACTGAACCGTTTGCATTGTATCTAAAAGCGTTACAAGTGACAGTAACTTATAATCTGATACCGGGATGCATGGAGTTCTCAAATGGAGCAGAAGTAGTCGATGGCAGAAACTTAACGGGACTCGCATGGGGATTCTAGTTATCAATGTGAATTAGAGGAAAACCCCCCTTTTCTCTTCAGCCGATAAAATAGCCGAAGATGACCTACAAAAACCTTTGTCATGTTCGGCCCTTTTGCTCTGTTTAATTGTTCTGAACCAACATAAAAAACAAGAAAGACACTGTTCTCAAACCAAAAAGCAAGAATGGCCCGAAATTCGCAGACTATTGAACATGGGATTTGACTTGCATCTTTCTCCATTAAACCACCCATTTCCAAGCACCATGCAAGGTACCCATTCTGCGATTGGAGGAGTGTTGTTTCGGTTCTCATCTTGAAGCCTGCTTCTTCGACCTCTAGACGGATCCATATCTACCCTCCCAAGACTTCAATCCAATCTTGCTCGTTCTGAACTGCATCATCTCTGCCAGTCTCGGACCAAGTTTTGATATCAAGGAGATCTTCTTTTGAAGAGAAAGGGACGATCAAGCAGAAATTCTTTCTTTCAGCCTCGTTTCTTTATTTTTCTGGAAAAAGAAAGAAAGAAAGATAAAGGATTCGGGTTCTTGAAGAGAATAAGGGGCAGGGCCAGGTGAGTCCGTGAGTTTTGGCGCGAAGAAAGGACTTTTGAAAGGGAAGACATGCAAAATGCCGTTATTTCGGTTGACGTCTGATTATAATTTATTGAGAAAATGCAGGGCATCCTCGTTTCTTACGCTAATGTCATTGTTCACCCTCTATTACTGAAAATTTCCGGTTTACCCCGAGCTTTGCAGCCAATTTGCATTGCATGACATCGGTAGCTATCAAGGCTCTAACCAGGAACTGCCATTTCCCTCCCTAAAATGCTCCTATCTAAACTCACACGCACTTGGGGATGACCTCGAGGTCATGAGCATGCAGACGCCATGGACGACCTTAATCTAAACTCTTCCACGGCAGATGTAAAGTGGTAGTTTTAGATTTAGTGAGTGCCAAGTGGTATAATGTGAACGGTAGAAATGGCAATCGTTTTTTGCCCTTAAGTTAAATCTACGAGATATAAAATGCTTGATGTAAACGTAGAGTTAAATATCCATTCTTGAAGTTTTTAACCTTCACTGCAGGAATGTCTCCCAAACTGCCTGATCGTTCAACAAACCGAGTAGTTCTTGTATTTGATTCTACAGTCCTGAAGGTTAAGATAACTATTGTTTCTCAGGAAGTGACCATCTTGGTTTATCTCTATTTTCGACAGATCTTTGCTGATCCTTTCTTTGTCTGCTAACAAGCGGATGCAGAATCAAGCACTCAGGTCCTTACTTCATCTGCAACTGCCTGGTATACAGAGCAGGGATCATTCCCCTGCATATCCACTTTGCTGATGACAGCTCGTTCTAACCCTGATGCTACTAAATTTCTCCTCTCACTGATAGTTTAGTGCATCACTTGAAAATGATCACCAAAACTAAGCTGGTTGACCCTTTCGTTTCTCTCCCTTGTTGTGATCAAGTATTAGTAGAGAACTGATGCAGAACTTCTCTGCAAAACTCATGGAACTTTTGTCTAGTTACATTTATGCATATATAAGGTCAACCTATGGTAAAAAGTTGATGTCTCCGCTGAAATTATGAATTAAGTCGTGGTTCTCTGACTGGTCTGGTTTCCGAAACTCCAACCACGCAAGACCCACAACCCAGAACATTGAGTCCTAACGTGTACTGAAATTTTTGTCGAGAAGTGTTGCGTCTTGTGTATGGAAGTTGGTTACCTCTCGGCAAAATTACCAAATGGAGGCCTAATTCTTTCTTTGTTGTTGTTGGTAAGCTTAAAAGGTTTCAGAATCAATACTAGAACTTTCCTGCAGAAGAGTGTGACAAAGAGGATACAATTATTTCCATACGGAATCAGATGAAGTGGCCATTATGCAATTCTATACTGGCTTGATCAGTGACTTGTTGAAGGTGCTTCCTAAGAAATGGGCAATTGACAGCAAAAAAGGCATGCAGAGTGTTTGTCATTTGTGAAGGCGTCCTTGATTGTGCGTATATTTGTTAGCCTAAGCAATAGTTCGACCATAGCAAAGAGAAGAAATATAGTAATTCCTTTCCCACTTCTCCTGCAGAAGATGAGAACAAGTGCTTGGTAGAGCAAAGCTAATGCAACCAAGTAGATGCTGGTAAAGGGGCCGAACTGGTCACCTTGATCATATTATCATCAGGGAAAGTGGAAGTCTAAAGCGTCTCTTGCTCTGCATTTGCAGTTGCTGGCACTCCTATATTGCTAAAGATAAAAGCAACCTCATCCGAAGTGGCCGCGACTGAAGTGATATGATAGCCCTGCTTGGACCTTTCACGAATGCCTTCGGCCAAAGTGATTCAATAGCCCTGCTTGGACCTTTCATGAATGCCTTTGGCCAGATACTGGAAATCTAGCTTGACGGCCTTAAAAGCTCAGTGCAAGAAACCGAATCAGAGCCAAATCGTCTGGTTCCAGACACTTCAAAGGAAAATCTTTTGGCCGGATACTGGAAATCTAGCTTGACGGCCTTAAAAGTTTAGTGCAAGAAACCGAATCAGAGCCAAATCTTCTGGTTCCAGACACTTCAAAGGAAAATCTTGAAGGGAGGAGTAATTGGGTAGTAGTCTCAGAAAACAAGGAAGAAAGAAGAACCTGGTTGATAAATCTGGTTCCTTTGGACAAAACTACAATCCACCAACTCGTGGAAGTGGCCATGGCAGTGACATGAAAACCTTCTGCCCACTTCTTCTTGATCAACTCGAAACGAAATGAACTGGTAACATGATAAGACTGCCAAACACTCTTGATCCCTACGTCTACATCAAGAAAAACTAGTCAAAGGGTGAAGTATAACGTTATTAAGTAGCCATTGAAATAGAAATTTAGCATTCACGGACCGACCCTTGGACATTACAGCTAAAACCCTGCTGCCATCTGCTCCAGCCACTGCAGTGATGTAATAGTTCTTCGACCAATATTCCCTAATCCACTTCTTCAAAGAAGGAAATAAGCAGTAAAGACTGTCCTAATAGGTCTAATACAAAAATTCTTCCTGGTTACGTATCATCAGGATTTAACGTGCAATGATTGGGATCTACCATGCATTGAAGTCCAAAGTAAAGCCACTCACATAGAACCTCGGGGAGAGAGCCATGTGCAAAGGCATAAATCTGAGCAGTTTAGCCGGCGCTACCATCCATTATTAGGGCCCATGACTTAGAGGGAGAACTGTAAGCCACACTGGTAATATACAGTCCCTCTGCCTGTTCCTTCCGTATGCTTTGACATCATCAAAATTAGGGAAAAATCTGCAAGAAAGAGGAAGGTTATAAATAAATTGAAGGTACCAAATATAAAAAAAAATCTGAAATGCTAGTCGTCACCTTTGCTTCAAGGGTGGATGCACATGGTAAACGCTTATCCATTGTGTTAATTTCAACCCCATTTGAATTTCCTTTGATGGCTCGCCATGATCATTTAAATGCCATGATTATTTTCAAAGTAACGAGAGATGGTCTTGTCAAGGAATGTCTCTCAAACCGCTTGATCATTCAGCAAACTTGAGTAGTTTTCGTGTCTTGGCTCTAAAAACTGAAGCTGGAGTTGAGACCCCACAGCAAGTGGACATCTACACCGTATCTGGTCGATGGCGAAACTTCATGCAAGCAGAGCGATGATCATGTGAAAGTCCATAGCATGCACCACGGCCATAGCAGATGATGGTAACATGTTCATTCATTGCAGTATGGTTGTAATAACTATGATCGTAATTTGCAGTCTATGCAGCCAAATTGTTTAGGACAATATACATGACAGAACGGTATGGCCCCGAGAAATGAAATTGGTCCCCTTGCAGATTATGCTCACCAACTTTTGTCTTGACTGCATCTCACGACATTATTGCTCTGAACTAAGAGCAGACCTCAAATGATGACTGTTGCTTGGCGGAAAGCAACTATCTCGGGTTATCACTCTTTGCTTTTTTTGCTGTTTAAGCTTAAATGACACAATGGAGCGAACAAGCAGATACAAATTCGAGCATTCAGATCCTCATTTTTCTGCAATTGCTTGATATCCAGAGAGGAGTCGTTCCTCTCTCTCTCTCTCTCTCTCATATGCCAGCTCCTTCCAACCCTGATTTCCTAAATTTCTCCCCCGGCTGATAGTTCAACATATCACTTGAAATGATCACCGACACTATAAGCCAGTTGACCTTTTTCTTTTCTCCCTTGCTGTGATCAAAGTAGTTAAGCAAAAAAAAGATACTGTACTTATCTTGGGAAATCAGGAACGTTTATCCAGTTGCAATTATGCATGTGTAAGGTCAATGTGAGGTCAACCTCTGGTACAAAGTCAACATTTTCGCTGAAGTTACGAATTATGTCAAGATTGTTCGCCTAGTCTGGTTTCTGAAATTCCAATCATGCAGGACCGACAATCCATACAATCGAGTCCCAATGCATACTGCAAATATTGTTATGCAAACATTGTTATGTACTATTGCCTGTCATGGAGGAAAGTTGGTTACCTCCTGGCAAAATTTACCAACTGTAGGCCTACTTTTCATTTTTAAAGCTTGAAAAGTTTCAGAATCAATACGAAAAACTTCTTCCCCAAAAGTATGACACAGAGGTTTCAATCGATTTCTTACGGCATTAGACAAGACTTGTGAAGTTGCTTCCTACAAAATCCGCAATAGAAGACAAAAAACACATGCAGAGTGGTCGTGTCGCTTGCTAAGAAAGTCTTGGTTGCACATGTACTTGGTAGCTTAAGCAAGGGTTAGACCGAAGCAAAGAGAAGAAATGTAGTAATTCCTTGCCTGCTTCTCCTGCAGAAGATGAGAACAAGTGCTTGGTGAAGCAGAGCAAATGCAACCAAATAGACGCTGGTAAAGGCCAAACTAATCACCTTGATCCGAAAATCTACAGGAAAACCGTAAGTCAGAAGCGTCTCTTGCTCCACACTTGCAGTCGCTGGTACTCCCTCTGATTTACTAAATATAATAGCAACCTCATCCGGAGTGGCCGCAACCGAAGTGATATAGTAGCCCTGCTTCGCCCTTTCATGAACGCCTTCCTCAGGATACTGAAAGTCTAGCTCTACGGCCTTAGAAAGTTTAGTGCAATAAACCGGATCAGAGCAAAATCTTCCGGTTCCAGACACTTCAAAGGAAAATCATTAAATGAGGAGTAATCGGGTAGTCTCAGAAAGGGGGAAGAAGAAAGAATAACCTGGTCGGTAAATCTGGTTCCACTAGACAGAACTACTGCCCACCGGCTCCTGGAAGTGGCCAAGGCGGTGACATGAAATCCTTCTGCCCACTTCTTCTTGATCCACTCGAAAGGGAATGTATTAGCAACATGAAAAAACTGCCGAGTGATATGGGTCCCTATTTGCATATCAAGAAAAACTGGTGAATGGTCGAGGATGACATTACTAAGGAGTCATCAAAATAGAAATTAAGCATTCACGGACCGACCCTTGGACATTATAAGTAAAAATCCGCCCTTATCTGCTCCAGCCACTGCAGTGATGTAGAAGTTCTCCGACCATTGTTTCTCAATCCATTCCTTCAAATAAGGAAATAAGCAGTCAAGACAGTCCTAATTGAGAATCCCAAAGAGGTTGATGTATGTATGTTCTTAATGGGTCTAATATAGATGAAAGTCCAATGTAAAGCCGCACAAATAAAACCTTGGGAGGAGTGCGTTGTGAAAAACCAACAAGCCATTGATCAGTGTAGCCGGTGCTATCATCCATTATGACGGTCCATGAATTTGTGTTAGAACAGTAAGCCACATTGGTGACATACATTCCCTCCTCATCTCCCTTCTCAAAGTGTGATTTGAGGTCGGCATCGTCCAAATTATAGAAATATCTGCAAGGAAGAGGAGGAAGATCATCAATAAACTTAAGGTACCACAGAGAAAAATAAATAAATCTGAAATGCAAGTCCTTACCTTTGTTTCATGGGTGGATGCACACGGTAAACGATTATCCATTGTTGTACTTTCAACCCCATCCGTTTAAACTGTGATGGCTCACTGTCATCGTTTAACCGTGCTCGCTTATGTGGTACCTGATATGTGCGTGTCAGATGAAAGAGAAAGACAAGGCTCAATTAGAGTATGAGCTCAAATGAGAAATTTCATTAACGTCTATTACCTCATGAGTAACATCGATGTGCACAGGCCAAACGTATGGATTTTCACGAACGATCCCATGGAAGAGAGAAATGTACCCAGCATAGTTTGGATCTTCATCGAATTTCAGATGAAGCACAAACGTGGAGAACTGCTGGTAAGGCTTAGGACATAAGAAACACAGGGCGTTTGGAGAAGTGGCCATCTTTTGCTTGCAAACAGGGAAAGCTTTATCTCCTCCCTGGAAAAACTGTGGCGATGAAAAGACTGATACAGATGTATGGCTCAAGAAATCTTCACTGAATGTAGGGAATGCAACCTGATGACTTTGCCAGGGCAAACGACCGCGGATGAGATAAATGAGCACGTAAACCAGAGACTCTAGGTCATTTCTTCTGCTACTTGTTCTACCAAGTTGAGTGTGTACACTAGCAAATGGAATTGTTCCTCTGCTGCAAATTTTTTGCAGTGCATGGGATAGTAATTATACAAGTAGGCCACGTGGTCTGTGCATATGAAGATGGTGAAATTATTTTGACTGAACCTGAAATCATCTGGAGTTTGGTTGTACTTAATGTGCGAACCAGTGGAGGTGTCTTGCCATCTTGTAGCTGCAAGGTCATGACTAAACAATGAGACACGTGCCTTTCTCCTTTTCAATCACTAATATCTAGGCTATAAAAGTATTCATGCAATTGGTCGGTACCTAATCCAAGGTCAGTCAGAAACAATGTTTTCTTTTCAGGAGTTCCTGGAGGACCAAGCAAAAAGTTACCTGGTTTTATGTCACCATGGATGTACCTGCACAGGAAAGAAGCATACATGAGAAACATCACAAAGAGTCGGACCTGGCATATATTTCCGATAGTCTGGCCTACCAGAACTTCAAGTTGACCATTCGATAAAGAAAATTCGAACAAACATGCGTTTGGAAGCTAGTCAGCTATTACCCTCTAGAGTGCAGCTTCTCAAGTATAGAGATAGCTTCAACAGCAATACATGCAATTGCATCTAATGGAAGGCTGTAGTAGCAAGGAAGGAGCTAAAATCAGAAGCTGACAAAAGAATCAGAAATTGTTTAAGAAAACCTGAAGAGCAGACACTGTAAAAGCTGATGACTTTATGGGGAAATATACGTTGGTCTATCGTCATCGGCTTGTAAACTAGGTCCAAGCAAATCCATGACCTGAGTATCCGAAGAAGATCATTGAAAACTTTGCATTCTAGTAGTACAAAAATCCAAGTTGAAGGGAATGCACATACCATGACATAATAGTCACCTTGTTGCCCCTTGTAATGTAATCGTGGCAGTGGTATGCCGTGACTTTCACCCAGATCACTGTGCGATATGCAGAACACAGATGTGAAATTCAACACCCTAATTTAATTTTACATGCAAGAGCAAGATATAGTGAAATTTAACATGCAATAACTCTAAGGACTCACTCATAAACTTTCCACTCATGAGGGGTGCCACCTTCACATCCTTTGCTGTCTTTATGCTTGAACTTTATGGCCACCTAGATAGCACTGCGTTAAATCATGTAAAGTAATGGGGCCGATGTAACGAATTATCTGAAAAGGATAAAATGAGAGCCATACTTCTGCTGCTTCCACACCAGTTTGATCATATGGAATTGAAGGACTGATGGCTCGACCGACATAAACTTGCCCGACGCTTCCCTTTCCCAGTTTTCTTTCTATTCTGTACACTGGAGAATCATCAATCTGAACCTGAGATAATCGAATTTTCAGTACATATTTGGAACTTGCATAGTGAATTACTGAACAAATTGCACCGTACCTAAAAGCTTTGCAACTGTCGGTAATACGTAATCGGATATCGTAATGCATGAAGTTCTCAAATGGAGCAAAGTTGTCGCTGACAGAACTTTCATGGGCATCTTAGTTATAAATCTGTAATAGATGGAAATTTCCACTTTTCTCTCTTCGGCCGATAAAATGGCCAAAAATGACCCACCAAATTCTTCTGTCATTTAGCTATGTTTAATTTTTGCTGAACCAACGCAAAAGCGAAGAACGACACCGATTGTTCCTTGGAATTGAACTTCTCAAATCTAAAAGCAAGAACAGCCCAAGATTTGCGAAATATTGAACATGGCGTTCGGCTTGCATCTTTATACTTCCTCTACTAGACCACCCATTTCCAAGAACAACGCAAGTACCTGTTCTGGGATTTGAGGAGGGTCGCCTCGACGACGTCGACTTCTAGACCGATCCATATCTACCCTTTCCAGCTTTAATCCAATCTCGACTGGTTCTGAACCACCTCGTCTCCACCAGTGTCGGCCTGAGTTGATATAGAGGAGAACTTCTTTTGAGGAGACGGGCACGATCAAGCAGAGTTTTAGTACTCTCAGTTCTTGTTTCTTATTCTCTGGAAAAAGATGATTCGGGTTCTTGAAGAGAATGAGCGGGCAGTGCAAGAAGAGTTTGTTAGTTTTTGGGGGGCCAAGAACGAACTTTTGAAAGCGGAGATAGGGAAAATGCCGTTATTTCGGTTGACCTCCGAATGCTTATGATAACCGAATGGGAATATACACGAGGGCGTCCTCGCTGAAATGACCGGTTGTGCAATTTAGCGCCAAAATTGGAACGAAGGGCAATTTAGTCTTTTTACTTGTAAGCCTTCCTCCAAAGATGTATGAAGCATCTGCATACTTAAGCCGGAAATGGGTTTTGTCTCTGCTTTTAGTGGCTTCCAAGGATACCCTCTAAATAATTTATGTTCCATCAAGTTTTGGCTGAAAACGTAGATCAATTGGGGAAGTGTTAAGTGAAGAAACTTCCAACTCCTGCTATATTGAAATAGACTAATGGGTTTCTTTCTGTGTATGTGCATGTGAATTGATTTGGGAGAAACTGTAATGCCTATCTTGCACAAAAGCAACGAAGGCTAGAAGCACTCTGCAGTCTGCGCGTGTGCAGCGTGCACGCGGGCGGGATCTAGTTATCTCTCAAGCCCATTCCTCGGAACCCAGTTTGAGATTTTCCCTCTTGGCTTGCTAGTGATTACACTGATGTAGCAGTTTTGAAAGTTGACTGGTAATGGCATGATCTTGTAGATAGATGTGCCTTATTTGTGTTGCTGCTTCAGTAGCAGCGGGGCAAAAGATGGCAGACTAATCAGAATTGGAGTTTTAAGGCCAAGTCAACGGAAGATGGGGCATGGTAATAGCTCAGTCATCTGGCCAAGTTGCCTTGGGAAGATAATTCTTCTTCACGGATACATTCACTTATGACCATCCTCATTTTATCATCTGATGTACACGCTTTATTGCAAACAGTTATCTGTTTCTTTAATTGGCTTGTGAACATTATCTTTTGAGCCATGAAGACTCAATGAACAGCTATTAACTAAAAAGTCTATTGTGGGATGGTGAGCGTAACAGTACTCTCTTGACAAGGCTGTTTTTTCATTTGATACCTTGTCAATTAAAGTGAAGCTAATAGTCTCCTCGGAGAATAACAGTTCTCTGTCTCCTGTTTGAAATTTTATGCTGTTTGATCTCCAGGTGCTCTGCCCGCGATGCACTGCTGATTTCATGGCTGTGACGACAAACTTGTCATCGTCTTGCACCAAGACGATGCCAGCCACCGTAACCTGCTCCTTGCTGCCTGCAACACAAACTGCGAGAGCTGGAGCTGCTGCTGCTGCTGCTTGCTGATCCACTGGTGACATCCTACGTTGTCGCCTTTGCCCCAACAATGCCGTAGCATTGTCTTTAGCCACGTGACAAAGCTGCCGCCCTCTCTCAAGATGTCCATTGTCACTGTTCTTGCGCACGACAGAGAGCTCCCTGCCCGTTGGCACCCTCGTGTCCCCATCCAGCCAGCTTCGCTTCAGCCGTCCCCGTTGCATCTTTGTACGGTCGTTGTCGTTGTCTCTGTTTTGCAGGTTGATCCGCGACTATCCAGCTGAGCTGAATGCCACCTTGAGCAGTCCTTGGCCAAGACACCAACACGGTTAGTCTTGCCGTGAGTAATCACCATGATAAGCCCACTTAGCCGAGCACCACCGGCGGGCACATCGCAAGGCACCGCTGGCCACCACCACGAGTCCACCGGCGGGCATATCATAGAAATAAAGTATTATCCCACACTTAGCCTACACTTAGGCCCTGTTTGGTAACCATCCAAAACAGGGCCAAATTCTGATTCTTTGTTCCCAGAATCGGTTTGGGCCTAGAATCGCGTTTGGTAAAATTTTTGTTCCCTGGAGCAGTTGGGAATAGAATCAAGAACCAAAAAAAGTTGATTCTTGTTCGGGGCCGGGCGAGGCCCACCTGGCCACCGGCGAGGCTCGGCCTCGCCGGATCGGGGCCAAGCAGGGGCTGGGCGAGCCTCGCGCTCGCCCGGCCCCCCCGGTGGCCGAGGCGAGGCTCGCCCAGCCACCGGCGAGGCTCGCCCGGCCCGCCGGTGGCTGGCGGCCTCGCCCAACCCCAACGAGGTCGGCTGGCCACCGGCGGGGCTCGGCCGAGCCGGATCTGGCTCGGCCGAGCCTCGCCCGGCTGCCGGAGAGGCGGCCGAGCCTCGCCGAGGGCGGCGACGCTCCGGTGAGGTCGCCGGCCCTCGTCTGGCCCGTCGCCGGTTCGGCGGCAGAGCAAGAAGAAGAAGAAGAAGATGAGAAAAGAAAAGAAAAAAAGGAAAAAAAAAAAAAAAAAGGAAAATGAAAAGAAAAAAATGAAAAATGAAAAAATGAAAAAAAAAAAAAAAGAAAACAAAGGAAAAAGTAAAAAATTATTTAAAAATTAAAAAAATTAATTTGGAACAGAATTAATGAACACGGTACCAAACGCATTCTATTCCGAATCAAAAATTTTGGACGATTCCAAACGGCTTAAAATACTTAGAATCGGTTCCGGAACGAGAATAAAAAAGAATCAGTTCTGATCAAAATCAGCTCCCGGGAACAGAATCGTTACCAAACGCGCCCTTAGTCTTATCCATTAACATGTAAGGAGTGATTAGAAACCATGTAAAGTGTGGGAGAATACTTTACTTCTACAAACCAAAAATTAAATGAATTTGAAGACTTGGTTATGCTAGATTATTTCAACACTCTTTCGATATTTTTCTCTTTTTATTTTAGAAAAAAGGTTTGTTAGGTAACTTGGATTAATTTTAACCTTATCCACTAATATGCAAGGAGTGATTACATGGGTGTGCAATCAATGAAATTAACACTTAATAATAAAAAACAGTAAATAAATTGCTAGAGTAGAGAAGAAATTTACTTACCTCAAAGCAACAATGTTAATTGAAAATGAATATCTAGCCTCAACATTCTATTTAAATGTTTATGCAATCTTAACTAATCCTTTTTGGGGATTTCTTTTTTTTTTTTTGAAAAATAATTGTATGCAATTCTAATCTAGGTGAACATAGATGATGTACTATAGACATGCGACTTGACCTAATTCTAACACGACATGCAATTCTAATTAAATGACATAAACGTGCAATCCTCAAATGACATGGCATTGATGACATGTAATATATGATATGGTATAGATAGTGACATGGCGATGATGTGGAATTTATAACATCTAATCCTATATGATCTGCACATAATATTTTTTTTATTTTCTATTCATAATTAATAAATAATGAAAAATTAGACTATCTAAAGTGATATATTACTCAAGTAAACATAGGAAATAATTTAGATTAAATCATATTCTTATCAAATAATTATCCCAACTAGATAGATATTATCTTAGCATGCAATCTAATTTAAAGAATAAAATCTATCTATGTGCAATGTTATACAAATCTATTCTAATCTAACAAGCAATTTTTATTTTTATTTTTTATATTGTTAGATAAGGAAAACAAATAAAAAGATAAACACTCAATCATCAAAGATAAGCTAAAAGATAGCAATAACTATCCACTCAATTTGAATATGGAAGCAAATAAAATCAATAACTTCATCTTAAGCCTTAAAGATCGAATAATCAATTTTCTGTGCAATCCATAATTCCATCTCAAATCTAAGAAATTAAATTATCGATTATGTGTGCATTGCATATTAGGAGGATTTGGGTGTCTTGGCCGTGAAACTTCAATGGCGAAGCTTACTGAGGTGTCACGGAAAGAAACCTCAAATAATCAATTTTCCTCCCTCGCAGTTCAATAAGAAAGAAAGGAACTATATTGTTGGAAAGTGGTGTACGTAAAGTTCGCCGGTATATCTGTAGCACTTTGCGGAGGTCGACTGGATCGACTGGAAGGAAAAACTTATAAGGGTGCAGGTCACTCCGGCGGACACGTTTAACTGGAGCAACACAGCGACTAGGAACACTCGCCGCAGTTGCTGTGTGACCATCACCAGTGCTGGAGCGATGCAAGGCAGCAGCAACGAGCCTATGCCTAATTCAATTATCGGCTTGACTCTCATAATTCTTGTGGGCTTATTTTCAGCCACATTAAAAAAATAATAGGCTTGACTTTAAGCTCAAAGCTTTTTATCGATTCTAACTCCAATGTAATCTTTCGAGGTCCATCCATATAATATAATTAAGTCTATCCACTACTGGTCCAATTAAAATTCAATTTATGAACTTATCTACTCAAAAGCTCCCAATCTACATTAAACTAATGTAAATTTAATTCTTTTAGGGGCTGGGTCGTTCCATAATTTTCTATGCAATTAGTTTCTAAATAGATTTGCCAAGATTTAGGTGTCAACAATGAAGCAATGGTGTTGGTTTCTCCTATGTTCCTTTTTATCTTATATATATTGTCAAGCAAGCAAAGATTTAACCTTCATTGCAAAGAAGATGGGATAATTGCAATGGTAAAGTAGCAAGAGAAATGGTCTTGTGCAGGAATGAACCATTGTAGCCTCCACAGCAAGTGGAAATTTGTGGTGTATCTGGTCAAAGGCCAACTTCACACGAAAGTCCATAGCATGCACTGTCCATAGCAGAGGACGGTAACATGTTCATCCATCATTGTTGTAGCTATAATAATTATGATCAAAATTCACGCTGAATCTTGAGGTCTATATGTGCATGGCAGCATGATACGGCCCTAAAAACAAAATTGTTCTCCCTTGCAGATTAGCTTACCAACGCTGTGTCTGGACCGCATCTTGCAACATTATTGCTTTGAACTAAGAGCAGCCCTAAACTGATAACTATTGTTTGTCGGAAGGCGACCATCTCGGGTCATCTCTCTCTATTTTTAACATATTTTTGCTGATTAAGCTTAAACAACTACTGTAGCAGACAAGCAGATGCAAAACCGAGCACTCAGATCCTATCTGTCTGCAATTTGCTTGGTATTCAGAGAAGGGGTCGTTCTTCTCTGTGTATACCTCCTTGATGACAGATCCATCCAACGCTAATGTTCCTAAATTTCTCCTCCCCTGATAGTTTAATGTATCTCTTGAAATGATCACCAACACTGAGCCGGATGACTTTGTTTATTTTATTTATTTGTTTATTTTTTTCACCCTTGTTGTGATCACCGTATTGGATGAAAAATCATTTGGCTTGGCATGTCCTACTCTGTACGGGTGGGGAAAGATGATCATCTCTCATGGCTATTGAGAACGAATCAAATCAGATGTTTCTTGGGCCAGATGGAAATTGGCCCTCAAGTGCAAAGGCAGAAGAGAGCTAGACTGCATTTGGGGAAATTCAGGAATTTGTCTAGTTGCATTTATGCATATATAAAGGTCAACCCTAGGTCGACCTCTGGTTCAAAGTTGATGTTTTCACTGAATTTACGATTTCTGTCATGGTTCCTTGGCTGGTCTGGTTTCTGAAGATCAAATTGTAGAAGGCCAACAATTGACAATATCAAGTCCTAATGGCTACCAGAAATTTTGTCAAGAAATGTTGCATCTCTTGGAGAAAAGTTGGTTATCACCTGGCAAAATTTACCAAGTGTTAAGCTTGAAAGTTTCAGAATTAATACAAAAATTTCCTGCACAAAAGTAACGTAAAGGAGTTACAATGAATTCCATTTGGTATTAGAGGAAGTGGCTATTATTCAACTTTGTACTGGATTGATCAGTGACTTGTTTAACCTGCTTCCTAAGAATTGGCCAATAGATGGCAAAAGACGCATCCGGAGTGGTCATGTCACTTGCTGAGACATCCTTGATTGCGCTTATACTTGGTAGCCGAAGCAATGGTTCAACCGCAGCAAAGAGAAGAAATATAGTAATTCCTTGCCCACTTCTCCTGCAGAAATGAGAACAAGTGCTTTGGTGAAGCACAGGTTATACAGCCAAATAGATGCTGGTAAAAGGGCCAAACTAGTCACCTTGATCTCACTATCATTAGGAAAATTGGAAGTCTGAAGCATCTCTTGCTCTACACTTACGGTTGCTGCTACTCCTCCAGAAATACTGAAGATAAAAGCAACCTCATCCAGATTGGCTGCGACCGAAGTGATATGATAGCCCTGCTTCAACCTTTCACGAATGCCTTCGGCTGGATACTGAAAGTCTAGCTCTATGGCCTTAAAAGTTTTGCACAAGAAACTGAATCAGAGCAATCCTCTGGTTCCAGACACTTCATAGGAAATTCTTGAAATGAGGAGTAATTGGGTAATAGTAGAAAAGGAGAAGAAAGAAGAACCTGGTCGGTAAATCTGGTTCCTTTGGTTGAAACTACTGCCCACCGGCTTCCGGAAGTGGCAATGGCGGTGACGTAAAGACCTTCTGCCCACTTCTTCTTGATCCATTTGAAAGGAAATATTTCAAAAACACAACAAGACTGCCGAATATTCCAGGTCCCTGTGTGTTCATCAACAAAACCGGTGAAACAGCCATTCATGGACTGACCCTTGGACATTACAACTAGAAATCTGTCGTCATCTGCTCCAGCCACTGCAGTGATGTAGAAGTTCTCCGACCATTGTTTCTCAATCCATTCCTTCAAATAAGGAAATAAGCAGTCAAGACAGTCCTAATTGAGAATCCTTCAATAAGAGGTTGATGTATCCATGTTCCTAATGGGTCAAATACAAAATTTCTTCCAGCTATGTATTATCAGAATTGTAACACGCAACTATTGGGATCTACTATATATGAAAGTCCAAAGCAAAGCCGCTCAAACAGAACCTTGTGAAGAGAGCCGCATGAAAAAGCATAATTCTGAGCAGTGTAGCGGGCGCTATCATCCATTATTAAGGCCCATGACTTAGAGCGAAAACTGTAAGTCACACTGGTGATGTACATTCCCTCAGCATGTCCCTTCTCAATATGGAAGATCAGGTCGACATAATCCAAATTAGAGTAGTATCTGCAAGAAAGAGGAAGGTCATCAATGAACTCAAGGAACCCCAGAAAAACTAAATAAATCTGAAATGCAAGTTCACACCTTTGCTTCATGGGTGGATGCACATCATAAACGCTTATCCATTGTGTTGGTTTCTGTATTTTCTTTGATGGCTCGTCATCGTCATTTAACTGCACTTGCTTCTGTGGTACGTGATACGTGCGTATCACATGAAAGAGGAAGACATGGCTCAATTAGAGGAGAGCTTGAATGAGAAATTTCATTAACATCTATTGCTTTTTTACTAGAACAGGATACTACCTCCTGAGCAACATTGGTGAGCACGGGCCAAACATATGGATTTTGACCAATGATCCCATGGAAGAGAGAAATGTATCTAGCGTAGTTTGGTTCTTCATCGAATTTCAGACTAAGCACAAATGTCGTGAACTGCAGGTAAGGCTCAGGACAAGTGTCGCACAGTTTGTCTGGAGGAGTGGCCCTCTTTTGCTTGCAAACAGGGAAAGACGTATCCTCCCCCTGAGAGAACCGTGGCGATCAAAAGACCAATACAGGTTTATGGTTCAAGAAATCTTCTCCAGGTATAGGGAATGAAACCTGATGTCCTTGCCAAGGCAAATGGCCGCGGATAAGATAAATGAGCATGTAAACCAGAGACTCTAGGTCGTTTCTTCTGCTACTTGTTCTGCCAAGTTGAGTGTGCACACTTGCAAATAGAATTGTTCCTCTGCAGTAAATTTTTTTTTTTTTCCGGTGCACGGAACTGTGATTAATAAGGTAGGGCATGTGGTATGTGCACGTGAAGATGTTTAACATCATTTTGATCGAACCTGAAATTTCCTGGAGTTTGGTTGTACTTAAAGTGTGAACCAGTGGAGGGATCTTGCCATCTTGTAGCTGCAAGGTCATGAATAAATGACGAGACATGTGCATTTCTCCTTTGCAATCACTAATTTCTAGCATTAAAGTATTCATGCAATCGGCAGGTACCTAATCCAAGGTCAGTCAGAAACAATGTTTTCTCTTCACGAGTTCCTGGAGGACCAAGCAAAAAGTTACCTGGTTTTATGTCACCATGGATATACCTGCCCGGAAAAGAAGCATACATGAGAAACATCGCAAAAGGTCGGAACTGGCATCTGTTTCCGATAGTCTGGCCTACTGAAAAACTGATTTGACCAACTGATAAAGAAAATGCTAACAAACATGCGACTGGAAGCTAGTAATCTATTACCCTCTAGAGTGCAGCTTCTCAAGTATAGATATAGCTTCAATGGCAATACATGCAACTGCTTCTAATGGAAGGCTGGAGTACCAAGGAAAAAGCTAACATCAGAAGCTGAAAAAGAATTAGAGATTGTTTAAGAGAGCCTCAAGAGCAGACACTTTAAAAGCTGTTAACTTTACAAGGAAACATACGTTGGGACGTTGTTGACCAAAGGGGCTTGTAAACTAGGTCCAAGCAAATCCATGACCTGCATATCCGAAGAAGATCATTGAAAACTTTGCATTCTAATAGTACAAAATCCAAGTCGAAGGGAATGGTCATACCATGACATAATAGTCTCCTTGTTGCCCCTTGTAATGTACTAGTGGCAGTGGGATCCCGTGACTCTCACCCAGATCACTGTGCAATATGCAGAACGCAGATGTGAAATTCAACACCTTTATCCAATTATACATGCAAGAGCAAGATATAGACAAATCTAGCACGCAATAATACTAAAGTACTCACTCATAAACTTTCCACTCGTTAGGGATGCCACCTTCACATCCTTTGCTGTCTTTATGCTCGAATTTTATGGCCACCTAGATAGTGCCACGTTAAATGATGTATACTGTTGGTGCCAATGTAACAAATATCTGAAAATGATAAAACTAGAACTCAGAGCCATGCCTCTGCTTTTTGTGCACGAGTTTGATCACTTGAAGTTGGACTGATGGCTTGACCGATGTAAACTTGCCCAAAACCTCCCATTCCCAGTTGTCTTTCTATTCTGTAAACTGGGGAATCATCGATCTGAACCTGAGAAGATCAAATTTTCAGTACATATTTCGAATTGCATGGTGAATGGATGAACTGTTTTCATTACAACTGCCAGTAATTTATGATCCGACACTCTGATGCACGGAGTTCTTGAATGGATCAAAAATAGCCGAGGACAGAAACTTTATGGAACTTGCATGGGATCCTAGTTAGCAATCTGAATTAGATGAAATCTTCCTCTTTTCTCTTTGGCCGAAGGAATAGCCAAGGATGACCCACGAAAATCTTGGTCATGTTTTCCTTCTGCTCTGTTTAAGTTTGCTGAATCAACATCAAAACAAGAAAGACACTGACTGCTTCATGGGAATGAATTTCTCAAACCCAGAAGTCAAGGACGGCCAAAACTTTGCGAACTAATCAACATGGGATTCGACTTGCAATTTTTACTCTTCCTCCAATGCAAATACCTGTTCTGGGATTGGAGGAGCGTTGCTTTGGTTCTCATCTCGATGGCCCTCATCGCCTTTACAACTTCCACTGCTAAACTGGTTCATATCTACCTTCCCAGCTTTAATCCAATCTTGATGGTTCTGAACCGCGTCGTCCCCACCAGTCTCAACCGAGCGTTGAAATTGAGGAGATCTTCTTTTGAAGAGAGAGGGAAGATCAAGCAGAATACTTACCTTCAATCTTGTTTCTTCTTTTTCTCTTTCTGTTTGAGAAAACGATCGGGGTTCTTGAAGAGAATGAGTGGGCGGTGCCAGGTTGAGGGAGCCAGTTTTGGCGCGAAGGAAGGCAAAATGCCGTTATTTCGGTTGACCTCTGATTGCTTATGATAATTTATTGGGTAAGTTACACAAAGTCATCCTCATTTCTTAAGCCAATATCCCTCTATTACGATTGCTTATGAATTCCCTTTTATTGCTTTTCTGACCAAAATTTGGACTTGCGACAACAAATAGTAGCTGCACTTCATATGTTTTTATTTCGTACTCGAATTTTGCTTCCAAGTTCAAGCTCGAGACATATTTTAGCAAAGTCGTATAATATAAAAAAGTTCGAATGACAATTGTTATTTTTTTTCATTTTTATTTTATTTTATTTTGAACCTGTGCAAAACAAAATTATCAAATGGTTAAATATCCATTTCAAAGTAGTAACCTTCGTTGCAAGGAAGATAGGTCAATTGCAAGAGTACACTAAGAAGAGAGATGGTCTTCTCCAGGAATATCTCCACAAAAGCTTGATCATTTGACAAATGACTAGTCTTCGTATCTGACTCCACATCCTGAAGTTGGAGTCGAGCCATAACAGCAAGTGGACATCTATACTGTATCTGGTCAACACGAACTCCATGTGCGCAGTGCAATGATCACATGTTAGCCACAGCAGATGACGGCAACATGTGTTAGGAATCGCACACTGCTTTACTTGAAGATTTGTGTCCTGATTGGTTTCGTTTCGTCGCACTAAACTTCAGGGTTGCAGAGCTAGACTATTGTCCCTAATGAAGGTATTCATGAGAGGTGAGAAGTGGAGCCAAAGGCATCGGACCTCATCCTGGTAGCGTTACTCTGAATCAGGTAGCCTTTGTTTTTTAGCATTCCTGGGGAATTACCGGCAAGAGGCCCCCTACACAGGCGGGCCCAAACCCATCCTTTCCCGATACCTACGTAGTGGTGATTGTATTCAGCCATTTTACAAGCATCTAGCTTAGGTTGAACTCACTTTGATTCTCCAGGCTTCTGACTTCTCTCATCATTTTGCAGGAAGGGTGGGCTATGTATTACTGTATTTTTCTTCTTTGTTGCTGCTGAACTATTTCGTGAGCTACCGAGCACCGCCGCCACTGCACATTACCGGTGTTTTCCGAGTTGTCACATTTTACGTGCATCTTTTGCCATCTAATTTTCCCCAATTTTTTAGGATGAAGCCACTGATCAATCATGTGAGGCATTGAACAGTAACCGGATTTTTTTTTTCCCTATATATGCATATGTGCAGGAGATCCCCAATATTCATGATGTTTTCGAAGCTTTTCCGATATAATAATTCCCAGAGAGCCTGGCTATAGAATGACATTGTCCCCTACTAATGTTCTTCCTCACTAAGACCCTCGAGAACATGGTTATTAAAATACAACCCAGATCACAAATCAGATGTCTAAAACTAAACAAACTATCCTGATCTTGAATAGGATCACGAGAAACATTCAAAACTTGATTGCTTAAGATAGATTATCAATTAACTTTTACCGTCCTACTTTTACATGAATTGATCGTCTTTTACCTACGATAGACTTGACATGCGGTACTTCTATATAAATTTGATCAAGTTTCAAATCTCACTGCTAAGAAGTTGAGTCCCCACAGTGGGCGGTCTTTCATTTGGTCTATGGTGACATTCACGGACGCTCTGCAATCTGTAGTGATCACCAATACTAAAATCCGGTTGGCTTATTTTTCCTTCCTAGTTTTGATAAATAGCAGAAAAAATAATCAGAAGTTCAACTGGTCTTCTGGGAAATTTATGTATTTTTGTCCAGTTGCATTTGTGCATTGATAGATGAGGGAAGACAAATCCAAGGCCAGCCTCTCTTATGAAATCGATGTCTTCACTAAAGTTATTAGTTATGTTATGGTCCTTTGGCTGGAGTGGTTTCTAAAACCGCAAATCAAATGAGATCAACCAGCCTGATTGAGTCCCGATGATTGTAGCAATCGACTCCTGATATCTCTCAAGATCCTGTTTAACCTCGGGACAGTTCCTTAAGTTTAGATCTTATCATGAAGTTTTAAGATCTGGATAAGAACTTTAACAACCCCGTTGTTCTCTGAGACTCCTATCAACTTGGCTTGTAATTATAGTCCAAATTTTGCCGTGTAGCATGTCATTCATTCTATCAGATTACATGTAAATTGTGTCATGTAACGCTAGTCTCAACTAATTCTAAGGTAACAAATCAGCAGAGCGTTCTCAGTGGAGAGAAAGAACCTAGATACTGATTGCATCATTCTCATTACCAGATTGTGGTCTACCATTATTCTTAAAACGTTTCAAAAGCTTCACGAATGTGCGAAACTTTAATGCAAACATGCAAACAAGTAAAACAAGAATTGGTCAGTTTCAATTCTATACAGTGCCAGGGGAAGTGGGTTCATATCTGTACATGATCGATCAGTGGCTTGTTAATCCTTGCTTCCCAGAAGTCGGGATATATGTGGCAAAAAATGCATGTTATGTGCGTCAATGACTCGTGAAGTTGCCAGTAAATGCACACACCATGCTTGGTGGTTCACGAAACAGGTCCGCTGTAGCAAAGAAGGGACAAGTAGTAATTCCTAGGCCAACTCTCCTGCAAAAGATGAGAATCAGAACCATATGAATCTCATAGAATCAGAGCAAATGCAACCAAAAGTTAGATGCTTGTAAAATGACCAAAAATAATCACCGTCACTACTGTTTCAGGAAAATGTGAAGTCTGGGCTGCCTCTTGGGGTCCTCTAACTGGTTCTTCTTCTGGAATGCTGAAGACAAAAGCTACCTGATCTGGAGTAGCTGCAACTGAAGTGATGAAGTAGCCTTGCTTCCACCTTTCATCAATTCCCTCATACGGGTACTGAAAATCTAGCTCTACAACCTTGAAGTCCAGTGCAAGAAACCAAATCAGATAAATTTTTTCCAGTTCTAGACTTCAAAAGATAAATCTTGGAAAGGAGTATAAAAAGGAACCACAGAAGAATGGAAAACCTGGTGGACAAATCCGGTGGCAGAGGACATGATGACTACCCAGTTACCTCCCACAGTGGCCATGGCCGTGACATAAATACCACGTGCCCATTTCCTCTTAATCCACTCGTAAGGGAATGTATTGGCAACGTGATAAGATTGCCGACAGTCTTGAGGCCCTGAATTCAGTAAAATGAAGAAGAGCTCACATAATCGATGAGGTACAACTGCTTTTGCTGGAAATAGAGATTAAAGCATCATTCACTGGCTAACCTTTGGACATTACAACTAATGTGCTACCGTTATCTGCTCCGGCGATTGCAGTGATGTGGTAATTTCTTGCCCACTGTTCCCTAATCCAGTTCTACAACAACAAAATCAAGCAGTCAAGTCACGCCCAATTGGGAATCCCATTGATTGGGCTTGATGTATTGTTGGTTCCTTTTAGGCCGAGTGCCTCTTTTTATTGGTGCAATCTTTTAAAAGAATAGTGACATGGGACTAAGGGGACCTACAGTACATGATGAAAGTCCAATTCAAGGCAGCTCGAATGCAACCTGGGGAAGAAACTCGGGTGAAATAGTATGAACTTGAGCAGTGAAGCCAGTGCCAGAATCCATAACCACGGCCCACAAATTGAAGCGGGAAGCCACACTGCTAACATACATTCCATCTGCACGTGCCTCCTCAATGAATAAAGGTAGGTTCACATTGTCCACATTGTAGTGAATCCTTTACAAAGAAAGGGGTGGATGAGATGATGAACACTTCATCTTTATCGTCCACAGGACAATTGAAGTCAATAATCGAGGTGCAATGATCTGAAAATATACTCAAGGTACTAAAAAAGAAGGAACTGTGAGGGGTAAGTCACTCTAAGTCCTAACCTTTGCCTCATGGGTGGATGTTCTTGGAAAATGCTTATCCATTGTAATCTCATCAACCCCCCTCGTGTTAGTGAGCTCTTCGGTGGCGCGTCGCCCTCATTTGACTGACAAATGCATGTCGAAACAAAGAGAAAGATATGGCTCACATAGAGAACGAATTATTAACGAACATCTTGCATCTCGAGAAACTGCAAAGGCACTTATTTAGAGCAATAAGATGGTACCTCTCGAGCAGCATCAGCATTCACTGGCCAAACGTATGGGTTTTGACCAATCATCCCATGGAAAAGAGAAATATATCTTGCATAGTTTGGATCTTCATCGAAACTCAAATTTACTGCCAACTTGGCAAATTGCAGGAAAGGTGGAGGACAAGAGTGACATAGAGCTTCCAAAGGAGTGGCCATCTTTTTCTTGCATATTAGCATATCGTCTGCCTAAAACAGCCAGAGTGATTAAAAAGGCAGATTCATCTGTAAGGTTGAAAATCATCTTCTCTGGTTTTAAGCACATTAAAACCTGAAATCTATCCCAAGGCAATTGACCGCTGATAAGGAAAGCAAGCATGTATGCCAGTGACTCCAGGTCATCTCTTCGGCTACTGGTTCGACCGAGATGAGCATGCACACTAGCGAAAAGAGGGGTTCCTCTACAGCAAATAGTTAATTTTGTATATTTGTGAGCGGAGGGTCATTGGACAGGGGTTGTGTGTAAAGATGATAAAAACCACATGAACCCACCTGAAATGGTCCGGAGATTGATGATACCTAACATGCAAACCTGTCGAATGACATCGCCATCTCACAGCTGTAAATAATGAAACAACAATGAGACAGATCGTGTTATAATATCTGTTTCCTAGGATATAAATCTGTGTATGCAACTGGCAGATGACCTAATCCAAGGTCAATCAGGAACAATTTTCTCTCATCAGGAGTTCCTGGAGGACCGAGCAAAAAGTTGTCAGGTTTTACGTCCCCATGAATGTACCTGCCAAGAAAAGACTCTGGTTTTTGAAATCAAGTCTATACTCCGACAAAGGGAACCCTGGTAAACATTGAAAAGCAGAAACGAAATTGGAAGACCACCATCCATTACCCTCTAGAGTGCAGCTTCTCAAGAATAGAGATCGCCTCGACAGCAACACAAGCAACTACCGCCAATGGCAAGCTGAAATAATGGACAAGATAAAGAGTTAATATTACGAAGACACATAACACGATACAACATTCAAATTTCAAAAGGAAACCATAGAGTGGGCACTTCACGAGAGAACATACGGTGGACGGTTATCGACCAACCAGACCTGTAAGCTAGGTCCAAGCATATCCATGACCTGCATATGTGACACAGATTATCGAAAGCATAAGCATCTGAGAAAAATGCGAAGTCGTTTTTCACAGGGAATTGCGCATACCAGGATGTTATAGTCGCCTTGTTGCCCCCTGTAAAGCACCCTTGGCAGTGGTATGCCATGATTTTCACCCAGATCACTGCACAACATGCAGTTAAAATGGACGTGAGATTTGTATAATTTGTCCGATTTCACATGCTAGAACCCAATGTAAACAAAACGAATATGGAAACATTCTTAGTGACTCACTCGTAAACTTTCCACTCACGGGGAATGTTGGCTTCGATTCCACTGGGATCTTTCTGCTGAAACTTTACTGCTACCTAGATAGTGTTTTACTGATTATCTAAGCTCCAAAGCAAGTATTGAGTTTACAAAATTGAAAAATGAATTAGAGCTTCAAGGCCGTACCTCCGCTGCATGTGGACCAGTTTGACCACTCGAAGTTGAAGGCTCATCACTCGAAGTTGAAGGACCGATGGGCCGACCGGCGCATACCAGCCCATTACCTCCCTTACCCAGTTGTCTTTCTATTCTGTAAATCGGAGAATCTTCAATCTGGACCTGAGACAGTAAAGCTTCCTGTATGTAGTACAGATTTAAAGGCATATTTGAAGCGTGCGTATGGCGAAATCATTGACCCAACTTAAAATTATTACAACTGTAAATTGGTAACACAGTCTTGAGGGGATGCATAAATTCTCAATAGGGCAAAAGTAGTTGATGACCTAAAGTGTTAATCTGTGATAATTACATCAGAGCATTAATTTCCTGAAAAATAGGGAGAAACTCCGTTGAAGATTAGCCACTAACATACTGCATTCTGCCAACTGGGGTTTTAGATCTCAATCCAAATTAGATGAACGTTTTTCCTTTTCTCTGCTCTTTCGAATGAGCTTCTCATGCAGTCATAAAGAAGAAAACAAGAACAATTCGAAATGTGCATGCTATTGAAGACAACTTCACGGCCATTTCCTTTTCTTTGTCCATCGAAATTGCGGAAAAACACACAGAAAATATTCACTCAAACCGAAAAACAAGATATCCAAATATTTTCAAGAAAAATCACGTACCTCCTCTGGAATTGGAGGAGAGTCGCTTTCGCTTTCACTCTCATCTTCCAGTCCCAGAAATCTTAGGCGACGTACCTGAGCAATGAAATCATCCATGGCTATCTTGTCTATAAAATGGTAATTATATAAAAACATTTTCAAGAAAAATCACGTACCTCCTTTGGAATTGGAGGAGAGTCGCGTTGGCTCTCATCTTCCAGTCCTAGATATCCTATGCGACTTACCTGAGCAATGAAATCATCCATGGCTATCTTGTCTATAAAATGGTAATTATATAAAAACATTTTCAAGAAAAATCACGTACCTCCTCTGGAATTGGAGGAGCGTCGCTTTCGCTTTCGCTCTCATCTTCCAGTCTCAAATATCCTGTGCGACTTGCCTGAGCAGCGAACTCATCCATGGCTATCTTGTCTATAAAATAGTATCGACCATTCGGAAGCTGCTTTCTTCTTCTTCTCCTTCTCCTGCAGTCTTGTCCTTCCAATGAACAACTGCGAGATGTGCGTGTGGGATTTTCTTAGAACTGAAAAGCTGAGAAGTTTCCCTTACCGAAAAGAAAAAAGCTGAGAAGTTTCGTTCTTCTGATAGGATGATTCAGTCTTCTTTTCGGTTGAAGTTGTTCTTGGTTTCTTTGCAGAAGAGAAGATGAACTGGGCAGTAGTGAGCCTGTGAGAGCGAGGCCGAGTCCTTTTGGCTACGTTTCAACCGTTCTTTTTGGGCGCGAAGGAGGGGAAAATGCCGTTAATTCGGTTGACGTCCTAAATGCCTAAAAAGCACCAAAAAAAAAAAAAAAAAAAAAAAAAAAACGGTGGGCTGTTTCAAGAAGAATAGTTTATTCATTCATCCCTCCCACTGGTTTTGTTCTGCATCCTTTGATTTTGGTTCAGTGATTTCATGCTGAATCGTTGAATTCTATCGTTCCGAAGTCGCCATGCCGGTGAATTTCAATAAATGTTGATGGTACTTGCAAAAAGCCGTTTATAATTGATGATAGGCGATTTTTTTTTTTTTCCCAAGTAACTCATTGATAGCTTAACAATATTTTCATATAATTACCAACCTTTTTATAGTTTGCAAATTAGCAATTTTGGTAGTAGCTGACCATTTTTTGTTTACATAACTTACTGATGTCTCAGATTTACCAACTTTTACCCCCAATCAAAAGAGATCAACAAGCCAGGTCGAGTCCCAATGGCGGTAGCAATCAACTTTGGATATCTCTCAAGATCCTATTTAAGCTCGGGAGAGTTCCTTAAGGTTCAGATCTTAAATCATAAGATTTCAAGATCCGGATAAGGACTCTAATAAACACGTTCTCTGAGGCTCGTATCAACTTGGCTTGTAATTATAGTCCAAATTTTTCCATATGGCATGTGATTCTTTCTATCAGATTACATGCAGATTGCTTTATGTAACGCAAGTCTCAACTAGTTCCAAGGTAATTGATCAGCAGGGCGTTCTCATTGGAGAAAAAGAACCTAGACACAGATTGCATCGTTCTCGTTGCCGGATTTTGGCCTACTATTATTCTTAAAACGTTTCAAAAGCACCACGAATGGGCAAAACTTTAACGCAGACATGCATACAAGGAAGACAAGAATTGGTCAGTATTCAATTCTATACAGTACCAGGGGAAGCGGGTTCATAGCTGTACATGATTGATCAGCAGCTTGTCAAACCTTGCTTCCCCTAAAGTCAGGGAATAAATGGCAAAAATGCATGTTAAGCGCGTCAATCACCCGTGAAGATGCCAGTAATTGCACGCACCATACTTGGTGGTTCATGAAACAGTTCTGCTGTAGCAAAGAAGGGACATGTAGTAATTCCTATGCCGACTCTCCTGCATAAGATGAGAAACAGACCATATGAATCTCATAGAATCAGAGCAAATGCAACCAAAAGTTAGATGCTTGTAAAATGGCCTAAAATAATCACCGCGGCTACTCTATCGGGAAAATGTGAAGTCAGGAATGCCTCTTGGGATCCTCTTACTTCTCCTGGAATGCTGAAGACAACGGCTACCTGATCTGTAGTAGATGCAACCGAAGTGATGAAGTAGCCTTGATTCCACCTTTTGTCAATTGCCTCGTACGGGTACTGAAAATCTAGCTCTACAACCTTAAATTTCAGTACAAGAAACCAAATCAGATTGATTTTTCCGGCTCTAGACACTTCGAAAGAGAAATCATGGAAAGGAGAAAAAAATGGAACCACAGAAGGATGGAGAACCTGGTGGAAAAATCGGGTGGTAGAGGACATGATGACTACCCAGTTATTTCCTGCAGTGGCCATGGCTGTGACATAAATACCAAGTGCCCATTTCCTCTTAATCCACCCGTAAGGGAATGTATCGGCGACGCGATAAGATTGCCGAAAGTTTTGAGGCCCTGAATTCAGTAAAATGAAGAAGAGCTCATATAATCGATGAGGTACAACAACTGTTGCTGGAATTAGAGATTAAAGCATCATTCACTGACTAACCCTTGGACATTACAACTAATGTGCTACCATTATCTGCTCCGGCGATTGCAGTGATGTGGTAGTTCCTCATCCACAGTCTCCAAATCCAGTCCTTCATTAACAAAAAAAAGCAGTCCAGTCACATCCAACTGGGAATCCCATCGATTGGGCTTGATGTATTGTTGGTTTCTTTTAGGTTGAATTCCTCTTTTAATTGATGCAATCTGTTAAAAGAATAGCGACGTGGAACTACGGGGAGCTACAGTACATGATGAAAGTGCAATTAAAGGCAGCTCGAATGCAACCTGGGGAAGAAACCTGGGAGAAATAGTATGAACTTGAGCAGTGAAGCCAGTGCCAGAATCCATTACCACGGCCCACAAATTCAAGCGTGAAGCCGCACTGCTAACATACATTCCATCCGCATATGCCTTCCAAATGCATGAAGTTAGTCTCACATTGTCCAAATTGTGGAAAGTCCTGCCCAGAAAAAGAGGCGGATAAGATGATGAACACTCCATCTTTATCTTCCATAGGACAATTAGAGTCAATAATCAAGGCATAGTGATCTGAAAACAAACTCAAGGTGCGGAAAAAGAAGGAACTGTTAGCGGTAAGTCTAATCCCTCACCTTTGCCTCATGGGTGGATGTGTGTGGAAAATGCTTATCCATCGTGATCTCCTCAACCCCCTTCGTGCTGGTGAGCTCTTTGGTAGCATGTTGCCTTTCGACTGGCAAATGCATTTCAAAACAAAGAGAAAGACATTGCTCACATAGAGAAAGAGGTCCGATCAGAGAATTTAACAAACATATTGTTTCTGGAGAAACTGCAAAAGACACATATTTAGAGCAATAAGGTGGTACCTCACTAGCAGCATCAGCATTCACAGGCCAAACGTATGGGTTTTGATCAATTAGCCCACCGAAAAGAGAAATATATCTTGCATAGTTTGGATTTTCATCAAATCTCAAATTTACTGCAAACTCGGCGAATTGCAGGAAAGGCGGAGGACAAGAGTGACAAAGAGCTTCCAAAGGAGTGGCCATCTTTCTCCTGCATACGAGCATAGGCGTATTGTCCGCCTGAAACAGCTGCAGTGATTAAGAAGGCAGATTCATCTGTAAGGTTGAAAATCATCTTCCTGGTTTTAAGCACACCAAAACCTGAAATCCGTGCCAAGGCAAATGGCCGCGGAAAAGGAAAGGGAGCATGTATGCCAGGGACTCCAGGTCATCTCTTCGGCTACTTGCTCTACCAAGATGAGCATGCACGCTCGCGAAATAAGGCGTTCCTCTGCAGCAAATAGTTAATTTATTGTATATGTGTGAGCGGAGGCTCATTGGACAGGGCATTGTGTGCGAAGATGATAAAAACCAATTGGACCCACCTGAAATGGTTTGGAGATTGATGGTACCTAATATGCGAACTGCTAGAACGATCTCGCCATCTCACAGCTGCGAATGATGAAACAACAATGAGACAGATTGTATTCTAATTTCTGTTTCTTACGATATAGACCTGTATATGCAACTGCAGATAACCTAATCCAAGGTCAATCAGGAACAATTTTCTCTCATCAGGAGTTCCTGGAGGACCGAGCAAAAAGTTGTCAGGTTTTATGTCCCCATGAATGTACCTGCCAAGAAAAGACTCTGGTTTTTGAAATTGACTCTATACTTCGATAAAGGGAACCCTGATAGACATTGAAAAGCAGAAACAAGATCGGACGACCCCCATCCATTACCCTCTAGAGTGCAGCTTCTCGAGAATAGAGATTGCCTCAACCGCAACACAAGCAACTGACGCCAATGGCATGCTGAAATAATAGAAAAGGTAAAGAGTCAATATTTCAAAGACGCATAACACGATACAACATTCAAATTTAAAAGAGAAATCATAGAGTAAGCACTTCACAAGGGAACATACGATGGACGGTTATCGACCAACTGAACTTGTAAACTCGGTCCAAGCAAATCCATGACCTGCATATGTGAGGCAGATCATGGAAGACTTAAAGCATCTGAGAAAAATTTGTAATCATTTTTCGAAGGGAATTGCACATACCAGGATGTCATAGCCACCTTGTTCCCCCTATAATGCACCTGTGGCAGTGGTATGCCATGATTTTCGCCCAGATCACTGCACAACATGCAGTAAAAGGTGGATGTGAGATTTGTATAACTGATACAAGTTCATTTGCTAGAATCAAATGTAAACAAAACGAACATGGAAACATTTTTAGCGACTCACTCATAAACTTCCCACTCATGAGGAACGTCGGCTTTGCTGGGATGTTTCCGCTGAAACTTTACTGCTACCTAGATAGTGTTGTACTGATTATCTAAGCAGTAAAGCATAAATTGACTTTACAAAACTGAAAAATGAGTTAGAGCTTCAAGGCAGTACCTCCTCTGCATGTAAACCAGTTTGACCACCGGAAGTTGAAGGACCGATTGGTCGACCCACACATACTAGCCCAGTAGCTCCCTTACCCAGTTGTCTTTCTATTCTGTAAATTGGAGAATCATCAATCTGGACCTGAGACAGTAAAACTTTCAGAATGGTGTACTCGACGCATGCATATGGCAAAATAATCGACATAACTGCACTTAACGAAATTTTTTTACAACTATAGATCGGTAACACAGCCTTTGGGGGATGCATGAATTCTCAAATCGGGTAAAAGTAGTTGATGACCTAAAGTGTTAATCTGTGATAATTACATCAGAGCAGTAATTTCCTCGAAAATAGCCAGAAACTCCCTTGAAGATTATCCACTAACATACTGCTTTCCGCCAATTGGGGTTATAGCTATCAATCCAAATTAGATGAACGTTTCCCTTTTCTTTTCTCTTTCGAATTGAGTTTCTCATTCAGTCATAAAGAAAAAAACAAGAACAGCCCGAAATGTTCAAACTACCAAAGATGACTTCGCTGGTCATTTCCTTTTCTTTATCTATCAAAATCACGGAAAACATGCAGAAAGATTTAGTCAAACCAAAAGAACGAAATATCTAAACATTTTTGAGAAAAATCACGCACCTCCTCTGGAATTGGAGGAAAGTTGCTGTGGCCCTCATCTTCGAGTCCCTGAATTCCTATGTGACTTACCTGAGTAATAAACTCATCCATCGCTATCTCTTGTCTATAAAATAGTATCGATCATTCGGAAGCCGCTTTTCTTCTTCTTC
Organism: Eucalyptus decipiens; assembly: GCA_014182575.1. Lineage (NCBI taxonomy): Eukaryota > Viridiplantae > Streptophyta > Magnoliopsida > Myrtales > Myrtaceae > Eucalyptus > Eucalyptus decipiens. The sequence continues at coordinate 46,411,072 of CM024611.1, read as the reverse complement.
ACCTTCTTCTTCTTCTTCCCAGTCTTGTCCTTCCAATGAACAACTGCAAGATGTGTGCGTTGGGATTTTCTTGGAACTGGAAAGCTGAGAAATTTATCTCTTCTGAATCGGATGATTCAGTCTTCTTTTTGGCTGAAGTTGTTCTTGGTTTCTTTGGCAAAGAGAAGATGAAGTGGGCAGGGTGAGCAGGTGAGAGCTAGGCCGAGTCCTTTTGACTCCATTTCAACCGTTATTTTTGGGCGCGAAGGAGGGCAAAATGCCGTTAGTTCGGTTGATAATATAACAACTGATATTTATTATTTATTTCCAGATAGTTTATTGGTAACTTACAAACCTTTTTAAGATATTACTAACATTTTTATAGTTTGCAAATTAGCAATTTTGGCACTGACTTACAAACTTTTATTTACATAACTTACTAATGGTTCAGATTTACTAATTTTTATATAAAATTACCAACCTAAATTAAAGTAATTTGCCAATTATAGTCATATTTAGTTACCGACTCTCATTTGAGTTATTTACTAACACCTAAATGTTATTTTATATTTTATCAACTTCTTTATTGAGTTTTTAATATGTATTTACCTTGGTCAGCAACTGCTTACATTTAATACTCTTTCTAGGGATCACAAAAACTAAATTAACACGACTTATTAATTTTTCTCTCATTAGATTACCACATAGTAGTGGATTAATAACTTTCATTTGAGTTGCTTATTGATATTTATTTGACATTTTTAAACTTTCAAACATTTTATGTCATTTACAAATTTTTCTTTGCATATCTTAGGAACACCTTGATTTTATCAATTTTTTAGAAACTACCATCTTTAATTAGGAGTTGTCAATTTTTATTTTATTAAGTTATCAACTAATTTTGAGTTACCAACTCTCATTTGAGTTACTTCATAAGTTTTTTTTTTTTCAACTATCAACTTTTTTTTTTTTTAATCTTTTAGGAATAAAGGCACACAGGATGTCCTTGACTTTTTTCAAAATGTTCAATCACGGCCCTCCACCCTTTTCTTCTTTTTTGCAATTTGGTCCCTAAACTATACAATATTTTGTTCGATTGGTCCTGCCGTTAAAAATATAAATGGAGATGTCAATGTAGCCGTTAAATGCCGACATGTTACCTTATGTGGCATCTTACATGGAAACCAAAACATAAACAATTGCTTTCAAAATTTAAAAAAAAAAATAGAAATATGAAACATCCTAAAAAGAGAACAAAAGAAAAAACCAAACGCAATGGAAGGTGAGGGGTAGCTGCAGTTGAGGAGTCAGCGGCCCTCACCAGGACTGTGCAACCAGCCGTGCCATTCCTCTCAGGGCGGTGCCAGGCACGGCCATAAAGCCAAAGTCGGGTTAGGCCCATGGGCCCCGATGGCCCAACCTAGGCCCAATTTTTTTATTTTTTTTTTTTTTTAAAGTCGAATCTAATTTTTTGGTCCATGTGGAACGGGCTTGGCGCGGAAAGAGAGAGAGCTTAAATGGTTCCCATGCCACATCCATAATATGCCTCTTCACACACGGACAAGAAATGCTGTAACTGTTCGAACGTGTTCATGTGCCCCTATAGCGACCCCTCCTCCAAATAAAAAAGGAAAATAATAGTTGGTAAAAGATATGAAAGCGTTGTTTTTCATTATGTCATGACTGAGAGTTGTAATTTATTAAATATCTTATTGTACCCGTCATTATGTCATGACTGAGAGTAATTTCCCAACCCACAATTAATTGCCACTTGGAGATTGTTGTACAATCCCCAAAATTCTATATTTGTAAGCTCTCTTATTAACTCTCCTCTCATGTATGTGTTGGCATAAAGGAAGAGTGCCAAAGCAAGAATCAAATAAAGTCCCAATTAGGTCACAAGTGGGAAGGCAAGGTCTCTGCTAGAGTCATAAAGGCCATTGCAGACCAGATATGGCCACTCTTCATGGATTTCTTCAACCTCCACAAATGGCTTCTAGGCCTATCTAATTGTCATGGCATGCACAGCGAGAATGGCATGCCCGGTTGCATGTGATACTGTGGACTAACGATGCCGGCGAGAACCACCCCAGTCAACTGGGCCAATGAGTAATTGGTCAGTATAGATCCGATCGAACGAAACTTAAGCTACGACATGGTGGACAATAGCATCTGGTTCACTTCATTCCTGTCCACGGTCAGGGCCATCCCTAGCGACGGAGAAGGTGAAGGAGGGTGCAAGCTCAAGTGGTCGTTCGCCGTTGATCCGGTGGAAGGGTGGGCGTTGGAGGATTTGGTGAGGGTAGTACATGAGGCGGGCTTACAAGGCATGGCTAAGAAAATGGAGGATTCGTTTGGGAATTAAATTGGCCGATAACCGTAGTCCTTGATTTTACATGTCCTGCTTTATAAATGTTTTGGGCCTTTCATTGCTGTGATGCAACTCCCTCTTGTCTTTTGTTAACTTCACGCACGTCCTTGTAATAAAAAACTATTATCAATGTAAAAGATGCGCAGTGTTCATCGATAGATGACACTTGTGTTGTCATGCGTAAGTATATGAAATATTCTAAAATTTACAGTAAAAGTGCAATCAATATTAAAATTAGTAAATTTGTGCAGTCAAATTTTTTATCAGATATTTTCATTTTCATTTTTCTTTTCCTTTTTCTTTTTCCCTCTTCCTTGAACAAAGTCGCCATCACCGCCCTAGCCATTTAGACGGGCCTGCATCCACTATGGTCAATGCAGCCACCACGAGCTGCGTCGGCCCTCTCATCGAGTCTCCTCGTAGTCATCGAAGGACACTCTTACTTTATCATCTTAAAATGGAAAAAAAAAGAAGAATGGAACTTCTTCAAAATCCTTCTCCTCTAATTAGATCAAAACAAAAGGCAAACCTTTTGAAGGCAGAAAGCTAAAACCCGATGATTATGTGTTGAAACTAGGTGATTATGTGTTGAAACTATCGACGATGGAAAGATATCAGCAGATAGAGAGAACTGGGATGATGGATTTCAATCTGCAAGTTTTGATTCATGCCATACGAACATCTTTTTCTCTTTAACCCACTGGTAGGCAGTTGCATTGGTTTGGCTCTACTACCTCAGCGTTGAGGGAATAAGTTCGAATCTCCGTATTCCTAACACGTTTTAAATGAGGAATCATGATGGTGGGATCCTATGTTAGCCTCTCTCCAGATATAGTCGGTGGTCTCCGTTGGCTTGTTAAGCCAGCCGCAGCCGTGAGCACCCGTAAGGTGTGCCAGGTCGGATCCTGAATATATATAAAAAAAAAAATCTTTTTTTCCCTTTAATTTGTCCCGAATTTTTCCCTTCTTCCTTAAAATTCTTTCCCCTTAATTTTTTTCCCCAAATTTGGCCTTTTGCTTTTTATTTTTATTTTTATTTTTCAGCTTCTTTTCTGACATGGCACTAAGTGGACACCACATTAACAATATGTAATAGAAAAATATAAAAAAGTATCACATAGCATTTCCATTACTTATATTGAATGGAGCTTGATTATATTAAGTGCCTGTTTAGTAACTATCCCAATAGTGACTTATTCTGATTTTTTGTTCCCGGAGTTGTTTGGGAACAAAATCACGTTTGGTGAAAATTTTGTTCCTGGGAACAAATTTATATTTTTTGTTTCCAGAAGTAAATTTGGAATAGAATAAAAAAAAAAAAGTTGATTCTTATTCCGGGAACAAATCTAAGAATTAAAACCAACTCTTCTCTTCCATTTTCTCTTCTTCTTCTTCATTGACCACCATCCCGTGGTTGTTGTCCGCTATTGCCCATCACCGTACGTCGCCGCCCACTGCCATATGCCGCCGCACGCCATTGTCGTCGCCGATCGCCGACAACCAATCCGGCAAGCTCGTCGGGGTTGGGTGAGCCTTGCCAATGGCCAAGCGGGCCTCGCCCAGCCCCACCGGTGGCCAGGCAAGCCTTGCCAAGGGTCGGCAACGCTCCGATGAAGTCACTGACCCTCGTCTGGCGGTCGCCGGTTCAGCGACCGGCCTGAAAAAGAAGAATAGGAGAAAAAGAAAAAAAAAAAGGAAAAAAAAAGGAAAAAAAATAAAAGGAAAAAAAAGGAAAAAAAAGGAAAAAAGAAAAGAAAAAAAGTAGAAAAATTATTCAAAAATTAAAAGAAATTGATTTGGAATATAATCAATGAGTATAATACCAAACACAATTCTATTTTAGAATCATAAATTTTGGATAGTTACCAAACGAGGTAAAAATGTTTAAAATCTGTTCTTGGGAACGGAATAAAAAAGAATCATTTATGATCAGAATCTACTCCTAGGAACAAAATCGTTACCAAACACGCCATAATTAATAGGTTTTAGCTAAAGAATAATCTAAAGGTTTCAATGATACACAAACTCGTGTGAATTTAAAATTGACATGATTTTGCGCCCCATCTTTGTTTGTTTTTCTTTACTGACCTTACTTAATTCCATACATTGCCACATATTATAGAATTAAAGAGAAATTTAATCGATCTTGAGGGACTTCTACTTTTGACCTTCTAATAAATTCAACTTTTAAGATTTGACTTTTAGTGTTTATTTGGTAACTATTCCAACTGTGACTAATTCTGATTTTTTGTTCTCGGGAGTAGTTTGGGAACATAATCGCGTTTGATAAAATTTTTGTTTCCGGGAACAAATTTCTATTTTTTTGTTTTCGGAAGTAGATTTGGAATAGAATCGAGAATAAAAAAAAAAAAGTTGATTCTTATTCTAGGAACAAATCTAAGAATTAAAACCAACTCTTCTCTTCCATTTTCTCTTCTTCTTCTCTTTTCTTCTTCTTCATCGATCGCCATCCTGTGGTTGCCATCCGCCACCATATGTCATCGCTCGCCACGCCATCGGGTGAGCCACCGTCGGAGGCAAGCCCGCCGTCAATGACAAGGCTTGGCTCGTCAGGCAAGGCCATTGACGAGGCTCGGCCCCCTTGGCCTTGGTGAGCCTCGCCTAGCCCTAGCGAGGCTCGGCCGACGAGGGCCAACCTCGCCGAGGGCTAGTGATGCTCCGGCGGGTCGCCGGTCAAATGCGACTAGCTTGAAGAAGAAGAAGAATAGGAGAAAAAAAGAAAAAAAAAAAGAAAAAAAAGGAAAAAAAAAGTAAAAAAAAAAAAAAAAAAAAGGAAAAAAAATATATAAATTATTTAAAAATTAAAAGAAATTGATTTTGAACAGAATCAATGAGCACAAGATCAAAGGTAATTTTATTTCAGAATCATAAATTTTGGATAGTTACCAAACTGCTTAAAATGCTTATAATCTGTTTTTGGAAAGAGAATAAAAAAGAATCATTTCTAATCAGAATTTATTATCAGGAGCATAATCGTTACTAAACGCGCCCTTATTGACCGATGAGTATTCCTAGTTCTGAAACATCTGCGCACAGGCAATTAGACCATTGAAAATCATGTGAAAGTTTTTTTGCATATCTATTTTTATTTTTAAAATTTTGAGTCTTGACCAGAAATTAGCCTTTTTCTTGAGGAGGCTCATTTTACCTACAAGAAGCCAAAATGCTTCTCGCCCGGTCACAAAATATATGGAAGAAAAAGCAACGATGTGTCTGCTTAATTAGATAGAAATGGGGACTACTGTTGGTGAGTAGAGAATGCGAGAAAAGAGAAGGAGGGCGGCGACAGTGAATAATTTGTAGAAAACAACGACATATTAGAATTGTATATATAAACTTTAGAAAGAATCTCAAGCAATAAATATTGACAACAAAGTTTAAACTACCGATGGACATATTAAATCAATCTTGGATTGCTGTTTATGCGAATATTTTGGTTGTGCTCCGACTCTTATATGAATTAGAGAAAACGTTAGAATCAATGTTGGGTTTCTTATCATGTAATATTTTGAAAGCAGTGGACTGAGTTTACGATAACATAGTACACATTCATTTTTAATTGGAAAGCTTTATAAACTTTGTCTCATTCCTTTTTTGTTTGTTTTGATCGTATAACAAGAAAAATGGAACATTGTTACCACAAGAGAAAGGGAATCTAGAGAAAGGGAATCTAGCTGTCCAATGTTTGGGTTTTCATCTAATAAATATCTCCTCTTTGCCATAAACCCATAAACCTAACAACTCTCTCTCCCTCTCTCTCCCTCCCTCTCTCTCTCTCAATGGCGGAAGAAACCCAGCCAAGATGGGAAGGCAAGCTCACTGCTGAGCTAAAAGGGCCAACACCAGACCAAATGTGGCCATTCTTGGCGGACTTCTGCAACCTCCACAAGTTGCTTCCCACCCTCGACACGTGCCACCACGTTGAGGGCGTCCTCGGCCAGCCGGGCCTTGTCCGGTATGTCGCCTCCACCACGTTTGGCGATGACTCAGACTCGTCGAAGATCAAGTGGGCCAACGAGCGCCTCCTCACAATGGACCCTGGGACAAGTGCTTCAGCTATGAGGTCTTGGACAACAATCTTGGATTCAAGTCCTACGTTGCCACAATTAAAGTGATGCCCATGAATGATGGGGATGGTAAGATGGTCGGGTGCATGATTGAGTGGTCTTTTGTGGCTGATCCTGTTGAGGCTTGGGGGCTCCAAGATATGAAGTCTTTCTTTGATTTTTGCCTCCAATCTATGGCCAAGAAGATAGAAAGTGTAATTCAAGAAACTAGTGGGTGAATTGAGAAAGATGCGATTCCTTTTGTTGATTGACTATGCATGCTTTTAATAATTTCAGTAAGATTGTGTTTGATATCTTAAGGTCATGTTTTGAATTTCTTGGAAATCTAATCTCAGCATGAATTTCCTTTTTCTTTGCTTCATCTTTTTTTTCCCTAACTTTTGATATGTGTATTGATGGTTAAATTTTTTCAATTAATTGTGTAGGGTCATCTCTTGCGAAATTTCTATATGCTGAATTTTTTTTTTATAATATATAAGTTAGGTTATAAGTATAGATGTAGCTAGTCCCCCCTTTTCCAAAATCTTATGCCAGCCTGATGAAGCGATTTTGATCCCATGTGCTCATCATGAGAATTGACTTTCACTGTCCGTATCAGCTAAGCTAGCTTTTTTCTCCTTCAGAAGCCAATTTACTAGTATATGTAAATCAAATTAGTTGTTCACCATCTCATGTTGCTCCAATTTCCATACTAACTTTGTTCGATTTGATCTTGCAATTCAAACCTAATGCAAAAAAAAAAAAAAAAAATTCAAAGAAATCAATAAGGAACAAAAAGAACATTAGTAATTTATATGGTTTAATCTGGAATCAGTATGTACTCCCTAAAGAGAGTCAACCGCAAAAAAATCCATTTTGAATCAGGAGATTTACAACATTACACTTGCTCAATTGCTCAATCATTCTCAAGTGTTTTTAGTCCAATTCATATAACAATGAAAACAAACCTGCAATTTTTATCTCATAATTTCTTACAAAGAACTCTCTAAAAAGTCAGAGAGAAAACCTTAAGACTCTTATTGTTTGCTCTGATGTGTAAACCAAGAAAAATTTTGTTTGTCTTCTTCTGCGAATTGACGACTCATACTGGGAAATTTGGATTTTCTTCTTTTTATATTTAATGTAAGATCAAGCTTAATCAAGTTTTGGACTCCACTAAATTTGCTCGGAGATAATGTTCCAATCAGAGGACATTCAAAATACAGCCAATACTTCTACCTGGGAGTTGCATCTGCAGGCTTAAATTCAAGGCATAAATTAGCACTAAATAAGGTGCTTAAATTTAAATAGGAAAATAAAAAAAATCATAGATTTTCAGTAAGGCTAATTTTTAGATCCACGACTAGTTCAACAGAACTTTCACACACTCACAATCAGATTATTGACATGCATACTTGAAGGTAAAAATGTAACCAAATTCTTTCACATAGCAATCGTCCAACAATAAATTTGTAAATCAATTTTCACACCAACAATGAACCCAGCCAAAAAATAATTGGTAATTTAATTGGGAAAAAAAGCTGGCTATTCAATCAGACAGACATTGGTAAATTTAGACAAGAGTTGGTAAATTTAAGGCATCAGTAAAATAGATAAATAAAAGTTAATAAAAGATCAAAAAGAAAAGTTGGTAATTTCCATACTATACAAAAAGAGTTGATAACTTTATAAAAGTATCACCAAGTTACTAATAAGTTATCAGGAATTCAGGTTGTCGGTAATGTTTTTTACCAATATATTTTTACACTTACCAACTCCAAAATTTCACTAGCATGGAAAGAAAAACCCGCCTTTTGAAAATGGAATAGTATTTTCCTTGTATTTTTTTTTTTAATTATGATTTGGAAATAGGCATTTTAACTTTATAGGATGGGTTCTCAGGTTAGGCAGTATCTCGGGTCTACCCTTCAGGATCTTTGTCGGGTGTCCATTTGTCAAAAACATATTTATACCCCCTCGCTTGCACTAAAAAAAAAAAAAAAACGGCGGCGGACGATGGTAACGTCGTGGTGTTAGATTTTTTTTTTTTTTTTTTTTTTTTTCTAACAGAACACCAGGAAGTTAGATTTCCGGGAAAAGTACTTCTAAAAAAAAAAAATTTTTTTTTTTTTTGAAAAATCAGCGAGAGAACTGAAACCCCTACTTCTCAAGTCTACTTAAATACTATTTTTACATTCTAATTATCTAAAAAATTTAAAGGTAAAACCACACCGGAGCATGAGACTAATTGTCCTAAAGAGACTAATGACAGCGACAACTTCCTAACTCATAATTAAGTACCACGTGGGGATTCTCGTACCTTCCCAAAAGTCTACATTTACAAGCTCTCTATTTGCCCTCTTTTCATGGTTCTGGCAAATGATTCTAAAGCACGGTCCCATTTAGGTCCTATCTGAGACTAGATATGGCCACTTTTCCCTCGGATCCATGATGAGAACGACGAGCTGGGTTGCGTGAGATAATGCGCTGGCTTCTCCCTCTCGTCCGAAGGCACTGACGACATGGTGAGAATTGCCCAATCAAATTATCTAAGGAGTGATTGATCATCTGGTCGAATGAAACTTAAAGCTACAAGATGGTCGACACTAACATCAAGTTCAATTCATACTGGCCGATAGTTAGGGTTATCCCTAAAGATAGAGAAGGTGGAGGTGGTATCAAGTGGTCATTTGTGGTCAATCCTGTGGAAGGATGGGTATTGGAGGTTTGGTGAGCAAAGTATATGAGGTGGGTTTACAAGGTATGGCTAAGAAAATGGAGGATTCATTTGAGAATAAAATGAGCTGACAGCTATGGTGTTGATTTTGTATATCCTGGTTTGTTTTGTGTTGGTTCTGGGGCTTCCATTACTGTGATGCTACTCCCTTTTGTTCTCTTTTTCTTTTCTTCATACACGGCCTTCTAATTAAAGGCCATTATTAACATAAAATACGCAATTTATGCTTTTATGGATAAATGTACGAAATGTTCTAAAATTTATAATAAAAGTAAAATCGATCTTGAAATTAATAAAAATGTGCAATCAAAATTTTTCATTGGGTCATTAATTTTTCGGCGACTGAAAACACCTATGTAGATTATTTCAATCGTTTCTCTCTACTACGTATCCACTACAAGGATTATTTTTATTTATTTTTATTATTCATCATTTTGCTTTTCTTCTTTCTTTTCCCCTCTTCCTTGAGGAGGGTCACCACCGCCACCCGGTGCCGCTAGCCTCAATAGATGGACCCGCATCCACTGTGGCCGATGCAGCCACCACCACCACCTGCATCCGCCCTCTCATCGAATCTTCTCGCATTCATCAAAGGACACTCTTAGGTTTATCATCTTAAAATGGAAAAAGAAGAATGGAACTTCTTCAAATTCCCTTTCCTTTAATCAGATCAAAACAAAATCAACATTTGAAAGCAGAAAGCTAAAACCTATTGATTATGTGGTGAAGCCATCCATGATGGAAATATATCAGTAGATAGAGAGAATTCGACTGATTGATGGGAGCACTCATCGTGATGCTCCGATTTTACTCCAACCTTTTCTCCTCCAAAACCCTTTTAAAGATATTTCAATCTGCAAGTTTTGATTGTTCCTACAAGAACATCCTTTTTATTTTATTTTTTTGGCAAAATATTTTCCTTTCTTCCTTATCATTCTTTCGTTGCATCGGCATGCCCCCTCACTCGACTCCTAATTTTCTTTTCCAAATTTGGTTTATTGTTTTCTCTCACTTTTTTTTTCAACTTCTTTCTATCATAGCACTCAATAAATACCACATAGCATCACGTATCATAGAAAATTATTTAAAATTATCATGTTGGTGTTTCCATTGTTTACATTGAACGGAGCTGATAGAAGTACTGGATTACATTAAATATAAGATTTATGACTTAATTGCACTTTCATAATTAATTTTAAGAGTTTTAGTTAAAGGAAGAAGTGTAATTTTAGTTTTTTGATTTCGTCATTCCCCACACTCAACTTTATTGTTAAAGATGAAAAACTATAAGTTTGCATTGACAAAATTGCATGAGATTTAGTCTAGCTACAGTGATTTTTACTTTTTAATGTTTTAATATTAGGTTAATATTACGAAAAACCCTAAATTAACATCTACACCTGTAACAAATTTACCATAAACTAATTTTTGATCACAAAAACCTTAAATTTATATATGTGTAACAAATTTACCTTCTATTAAATTTGACTAATACCATGAAAAAACAAAATCGGTACACATGTGACAAATGGAAAATCAAACCTAAAATTTGAACTAAAAGATATCTTTTTGGATACTAGTGTAAACACTTTTATTGTTATTTCAAAAAAATATAATTAACATGGTTAGCACTCCCTCCATCATTAGCTCAGGTAGTCCCCATTTTTGGTGTTTTAGTCACCTTCCGATAGCTCCCTTAATGTTGTGCGAGGTTTCGGAAGAAACTCTCTATTATAACGAAAGACTTCATTAATGGTTGGGAATGAACTTGGGTGGTTGAATCAATGAGAGACATGTCTCCAATGCCAGAAGTCCCCAATCACCGATCAAATTAGGGATTACTCTTTTCGCACTAACGTTAAGAGAAAATGAAAGCTTCTTCAATAATCTTTTGATCAAGGAGATGATATACTTTTCAACTGTCATGTGTCATTAATTTTCTGGTAAAATTCAATGGAAACTAGTGGAGGATAAATTGGTTGCAAAGTATACCGGTTTGGATATATGATAAACTTGTCACATATATCATTTCGAGTTTTTCGTAATATTAACCTTTTAATTTTTAACATTTATGATTTGACTTTTCTTCGCCACTGAGTATTCACAGTTCTGAAAACATCTATGCATGGACTACCGGGCCACTTGGGCTCTGCACAAAGCCAGATGCTTCTCCCTCACGGTCACAGAATGTAAGAACAAGTTATCTCCTACTTCAACTTCGTGTTTCCGCTTGATTTGATTAATCGTAAGGATCTTACAATCATACGCATTCATTTTATTTAGAAGCTTTAAAAACTTTGTCTCACTCCTTTTTTCCTTTGTTTGATTGTATACCAAAGAAAAGGGAATCTAGCCACGCCAACAGAAAGGGAATCTAGCTGCCTCATGTTTGGGCTTCATCTAATATATGCCTCCATCTTTGCCAGAAACCCAACAACTCTCTGTCTCTGTCTCTGTCTCTGTCTGTGTGTCGATGACAGAAGAAACCCAACAAAGGTGAGAAGGCAAGGTCAACTGAAAGAGCTAACGCCAGACGAAGTGTGGCCTCCACAAGTTGCTTCCCATCCGCGACACGTGCCACCGAGTCGAGGGCATCCCGGGCCAGCTTGGGCTTGTCCGGCACATTGCCTCCACCACAATCAGCGACGACTTAGACCTGTTGAAGATCTCGTGGGCCAGGAGCGGCTCCTCATGATGGACCCTAGTGAGAGAAGTGCTTCAGCTATGAGGTCTTGGACAACAATATTGGGCTCAAGTCCTATGTTGCCACAATTAAAGTGATGCCCATGAATGATGGGGATGGCAAGATGGTTGGGTGCATGATTGAGTGGTCTTTTGTGGCTGATCCTGTCGAGGGTTGGGCTGTCCAAGATATGAGGTCCTTCGTGGACTTTTTTTTTCCCCCCACCGACTCCTGCTCATTCGAAATTTTATTAATTATCTTGCTATGAATAAAATATATATCTGTGTGTATAAATAAGCCGTGTATTTAATCTCTCTTCATGCATGTTTTGGCATAAAAAAGGAGCACCAAAACATGGATCAAATGGAGTCCCAATCAGGTCACAAGTGGGAAGGGAAGGTCTCTACCAGAGTCGCAAAGGCCAGTGCAGACCAGATCTGGCCACTCTTCGTGGATTTCTTCAACCTCCACAAATGGTTCCCAGGCCTATCCGATTGCTATGGCATCCACGGCGAGAACGGCGAGCCCGGTTGCGTGCGATATTGTGCCGGCTTCTCCATTTCGTCCGGAGGCACAAGTGACCCCGGCGAGAATCGCCCCATCAAGTGGTCCAAGGAGAGACTCGTCGGTGTAGATACGCTCGGACGAAGCTTAAACTACGAGATGGTCGACTCCAACAACGGGTTCACTTCATATGCGTCGACAGTCAGAGTCATCCCTGGTGACGGAGACGGCGAGGGCGGGTGCACGATCGAATGGTCATTCACCGTAGACCCGGTGGAAGGGTTGGTGCTGGAAGATTTGGTGAGGAAATATGAGGTGGGGTTGCAAGGCATGGGCAGGAAGATGGAGGATTCCATCTCTCTGATGTGACGCAAAGTCTTGCTAGCTTGTTTTTTTCTTCAGGCGCGTCGTTTTCATGTGAAGGCAATTATTCATGTAAGAGAGGAGTGCGGTGTTTGTGGTCCGGTCGTGCTTGTAATTTCATCGGTAAAGTGGACCACACAGGCTTGAAAGCTCCAACAATTGCAATCGCATTCGAGGTTCAGGAAATCAAATTTTCTGACGACGATTGTAGGAGAATGAAACATCGTATTTGCGTGGCTTATTTCAATCGTTTCTCTGTCGCCATCATCGACCGTCGACGGTGCTAGACGCCATAGATGGGCCTCCGTCCACTACGGCCGCCAATACCTGCATCGGCCCTCTCATCAAGTCGCGTCGTAGTCATCAAAGCAAACTCCAATTTTGAAGGTCTTGAGCTGGGAAAAGAGGAATCGAACTTCTTCAAAACCCTTTTCCTTTAATCAAATCAAACCGGTAAGTGAACAGTCGAGAGCACAAAGCCAAAACCTATCAATCGCGTGGTGGACCCATCGATGATAGAAAGATATCAGCAGATGGATGGGACTGGAGCACCCATCGCGATGCTCCGATCTGATCATCCTCCACCTCTTCCTGTCCAAAACCCATTCGAAGTTGAATAGTACGTCCGATATTATTTCCAAATTGAATTGTCCCAATTATTTATCTGTATCTCAAGGGAGCTGACTTTCAATCCCGCTATAGGAAAAATTATTTAAAAGATCCTAAATATTTCAATTTAGTCAATTTAATTTTTAACCTTTTTGTCAAATTAGTCTATTGGACTAATTTTAGTGAAAAATTGATACCATGGACTTGAAAAATTTCTAGAATTTTTCATTATTTTTTAAAATTTCTAGAATTTTTCATTATTTTTTAAAATTTCTAGAATTTTTCATCTATAACAATGGTTGGGTGCACGATTGAGTGATCCTTTGTGGCTAATCTAGTTGAGTGGTGGGGGCTCCAAGATATGAGGTCTTACTTTGATTTTTGCTACCAATATGTGGCCAAGAAGACAGAAAGTGCAATTCAAGAAGCTAGTGGGTGAAGGCAGAAAGATGTGCTCTCTTTTTTATTGATTATGCATGCTTTAAATACTTGTGGTATGACTCTGTTTAATCTCTAAGGTTGTGTTTTGCATTTCCTGGAGCTTCAATCTCAGCATGAACTTGTGAAGTTTCTGTATATTGACTTTTTCTTCTTTTTTGCTTTTAATAATCCATTGTATAGGTTACAAGTATAGAGGTCCCCCGCTTTCCCCCCTTCTCTAAAAAGTTGTGGAAACCTGATTATGCGATTTTGATCCATGTGCTCATTGCAAGAATTTACTTACGAAGTCCGTATCAGCTAAGCTGGCTTTTTGCTTCTTCAGAAGCCAATTTGTTAATATATGTAAATCAAATGAATTGTTCACTATCACACCTTTCCATAATGACTTTGTTAAAAGTTTGTAATTACTAAACATTGTGAAATAATACAGAAGTTAATAGATCTTGCAATTCAAACCTAATACAAAAAGAAGAAGATATCAAAGAAATCAATAAAGAACAACAAGAACATCAAAGATTATTGTGGTTCGGTTGGAGTTTCAACACGTACTCCTTAGAGAGAGTCACCCGCATAAAAATCTACCATGAATCAAGCATCCATCTTGCTCTACTTAGAACTTGTGAGCTATCGATTAGTTGATTTAGCTTAAATTTTGTTGCATAGAAATTGCTAAGTAAAAATGTAAGAATAGTGAATAAGGATAATGTGATTGTTGCCAATATACTCTAAATTATTTCCTCTCTAGCCCGAAAAAATAATTGCCTTATTAGATAAAAATAATCGGAAACTATCGTTGTTTTCAAGATAAAAATACACCATGAAGTTCATGTTTGAGCCAGTGTTGGAAGGTTATAAAGGAAAAACCAATTCATATAAAATACACATCACCATATTAGAAAATCGGAAACTATCACCGTTCACTAATTAATCCTTTGATTCATGATGAATGCAAAAAGGAATAGTAACAATAGGACCCAAGGAAGGTCAATCAACCAAAGTATTTCACCAAGCAAAATTTTCATCAACAGATTGCATGCAACACATCCGAGAGCTAGAGCAATTAGATCATACATAATTTGGAACCTTGTGTCCATATCCTGCCTTCCCATCTCGGAGAGTAATTTCTGCCGAACAATCTTGATTGCTACACAAATAAGCATAATGATAGGTGCACCGGTAATGTTGGCTAGACTTGAATAGCCGTGCCAATCCTTGATGAGTTGAAGCAAGGCTTCCACCAAGGAATCAAGTTGTTGATTGTATTCTGCAGCAATTTGAGCCATGTGCTCTATTCCATTGCTTGAAATTAAAATCAGCAGATTACTTATTAGACAACCGGTCCAAATGCAACATTGAAAAGGACGAGTTCACCTAATCTATGCTGAGGGGACAAAACAGTGTTCGAGTAATGGAACACACACGGGGGAAATGATCGAAGATAGGAAGTTCCTTTTTAGGAAAGGAAATCGAGACTGCATGATTTTACTTTTAGTCCTCCAATATATTGGAGGCTGGACTACAACAGTGAAGAGATGTTGTGGCTTGACGCTGGTGCTTACCGCAGACTACGATGATTGGCTGGAATGTTGTTTGCCATTAACCTATGAGTTTTGAGTGATTGCTCTCTTCCTTCCTTGTCCATAGTAAAACTTGTTGTGAGGTTGCAAGTTGAGCAAACATATTTGTAGACCAATGTGAGGTCTTCTCTTCAGGGGAGAGTCCTACCTCTCCTTAGGTAGAGGAGTGAAGTACTCGTCCTTTCCGTTGGACCTCTTGGTCAAAAGACACTCATTTGTTTACTTGTCTTGAGCTATTTGTTTAATTCTCTTGTCATCATCAAATGTAGAGAATCGGATGCAATCATTTTTTTTTATCCTATTGAACAAATGACTATTCTATGTCAGTCCTCTCGAATCACATGATTACTATCTTCCTTCCTTGTCCATAGTAAAACTTGCTGCAAGGATGCAAGTTGAGCAAACATATTTGTAGACCGATGGGAGGTCTTCTCTTCAGGAGAGAGTCCTCCCTCTCCTTAGGTAGAGGAGTGAAGTACTCGTCCCTTCCGTTGGACCTCTTGGACAAAAGACACTCATTTGTTTACCTGTCTTGAGCTATTTGTTTAATTCTCTTGTCATCATCAAATGTGGAGAATCGGATGCAATCATTTGTTTTATCCTATTGAACAAATGACTATTCTATGTTAGTCCTCTCAAATCATATGTTTAATTCTCTTGTGATCACCAAATGCAAATTCTCTAAAAACTCATAAAAAAAATACTAAACCTATTATACAATGGCCGATTTAGTTATAAACATTTCAATTTAGCCGATTTAATCCTAAATCTTTTGACAGTATTTTAATGTAACCCATATGTTCAATTTTGTTCGAAATCATTGATGTGGTGATCTAGTCAGCATCGGATCTCCTACTGGAAAGTATCTCCATAACACCTAGAAACGTTTCCCCATCCACACTACAAACACTTGTTCACAAAACAAAACACAAAAAGCTACAAGGTAAATCCCATGCTTACTAGCTAGAAACAAGGGAAAGCTAATTGTAGGTCTTATCTTGTTGTTGTTGTTGTTGTTGTTGTTTTTTTTTTTTTTTTTTTTTTTTTTTTTTTTTTTGAGGAAATGCAAATATGACTTTCAATTAATTTTTTGTTCTTAATATGAGTTTCTCTTAACAAAAGAAAGGAATAGAATGTGTGTTCAGTCGTGTCTCTTCATTGATGTGACAGAATTTTCACACCCGCTAACTTTAGGAGAAGTTTCAAATTCTTTCCGAATTTGTGATCTTAAAAAAGAAACAATAATTTATTATGGCATTTCACTTGTTTATATAATGGTGTTCACACTTGAGAGGGATTATTCCCCACTACTAATCATACTCTATTCAATTACAAAATGGATAGTTTATTATGGCATTTACTTGTTTATATAATGGTGTTCACACTTGAGATGGATTATTCCCCACTACTAATCATACTCTATTCAATTACAAAATGAAAATCAGGAAAACTTACCAATTCGCACAAAAAAGCTCAATGACTGCCAGAAATGATCTCACTTTTCGCTAGATTTACACCCACCGAATATACTCTATTGTGAGTACAACCTAAGAAGACCGTCACTCTCCGAAAGCCTTTCGTGACGTGTCCGATACTCCGACACGTGTCCGACATGCTCTGACATGTTCTGACACACGGTCAACGGGTGTCGGAAAATTCGGCACGTGGTCAACTCTTCCCGACACGCTCCGACACGTGAGTCCGAAATTCCGACACGTACTGGGTCAATTTTAAAAATTTTCAATACTCAAGGGGTCAAAATGTAAATATATGAAAAAATAATGAAAATAACAAAAATAAAAGGGAAAGAAGAAAATTCTTACTCTCAAGTTTCTCACTTATAAGTTCTGATCTTCCCATGAGTGATGATGGTTAGAATGCCTCTCATCTCGTCGGCGTCGTTCCGTTGCCCCAACATACTAAAAAGTTATAATTTTTTTTGCTTTTTTCCGTCTCTCGCAAGCATCACTTGCGAGTTATCTCTTTTGGTTTATGTTATCGGCTTGTGAGTTATCTCAAACATTTTCCGTAGCTAATTTAGTGGTTTCCTTTTCTTTTGGTCATACTTCAAGAGTTCTTGTCCTGGATTTTCATTTTTCTCGAACCTTGTTTTGCAGAGGAGCTCCAAGCTAGTCTATATCATGAACTCCGAACTTTGTCTAGGACTATAAGAAATCTCACTAATCTCCGACAAGTATAAAACAAAACATGACATGTTCCTTCAAGTTTACTCTGTCATGTTTGCAATTTTTGAATTTCTCGTTCAATATATGTCAAATTAAAACAATGAATGATATTAACAAATGTTGGATTTATATTTTTGGTGTAAATTAATTCTATGCACTTTTTATTATTATTTATTTATTTTTGCATTTATATATAAAAATATATTTAATATATAATGTGTTGGAACGTATTGAAATTCTCTATTTTTTGATAAATGACGTGTCGGCGTATCGTGTCGTGTCGTGTCGCGTATCGCGTGTCCGTGTCGGTGCTACATATAGTACAACCCAGTATGCTCTCAAAGAAATGTGAGGAAACACACTGGCAAGTGAAAGATGCCCCTCTCAATTGGGCTCTTAAGTGTCGAACAATATAATTTTAGAATACGTCCACAACTTCACCTAGTGCAGAGTTTTTTTTTTTTTTTTTTTTTTTAATTTATCAAAAACATTTTGTACCGTCTCGTACTCACCCAAATAAATAAATAAAAAGTCTAACACCATAAAGTTAATTTTCGGTGAAGACAACTTTCTTGAAAGAGATATTACAACCAATACGTAAATTGAGCTAGACAACTGAACCCCCCTACTCCTTACGTCGACAGCCACGACAAAGCACCCTGTAGGTTTCTTGCTTGAATAATTTATTACTCGATTTCGGTCGAACATTAAAATAGTTGCCCTAGAGAGATCAGTCAATGCCAAATGTGCTTTCCCTACCGACTCCTGCTCATTCGAAATTTTATTAATTATCTTGCTATGAATAAAATATATATCTGTGTGTATAAATAAGCCGTGTATTTACCACCGGCCTTGGTGGCGAAGTTGGATAAGACCTCTTCGGCGTCATGATGTCGGGGTGGTGATGTTTTGGCATTTACCCTGCGGCGGTATGTACTGCTTTAGTAAGGTGACGAACGGCTGACGGGTTCCTTGCATTACCAAAAAAAAATAAAAAATAAGCCGTGTATTTACTCTCTCTTCATGCATGTTTTGGCATAAAAAAGGAGCACCAAAACATGGATCAAACGGAGTCCCAATCAGGTCACAAGTGGGAAGGGAAGGTCTCTACCAGAGTAGCAAAGGCCAGTGCAGACCAGATCTGGCCACTCTTCGTGGATTTCTTCAACCTCCACAAATGGTTCCCAGGCCTATCCGATTGCTATGGCATCCACGGCAAGCACGGCGAGCCCGGTTGCGTGCGATATTGTGCCGGCTTCTCCATTTCGTCCGGAGGCACAAGTGACCCCAGCGAGAATCGCCCCATCAAGTGGTCCAAGGAGCGACTCGTCGGTGTAGATCCGCTCGGACGAAGCTTAAACTACGAGATGGTCGAGTCTAACAACGGGTTCACTTCATATGCGTCGACGGTCAGAGTCACCCCTGGTGACGGAGACGGCGAAGGCGGGTGCACGATCGAATGGTCATTCACCGTAGACCCGGTGGAAGGGTTGGTGCTGGAAGATTTGGTGAGGAAATATGAGGTGGGGTTGCAAGGCATGGGTAGGAAGATGGAGGATTCCATCTCTGTGATGTGACGCAAAGTCTTTGCTAGCTTGTTTTTTCTTCAGGCGCGTCGTTTTCATGTGAAGGCAATTATTCGTGTAAGAGAGGAGTGCGGTGTTTGTGGTCCGGTCGTGCTCGTATTTTCATCGGTAAAGTGGACCACACAGCCTTGAAAGCTCCGACAAGTGCAATTGCATTCGAGATTCAGGCAATCAAAATTTCTTACGACGATTGTAGGAGACTGAAACATCGTATTTGCGTGGCTTATTTCAATCGTTTCTCTGTCGCCATCATCGACCGTCGACGGTGCTAGACGCCATAGATGGGCCTCCGTCCACTACGGCCGCCAATACCTGCATCGGCCCTCTCATCAAGTCGCGTCGTAGTCATCAAAGCAAACTCCAATTTTAAAGGTCTTGAGCTGGGAAAAGAGGAATCGAACTTCTTCAAAACCCTTTTCCTTTAATCAAATCAAACCGGTAAGTGAACAGTCGAGCACAAAGCCAAAACCTATCAATCGCGTGGTGGACCCATCGATGATAGAAAGATATCAGCAGATGGATGGGACTGGAGCACCCATCGCGATGCTCCGATCTGATCATCCTCCACCTCTTCCTGTCGAAAACCCATTCGAAGTTGAAAAGTATGTCCGATATTATTTCCAAATTGAATTGTCCCAATTATTTATCTGTATTTCAAGTCAGTTTGACTTTCAATCCCGCTATAGGAAAAATTATTTGTAAAATTCTAAATATTTCAATTTAATCAATTTAATTTTTAACATTTTTGTCAAATTAGTCTATCTGACTAATCTTTGGTAAAAAAATTGATACAATGGACTTGAAAAATTTCTGGAATTTTCATTAATTTCTTTGTTTTCCTTTTTTTTATTTATTGTTAAGGGCCAGCCAAGACCCGACGACCACCTTGGCCATCAGGTGAGGGTTCACTGCCCTAGCATGTGGCTAACTAGATGCAGGCTCGCGGCCCTCGCTAGTCACGTGCAAGGGCAGTAGTCGTGTGAGCCCCCTGGTTGTGAGTAATGGTTGTGAGCCCTCGCCCATTGGGTAGTGAGGGCTCATAGGTCCTCGCCCAGTGGCTGGTAGGGGTGTGCTGTGAAACCGCCCGAACCGGGCCGGGCCGGACCGGTCGGTTTTGGGCGGTCCCACGGTCGTCGAGTTCTCTGTTCCTAATCTTGGAGCGCGGCCGGGTTGGTCAGGTTCGGTTCCAAGGTGGGAACCTGGACCGACCGAACCAACCTGGACCAGACCAAATTTTTTTATATATAATTTATATTCATATAATATATAAACACATATAATATATGAATATTATATATTTAAACTTATTCGTGCAATCGGAATTGCAATTTAGGTAACAACCTCTTATGTGGCCAAGAGACCACCAAAACTCTTGTTGTTACTCTTTATTTATAGAAAAAACTCTCCTCATGCTCACACTCTCTCTCTTGCTCCCCTCACTTGCAAACAACAAGGCACTTCAAGCCTTAAAATGTCTCATATCGACTAAACATTCAAAGTATATAAGAGAGATTGTCTATAAAACCTAAGCCAAGCACAACCTTTAATCACATTGTTCATGGGTTTTATGCTTAAAATTAAGCATGAAACACATAAACTATGATTGATATTCACACAAGTGAAGTTTGAATATTTTGCGTGGAAACATGTGTGAGTAGTTTTATTAGATTGCTTTGGAAACCGAATTTGATTGATCGGTCCGGAGCATGATTATTCTTTAGTGAATGGTAATTCTTTAGTGAAAAAGAAAGTGCCAATTCTTTTGGACCGGGCCGAACCGATGGTCCGGTGCTGTTCTCGGTCCTAAGACCAATGGCCGGTCCACGGTTCCCAAAATTGGGAACCGATTCTCCCCGATCCGGTTCCCACTTCCACCTTGGACCGGAGCGAACCGAACCGATCACCCCTAGTGGCTGGTGGCGGTTGTCGAGCCTTGGCGGTGGCTGGCAACCCCTTACCTACCCTTAACAATAAAGAAAAGAAAAGAAAAGAAAAGAAAAGAATCAATTATAAAAAATTTAGTAAAATTCAAACAAATAAAAGATAAATTAACAAAATTTTCCTATCAATGTTAGCTATGCCACATAAGATGTTCGGCATTCACATCATCAATTTTCTTACCAAAATTGGCCAATTAGACCACATTGACAAATTTTTAAAATGGCTTAGAACTAATTTTGCCAAATTAGAATGGATAAATTTAAGATTTTTTGGGTAATTTTCCCTCATACATGGAAGCTTCCACTTATGATGAAAAGAATTAATTCGCCAGCAAAGCAAATATTACCATAGTCTCCCAAGTCCCTCGAGTTTCCAAATAATTATAAAACCATGTATGCAAAGTTGTAAACATGATGAAAATGTTAGCAATTTAATTGTGTTCTTCTGTGGAAAACGGTATAACTTGTAAAATTGTTACTGAGGAAAAAAAGATGAAAATACTCGGCTAATATAATAGTTGGGAAACATGTTAGAGACCGCCAGCGGATAAATAGAAATTTCCGGATAGAAATTAAGTTATTGACTTTGAGATGTATGTGTATGCAGCCAGAATATAGATTTGAACAACAATATCCTAAATTTAGTTACTCACTTTAACCATCTGACTCAATGGGGCACAAATTATAATTTTCAAAGCACGAATATCTAAAATGAATTGTATACCAAGAGAAGGGGAATTTAGCTACCACATGTTTGGGCCTTATCTAATAAACGTCTCCATCTTTGCCATAGACCCAACAGTCCTCTCTCTCTCTCTCTCTCTCTCTCTCTCTCTCTCTCTTTCAATGGCAGAAGAAACCCAACCAAGATGGGAAGCCAAGCTCACTGCTGAGCTGAAAGGACCAACACCAGACCAAGCGTGGCCATTCTTGGCAGATTTTTGTAATATCCACAAGTTGCTTCCCTCCATTGACACTTGCCACCAAGTTGAGGGCGTCCCAGGCCAGCCCGGCCTCGTCCGATACGTCGCCTCCACCACATCCGGCGACAATTCAGACCCGTCGAAGATCAAATGGGTCACCGAGCGGCTCCTTATGATGGACCCTAGTGAAAAGTGCTTCAGCTATGAGGTCGTGGACAGCAATATTGGGATCAAGTCCTATGTTGCCACAATTAGATTGATGCCCGTGAATGATGAGGATAATAAGATGGTTGGGTGCACGATTGAGTGGTCTTTTGTGGCTGATCCAGTTGAGCGGTGGGGGCTCCAAGATATGAGGTCTTACTTTGATTTTTGCTGCCAATATGTGGCCAAGAAGATAGAAAGTGCAATTCAAGAAGCTAGTGGGTGAAGGCAGAAACATGTGCTCCCTTTTTTTATTGATTATGCATGCTTTGAATACTTTTAGTATGACTCTGTTTGATCTCTAAGGTTGTGTTTTGCATTCCTGGAGCTTCAATCTCAGCATGAACTTGTGAAGTTTCTGTATATTGACTTTTTCTTCTTTTTGGCTTTTAAGAATCCATTGAATAGGTTACAAGTATAGAGGCCCCCCCAAACCTTCTCTTTCCTCCCTTCTCTAAAAAACTTATGGCAACCTGATTATGTGATTTTGATCCATGTGCTCGTTGCAAGAATTTACTTCCAAAGTCCTTATCAGCTAAGCTGGCCTTTTGCTCCTTCAGAAGCCAGCCAGTTTGTTAATATATGTAAATCAAACTAATTGTTCACCATCTCACGTTTCCATAATGACCTTGTCAAAAGTGTATAATTACTAAACATTGTGAAATAAATAAGGAAGTTAATAGATCTTGCAATGCAAACCTAATACGATAAGAAGAAGATAACAAAGAAATCAATAAAGAACAACAACATCGGAGATTAATATGGTTTGGTTGGAGTTTCAACATGTGCTCCTCAAAGAGAGTCACCCACAAAGAAATCTACCATGAATCTAGAGAATTACAGAATTATAAGTGCTCAATCGCTCTCAAGTCTTTTCCAATCCCATATAACACTCAAAGCAAAATTACAAGAATGATTTTACAATCTCTCACTGAAAACTCACTAAAAATACTCACTGTGAAAAAACACTAACACTATTCTTTTTTGTTTTGTTGTGTACTAATTGAGAAAACTTTCATTTTTTTATGTTCTTATGTTACATGATGTGGACTCCACTAAATTTGCTTGGAAATAATGTCCTAATTCAGAATACCTTCAAAGTATGGGCCACACTTCTATCGGATTGGTTTCATATATAAGCTCAAACTTGAGAAATAATTTAACACTAAATAAGTTGCTTCATTTATCTCTTCTTCTTCCTCTTTTTCTCTCTTTCCTTCTTTAAACCTTTTTTTTCATCTCTTGTGGAGGGGAGGGATTTGATCTAAATCTCCCCCTCCCCTCCTAGTTCCTTTTCCTTTTATTTCCTTTTGTTTCTTTTCTAATTCTTCCAATTTAGTTTTAGATCTAGGAGTTTTGCTCTCTCAATTTTATATTTGGGAGCTTTTCTCTCCGATCTAATTCAAGATTTTGGAGTTTTAATGAATAAGTGTTTCCGTCTCCAGTTTCAATGGTATTCACAGTTTCGACACTCTATACTCGTTCAATGTATTTCCATTCAAAGTTTTGGCACTTCATATTGGCTACAAGGCTCGCTCTCACAAGTGTCAGATTTGATATTTTTCAACATATTTATGTTTTGACACTCTATATTCATTCAACGTATTTCCATTCAAAGTTTTGGCACTTCGCATTGGCTATAGGGCTCGCTCTCACAAGTGTCAGATTTGATATTTTTCAACATATTTATGTTGTCTCCGTATGGTGATAATGCTGGGGACGCCGAGTCGCCGACCCTAGGCACACACCGTTAAAAGGAAAAGTTGTAATTACAAATGGAAATCTCAATGTATGCTTATCATTGATGGTACTATGTGATTCGATGACTAATTGCCAATCTTTTCGCTTACATCCAGTTACAAATCTATTCTTGAAAGATAAGGTTGTGATGATCTTTGTCAATCATGCTCTTATGAAACATCTTGATTTTTGGTTTTTTTTTTTTTTTTTTTTTTTTTTTTTTTTTTTGGGAGCTCTATGGGTTTGTTTTCTTATTGTGACTTTTGAAATTCTTTTTATGTATCCGTTTGGTAATGAATGGAAATTTCTTTTTGACCAAAAAAAAAAAAGGTGCTTCATTTCACTTAAGGAAAAGAAAAATATATATAGATTTTGATATGGATAATTATTAGAACTGCCTGCCAGCGTAACAAAACTTTCATACACTGCACAATTGGATTATGGAAATGTATATTTGAAGGGAAAAATGTAACCAAATTATTTCATGTGTCACCCATCAAATGATTAATTTATGAATCAGCTCTCACACTGGCCATAGACCTAGCCAAAAACTATTCAGTAAGGCGTCGGAAATAAAGAAAAATGAAATTTCATAAAAGATTAAAATATTTGATAATTTGCCTACGATAAAAAAGAGTTGTTAAATTCATAAAAGTATTGCTAAGTTACTAATAAATACCAGAAATTTAGGTTATTTGTCATGTCCTTCACCATTTTATATTTTATATTTTTTTTATTTACAGTTGCCAACTCCTTAAAAATTTTAATGTCACGCAAAGAAAAGCCGCTTTTTGAAAATGAAATAATATGATTTGTCTTGCTTCATTTTCCTCGTATCTTGATTATGATTTGGAAATATAAAATTTTCTTACATTCTTATTATCTTTAACATGTGAAGTCAACCACCACACCAAAGCAATTTGAATAATCAATTACTCGATTTCTGCCAAACATTTAAATGGTTGTCCTAGAGAGATTAGTCGATGCCCTAGAAAGCTTCACCTTCAATGCAGAATTCCTCGTGATTGTCAGAGAGATCCAAAGCTTCACATGATTTTGAACATTTGGCACACTGAAATTTAGAAAAGTCCCATCACCAAATGTGTTTTCTACCTACTCCTCCTTATTTAAAATTTAAATAACTTGCTATACCGGTCACGATCCCTCGACCAAAAGTTGTAGTTCCCCAACTCAAAGTCTATATATAAATATATATAGCTCTCTATTAACTCTCTGTTCTTGCATGTTTTGTCATATAAAAAGGAGTATTAAAACATGGATCAAGCAGAGTCCCAATTAGGTCACAACTGAGAAGGCAAGGTCTCCACTAGAGTCAGAAAGGGTGGTACCAGTGCAGACTAGATATGGCCACTCTTCATGGACTTCTTCAACCTCCACAAATGGCTTCTGGGCCTATCTGATTGCCATGGCATCCATGGCAAGAATGGCGAGCCCGATTGCAGGCAATACTACATCGGTTTCTCCCTCTCTTCTAGAGGCACTAACAACACCAGCGAGAATCGTCTCTTCAGTTGGTCCACGGAGTGATTGGTCAATATAGATCCGATCAGACGAAGCTTATGCTACGAGATGGTGGACTTTAACATCGGGTTCACTTCATATGTGTCGACAATCAAAATCAACCCCGCCGATGGAGACAACAAAGGTGATTGAGTGGTCATTTGCTATCAATATGGTGGAAGGGTGGGCTTTGGAGGATTTGGTGAGGAAATATGAGGTGGGGTTACAATGCATGGCTAGTAAGATGGAGGATTTGTCGAGGAGAACTGGGCAACAATCTAAAACTAAACTCAATCCTAAATCAATTTCTTCCCCAAAACTAAACTGACCAAAATCAATTTGGCCCTAATCACAACCAGCCAATATAACCTTAGAATAAGTAATATAACGCCAAATTGATAAGAAGAGTTAACAATAACACCAAGAATTTAACATGGAAATCCAAAGCAGAAAAAAATCACGGACCACCTAAAACTTCCACTAATCACTAAGAATAGTATGATATATAAAGTATTCTTCTCTAGTCACACATTAGAGACTTAACATCAACATTATAACAATTTTTTTTTTTTTTTACCACAAATGGTGGATTGACAAATTCGGATTAAGAAAACTCTAACCGCTATCAGAGAATTTGGAGGAGATTCTTAAAATGAATCAAATCATTACCCTCAATCTCACAAACAACATATTCAACTTTGAGCCAATTTTGTCAACGTTTGGCCTTCGAATTGGGACCACAAAATCTTAGCTATCTTCTTCTTCTTTCTCCCTATCTCTTGGTGCTCTCTCAGGTGGGCACTCAATTTTCTTTCTCTTCCCTCGCTCACTTGCATGAAGCAACCCTCTTGCTCTTTTTTTTTTTTTTGTTCTTTTCTTTGCTTTTTGACTTTTCCTCCTTTTTTTTTCTTTTGTTTTATGCTAGCCAGGACAGCATGAAGATGGACCCAATCAACAAATCTCCCCCTCCATCTTATGTGGGAAGTTCCATCATACCCGCTTTGTTTAAAAAAAGTCAAATTTTACCACAGGCAATGCATCCATTATCTTTAGTGTGGACTTTCTCAAATAAGAAGAGCTTATTTTCTAACTTTTCTTGGATCCAATGATATTTCACATCACTATGTTTCGATCTTGAATACAACACAGAATTTTTGTTGAGATTAGATAACACTCATATTATCACAATACATAAAAAACTTCCTCTTGCTTCAAGCCTAACTCTTGTAGGAGTTTCTACATCTACAAAAGTTCTTTACCTCCTTTGGTGATAGCAGTATACTCAGCTTTAGTTGTAGACAAAACAACACATTTTTACAATCTTGATTGTCATGAAATAGCTCCCCTTGCAGAAGGTTATCATATAACTCAATGTGGGTTTTCGAGAATTAATACCACATCTAAGTAGTCACTTAACTTAGGTTTCGCATTTCCATAACACAAGTAAAATCTAGAAGTACCCTTGAGATACCATAAAATCCATAGTCTTGTACAAACCATAACTTACATTGAACTACCTAATGCCAATGCATAATGAATTTTCTTCATTTCTTCTTTCTCTTTCTCACATGTAGGATACTCATGCAAGTGAAGTACTTAATAGTTTACATGTGTTTATATTGAATATTTCAAGTACTTTTTCAATATATCTTTCTTAAGATAACCAAAGTTTCTTGTTCTTTTGATCACGAGTAAGTTGGGATTTGCTTGGCTGGGCCTAGGTCCTTTATTGTAAAAGCTTTACTCGACTCATCTTTTAAGCTCTTGATTTTCTTAATATTATGCTCAACAATCAACATGTCATTATCTAGAATGGGAGAATAAGAAAATTATTACATGATAATTTTTTTTTTAATGCTAGCTGGGCCCCGCATTAAGTTGGACCCAGTCAACAAGATTCACTTGGGAATTAAACTAGCTGACAATTTTGACTTTGTTTGGTTTCTATAGTGATTGGTCTTGGGCCTTCCATTATGGCTAAGAAGATGGAGGATGCCAACTCTTTTCTCTCCTCTTTACCCTGTTTTTTCTTCACGCCTGTCGCTGTAATTAAAGGCAGTCATAATGTAAGAGACGTGCGATGTTCGTGAACTGGTCGTGTTCGTCCTTCCGAATAAGTGCATATAAAACTGCTTGTACCCTCACGAGTAAGTGCATGAAAAATTCTCATCCGTAGAAATAAAATCAAATTCTAAATTTAATAAAAATTGCGCAATCAATTTTTTTTATCTGCCCGCCTGATTGAAATACTTTACATGACCTTGTTCCAGTCGCCTCGCTCGTCAGCTTGAACAGAGTCACCATCACTGCCTGTTGCCGGCCACCATGGACGGCCATCCATCAACTACGGTCACCACTACCTACTGCCGGCCCTCTCGTCGGGTCTCCTCGTGGCCATCAAAGAACACTCTTATTTTATGATCTTAAACTGGAAAAAAGAAGAACGGGACTTCAAAATCCATTTCCTAATAACCAAATCGAAACAATAAGCAAACATTGGGAGGACAAAGCTAAAACCTAGCTCGATTGTGTGGTGAAGCAATCGATGATGAAAAATATCAGCAGATACAGAGAATCCCGATCCTTAAAAGGCTTTGACCACTAGGAAAGTCTGGATAGAGGCCCGGGTCCGGGGTCTCGATAAAAATATACCGGCCCCATTGATTCTCCCGTCCACACTCCCCTTAAGGGGGTAGGGAAACCAGCCTGATCCCCGTGAAGCCTTCCCCGCTGAAACACGCGGGCGTGATTCAGGGAAATGAAAGGACTGGGGAGAACCTCCCCGGTGGACGTTGGATGCCGTTTACAAATATTTTAATCTGCAAATTTCGATTTAAGTGACAAAATGAAGTTAATCCTGACAATAAACTAAAGACTTCACCCGTGCACGAACTCGTGGGAATTTGAAATCGACCTGGTTTTGCGCCCCATATTTGTTTATGTTTCTTCACTGACTTTACATTGGATTCGGGACATGGCACCATTTTTATAAAAATTTCCCTTTGTTTGATTGTGCTTATAATTGAACGTCTCATCATACGATGAAACGGACTCATCCAAATTTTTTAATCACGAGATTAGCTTCGTCGATGGAATCAGAGATAAGTGCTTCCTCCAAGATATTATTAATTTATGTTCCCAAGTAATAATATAGTACACCGTTAAGTCAATGGACAATGACATCATGCTGTACATAAGCTTCCACTAATAAGTAAAAAGAATAATGCAAAGCAGATTCTACCGCGGCCTCCCATGAGTTTCCAATGATGCAAAATTGTAGCTAATCAGGAATGGATTTGCTCATTGAATTGTTGTTTTCTGTGTAACATGAAATAGTTTCTAGCAATAGTAACTCAGAAATAGATATTGACATGTAAACAGCTAGGATCAAGAAATGACAGACAGTTTCCTAAATCAAGTTACTCACTTTAACCATCTTATTCCATGTGACATGAATAATAATTTATTGAGACAGTGGGAATCTAGTTTCCACGTGTTTGGGCTTTTCTCTGATAAATGTCTCCATCTTTGCCTTAAAGGCATAAACCCAACAACTCTCTCTCTCTCTCTCTCTCTCTGGCGGAAGAAACCCAACCAAGATGGGAAGGCAAGGCCATGGCTGAGCTGAAAGGGCCAAAACCAGACCAGGTGTGGCCATTCTTGGCGGATTTTTGCAACCTCCACAAGGTGTTTCCCAACATTGATACGTGCTACCGAGTCGAGGGGATCCAGGGCCAGCCTGGCCTCATTCGATACTGCGCCTCCACCGTGTCAGGCGACGATTCAGAACCGTCGAAGCTTAAGTGGGCCAACGAGAGGCTCCTGATGATGGACCCTGGCGAGAAGTGCTTCAGCTATGAGGTCTTGGACAACAATATGGGGTTCAAGAACTATGTTGCCACATTTAGAGTGATGCCCATGAGTGATGGAGATGGTAAGATGGGTGGGTGCACTATTGAGTGTTCTTTTGTGTCTGATCCAATTGAGGGTTGGGGGCTCCAAGATCTGAGTTCTTACCTTGATTTTTGCCTCCAATATATGGCCAAGAAGATAGAAAGTGCAGTTCAAGAAGTTAGTGAGTGAAGGGAGAATGACGTGATCTCTCTTGTTGATAGATTATGTATGCTTTAAATGATTTCAATATGATCAGGTTTGAAATCTCAATGGAAGTGCTTTGCATTTCTTGGAGATCTAATTACAGATGAGGGGAGATATATCCTAGGTCAGCCTCTCTTATGAAATCGATGTCTTCACTAAAGTTATGAGTTTGTTATGGTCCTTTGGCTGGAGTGGTTTCTAAAAGCCCGGATCAAACGAGATCAACAAGCCTGATCGAGTCCCGATGATTGTGGCAATCAACTTCTGATGTCTCTCAAGATAGTGTTCACGTTTGGGACAGTTCCTTAAGTTCACATCTTATCATAAACTTTTAAGATCTGGATAAGGACTTTAACAGCTCCGTTCTCTGAGACTCCTATCAACTTGGCTTGTAATTATAGTCCAAGTTTTGCCATATAGCATGTCGTTCATTCTATCAGATTACGTGCAGATTGCATCATGTAACACTAGTCTCAACTAGTACTAAGGTAACAAATCAGCAGAGCGTTCTCATTGAAGAGAAATAACCTAGATACAGATTGCATCATTCTCATTACCGGATTGTGGTCAACTATACCGGATTGTGGCCTACTATTATTCTTAAAACGTTTCAAAAGCATCACAAATGTGCGAAACTTTAATGCAAACATGCACACAAGTAAAACAAGAATTGGTCAGTTTCAATTCTATTCAGTGCCAGGGGAAGTGGGTTCATATCTGTACATGATCGATCAGTGGCTTGTTAACCCTTGCCTCCCATAAGTCGGGATATAAATGGCAAAAACCGCATGTTAAGCACGTCAACAACTCATGAAGACACCAGTAAATGCACACACACCATATCTGATGGTTCACGAAGCAGGTCTGCTGTAGCAAAGAAGGGACATGTAGTAATTCCTAGGCCAACTCTCCTGCAAAAGATGGGAATCAGAACCATATGAATCTCATAGAATCAAAGCAAATGCAACCAAAAGTTAGATGCTTGTAAAATGACCAAATATAATCACCTCCACTACTGTTTCAGGAAAATGTGAAGCCTGGGCTGCCTGTTGGGGTCCTCTAACTGGTACTTCTCCTGGAATGCTGAAGATAAAAGCTACCTGATCTGGAGTAGCTGCAACTGAAGTGATGAAGTAGCCTTGCTTTCACCTTTCATGAATTGCCTCACACGGGTACTGAAAATCTAGCTCTACAACCTTAAAGTTAAGTGCAAGAAACCAAATCAGATAAATTTTTTCCAGTTCTTGACACTTCGAAGGATAAATCTTGGAAAGGAGCATAAAAAGGAACCACAAAAGAATGGAAAACCTGGTGGACGAATCTGGTGGCAGAGGACATGATGACTATCCACTTACTTCCCACAGTGGCCATGGTCGTAATACAAGTACCAACTGCCCATTTCCTCTAAATCCTCGCGTGAGGGAATGTATTGGTGACGCGATAAGATTGGCGAAAGTTTTGAGGTCCTGAATTTAGTAAAATCAAGAAGAGCTTATATAATAGATGAGGTACAACAGCTGTTGCTGGAAATAGAGATTAAAGCATCATTCACTGACTAACCCTTGGACATTACAACTAATGTGCTACCATTATCTGCTCCAGCGATTGCAGTGATGTGGTAATTCCTTGCCCACTGTCTCCTAATCCAGTTCTTCAACAACAAAATCAAGCAGTCAAGTCACACCCAATTGGAAATCCCATCGATTGGGCTAGATGTATTGTTGGTTCCTTTTAGGTCGAGTACCTCTTTCATTGATGCAATTTGTTAGAAGAATAGTGACGTGGGACTATGGGGACCTACAGTATATGATGAAAGTCCAATTTAGGGCAGCTCAGATGCAACCTGGGGAAGAAACTCGGGCGAAATAGTCTGAACTTGAGCAGTGAAGCTAGTGCCAGAATCCATAACCACGGGCCACAAATTGAAGCGGGAAGCCACACTGCTAACATACATTCCATCTGCATGTGCCTCCTCAATGAATAAAGGTAGGTTCACATTGTCCCCATTGTAGCAAATTCTTCACAGAGAAAGGGGTGGATGGGATGATGAACACTTCATCTTTATCGTCCACAGGACAATTAAAGTCAATAATTGAGGTGCGATGATCTGAAAATAAACTCAAGGTACTGAAAAATAAGGAACTGTGAGGGGTAGGTCACTTTAAGTCCTAACCTTTACCTCATGGGTGGATGTTCGTGGAAAATGCTTATCCATTGTAATCTCATCAACCCCCCTCATGTTAGTAAGCTCTTTGTTGGCACACCGCCTTCATTTGACTGACAAATGCATGTCAAAACAAAGAGAAAGATATGGCTCACATAGAGAACGAGTTCCAATCAGAGAATTTAACAAACATCTTGCTTCTGGAGAAACTGCAAAAGACACATATTTAGAGGAATAAGATGGCACCTCACGAGCAGCATCAGCATTCACAGGCCAAATGTATGGGTTTTGATCAATTATCCCACGGAACAGAGAAATATATCTTGCACAGTTTGGACTTTCATCAAATCTCAAATTTAATGCAAACTCGGCAGATTGCAGGAAAGGCGGAGGGCAAGAGTGACAAAGAGCTTCCAAAGGAGTGGCCATCTTTCTCCTGCATACAAGCATAGGCATATTGTCCGCCTGAAACAGCTGCATTGATTAAGAAGGCATATTCATCTGTAAGGTTGAAAATCATGTTCCTGGTTTTAAGCAAAGCAAAACCTGAAATCCATGCCAAGGCAAATGGCCGCGGAAAAGGAAAGGGAGCATGTATGCTAGTGACTCAGGTCATCTCTCTGGCTACTTGCTCTACCAAGATGAGCATGCATGCTTGCGAAATGAGGCGTTCCTCTGCAGTGAATGGTTAATTTGTTGTATATTTGTGAGCGGAGGCTCATTGGGCTGGGCATTGTGTGTAAAGATGGTAAAAACCACTTGGACCCCACCTGAAATGGTTTGGAGATTGATGGTACCTAATATGTGAACCGCTAGAATGATCTCACCATCTCACAGCTGCGAATGATGAAGCAACAATGAGACAGATCGTATTCTAATTGCTGTTTCTTACAATATAGATCTGTATATGCAACTGCAGATATCTAATCCAAGGTCAATCAGGAACAATTTTCTCTCACCAGGAGTTCCTGGAGGACCAAGCAAAAAGTTCTCAGGTTTAACGTCCCCATGAATGTACCTGCCAAGAAAAGACTCTGGTTTTTGTAATTGACTCTATACTTTGATAAAGGGAACCCTGATAAACATTAAAAAGCAGAAACAAAATCGGACAACCACTGTCCATTACCCTCTAGAGTGCAGATTCTTGAGAATAGAGATTGCCTCAACAGCAACACAAGCAACTGACGCCAATGGCATTCTGATATAATGGAAAAGGTAAGAATCAATGTTAGAAAGATGCATAACACGATACACCATTCAAATTTCAAAGAGAAACAATAGAGTAGGCACTTCATGAGGGAACATACAATGGGCGGTTATTGACCAACTGAACTTGTAAACTCGGTCCAAGCAAATCCATGACCTGCATATGCGAGGCAGATCATTGAAGACTTAAAGCATCTGAGAAAAATGTGAAATCATTTTTTGAAGGGAATTGCACATACCAGGATGTCATAGTCACCTTGTTGCCCCCTGTAATGAAACCTGTGGCAGTGGTTTGCTATGATTTTCGCCCAGATCACTGCACAACATGCAGTAGAAAATGGATGTGAGACTTGTATAACTGATACAATTTCATTTGCTAGAATCCAGTGTAAAAAAAAACGAACATGGAAACGTTTTTAGTGACTCACTCATAAACTTTCCAACTCATGAGGAATGTCAGCTTCACTGGGATGTTTCTGCTGAAACTTTACTGCTACCTAGAGAGTGTTGTACTGATTATCTAAGCAGCAAAGCATAAATTGACTTTTCAAAACTGAAAAATGAGTTAGAGTTTCAAGGCCATAGCTCCTCTGCATGTAAGCCAGTTTGACCACTCAAAGTTGAAGGACCAATGGGTCGACCGGCACATACTACCCAGTAGCTCCCTTACCCAGTTGTCTTTCTATTCTGTAAATTGGAGAATCATCAATCTGGACCTGAGACAGTAAAACTTTCAGAATGATGTATTTGAAGCTTGCATATGGTGAAATAATTGACATAACTGCACTTAACTAAAAATTTTTACAACTATAGATCAGTAACACAGTCTTCGGGGGATGCATGAATTCTCAAACAGGGCAAAAGTAGTTGATGACCTAAAGTGTTAATCTGTGATAATTACATCAGAGCAGTAATTTCCTTGAAAATGGCCAGAAACTTCCTTGAAGATTATCCACGAACATACTGCTTTCTGCCAATTGGGGTTTTAGCTATCAATCCAAATTAGATGAACGTTTTACCTTTTCTTTTCTCTTTCGAATTGAGTTTCTCATTCAGTCATAAACAAAAAAACAAGAACAACCCGAAATGTTCAAACTACCGAAGATGACTTCACGGGCCATTTCCTTTTCTTTATCCATCAAAATTGCGGAAAACACAAAAACAGATTCAGTCAAACCAAAAAAATGAAATATCCAAACATTTTCGAGAAAAATCACGCACCTCCTCTGGAATTGGAGGAGAGTTGCCATGGCTCTCATCTTCAAGTCCCTGAATTCCTATGTGGCTTGCCTGAGCAATGAACTCCTCCATGGCTATCTTGTCTATAGGATAGTATCGATCATTTAGGAGCCGCTTTCTTCTTCTTTACCTCCTTCTTCTTCTTCTTCGCAGTCTTGTCCTTCCAATGAACAACTGCAAGATGTGTGTGTTGGGGCTTTCTTATAACTGGAAAGCTGAGGAATTTATCTCTTCTGAATCGGATGATTCAATCTTCTCTTTGGCCGAAGTTGTTCTTGGTTTCTTTAGCAAAGAAAAGATGAAGTGCGCAGGGTGAGCCTGTGAGAGCGAGGCCGAGTCCTCTCGACTCCATTTCAACCGTTATTTTGGGCGCGAAGGAGGGCAAAATGCCGTTAGTTCGGTTGACGTCCTGAATGCTTAAAAGGAAAACAAAAACAATGGGCGATTTCAAAAAGAATAGGGTATTCACTCATCTCCCCAGCTGATTTTATTTTGCATCCTTTGATTTAGTTAAGTGAAATCCGATAAATGTTGGTGGTACTTATGCTGTTGATAATATAACACCTGATAGTTATTTTTTTATTTCCAGAATGTTTATTGGTAACTTACAAACATTTTAAAGATATTACTAACATTTTTATAATTTGCAAATTAGCAATTTTAGCACTAACTTACCAACTTTTATTTACGTCACTTACTAATGGTTCAGTTTTATTTGCTTTTACATAAAATTACCAACCTAAATTAGAAATTTGCCAACTATAATTATATTAAGTTGTTGAATCTCATTTGAGTTATTTACTAACACTTACATGTTATTTTATATCTTATCAACTTCTTTATTGAGTTACCAACATGTATTTGCCTTGGTTAGCAATTGCTTACATTTACTTACTCTTTCTTGGGATTACAAAACTAAATCAACACGACTTATTAATTTTTCTCCTGTAGATTACCACATAGTAGTGGATTATAAATTTCATTTGAGTTACTTATGATATTTATTTGACACAACATTTTACGTCATTTGCAAAACTTTTATTTCCATATCTTAGGAACACCTTGAATTTATCAATTTTTCAGTAATTACCATCTTTAATTAGGAGTTGTCAATTTTTATTTTATTAGGTTATCAACTAATTTTGGATTACCAATTCTCATTTGAGTTACTTTCTTATTTTTCTTTCAACTATCAATCTTTTTTTTTTTTTTTTTTTAATCTTTTAGGAATAAAGGCACAAGATGTCCTTTACTTTTTTCAAAATGTTCAATCACGCCCCTCCACCATTTTCTTCTTTTTAGTAATTTGGTCCTAAACTATACAACATTTTGTTCGATCGGTCCTGCTGTTAAAAATATAAATGGAGATGTTGGTGTAGCCATTAAATGCCAACGTGTTACCTTACATGGCTTCTTACATGGAAACCAAAATATAAACAATTGCTTTCGAAATTTTAAAAAATAGAAATAAGAAACATCCTAAAAAGAGAACAAAAGAAAAAACCAAACGCAATGGAAGGTGAGGGGTAGCTGCAGCCTGCAGTTGAGGAGGCAGCGGCCCTCCTCACTAGGACTGTGCAACCGGCCGTGCCATTCGTCTCAGGGCGGTGCCAGGCACAGCCGTTTAGGCCTAGGCCGGGTTCGGCCCATGGCCCCCAATGGGCCAATCCAGGCCCGAACTTTTTTTTTGAGTTGAATCTAATTGTTTGGTCCATGTGGAATGGGCTTGCCCCCGTGGGGAGAGAGAGAGAGAGAGAGAGAGAGAGAGAGAGAGCTTAAATGATTCCCATGCCACATCCAGAATATGCCTCTTCACGCCCTGACAAGAAGTGCTGTCCCTGTTTTGAACATGTTCAAGAGCCCCAATAGCGACCACTCCTCCAAACTGACCAGCTGAAGTCAACCTAAGAAGAGCATAGTCCGACACTTTGATTCCCATGACAATCCGACATATGCCTTCTCGTAACCTGAAAAACTGATTCATTCAGTATTTCAATGTTGTTCAACTAATGCTAAAATGCTAATTGATGAACTGTGGATTTCTATGGCCGGGGAGCAGAGAAAAAAAATGGGAAGGCAAGGTTGGTGGCCAAGTGAGAGGCAATAGTCCTGACCAGGTATAACCATAGACTTAACCAAAAACTATTCAGTAAGGGTTTCTTAAATTGTTTAATAAAAGATTAAAATAAAAGTGATAAACCAAATAAAAAAGTTGATAAATTTAAAAAGAAAGTTACTAATAAATAATGGAAAATTAGGTTATCTGTCATGTCCTTCAACATTTTTCTTCTTCTTCTTCTTCTTCTTCTTTTTTTTCCCACTTACCAGTTCCTTCTAAATTTTATTATCACGCAAAGAAAAACTGCCCTCTTGAAAATGGATTAATATAACCATCTTGCTTCATTTTCATTAAATTAATTTGAAATATAAAATTTTCTTAAGGCATTCTTATTATCTTCAAAGGAAAACCACCACAGCAATTTGAATAATCAATTACTCGATTTACGAACATTTAAATAGTTGTCTTTTCATTATGCCCTAAAAGGCTTCACCTTCAATGGAATTCCTAATTTTTAAATAAAGCTTGATTTTGTTTGGCACACTGAAATTTATGTCCCATTACCAGATGTGTTTTCTACCTACTCCTGCTTATTCAAAATTTTATTAATTGACTTGCTATACCGGTCACGATCCCTTGACTGAAAGTTGTAGTTTCCCAACTCAAAAGTCTATAAATATATCAGCTCTCTATTAACTCAGTATTCTTGCATGTTTAGGCATATAAAAAGGAGTGCTAAAGCATGGATCAAATGGAGTCCCAGTTAGGTCACAAGTGGGAAGGCAAGATCTTTGCTGGAGTCAGAAAGGCCAGTGCAGACCAGATATGGCCACTCTTCATGGACTTCTTCAACCTCCACAAATGGCTCCCGGGCTAATTTGAATGCCACGGCATAGATGGCGAGAATGATGTGCCCGGTTGCGTGTGATACCGCATTGGATTCTCCATCTCGTCAAAAGGCACTGATGACGCTGGCGAGAACCGTCTCTTCAGCTAGGCCAAGGAGCGATTGGTCCGTATAGATCGATTGGACGAAACTGAAGCTATGAGATGATGGACTCTAACATAAGATTCACTTCATATGTGTTGATAGTCCAAACCAACCCCACCGATGGAGACGACGAAGGTGGGTGTGTGATCGAGTGGTCATTGGCCGTCAATATGGGGGAAAGGTGGGTGTTGGAGGATTTGGTGAGGAAATATGAGGTGGGGTTACAATGCATGGCTAGCAAGATGGAGGATTTTTTTGGAGAGAATCAAGCAACAATTCAATAAGAACTAAATTCAATTCAGGATCAATTTTTTCCCCAAAACTATACCGACCAAAATCAATTTAGCCCTAACAACAACCAGCCAATATAATCTCGAAATAAGCAATACAACATCAAATTGATAAGAAGACAAAACTAACAACAACACCAAGGATTTACAGTGGAAACTCAATGCGGAAAAAACCATGAACTGCCCAAAAAAACTTCCACTAATCACTAATAATGATATGATACATAAAGTATTATTCTTTAGTCACACATTATAGACTTAACGTCACTATTACAACCATCTATTCTTACCAAAAAGGTGGATTAACAAATTTGGAACAAGAAAATCTTAATCGCGATTGGAGAATTCAAAGGAGATTCTCAATGAAAGAAATCAATCAACTCGCAGCCCTCAGTCTCATGAACAACATATTCAAATTTGAGTCAATTCCGTCAACAATTGGCTTTTGAATTAGGACCACCAAATCTCAACCGTCTTCTTCTTCTTACTCCCGTCTCTCGATGCTCTCTCAAGTGAGCACTCAATTTTCTCGGTCCTCCTCACTCACTTGCATGAAATAACCCACTTGCTTCTTCTTCTTCTTTTTTTTTCCATTTATTCTTTTCTTTTCTTTTTGATGTTTTCTCTTTTTTTTGTTTTTCCTTTTGTTTAATGTTAGTTGAGCCCCACGTGAAGGTGGACCCAACCAACAATTTCCTCCTCCACTTTATGTGGGAAGTTCCATCGTGCTCGCTTTGTTTCTTAAAGGGTTAAGCTTCAACATGGGCAATGCCTTGGTCACCATATCAGATCCATTGTCATCAATGTGAACTTTCTCAATTAAGTAGAGCTTATTTTCTAACTTCTCTCGAATCCAATGATATTTCATATCAACATATTTCGATCTTAAACACAACAACAAATTTTTGCTAAGATCGATAGTACTCATGCTATCACGAAACACAACAAACTTCTATTGCTTCAAGTCCAACTCTTGTAGGAATTCCTACATCTACAAAAGTTCTTTGTCTCATTTGATGATAGCAATATACTCAGGTTTGGTCGTAGATAAAGCAACACATTTTTGCAATCTTAATTGCCATGAAACAACTCCCCTTTGCAAAGGTTATCATATGACCCGATGTGAATTTTCAAGAATCAATATCACTGGCATAGTTCTCATCCGAGTAGCCATTCAACTCAGGCTTCACATTTCCATAACACAAGCAAAATCTAGAAATGCCCCTAAGATACCTCAAAATCCATTTAACAATGGCCCAATGCTCTTTACTTAGATTTGAGAGAAATCTACTATACAACACAAATCATAGCATAATTACCTACGGCCAATACATAATGATTTTCTTCATTTCTTCATTCTCTTTCTTACTTGTAGGGCACTCATGCAAGTGGAGTAATTACCAATTTACATATGCTTATGTTAAATCTTGCAAGCACTTTTCAATGTATTTCTCTTAAGATAACCAAAGTTTATTGTCCTTCTGATCATGAGTAATCCTCATGCCTAGGATTTGTTTAGTCAGGCCTAGGTCCTTTATTATAAAAGTTTTACTCAACTCATTTTTTAAACTCTCAATTTTCTTAACATCATGTTCAACAATTAACATGTAATCTATATAGAGTAGAAGATTAAGAAAATCATTGTGTGTGAATTTTTTTTCTTTTTTCCTTTTGTTTTATGCTTAGCCGGGCCCTACACGTAGTTGGAACCAGCCAACAGGATTCACTTGGGAATTAAACTAGCTGACAATTTTGAGTTTATTTGGTTTCTATAGTGATTGATTTTGGGCCTCCCATTATGGCTAAGAAGATGGAGGATGCAACTCTTTTTTTTTTCCCGCTTTACTCTGTGTTTTCTTCACGCCTGTCACTGTAATTGAAGGCAATCATAATGTAAGAGACGTGCGGTGTCCATGAATTGGTCGTGTTTGTCCTTCCGGATAAGTGCATCAAGAATTGCTTGTACTTTTACGAGTAAGTGCATAAAAAATTCTCATCCGTAGAAATACAATCAAATTCTAAATTTAATAAGGATTGCGCAATCAAATCTTTTTACCTGCTCACATGATTGAAATATTTTACATGACCTTGTTCCAATCGCCTCGCTCGTCAGCTTGAACAGTCACCATCACTGCCTGTTGCTGCCGCCAGCCACCATAGACGGGCGTCCATCAACTACGGTCACCACTGCCTGCTGTCAGCCCTCTTAGCCATCAAAGGACACTCTTATTTTATGATCTTAAACTGGAAAAATGAAGGACGGAGCTTCAAAATCCATTTCCTAATAACCAAGTCAAAACAAAAGGCAAACATTGGGAGGACAAAGCTAAAACCTAGCTCGATTGTGTGGTGCAGCAATCGATGATGGAAAGATGTCAGCAGTTAAGAGAGAATCCCGATGCTGGATGCCATTTACAGATATTTCAATCTGCAGGAACTTTCCTGACAATAAACTAAAGACTTCACCCATGCATTTTAGGAAATCGACCTGGTTTTCCGCCCCATCTTTGTTTGTGTTTCTTCACTTTTTTACATTGGAGTCGGGACATAGCACCATTTTTCATAAAATTTTCTCTTTGTTTGATTGTGCTTCTAACTGAACATCTCATCATACGATGAAACGGACTCATGATTAATTACGATTAGTGGAATCCTTATTTCGAGATATGATTCACTTATGTCCCTAATTAATAATATAGTAGGCTCTTAAGTCAATGGAGAATGACATCATGCTGCCCATAAGCTTCTACTAATGAGTAAAAAGAACATATTAGTTAGCAAAGCAGATTCTACCGCGGCCCATCTCCCAAGAGTTTCCAAATAATGCAAAAATGTAGCTATGTGGAGAGGATTTGCTCATTGAATTGTTGTTTTTTATATAACATGAAATAGCTTCTAGCAATAGTCACTTAGAAAAAGACAAGACTCGGCTATTCATGATAAATATTAAGCTATTGACGTGCAAACAGCTAGGATCTAGAAATGATAGACGTGACATGAATTTAATTTTTTAAGACACAAGACTTGGAATCTAGATCTTTTACATGTTTGGGCTGATAAATGTCTCCGTCTTTGCCATAAACCAACGACTCTCTCTCTCTCTCTCTCTCTCTCTCTCTCATCAATCAATGGCAGAAGAAACCCAACCAAGATGGGAAGGCAAGGCCACAGCTGAACTGAAAGGGCCAACACCAGACCAAGTGTGGCCATTCTTGGCGGATTTTTGCAACGTTCACAAGGTGTTTCCCACCGTTGATGCGTGCTACCGAGTCGAGGGCGTCCAGGGTCAGCCTGGCCTCATCCGGTACTGTGCCTCCACTTCGTTAGGCGACGATTCAGACCCGTCAAAGCTCAAGTGGGCCAACGAAAGGCTCCTCATGATGGACCCTAGCAAGAAGTGCTTCAGCTACGAGGTCTTGGACAACAACATGGGGTTCAAGAACTATGTTGCCACAGTTAGAGTGATGCCCATGAATGATGAGGATGGCAAGATGCGTGGGTGCATGATTGAGTGGTCTTTTGTGTCTAATCCAGTTGAGGGCTGGGGGCTCCAAGATTTGAGCTCTTTAATTGATTTTGCCGTCCAATCTATGGCCAAGAAGATAGAAAATGCAATCCAAGAAGCTAGTGGTTGAAGGGAGAAAGATGTGATCTCTCTTGTTGATAGATTATGTATGCTTTAAATGATTCCAATAAGATCAGGTTTGATCTCTAATGATCGTGCTTTACATTTTTTGGAGATCTAATTTCAGCATGATTTACTTATTGAAGATCTAACCTCAGCATGAATTGCCTTTTCTTTACTTTATCTTCCTTTCGACTTTTAATTTGAGAATTAATTATTAGATTTTTCAATTAATTATGCAGGATTATTACTTGTGAATTTTCCATATGTTAATTTATTTTTCTTTTATAATACATTGAATCGGGAAAATTACCAAAATAATTCTAAATCTTTTGCCATTTTTCCAATTTAGTTTCAAACCTTCTTCTTCTTCTTCTTTTTTTCCAATCAATTTTTAACCTTTTATATTTGTGTCAATTTACTCCTTTTAGCCAATTTTGGCCGACTGACGCTAATGTGTCAATTCTTCTACTCTCTCTCTCTCTCTCTCTCTCTCTCAAAAAGGAAAAAAAAAAAAAAATTATCTTTTCTTCATCCTGTGGGCTAAGGCTAGCGAGGTTGACCTCACTAGCAATTGGGGAGGCTCGCCAACATTGGTGAAGGCGAGCCTCGATCACCCATGATGTTAATGGGGGTGGCCAAGGCTCACTGTCACAAGTGAGGGTTGGTGCGCCAGATTGAGTTCACCTAGCGTCACTCACCCTCATGTCGTCATGGCGTTGATTTAGTGAGGGCAAGCACGAGCCTTGCCATGGTTGGGCGAGGTCGAGCTTGCCTAGCCATGGCAAGGCTTGCTCTCACCCAAATTTGGTAAGGGCGAGCCTCACCCAGCCTTCACCCGTGATAGCGAGGCTAGCCCTCACCCTTGCCGTCATGGCACTAGGCGAGCTTGACCTTGCCTATCGACCCTCGCTAGGGGTGGTTGAGGCTCACACTTGCCAGATTTGGGCAAGGTTGGCGAATGGCAAGGCTCACCCTCGCCCTTGCCTAGTGACCCTCGCTTGCGATGGTAAGTCCTTACCAAAGTTGGCCAAGGCTCACCCTCACTAGTGCCGGTGAGGTCGATCTCACCAACCCTAGGCTTTGATCGGTTGTTGGATCGGCTAGAGGAATTTTAAAAGAGAAAATTTAAAAATAAAAAGATAAATAAAAGATAAAAGAATTGAAAAATCAACCTCATCAGCCCTAGCCTCGAACTAGTCCCTAGACCGGCTAGAGGAAGAAGAAAAGAGAAAATTTAAAAATAAAAAGAAAAATAAAACATAAAAAAATCGAAAAGATATTAAAAAATTGACACATTAACGTCAGCTAGTGTCCACATCAATATCAGCCGATCATAATTGCCGGGATGGATGAGTTGTCACAAATGCAAAAGATTTAGAACTGAATTAGCCAAAAAAAAAAAAAGTTTTAGGACTGAACTGGAAAAATTGCAATAGGTTTAGGACTATTTTGGTAATTTTGCCTATTGATTAGGTTAATAGGTATAGAGATGGTTACTTCTTCCTTTTCGAAAAATCTTACTTAAGCCTGATGAAGCGATTTTGATCCCATATGCTCACAGTAAGCATGAAGTTTCACAGTCCTGATCAACTAGGGTGGCTTTTGCTCCTTCATAAGTCAATCTATTTATTAATCCTTAACCACCTCAAGTTGCTCCAATTCTCATAATGATTTTGTTGATGTGTGTACTTTACTAAATATTGTCTAATAACATGGAAATTACCTGATATTACAATTAAAATCTAATATGAAAGAAAAATTACCAGAGACTTGAACAACGTACGATAAGGATACTCTAGATTTAAGTGATTCAAATCATATGTGGGTACCTTACCATTGAAAGAGCTAGTCACAAGAAATTCACTATGAATTTGAAGTTACAATTGCTCAATTATCAAGTTTTCTCAGCCGAAGATTACACTCAAGACAAACACACAAGTGTTATCGCGCTATTTCGTATAAAGAACTCACTTACTAAAAGAAAACCTTAACACTTCTCTTATTTTTCATAATGTTCAATAACCGAGTGTTCTCATGTGACTTTTAATTAAGATTGAGAAACCTTGATTTTATTCATTTTTATCTTTAATCCAAGATTAGACTCCACAAATTTGGATTCCATTATATTGCTCGAAGATAAAGTCCCACTAAGAGGACAAGCAAAATGTGGGCATGTCAAGTTTCACATGGGGTTCAAACTGGAAATATAATTTAATATCA
Source organism: Eucalyptus decipiens (assembly GCA_014182575.1). Lineage (NCBI taxonomy): Eukaryota > Viridiplantae > Streptophyta > Magnoliopsida > Myrtales > Myrtaceae > Eucalyptus > Eucalyptus decipiens. The sequence goes on along the minus strand of CM024611.1, from coordinate 46,367,746 downwards.
AATATGAAGCTTAATTTTACTTAGGAAAAGAAAAAAAATGTTAATGTAGATTTTAGTATGGATAATTGTTTTATCTACTGCCAGTCTAACAAATTTTTGTACACTCACCATCGGACTATAGACATCTCTAGTTGAAGAAACAAAATTCTTCCACATGCCAATTGTCTAATGGTGAATGGGTAAAACAATTTTTACATTGATAATGGATCTGATAAAAACTCTACTAATATTCACGGGAAAAACCTTTTTTTCTTTTTTTGGTCGAACAGGAAAAGCCTGTTAAATTGTGCTATTCTCACGTGTAATAATATCATTAGTTTGGAATTAAGCATCTCTTGATTTGCTTATGCTGGAATTAACTAGAGAGATTTAATTGTTCTCTTCTAATCAAATCAACTTTAATAAAACTCCATTTATTTCGCAGATAATGGGTTATTTCTAGAAACTATTTTCCAAGAAGTCATTTTCAGGAAAATGACAATATTTTTTTTTATGTTTGATTGAAATTTGAAATTAGACTAGAAAATATTTTCAGATTTAGCATTGAAAATTTGGCTCGGGTACTAGGGTCCTAGGCCTTGGCTTCGATAAACCCTAGCTTGGGCACTAAGGACCTTAGCTCGTCCGCCGAGAACCTAAGCACGGTCTCTGTGGACCTTAGTCTGAGTGCCGAGGACTAGAGCTTGACCATTAGGGAACCAAGTGCGGCCTTTGTGGACTCCTGCCGGAGTGTTGGAGATTTGAGCTCGGATACCAGGATCCTATATGTGGTCTTTAAAGACTTGGGCTTGGGCACTAGGGCTTTAGGCCTAGTATCGATAAACCCAGGCACAAGCGCCAATGACCTAGGCACATGCACCCAAGTCACAAGCCTAGTCTTGATGGAGCCAAACCCGAATGCCAAGAACGTACGAACCAACATTGGATTTTTGGTGCTTAAGTATAGATTTCGAGTCTAAATATCGATATCTAGTCATATTTTGGAAAATGATTTTCAAATGTTTAAAGAGGAAATCATTTTCTTAAATTTAAGTATAGGTTTTTTGTTAATTATGAATATTTTTTCCCTAAAAAATAAAGAAAATGTTTTCTTGGAAAATACTTTCCATCAAAATAGATAGAGCCTAAATTACTAATTTTCTGGTTACCAAAGAGTTGAAGAGATCAAAATAATACAAGACTTTTCGCTAGATAAGTAGGATAATCTATAATGAGATCAACGTCTAATAGATAAAATCAACGACCGTGCACTTGAGGCCACTCGTCTCGTCATGGACAAAAATGACAAATGAAATCTGACATTGGGCAAACAAAATTTGATATATAAGCAGAGCTTGATGATGCAATTCCGCACGCTAAAGCTATGGTCCCAACCAAGAAAAGCGACCCTTGCTTTGTTAACATTGAGAAATGATGAAGATGATGATAACGATATCGGAAGTCTCTAAACTATTGCAAATTATTCAATCCGGTCCCTCAAACTTTTTTTATACAATTAGATCCCTACACTATATACTTTTTTATTTGAGGTGGTCCTTTCTGAATAAAGAGACAGAAATATGGACATGACCGTTAAGTCATTATTAAATACCAACATGGCGTCATACATGAGTTTAATAAATTTAAAAACAAAGTAAGAAAGAATAATCTAAAGATAAGAAAAATTAAATTACAGAGTATTGATATTTACAAATTAGGAATTTTTTTTTTTGTCGATCCTACTTTACTCATACTTTATCACTCATTCTTAGACTTTTGCTTTATCTTATTGTAGGGCGTGAAAGTCGAAACTCATATCTAAAACTAAATCGTTCCCACTCCAACCCTCCTGAGAATGTGGGAATTCAAACCCTTGCGTTCCCACATGTGAGAAGGAAACTTCAACGGTTACAAAGGAGGAATTTGAAAAAGACAGGAACATAGAATCATGTTGGTTTCGCAGCTAAGAGAAATATGTGGGGATGCTAGATGACGCATCACTAGTTTATTCTCTCTTTCCCTCTCTTTGTGTGCATGTGTGCTTAAGCGAAAGTGGCGATGGCCATTGGATTGTCACCTGGAGCTAGGGGTGTGAGTAACCAAACCGAATCGAACCGAAAAATTTAGTTTTTTTGGTTCGGTTTTCATTAAAAACTGAAATTTTTCGGTTCGGTTCGGTTTTTATCGGTTAACCGAACCGAACTGAACCAATAAACCGAAAAATAAAACCATTAACCAAACCGGCAAAGGGCTAACCCTATTTCTAATTCTCTCCCGTCTCCTCTTGTCTTGAAGGTGCGACGGCGCTGTCGACGGCGACAGGGACGGCAACGGCAGCAGGGACGGCGACGGCAACAGCGACAAGGACGGCAACCGATTGAGGGACCGGTTGTTCCGCCACGCCCTTTTCTCTTCTTCTTCTCCTTCTTCGTCGGCAACGGCGACTCGTGGAGCTGTGTGCTGTGCTGGGTTGAGCAACGGCGCTTCGGAGACTGACCCTTTTGTCCTCATGACGCCGCTCTACTACGTCAATGGGGGGTTGTTTTCTGATTGAAATCACTCTAGTGGGATGGCGTACTGGTGAAAGTGGAGATTTTGGGCAAGTGGGTTTGTGTTTATTCTGATCCATAAGTTGATTTATTTCAAATGCCATCGGCACGGCGTGATTGGCATTGGTGTGTCCCCGATTTACATTTGCCTTGAGCGCAGCGATATCAGTTTAGTTAATTGGGTGGTTTGAGGATGTCGTGGCTTGACCTCTTTTATATGCAAGAAGAAAATTTGGGTTTTCTCTGTCAGCTGGTCCCAATTTATTTTGTGATAGGTTTGGGGCATGAAGTTGCTTCCTTTGAGTTGGAAGAGGTGGACAGTGAGCATCCAAATTGGGTGTTCCCATTGTTTTCTTTTCTGGTTTAGTTGTTTTGAATTATTGGTACATTGAGTTTGGTTTGTCTGTGTGTGGTTTTGTAGGCATTCTGTGAAATATATGTTATGAGGGAATTAGGTATTGCTTCCTTTATGGAGAATCCTCATCTGAATTGGTACTTCAGAAAGCAGAGGATGTTTCGTGGTTGTTGGTGTTATTGTCATAGTGCTCTCTTTTAGCGTTCGGTGTTGCAAAGCACCAGGAAGGAGAAAAGGAGCAGATATGGGATTCTGCTGCAGTATGCAGTGTGCGTATTTTGAATTGGTTGAGTTCAAGAAGCCCTTCCCTGGCATGAGTTGCATCTGTTAATGCTTGAAGCCCACAGGTTCTGCGCATTTAGGGCGAGGTTTGAGTGGAGAACATATTGGAGGTCTTCATTTGTGTGATTTCTAATCATAGTGGATTTCGGTTTGTATAATGTTACTGTATGGAGAGTTTGCTTGCCAAATTTAATGTGTGGAGAAGAGTATTGACTGAGGCCCCTGCTTTAAACTGTGCTGTCTTTCTTATACGTGTATCTGTCATTGTATGTACGCAATAAGAAGAGAAATGTTCACTGTACAGGTTTTACTGACATATTTAATTTAGATTTTTTTTTTTTGGTCAGAAATTTGTATTTCATACTAACGATTTGATGGATTACATAATGTTCCCAGATCAAGACATAAAATAGAGCATAGTGGAGGTGGGGGATTCTATTTCCAAGTCGGTGGATGAAAAGAAAAAAAGAAAAGAAAAGAAAAACAGAAAACGAAAAATCGAACCGAACCGAAGAAATTTCAGTTGGGTTCATATTTGGTTCGGTTCGGAAAAATTTTCTAACGGTTCGGTTCGGTTTGGTTTTTCAAAAAAACCGAACCGAATCGAACCGTTGACACCCCTACCTGGGGCTAGCGAGTACTCAACATCCTTCGTAGTGCCCTGATGACGCCAAGGTCATCACAATCGAGTACTTCTATCAAGTGGGTTATGCATATAGGGAGATTCAACTTAAATTAAAATGTAATAATTCTTTTGATTTGTTCAATTTGGAAAAAAAAATTATTATCCACCTTTTCGTTTAATGAGGTGGATTATTAAATCTGGATTTTATAAAAAGATAATAATAGATATTTTCATATAGTTTGGAGACTTGATTGAACATTTATGAAATAATTTAGGAACCATTAAAAAGTGCAAAAATGACATTGCTCATTAGATTAAAATTTAGGGATTGAATTGAGCAAATAAAGAAATTTAGGAACGGCATTACATATCAGCCCTAAATTTAAGAACCATCCGTGTAATCATGCTGAAGAAAAATCCAACGCAAGAGAAGTCGATGGGTAGCTGCAGTTTAGGAGATGGCGGCCCTCCTCACTAGGAGTGGTCAATGGACCTAGCCGTTTGTCTTAGGGCCGTTAGGTCCATGGGCCCGACCCGGGCCCGAATTTTTTGGGGCGGAATCTAATTTTTGGACTTATGTGTAAGGGGCCAAAGAGAGAAAAAGTCAACAACAACAAAAATATGTCTCCTCACGCACGGACAAGAAATGCTTTCGGTATTTCAATGTGGTTTAACTACTGCTACAATGCTAATTGATGAAGGGAGGCAGTAGTTCTAACCGGAGGTGGCGGCTTCTGCAGGATTTCTTCAACCTTGACGAAGTGGTAATTTAAAAGCGATGAACCAAATAGAAACGTTGGTAAGTTTTCAAAATAATGAATTAATATTGGTGAGCAACTCAAAGGAGAGTTGGTGATGCAAAAGTAGTTAATATTTTAATTGGAGCAAATTTAGTGAGCCGCACAAAAAAAAGTTAGTAAATTCATAAAATAATTGGTAAATTAAAGGCATTGATTATTAAAAAAAAAGGTAAATAAAGTTTGATCAACGTTTAGAGAGTCCTTTTTTTTTTTTTTTTTTTTTTTGGAGAAAGAGAAGTTGGTAATTCAAAAAAAGAAGAAAATCAAACATTGATGATTAACTCAAAGAAATGTTGGTAATGCAAAATTAGTTGGTTATTTAGTCAGAGAAATGTTGGTAATCACTCTCTAATTGAGATTGGTCGTTTCCAAAAAGAGATGGTAAAATTTAAAAAAAAAAAAATTAGCAAGCAAGATAAACAGAAGTGTTAACTCAATAGAAAAATTGGAAAAAACGATAAACAACTCAAATGATAGAGGTTGACCTAAAACTCGTTAATCAGAGAAACGTTGGTTAATCACTCAAAGCATATTTTAAAATCTTATCTGAGATTTACGATTAGAATTTTCTGCACCGCTGAGTATTCCCAGTTTTGAAAGCATCTACGCATGGACAGTCAAGCCACTTGGGCTCTGCACAAGGCCGAATGCTTCTCCCTTAGTCACAAAGTGTAAAAAAAAGAGCATTTCATTTTATTTAGAAGCTTATGAACCTGGTCTAAATCTTTTTTTTTTTTTGCTAGTGATAATTAGGATATTTACCTATATTAGAAATACTTAGAATATTTTATTAATTTTTTGTATCTCTCAAGATTGCATGAATATCTCATTTGATTATATATATCTTGATTAATATATGTTACCTTTGACAGTTTCTCATAAAACCTATGAATAGGCCGATGTAGTTTATTATGATACATCAAATTAATAGAAAATGCCTCCATACTCTAATCTACTTTATTTTTGTACTTTTTTTATACCAAGAGAAAGGGAATCCAGCTGCCCCGTGCTTGGGCTTTTATCTAATAAATATCCCCATCTTTGCCCTAAACGGAACATCTCTCTCTCTCTCTCTCTCTCTCTCTCTCTCATCAATCAATGGCAGAAGAAACCCAAACAAAATGGGAAGGCAAGTTCACAGCTGAACTGAAAGGGCCAACACCAGACCAAGTGTGGCCATTCTTGGCGGATTTTTGCAATGTTCACAAGGTGCTTCCCACCGTTGATACGTGCTACCGAGTCGAGGGCGTCCAGGGTCAGCCTGGCCTCATCCGATACTGTGCCTCCACTGCATTAAGCGACGATTCAGACCCGTCGAAGCTCAACTGGGCCAACGACAGGCTCGTCATGATGGACCCTACCAAGAAGTGCTTCAGCTATGAGCTCTTGGACAACAACATGGGGTTCAAGAACTATGTTGCCACAGTTAGAGTGATGCCCACAAATGATGGGGATGGCAAGATGCGTGGGTGCATGATTGAGTGGTCTTTTGTTTCTAATCCAGTTGAGGGTTGGGGGCTGCAAGATTTGAGCTCTTTAATTGATTTTGCCCTCCAATCTATGGCCAAGAAGATAGAAAGTGCAATCCAAGAAGCTAGTGGTTGAAGGGAGAAAGATGTGATCTCTCTTGTTGATAGATTATGTATGCTTTAAATGATTTCAATAAGATCAGGTTTGATCTCTAATGATCGTGCTTTACATTTCTTGGAGATCTAATTTGAGCATGATTTACTTATTGAAGATCTAACCTCAGCATGAATTGCCTTTTTCTTTACTTTATCTTCCTTTCTGACTTTTAATTTGAGAATTAATTATTAGATTTTTTCAATTAATTATGCAGGATTATTACTTGTGAATTTTCCATATGTTGATTTATTTTTCTTTTATAATACATTGAATTGGGAAAATTACCAAAATAATTCTAAATCTTTTGCCATTTTTCCAATTCAGTTTCAAACCTTCTTCCTCCTCTTTTTTTTTTCCAACTCAATTTTTAACATTTTATATTTGTGTCAATTTAGTCCATCTAGCTAATTTTGGCCGACTGACGCTAATGTGTCAATTCTTCTACTCTCTCCCTCTCTCTCTCAAAAAGAAAAAAAACAAAAACAAAAATTTATCTTTTCTTCTTCCTGTGGGCTAAGGCTAGCGAGGTTGACCTCGCTAGCAACTAGGGAGGCTCACCAACACTGGTGAAGGCGAGCCTCGATCACCCATGATGTTAATGGGGGTGGCCAAGGTTCACTGTCACAAGCGAGGGTTGGCGCGCCAAATTGAGTTCACCTAGCGTCGCTCACCCTTGTCGTCATGGCACTAATTTGGTGAGGGCAAGCATGAGCCTTGCCATGGTTGGGCGAGGTTGAGCTTGCCTAGCCATGGCAAGGTTTGCTCTCACCCAAATTTGGTAAGGGCGAGCCTCACCCAGCCTTCACCTATGATAGCGAGGCTAGCCCTCACCCTTGCCGTCATGGCACTAGGCGAGCTCGACCTTGCCTAGCGACCCTCACTAGGGGTGGTTGAGGCTCACACTTGCCAGATTTGGGCAAGGTTGGCGAATGGCAAGGCTCACCCTTGCCCACGCCCAGTGACCCTCGCTTGCGATGGTAAGTCCTTGCCAAAGTTGGCCGAGGCTCACCCTCACTAGTGCCGGTGAGGTCAATCTCACCAACCCTAGGCTTTGACCGGTTGTTGGATCGGCTAGAGGAATTTTGAAAGAGAAAATTTAAAAATAAAAGGAGAAATAAAAAATAAAAGAATTGAAAAATCAACCTCACCGGCCCTAGCCTTAAACTAGTCCCTAGACCGGCCAGAGGAAGAAGAAAAGAGAAAATTTAAAAATAAAAAGAGAAATAAAACATAAAAAATCAAAAAGATATTAAAAAATCGACACATTAGCGTCAGCCAGTGTGCACATCAATATCAGCCGATCATAATTGTCGGGATGGATGAGTTGTCACAAATACAAAAGATTTAGAATTGAATTAGCCAAAAAAAAAAAAAAAGTTTTAGGACTGAACTGGAAAAGTTGCAATAGGTTAAGGACTATTTTGGTAATTTTCCCTATTGATTAGGTTAATAGGTATAGAGATGGCTACTTCTTCCTTTTTGAAAAATCTTACACGAACCTGATGAAGCGATTTTGATCCCATGTGCTCACAGTAAGCATGAAGTTTAACAGTCCTGATCAGCTAGGGTGGCCTTTGCTCCTTCATAAGTCAATCTATTTATTAATCCTTAACCAGCTGAAGTTGCTCCAATACTCATAATGATTTTGTTAGATGTGTGTACTTTACTAAATATTGTCTAATAAGATGGAAGTTACCTGATCTTACAATTAAAATTTAATGTGAAAGAAAAATTACTGGGCAAATGAACAACGTACAATAAGGATACTCTAGATTTAAGTGATTTAGATCATATGTGGGTACCTTATCATGGAAAGAGCTAGTCTCAAGAAATTCACTATGAATTTGAAGTTACAATTGCTCAATTATCAATTTTTCTTAGCCGAAGATTACACTCAAGACAAACACACAAGTGTTATTGCACAATTTCGTATAAAGCACTCACTTACTAAAAGAAAACCTTAACACTTCTCTTATTTTTCATAATGTTCAATAACCGAGTGTTCTCATGTGACTTTTAATTAAGACTGAGAAACCTTGATTTTATTCATTTTTATCTTTAATCCAAGATTAGACTCCACAAATTTGGATTCCATTATAATGCTCGAAGATAAAGTCCCACTAAGAGGACATCCAAAATGTGGGCATGTCAAGTTTCGCATGGGGTTCAAACTAGAAATATAATTTAATATCAAATATGAAGCTTAATTTTACTTAGGAAAAGAAAAAAAATGTTAATGTAAATTTTAGTAATTTAGGCTCTATCTATTTTCTGGTTACCAAAGAGTTGAAGAGATCAAAATAACAACAAGACTTTTCGCTAGATAAGTAGGATAATCTATAATGAGATCAACGTCTAATAGATAAAATCAACGACCGTGCACTTGAGCCACTCGTCTCGTCATGGACAAAAATGACAAATGAAATCCGACATTGGGCAAACAAAATTTGATATATAAGCAGAGCTTGATGATGCAATTCCGCACGCTAAAGCTATGGTCCCAACCAAGAAAAGCGACCCTTGCTTTTTTAACTTTGTGAAATGATGAAGATGATGATAACGATGTCGGAAGTCTCTGAACTATTGCAAATCATTCAATCCGGTCCCTCAAACTTTTTTATACAATTAGATCCCTACACTATATACTTTTTTATTTGAGGTGGTCCTTTTTGAATAAAGAGACAGAAATATGGACATGACCGTTAAGTCATTATTAAATACCAACATGGCGTCATACATGAATTTAATAAATTTAAAAACAAAGTAAGAAAGAAGAATCTAAAGATAAGAAAAATTAAATTACAAAGTATTGATATTTACAAATTAGGAATTTTTTTTTTGTCAATTCTGCTCTACTCATATTCTATCACTCACTCTTAGACTTTTGATTTACTTTATTGTAGGGCGTGAGAGTCGAAACTCACACCTAAAACTAAATCGTTCCCACTCCAACTCTCCTGTAATTCAAACCCTTACCTTCCCATTCCCATGTGAGAAGGAAACTTCAATGGTTACAAAGTAGGAATTTGAAAAAGACAGGAACATAGAATCATGTTGGTTTCGCAGTTAAGAGAGATGTGTGGGGATGCTAGATGACGCATCACCAGTCCATTCTCTCTCTTTCCCTCTCTGTGTGTGTGTGCTTAAGTGAAAGTGGCGATGGCCGTTGGATTATCACCTGGGGCTAGCGAGCACTCAACATCCTTCGTAGTGCCCTGATGACGCAAGGGTCACTGCAATAGAGTACTTCTATCAAGTGGGTTATGCATATAGGGATATTCGACTTAAATCAAAATGTAATAATTATTTTAATTTGTTCAACTTGGAAAAAAATTATTATCCACCTTTTCTTTTAATGAGGTGGATTATTATATCCGGATTAAATAAAAAGATAATAATAGATATTTTCATATAATTTGGAGACTTGATTGAACATTTATGAAATAAATCAAGAACCATTAAAAAGTGCAGAAATGATATTGCAAATAAAGAAATTTAGGAACGGCATTACATATCAGGCCAAAATTTAAGAACCATCAGTGTAATCATGCCATAGAAAAATCCAATGCAAGTAGATGGGTAGCTGCAGTTTAGGAGATGGCGGCCCTCCTCACTAGAGGTGGCAAATGGGTGGGTCGGGTTGGGTATGAGTTGGGTTGAAAATGGGTCGATCCATATTTAACCAATTTAATCTGTTTTGACCCATATTCTTGTAGTATAAATCAAATGACCCAACCCGTACCCAACCCGTACCCGACCCATACCCGACTCGACCCGTATTACTAAAACCTTTAATATTAACCTATTAATATTCTAGGAAACCCACTTCTACTATATGCTAATTGGATTAAAACTTTAAATTAAATTAAAAATAGTAAATAAAATAAAAAGTTTTAAAAAAACCTATAAATTGAAATATTTATAAAAAAAATTAAATTATGCACATGCTTATCTTATTTGAAGGGAACAAACCATTGAATAAATAAAAACCGTAACATGAAAATATTTTAACTAAACCTAAAAAAACTCATTTTTATGATTTTTTTATAAAAAAAGTATTGTTAAAATCTTTTTAGGCAATACAAATGTAATGTAAATTTTTTATAATTCTTTTTAAAACATTTAAAACAAATCAAAATTTTAATTTTTTAAAATATAATTTTTATATTTTATATTTTTCTCTTTTTTTTTTTTTTTTTTTTTCTTCTTCTTCAGACCACGATGACGGCCGCAACGGACCATGGGCAAGATCGAGCTCGTCGGCGTCGGGCAAAGCTCAATCTTGCCGATTCGGCGAGGCCAAGGCCTTGCCCGACGTCGATGAGCTCGAGCCTCACCAATCGTCGGCGAGACTTGAGCTTGCGACATCGGGCAAGGCTCCATCTCACCGATTTGGCAAGGCCAAGGCCCTACCCGATGCCGCGAGCTCGAGTTTCACCAGATTCCAGCAACGCTCGAGCTTGTCGACGTCGGGCGGGGCCTTGGCCTCGCCCGGATCAACAAGATTGAGCCCCGCCCGACGCCGGTGAGCTCGAGTCTTGCCAAATCCGACGAGGCTTGAGCCTCGCTAGCCTCACTTGGCCTATCGCCGGCGGGCCGCCAACCTGTTGCCTTGCCGGCGCCCGCTAAGGAAAGAAGAAAAAAAAAAGAAAAAAGAAAAGAAAAGAAAAGAAAAGAAAATATGAAAAATAATTATAATTTCGATTTTTTATAATAAAAAATATTTTTATAATGTTAAAAAAGGCCATGGGTTTAAAGTGGGTTTCTTAATAACTCATTTTAACTCATTTCTATTTAGACCTTTTTTTTTTGTGTTTTTCTTTCTTAACCCATTTATAACCCACATTTAATTTTCACTTGACCCATTTATGACCCACATTTAACTTTCACTTAACCTATTTATGAGTTTATGACACATTTTGCCAGGTATACTCCTCACTAGGACTGGTCAATGGACCGTGCCGTTTGTCTTAGGGCCGTTAGGCGCCCGAATTTTTTGGGGCGAATCTAATTTTCGGACTTATGTGTAAGGGGCCAAAGAAAGAGAAAGTCAACAACAACAAAAATATGTCTCTTCGCGCACGGACGAGAAATGCTTTCGGTATTTCAATGTGGTTTAACTACTGCTACGATGCTAATTGATGAAGGGAGGGAGTAGTTCTAACCGGATTTGGCGGCTTCTGCAGGATTTCTTCAACCTTGACGAAGTGGTAATTTAAAAGCGATGAAACCAAATAGAAACATCGGTAAGTTTTCAAAATAATGAATTAATATTGGTGATCAACTTAAAGGAGAGTTGGTAACACAAAAATAGTTGATAATTTAAATGGAGCAAATTTAGCGAGTCGCACAAAAAAAGTTAGCAAATTTATAAAATAATTGGTAAATTAAAGGCATTGATTAAAAAAAAAGGGGTAAATAAAGTTTGATAAACGTTTAGAGAGTCCTTTTTTTTTTTTTTTTTGGGAGAAAGAGAAGTTGGTAATTCAAAAAAAGGAAAAAAACAAACATTGATGATTAACTCAAAGAAATGTTGGTAATGCAAAATTAGTTGGTTATATAATCAGAGAAAACTTGGTAATCACTCTCTAATTGAGATTGATCGTTTCCAGAAAGAGATGGTAATTTTTTTTTTTTTTTAAATAGCAAGCAAGACAAACAGAAGTGTTAACTCAATAGAAAAATTGGTGAAAAAGGTAAACAACTCCAATGATAGAGGGTGACCTAAAACTGGTTAATCAGAGAAAGGTTGGTTAATCACTCAAAGCATATTTTAAAATCTTATCTGAGATTTACGATTAGACTTTTCTGCACTGCTGAGTATTCCCAGTTTTGAAAGCATCTACGCATGGACAATCAAGCCACTTGGGCTCTGCACAAGGCTGAATGCTTCTCCCTCAGTCACAGAACGTAAAAAAAAAAAAAAAGAGCATTTCATTTTATTTAGAAGCTTATGAACCTGGTCTAAATCCCCCTCCCTCCCCCTTTTTTTTTTTGCTATGATAATTAGGATATTTGCCTCTATTAGAATTACTTAGAATATTTTATTAATTTTTTGTATCTCTCAAGATTGCACGAATATCTTATTTGAGTATATATATCTTGATTCATATATGTTACATTTGATAGTTTCTCATAAAACCTATGAATAGGCGGATGTAGTTTATTATGATACATCAAATCAATAGAAAATTCCTCAATTCTCTAATATACTTTATTTTTTACTTTTTTTATACCAAGAGAAAGGGAATCCAACTACCCCGTGTTTGGGCTTTTATCTAATAAATATCTCCATCTTTGCCCTAAACGGAACATCTCTCTCTCTCTCTCTCTCTCTCAATGGCGGAAGAAACCCAACCAAAATGGGAAGGCAAGGTCACTGTTGAGCTGAAAGGGCCTACACTGGACCAAGTGTGGCCATTCTTGTCGGACTTTTGCAACATCCACAAGTGGCTTCCCACACTTGACACGTGCCGCCTAGTCGAGGGCATCCCGGGCCAGCCCGGCCTAGTCCGGTGTGTCGCCTCCACCACAAATGGCAATGACTCAGACCCGCCGAAGCTCAAGTGGGTCAATGAGCGTCTCCTCATGATGGACCCCCGTGAGAAGTGCTTCAGCTATGAGGTCTTGGACAACAATGTTGGGATCAAGTCCTATGTTGCCACAATTAGAGTGATGCCCATGAATGATGGGGATGGTAAGACGGTTGGGTGCATGATTGAATGGTCCTTTGTGTCTGATCCAGTTGAGGGTTGGGGCTCCAAGATATGAGGTCTTTCCTTGATTTTTGCCTCCAAGCTGTGGCCAAGAACATAGGAAGTGCAGTTCAAGAAGCTAGTGGGTGAAGTGAGAAAGAAGTGGTCTCCCTTATTGATTGATTATGCATGCTTTAAATAATTTTAACACGATTATGTTTAATCTCTTAAGGTCGTGTTTTGCACTTATTGGAAATCTAATCTCAGCATGAATCTCCTTTTTCTTTGATTCATCTTCTCTTCTAAATTGTAATTTGCGTTCTAGTGATTAGATTCTCTCAATTATGCTGGCTTTTTTCTTGTGCAGATTCCTTGTATTGATATTTTTTCTTTTTCCTTTTTAATAATCCATTGATTAGGTTCCTGACAACGAAGCAATTTTTTTTTTTTTTTTTTGGTAAAGGTAAGTAATATATTGATTTTGCAAGAAAGAAGACAAGAGGGAGGCCTGGCACCAACAAAAACAGACACTCAAGAAGACAAAAGTCTAGAACGAGTGTAAGGGTGCCATGGTTCCCAGAAAAAGGAGCAACAACAACAAAAGGAAACAAAGACAACAAAACTAGAAAACCTCCATCAATCAAAAATAGAAGGATGGATGTTCCAGCTTCGTTGAAGTCTTCTATTCATGGGCACATCAAGAACATGCTTAAAGGTCATAGCCTTATCTTTGATAACCTTTTGAAGATGCATTTTCATCGCTGGAAGATAGAGAGTCTGATTCCGAAAAAGCACATTGTTCCGCTCTTTCCAAACGACGAAGCAATTTTGATCCATGTTGTCACGCCCCGATCCTCCGAGCACGCGAACATCCCACTCTGGTCGATTCAATTGCGACTTCCCAGGACGAGTCGCCGACCCATTCATTTTATTATGCACATGCGGAGGCGAAACAAATCCCCTGACAACAAAATACGGGATAGAAAAGCAGGAAGCAAAACCACAACATAACACTTTCATAATTCAACAGAGTTACCAATAGAAGCCTATAGCCAAAGGTCTACAAAAGACCGGCTCTTAAAAAGTAACTGTCCTACGACCTACACGTCGGATACGTTCTCCAATCTTATAACTTCACCTCTGCGACTCCTCAAGGCCAATCAAAGTTATCCGCCGCTCCGTCCACCGCAGACCTGAAATTTTTATTCCCCAAACCGGGATGAGACAATGTCTCAGCAAGTTCAACCCCTAAACCCCTATTAGAAAGAAAATACACCCCGGTGGCCTAGCCACATCACACACGTAAGACTTACCTCGCCTCGCCCTTCCTTCCCCGCAGTTAGCATAATTCAAACCACACAATCTCAAGTAATAATGATAATTCAAACAATTGGAACGCCATCATTTTCATATAAATCACAGTCGAATTTAGCACGCATTCCAATTATTATTCACTGCCACACAAGGGCATAGCCTACTCGCTTTGTTCGCTATCTACCGGCATATAGCCAGGCATCGCCTCCCACCTTGGAGCGCGGCTTCGTCAAGACGTCGACGGCGTTCCCGAAGGAGCATGGGCCCCCGAGAATCAATGCGACCCGCATCCACCGCGTGGGCATCCCATATAGGGGCAAGTCCGGCTCAACGCCCAGGACGATTCCTCTTAATTATCACACCCAAATCATGCTCGGCCTACTCAGGTCACTTTATATTTCACTCAATGCTTCCACTTAAAATAGTGATCCCGCCATTTTTCTTCACATTAAAAATATTCCAAAAATTACTCACGTGCGTGGGAACACGCTAATTTCGAATCGAAAACCAATATTTCACTTTTTCAAATCCCACTATTTAATATAATCATTAAAATCCAATTTTTGCATCAAAACCCAACACTTGGGTTTTTATGAATAAAATCCACATTTATCACAATCAACACCCAATTTGTCACATCCATTCATCAAATTCAAATTCTAAATGCACAAAGAACATCAAGACGAAATTCTGAGAATTTAGGGGTTCCTAAATAAATTTTCGAATTTATTAAATAATTAAATTTATTCCGAAAATTAATATAATAATAATATCCATATTTTTCACGATTCACGCTCAATTTATGATATCCATTCATCAATTTCACAATCCGACTACACGGCAATGATCGGCACGAAATTCCGAGCAACCTGGGTCAAAAATAATTTTTTTTTTTTTTTTTTTTTTAATATATATAATAATATTTTAATAATTCCGGAATATAATATAATATTATAAATTCCAGAATTCGAAATCATTTAAATAATTCAAAAATAAAATCCCATTATGTCACATCAATGCTTTATATTAAATAAACTCTATTAGCCTTTAATTAAGCATACTTTAAATTAAACAAACACCTTAATCTAATTCACAATTAAATTAACTAATCTAACCACCTAAACATACTTAACTTAGACTAAGCACACTTAGGACATCATTAACCCTCTAATCAAGATTTAGTGAGTTAAACTCACCGGATTAGCAAACCGAGCGGACCAAATCGACGAGGACGACGCGAGGATCGACTTTCCTCAAAGCGGGCCGAGCATCCGGGCTCGGGAAGGCGGCCAAAACGGGCCACGAAGGGGGCTGCCATACCCATTTTTCGAGCTGCTGTCCATGGCGGTTTGAGGCCGAGAATGGGCGGATCCGGTGCCGGTAGAGGCGGCCAAGGGCGGCGGAGGCAAGGAGAAGCTCCGGCGGGCTAAGGCGGCGACGGACGGCGGCGGGGACGAGCTCCGGCAGCTCGTGGAACACACGAACCGAGGCTGAGACGCAGCTGGGCGTCGGCCAAGCGCGGGCGAGCGAGGAGCAGCGGCTGTGCGGGGCGGCGGACGGCGCGCGAGCGGCGGGCGGCGACGAGCGGCGGCGTCAAGCGGCGAAGGAGGCGAGCGGCGAGGGACTGCTTCGGCTTCTTCCTCTGCAATTTTCTGGTCTCTTGCACAAAGAAGATGGAGGAGAACCAACGGAAGGGAGGGAGGAGAGAGAAGAAGGAGAGAGAGAGAGATGGGACCATTTTTCTTTTCTTTTTCCCTTTTCCTTTTTCCAACAAAAATGGCCCACCACTATGACATCACATGGTGTCATACTCCACTCACTCACAACCATACTCCAATGGGGTCCACTTCCATTTTCCGCCGTCGATTCCCAATTCTTGTACGTCCCATTTCTTCAATTCTCATTAATACTCTTCCAATTGAATCAAATTGAAGTCCATAAAATAAATTCAATGTCACCACACTTCAATTCACATCTTCACTTGTCTATAAAATCAACTTAAGTCCCAAAAGTACGACCAAAAGCGGCCTACTAATTTCTCGAGCCAAATTAGCCATTTTCTCGATTTAATTGCCGAAAACTCTGATTGCAAGAAAAATCTTCCAAGGATGATTCAATGATCCCGAAATGATTTGTGACACACCCGACTTCCAATTTCTGAATTTAATCTCAATTCCACGGTTAATTTCACTTTGGCACGATACTAACGCGGCCCAACCTACCGGGTAGCCTTTAGAAATTTTCATGCATTTGACTGTGGTTGATCATTTCAAGCCACAATGTACATCTCTCAAACATTGGCGACTTTCGGTTGTCGGGAGTAATCTCAAGGTTTCAAATACGAACACAGTGCAGACCGATAGAAAAGTCGGTCTGCCTAGTGCCAATCAACCGTAATTGTGCGATCCGGTGGAATCACCCACACCCGATCACATGCCTTCGTCGAGTCGACCTATCTCCGATCTCTAATCGATTTTAATCGTGCCGTAATGACCCTTGCATTAGCTCGGTCGAAAGGTCGCTTCCCGGTCAAATTCTCGAGTCCGATGCATTAGAAACTCTCAATAGCTTCACCCGATAGATTAGCTTTCATATGAGTGGCCGACTCAAGGAAAAGAACTATATGCGTGCCAACGAAATGCCCATATCAATTTATTCAAAATAGGATTAGAAAATCGGGATGTCACACATGTGGTCACTATAAAAATTCACTTCCACAGTTCTTATCAGCTAGCTGGCTTTTTGCTCCATAAGAAATCAATTAAATACTATGTGTAAATGAAATTGACTGTTCACCATCTCATGTTTCCATTATGACTTTGATAGATGTGTGTAATTACTAAATGTTTTAATATGGAAGTCAGTAGATCTTGCAATTCAAACCTAATGCAACAAAAATAAAGCATCAAAGAAATCAATAAAGGACAATAAGGACATGGAAGATCTACGTGGGTTGGTTCGAATGTCTATATTCCCGGGAAAGAATCATCCGTAAAGAAAATCACTCTAAATCCAAAAAATTACAGAATTACAATTGTTCAATCACTCTAATCTCATATAATACTAAAAGTAAACGTACAGATATGATTTTACAATATCTTATGGAGAACTCACTAAAAAAAAACTCATAGCAAATATCCAAACAGTCTTCTTATTTGCTTTGATGTGTACTAATCGAGATAAATTTCGTTTTTCTATGTTTTTACGTGACTTAGGTGCGTTTGTTTGCGTTCGTTTAAAAATTGTTTCAGTGGAACAGTAAATAGGAAAAAGTGTTTCGCTCCAGAAACAATTTTTGAACAAAAAAACACGCTTTGTAAAATTTGTATAATTTTTGTATTTCTTTATTTTTTCTATTTTTTTCTTATTTTTCCTTTTTCTTTTTCTTTTTCCTTTTTCTTTTTTTCTTCTTTTGGCCGGTCGCCGGCCTCGCCATGGCCGGCGACCGGCCCATGGCCTCGCCCCTCACGGCGAGGCTCGCCGGCCCGGGCGAGGCCGAGCCTCGCCGGCCGCCGGGCGAGCTCGGCCGCCGGATCTGGGCGAGCTCGATCTCGCCCAGATCCGGCGAGAGCTCCCAAGCCGGCGAGGCTCGGCCTCGCCGAGCCACCTCTAGGTCGGCCGCCGGGCGGTGGCCCGGGAGGCCGAGCCTCGCGGATCCGGGCGAGATCGAGCTCGCCGCCCGCGCGAGCTCGAGCTCGCCTGCATCCGGCGAGGCCGAGCTCGCCCCGGCCGGGCAAGGCTCGGCCTCGCCGGCCACCGCCAGCGACGCCGACTGGGAGGTGGCTCGGCGAGGCCGAGCCTCGCCGCCGCCGGGCGAGCTCGGGCCTCGCCGGATCCGGGCGAGCTCGAGCTCGCCAGCCAAGGCGAGGCCGAGCCTCGCCCCGATCCGGCGAGGGTCGGCCTCGGGGCCGGCGAGCCTCGCCGTGGCCGGGCGAGGCCGCCGCCCGCCGCCGGCCGCCATGGCCGAGGCCGGCGACCGGCCAAAAGAAGAAAAAAAAAAAAAGAAAATAAGAAGTGTTTCTCAAAAATTTTGTTCCAATTTTGTTCCTAAGAAGTTTTAAACGAGAAACACAAAATTTGTGTTTTCGTTTCTCAAGCTTTTTTCTTTTGTTCCTAGAACAAAAGAACAAAAAGGAATGTAAACGCACACAAACGCGTTTCTTTTTTTTGTTCCCAGAACAAAAAAACAGAAATTTTTGTTCCCGAATGTAAATAAGGGCCTGCCAAACGCGCCCTTAATGACTCAAAGTAGGAAACCTGAATTTTCTTCATTTTATCTTTAATCTAAGATTACACTTCACCAAATTTTGGACTCCACTTAATTTGCTTGGAGATGATGACCTATTCATAAGACATTCAAAGTACGAGCACACTTCTACCAGGTCGGTTTAAATATACAAATTCAGTCTCGATAAATAATATAACACTAAATAAATTACATAATTTCACTTAAGAAAAGAAAAATATAGATTTTGATATGCATAATTGTTATATTTGCCATATAACAAAACTTTCATATGCTCACATTCGGATTGTTGAAATGTATATTTGAAGGTAAAATAGTAACTTAATTCTTCTTACATGTCAATCATCCAACAATGAATCTATGAATCAACTCATGATGTTCCGTATTTCTGTTATTTTAAATTATACATGTAATTTGCAAGTGATTTATTCTTCTTTTTTAAATGATTTTTAATACAAAAGGTGGGAATCAGTAAATTTGAAGTGGTCCCGTGCATCCGCAAGGTTCAGATTCTAGTATCCAATGAATTGATGGTGATGTACAAAAAAATAAGACTACTTGATCTCTCAATCCATTTTACGATAATCAATGCAACAAGTTCTAGCAATTCACATTTTTTTTTTTTTTTTTTTGAATTTGAAACACATGAAAAGTAAGACAAAAGCATAACCGGTTCGATCTCCTTGGGTTTCTCACACGTATAATAAATATACTTCTCATGGTACGTCATTTTAAATGTTTACAGCTCAATCCAAAGACAAAAGCAAAACCGGTTCGATCTCCTTGAGTTTCTCACACGTGTAGTAAATATACATTTTTAATTTGGACGATGGAAATTGCGGTTCGTTTTCCTGAAATATTTTAAGCAAGAAAATCTGACATACACATGGAGAAATTGCCGGCTAGGGCTCATATTACTGGGTCAACGTCAATCGATTTGGCAACTTTCGATCTGACAAATTAGAGCTTGATTAGTAAAATCCGCATCCACATCGGATAGGGGTGAGCATGGTCTGAGTTGGGCCGGTCCACTCCCTAACCCTAGGACCAATCCGCATAGTGCCGATCCTCAATTTTTGAGACCGAAGACCGATTCTATTGAACTTGGGACCGAGGACTGGACCAACCCAGTGGGTTCTTAGGGCATATTTAGCAACTTGCCAAATAGTGTTTGACTCTATTCTTTTGTTTTTGGAATATATTTTGAATAGAAATTTGTTTGGTAAATTTTTTGCTCCTAGGAATAAATTTACTCATGGGAACAGATTTGAAACAAAATCAATTAATAAAATAAGTTGGTTTTTCGTTTTCGAGAACAATTCCAAACTCATGCCAATCCAAATTTCTTATATCTCTTTTCACTTTTTTTTTTCTTGTTTTCTCCCTTCTCTCTTCTTCTTCCTCCACCATCACCATTAGCCACTACCGCTGCTAATGCCAATGTCCACCGCTACTAGTCACCAATGACTGATTGGGCGAGGTCCAACAAGCTAGTTGGAGGCTCACTAGGCCAAGGTAAGTTGTGGCGAGGCCTCGCCAAGCTCACACACGTTGCCTAGCCATTGGCAAGGTGGACCTCATCCAGGTCTCTCTTGGCTACCGGCGAGCCTCACTTGGCCACCAGCGAGCCTCGGTCAAGCCATGGTTGGGCTAGGCCTTGCTAGATCGAGGCGAGGCTTCTCGCCCAACCAAGGCTTGGCCGAGCCTAAAACAACTGCCAGTGAGGCTTGGTTGATGAGGCACGACCTCACTAGAGGTTGGCGACGCACCGGCGAGGTCGTTGGGTCTTGTTTGGTTGATTCGATTGTCATCTCGAGGCCGGCAATCGGCCAAAACCTGAAGAAGAAGAAGAGAAAGAAAAGAAAAGAAAAATAGAAAGAAAGAAAAGAGAGAAAAAAAGTAATAAAATTATTGAAAGATTAAAAGAAAACAGTTTGGATTAGAAATTTTAACAACGGTACCAAATGCAATTTCATTTTGAAAATCGAAATTTTAAATAGTTACCAAACGTTGTAAAATGATTAGAAATTGTTCCCAGAAATAGAATAAAAAAGAATAATTTCTTATCAGAAATTGTTCTCTCGGAACATAATGATTATCAATACACTCATAGGGCTTGTTTGTTTTTACTCCAAATAGTGTCTGATTATTTTCTTTTGCTCTCCAAAAAAAAAAAAAAAGAATAGAAATGTGTTTGGTAAATTTTTTGTTCCCGAAAGTAAATTTGGATTAAAATCAAGAAGTAGAAAAACTTGCTTCTTATTACCTTAACAATTCATAAATCCAGTTTCTATTTTTTTTCTTCTCTTCTTTTTTTTTTTCTTTCTTCTCTTCCTTTTTCTTCTTCTTCCCTTTGGCCACCATCGGCCTCGGCTATGGCCGGTGACTCGGCTAGATGAGGGTCGGCAACCTCGCCGAAGTGTCGCCGACTAGAGGAAGGAGAAGATGGGAAAAAAAAAGAAAAAAATTAAATAATTCGAAAAAAATAAAATAAAAATTAAAAAATGCCATATCAACGTTCGCCGGCTAGCTGTCCTCGGCCGACGTCCACGTCTGCGCTGACCGGCTAATTTTGACTGGATAGATTGAATTGGCACAATTGTGAAAGGTTTATGACTAAATTGGCAAAAAAAAAAAAAAAAAAAAAAAAAAGAGTTTATGATTGAATTGACACAATTGCAATAGATTTATGACTTTTTGGTAATTCTCTCCTCACTTAAACCATCTTATTCCACGTGACTTGAATTATAATTATTTTAAGACACAAGACTTGGAATCTAGCTTTTACATGATTGGGCTGATAAATGTCTCCACCTTCGCCATAAACCGAGTCTCTCTCTCTCATCAATCAATGGCAGAAGAAACCCAACCAAAATGGGATGGCAAGTTCACAGCTGAACTGAAAGGGCCAACACCAAACCAAGTGTGGCCATTCTTGGCGGATTTTTGCAACGTTCACAAGGTGCTTCCCACCGTTGATACGTGCTACCGAGTTGAGGGCGTCCAGGGTCAGCCTGGCCTCATCCGGAACTGTGCCTTCACTACATTAGGCGACGATTCAGACCCGTCGAAGCTCAAGTGGGCCAACGAAAGGCTCCTCATGATGGACCCTAGCAAGAAGTGCTTCAGCTATGAGGCCTTGGACAACAACATGGGATTCAAGAACTTTGTTGCCACAGTTAAGAGTGACGCCCATGAATGATAGGGATGGCAAGATGCGTGGGTGCATGATTGAGTGGTCTTTTGTGTCTAATCCAATTGAGGGTTGTTGGCTCCAAGATTTGAGCTCTTTAATGGATTTTGCCCTCCAATCTATGGCCAAGAAGATAGAGCGTGCAATCCAAGAAGCTAGTGGTTGAAGGGAGAAAGATGTGATCTCTCTTGTTGAAAGATTATGTATGCTTTAAATGATTTCAATAAGATCAGGTTTGATCTCTAATGATCGTGCTTTACATTTCTTGGAGATCTAATTTGAGCATGATTTACTTATTGAAGATCTAACCTCAAAGATGAATTGCCTTTTTATTTACTTTATCTTCCTTTCTGACTTTTAATTTGAGAATTAATTATTAGATTTTTTCAATTAATTATGCAGGGTTATTACTTGTGAATTTTCCATATGTCGATTTATTTTTCTTTTTTATAATACATTCAATTGGGAAAATTATCAAAATAATTCTAAATCTTTTGCCATTTTTCCAGTTCAGCTTTCAAACATTTTTTTTTTTTTGCCAACTCAATTTTTAACATTTTATATTTGTGTCAATTCAGTCCAACTAGCCAATTTTGGCCAAATGATGCTAATGTGTCAATTCTTCTACCCTCTCTCTCTCTCTCTCTCTCTCAAAAAGAAAAAAAAAACAAAATATAAAAATTTATCTTTTCTTCTTCTCGTGGGCTAAGGCTAGTGAGGTTGACCTCGCTAGCAATCGAGGAGGCTCACAAACACTGGTGAAGGCGAGCCTCGATCACCCCCGATGTCGATGGAGTGGCCAAGGCTCATCGTCGCAAGCAAGGGTCGGTGTGCCAGATCGAGCTCACCTAGGGTCACTCACCCTTGTCATCATGGCGCCGATTTGGCGAGGGCAAGCATGAGCCTCACCATGCTTGGGCGAGGTCGAGCTTGCCTAGCTATGGCGAGGCTTGCTCTCACCCAAATTTGGTAAGGGCGAGCCTCGCCCAACCTTCGCCCGTGATAGTGAGGCTAGCCCTCACCCTTGCCATCATGGCACTAGGTGAGCTAGATCTTGCCTAGCGACCCTCACTAGGGGTGGTTGAGGCTCACACTTGCCAAATTTGGGATAGGTCGGCGAATGGCAAGGCTCACCCTCGCCTCATCCAAAGTGACCCTCGCTTGCGATGGTAAGTCCTTGCCAAAGTTGGCCAAGGCTCACCCTCACTAGTGCCGGTGAGGTCGATCTCACCAACCCTAGGCTTTGACTGGTCGTTGGATCGGCTAGAGGAATTTTAAAAGAGAAAATTTAAAAATAAAGAGAGAAATAAAAATAAAACAATTGAAAAATCAACTTCACCGGCCGTAGCCTTGAAGTCCCTAGACCGCCAGAGGAAGAAGAAAAGAGAAAATTTAAAAATAAAAAGATAAATAAATAATAAAATAATTGAAAAATC
The DNA here is from genome assembly GCA_014182575.1 of Eucalyptus decipiens. Taxonomy (NCBI): domain Eukaryota; kingdom Viridiplantae; phylum Streptophyta; class Magnoliopsida; order Myrtales; family Myrtaceae; genus Eucalyptus; species Eucalyptus decipiens. The sequence goes on along the minus strand of CM024611.1, from coordinate 46,344,646 downwards.
AGCCTCATCGGCCCTAGCCTTGAACTAGTCCATAGACCGCCAGAGGAAGAAGAAAAGAGAAAATTTAGATATAAAAAGAGAAATAAAACATAAAAAATCAAAAATATATTAAAAAATCGACACATTAGCATCAGCCAAAGTGTCCACATCAATATCAACCGATCATCATTGTCGGGATGGATGAGTTGTCACAAATACAAAAGATTTAGAATTGAATTAGCCAAAAAAAAAAATAGGATTGAGTTGGAAAGGTTGCAATAGGTTAAGGACTATTTTGGTAATTTTCCCTATTCATTAGGTTAATAGGTATAGAGATGGCTACTTCTTCCTTTTTGAAAAATCTTACACGAACCTGATGAAGCGATTTTGATCCCATGTGCTCACAGTAAGCATGAAGTTTCATAGTCCTGATCAGCTAGGGTGGCTTTTGCTCCTTCATAAGTCAATCTATTTATTAATCCTTAACCAGCTCAAGTTGCTCCAATTCTCATAATGATTTTGTTAGATGTGTGTACTTTACTAAATATTGTCTAATAAGATGGAAGTTACCTGATCTTACAATTAAAATTTAATGTGAAAGAAAAATTACTGGGCAAATGAACAATGTACAATAAGGATACTCTAGATTTAAGTGATTCAGATCATATGTGGGTAACTTATCATGGAAAGAGCTAGTCTCAAGAAATTCACTATGAATTTGAAGTTACAATTGCTCAATTATCAATTTTTCTCAGCCGAAGATTACACTCAAGACAAACACACAAGTGTTATCGCGCAATTTCGTATAAAGAACTCACTTACTAAAAGAAAACCTTAACACTTCTCTTATTTTTCATAATGTTCAATAACCGAGTGTTCTCATGTGACTTTTAATTAAGACTGAGAAACCTTGATTTTATTCATTTTTATCTTTAATCCAAGATTAGACTCCACAAATTTGGATTCCATTATATTGCTCAAGATAAAATCCCACTAAGAGGACATCCAAAATGTGGGCTTGTCAAGTTTCGCATGGGGTTCAAACTGGAAATATAATTTAATATCAAATATGAAGCTTAATTTTACTTAGGAAAAGAAAAAAAATGTTAATGTAGATTTTAGTAATTTAGGCTCTATCTATTTTCTGGTTACCAAAGAGTTGAAGAGATCAAAATAACACCAAGACTTTTCGCTAGATAAGTAGGATAATCTATAATGAGATCAACGTCTAATAGATAAAATCAACGACCGTGCACTTGAGGCCACTCGTCTCGTCATGGACAAAAATGACAAATGAAATCCGACATTGGGCAAACAAAATTTGATATATAAGCAGAGCTTGATGATGCAATTCCGCACGCTAAAGCTATGGTCCCAACCAAGAAAAGCGACCCTTGCTTTTTTAACTTTGCGAAATGATGAAGATGATGATAACGATATCGGAAGTCTCTGAACTAATGCAAATCATTCAATCCGGTCCCTCAAACTTTTTTTTATACAATTAGATCCCTACACTATATACTTTTTTATTTGAGGTGGTCCTTTCTGAAAAAAGTGACAGAAATATGGACATAACCGTTAAGTCATTATTAAATATCAACGTGGCGTCGTACATGAGTTTAATAAATTTAAAAACAAAGTAAGAAAGAAGAATCTAAAGATAAGAAAAATTAAATTACAAAGTATTGATATTTACAAATTAGGAATTTTTTTTTGGTCAATTCTGCTATACTCATATTCTATCACTCGCTTTCAGACTTTTGCTTTATTTTATTGTAGGGCATGAGTGTCGAAACTCACATCGTTCCCACTCCAACCCTCCTGAGAATGTGAGAATTCAAACCCTTACCTTCCCGTTCCCATGTGAAAAGGAAACTTCAATGGTTACAAAGTAGGAATTTGAAAAAGACAGGAACATAGAATCATGTTGGTTTCGCAGCTAAGAGAGATGTGTGGGGATGCTAGATGATGCATCACCAGTTTATTCTCTCTCTTTCCCTCTCTTTGTGTGCATGTGTGCTTAAGCGAAAGTGGCAATGGCCATTGGATTGTCACCTGGGGCTAGCGAGCACTCAACATCCTTCGCAGTGCCTTGATGACGCCAAGGTCATTGGAATCGAGTACTTCTATCAAGTGGGTTATGCATATAGTGATATTCAACTTAAATTAAAATGTAATAATTCTTTTAATTTGTTCAATATGGAAAAAATTATTATCCACCTTTTCTTTTAACACGGTGGATTATTATATCCAGATTTAATAAAAATATAATAATAGATATTTTCATATAGTTTGGAGACTTGATTGAACATTTATGAAATAATTCAGGAACCATTAAAAAGTGCAGAAATGACATTGCTCATTGGGTTAAAATTTGGGGATTGAATTGAGCAAATAAAGAAATTTAGGAATGGCATTACATATCAGGCTAAAATTTAACAACCATCCATGTAATCATGCCGAAGAAAAATCCAACGCAAGAGAAGTAGATGGGTAGCTGCAGTTTAGGAGATGGCGGCCCTCCTCACTAGGACTGGTCAATGGACCGTGCTGTCTGTCTTAGGGCCATCAGGCCCATGGGCCCGACCCAGGCCCGAATTTTTTTGGGGCGGAATCTAATTTTTGGACTTATGTGTAAGGGGCCGAAGAGAGAGAAAGTCAACAACAACGAAAATATGTCTCTTCGCGCACGGACAAGAAATGCTTTCAGTATTTCAATGTGGTTTAACTACTGCTAAAATGCTAATTGATGAAGGGAGGGAGTAGTTCTAACCGGATTTGGCGGCTTCTGCAGGATTTCTTCAACCTTGACGAAGTGGTAATTTAAATGCGATGAACCAAATAGAAACGTTGGCAAGTTTTCAAAATAATGAACTATAATACTGATGAGCAACTCAAATGAGAGTTGGTGATGCAAAAATAGTTGATAATTTAATCGGAGAAAATTTAGTGAGTCGCACAAAAAAGGTTAGTAAATTCATAAAATAATTGATAAGAAAGGTAGATAAAGGTTGATCAATGTTTAGAGAGTCCTTTTTTTTTTGTTAGCGGAAAGAGAAGTTGGTATTTCAAAAAAAGAAAAAAAATTGATGATTAACTCAAAGAAATGTTGGTAATGCAAAATTAGTTGGTTATTTAATCAGAGAAATATTGGTAATCACTCTCTAATTGAGATTGGTCGTTTCTAAAAAGAGATGGTAAATTTCAAAAAATAACAAGCTGGACAAGCAGAAGTGTTAACTCAATAGGAAAATTGGTAAACATAATAAGCAAAGGTAAACAACTCAAATGATTGAGGCTGACCTAAAACTAGTTAATCAAAGAAAGGTTGGTTAATCATTCAAAGCATATTTTAAAATCTATATTTAATAGTTACGATTAGACTTTTCTGCACCACTGGGAATCCCCAGTTTTGAAAACATCTACGCATGGACAATCTTACCCACTTGCCTCGTCATGGACAAAAATGACAAATGAAATCTGACATTGGGCAAACAAAATTTGATATATAGGCAGAGCTTGATGATGCAAATCCGCGCGCTAAAGCTATAGTCCAACAAAGAAAAGTGATCCTTGCTTTGTTAGCATTGCAAAATGATGAAGAAAATGATCCGGTCCCTCGATTTGATTTTATTTTTTATACAATTAGATCCTACACTATGTACTTTTTTATTTGAGGTGGTCCTTCCGCTGAATAAAGAAACAAAAATACGAACATAAATACAGACATGACCGTTAAGTCATTGTCAAATACCAACGTGGCGTCATACATGAGTTTAATAAATTGAAAAACAAAGTAAAAAAGAAAAATCTAAAGATAAGAAAAATTAAATCACAAAGTATTGATATTTACAAATTAGGAATATAAAAAAGACAGTAACATAGAATCATGTTGACTTCGCAGCTAAGAGAGATGTGTGGGGATGCTAGATGAATCATCACCAGTTTATCCTCTTTGTCTCTCCCTCTCTTTGTGTGCGTGCGTGCTCGAGCGGAAGTGGTGATGGCTGTTGGATGGTCGCCTGAGGCTGGCAAGCACTCAGCATCCCTTGCCGTGCCTTGGTAATGTCACAGTCACTGCAATCGAGTACTTCTATCATGTGGGTTACGCATGTAGGGATATTCGACTTAAATTTAAATATAGTAATTCTTTTAATTCATTCGATTTGGAAAAAAATATCAACCATTTTTTTTAATGACGTGGATTATTATATCCTAACTTAATAGAAAGATATCATATAGTTTGAGAATTAAATTAAATATTTATGAAAAAATTCAGGAGCCAATAAAAAGTGCAGAAATAACATTACTCATTGGGTTAAAATTCAGAAATTAAAAATTAAGAGACAACATTGTATATCGGGCTAAAATTTAGGAACCATATGTGTAATTATTCCAAAGAAAAATCAAACGCAAGAGATGTAGATGGGTTGCTGCAGTCTAGGAGATGGCGGCCCTCCTCTCTAGGACTGGTCAATGGGACATGCCTTTTTTTCTTAGGGCCGTTTGGCCCATGGGCCCGACCCAGGCCCAAATTTTTTGGGGGCGGAATCTAATCTTTGGGCCCATGTGTAATGGGCCTAAGAGAGAGAAAGTCAACAACTACAAAATATGTCTCTTCGCGCACGGACGAGAAATGCTTTCAGTATTTTAATGTGGTTCAACAACTACTAAAATGCTAATTGATGAAGAGAGGCAGTAGTTCTAACCGGATGCGGCGGCTTCTGCAGGATTTTTCAACCTTGACGAAGTGGTAATTTAAAAGCGATGAACCAAATGGAAACGTTGGTAAGTTTTCAAAATAATGAATTAATATTGGTGAGCAACTCAAAGGAGAGTTGCTGACGCAAAAGTAGTTGATAATTTAATCAAAGCAAATTTAGTGAGTCGCACAAAAAAATTTAGTAAATTCATAAAATAATTGGTAAATTTAAGGCATTGATAAAAAAAAAAAAGTTAATAAAGTTTGATCAACTTTTAGAGATTCCTTTTTTTTAGCAGAAAGAGAAGTTGGTAATTCAAAAAAAGAAAAAAAAAAAACATTGATGATTTACTCAAAGAAATGTTGGTAATGCAAAATTAGTTGGTTATTTGATCAAAGAAATGTTGGTAATCACTCTCTAATTGAGATGGTCGTTTCCAAAAAGCGATGGTAAAATTCAAAAAAGAAAAAAAATGAAAAAATAGCAAGCAAGACAAACATAAGTGTTAACTCAATAGAAAAATTGGTGAAAAAGGTAAACAGCTCAAATGATAGAGGGTGACCTAAAACTGGTTAATCAGAGAAAGGTTAATTAATCACTCAAAGCATATTTTAAAATCTTATTTGAGATTTACGATTAGACTTTTCTGCACCGCTGAGTATTCCCAGTTTTGAAAGCATCTATGCATGGACAATCAAGCCTATTGGGCTCTGCACAAGGCCGAATGCTTCTCCCTTAGTCACAGAACATAAAAAAAAGAGCATTTCATTTTATGTAGAAGCTTATGAACCTGGTCTAAATCCTTTCTTTTTTTTTTTTTTTTTGCTAGTGATAATTAGGATATTTACCTATATTAGAAATACTTAGAATATTTTATTAAATTTTTTTTTTTATCTCTCAAGATTGCACGAATATCTTATTTGAGTATATATCTTGATTGATATATGTTACATTTGATAGTTTCTCATAAAACCTATGAATAGGCCGATGTAGTTTATTATGATACATCAAATTAATAAAAAATTTCTCGATACTCTAATCTACTTTACTTTTTTTACTTTTTTTATACCAAGAGAAAGGGAATCCAGCTGCCCCGTGTTTGGGCTTTTATCTAATAAATATCTCCATCTTTGCCCTAAACGGAACATCTCTCTCTCTCTCTCTCTCTCTCTATGGCGGAAGAAACCCAACCAAAATGGGAAGGCAAGGTCACTGTTGAGCTGAAAGGGCCTACGCCGGACCAAGTGTGGCCATTCTTGTCGGACTTTTGCAACATCCACAAGTGGCTTCCCACAATTGACACATGCCACCTAGTTGAGGGCGTCCCGGGCCAGCCCGGCCTAGTCCGGTGTGTCGCCTCCACCACAAATGGCAATGACTCAGACCCGCCGAAGCTCAGGTGGGTCAATGAGCGTCTCCTCATGATGGACCCCCGTGAGAAGTGCTTCAGCTATGAGGTCTTGGACAACAATGTTGGGATCAAGTCCTATGTTGCCACAATTAGAGTGATGCCCATGAATGATGGGGATGGTAAGATGGTTGGGTGCATGATTGAATGGTCCTTTGTGTCCGATCCAGTTGAGGGTTGGGGGCTCCAAGATATGAGGTCTTTCCTTGATTTTCGCCTCCAAGCTGTGGCCAAGAACATAGGAAGTGCAGTTCAAGAAGCTAGTGGGTGAAGTGAGAAAGAAGTGATCTCCCTTGTTGATTGATTATGCATGCTTTAAATAATTTTAACACGATTATGTTTAATCTCTTAAGGTCGTGTTTTGTACTTCTTGGAGATCTAATCTCAGCATGAATCTCCTTTTTCTTTGATTCATCTTCTCTTCTGAATTGTAATTTGCGTTCTAGTGATTAAATTCTCTCAATTATGCAGGCTTCTTTCTTGTGCAGATTCCTTGTATTGATTTTTTTTTTCTTTTTTAATAATCCATTGATTAGGTTCCTGACGACGAAGCAATTTTGAGCCATGTGCTCACTATAAAAATTCACTTCCACGGTTCTTATCAGCTTGCTGGCTTTTTTGCTCCATAAGAAATCAATTAAATACTATATGTAAATGAAATTGATTGTTCTCCATCTCATGTTTCCATTATGACTTTGATAGATGTGTGTAATTACTAAATGTTTTAATATGGAAGTCAATAGATCTTGCAATTCAAACCTAATGCAAGAAAAATAAAGCATCAAAGAAATCAATAAAGGACAATAAGGACATGGAAGATTTACGTGGTTTGGTTCGAATATTTGTATTCCCGAGAAAGAATCATCCGTAAAGAAAATCACTCTAAATCCAAAAAATTACAAAATTACAATTGTTCAATCACTCTCAAGTGTTTCTAATCTCATATAATACTAAAGGTAAACTTACAAATATGATTTTACAATATCTTATGGAGAACTCACTAAAAGAACTCAAAAAATATCCAAACAGTCTTCTTGTTTGCTTTGATGTGTACTAGTCGAGATAAATTTCGTTTTTCGATGTTTTTACGTGACTTGATGATTCAAAGTAGGAAACCTGATTTTTCTTCATTTTATCTTTAATCCAAGATTAGACTTCACCAAATTTTGGACTCCGCTTAATTTGCTTGGAGATGATGACCTATTCATAAGACATTCAAAGTACGGGCACACTTCTACCAGGTCGGTTTAAATATACAAATTCAGTCTCGATAAATAATATAACACTAAATAAATTACATAATTTTACTTAAGAAAAGAAAAAATATAGATTTTGATATGGATAATTGTTACATTTCCCGTATAACAAAACTTTCATATGCTCACATTCGGATTGTTGAAATGTATACTTGAAGGTAAAATAGTAACTTAATTCTTCTTACATGTCAATCATCCAACAATGAATCTATGAATCAACTCATTATGTTCCGTATTTCTGTTATTTTAAATTATACACGTGATTTGTAAGTGATTTACTCTTCTTTTTTAAATGAATTTTAATACAAAAGGTGGGGATCAGTAAATTTGAAGTGGTCCCGTGCATCCGTAAGGTTTAGATTCTAGTATCCAATTAATTGAGGGGTTGTACAAACAAATAAGACAACTTGATCTCTCAATCCATTTGCCAATAATCAACGCAACAAGTTCTAGCAATTCACATTTTTTTTTTTTTTTTGAATTTGGAACACGTGAAAAGTAAGACAAAAGCATAACCGGTTCGATCTCCTAGGGTTTCTCATACGTATAATAAATATACTTCACATGGCACGTCATTTTAAATGTTTACAGCTCAATCATCAAAGACAAAAGCAGAACCGGTTCGATCTCCTTGAGTTTCTCACACGAGTAGTAAATATACATTTTTAATTTGGACGATGGAAATTGCGGTTCGTTTTCCTGAAATATTTTAAGGAAGAAAATCTGACATACACATGGAGAAATTGCCAGCTAGGGTTCATATTACTGGTCAACGTCAATCGATTTGGCAACTTTCGATCTGACAAATTAGAGTTTGCTTAGCAAAATCCGCATCTGCACGGGGTAGGGGTGAGCATGTTTCGGATTGGGCCAGTCCATCCCCTAACCCTAGGACTAACCTGCATAGTACTGGTTCTCAATCTTTGAGACCGAAAACCGACCCTATTGAGTTTGAGACCGAGGACTGGACTGACCCAGTGGGTTTGGTCAAGTTCTAAGCCCAACCCGGGACCAATCGATAACTTTTTATTTCATTTTTAATACTACTTGAAAAAACGATTGAGGATCGGACCAACCCAATGGGTTCGGTTTGATTCCAGGGTCAACCCTAGACCAATTAATAATTTTTTATTTCATTTTTTGTACTCTTTGAAATGGCAACCGAGGACCAGACCAACCTAATGGGTTCGATAATGAGCAAGGTTAGCTAAGAAAGGTAAGTAGTGAGGGTCGAGTGGGGTGAGCATCGAACAAAGTGAGCATCGAGTGTTGAGCGGGGAGTTAGCCAAGTGAGCATCGAGCAGCAAGTGGCATGAGTGACCCAAAGCGAGCAAGGCAGGTGTTGAGTGGCAAGCGAAAAAATTGTTTCTCTCGATTTTTGCAAATTGAAGACTAAGAAGACAAATAAGACGTAAGAGAATGAGTATTAGAGGAGAATGCCATAAGACGTGAGGACTCCTTATAAAAACATTTTCCTCCTTCGTAAGTTATGACTGTTGATGCCGTAAAAGACATTAAAAATCTAAGTTATTAAAGAATAATGTAAAATTACTAGAACTACTCACTAAATAGTTGTATAGTATTGTTGATTAAGGTTTTCTCTTTATAAAAAAATTTATAAATAATATATATATATATATATATGGTTAGGGTTGGTCCGGGTTAGACCGACCTTGAACTCCTAGGATCGAGGACCAACCCGTACAGTGCTGGTGTAGGAATCTTAGGACCAAAGACCGACCTAGTCTCTTTGAGAACTAGATTAGGACCGGCAAGGTTGAGCCGGTCCAAAGTCGATCTAGGGTTGACTCTAGATCGATACTCACCCCTAGCACCGGGTCAGCTCACGACTTGCTTTAAGTCAAATTTAAAAATTAATTTGGTTTTGCGGAAAATTTCAAATAAGGACATAAAGTATCATCATCTTCTCAAATAAGGATTTAAAATAAATTTTGCTTCAAATAAGAACTCGAAGTGCTATCATTTTCTTAAAATAGGACATGAAGTGAACTTTATTTCAAATAAAAACCTAAAGTAGTCATATAATTTCAAAGAAGGGTCTCAACTCATTATTTGATAAGGACATGATAAGGACAATTTTGTCTTTTAAATTTTATCTTTTTTAATGTTTTTCATAAAAAAACAAACTATATTAGAAAAAAAAAAAGAATAGAGATGGGAGGGCGCCCTCCCTCTCATCCTTGTTCTTCTTCTTTTTTTTTTTTTTTTTTTTAAATTTAAGTTTTGTAAATTTTTAATCTAATTTTCAAAGAAAAATCTAATTTAATCTAAATTAAATTGTGTTTTAACAAAAATACCATTGCTTGGGCGGAATTTTTTTGCCGGCCGGTGAGTCGATGAGGCTAGGCTCTTATTTGAAACAAATATAATCACTTTAGATTCTTCTTTGAAACTGATATGACTACTTCAGACTTTTATTTGAGAAAATGAGTGTATTTTGGATCTTTATTTGGAATTTTCCCTTGGTTTTATATGTACACTTGATTTTAGTTTTATAAGTGGCCGCTATTTAATTAATGCTTAATCTTAATTTGCAATAAAATTTCCATTCAACAAAGCTAATTGGACCACGCGATACGGTGAGGGTGAGATGTTAATAGCCTAACAAGGATGTTATTGCCTATTAAAAATTTCCTTGGTATATCATCTTGGAGGAGTAAATATGCACATTCTATGATCTTTACAATCCCACAAATAATGTAATCAATCATCAGAATAACCAACGTTCGCTAGCCCAAGTAGTAAGGAGCTTGGGTTCCCTTGAGCAAGGTCTCAAGTTCGAGCCTTGTGTATGGAGTAGACGATATTGGGAGAGCCCCCCATTATGAGTCCGACAGTGCTCGCATCCGGATTAGTCGGAACAGAAGGCTCCAGATACCCGGTGCTCATAAACCAGTTCGGGCATTTCATCCAACATCTTTGGGGCACACTTTGTGCCTTGTAGGAAGATGCTTGAATTACACTGGAATTTGCAATAAACAACAAGATAAAGAAGACATATTTTTGTAAGCTCCCCTTTTTTGGTCAATCCTTTTTTTGGTCAGTGGAATTGTCTATGAACCATTTCGGGGGTTGAATGACTTGCACCGAAGAAAAGCCGGTCCTAATCATAGGACAAGATGGCAGAGAGAGAGAGAGGCTAATGATGGTGATGAAGATGGAGGTGATGTAGAGCAAAGAAGGTGCCAGAGGAAGATGAAGAAAAAAAAGAAGAAAGAAAAAGAAAGGAGAAAGAAGAAAGAAACAAAATATATAGGGAAAAAATGTTCTTGAACGAAAATGCATCTGATTGTGAATAAATTTGAAATTTGGATATTTGTTTGAGACTAAACTAGCCACTTTAGAGTTTTATTTGAGATTTCAATTACTTGGTCCTTTTTTGAAAAAATAGTTTTACTTCAGGGCTTTTATTTGAGATTTTCCCTTCCAATTTTTGTGGCATTTGGCAATCTATGTCCTCGTTCCCTTGGCACTGTTATGAACTTCTTCTTTAACTTCTCATAACAAATTAAATACTTAAAGAGCATGTGGCGAAAATGGATGGTGACCAACTACGCTCACGGTCTAAATGTTCTTTTTAAGTGGACCACACACCGAATCTAAGTCAATCCTTAATTGGAGAGGAAGATCATGGGCTGGACGAAGGCCCATAAAGCTATCTGGACCGAGGGGCTCATCCTTTCCAGGCGTTGGACGAATTACCACAAAGAAAATCCCGTCTCATTTTTTTCTCATCCTCCTTTTACTTATTTTTCTGTTTATTCTATTATATATTTTTTGTTTCCTTTTACTATATTTTATTTTTATACTAAAACATATGCTTGATTTGCTAGCAAAACTCAAGATGTCAACGGACATCACGTTGCACATAAGGTTCGGCTCAATAAGTTATTGAATATGCATTTGTATACAATCAGAATCTAGAAATAGTCAATAATTTCCTAAGTCTAGTTACTCATTAACCATATTGCTCCATGTTATGTAAACCATAATTTCATCAACAAAAATTTTCTAGATATATTGTATACCAAGAGAAAGGCAATCTAGCTACAACATGTTTGGGCTTTATCTGATATGTGTCTCCCCATCTGCCATAACCCCAACGACCGACTCTCCCTCCCTCCCTCCCTCCCTCCCTCCCACACACAATGGCAGAAGAAACCAGACCAAGATAGGAAGGCAAGGCCATTGCTGAGCTGAAAGGGCCAACACCAGACCAAGTGTGGCCATTCTTGGCGGATTTTTGCAACCTTCACAAGTTGCTTCCTGCCGTCAACACTCGCCACCAAGTTGAGAGCGTCCCAGGCCAGCCTGGCCTTGTCCAGTACTGCGCCTCCGCCACGTTCGGCAATGACTCCTATTCGTCGAGGCTCAAGTGGGCTAACGAGAGGCTTTTCACAATGGACCCTAGTGACAAGTGCTTCAGCTATAAGGTCTTGGAATGTTGGGTTCAAGAACTATAGATGTTGATTCTAGATTTTGGATGTTCTGCTGCAATGTCATGGTTAACCGACCTATTTGGTTTGATGATTTTTTATGAGCTTTTGTACGATGATTTTGGATTGGATGTCTAAATAAAGATTGATCATGAGTTTTTGTGCCCATTTATTTCCCGATATATGTTTCAGGTTTTCTTTAGTATTGTATAAATACCCGACATGTGGCGAATTTACTTTACTTATACTTAGAATTTTTCTTCCTTATTTCTTTATTTTGTCGTCTTGGGTGTTTATTTCTCACGATGCAATTTCAATTTGCTTGTTCAATTCTTTTTCTATTCATTTAGATAGATATATAGAATCAGACGAATGAATCATCCATGTGCAATCATCTAGTTTTAAGTTTGCATGAAAATGTTAAAATACTGCATGACCACTTTGGAAAAGAACCATATTCATAGGTACCAAAAATGTGTCAATAGAAATATTTAGTGTAACCCAAATCTTCAAACCCACGAAATCTTTGGTTTTGTGGGAATCGAGGAAAGTCTTCGACCCTTGATTGCGTTCCTAGCAGATTCCCAACAAAGAGACTTATGGTGACTCCTAGATAACATTTTTATGATTGTCTAAAAAATCTTAAAATGAACCGCTGTCATGCGAGATATAGATTTTGGAGAATCCACATTCTTGATTGATGGACCTCTTGGTCAAAATTAAAGAAGACCCGGTTCTTGGTGTGATGTGCCTTGAGGACTATCTCTTGAAAAACTATCTTTAAACCTATTCCTTGGGATCGTAAGGCCCAGAGGGTTAGGTTGCCACATAGGATGTGAATAATAATTATTTTGTTCAAAAATTAATTTCTAGCCAAAAATAATTTTTTCCATTTCAATTTTTAAATAAGTTTCCAAGCAAAAATACACATTTGATAACTATATAATATTTTTATTTCTAGAATAGAAATTAGTTTCAAAAAACAAAATTTCTTCCTCCCAAGTAGTGGTGGGAGATGGCGGCGGACAGTGGGTGATTGATGGTTGGTGAAAGGCAACAAGCGATGGTGTGCAAGCAACCGACTAATAGCGAAAGCGAGGGATAAAGAGAGTTTTTATTTGTCACTTTTATTCTAGAAATAGAAAAACAAAAGAATTTTACTTCTCATTTCTATTCTAAATCTATTTTTAAAGTAAAAATTTATTTTAGAAATAGAAAAATGAAATTACATTACCAAATGGATTTTTATTCTAAACCTATTCTAAGAAATAAAAAAAAAAACAAACAAACAAAATGATTATCATGCGTGCCCATAGTGATTGGATTAATTATGTGATAATTTTATGCATAATGAAGCAATAAACACCTCTTTTCATCCAACGGACAAACTCGAGTCTTCTCTTTGTTTGCAATGTATTAAATATTAGGCGCTAAAGAGACCCCCTTGGCATTCCAAAGTTTTATTTTTTTATTTTTTACCATGTCCTGGTTCATCCAATCAACAAAACTCATCATAAATTATTTAAATTGACACAAAAGAAATAAATGGAGAAAAAAAAGTCACCGCACAATCCACACAAATCATACAGCGTCTTCGGGTGGAGAACCAAGACTGAACCAACCACCCCCCAAATATCCAACCAAAATCACCCCGCATTCTAGCTAATCAACGAAGATAATTCCGGAGAGAAACCGGTTTTCTCGGGAAAATCCACAACAGCGAGAGTAACAATAAAAGGACAAGAATAAAAAAAAGGAAATGTCCGACGCCGTCCAATTGGTTGGCATTAGCTATTGCTCCTCCCCAAAGATTGTCAGCCTCCTCGATGTACAAACGAATCGTTCCTCTTTCAGGTGTTCCTTGCACCATTTCCTTCACTTGCTCATCACCCTTCATCTCTTTGAACATTTCATGGCCTTCACTAGGGGCCTTGTACCAAATCCTCTTCCAACGGAAGCCGTAACCTTTCACAGCGGCAATCAATCCCTTATATGTCACTGAATCAGGGGTGACATATGTTTCCTTTATTTCACCAATGAGCTCAAACCCCTCGTTGCACTTCTTCGCTCCAGGGTAGAATCTGACTGTGACAGGATGTTCGGCCTGTGATGTAACAGGTTCAACCTGAAAGCCAAAACAACACGCATGTTGGGCGCATAAAGAACCTCATTTCATTGCTCCAAATCCAACATTTAGTTAGATATATAGGTCTGGGATTAAAAACTCGGATGCCCAGTGGAATATCAGTAATACTTATTTGATTTTTCTTTTATTAACTTAATTTGAACTTTTAAAAAGTATGCAACGTAAGTTCAAATGAAATACCAAATAAATAAGTTAAAAACTATCCACCTAAGAGTACTATCTCATTAGAGACTCACTTTCTAATTCATTAGTCAAGCAAAATTATCACGCCAGTGAAAATAGAACTTTCCATTTGCGAATTCTTCCCCTTTTAATTTGAGGATAGTAATTACTCATTTTCTCTCTAACCATCAAATCGAATTTAGATTACGTCATTTGTGGAACATCTTCTTATATTGCTATAATTAGTCTGAAATGGGGTCGTTTCTTTTATGAATATTATAGTGCTAATATTTAGCTTGACTAGTTCCTATTGATACACATAAACAGTCATGTCTACTACTTCAACTTAGGCTTTATCCACATCTTGACGAGGGTTGCTCTTAAGAATACATTTTATCTTGCAATGTTTATCCTGCTAATAATAACAAACTGAAGGTGAAAATGTTACAGTAAGTAGAAGGTCGTACTGCCCGTCACATGATATAGTCTTTTGCAATTTATTATATAAAAATTATTTAGAACTTAATAAGTCGTACCATGTCACATGAATGCAAGATTTAGTGAAGCAATGTAGTTATCTTCAGTTCGTTAATGCTAGGCTAGAGTAAGTGGGTATTATTTCCTCTTCTTTTTTTTTTTTAATTCCTATTTGTAGGTAACCTTATATGTAAGTTTTCCTTCTTAATGGACTAATCTACTAGCCACATATTAAAGCACGATAAAAGCCCATTTTTCTTTTTCTTTTTTTATATTTTCTAAATTACCCTTCATCATATCTGCTCGTGGTTATAGACACCAATGACATAAAAGTTACTGATAAATTGTTTCTAGTTGGGGTGAGTAACTAGGCTAGTTCCTGAATCCCATGCCAGTTCAAGGCGGGTTCACACGGGGACCTCTCCTATTCTCAATTCCAAAAACTAAAAATCAGTCTTGACAAGTATGGTTTTAGGTTCTACCTTTGAACCATCAGTTCTAACCAGATTTTAGAGTCCGACTTGGATTTGAACTTGAATAAGTCATGTATATTACTTTTTATCTTGTAATTCCTTTAGTGAATATTGTATTTAACCTCTTCTTTTTGTTAGATATGGATAGTCTTATTGATGAGATTATCATTGATAAATAAAGTTTATCAGTTAAAATGGAATGAATATATATGGTCAAACTTTCTATTGATTTTTTCATTCAGTGAATAGTAATTTTAATTGAAAATTATTGTCAAATGATTAACTACGGTTGTTGTTATTTTGTTTCTAATTGGTTAGAATTTGGATTAATTTTTTATGGATGATTAAGTAATGAATTTCTATAATTCATATATCAAAATTCATTTATCATATTATGTGTTTTGAATTTTTTATTATTTATTTTATTTTACTTAAAAGTTCCTTGTAAGTGGTGACTAATGACATCTTTCTTAGTATTGGGCAGTGAAACAAAAAGGAAAAATAAACCAATAAAAAAAAGAATTGGCTAATTCCAGGCTACAAAAATAATTCTAAGTATCAAAGTCTTAGAACCAACCCTGACAGGATAGGTTCCAGGGCTAGAATCTCTTCACTTGGGAACCGATCATCTCTAGTTTCTAGCTTTTCATTACATGCAACAACGTTACATTGCTTCTTTCTAATTTGTTCCTTCTTATCATTGCTCTTTTTAATTCCAATCCCTCTTCTACCCACATCTTGATGATACGTTGATGTGAAAAGTTCAAAGAAGCAAAACAAACAATCTACTTATTTATACTTGAGAGGCTAATAAATTCAAAGGGAATAGATCATCATAATATCAAACATATATACCATGAATTAATTATCTCCTATTCATCATCCATTTCTTCAAGCCGTGACACATTGGTTTTTATATTTTTCGCTTTTTTATAGCTATTACCAAATCATTTGACATTAGTTATCCACGCTCTCATTAATGCAATAATGGAATAAATAATCCACGGTCACTGTTATTAACGTATAATATAGAATTTGTGCATTAGTTAAGCTGATTGCAAATTAACAAAGGAATTGGCAGACATCGTAAGAAGTTTGTGAAGTCTATAATTTGTAATCTATCATGTAATATCTCATCTAGGAACGCAATTGGATGAACTGATATTTAGAGAATGATTAGATGAGTTTACTGGCAATTTTGAAGAACCAAAACTATCATCACCAACTAAGCAATTAGAGATAAGTGACTAAAAAGGGAACAAAAAAATGCAGCCTAAGTAAATAAAGTACAACGGAAAAGTGGAACCTTAAAAAGAGGAAGGAAATATTGCTTTAGGAACCGAAAATATCCAGCACCAAGAGAGGAAGTAGAGACAAGTGACTAGTGTGACAGAAAATATCAGCCACCTGAGAAAGGAGGATGCCCTGTGGCTAAAGAAGGGAAGAAATTTCTAATATATAACGCTTACTTTTAAATTTTATTCCTTCCTTTACTCCTACAAGAGTGCATATCCCTAGTCTACTCATGTTTATTTTACTTATTGTTTTATATAGATGCTAACGGGAGAAGAATCATCTATTACTTAAAGTAAAAGGTAAAGATATTTGATGAAAGTTCCGTATTAAAAAAAGTCCTCAATATATGAAATATTAACACCTGTCGTCATCCACCCTTATATTAAACATTAGAGGTAATTGCTCAAAATCGCCCTGGAACTATAGCTCCCTTGCACAATGCTCTACAATTTGAAATTGTCATATTACCCTCCCAAACTTTGGCACTGCTGCATGGTAGCAAGCAAAATTTGAAAGCTATAAATTACTGCCCAAACTCTCAATTTTGGGTTAGCCATTACTTTTTCCATTTGTGTCGCCGTTAAATGTTAATTGAAAATGGATTAGCTCGTTATGAATGGAATAACATCTACTACTTGTATTATGAAGTGAGGAAAATAGGGAATGGCGCATGGTTAGTAAAATTAAAAAAGAAAATTCGGTCAAGAAAAATGAGTCGGTCCTTTTTTTTTATATTTTATTTTATGCAATAATGAGTTCCTATTTACAAAAACTAGGTAACAGAGTAAGTGACTTCACATAAAACCCCCAATCCCAGAGTGGGGGATCCCCCACCTCCCCGCCATTAGGGCAGCCCCCTATTGGTTTGAGTCGGTCCATTTTAAGTAGCACTTAACAGTCATGCATTCTGAAAACTAATGGATGCAACATAAATCAAAGTTTTTTAATGGGGCGAAGGTGGGAATTAATGTATAAATTTTCAAAGTCTGGTTTGCATAGCAGTGTCTGAGTTCAAGAGAGCAATTATTGCTAAACATTATGACATCAAAATAAAATATACCCTATTCGATAATATCCCACACTCAATTATATAATGAGAAATAAGTTTACAAATTACCAACTATAATACTTTCATTTGTGTATATATTTAATTTAAGCAAAACCATATCACAAATTATAAGATTATGTTGAAGGAACACTAATTTATTTGAAATTAACATCTCAGATAGATTCTCGTTATTGGACTAGAACCTATATCGTCCATGTAAGTTTCAGATTTAACTTTTGAAAATTTATGTACTTTTACCGATTTAGAGCATCAGATTGAAATTAGAACAAACCAATTTTCCAACCTGTTCGTTCACACATGGTACTGTATATTGATAAAGAAGATATCGCACCTTGTTTGATGTAGCCAGATGAATCTCCTCCTTGTAACGCTTAAAAGAGAGTTGATGGAATTGAATAGAATTGTTGATGAAGTCACCACATCCCTGTATTGTGATGAAGCAATCATTTGGTATATTTGTGCTAGATATATCAATGAACCTTCTCAATGACGTGCACTCTTCGAACACCAACCATTTCAAAGAGCCTAGCTTGTTTAGGTCCTTGACGTCAGTGAGTGCGTTGCACTTACGGATTGCCAAATCCTCCAATTTCTTCAAGTATGATATCCCACTTACTCTTTTCAGAGATCCGCACATAGAAATGCTTAGGCATTCTAATGATTTCGAAAGACCAGCAAATTGTATCTCAATTAGATCTGGACAAGATGACACACACACTTGCCGTAGCATCCCCAATTCCAATGGAATGCATAAACGCTGAAGCAGTTTACATTTATCAACAGTTAAGTTCTCTAGTCGTCGAAGTCCATCGAGTGGTATATCTTCCACTTCACCATAATAGAACTCTAAAGTCGACAAACTGCCCAATCTCAAGCAGGAGGGAGGTAACTCTGCCCTCCTGATGATAAAGAATTTTAATTCCAATCTCAGCAGAGAGGATGGAAGCTGCACAAGGGTTTCTCTGTCTAAGTTGGACAAAGTAAGCTCTTCCAGTTTAGAAAGAGAAGCCAACTCATGAGGTGCAGGGACTTCAAACAGATTTAACTCTAACTTGTTCAGTCTAGATAACCTCTGAATCCAGCTTATGTCGCATCCTCTGATTAGGTTTGATTTGCATGTATCACAAGAGCCATCACTCAATAGCAGTTCTAACAAATCAATAAGGTTTGACAGATTAGGTACCAAAAGCAATGATTTTGATCTAAGAAGTAGACAGTTCAAACTTCTAGGAAGCTCCGGCAACTCTTGAATCACATGACAATCTCTTAAGTTTAGTGTTCGGAGGTTCTCAAGCATGTTGATTGTCCTTGGGATTCCACAAATACGGGTGCGCTCTAGATTTAGGATCTTTAAATGTGACAATTTTCCAATTTCAATAGGAATTTCGCCATTCATTTCATCACGCCCAGAGAGATCCAGCTCTTCGAGATTTTCCAAAATGCTAATGCCATTAGGTAACTGCCAAACATGATTCTCCAAACAAGGAAATTCTTCAGACAATTCTCAATTTCGGTAGGAATTTTGCCGTTCATTTCATTAGGCCCAAAGAAATCCAGCTCTTCAAGATCTTCTAAAATGTTGATAGCACTAGGTATCTGCCAAACATGATGCTCTGAACAAGAAAATTCTTTTGATAAACGCAATACGCGTAATGATTTTAAATTTCCAATGGAATTGGAAAGGTCACTTATCCTCATGTTTTCCAAAAGAAAAGACTCAAGTTTCACTAATCGTTCGATGGAGTTTGGAAGTTCAGCAATACCTGTATTTGATAAGTCTAACTCTATCAATGAGGTTAAATTCTCAAGTGAGCTTGGAAGTTCTCGTAACTTACAACATCTCTTCAATGAGAAGCGCTTAAGATTCCTTAGATCCCCCACTTCTTTAGGCAAATATGTAAGATCCATGCATCCTTCAATCTCTAATTCAGTCAACGACTGTAGATCTCCAATGAAGCTTTCAATTCTCTGTAGCCTATTGCAACGTGCAAGGGTCAACCTCTCTAAACTCGAGCATTTAGAGAAGTTTGGGATTGTCATTATGCCATCACACTTAGTAAGAGATAGAACCTTCAAATGATGTGCCCTCTGTGAAAAATACATGACATGTCAAGTTTAAGAACTATCCTATAGAACACATTAGACTCTTAGACTAGAACTAAAACATGTAATTTACCTTGATCAAGTCCCATGCATGTGAATCATTGGTGAAGTCATTCATGCCAAGTTTAAAAACCACGAGATGATCCAAATACATATTGTATGCTTTGAAACCCTGACACAGAGGATGCCAAGAAAGCCATCTCAACTTTGAATGACACTCTGCAAAGTTCCCAGTATAGGTTCCTTTGCATAACTTGAGACATCTTAGGTTTGGTAACCTTCGAAACTCTTCATTTGTAATCTCTATGGAGTCATATATTCCATCTATTTCAAGTGCTTGAACCCTGTCCTTCCTCTACAAGTGAAATTTTGCAATAATATGAAAAAGTTTATCAACGAATGGATAGGAAGAAAATTATAAAGAATTTAAACAAAAAAGGAATCATTAATCCTAAGATACACAACTTTTATTCAAAAATGGGACGTTTCTTACTTACCTCTTCTGCTCTTATGACTTGGAGAGCGTCTTTTGCAATCCACAACCTACTCCGCTTATTATGGTCATCTAGACTTTCTTGACGGACAATTTTCCTTCCAAGGTCTTTTAATTGATCATGCATCCACAATTTATCATTATCTATCTTTATCAAGCAACGATCGGTAAGGACAGCAATTCCTCTTTCAGGAAAAAATCGGCAATCATCCCACATGTGCATTACATCAGTCTTCCTCTCATTGAGAAAGAAACATGCTATGTCAAGAAAAATTTGTTGTTGATCTCCATCTAGATCATCATAGCTAATTCTCAACTTCTCCATAATCTCATTCTCAGGTAAATTCCTTAACCTATCCAACGTCTCTATCCAAAATGCTTTCCTTTTTTGATTAAGTAATGAACCTATTACTTTAACGGCCAAAGGAAGCCCTCCCATACCTGAGATAATTTCTCTTGAAATCTCGTCATAATCATTCGAAGGAATGTCACTACCAAAGGCATATTGACAAAAAAGCTTAAGTGCAACACTATCATCCATCTTTAGCATCTCATACTTTAGGCATGTAAACCCCTCAACATCTAGAATAGTCATGTTTCTTGTTGTAATGATAAGCCTAGATCCTGAATGTAATGAACCATTCCCTATCAGTTTCTTAATTTGCTCTTTATTATCAACATCATCCAAAACCACAAGGACCTTCTTTGTACAAAGTGTTGCTTTAATTCTCCTCATTCCTTGTTCACTATCCTTGAATTTTTCAGCAGATTCGGAACCAACAATGTCAGACACTAATTTCTTTTGCAATTGAACTATGCCCTCCGTGGTTGACCAGTTTTCTCGCACATCCTCAAGGAAGCTACAACACTTTCCAAAGTGGGGTTGTTGTTGATTAAAGATGACCTTGGCAATAGTTGTCTTACCGATGCCGCCCATTCCATAAATTCCAATAAGCCTCACATCATGATGGTTGACATCTAAGAACTCTATTAACTCTTTCACTCGATCATCAAGTCCAACTAAATGTTCAGTCACTGATTTTTGTCTTATCTCCAGCTTCTCCAGAACCCTTTCAACAATCGATTTGAGAGTTGTTGCTTGGCTGCCATGTACAAAAATGCTTTCATTAGTTGTCTCAATTAATCTCATACCAACGCATCACATGTGGGTTTGTCAAAATCTTAATTTGAAAAGATTGAACTACATCGTGAATGAGATCTAAATATATTAAGTGATTGGTATTGGCTAATTTAGTTTTCATAAAGATTACAGAAATTTCTCAATACTATAGCATTTGTTTTCATGATGGCTAAGTGGCTACTATGTCGTGCATAAGCAAAATTTCAGCATTTATAGTTAAGCCTGGAAAAAATTGAAGCACTCATAATAGGTGAAAAAATACATAATCCCAAACCCATAATTATTTCCCGACTGACCAAAAAAAAAAAACCTGTAATTATTTCCCAGCTTAAGCTGTACAACCATTCTAACATTTGCCCTGCTTTAACTTGGGCAAATAAGTCTTCAATGGATCTGATTATTTAAAGTAAATTGGTATTTAAAGAGCCGGGTCACACTTAGGTTTTTTCCAAATTGAAAATTGAGAGACCCAACTCCCATGGGGTTAACTTGATGATTAAGGAATAAAGACGTGTGTTGATTGTCCACAAAATCTGTGGTCACATTGCTATATTTGGACTACTTATCTGGGTTTGGGCTTACATCTTACTTGCTCCATATATTCAGTAAGATAAGTCAGACTTCCTTGTCAATATAGAAAAAACAAAATGGAGAGGCCCTGTCGGTTTGCCAATAAGTTTTGGTTTTCTGGTCTGGAACTGTCTTGTAAAAATCCAAGATTCTCAAGCGGTATGTTGGGCCCATGGACCACGCAATTCAAAAGCATGAGAGATTGTCAATTCTTAAAAAGGGTGCATTAACAACTCATTTACATTGAATTTGACGTCCTAACTTATTAATCAAATTGCAATTCTTTTTTTTTTTATTATCAAAATTACCCTCACCACTCTCTTGACCTATCATCATCGACCTTTAGCCGCTGCCTGTCTCGGTCCATAGCAGTCAGTGCTGTCTAATTGTTCGGCGCTTATGCCCGCACGAAGTTCAGCACCCCCCACAATTAGGGGTGATCTGTTTCCACCCAGAATCAGGAATCAGCCTACTTAGTCCTAGAACCAGATTGATTGGTCTAGTCTAGTTTTCGGATGAGCCAATGAAACTATGGGATGTTTCGTTGTTTCTTTTTTCCTTTCTTTTTTGATTTGTTGTTATATTCTTTCATTAAATTGCATTTTACCCCTTAACAAACAGAAGGTCAGCCAATGATTTGCTTTTTATTTTGGGAGTTAACTGTAAGGTCACAAATAATTAAGGGGTAAAGTGCACTAATTAAGGGGTAAAGTGCAAAAGTGTTGCCTTTACCTTGTATTAGTAGGCACTAAGTGCTTTTTTGCTAGAATACTAGTTTGAAGAAGAGCACTTTCTTTCGATTAACATGAACAATAAGAATACATTCTTTCCTAATCTTCATTAATTTGACGTTCACTTTTCCTTCCAACCATAAGCTTCCAATTATTTTTCTCATTAAATGTGCATACCCCTTTTAACTCTCTCTCTCTCTCTCTACCATCACCTTATGGTTGTGCACATACAATGAATATAGTGTTATCGGTTGTTGGTTAGGTTCGGTTTTAAGGTGGAACCAGGAATTGGATTGGGAGGACCAATACCAAAATTATGAATTAGGAATTGGACCGATTAGTCCTAAGATCAAGAATCAAACCGAACATACTGAATCGGACCATAGAAACAGTCAAATATTTTAAAGAGCGTTAAGAGCGGCGTGTCTGACCCAAAAAACGAGAGCAATGGTGGTCCCCACTTCCAGCCTGTCCGATCTCTCTCTCTCAGTCACATTTATTTTACTTTCTAACAAGTCTTTATCACATTAAAGGCATTTACTTTTGTTCTCTCTCTCTCTCTCTCTAAGTCAGTCCCTTGTGTCCCATCTCCATCTTTCTCTCTCTCTCTCTTCTCTACACAAACCCCCTTGCCCTCCTCCTTCCACAAAAACCACCATGGTGAGTCCTCCATTTTAGAGAGACGACGGAAGACACCTTCCATTCGCTCCGAGCTCGCTCTCAATCCTTCATGGATCCTCATGTCTTCTCCTTCCTCTCTCCTCTACATTGCCCCATCGGCCCCCTACAAATCCACGGGGGGTCAAATTAGCTCCAACTTTCATCCTTGTCACCCTCCTCGACTTGAATCCCATTACACCGAGCTCGTCGAAAAAGCCCTCCTCCTCCAGATCTTGGAGGATGCCATCATCCACCATGGAGAGAGGGAAAAGGCATGAGAGCTGAGAGGGAAGAGGGAGCATGAGAGGCTATTGTTCTTTGAAGATTTTTAAGTAATTAAAAAAATAAAAAAGTGGTAGACTGATCCGGGTGATTCCATCTCTGGAACCAGGAACCGGACCATAGATCACCAGTTCCATTTTTAGGGAACCAAGGACTGAACCAAGCCCCTCCGGAACTACATGAACTAGCAGGTTCGGCAGTTCCCAATCCGGATAGTCTTTGTTGCTCACCCCGAAGTGCTATCAAATGTTAAGGAATCAAAAAAAATGTTAAGGAATCCAAATTCTTCGGAGCAGGGTGAACCCAAAAAGGTTAAGCCAAACTTGAAAACACAAGCCTCGTGTTAAAGGGCAAAAAAGAAAAGTAGGAAGGGTTTGAGAAATAAAGAGGTAATGGGAAAGGCTTTTGGATTTTACAGATTTATATGAAATAAAAAAAATAAAAATCAATCTGTCCAAGTGGTTTGAGTGGGCGGTTCCATACATGTAATTAGAAACTGGTTCAAAAATCATTTCTAATTTTTTGAAATTGGGAACTGGACAAGTGCCATCAAGCCTGCCCTAAACGGGTTCGTTTTGCTCAACTCTCCTTACAACATGTGTCCCTTTTTTCTGTCTCTCTCTCCCACTGCTAGCAGGCGTGGCCAGACCAATCACAAGCCTCCGCGCCGGTAGTAGTCACCTCGAGCTTGGTCCAGATTGAGGTTACCCCGCCTCGATGTGGACCTCCGTGAGATCTGCTTTGCTCGAGGCCATGGGATGACAGCAGATGCTCTCAAGATGTTCTCACTTTTATTGAATGTTTACACATGATTTTATCATAGAATCTTACTTTCTTTCGTTAATTGGTGTTTACTGAGGAATATCTAAAAATGTATAAAACAAAGTTGTCACCAAATGGGATATCTGATTTTTTTTTTCAGTCTTTTCCCATTAAATGGAAACCAATACTCTTATCACAAGGGTAAATCTTGATACTCTCATCACAAGGGTAAATAAAATTTCTGGATTGCGATTTTGATCCAATGTAAATTATATATTTTGATAAGCAAGGACGCCAGATTAATATTGATGCTAAATCTGGAGTTGATTATATTGTCCCATTTAAATATTTGCAAATGGGTGCTCTTGAATATGATTTATCCTAACAGTGTGAATACTTTAGGGAAGATCGTAAAAGCAGAGCATGTAAAGTTGAATGAAAGCAGCAACTGGAGGTAGTTAATATTTTCCACTAAGCAAAAGGTAAAAGAAATCATTTGACAGGGCAACGGTTACTCCTTAAAACAAAGAAAGAAGAATCAAAATCTTACCTTTGGTCTTTTTTCACGATCCATCCCTTAATTTCATCCACCTCTTCAAGAGCCTTTTTCCACACTTGCACCTCATTAGGAAACTCCTTCTCATGCTTCAAAAAAGCTTTCCTATACCGTTGAGTCTTAAGTTTAAGATCGTCAGGTTCCACATTGAAAAAAATGGGAAGGATACTCTTTTTACCCTTTGACTTAGATACATTGTCTACTATGTACGCAAGCTCACGAAGGCACCATTTACTAGAAGCATAAGTTCGTGAGAAGATAGGTATGTAGATAATTGAGCTGTTGATAGCATGTAAAAGGTTCCCACCAATCTCTTCGCCAAAGCGGAGTTCATCTTCATCCCTAAACACATGGACTCCGGCATCTACCAAGCCATGGTAGAGGAAGTCTGTGAATCCATAACGAGTGTCAAGTCCTCTAAAACTCAGAAACACTTGGTACTCACCTCCTAATGCACGTGCAGCATCACCACTCCTTTTGGCCTTTGAGTTTTCCATAGCAAGGAAGCTTATTACTTCTCTCTCTCTCTCTCTCTCTCTCTCTCTCTCTCTCTCTCTCTCTCCAGAAGTTTGGTGTGCGTGGGTTTAGCAAAGAAGAACTAGTTGATATGAACTAGCCAAGTGGATGGGCTACCCCTCACCAGCAAAAAAGTGAAACCGACCAAGACTAACTTGGTCTTTGTCGGTTAGCTCACTTTAAGATCAAAGTACCTTTATAAAAAAGGAGGAAGCCTGTGAAGACTCTCTCTCTCTCTCTCTCTCCAAAAGTTTGGTGTGCGTGGGTTTAGCAAAGAAGAACTAGTTGATATGAACTAGCCAAGTGGATGGGCTACCCCTCACCAGCAAAAAGTGAAACCAACCAAGACTAACTTGGTCTTTGTCGGTTAGCTCACTTTAAGATCAAAGTGCCTTTATAAAAAAGGAGGAAGCCTGTGAAGATGCTCTCTCTCTCTCTCTCCAGAAGTTTGGTGTGCGTGGGTTTAGCAAAGAAGAACTAGTTGATATGAACTAGCCAAGTGGATGGGCTACCCCTCACCAGCAAAAAGTGAAACCGACCAAGACTAACTTGGTCTTTGTCAGTTAGCTCACTTTAAGATCAAAGTACCTTTATAAAAAGGAAGAAGCCTGTGAAGACTCTCTCTCTCTCTCTCTCTCTCTCTCTCTCTCTCTCTCTCCAGAAGTTTGGTGTGCGTGCGTTTAGCAAAGAAGAACTAGTTGATATGAACTAGCCAAGTGGATGGGCTACCCCTCACCAGCAAAAAAGTGAAACCGACCAAGACTAACTTGGTCTTTGTCGGTTAGCTCACTTTAAGATCAAAGTACCTTTATAAAAAAGGAGGAAGCCTGTGAAGACTCTCTCTCTCTCTCTCTCTCCAGAAGTTTGGTGTGCATGGGTTTAGCAAAGAAGAACTAGTTGATATGAACTAGCCAAGTGGATGGCCTACCCCTCACCAGCAAAAAAGTGAAACCAACCAAGACTAACTTGGTCTTTGTCGGTTAGCTCACTTTAAGATCAAAGTACCTTTATAAAAAAGGAGGGAGCCTGTGAAGATGCTCTCTCTCTCTCTCTCTCTCCAGAAGTTTGGTGTTCGTGGGTTTAGCAAAGAAGAACTAGTTGATATGAACTAGCCAAGTGGATGGGCTACCCCTCACCAGCAAAAAGTGAAACCGACCAAGACTAACTTGGTGATCAAAGTACCTTTATAAAAAAGGAAGAAGCCTGTGAAGACTCTCTCTCTCTCTCTCTCTCTCTCTCTCTCTCTCTCTCTCTCTCCAGAAGTTTGGTGTGCGTGCGTTTAGCAAAGAAGAACTAGTTGATATGAACTAGCCAAGTGGATGGGCTACCCCTCACCAGCAAAAAAGTGAAACCGACCAAGACTAACTTGGTCTTTGTCGGTTAGCTCACTTTAAGATCAAAGTACCTTTATAAAAAAGGAGGAAGCCTGTGAAGACGAGGAGTGTCAAGTCCCCTAAATTCAGGAACACTTAGTACTCACCTCCTAATGCGCATGCAATATCATTATTCTTTTTGATCTATTAAAATATGTCTTGAGTTTGAGTTAATGAATAAATCCAATGCAAAATTGTACGTGAAAATCAGACTCGTATTTTTTGACATACTCGGATGAGGTGTTGATTTGCAAAATCCATGTTGGATTTGGATTGTTTCTTGAAGGAGAAAACTACAAGCACACGATGTTGACTTATTTAACGCAGCATGTGGAGCTCCTTTCCGCGTGCATATTTGCTAATCTCCGATCTGCATTGAGCTCCCTCTCTTTTGTTTTTATCTCAACGCACGAGATGGACCTTCTGGACACGGGAAATAATTGAAGTTCTTGTCTTCATGCTCTGTTGCTGTGATGTGGGCCACTTGACTGATTGGTCAAATAAATAAACATAAAGAAAATTGGTGATGCACTTCTTTCACCAAGGACTCAAGATGGTTGCAAGAATGGGAGGCTTTCTCCTGTTTGGCAAATGTGTTTGCTACTGGTTTATAATTTTTTTTTACATTTTGATGTATGATGATGATGATTGTTCTTAAAATATTATTTATCTTTATTACTGTTGTTGGCGAGTTTAGAATAAATATAGCTTTAGGATATATACCTAAGTCAAGATCAATTTTTCTTTTGGAATAACTTTAAGATTCAAATGTTTATTAGTATAAACAATTTAATTAACAAAATCAGTGATTCATAATAATTTGAACTATTATCCTATTTGTTAATCGAATTATCATACATTCAGTTAGAAATTTCATATACCTTAACACTTTAATGCCCTTGTGCTCCCTCATGTGTTCATTAATATTTATAAAAGTTCATTTGAGTTTTATTAGAAGTGGCACCACTTCTTATGTTCATAATGATGAAGTTCCTAATTTATTATCTTAGCATTATCTTGTTAAAACATTGAACTCATTAAAAGTGTTTTTTTAACACTAATCCTCATAGCTTTCACAAACCTTGTGCCCGAATACTCAATCATCGTCAAGATACAATAGTTTGTTGTTATCCATTGAATTTTAATGATTTCATTAGAAATTATAAAGTTTGGTTCCACTATGCTTTATTATTATCAATTGGTCTAAGATTCATTTCTATGGCAATACTTCTAGCTAAACCTCTAAGAGTCCTTTAGTGAATGTTGTCCGAATATGTAATATTGAACTAATTCCACGGTAATTAATTGTCGAACATACTAATCTCGCAAGCCAATGTCTAGATATTCTATAGTATATATGCCTTGGACATTGTTGCCTCACTATCACATATAAATATATGGCTACCATTAATTGTGGCCACAACTCTTTATCCAATATCAAATTCCGCAAATATTGAGCCTCTTTACAAGCCCCCAATAATGCTATAAATTCATATTCGTTTGTTGTATGAGTCATACATATTTGCTTCTTTCATGCCCATAAGATTGCATCATTTGCAAGACTGAAATTCCATCCATATGTGGACTTGTTATCAGATTACGCTAGTTATTCAACTAGCATATGAATGTCCTTCTAGTATTGTTGGTTTCTTTCATAAAATAGACCATAATATATTTTTTTCTTTAAATAATTAAGAATTCTATTTATGGCTTTCCAATGTAAAGTATTAGGATTACTAGTAACTCTGGACAACTTACACACAATGAAGGCAATATACGATGTCGTACAATGCATAGCATATATCTTACTTCCAATTGCACTAGCACATACTAATTGTATTAAAGGTTGTGCAGTATTTTCCATCAATTTAATTGATACATTATGTTGTACACTTAACTCTTTAAATTGATACATGAATGTAATATTTTTCTTCACATAGTAGCCTTGACTTAAAGTATATCCCCCACTATGCTCAATCACTTTGATACCTAAAATTGTATCGAATTCTCCTAAATATTTTATTTTAAACTAAGAAGATAGATACCTTTTAGTTTCATTTATGCGAAACATATTTATACCAGTAATTAGCATATCTCCGATCTGCATTGAGCTCCCTCTCTTTTGTTTTTATCTCAACGCACGAGATGGACCTTCTGGACACGGGAAATAATTGAAGTTCTTGTCTTCATGCTCTGTTGCCGTGATGTGGGCCACTTGACTGATTGGTCAAATAAATAAACATAAAGAAAATTGGTGATGCACTTCTTTCACCTAGGACTCAAGATGGTTGCAAGAATGGGAGGCTTTCTCCTATTTGGGAAATGTGTTTGCTTATGAATATAGAGAGCTGGTTTATAATTTTTTGATATTGTGATGTATGATCATCATTCTTCTTAAAATATTATTAATCTTTATTATTGTTGTTGGAAAGTTTAGAATATATACCTTTAGGATATATACCTAAGTCGGGGATCAATTTTTCTTTTGGAATCTCACTTTAAAAGTCAAATGTTTTTTAGTATAAACAATTCAATTAACGAAATTAATGATTTATAAAACTTTGAACTATGATTCTATTTGTTAGTCGAATTATCATACATTCAGTTAGAAATTTCATATACCTTAACACTTCAATGCCCTTGTGCTCCCTCATGTGTTCATTAATATTTATTAAAGTTCATTTGAGTTTTATTAGAAGTGGCACCACTTCTTATGTTCGTAACGCCGAAGTTCCTAATTTATCATCTTAGCATTACCTTGTTAAAACCTTGACCTCCTTGAATAACACTAATCCTCCTAACTTTCACAAACCTTGTGCCCCAATACTCAATCGTCGTCAAGATACAGTAGTTTGTTGTTATCCATTGAATTTAAATGATTTCGTTAGAAATTATAAAGTTTGGTTCCACTACGCTTTACTATTATCAATTGGTCTAAGATCCATTTCTATGGCAATACTTCTAGCTAAACCTTTAAGAGTCCTTTAGTGAATGGATAAGCCAAATTATTATTTGTCCGAATATGTAATACTAAACTAATTCCATGGTAATTAATTGTCAAACATACTAATGTCACAAGCCAATGTCTAGATATACTATAGTATATATGCCTTGGACATCGTTGCCTCACTATCATAATATAAATATATGGCTACCATTAATTGTGGCCACAACTCTTTATCCAATAGCAAATTCCACAATCATTGAGCCTCTTTACAAGCCCCCAATAATGCTATAAATTCATATTCGTTCATTGAATGAGTCGTACATATTTGCTTCTTTCATGCCCATAAGATTGCATCATTTGCAAGACTGAAATTCCATCTAGATGTGGACTTGTTATCAGATTACGCTAGTTATCCAACTAGCATACGAACATCCTTCTAGTATTGTTGGTTTATTTCATAAAATTGACCATAATATATTGTTTTCTTTAAATAATTAAGAATTCTATTTACGGCTTTCCAATGTATAGTATTAGGATTACTAGTAACTTTGGACAACTTACACATAATGAAGGCAATATACGATGTCGTACAATGCATAGCATACATCTTACTTCCAATTGCACTAGCACATACTAATTGTATTAAAGGTTGTGCAGTATTTTCCATCAATTTAATTGATACATTATATTGTACAATTAACTCTTTAAATTGATACATGAATGTAATAATTTTCTTCACATAGTAGCCTTGACTTAAAGTATATCCCCCACTATGCTCAATCACTTTGATACCTAAAATTGTATCCAATTCTCCTAAATCTTCTATTTTAAATTGAGAAGATAGATACCATTTAGTTTCATTTATGCAAAACATATTTATACCAGTAATTAGCATATCATCTAAGTATAAGCAATTATAACTCCATACCCCTTGGTAAATTTTGAGTAAATCCATATGAAAATAATACCAAGTCAAATGTTTTCATGTCATTGTTTTGGTGCTCTCTTTGTATTTGTTCATGTTATCATTCTTAACAAAATGTGTCTAATTTACAAGTTCTTTCATATAATTAGCCTCATAATCCCAACAACATTCCTCAATTATAATTTGATTTATCAAATTATCTATAATTAGATTCTCAATCGAGTGAAGAAGTTTCTTTCGATAATCATTCCAAGTTGAAGGTAGTTTTAAAATGATTACAGCAACATTAAGAGGTTTAAAAAATCATTTATAAGGCCTTTGAATTTGGCAACATGTATTTAATGTTCCTCCACTAGCTGGCTCAGAGACAAATTTTCCATTAATCGTGATAAATTTAAAATATTTCCAAGCAGTAAATCCAATAGTACCTTGATTGTCAATATGTATTGGGTCTCCAAGGCATTGCAAACGCGTCTCTAGAATTTGTGTATGATCGAAAAATTTCATATAGACGATTTGACAGAGCATTGAAAATCCTTTTTCGGCACCTCCTTACATCATCCTTCTCTAATTAAGATTATCAAATGATATCATACCACTTTTATTCATAAATTTCAAAGTATTATAGCCAAGACAAGATAATATATTTAAAGTTTTATTACTTATTACTATCTCCATCCCATGGAAATATTAGGGAAAATTTGATTGCCAATGAAGATTGATGCTTTGATTCATGATGACGATCACTATCTCTAAAGTATTATTGGCCTATATGATTGTTACTCTTGGATTTTAAACAAACGTATCTCTAGGATATACACAAAAACTACAAAGAAATGAGTTAATAGTTACTCAATTTCTCCCTTGGAATTTCACCTTGCATGTGTTTGTTAAACTTGTGTGTATAAAGAGAAGAAAAGAGAATGCTATGAAGAGGAGAAAGTTGCTTTTGTTATGAACAATTATGATAAATAATGTATGATTCAATCCTATTTACACTAGAGTAATTTAGCCAAGTAAATTCTTGCGATGAGAATCTGTATAATTCATTAATGAGATTGAAAGATTATTTCAGAACTATAAAGGCTAAATACTATGTGTTATTGAGTGTAATTGGGACTACGAAACATCGAGAGTGGTTGAATACTCAAGTGTAATTGTAATATTCGTTATATCGGTTAATCAATAGAGGATTATGTGTTATTGTCCCTATGAACAGAGGTCACATAGACCGAATCACATTATCGGGTTTACTGTTTCCTTCATTTTGTCTATTTCATTATTATTTGATTCGCTCGTCTATTTTCTAAATAATTAGTATATGAGCTATGCCTCTATTAACAACACGGCCTCTAAGTTTGCCATGGCCAGGAAGCGTATTACTTCCAGATCTCTCTCTCTCTCATATTAGAAAAAGGTTGGTATGTGTGGCTTTAGTTAAGAATGGAGCGAAGGTTTTGAATATGAACTAGCCATGTGAATGGGTCACCTCTCACCCACAAAAGAAATGAAGACAACCAAGACTGATATGGTCTTGGTCGGATCACTTTAAGATTAAAGTAGCTTTATCAAAAAGTGAGGGACCATTTTAACCACAAAATATTATTCTACTGACATCGGATAACTTTTCTATCCGCTTGCAAGGGAAATTGAGGGATCTGCCGCTTTTCTTTTTTTTTTTTGGTAAAGGAGGGATGTGCCGCTTTGATCTTGAAAGAAACGCACTTTAGAACAAAAAAGAAGATCACGGATCAAAAATAAAAAATGAAAAAGAAAAAAAGTTAAATTACCATAAACGAAGAGCAACCTATTATATATTAATGTAATTTTAATTTTTTTGGTGATAAGTGCATAGTAAATCCTAAAACTTGTCAACAAAGTATAATTTAGTCTTAAAACTTTGAAAAAGTATAATTAAGTCCTAAAACTTATCATTAAAATACAATTGAGTCCTAAAACTTTCAAAAAATGTAATTAAATCCTAAAACTTTCAAAAAATGTAATTAAATCCTAAAACTTGTCAAATTGGTCAAATCAAATCCTTCATTTAATAGCACTTTTTGAAAGTTGTAGAACTCAATTGCATATTGTAATAAGTTTTAAAATTTGATTACACTTTTTAATTTTTTAAGACTCGATTGCACTTTTGTGAGAAGTCTTAAGATTTAATTATACTTTTTGTAAGTTTTAGAACTCAATTGCATTTTCATGATAAGTTTTAAGACTTCTAATGTGCTTATCCCCTCTTTAAAAGAGAGGATTGAATAACCTTGAGACCTATCTCACCTGTCACAATCTTGATAATTTGTCAATTGAAAAATCCACAACTTTAATAAGTATTTTAATGTGTTTATTTTTCTGTCATCTGGATTGCAATTATAGGTTTGTCATTCTTGAACCTGCACAATTTTACTTGATGATATTTCCGACTCAAACCAAACATTTTTTATGTGAAAGAATTATGGTAGTCCCCAAGGAGGATACTAGCGCTAGTTTTTGTCCCATAATTTTTATTCATAAAAAGAAATCAAACAAGTATCTTTTCCACGAAACGAGTTATCTCTTTGAAACAGGAAGCACTAACGTAAGGTTCAAACTTACAAGATTCTATGCCAATTTTGAAACAGAAATAATATCATATATGATATGAAAATGCAGTAAGATAAAGTATTAGTATAAGCGGAGATGAAAATGAGAGTACTTATCATAATACTCTCAATGGCTCTTTTAACTTTTCAGCACTATCTCTTTTAGAGATTTTCACAAATTTTTTCTTTAGCTCTTGGTGAAAATTTATGACCGAGAAGCTAAGCGAAGTATGATTCAAGTTATAAGAAGTGCAACTTCGATCCAGAGCTTATCCAGCTTAACTTCACCCAAAGGTTGTGTGACCGGATTGGGGTGTATTGGTGATCATTTCGATCAGAGAGAGGAAAGGGTCACCTATTTGAATTAAGAGCTGGAACAGTTCCAAAATTAGATTAAATCATGAATGAAGAGATACTTACTGCAAGACACACAACAAAAAAATCATGCAAATGCCGTGCGTTTACAATTTGTAGGTGGATGGGGATATATTTGTAGGTTGGAGTCAATAGAGAGCATTCCAATCCCATAGATGTGATAATTACTACATACGCGAAATTTGTGACATGATAACTAAATATTAATAATTTTTCAATAGGGTTAATGCCACAAAAACTTCAAATTATGTTGACTATGACACAAGACTCCAAATTTTTTCTTGTGTTATAAAAAATCATGAACTTATACCAGTGCAATAATTATATCATAGATATAGCTAAAATAGATGGTATTTATGACCCATATATATAAGTCTAGGTTTGTTAAAGTTGTGGATATTTTTGTTAGAGTGAGTGAGTACATTTAGGGTTTTAGTTGACAAAAGAAAAAAATTGTAGTATTTGCGTCACAATGGACATTGCTTTTGGGTTTTTTTTTTTTTTTTTTTTTTGTGTTATTTACCCTTTCTAGTAAAAAGCATTAAAAAGGAAGAAAAAACTAAAATAAGAAATAAAAAAAATTGAATGCTGAGATCAACTATTGTTATTTAGTCTTTTTTGTGTTATGATCATTTTTTTTTATGGCATAATGCATGACCTACCTGAAAAAGATAAAAAAAAAACCACAAAAATCTCAAACTTTATCTATTATGACACATTTACCTTGTCGTGACCCGACCTCCCTCAAGGGGGAAAAAGAGTCGATTGAGTTTAGAGGTACTTGACCATGATAGTTTTCTCATGGTTCTCATCCACAAAGGCATTATCACCTTGCTTTTCAGGGTGAACCATTTGTGAATTCGTTCAATCATGATTATGAGCTCTCCCAAGCTCGTACCTTGCGTGACAGGGGGATTTATAATGACCCTACCTCGACATCGCAGCATGTCTTAATCGATGATTTTAAGGTCAAAAGGAAAATGGACGTAAAGGTGAGTTCGAAGGTATTTTAACCATGATAGCCTTTTCAAGATATACATCCACTAAAGATGAAATCACTTCATCTTTTAACTTCATCATCTTGAGTACGCTAAATCATGATCATGAACTTTTTCCTAAGGTTCATCCCCCTCATGATGGGTTCATTAAATGATCTAGTTGTTTAAAACAACTTAGAAAATAAGATGAGAGTCGCCATTAGCCTCGTTTTTGGAGGTCGACTAGAAAACCCAAGAGTTGTCCCTCGATTTTTATGTAACTAGATATCTAGGTTTGGGGACATGGGTTATGTTAATATTTCTATTAGCGCCCTTTCAATGCCTTATAGTATGTCATGTTACCTAAGGTGTCCATGTATTTCTTTTTACTTTTTCGATATTTCTTAACCTAAACTAAATGATCATGAGTGGATAGTTATTTCATGCAACTTTTTCTCTAAGAAAGATAAAAGAAAGCACGTAATTGAATTTAAAGGACAAGAAAGTATGTAAACAATCAAGTAAAGCGGTAAATCTATCATGCAATTCTAAAACTTAAAAAAAAAAAAAAAAAAAAAAAAAAATAGGAAAGAGAAGGAAAGAACCCGCAACTCGTCAGGTATACAAATAAAGCAACCCAAAACATATATTGGGAACAAATGGTACAAAAGTACAGTCAAAATGGACATTGACCTTCACCGTCTTCATGTCTTCGTGAGCTTCAACCTCCAAGGGCCTAGTCTAGTCCTAACCCAAATCTAAGCTAGGTATAAACAATGGAAAGAAATACTCATACACGTCAAAACAATCAAAAGCACGATATAAAATCAAGAATAATCGACCAAGTGAGGCAAGGTTCAAAATTAGCCAAATTTGGGCCTTGCGGTTAGCCTTTACAATTCATGCCTAGGTCCTTCTAGATGCCTACACAATTCATTTTATGACTTATAGTCAATATTGTCCATTTGTATTCTCACATGGTTAACAGTGCTTATAAGTCCCTAAAAAGATATTCTAGGTGATTCCCACGATATCATTCATTGCGCATAATATATATCTAAATTCCATATGCATTAGCATGGATTAAACACACTCAAAAAGGTTTGAAGTTATTTAGACAAAGGAATATCTTAGCCATGGAACGCATTTAATTGCCAAGGCTAGTCTGGGGCTCGCATATCATGCACTTGCAGACATCGTAAGCATTTTTAATACTATCCAAACCTCAACCTTTCCAAAGTCAAATCAAACATTTGAAAGATTCTAAACATTGAACATTGGAAACATCAAATGTACCAAAGACATTTCGATATGCAAAAATAGGCATTTCTAATCAAGATTGAGAAAATGCAATCGAAAAATCAATTCATTTATTGAAAACATTTTGACAATGAAAATCACATAATTTGAAACAAGTTTCATGAGGATGAAACGTCCATATTCCATGCACAAGCCATCCTAAAAATCTAGATAAACAATCGCAACAAAGGTCTACAACAAAATATTTCAGACAAAGCAAGTCAAATCAACAAAATCAAAAGGTACCCATTGATGATCTACCTTTGAGAAAATTACACGGCATGTATAACATCATATGAAACAACTTTTGTGAAAAAAGTTTCCTAAGAAAAGCTAAGCATGCATTTACAGAAATCCAACAATGCATACAATTGTATCAAGAAATTGATAAAACAAGTGGACACTTAGCCATTGCAACTGAGATTTATCTTGTCAAATGAAGTCTAAAAATCCTAAAATTTTACCACAGTGAAAATAAAAGGATGATAATCAAACTCCGTTAAGGGTCTGACTCAAGAATCCCTATGGAAAAATTGATACAAAAACAGCAAAAGTCTACCTAAACAAGGGTGAAAGCAGGGTTCTGAATTTACTCCTAGGTCCGAATTCTAATCTAGTTCAAAAAAATAGAAAATGGGTCTTACGATGAGTAAATTATGCAAAACTAGCGACACTTGAAAGATCGGAGTGTGCCCACAACTTCCTAAAAGGGTTCAGATTTAATCGAGGTCAATTCGGTGCTCAAAAGTTAAAGTTTGTGAAGGTGTGTGCGTTAGTCGTTAATAAACCAGCACACAAATATGCATCAATAATCCTGAAATCACTTATGCAATGCACAAACGGCATGAAATTTGCATACGACAAGGAATTAGACGTGACAAATGATTTACTTAAACATCTAACCCTAAATCGGCTTATGAAAGAGTTATACAAGTCAATGACAATGTAAGATGACTTAAGACTAAAATGGCATACTTGATAATTTCAAAGTACAACTAGCCTCATTGAGGCATAATGTTCACATACCGAATGATGCTCAATCATGACAAGTCACATATGATATTGAAGCTTGTAATGGATACTTTAATATTCAAGAAGACATTAACATGAGATTTAGCCTTTAAGAGACCCAAACGAGCATGATAAAGTGCATACATAATAAAGCATTAACCTAACCTCCGCATCACAAAACATGCTTGATTTTGGTCACCTGACGACATTGCAAAAATTTAATGAAAAATTTGACATATAGAATGCATAACAACAATTATTTTTTGTTCAGACATTAAAGCCTAATTACAATCACACAAATCTTGATGAAAATAGCAAAGCAGATGCATGTTATGGAATACTTTAATTGTAGCATAACCCTAACATGTTTGCACATACGATTGACATAAGTTCAATTAAGATCATGAGGCCAAATGGACTTATCTATATGTTCACTAAAATGCAATTCAAATTGGTGCAAGGCAGATTGACCAAGTCTTAGTTTTAGGTGATTTCAACCTACTAAAACATCTCTAAAAAATCTAGAAAAAATACATAACATACTCAAGACAATTTAGAGCAGATCTCCTGAAAGAAAATTTTGTCAAAAATATACTACAAAAATCAATACGGAAATAGAAAAATCAAAAGGCAGAACACGAACAGAACCAAAAATGGACCAAAAATACTGCAGAATTGAGCAACTTCTGAGGTGTTTTTTGAGGGTCAAATGGTCTCCATTTTGAGCGTGTGACCTATCAAATCAAAGGTCTTGAAATGTATTTTCTAAGTCTAGAGACATCGAGAGCAAACAAGCTCATCTAATGCCTCTTTTTAGGCCAAACAATAACCTAGGTTATATTGCTTGAAAATTGTTGATTAACACAAAACACATTCAAATATCATCAAATTCAATCTCAATGAACTTTAATATCAACAAATCATCAATCAAGCTTATCAACATAAGATCTAAGCATTTTGTATAGTTCTAAACTTAAATCCTAGTCTTGATTGGATGCACCAATCTAGCTTCATCGGAGTCAAGTTTTAGAAACCAACATTTTTGCAATTTCTCCATTTTTAATCCACAACCAGATGAAACAATCATTATCGGAGCTTGATCGGCACTCCAAGGATCATGAACAAACTACCATGGACCGCCTAAGGGAGGATCAGATCGCCAATTCGAAGATTTAGAACAAAACTAGTCCGATTAGACTGGCCTTTGTGCGCCAGTAGGAAAAGAGGTCATCAAATGAGTTCCAGTGACCTTTGATCGGTACTCCGACCGCTAGCAGCTCGGAGATACTCCAACGAAGGAAGCTAGTGTGACTGATAGGCAAGGAAAGGCCATCAGACCGCTAGTTTTTATTTGAAACATAACCGATCTAAAAACCGGACCGGTCTTCAATGTTTGGAAGAGATCAGGCCACTAGGACAGTTCCGAAGGTTGATTTGTTGGTTCCCAACCACCGTAGGGTTGAGAACTGACCTGGAGAGAGATCAATAGGGGTTACTCTATCGATCTGGATCATCGGATCAATGATCAAGCCGGTTAAAGCTCAAATTGGATTAGTCGCCTATATTTGCATCTATGGTAGAGAAACCACCGATTCTTACTAGTCGATCTACAACCGGTAGCAACGCCGACCACCTAAGGAACGAGGAGGGAGAGAGGATCACTGGGGGGCTAGACAGTGACTGATCAAACGACAGCGTAAGGCCGATGACAGCGGCAAGAAGGATCGACATAAGGCAGGTTAGGGGAGAGAGAGAGAGAGAGAGAGAGAGAGAGAGAGAGAGAGAGAGTAGAAGAATAGAGAGGGAGGGAGATTGAGTTTTGAGAGAGAGATTTTTTGTACAAATGAGATCCATGGAAAAATTGGAGGGTTTATACTAGTCCTAAATCGGTTGATTTTAGCTATCAATTTAATTTGATGGTCAAAAAATTGATTTATTGGCCAGATTGAATTTTTAAAGGGCTAATCATCTTTAAGATGCATTGTATGGACGGTCAAATTGGCCCGATTTGCGAAAATTAGAATCTAAAACGAGAATTGTGCTTAAAGCCCTAATTATGGGCTAAATCACAAATTTCTAAAATTCAGGGACTAATTCACAAAATCGTGAAAATGTAAAGGCATAGGAATAAAATTGATGAGGCAAGGATTCTAGAGGCTAAACTGGCCTACCCTGCTGACGGCTGATCGAACCGTTCAGACTGGTTGACCAGTTCTTGATCTATTCTTGATTGGTTCTGGTCGATTCTTGCTAGCTTTGGTCTATGTGGTCCTTGTGACTCAAAACTTATGCAAGTTGGTCCCCTAATGACCAAATTGAAGAGAAAAATTTCGCGATTTCAGGAAAAAATATCCAATTTTGATTCAAATAAGTCAATTAAACTCCATTAATGCAATTTATGGACTCTTTATTAAACTAATTGAGTTATTGTCGTGAAAAACAACGGACTTAAACCATGGGTACATGAAATCGAGCCTTAAAGGTTAAAGTAGCAATTTTGCAATTCTATGGCCAAAATTGCAAATTAATTGAAATTGAATTCAATTACTGCAATAGACATATTTGACTAACTACCCATATATAGATCACCTAATGCATTTAACTTGACCTTGGATTAAAGTACAAAACTTAGACTAAAATTGAATCGAGGTCTGATATTAAAATTGAACCTAGATTCATAAAATTGAACTATTGTCTTAAATAATTCAGTCTAAATTTCTTCGATTAAAGGTCGACCGCTTGATTTTCCTACATTCAAGAGAGAGAAATCTCTCAAATTAGGAAGTTCTCATGTGAATTTCTCAAAATGGCAATTGGCCTTTTGACATGACAATTCTCGAAATTGAATGAACAAGAGTATTAAAAATAGCTCCTAGACTAAATGTCATAAAAGGAACTACACCTAATTATGACTAAAATGAAAGTAATTTTATTTTTGGTCGATTTAAAACCTAAAACCAAAAAATTCTAAAAACAAGGTTTTTAATCGAATTTATTGAAATTTTTGACACACAAATGAAATTGACACTAAAACGAAGTTTTTGGTAGAGTTTTTATTTTTAAAATTTTTGGTCAAAGGTTTGATCAAAAGTTAACAATTTAATTGACTTTTTCAAACGATTGATTTTTGGCCAAATCTTTGGATTTTTGAAAAATTGATTTGACAAAAGTCAAATTAAAACTAATTAACATCTTTTTGAGTGAAAAACCAATTTTTGGCCCGGGGTTGACTTTTTAGTTAGTGAAAGTCAACTCGAAAGTCAACCATTTAATTTTTCAAGTTTTTCTTGAAAATGAATATGAAACCACTTAAAAGCGATAATACAAATGAAAGAAACAAAAAACGACACTTTTTGGTTGAGAAATGAGCTTCATCGCGATCGGAAACCTAAATCCCAATTTATTTATTTATTTATTTATTTTTATCTTTTTGGACATATCGACTAAAAATCAAGTGTTAACAGCTGCCCTTCTTTGAGTTGGAGTTCGAAGATGTTCAATTCAAAGACAAACTAGTACCTGCAATTTTTAATCAACTCCATTTTGAGGAAAATAAAATAATAAAGGAAAATGACATTTGGTTAGGGACATGCTTGGATACTTACCTTCGTTCATTGGGGCATTTGAATTCATGCTTTGGGTTTTTTCTCTTCGTCTCTCTCATGGAATGGAATGAAGGAAATGAGATTGTTAAGGAAGAGGAATGGTTTAAGAATGACTACTAACCTAAGGACATGATTTAAGGATAACTTAGAACCTAAAGTCAAGATTTGTAAGGGTAACCTAGAAAATAAAGTTAAGGTTTATAAGAATAACCTAGAACCTAAAGTCAAGATTTATGATGATAACTTAGAAATTAAGAGAGAAGGTTTAAGGTTTACCAAGAATCTAAGAGACATAATTTAAGGTTTATTTGGAACCCAAAGGATATGGTATGGCTTAGGCTAACCAAAAGCTAAGGACCAAGGATTATGGTTTAAAACCTAAAACAAAGGATCATGGTTTAAGATGACTAAAAACCTAAGACAAAGGGTGGTTTAGGCTAACCAAAAACCCTTTCACTAGGGAACATATATTTTGAAAAAGAATTTCGAGATTGTTCAAAAGCCAATTTTGCAAAATCATACAAATAGGTCTTGGTAAACAATACCAATTGTCAAATTCATTCGGAGAGGATTTTTAACAAAATGCAATTTGATCAACTATCTAAGGGTTAAACCAAATATACTAAACTGGAAATAACTTAATCAAAAAGGTCTTTTACATTAGCTCTCAAGAAAGGCTTCTATTCCCAACTTTTGATGCGGGAAAGCTATTCCATTCTCACTAAAGGGATCTCATGTAACCTATGTCTAAGGTTTTCGGAAACATTCACAATGAATACAAACTTTTGATCGAAAGGTCTTTAAAAGGATTGTAATATAGACTTGGTCATGGGCTTACATAAAAGATACTCATTTTGAGGCCAAGAAAAGAATAGTTAATCAATATCTCCAGTGAAATTACAAGTCAAAAACCTTGAAAATAAGATAAGATAGGATTGCTTCCACTTTTTCTAGTAATAGCTCATATGTGAAACTCTTACTTCAACTCAAACCATCATAATCAGAAGAGACTTCAAATTTGGATTGTAATATTAGTTTAGGTAAGGCTTAAAAGGCTTGAAACTTTTTAGATATAAAGGGTATAAAAGTAAGTGATTATCTTGGTATCATTACCATCACACAACTTTTAGGAGGTCACGACTCTTGAAATTTAATCTCTCTCGAGAGTGCTTTTGACTATTTTATTTTAAAACATGAGGGCTTTGCTCTCTTCTCTAATGACATTGTTTACAACACATGCTTTGAAAAGCATCTCTTTTGTTTTTCCATGAATGGTCTTTTGCATGACCATTGATCTTGTTTTTGTCACAATGAATTTTTATGGGTTTTGGCTTGCTTTCACCAGGCATATTGTTTTTTCATGCTCCCTAGTTCACACTCTCTTTTGAGTATCTGGAACTCTCAAGTGATTTTACAAATGTGACCAACATCCTCACTTTTGTTGGTAAATCACATGATTTGCCCCAATGTGGGGAGATAATCATCACTTGGGGTTTCGAAGAAATCGC
Source organism: Eucalyptus decipiens (assembly GCA_014182575.1). Classification (NCBI taxonomy): domain Eukaryota; kingdom Viridiplantae; phylum Streptophyta; class Magnoliopsida; order Myrtales; family Myrtaceae; genus Eucalyptus; species Eucalyptus decipiens. Next base: position 46,302,798 of record CM024611.1, on the reverse strand, counting down.
ATAAGGCTCAAATTGGCTAAGTAAATGATAATTATGTTTGGGTAGTAAACTGAATGCTCTTTGTCACTTCGGGATGTTTCGAGCTTTCATAAGAATTCACCTGAAGTTGCCACAAGAAGATTGATATAATTGAAAGCAATAAAATTTTTCTTAATCCTTTGCTCCATAATTTTCGACCAAAAGCTCCTGTTTTGCCCCAATATAGTGTTGTTCTTGCCTTGTTTGGCTTAAGGTGGCTTGCAAGGGATATCAATAGTGTTTAGGATTGAAAAAGAAATGCCTTTATCATTTCAATCCAAGTATGCATTGTGAATTAATCCTATACCCTAAGACATGGTTCTTTTCACTCAATTCTCTCAAAGTATGTGTAAAGACGTTTCTGGTCAAAGGCTTGCCTCTCATCACCTTAGGCACTTGCATTTCGGCATATTTAACAATTAATTTCGATTTTTTCAAAACATCAATTGGTTAAATTCCTCTCTGTGAGGAATTAAGATATGAAAAATGTTTTGCAAAAGATATGTTCCCTTGATTTATTTGGGAAAGAATTTGGAAACAAAGTATTGAAAAATTTTGGACAAAACTGATTTTGTTTACCAAAGAGGGGTTCATTACTTGACTGTTTTGACTGATTGGACCTTTCTTAACTTCTAAGGAAGATACCCTAACTTTGAAGTTTTGCTTTCTTGAGGTTAGTCTCTTAAGGATTGATGAAGTCTTCCTTGGAGATCTTTTGGTACCTATAAGATGAACAAATATGCCAACATGCTATGTATGCATGAGATACATGATGCAAATATCCTGAAGTGGCTCGGATTCAATCCAAAAATGGCTCAAAGGCTTTTCACTTTATTCATGAATAATACTTCTTGACAACATCAACATTTATAGTCTTTGGAAATTCTTGGCCATCTATTTCTATAAGGATAAGTGCTCCATTATGTAGTAATTTTTTTTACAACATATGGACCTTTGTAGTTTGGGGGTGAACTTCCCATGAGGATCTAGAATGATAGGAGGACCTTCCTCAAGACAAGATCATTGATCTCAAAGTGTCTTGATCAATTCTTATAGTTGAATGACTTAGCTACCTGTCTCTAGTAGCTTTGTCCATAACATAAGGCTTTTACCCTCTTTTCATCAATCACGTTGAGTTATTTGAACCTTTGTTGAATCCATTCGATTTCAGAAAGCATGACCTAAGAAACGACCCTCAGTGAAGGAATCTCCATTTCCACGGGCAGAATGGCCTCTATTTCATGCACCAATGAGAATGGGGTTACCCCAGTCGAAGTACGAATTGAAGCTTGATAAGCCATCAAAGCATATAGCAACCGATCATGCTAGTCATGATAGTTTTTAGCCATTTTGGCCAAGAACTTCTTGATGTTTTTATTGGCCGCTGCCTTCTTTTTTCCTTTTCTACAAAAAGGTCTCTATTTTTATAAATGCAAATGCTTCCAACATTTATATGCCATGCAATTAATGGAAATTATTTTTATTGGGGGTTAAAATTAATACCTAATTTTCTATGCAATAAAGTCCTAAATAAAACAGTAAAATTTAGCTGTCAACACTTAACTTGTTCATGCATAACTAAACTTGATTTTAATGATTCTGCAAAATCTATTAAGTTTCATTTGAGTAACTCAGGTGGTTTTTAACCTCTGTTGTCACTCGATCTATAGTAGAACTCTTTACTACTCTCCCCTTGGACATAAGTCATGCCAATCGAACCACATAAATCTATTGTCTAGTTCATTTCGTTGTTTTATTTATTTTATGTTCGATCGCTTGTTTTTTTGCAACAATTATAATGTGCTAATATTTGAAATTAGTCATTGCTAGTATATTTGGACAAGTAGATGACGTATGTTAAGCACCTCTCGGTTTGGTTTGCGATATCTACAAGTTGTAGCTAATTTCATTTCTCTTCTTGAATACCCCTATACTCACATATGGTATTTGGTCTTCTTCTCTTTTTTTTTTTCCCTCAAGTATTACACTTAGGGTAGCATATGCTAAGAATTGTACACGAAAATGTTGGCTGTGAATAAGTGATATGGTGTAGCTACTTTCTATCTACAAACCTATACATATTCATTGGTGAAAGCATGCAAAGCTCGACCGAGCTATTGCATCTAATGTGGGCCCTAGATAAAAGATTAACACAATCAACCTTTGAGATAATTGAAGTCCAATGAATCCAAATTCAAACAAATTTATTCATGATCCCCAAAGGAAAACGCAACTTATCCGCGATATATTCTCTCTTGGGTTGAACGTGCAAAATAATTCAATGTTTCTTTTTGTATTGAGGTTAGGTTACCATTAATTGCCATTACATTTCAAATTTATTCACTTGTTCTGATAAATGTCAGCATGGCTATAATAGAACATTTAAAAACAATTTGAGCATCTTGTACTAAATCATACTAAAAGCATGCAAAGCTCGATTCGGTTGTTGGGTCTCAAGTGGGCCTTAAATAAATGATTAACATAATCAACCTTTGAGATAATTGAAGTCCAGTGAATTCATATCTAGACAAATTTTTTCATGATCCCTCGAGGAAAATGCGACTTGTTTGTGATATTCTCTCTTGGGTTGAATGTACAATTAATCCAATGTTTCTTTTTGTATTGAGGTTAGGTTACCATTAATTGCCTATACATTTCAAATTCACTCACATTTTCTACTAAACGTTAGTGTAGTTATATTAGGACATTTAAAAATGATTTGAGCATCTTATGCTGAATCATACTGAAAGCATACAATGCTCAACCCGACTGTTAGGTCTCATGTGGGCCCTAAATAAAAGATGACCAATATGGAAAATTTCAATCTAACATATTAGAGCAATATTGGGTCCGAGGATCTTTACAAATCATAAACCATGGAAAAAATTATTAAATCGGTCCTAAACATATTGTACATAAGTCAATTCATTCCTAAAATTTTAAATTTTGTCCATTTAATCCTATACATTTGCTTGAAATTTAATGTAGTTTTTCTAGACAATTCTCATAAAAAATTACTAACTTAACAATCCAATCATTGTCGACCTAACTAAGTGGGCGATTTTTCACATCATTTCATTTGGTTATAAAAAAATTTCAATACAATTATAAAGTGAGGTATCGTGTATCGACCATGTTAATGTTAGTGTCATCTCCAAGACACAAAATTTGGTATTTGGTTTCATCTTCAAGCTCAATTTCTTCATTAATTTCCTCTTAAACCCCACTTAATCAATTAAGATAAGCGAAAAGTTCACATGGGACATTCAATCGGAACTTAAAGTTCGAAAGGGCTATTGGAGTGGAAATTATCTCAGATAAGACCAAAGGGCAACTTAAAGCTCGAAGATGAAGGAGGAAAGAGAAGGTAGGAAAGAATGGCTTGGCTTTTTATTTTATTGGTGGACTTTGGGCTTTTGGAACCCAATTAGGCTTGTTTTTTCTTGGGTTTGACTAAAGCTATCCAAGCCTAGGGTCTCATTCTTTCTAGGCCTTGGATGATTTGCCCCAAAGAAAATCCCTTGGGCTCATTATTTTTTATGTGTTGTAAAATATTGCGTTGCAAATATATAATAGAGAGAATAGAGATTGAGTAGAGAAAATCAGATATCAGAGATCGTAAAAAAAGTTATAAGAGAGAATTTTATTTCCAGTATATCACCGTTATATCTACAACAAAAACTAAGCTCCTGTTTATAGGAAAATAAGAATGTACTTATCATTAATATCAATGTATCGAATGATACATGTATTGAATAGAGAGAATTTTATTTCCAATATATCACTATTATGAATGTACTTATTCATGTATTTCATAATACTCCCCCTTGAATATTTATTATATTTATTATGAATGTGCATCAAATGATACTACCTCATTAAAAACCTTAAGCCGGAAAAACCTAGCGGAACAAAAATCGGACAAAAGGGAAAAAGAGTGCAAAACACAAATTTTATTATCTCTCCCTTTTATGGATATATTAATTGGCTCGTTAAAAACTTTAAGCTGGAAAAACCTTGTGGGAAAAAAACTAGACAAAAAGAAAAAAGAGTGCAATGCATAGTTCATAATACCTCCCCCTCAATTGAGCCATATAGCCGCTGCTGAGGCTAATCAATATTGCATCTTATGAACTCACCGCATACTAATGACATATACTAATTTATCAAAAGGTGATGTTGGCAATGATTTGGTAAAAATATCTGTAAGATTATTTATGGATTGAACTTGTTTAACATCAATTTGTCGACTTTCTTGGAGTTCATGAGCATAAAAAAATTTTGGCGAGATATGCTTGATCCTATCACCTTTGATATATTCTCTTATAACTTGCGCAACACAAGCAACATTATCTTCATAAATTATAGTGGAAGAATTCGTAATCGGTATCAAAGAACAAGAACTTTGAATATGCATTATAATGGATCTTAACTAAACACACTCTCTTCTAATTTCATATAAAGCAATAATCTCAGAGTGGTTAGAGGATGTAACTACTAGCGATTGCTTTGTAGAACGCCAAGAAATAGCAATGTCGTTATAAGAAAATAAATACCTGTTTTGAGAGCAAGCCTTATGTGGATCAAATCTATATCCAGTATCAGTATATCCAACTAAACCAAAATTAGTGGAATCATTGGAATAATATAATCCCAAATCTATGGTTCTTCGGAGATAACGGAAAATATATTTAACTCCATTCCAGTATCTCCGAGTTGGCTCAGAATTAAAACGTGCCAATAAATTTACCGCAAAAATTATATATGGTCTCGTACATTGTGCCAAGTACATCAAAACCCAAATTGTATTAAGATATGGTACTTCAGGATCAAGTATCTCTTCATCAAATTCTGTAAGACGAAATGGGTCCTTTTAGGGATCTAGAGACCTTATAACCATATGGGGGCTGAATGGGTGAACTTTGTCCATATTGAAGTGTTTAAGCAATCTTTCAATGTATGCTGATTGATAGACAATTATTCCATTTGCTTTATGCTCAAGCTCTAGACCAAAACAAAGTTTGGTTTTACCCAAATCTTTAACTTCAAACTCCATTTTCCAATATTCAGCGGTTTTAGCTAACTCTTCTGAAGTTCTAATTAAATTTATATCATCAAAATAAACTGCTACAATAGCAAATTCAGTTTCTGATTTCTTAATAAACACGCATATGCAGATAGAATCATTCTTATATCTTTCCTTAATTAGATACTCATTTAAGCATTGATACCACATGCGACCAGATTGCTTTAATCAATACAAGGATCTTTGCAATTTTATTAAGAATAAATTGCGGGGAGTGCATGCTTCAGGCATTTTGAATTCCTCAAGAATTTTCATATAAATATCATAGTCTAATGAGCTATATAGATATGCCATCACAACGCCCATAAGACGCATTTCCAATATTTTAGAGATTACTAGGCTAATGAGAAAACGAAATGTAATCATACCCATCACAGGTGAATATGTCTCATTATAATCAATCCCAGGTCTCTAGAAGAATCATTGGGCAACGAGTCGGGCATTATATCTGACAAGCTCGTTTTTCTTATTTCGTTTCTAGACAAATACCCATTTATATCCAATGAGCTTTACATTATTGGGGATATGAGTTACGGATCCAAAAACCTCTCGTTTAGCTAAAGAAGCTAATTCAGCCTTAATTGCTTCCTCCCACTTAAGCCAATCTTGCCTTTCACGGCATTCAATAATAGATTGCGGCTCACAATCATCATCCATAATTTTATGAGCAACTGAGAATGCAAAAGCATCATCAATGATGATTTCATTTTAATCCAAAATTTCATTACAATATATAATGGAATTCTCAGTACTCCTAGAGCTGGTATTCCTTTCATAGGTTTGCGCCTTTTTAGGGGCAATAAGCTCCTTAAGAGCAAGCATAATGCCAGACTCTTCTGGAGCGTATTTTTAATTCTTTCTCCTTCGTTTTCGAGGAGCAATATCTTTTGATCCTATCGGTCTACCATGCTTCAAGTGCGGGGGTTTTTAACCCATTTTAGCATGTCCTTCGAGAACAGCTATCCTAGCTGGAGCATATATAGTTGGAATATGAGACTTCGTGACCTTAACAGCATCATTAAATGCATCAAGAAGTCTATTGGCCATAGCCTGTAAATGGATTATGCGTTGTACCTCGTTTTCACATTCATGAGTCATTAGATCTAATTGAGATAAATTTTTCTCATTCCAAGAGAAAACCTTAACTGGTTTTTGTTTTGCAGTCATTGAAGTTGTAGATATTCCAATTGATGGAAACTAGTCTCATTGAAATAACAATCTGCAAATCTGGCAGTAAAAAGATTACCGATAGTTGGTTCCAAGAACCTAATAATAGATGATAAATTAAACCCAATATAAATGCCCAAACGACATTGGGGACCCATTTTCGTTCTTTTTGGCGGTGCTACAAACACCTATACTACACAACCTAAGGTGCGTAAATGTGAAATATTTGGTTTATAACCAAGAATCATTTTAATGAGAGATTGTAAAAGACTAGCAGTGGGGCGTAATCTTATTAGAACTGCCATATGCAAAACTGCATGTCCCCATGCTGTATTGTTGAGATTCGTTCTCAATAATAGAGTGCGGGCAATGATTTGAATATGTTTAATCAAGAATTCTGTCAATCCATTTTAAGTATGAACATATACAACCGGGTGTTCAACCTCGATTACGAGTGAAGCACAATATGTATTGAAACTCTTTGATGTAAATTCACTAGTATTATCCATCATTATGCTCTTAATTGGATAATTAGGGAATTGTGCCTGGAGCTTTATAATCTGCGCAAGTAAACGTGCAAATGTGACATTGCAAGTAGATAATAGGCAAACATGGGACCATCTACAAGATGTGTCTACTAGTACCATAAAATATCGAAATGGTTCACTTGGTGGTTGTATTGGTCCACAAATATCACCCTAAATTCTTTGTAAGAATAAAGGGGGGATTTAAAATTAACCTTTATTATAAAATGTTTGATAATGAGCATTCCTTATGAGCAAGCCTCACAATTATAATATTTGGACAACAATACTTTTGTATCATTTAAAGGGTGTCATTTTGTATTTTGAATTATTCAACGCATCATTGAAGGTGCTAGGATGACTAAGGCGATCATGCGACAATTCAAATTGATCAAGGTTTACCAATTTTCAGGATATGATGGCGTAGGTTTCAACAACCTTAATCATGACACAATACAAACCCATAGAAGAAGTTTCTAGCTTCTCATGGATGGTCTTCAAGCCAATCTTATAAGAGAAAATGCCAATATATTCCCTATATTGTTCATAAATAATCTCAATATGGTACCCATTACGGCGTACATCTTTGAAACTGAGCAGATTCCTTTTTGATCTAATGCTTAGAAACACATCCTCAATATGTAGGATGGTGCCATTTGGCAAAACAATTGTGGCATTCCCAAAACCATTAATAGTTAGAACGAGATCTGATATTGTATGGATTTGTGCCTTACACAATGTCATACTTGAGAAAAAGTGTCTACTACGAAATATAGTATGTGTTGTTGCACTATCAAGCAAACAAACATCTCCCTTTTTCTCGGTATTTTCCATTTGCATTTATGTTGACAACTTCATGTGTCAAATATCATAAAATTTGCATATAATCCTTGCAAAATTAAATCTTTAAATTAATTAAAAGGATTTTCAAATATCCACTGTCACTTCAAGAGCAAAAGGATACTTTTAGATTTTAAATTTGGCTTTGGGCCAAGAAAAATAAAAACAAAAAATTGATAAAAGAAGATGAAGTATAAGTTGATTAATAAAAAGAACATCTACCTTACAAAAATTACTTACTCAATCGGTAGATCTTCGTGCTAATAACGTGTTGTAAAATATTGCATTGCAAATATATAATAGAGAGATTAGAGAGATTGAGTAAAGAAAATCGAGACACCGAGAGATCGTTGAGAAAGTTAGAAGAGAGAATTTTATTTCCAGTATATCACCGTTATATCTACAACAAAAACTAAACTCCTATTTATAGGAAAACAAGAATGTAATTATCATTAATATCAATGTATTGAACAATACATGTATTGGATAGGGAGATGAAAATTCATTATATAGAGAGATGTACTTAGAATGTATGATATAAATGTACCATAATAAGTACATTAGATAAGATAAATATAATAAATATTCATTCATGTATTTCATAACATTATGCTCCCTTTATTTATTTGTTTGTTTCTTTTTATTGTATATTTTTTGTTCTTTTTACTCTTGTCCATTTTTTAAACCAAAACATATGCTTGATTTGCCAGCAAAAATTTAGATGTCAATAGATATCACATGACATATAAGCTTTTGCTTATTAAGTTATTGACATGAATTTTTTTTTTTTTTTTTTTTTTTTGGTAAAGGTAAGAAATGTACTAGATTTTGCACAAAAATACAAGGGGGGGATGCCTGGCACCAACAAAACGATCACTCACAGAGACAAGAGTCAAGGAAGAGTGAGGGGGTGCCATGGGATCTAAAGGACAACAAATGGAAACCCTAAACAAGAAAGACTAAGCTAAAACCAAAGCCCTCCATCAAAGAAAGATAGAAGGACTCAAGTCCCAACTCTGTTGCAGTCTTCTGTTCTTCGGGGTATCTATCACATGCTTAAAGGTCGACGCCTTATCCTTGATTGCCTTCTGGAGATGCATCTTCATCGCCGGGAGGCATAAAGTCTGGTTTCTGAAAATAATATCTAGAAATAATCGATAATTTTCTAAATCTAGTTACTCACTTTAACTATGTTACTCCATGTGCCATGAATTACAATTTATTAATATATATATATATATATATATATATATATATATATATATATATATATATATTATGCCAAGAGATAGGGAAGCTAGCCACCACATGTTTGGGCGTTATCTAAGAAATGTCTTTACCTTTGCCATGACCCCAACGAGCGACTCTCTCTCCTTCCCACACCCAATGGAAGAAGAAACCCTATCAAGGTGGGAACGCAAGGCCATTGCCGAGCTGAAAGAGCCAACCCCAGACCAAGTGTGGCCATTCTTGGCGGATTTTTGCAACATCCACAAGTTGCTTCCCACCATCGACACTTGCCACCAAGTCGAGGGCATCCCGGGCCAGCCCGGCCTTGTCTGGTACTATGCCTCCACCACGTTCAACAACGACTCCGACCCGTCGAAGCTCAAGTGGGCCAATGAGAGGCTCCTCATGATGGACCCTAGCGACAAGTGCTTTAACTATGAGGTCTTGGATAACAATGTGGGCTTCAAGAACTATGTGGCCACAGTTAGAGTGATGTCCATGGAAGACGGGGATGGTAAGACGAATGGGTGCATTATCAAGTGGTCTTTTGTGTCTGATCCAATCAAGGGTTGGGGGCTCCAAGACTTGTGTTCTTACGTTGATTTCTGCCTCCAATCTATGGCCAAGAAGATAGAAAGTGCAATTCAAGAATCTAGTGGGTGAAGGGAGAAAGATGTGATCTCTCTTTTTGATAGATTATGTATGCTTCAAATAATTTCTTGATGAAATATGTGTGCTTTAAATAATGTCATTATGATTTTGTTTGACCTCATATGATTGTGCCTTGCATTTCTTGGACATCTAATCTCAGTATGCATTACCGTGTTCTTTCCTTTATCATCCATGGGCAACCGGAGCACAAACACAAAAATCTGTTGGCGGGCATTCTGAGTGGGGATAAAACATCAATATGTGAGCCTAATCATCGGTTACCAAGTACACATAACTAGCCCCACGTCAACTTTATCTCTCACTCTATATGAGAAAATATTGGGTGATTGAATAATGCCATGTACGCCATACACTGATCCCTTCAGCAATCGCCATGTGAATTACATTATCAGAACTTGTTCTATGACTAACAGAGAATGGGGTTAGTATTAACGGCGGAAACGTTTGAAAATTCGAAAAGTTCTTAGAGGGGTCCAGCGATGTGAAGCGGCTTTCGACTCTTGCACATCTTCCAAAATCTTTTGAACATATCCCTCTCTCTCATCTTTTTCTTCCCTCAACCGGACCATAGAAGCCCGCTTCTCCTTTGTTTTAAATTTCACGGGAAGCCATATATATAGCCACAGCGGAGGCTTTGGGAGGCTCATCGGAGAGATGGTCACATTCCTGGCCTCCTTGGCCGGGTCTTAGTCGACCCAGGCTTGGATTGTGTCGCAGTTCTCATGCTGCAACTCCTTGAACGAGCCAGTGGCTTTCTCATTATGAAAGGGCGTTCTGGATGCGACGGACCTCGAGCTACTGATGTCCATCCCAACCTGATTTTCACTCCAGTCCCCCGTGAAAGTGAGCGCTAGACCTGAACGAACTGGACGGTGGACACATGGTTCGGCAAATCTCCGTTGTTTCCGCATTGAAGAGACTTGATTTAGTCGAGAAGTTAGGGACAGTGACATCACAAATTTTCCATTAACTTTTGCTGATCATTTTTTAGTTCTCATCGAGCTATCAGAAATACATGTGGTTTTTCTTTCTTTAAGAAAATTTTGAGATCATATGAAGTCTATCAGAATTAAATTTCTGAGTTGGGAAATCAACAAGGAAAGAACTCTGTGGATTCTTCTTGATTTCCCAAGGAAATCGGAAAAACAAGTGGTCCGGTTTCCACGGAAAAATACGTGGTGCAGAGTGCACGACACTCTTCTAAGTATAATGCTCTTCTCGTTTCCCTCAATTACATAGGCTTATTCCCGGTAAAGTTTCTATAAGTTAATATGTTTCTTTTTATAATCCACTAATTAGGTTATAGGTATAAACTATAGAGGTGGTTAGCCCTTCCTTTTCGTAAAATCTTTTGCCAACCTGATGAAGCGATTTTGATCCCACGTGCTCAACATGAAGCATTGACGTGCTCTGTCCTTATCAGCTAGCTACAAGCTGGCTTTTTGCTCTTTCAGAAGCCAATCTATTTATCAACGTGTAAATCAAGTTAATTGTTAACCATCTCGAGTTCCTCCAATTCTCATAATGATTTTGCTAAATGTGTACTTTACTAAATGTTGAGAAATAACGCAAAGATTAATTGATTTTATAATTTAAATTTAATACAAGGAGAAGAAATTATCCATGTGCCTACACTTAATAATTAAAATAGCCAGCTACAAAAAATTCACCAGGAATCCAAAGAATTATAAAGTTATAATCACTCGAGTGTTTTCATTTATTCAAAGAGGGAAGATTCAGATATTTTTCTCATTTTTAATCAATTCTGGTTTTTACATGTTCTCATTGGACTTTCAACTCCCACTAAGAAACCTTCACTTTTTTTCATTTATATCTTTAATCAATGGACAGTATTCCACCAAATCAAGATTCTACTATATTTGCCTGAAGATAAAGTCCCTCTGAGAAAACATTTAAATTCCTATCGAGTCGTGTTTTGTCTATAGACTCAAAGTCGAGATATAATATACTACTAAATATGATGCTTAATTTTACTTAGGAAGAGAAGAAAAAAAGTTAACTCGGATTATAATATAGACAATTTATAAGTCTATTACCAGTTAATAAAATTTGTATACCATCACCGTTAGATTGTGGATATCTATACTTGAAGAGATCAAATTCCTTCACGTGCCAATTATCTAATAGTGAATTTGTAAATAATTCCTTCACCGACAATAAACCTAATATAAATTTATCTAATGTTCACGGGAAAGGCCTGTTGTAGTATGATATATATTATATCATTGTTTCATTGATTTTATTTTTCCTAAAATATTTGTAAGACCATGCATTATATATGTTATTTTAAGTTTGGTTTGGAATTATGCGTTTCTTTATTTGCATATGCTGGAATTAACCACAGGGTTTTAATTTTTCTTCTCTAATTTAATCAACTTTGATTTTACTTGCTAGTTTTCGAGCTAACGACGAGTTGAAGTAATCAGAAAATTACAAGACCTTTTGATAGATAACTAAGATAATCTATAATGAGAAGGATGTCTAAGAGATAGAATTAAAAATGGTGCTTTATAGACCACTCGTCATGGACAAAAAAACGACAAAAGAAATCTGACATTGGGACAATCAAAATTTGATATGTAATCTGACATTCTGCCATACTTTAATGCTCTGGTCCACCAAAGAAACGTGATACTTGCTTGGCTAGTATTCCCAAAAAAAAAAAAATTAAAAAAAAAAAAAAAAAAGAGAACAAAGGTATTGTAAGTCCCCGAACTTATTGTAAATTATTTAATCAAGTCCTCAACTTTTTTTTTTTATATAATTAGATCTCTCTCTCTCTACATACATATATATGTTTTTTGTTCAAATTGGTCCTTCCGATCAATAAAGAAACTTCTTTCTTATACAATTAGATCTCTACACTATTTTACCGAGGCCATGCGATGCCAAGCAAAGCCTTCTTGGGATTATGTGATTCATGTGACCTCGGCAACTGCTCTCCTGAGCCTATGTGATCCCCACCGTCACCTTGTGGCGCTTCTTTGATCCTTGGGACGCCAGATTTATCACTACTAGTATTTTCCCTCTATATCTCTCCCTCTCTTTTACATGTGTGTGATTGAGCGAAGGTGGTGGCGGCCATTGGGTGGTCGCCCGAGCTTGTCTAGCACTTAGTGGCCCTCATTTATCTCGGTGACATTACGGCTGCGGCCACCCACCTGAGCTCTCCCCTGTGGTTGTGCATGAATATTAATAAAATAATATAAAATAATCGTAGAAATAAATCAGAATATCAGATATTTACATCGTTCAGTCTAATTGCCGATACATGCCTCACAAAAAAGAGCTAATGATAAATAATTCAGTAATAATAAAAATGTGAGCCCCTTCTTTGTCGGATAGGCAAAGGAAGTGCTCCTCTGCACGCAATGTAAAGAAAGTCCAAACAAGTCAAACCGGTCAAATTTGGATAGAAGATTCTCTCTTAACCCATCAAGACTGAGAATCCTTAAAAAGGACATCTCCTCCATATCCAGCTGGTGTTTCTTCATTATTTATCCCCAACGAATATAATTTCACCGCGAACAAATCAAAATCCTCCGAACAGGTCGGAGTTAATTCGAGACATAATTTTGGCCAAACGGTGTAATCCATCATTCTAAACTAAAAATGGACCAGACCACGTTATGGTGCTTTTCAACTACTCCGTGTTCGTCAGAACAAACAGCACAGTAACAGAATCCCCCATTATTTCTGAAAATTATATAAAAACGACCAAATTCTTCTGAAAATTATAAAGAGGCCCTGCAACTTTCTAGGAAAATAGAAAGTCTCCTTTGCATTCTCCGTTTACTTTGTCGTTGAAAGACTGTAACCAGGAGAGCAACCCAATGACGACGCAATCAAGCGAACAACGAGGGAACTTGAATCTTGCAGGACCACCAGCAGGTACATGTTCAAGTTTCAGCCAAGAAAAGAAAAATGGAATAAGCGATGTGGTCTTAAGGCTGCGTTTGGGAACTGAAAGCCCAAGGGCTTTCAACTTTGGCTTTGCCTTTGTTTCGCCCGTGTTTCTACTGTTTATCTTCTTCGTTGAGGCACACGTTTGGATTGTGCGGGCTGCCGAGGGCGGGCGCCGGACTAGCGAGAGGCCGGTGACGGTCACGGCGACCGTCGCCTGTGGGTCACGCGACCTCCGGCGGGTATTTAGGCCGCGCGACCCGGCGCGCAACCAGATCCGGGTCGCGGGCGCCGGTGGTCGCGTGACCCGGATGCATCTGGTCGCCGCGAGGTCGCGCGACCTCAGGCGCGACCCAGATCTGGTCGCCGGGAGGTCCCGCGACCTCGCGTCTGGTCGCGCCGGCGCCGAAGGTCGCGCGACCCAAATCTGGTCGCGGGAGGTCGATCGCCCTCGCGCGACCTCGCGGCGACCGAGATCCGGGTCGGGCGACCTCCGTGAAGGGCCACCGGGGGTCGCCCGACCCGGCGGCCCTCGCCGGTCGTCTCAAGGGCTGCCTGAGGCCGCCGGCGGCGACCAAGGTCGGCCAACTTTTTATTTTATATTTTATATTTTATTCTCTTTTTATTAATCACCAAAATCTTTTATAAATTTAATCTCTCCAAAAACTATTTTACACAAAGTTATTTTGGACTTTCAAAATGATTTAACAAACACAATTTGCATTTTGAAAAATTCTTTAACTTAAAATCCTTTGCATTTTTTCAAAAATTTTCTCAAAAGTCCAACCAAATGACCCTTATAAGTAATAATATGCTCGAATGTGGATATTTTGCCATGGCTTTTTTCTTTGCTTTGTCATCAAACAAACATAACCCTGACTTTAGCTAGGAAAAAGATTCAAAAAATAAAAAAGATCAGTATGACAAGGATTTTGTGCTCACTCTTTCTCCTACAGGTGCATCATCCTTCGAAAGAGTTGTTGATCTAACCGATGAATCAGCTCCTCCTCAATCTGGAGGTGCTCCGTGTGTCATCCTTTAAAAGAGTTGTTGATATTTTATCATGGCTCTTTTCCTTTGCTTTGTTATCAAACAAACATAGCCCTGACTTTAGCTAGGAAAAAGATTCAAAAAATAAAAAAGATCGGTATGACAAGGATTTTGTGCTCACTCTTTCTCCTACGGTGCGTCATCCTTCGAAAGAGTTGTTGATCTAACCGATGAATCGGCTCCTCCTCAATGCTGGAGATGCTCCAGTGCGTCATCCTTCAAAAGAGTTGTTGATATTTTGCCATGGCTCTTTTCCTTTGCTTTGTCATCAAACAAACATAGCCCTAACTTTAGCTAGGAAAAAGATTCAAAAAATAAAAAGATCGGTATGACAAGGATTTTGTGCTCGCTCTTTCTCCCTACAGGTGCGTCATCCTTCGAAAGAGTTGTTGATCTAACCGATGAATCAGCTCCTCCTCAATCTGGAGATGCTCCAGGTGTGTCATCCTTCAAAAGAGTTGTTGATATTTTGCCATGGCTCTTTTCCTTTGTGTTAGGAGTAAGAAGGGTAAATTAGTCTTTACCACATTTAGGGTTTATTTTTGATGTATATATATTAAAGTTTATTGAATAATACAAAGTAACTTTTCTCTACATGGTATCAGAGCCTAGGGTTTAACCCTAGACGCCGGAGCAGCCGCCCGCCGCCGTCGACTCGCCGGACCGCCGTCGACTCGCCGGACCGCCGTCGGCTCGCCACCACCGTTCACCGGAAGAGGGCTTCTCCCTCGCGAAGCTCACTCGCGTTGCTCGCGCAGCTCGCGCGGCTCGCTCGCGCGGCTCGCCCGCGGGGCTTGCTCGCGTGGCTAGCCCGCGGGGCTCGCTCGCGCGGCTCGCTCGTGCGGCTCGCGCGAAGCACGGCTCGCTCGCGGGGCTCGCTCGCACGGCTCGCTAGCGTGGCTCTTTCGCGCGGCTCGCTCGGCTTGCGTTGCTCACGCTGTCTGCACGGCTTGCTCGCGCGACTTCCGCGCACTTGTGCTTGTGCGATTTGCTGGCCTACCAGGAGTTTTGACGACCCTATGCGTGTTGGATTTGGTGGTGTAGCTGTCCCACTTCTTGTACGTGAGGTCGGTGAAGAAGAGGGAAAACCCTAGAGAGAGAAAGAAGACAAGTTGCGTAGCGACAAAGTGCAATAGCACTCATCGGGATGATTTTGTGGGTTAGAATTTGCTTTAAAGTTGCTGATTTGGCTGATTTGTTGCTTGATTTGGCTGATTTGGCTGATTAATGAAGCAAGTTGCTGTTTGGGTATAGTGCAATTATTTATTTGATGATTTGAAAGTTGTGTGGTAGCTTCGTCACTTTATTTGGTAGTGGTAATATTGGGTTATTGAATTGTTGAGGCTGAGTTGTTTGACGGAAGCTAAGGTCGAGTTTGTTTATTCTTATTTGGAAAATGGACGATCGAGAAGAATAATACTTGTGATGAGTGAGGTGATTTCCTCTTCATCTAATCGAATTACTGATAAGAAGCTCACGGGTAGTGCTAACTTCCACCAATGGAAGAAAATTGTGAAGCTTACTTTGACAGGCAGGAATCAACATAGACACTTAACTGAGTTTAAGCCCGGAGATGATGTAACTTGGGATGGTGTTGATGCACGTATTCTTGGTCAAATGCTGAATTCTATGGAGAGTAATATAGTTGACATGGTAACTCATATTGATACAATCGAGAGAACTATGGGAGTATTTGAATGTGTTTGTATTCTCGGCCAAGATAATTTGTCACGGATTTATGAGCTATCACAGGAGTTTTATCGATTTGAAAGAAAGGGGCGCTCTATTACTCGGTGTTTTGCAGACTTTAAGAGATTGTATGAGGAGTTGAATGTGTTCTCCCTATTTCAGCCGATGTTCAACAAATGCAACGTCAAAGGGAACAATTGGTGTAATGGGATTTTAGGATGTCTTGGTTCCGAATGTGAAAATGTTAGGTCTCAGATTCTTGGAGGAGAGAATATAGCATCACTCACAGATACATTTGCTCGAGTTCTTCGAGTATCTCGTGAGTCCTCTCAGGATACTACATCTATGGTGGGGAGTTCAGCCCTTGTGTCCCAGGACTCGGGCGGTAGTGGTAATAGGAGTGATGGAGGAACCCGTGGCGGGTATAGTGGGCGTGGTGTCCGAGGAGGAGGCCGAGGCATTGGAATAGGGAGAGGTCAAGGTAATCAGCATCCTTATGGACAATTCCCTATATCTACTGATAATTCGGGAACTACACGAGTTTTCATTACCGTGGCAAACCCGGTCATATTCAAAAATTTTGCTATAAGTTACATGGGAGACCGGGCGCGGCACCGGTTTGCTAATACGGCGTCTAATATTGACCCTACTCCACAGTCATCTGAAGACAAGGTGGTGGTTATGTCTGGTGAGGAATATGCTCGGTACACACAGTCTCAAATCTCACAGCCCGTTTCTTCCACTGCTACTTTGGCTCAGACATGTAATGCTACTACATGTCTTTCGGCTACTTCTTGTCCTTGGATCATTGATTCGGGGCTTCGATCACATGTCGGGTCTTTCGGTATATTTTCCTCTTTTTCTCCATCTTCATCCATAGTTACTCTAGCCAATGGGTCACCTACACATGTTAGGGGAATTGGCACAGTTAACCCAAGTCCTTCATTACCTTTGTCCTCAGTGCTTTATCTTCCACAATTTCCATTTAACCTAATGTCTGTTAGTAAGTTAACCAAAAACTTTCAGTGTTCAGTAACTTTTTATCCTGATTCTTGTGTCTTCCAGGATCGCTACGAAGAAGACGATTGGTAGAGGACGTGAGGAAGGGGGGGGCTGTATGTACTTGAAGATGCTTCTTCGCTTGCTTGCACAAGTGTTGCGTCCCCACATCAAATCCATTGTCGTCTTGGTCATCCTTCCTACGTAGTCTTCAAAAGTTAGATTCTAGTTTTCAATCTCTTTCTAGTCTAGAGTGCGAGTCATGCCAACTTGGCAAATTACATCGTGTTAGTTATAAACCTCGAGTCATTAAACGATCAGCATCTCCTTTTTTATTAGTTCATTCAGATATTTGGGGTCCATGTCGTGTGGTTTCCAATTCGGGTTTCAGATATTTTGTTACTTTTGTTGATGACTATTCCAGAGTTACTTGGTTATATTTAATGAAAGATCGTTCAGAATTATTTTCTATTTTTCGTGCATTTATATCTGAAATTTATACTCAATTTGGCATGCGTGTTAAAGTTCTGCGTTCTGATAATGCTAAGGAGTATTTTTCCACATCATTTTCTGATTTTATGACTGAACATGGTATGATCCATGAATCTTCCTGTCCTGATACTCCACAACAGAATGGTATTGCTGAACGGAAGAATAGGCATTTATTGGAAGTTACTAGATCCATGTTATTTGAGATGAAGGTACCGAAAACCTTTTGGTCTACGATCTTTGTTCTAACCGCATGTTATCTCATTAATCGCATGCCTTCTTCTATTCTGCAAGGTGGTATTCCTTTTTCCACCTTGCTTCCTAGTGAACCACCGTTTGTCTTACCACCCCGTATCTTTGGTTGTGTCTGTTTTGTTCGTGATCATCGACCCGGAGTATCAAAACTTGATCCCAAGGCACTCAAGTGTATGTTTATGGGTTATTCCCGCACTCAAAAGGGATATCGGTGTTATTCTCCATTACTGAGAAAATATTTTGTAACAGCTGATGTTTCATTTTTTGAATCCACTCCTTATCATAATGTTCCAATTGATGTGTCTGAATTAGATGAAGACTTGTATGTGACCACCATTCGGTCTACTATTCCCAATGTTTCCCCAGTATCTACAGAGAAACCACCTCCTCTCCGGGTTTATACACGACGTCATCGTGATTCTACTATCGCTCCCCGCTCCTCATGTCACTACTACGTCGACTTCACTCCGGATCCACCATTAGCTGTCCCTCCTCTTGTATCTTGATCTTGATCTTCCTATTGCTCATCGCAAAGGTACACGTACTTGTACTCAACATTCTATTGCAAATTTTATTTCTCACTCTTCCGTGTCTCCTACTTTTCAAGCCTTTTTAACTCTTTTGTTGAACAATATCCTATCCCCAAGTCCGTCGAGGCATTACAAAGTTCTGGTTGGAGGACAGCAATGGAAGAAGAATTACAGGCTCTTGAGATTAATCAAACTTGGGACTTAGTACCACTTCCTCTAGGCAAAACTGCTATTGGTTGTCGATGGGTGTATGTTGTAAAAGTTAACCCCGATGGTTCTCTTGCTCGTTTAAAAGCAAGACTTGCTGCAAAAGGGTATGCTCAGGTGTATGGGGTTGACTATCTAGACACATTTTCTCCTGTTGCCAAACTTACTTCTGTTCGTATTTTGATCTCTCTTGCTGCAACATATAACTGGCCTTTATTTCAGCTTGATATTAAGAATGCTTTCTTGTATGGCACTCTTCATGAAGAAGTTTACATGGAGCAACCTCCGGGGTTTGTTGCTCAGGGGGCTGGACTAGTTTGCAAATTAAAAAAGCCTTTATATGGTTTGAAACAATCTCCACGAGCATGGTTTGGAAGATTTTCTGAGGTTGTACTGTCTTTTGGGCTATCAAGATGTGGAAATGATCATTCTTTCTTTTATAAACAATCAAGGGGAGGCAAATTATTCTTGATTGTGTATGTTGATGATATTATCATCACGGGAGATGACTTGGTTGGTATAGCTGAGCTAAAAGCCTATCTTCAGCAACAGTTTCAAACTAAGGACTTAGGAAGATTGAAATATTTCCTAGGAATCGAAGTGGCACAATCACAAAAAGGTGTTGTTTTGTCACAGCGAAAATATGTCTTGGATTTGCTCACTGAGACAGGTATGTTGGGATCAAAGCCTCTTGATTCACCCATGGAACAAGGGGTTAAATTAGTTGCTGATGGAGGAGAAATTCTTAATAATCCCGAGAGATATAGAAGACTGGTAGGTAAGCTGAATTATCTTACGCTTACTCGACCAGGACATTGCTTTTCCCGTCAGTGTAGTAAGCCGCTTTTGTCTTCCCCTCGTACATCTCACTGGGATGCGATTATTCGGATATTGAGGTATTTGAAGAAAGCTCCGGGAAAAGGAATTCTCTACCAAAACTATGGTCATAACAGAGTTGAAGGTTTTTCTGATGCTGATTGGGCTGGATCTCCAGATGATAGAAGATCAACTACTGGATATTGTACCTTAGTCGGAGGAAATCTGGT
Organism: Eucalyptus decipiens; assembly: GCA_014182575.1. NCBI lineage: Eukaryota > Viridiplantae > Streptophyta > Magnoliopsida > Myrtales > Myrtaceae > Eucalyptus > Eucalyptus decipiens. The sequence continues at coordinate 46,283,072 of CM024611.1, read as the reverse complement.
ATCATGGAAAAGTAAGAAACAAAGTGTTGTTGCCCGCTCTAGTGCTGAGTCAGAATATAGAGCGATGGCACAAGTGACGTGTGAATTAGTGTGGATTCGACGGTTATTGACTGAGTTAGGCTTTAAAGGTTTAGTACCCATGACTCGTGGTGCGATAATAAAGCTGCTTTGTGCATATAGCTTCCAACCCCGTGTTTCATGAGAGAACAAAACACATTGAGGTTGATTGTCATTTTATCCGAGAGAAGTTGCAGAATGGAGTAATTCTTCCCAGTCATGTTCAAACCAGTGAACAACTTGTAGACATCTTTACTAAGTCCTTGGGTAATGGGAGGATAGAACATATTTGTAACAAGCTAAGCATGATTAATATTTATGCTCCAGCTTGAGGGGGAGTGTTAGGAGTAAGAAGGGTAAATTAGTCTTTACCACATTTAGGGTTTATTTTTATGTATATATATTAAAGTTTATTGAATAATACAAAGTAACTTTTCTCTACACTTTGCTTTGTCATCAAACAAACATAGCCCTGACTTTAGCTAGGAAAAAGATTCAAAAAATAAAAAGATCGGTATGACAAGGATTTTGTGCTCACTCTTTCTCCTACGGTGTGTCATCCTTCGAAAGAGTTGTTGATCTAACCGATGAATCGGCTCCTCCTCAATGGAGATGCTCCGGTGTGTCATCCTTCAAAAGAGTTGTTGATATTTTGCCATGGCTCTTTTCCTTTGCTTTGTCATCAAACAAACATAGCCCTAACTTTAGCTAGGAAAAAGATTCAAAAAATAAAAAAGATCAATATGACAAGGATTTTGTGCTCACTCTTTCTCCTACAGGTGCATCATCCTTCGAAAGAGTTGTTGATCTAACCGATGAATCAGCTCCTCCTCAATGCTGGAGGTGCTCCGGTGTGTCATCCTTTAAAAGAGTTGTTGATATTTTGTCATGGCTCTTTTCCTTTGCTTTGTCATCAAACAAACATAGCCCGACTTTAGCTAGGAAAAAGATTCAAAAAATAAAAAGATCGTATGACAAGGATTTTGTGCTCACTCTTTCTCCTACGGGGCGTCATCCTTCGAAAGAGTTGTTGATCTAACCGATGAATCAGCTCCTCCTCAATCTGAGATGCTCCAGTGCGTCATCCTTCAAAAGAGTTGTTGATATTTTGCCATGGCTCTTTTTCTTTGCTTTGTCATCGAACAAACATAGCGCTGACGTTGGCTAGGAAAAAGATTTAAAAAATAAAAAAGAAGATCAGTATGACAAGGATTTTGTGCTCACTCTTTCTCCTACAAAGCGTCATCCTTCGAAAGAGTTGTTGATTTAACCGATGAATCAGCTCCTCCTCAATCTGGAGATGCTCCAGTGTGTCATCCTTCAAAAGAGTTGTTGATATTTTGTCATGGCTCTTTTCCTTTGCTTTGTCATCAAACGAACATAGCCCTAACTTTAGCTAGGAAAAAGATTCAAAAATAAAAAGATCAGTATGACAAGGATTTTGTGCTCACTCTTTCTCCTACGGGTGCATCATCCTTCGAAAGAGTTGTTGATCTAACCGATGAATCAGCTCCTCCTCAATCTGGAGGTGCTCCAGGTGTGTCATCCTTTAAAAGAGTTGTTGATATTTTGTCATGGCTCTTTTCCTTTGCTTTGTCATCAAACAAACATAGCCCTGACTTTAGCTAGGAAAAAGATTCAAAAAATAAAAAGATCGGTATGACAAGGATTTTGTGCTCACTCTTTCTCCTACAGTGCGTCATCCTTCAAAAGAGTTGTTGATCTAACCGATGAATCAGCTCCTCCTCAATGCGGAGATGCTCCAGGCGTCATCCTTCAAAAGAGTTGTTGATATTTTGCCATGGCTCTTTTCCTTTGCTTTGTCATCAAACAAACATAGCCCGACTTTAGCTAGGAAAAGATTCAAAAAATAAAAAGATCAGTATGACAAGGATTTTGTGCTCGCTCTTTCTCCTACAGGTGCGTCATCCTTCGAAAGAGTTGTTGATCTAACCGATGAATCAGCTCCTCCTCAATCTGGAGATGCTCCAGGTGCGTCATCCTTCAAAAGAGTTGTTGATATTTTGCCATGGCTCTTTTCCTTTGCTTTGTCATCAAACAAACATAGCCCTGACTTTAGCTAGGAAAAAGATTCAAAAAATAAAAAAGATCAGTATGACAAGGATTTTGTGCTCACTCTTTCTCCTACAGGTGCGTCATCCTTCGAAAGAGTTGTTGATCTAACCGATGAATCAGCTCCTCCTCAATCTGGAGATGCTCCAGGTGTGTCATCCTTCAAAAGAGTTGTTGATATTTTGTCATGGCTCTTTTCCTTTGCTTTGTCATCAAACAAACATAGCCCTAACTTTAGCTAGGAAAAAGATTCAAAAAATAAAAAAGATCAGTATGACAAGGATTTTGTGCTCACTCTTTCTCCTACAGGTGCGTCATCCTTCGAAAGAGTTGTTGATCTAACCGATGAATCAGCTCCTCCTCAATCTGGAGATGCGCCAGGTGTGTCATCCTTCAAAAGAGTTATTTCATTGTGAAATTAATACTTGGGGCGTATATTGATGAAATAGTTCTTTTCTCCGACACTTCTAAAAGTCTGCAAGGAGAAAGTATCAACAAAATAGCCTGAGAAGTTTGCATCTATTTTGCAGGAATATCGGAAAATGAAGTCGATAGAGACTATTGCAGACCATTATTGCTAGCTGTATGCAAAGGAGATTGGGAATCCGCTAACACAACTTTTCGAGATCATCCTAATTTAAAGACAGCCATTTTAACAAACAGATCCGAAACCGTGCTTCACATAGCGGCTTTGCATGCACAAGACCAATTTGTTGAAAACCTGATTGAGCTCTTGTCTGGGGAAGAGCTTGAAAAGGTTGATTGTGATGGGTACACAGCCCTCCACGTTGCCGTCCTATGTGGAAGGATCAGGATGGTCAAGGCATTAGTTGAAAGTAATCCTACGTTGACACAACTTCAAGATAAAGAAGGACGTGTTCCTTTCAATCTGTCTGCTCGGGAAGCTGCTGTGCATAAGGAGGTTGCCTGGTTCCTGGCGAAAAATACAACAGACCATGGGCCAAGTGATCCCTCCATGATGACATCCATACTAGCTCTCACGTACGCTGGCCATCATGGTAAGATTACCATTACTCTTTATCTCAATTCCATCTATTTTTTCCCTTCATTCTAGACTTGGCTTATTTTCGTGATCAACTTTGCTGGTGAATTCGGATAGATATCGTCCTTCATCTAGTTGAGAGATACCCACACTTCATTCTCATGAAAGGCCCAAGGGAGACAGACAACAATATACTGGGCGTGTTGGCGAGGATGCAGTCTCACTTTCTCAGCGGAACCAGGCTCAGTGTTTTAGAGGCGTTGATATACAAACGTCCGTACTTGTTCTCGAATCCCTTCATTACCGATTCCCTTCAATTAGATCATACCTGGCTCATCCCCTGCTCTTTCGTATTTGAACTGAAGGTATTCCCGTGGACGTGAACTACAATCTGAGAGATGAAAATTCGGGGAATATGCAAAACTCAGCAGATCCGGGTGGGTGTGCACTTTTGAAGTTGGCCATTCTCTAATTTAGGACCTTCCATATTTTAACTTAAGTCAATTTTGTAGATTGATTCCCTCCCTATTAGCAAGAAACTGAAAATGATTGCTTCTTTGTAGGATGTATTTTGATTTCTTGACCTAATTTTACTTTAATTACGGCCCGAAATCAAACTACTTCATGGATCAACTGTCCCCTAGGAACCACACGAGTCAACCAAGTGCATAAGTATCGCATGACTTATTTAATGGACGACGTGACCAACGAAATACGACCCAACTAGTATAAGAGGAGCCGCAAAACGAAGTGGAGCTACACTGATTGGGCTTTTTTATCCTCATCCGTAGCGGGTCACTTATAGTCCCAACTTGATCCATGTAAATGTGTACGTTGATTATTTCAATAACTATGACTATCAACCATTAACATTGTCAGGACACCAGTAAGTATAATCTTAGTAAGCCATCTTCATTCCATATACACGCATTGATTTCATATTCACTGACCTAGTTCTCTTTGCAACTTCATTGCAGCACTTCAATGTCTTATGAGCTCATTTTGGAATGCCGCCAAATTCGTAGGTACGCTTGCATTTTATGAAGGCACCGTCTCTGTCTCCGTCTCTATCACTCTCCAACCAAAAGTCCATGGTTTGTTTGGTTTTGACTTCTTTTATTAGTAGAAAAAAGTTCCTAATTAATTTTTGCAGTAATTAAAAAATTTATTTTTATTAGATCCTCTAGCCATTCCAAAAAAAATATTCATATTCACCGTTGCATGAGTGATATATGTATTTGGAGTTGGCTTCGTAACATAATTTGGCTAGATGTCAATTGTCCAAATGTGAATGTGTAACTTACTTTTTACATCGGTAGTTTTTTTTTTTTGGTCGAATTTACATCGGTAGTTGAACTGATAAAAATCCTTTAGAAAATTGTACGAACTTAATATATATATATATCTCCAATTCCCTAGTCAATATACACAAATTTCTAATTGCGAGTCACAAGTTGCAAAATTGATAGGCAAAAAAAAAGAGTATAAAACAATCCTTGAAATTGCAAATCAAGGCGAGATTTGAAGTTAATCTAAACTCATCTAGCTTATGACTGGTTGATCTAAGCAGAAAATATTGACTAAGATTTATGTTAACCTAGGACTTCTCCCTCAATCTTGATTGGTGATATCATTCGCTTCATCATTTTTATGAAGCATGTTAATCTTTCTGAAAAAATAGGAACAGTGAATCCGCATGTATTTGTTTCCTCCCTTGTAGGTGAAATGCTTCACCCTAAACATTATTTTCTTTGACTACAACTTCATCTTAATACAACATGACACAATATGTTGAGAGGGTGTAGGAATTGGGCGTAGGAATGGGGGCAAGTCCCTAGCGTGATTCACCATATAGTTAAGGTTGCAACGGATGAAGGGACGGGCTTATTACTTCAACGCATTCAACATGGTAAATTTGCACATTTATCTGGAAGCTTTTCACTGGCGTGAAGAATAGGAATAGGGGGAGGAAAGCATGAAGGAAAAATCATAAGAAATTGTTTGGTAAGGCTTCAAATAGAAGAAGATTTCGGGGGGGAGCAAATTTGTTGGGCCCTTGCAAAACCGTGCATCCGGGGAAGAACTTTTGATTTTATTAGAGATATAGATAGAATGGAGAAAAAAAAATTGTACTGAGTATTACTCACGATACAAAGGATTATCCAGTAAATGTGATTTTTATTTTATTTTATTACGAGCTGCTCTGCACATTCCAATTATATTATTTAAGATAATTTTATGTATGCAAAGATTACGGCGATTTACTCTAGCTACACGCCTGGAATTAGCGGGGTTAGTTACACACAGAGTTGTTCTGTCAGCCTAAATATTATAATTGTATTCTCTTAGTCACGATTTATACTGTAGAGGGGAAAAGTCACATCGTTCAAAATTCTAATTTGCTTCTTCTGTAGATTGCATCAGAAATTACTAAAACCCACACTTTGCATTTGAGGACAGAATCTTAAAGAAAAAAATATCAGAATATCTTCCCTAAAGATTTTTAAAAAAAAAGTCAGATCGTTTTCCCAATCATCCACCAACCCAAGCTCTAATTGGGTGTCTAATAAAAAAAATACGGGTGCAAAGCTGGAGAACCTTTTCTTCTTCTTCTTTTTTTTAAAGTAAAATCCAATTACCGCCTCTTCATTTTCACTTTCTTTTTTCTTTGGTTTTTGTTATTTTGCAGTACCTTCAATCAAGAGGATTCACGATGTGAAGCTGAGACACTTGGCGGCCATTGAGTTGGTAAAAAAAGTTTGCAGTGCCCTCTCTGAAAAGAGCACTTCCGAGGTCACCCAGTTTTTGAAGGGAAAATGTCACAAATGGTCCCTATACTATTACCTAATGTGCAATTTGGTCCCTGAACTTTCGATCGGCTCAATTTGGTCCTTGAACTATTGATAAATATCCGATTCGGTCCCGAATTTTCAATCGGCTCAATTTGGTCCTCGAACTATTTGATAAATGTTTGATTTGGTCCACTGAACTTTCGAGCGGCTCAATTTGGTCCCTAAATTATTGATAAATATTCGATTTAGTCCTTAGTTACTGTTTTTCCTTTTTATTTATTATTTTTATTATTTTAAATTTTTTAAAATTTTTTTAAAATTTTTTAAATTTTTTAAAATTTTTTAAATTTTTAAATTTTTTTAAATTTTTTTTAAATTTTTTTTGCTTATTCTCTCTTCCCTCCGCCGGCTCCGGCGGAGGGAAGCCGGCTCGGGCGAGGGAGCCCCTCGCCCGACGCCGGCGAGGGCTCCCTCGCCGGATCTGCGAGGGCGGCCCTCGCCGCGCCGAGCGAGGGGCTCCCTCGCGGATCCGGCGAGGGAGCCCCTCCCGGCGTCGGGCGAGGGAGCCCTCGCCGGATCTGCGAGGGAGCCCCGCCGGATCTGCGAGGGAGCCCCTCGCCCGACGCCGGCGAGGGCTCCTCGCAAATCGCGAGGGGCTCCCTCGCCGGATCCGCGAGGAGCCTCTCGCTCGACGCCGCGAGGGCCGCCCTCGCAGATCCGGCGGGAGCCCTCCGCGCCGGCGGGCGAGGGCTCCTCGCCCGGATCTGCGAGGGAGCCCCCTCGCCCGACGCCGGCGAGGTGCTCCTCGCCCGACGCCGACGAGGGGCTCCTTCGCGGCCGGCGTCGGGCGAGGGGCTCCCTCGCCGGATCTGCGAGGGAGCCCCTCGCTCGACGCCCGAGGGCGACCCTAGCCGGAGCCGGCTTCCCTCCGCCGGAGCCGGCTTCCCTCCGCGGGCCGGCTTCCCTCCGCCGGAGCCGGCGGAGGGAAGAGAGAATAAGCAAAAAAAATTTAAAAATTTAAAAATTAAAAATTAAAAATTAAAAAATGAAAAAAAAAATAAAAAATAAAAAATAAAAAGGAAAAACAAGAATTAAGGACTAAATCGAATATTTATCAATAATTCGAGGGACCAAATTGAGCCGATCGAAAGTTCAGGGACCAAATCGACATTTATCAAATAGTTCAGGATCAAATTGAGCCGATTGAAAGTTCAGGACCAAATCATATTTATCAATAATTCAAGGATCAAATTGAGCCGATTGAAAGTTCAGGGACCAAATTGCACATTAGGTAATAGTATAGGGACCATTTGTGACATTTTCCCTTTTTCGAACATAGGGGCCTAATGGTTCAAGCTACAATCAATGGAATCGGTTAACTCGTGAAGCTATGCATTCAGTCTTTCCCGGAGCTTTTATGGATTTCGGATGATGGAACTCCATTGATGGTAGTTGCTGTGGCACATCGCCAAGAAAGGACTCTCAGATTCTTTCTGAAGGAAAGCTCATCCAGTGGGTTGGCATTCACAACAGCGGAATCAACCAATGGGTTGGCATTTGCTCCAGCACCTTCACTACGTGAATCGAGGATTATGATGGAGGTAATGACACATTGCGAACAAAATTTCGTTGACGCAAATGTCTCCGGACCAGCTTTTTTAATGCAAAGCCAACTCCAATGGTTTAAAGTAAGTATCTTCTTTCTTATATATTTATTGACTGCTTTTAATGATAACTACATTATCTTCTTGACGAATTTCTTAAAAATTGATGGCTAGAACTTTGTTTGGATAGTCTTGAGAACATACATAGAACTTTTTTTTATAGCTATCAGGCGATGATGGGATAGCCTTAGTGCACTTCGACTGCTTCATTTCCCATGTGATTTTAAGTCCACATTGCCCTACATCGGTTTGGTGTATAGGACATTACTTCCAAAATGCTCCCAACAAAACTTAAATCTAAGACTATTAGAAGAAGAATAAACTCCCTTGCCATCTATGTTTGTACATAGAACTTTTAAATGCCAAATGCCAAACATACATTAACCGTTTGTCACCTGGTAAAGACCAACAACTCCTAGACAAATTATATATACTAACATTGACTCTTGACTCAAATGACTCTAGAAAATGAATAGACGTATAGTCTCAACAAAGGACATAAAATACTGGAAGACAAATTCTCGGATTTCCCGCCCAGCTCTTAATATTTTTTCCCCTGAATTCCTCTAGAAGATTCCAAATTGGATGAAACTTGATTCATTGGAAAGTAGCAACAAGTGATTTCCACACGTATATCAGTTGACTATAATCAGCAGGAATCCCGGAAGCCCAAAAGAAAGTGACACCAGAAATTATGCCAGCAAAGATGGACTTCTCTAACCAATTTCGCATTACGTGTTGGATCAGTCTTAATCTCTTTGAGATGTTCATTCGTTTTTTTCTTTTTTGAAAAATTTCAATAATTTATCCACCAATCGAACTCATGTTTGTGACTTTATGCATAGGCTGTGGAGAGTTGGGTTACCCCTTACCTAAGAACCGCGCTGGTACCTGGTGATGATGAAAATACATACTGGCAAATTTTGTGAAGAATCATGAAAATTTTCTTGAGAATGGAAAAAGTGGGTGAAGGACACGGCAGATAAATGTATGGTCGTCTCAACTCTAATTGCCACAGTATTGTTTGCTGCTGCTTTCACTGTGCCAGGAACCAATAATGATCATATGGAAGTCCCATTAAAGGGTTCTGTCCTAGTTTTCGCAATTTTCGACGGATTAGGGTTGTTGTCCTCCGTGACGGCCACCCTGCTATTCCTAGCCATCTTAATTTCGCAAAATGAGCCATGGATTTCCTTGACTCATTGCCTAAGAAGATCATAATGGGCCTTTTTTCTCTCTTCCTTTCCTTGGTTTTCATGCTGGTGGCCTTTGCTGCAACCCTCACAATTGTGCTGGATAAGACACTTGAGTGGGTTGTCATTCCCAGTTACTTTGCTTACCTCTCTCCCCCTGTTCTTATTTGTAGTACAACAGCTTCCCCTGCTACTCAAAATGGTGAAATCCACTTATGGAGCCAGGGCATCTTCCGTTCTGAGGGCATTTGGAATTGAGGCATGGTCATTGGACAAGATCGCATGATTGACAAATTTGATTTGAGGAAATGGGTCTTCTTTATGGTTTATTGTGGCAAGGTTGATGCGACAATGTATTTTCTCAAAGTATATGAACAATTACTATGCAAAATTTTGTTTTCCTACCTTGTTACCAAAGATCTATCTATGGAATGATTTGATCAATTTAAAGTTTCAGCCTATAGATATTCCACAATAAAATTTATATATGCATAAACAATTATTTATAGACATTTAGGTGCTCAATCTTGGAATGTTACTTTTGAAAGATTAGTTTTTCCTTTTATAATCTGGATGCAGGAATATTTTCTTCAACTTAAATATTCAGCCTCCAGGTGATCCAAAATAGACTCCATATGTTATAGAAAATATTATTTAAAATATTCACTACTAAAATATTCACAATCGTGCAATGAAACTTTTTCATTTGCTTTTTCAATTTATAGATTAGAGGCATGAATTCGTCCTATTAAATTAAGAGTTTAACCTTACTTGTAAAAACAATAAGCCTTATTCTTTTATAGATCTTTCAAAGAAGGAGAGATGTGGAGAGTGTGAGAGCAAAAGAAAAAAGGGGAAGAGGCTGTGAGCTTGAGTTTAAACGACCGCGAGTTTAAGAAGCTGTTGCAGGCGAGAGACCAAGAGAATGAAAGAATTCCCATCTTCATTCACCAATTCAAGGTGGGAACCACTTGTCTTTTATCCTTTACTTGCTGAGGACGTCGTGCTAGAGCCTGAGTTCAAAGTCGAAGCACAACATCTCGCTCACCCAAGCCGGTTATGTCACTCCGATGGTTAAGTCTGTAGGTTCGCCAAGCCAGTTATGTCACTCCTACACCCCGTTATTTTGAGTATCAATCATGGTATACGTGTATGTAAAGCAATTTTAGAGTGCATCCTCATGTCGTGCGTGCTACGCTAGGCTCTCTTTCGCTGCTCGCCTCTAGGTTGGTGCGATACCCTCTCAGAAAGGACGATCAAACCCAGTGTTTGATCCGTTTTTCTGGAGTCCGCATCCACTGATTTTGTTTTGCAAATTTTCCATAGTTCGGGTCCTTTTTGAAAAAAAAAAATTAAAACATGAAAGTTCTTCAGAAGAGGTCAAAATGTGAATCTGGCAAGTTTGGGGTCATGGGTATAACTTTCAGAGGGCCAGTTTTGTAATTTCGGACAAGGTCAGGGACTAGCCTGCAAAATTGATAGAATCTGACCTTCAGGTAAAATTAGCAATTTTGGAAAACTTTAACGGTTCTTTCGGAAAAATTATAAAACGAAACTTGAAGAGAACTCAGAGGGCTAGCATCTTTTTGTGTTGGTGTGGGTTCGTTTACTAATTTTCCCCTATTTTTAGATTTCCGGATCGGAACCGGGTCAAATCTGGAGCAAATTCGTTTTTTAGTCAAATTCGGGTCATGGTCAAGTGGTGTAGATGAAAATTACTGTAAACTCCAGAGGGTTTCCAATGATATAAGGATGACACAATGGGTAGGTCATTGAGGCTGTCAATTGAACCCAAACATAGTTGCTCAGAATCAATAAAAATTGGATAGGTAACCCAACTTGGTTCACTTAATTGCTTGTTGATCGTTTAAGTCTAGCATGTATGGATGCATGACTTCAATGCCAAATCGACACCCATGAAGTGGCGGTCTGGGGAGGCGGAGGCCGAAAAGAGCTGGTGATGGTGGAAGACCGATGTTCAATCTAGTGTCAATTTTTGTGATAGATTAGGCTAGTTTAATTTAATTAGGCTAATTAGCTTTTGAACTTATTCTTTTAAACCAGTGGGTTAAATTCCACTTAATAAAATCAAAACTAGACGTAGAATATACTATCTAGACAGGCAATTAGAATGGCTTAGGCTAGTTTACCATCGTAATATGTTTCGACTTAGGCTCGTTTTTGTTCCAAATAACAAGCTTCCGAGGATTTCATGTCTCGAAGCTTATAATGAGGTCATGTTAATATTTGTTACCCAAGGAGTTGTGAGTTCATTTACTTTTTCATGCACTGAGATAAATGCCTTTCAATGCATTGGGTGTTTAATTATCACATTACACTTCAATACGTTGATTGTTCATTACTTTCCTGGCTTAGGATAGCGTTAGCATTAGAACATAAGGAACCCCTACAAAAACATTTGTATGATCACTTAGTAAATTTGATACTTTAGGATCACCAATGGTAATCAAGAGCAAATCGTCATCTAGATAACACACCCTCAAATAAGTGGTATCGAAAAGGTGTTCATAGAAACGTTATCATAAACAAGTCTCTGACTTTGGAATCTCTAGTTGCGCAAGTTTTGAGATGATTCTCCCTTGTCTCAATTGATTTCTAGCTAATCCAATATATTAGTAGCAACTCTTAGAAATATTAGGTTGTTAAAGAACTTTAATAAAAAGAAAAATCAAATGTCACATAAAGCATGAGCATGGTAGAGCCTGTGCCTAATTAGAGGGCCGTTGACCCGCCTTTAGGCAACACCCTTAAACTTGTTTCTTTTTCCCTTGACAAGAAAAGAGGTAGGTCGCCACACTAGTTGCTAGCCCTCATCGAGGCTTAGTGACCGACAAAAGAGGAAGAAAGAAAAGAAAAAAATTTAAAATTTAAAATTTAAAATTTAAAATTTAAAAATCCAAAGATAAGTCTAGAAAGTTTTTCTGTTATGAAATACATGATTGAATAAAATACATGAATGAATATTCATATTCATCTTATCTAATGTACTTATTATGGTACATTTGTATCATATATTCTAAGTACATCTCCCTATACAATGAACGTTCATCTCCCTTATCTAGTACATGTATCATTCGATACATTGATATTAATGATAAGTACATTCTTGTTCTCCTATAAATAGGAGTTTAGTTTTGATGTACAAGAACAACTATAAGAACAACAATCACAATACAGTGAAATATCTGGCTTTCTCTACTATCTCTAGTGTTCACTTGCTTTCTCTTCTTTAATCTCTTCTCTATTATATATTCGCCACGCGATATTTTACAACACGTTATCAGCACGAGGATCTACCGATTGAGTAAGTAACTTTTGCAAGCACGAAAATCTATCGACTGAGTAAGTAATTTTTGCAAAGATTATGGCAAATATTGAAAAGCCCAAATTCCACATCCTGGAAGTGAGTGGAAAGAATTATCTATCATGGCGCCTTGACATGGAAATGCACCTCCAAGGGCAAGGTCTCGCTAATACAATTACAGAGGATGGAACCTCAAATGAAAAGGATAAAGCAAATGCGCTGATTTTTATTCGCCGTCATTTGCATGAGAGCCTGCGAGACTCAATATTTATCCGTTCGAGACCCGCATATCTTGTGGACGAGGTTGAAGGATAGGTATGATCATACAAAAACCGTTATCCTCCCTCAAGCACAATATGATTGGCAAAATCTCGGACTCGCAAGATTTTAAATCGGTGTCGACTATAATTCTGCTTTATTTGATATCGTTTCTCGACTTGAGTTATGCGGTATCAAACTCACTGATGTAGAATTGCTTGAGAAAACTTTCTCCACCTTTCATGCTTCAAATATTGTATTGCAACAGCAATACCGCAACGCGGTTGCCACATATTCTGAATTAATTTCTGTGCTTCTTACTTTGCTGAGCAAACTAATGAATTGCTGCTCAAAAATCATGATCTTAGACCCGCTGGCTCAAAAGCATTGCACAAGCACATGCTAATACTGGCCATTTTAAGGGCTATAAGCGCAGGCAAGAAAATAATCCTAGAAGGGATGGCAAGAAATTTAACCGCCCTAGGAAATCAAACTTTGGCCTGAATCATGGCAAAGAAAAGAAGCAAAAGAAGGTGATTAATGAAAGTATTTGTCATCGCGTGGCATGATCAAGGCCGGTCACGTACCTGTCGTACGCCAAAACATTTTGTTGACCTATACCAGGCATCTTTAAAGCATACGGGCAAGCGTGGTGAATCTCATGCCATTGAAATCAATCCTACTGCCATAACCACTGTTGAGGCCAACAATATCTCCGTTGGTGGGACTCCTCTTGCTCTGAAGTAGCAAATGCATCATTGGATGTCTACGATTTCTTTGAGGACCTCTGATTACTTTGATGAATCAGATTGGTGGATAATAATTTAAACTTTGAAATTTATGTTGTTTCGCTTTAAATGTATTACTTTTTTTTTTATTGTTCTTTATGAAATACTTATGAACCTTATATAATATTTATCTTTGAAATTTTATTCGACTATACAACTAATATGCAACTTTTATGATACTTGACACCTGAAGTTGTAAATATAAATGCAAATGGAAAATACCGAGAAAAAGGAAGATGTTTGTTTGCTTGATAGTGCAACAACACATACTATATTCTATAGTAGACGCTTTTTCTCGAGTATGACATTGCGTAAGGCACAAATCCATACAATATCAGGTCCTGTTCCGATTATTGATGGTTTTGGGAATGCTACAATTATTTTGCCAAATGGCACAATCCTGCATATTGAGAATGCGTTTCTAAGCATTCGATCAAAAAGGAATCTGCTCGGTTTCAAAGATGTACGTCGTAATGGGTACCATATTGAGACTATTTATGAGCAAGATAAGGAATATATTGGCATTTCCTCTTATAAGATGGGCCTGAAGACCATCCATGAGAAGCTAGAAGCTTCTTCTATGGATTTGTATTGTGTCATGATTAAAGCCGTTGAAACCTACGCTACCACATCCTGGAGATTGGTAAGCCCCGATCGATTTGGACTGTGGCATGATCGCCTTGGTCATCCTGGCGCTTCAATGATGCGTAGGATAATTCAAAATATAAAAGGGCACCCTTTAAAGGATATAAAGATATTGTTGTCCAAAGATTATAATTGTGAGGCTTGCTCACAAGGAAAACTCATTATCAAACCTTCTATAACAAAGGTTAATTCTGAATCTCCTTTATTCTTGCAAAGAATTCAGGGTGATATTTGTGGACCAATACAACCACCAAGTGGACCATTTAGATATTTTATGGTATTAGTGGACGCATCCTGTAGATGGTCCCATGTTTGCCTATTATCTACGCGCAATGTCGCATTTGCACGTTTACTTGCGCAGATTATAAAGCTCCGGGCACAATTCCCTGATTATCCAATTAAGAGCATAAGGATGGATAATGCTGGTGAATTTACATCAAAGAGTTTTGATACATATTGTGCTTCACTCGGAATCGAGGTTGAGCACCCGGTTGCATATGTTCATACTCAAAATGGATTGGCAGAATCCTTAATTAAACGTATCCAAATCATTGCCCGCACTCTATTATTGAGAACGAATCTCAACGATACAGGCATGGGGTCATGCGGTTTTGCATGCGGCAGCTCTAATAAGATTACGCCCCCGCTAGTATTTTACAATCTCCCCTTCAAATGGTTCTTGGTTATGAACCGGATATTTCACATTTACGCACCTTTGGTTGTGCGATGCAGTGCCTGTAGCACCACCAAAAGGACGAAAATGGGTCCCCAACGCCGTTTGGGCATTTATGTTGGGTTTAATTCACCATCTATCATTAGGTTCTTGGAACCAACTACGGTGATCTTTTTCCGCCGGGTTTGCGGATTGTCATTTCGATGAGACTAGGTTTCCATCAATTGGGATACCTACAATTTCCATGACTGCAAAACAAAAACCAGTTAAGGTTTTCTCCTGGAATGAGAAAAATTTATCTCATTTAGACCCAAGGACTCCTGAATGTGAAAACAAGGTGCAGCGCATGATCCATTTACAGGCTATGGCCAATAGACTTCCCCGACGCATTTAATGATGCTACTAAGGTAACGAAGTCTCATATTCCAGTGCAAATGCTCCGGCTAGGATAGCTGTTCCCGAAGAACAGCTAAAATGGATCAAAATCCCCCCGCACTTGAAGCGTGGTAGACCGATAGGATTCAAAGACACTTTGCTCCTCGAAAACAAAGGGAAAGAATCGGAATCCGCTCCCGAAGAGCTCAGCGTTATGCTTGCTCCCAAAGAGCTTATTGCCCCCGAAGAGGCGTAAACCCATGAAAGGAGCATTAGCCCCGGAATACGAGAATTCCATTACATATTGTAATGAAATTTGGGATCGAAATGAAATCATCATTGATGATGCTTTTGCATTCTCGCTTGCTCATCAAATTATGGATGATGATTGTGAACCACAATCTATTATTGAATGTCGTCAAAGGCAAGATTGGCATAAGTGGGAGGAAGCAATTAAAGCTGAATTAGCTTCCCTAACCAAACGAGAGGTTTTTGGACCTGTAACTCGTATCCCCGATAATGTAAAGCCCGTTGGATATAAATGGATATTTATCCGAAAACGAAATGAGAAAAACGAGGTTGTTAGGTATAAAGCCCGACTCGTTGCCCAAGGATTCTCCCAGAGACCTGGGATTGATTATAATGAGACATATTCACCATTGATGGATATGATTACATTTCGTTTTCTCATTAGCCTAGCAATCTTTGAAAGATTGGAAATGCGTCTTATGGACGTTGTGACGGCATATCTATATGGCTCATTAGACTCTGATATTTATATGAAAATTCCTGAGGGATTCAAAATGCCTGAAGCATGCCCTCCCTGCAATTTATTCTCAATAAAATTGCAAAGATCCTTGTACGGGTTAAAGCAATCCGGTCGCATGTGGTATCAACGCCTAAGTGAGTACCTAATTAAGGAAAGGTACAAGAATGATCCTATCTGCCCATGCGTGTTTATTAAGAAATCGAAACCGGATTTGCCATTATAGCAGTTTATGTCGACGATATAAATTTAATTGGAACTCCGAAGAGTTAGCTGAAACTGAATATCTTAAAAGGGAGTTTGAAGTTAAAGATTTGGGTAAAACCAAACTTTGTCTTGGCCTAGAGCTTGAGCATAAAGCAAATGGAATAATTGTCCATCAATCAGCATATGTTGAAAGATTGCTTAAACGTTTCAACATGGACAAAGCTTACCCATTGAGCACCCCTATGGTTGTAAGATCTCTAGATCCCCAAAAGGACCCATTTCGTCCTAGAGAATCTGATGAAGAAATACTTGGTCCTGAAGTACCATATCTCAATGCAATTGGGGCTTTGATGTACTTGGCACAATGTACGAGACCGGATATCGCTTTTGCGGTAAATTTATTGGCACGTTTTAGTTACGAGGCCAACTCGGAGACATTGGAATGGAGTTAAACATATTTTCCGTTATCTCCGAGGTACCATAGATTTGGGATTATATTATTCCAAGGATTCCACTAACTCTGGTTTAGTTGGATATGCTTTGATCTTGGATATAGATCCGATCCACATAAGGCTCGCTCTCAAACCAGGTATTTATTTTGTTATAACGGCACCGCTATTTCTTGGCGTTCTACGAAGCAATAGCTAGTAGCTACATCTTCTAACCACTCTGAGATTATTGCTTTATATGAAGCTGGAAGAGAGTGTGTTTGGTTAAGATCCGTCACATATTCATAATTCTTGTTGCTTAATACCGGTTACCAATTCTCCCACTATAATTTATGAAGATAATGCTGCTTGTGTTGCACAAGTCGGGGAGGATATATCAAAGGTGATAAGACCAAGCATATCTCGCCGAAATTTTTCTATACTCATGAACTCCAAGAAAGTCGACAAATTGATGTTAAACAGTTCGATCCATAAATAATTTTGCGAGATCTTTTTACCAAATCATTGCCAACATCAAGTTTTGAGAAATTAGTATATGGCATTGGTATGAGGCGAGTTCATAAGATGTAAGATTAATTAGCCCCAGAAGTGGCTATATGGCTCTATTCAGGGGGAGATATTATAAACTATGCATTGCAGCATTGATATGCGACCAGTTCACAAGATGCAATAATGATTAGCCCCAGGAGTGGCTATATATGCATTGCACTCTTTTTTCTTTATGTCCGGTTTTTTCCCATAGGGTTTTACCGGCTTAAAGTTTTTAACGAGGCAATTAATGCATCAATAAAAGGGAGAGATCATAACATTTGTGCTCTGCACTCTTTTTCCCTTTTGTCCGGTTTTTATCCCACTGGGTTTTTCCGGTTTAAGGTTTTTAATGAGGTAGTATCATTCGATGCACATTCGTAATGAATATGATGAATATGCAAGGGGGAGTGTTATGATATACATGATTGAATAGAATACATGAATGAATATTCATTATATTCATCTTATCTAATGTACTTATTATGGTACATTTGTATCATATATTCTAAGTACATCTCCCTATACAATGAACGCTCATCTCCTTATCTAGTACATGTATCATTCGATACATTGATATTAATGATAAGTACATTCTTGTTCTCCTATAAATAGGAGTTTAGTTTTGATGTACAAGAACAACTATAAGAACAACAATCACAATACAAGTGAAATATCCGGCTTTCTCTACTATCTCTAGTGTTCACTTGCTTTCTCTTCTTTAATCTCTTCTCTATTATATATTCGCCACTCGATATTTTACAACATTTTCACCTTTTTTCATAGAAATTCATTTTCCTAATTTTAATGAATATATATGTATTTTTCTTGACTGGAAAGTGTTTTCGGTTAATTAATCATTCTTGGTGAACCAAACGGATGAAGGTTCAAAAAAACTAATTCCAGAAAAACACTTCCCTCAAACAAACACATTGTTTCGCAGAAAACAACTTCCTCATTTTTTGGCGCTCGGTTTGCTCTAGGAAATGAGTCAATAGAAAATGTTTTCTTAGTTAATAGAAAAAGTTTTCCTACCAAAGCTCAATTTAAAGAAAAGCATTTGAACCTGTAACTTTATGGTTGAGCAAGAAAACCTCAATGTTGGTTACTAGGTCCCTGCATTCAAGACTAAGTCTCCGACGACTAGGCTAGTCTAACGAGGCCAAAACTAGAGACCCTAGTGCTTAGGCCTAAGCCCTCAACACCCATGCCCTAGTCCATCAAGGCCGAGCTCCAACCCTTGTTATTCATAATTATCACGACCTACCCCTCGAGGGGAGAAAATAGGTTTATGGGTATTGCTTAAAAGATAGGTTTATGGCCCATGAATAGGCACGGGCTCTCTCATGATCATACCTCACGTGACATTAGAGGATTCATAGGAATTTTATAATAAGAAGTCACCACTAGCCCGATGGGGTCGACTATAAATCAAGTAAGGCATGGGAGTGTACCTCACTTCCTACGCAATCAAAAATCTAGAGTTGGAGACTTGATTACACTAATCAACTAATCAGTGTCCTTTCGATACCTAATCTTGTTCATTTAAAAAAAAAATTGTCAAGCAGTTTAGATTAATTTTAGACTAATCCACTAACATGTGAAGTGATCATACGGTACATAATCATTAAAATAACAATTAGCATCCAATGAAAGTGTTTAAATAAATTACATATAAAGAAAAATTTAACATTTAGAAAAGATAAATGCTAATCTTAATTGGACTAAAGGGAGCAAAACAACAAAAACATGCAAATAAAAGTAATTGTCTTTGAAGACAATTAAAACCCTAAGGGCTTTGCTCAATTTTTTAGCACACTTTAGAGTTAAGAAACTCTCATTTTTTAAGAAAAAGCTCGGAAAGTTTTTTTTTTTTTTTTTAATTTTTCAAATGAAATTTTGAATTTTGAATTTTTGAATTTTCTAATTTTTCTTTTTTAATTATTATTTTTAAAAAAAAAAAAACTCCAATTTTCAATATTTTCTGAATTTTTTATTAATTTTTTTTATTTTCTCTGAAATTTCTTGAATTTTCGCAAAATTTTATGAATTTTTATTATTTTTCGCAATTTTTTTAATTTTTTGAAAAAAATTATTTTTGAAATGTTTCAATATATATTTAATATTTAATATTATATTCGGGAAAAGGGGTCCCGACCAGGTAAACCCAGTCCGGCCCGTTGACCCGACGACGACCTGGACCCAACCCAATTCGATTATAAAAAAATTTATTCTTTAAAACAATTTAAAATTTTGTTAGTGATTTTCGTAATTTCTTTTATTCTCCATCATTTTGTCTTCTTCCCTATTTTGTCTTTTCCACTGCACCTTTTCTCTGCACTTCTCCTTCCCGAAGCAAACATTTCCTTTCTTTTCCATATTTTATTTTCCTTTTTACTTTTTCTATACTTTTCTTTTTCTTTTGTTTTTCTTTTATCTCTTATTTATCTTTTCCCTTATGTCTTCTTCCCCACGAATTTTTTTCTACGTGCGTCTCCTTCTCCCCGACATCTCCTTGCTCGTCTTCCCCCAAAACTTCACCCAGACAGCAACACCAGCATAGGAACCAGCGACCCTTCCACCGCCAAACCACCACTGTCTACCGGTTGTCCACTCCGACCGGCGACGACCACCGTCGGCCACGAACGCCCGCGGCCAAACCATTTTCGGGCACAAAAATCTCCCTCGACTCAAGAATACACGATCTCCACGAAAATCGCATGAAATTGCAATGGAAATAAAAGTGGTTCGACGTATATAAGAACAAGCACGAACCAAACTGAATTCCAACCCAGGTGGCTTCTCGATTCTCTCTGGGACATTTTGTCAAATACATGAGGTGCACAGGTGTTTTTGGCTCAACCGAAGCTTGAACCACAACGGGATCTTCGACACACGACAAACAAGATATCGGAAACAAAAAGTAAAGGCGATGCAGGCTGGAGCTCGCGCGAACCGGACGGCTACGAGCTCCAGCCTGGTGTACCCGAGAAAGAGAGCACACACGAAGGCCCAGGGGACTTACCTGGTTCGAGTGGGGCGCTGTGGCGTACGGCGACTCTCGGGCGGACGACTGACGATGGCGAAGCTTTCCTTCGGGCTCTCTCTCTCCCTTCGACTCGTCCTCTCCTTCTCTCTTGCTCTCTCTCGACCAAAAAACCAACCGACAAACCCCCCTCGCTTTTATGCTCGGCCAGCAAGCGCGCATAGCTCCTGCCACCGCCAGCTGCCTTGCCGGCCTGACTCCGACCCTGGGATCATGCTGTGCGATCCGTTGCCTCCTCTGCTCCCTCGCCATCCCAGTCTCCTCTGGCTCGTACTTTGCTTTTCGTTCTTTCTACAGAGAGCGTGAGGGAGAGAGAGGAAGCAGAAAAGAAGGTTGGGCCGGGGAAGAAAAGGAAAAAGAGAGGCTGGGCTTGGGCCCAGGCGACAAAAAGATACAGAGGAGAGGAGAATTGGAAAGGACTGGGCCTAGCCCGGTCCGCTTTTTTTCCATTTTTTTTTAAATTTTAGATTTAATAATTAGTGATAGTTATTTAGATGCTCCTAATGCCTACACAATGCATTTTAATGAAAGTTATTTATTTTACTCTTTACTCTTTACATTTTCTTTTTTTAGCGACTAATTCATAATTTTGTACATGATTAAATCCTAAATAAAATGGTAAAATTTAGGTGTCAACAATACCTAATACTTTGACACTCGAACTTGGGTCTATAAAGGTAATGCTCTAGTCCTTTACACTTGAGCTCCTCAAGCCATAAGGGTCATGTGAGGATCCTCAATGCTTGAATTCGGGTCTGTGGTAAATGAAATGTTTGTTCATATGAAAATATGTACTTTAAAAAAAATGCAAATTTTTAAAATTAAAAATTTGAATTTCTTATTATTTTTAATTTTCTTTCTTTTTCTTTCTTTTCTTTCTTTTTTTTTATCCCTTCTTCTTTGGCCAATCGCCGGCCATGGTGACAACCAGTGAGCTTGGGCCTCACTAGATTAGTCATGCTCGCCCAAGGCTGGTGAGCTTGTAACCTCAAACTACAAGCCTTAAGCCTTGCTAGATTAGGCAAGCTCACGGCCTCTAGTAGTGAGGCTCAAGCTTGCCTAGCTGACCTTGTGAGAGACTTGAGCTCACCTATGGTCAATCACCAATCCTACCACCATAGCCAACAATCGGCAAAGGAAGAAGCAAAAAAGAAAAGTAAAGGAAAAAACAATAATTAAAATTTATTGATTTTTTCTTACATAAGATATTCCTTACCAAACGACGCAAAAAATTTCAAGCCTTTTTAAGGTTTTAGCTAAACACTGGAAAATAAAATCATTTTCTGACTTTATTCGAAAAAATGACTTATTGGAGAATGTTTTCCAAAATGGTAAAACAAAAAATTGTCCTAATGGAATATTTCTAAAAAATGTTTTCCAGTAAGTTACTTTTAAGAAAAATGACAATATTTTTCTAGTATTTGGCTAAGACTTGAAAATGAAGTGAAAACTATTTTCCATAATTTTGTATAAAAATCTCATTTGGTCGGAAATTATTGACGTGGACACCAAACATCCTATGTAGCATGGTTGTGCTAACATAGAAAATTTTTCCAATTTTTAAAATTTGAATTTTTATATTTTATATATATATATATATATATATATATATATATATATATATTCTTTTTCTTTTTCTATCTCTTTCATTTTCCTTCTTCCTCCTATGGTTGTCAAATGTCGGCGATGGCTGGTGACAAACCACAAGTGAGGGCAAGCTCGACCCTTGCTAGGATTGGCAAAGTTGAGCTTGAGCCAAGGTCAATGCAAGCTACGGTTGAGGTGAGGTTGACCTCGCCAAGCCTTGCCTAACGTTAACAAGGTCGATCTCGCTGGAATCTAGCAAGCTCGAGCCTTGCTAGCCTTGGGCAAGCTTATCGCTCACTTGTGGTCAATTGCCGGTCAAGGAAGAAGCAAAAAGAAAAAAGAAAAATAATTAAATTTTAATTTAAAAAAATAAAAATAATAATTAAAATTTTAATTTAAAAAAAATTAAGAACACATGTGTCATTAACTAATGACCTGAACCCGAGTGCCGAGGACCCACACATGGTCTTTATGGACTCGGGCCTTTGTGTCGGGGATCAAAGTTCAGGTGTCAAGGACCCAAGCATGACCTTTATGGTCCTAGGCTAAAGTGCTGAGCATTAGGCATGGGCACTGGGGGTTCAAGCCCAACCACAATGGATCCAGGCTTGGCCGCTGGAGGCCTAGTCTTGAATGCCGGGAATCAACGTTGGGATTTCCATGCTTAAGTGTAGAGTTTCAAATCCAATTATCGATACTTAATCATATATTGAAAAATATTATCGATACTTAATCATATATTGAAAAATATTATCGATACTTAATCATATATTGAAAAATGTTATCCGGTTTTTTTAAAAGGAAATCATTTTCCTAAATTTGAGCTTTGATAGAAAAACATCTTCCGTCAACTAAGAAAACATTTTTAGTTGACTTATTATCCTGAGGGAAACAAACGCCAAATAACGAGAAAAATATTTTTCGCAAAACAAATAAAGCCTAAGAGGAATGGTCATTGAGGTCCTTTCTCTTTAACAACATGCATTTAAATGTCATTCAAGAATATCATTGAACTTGTAATGGGCAACTCGCCCATAGATCTTAGACGTATATGTGGAATAACGAAACATTTCTGATCATATCGACGAGTAGCAATACAATCTCATATCATTAAAAAGGCTCCAGATATCCACCATAACTCTCAGCCTCCATTTTGAGTGTACAAGAGTATAAACAAGGCACAGACACAATTGAAGGTCACAAACGGCAATTTAATCTGTTATAGCTGTTAGAGAAACATTTTTAAGTGATTTTGATGATATCCAGACTATTCTTAGTATAATATTTACGGTGTATGCAAATGTTTGAACCAAAGGACTACACAATCTATGGTATTATTCATTGGAAAGAAGTTCGCAAAATGTCTTGAAATAACAAACAGTACCAATAAACCTAAAAGATCAACAATTGCTAATGTTTGTGTCAAAGCTGTAAAGATCGAATAGATGGTGTTGTGACAACCAAGTATATCTGATGATGTTTGTTGGATCAGCTAAGTAGCTGTTGTGGTCTTAGGTTTGCACAGCAATAAAATCCAGATAAAATATGTAACAAAATAGTTAGGTCATCTGACAGGTTTGTCAGAGATTACAACGAGAAGATAGCAGCAGTTACTATTTTTGGATTGTTTGCAAAGGTTCAAGGAAAGAATTGTATGAGTAGGATGGAATGAACAGCAGCTCAGCAAAAACTCTAGTGATTATTTGCTTCTCCTATCCATCTTCAACGTACAAATGGAAAGTGGTTCTAAAAGAGAATATCTCAAAAGCAAAAGGGAGAGTGCTCCTTAAAAACCAAGAAGCTTACTTGCTGTTATTTCTTTTAGCTATATGCTCTATGTCATACTGTTTTAATATTTGTGTTGTTCAGTAAATATGCAAAGAGTCAAGTGTACAAAAGTAAGAGCTGCAATTGAGTTCTAATGATGATATCTATCTTGTAAAGGAAACCAATTGTAACTTTCCAAGCAAATTACTAGTGGAATCTAGCTCGCCTTGAGGTTGTCAATCAGAAGAGTGGACATAGGCTTGTGAATAAAGTCGAACCACCATAATTATCTTTATACTGCTATTTTCATATGTTTACTCTAATATGCATATAGTTGCTTCACAACTTTTCTAAAAATTACGTTGACTTGCTCTTTACTTAGTGATTAGCTAATTTTCATGAAAGATCATCAAATTTTCTAAAATAACCTATTCACTCCCTTTAGGTTGTATTGTTAGCCACCAACAATTAGTATCAGACCTATATTGCTTGTTATTTGAAGAGTTTTTTTTCTTAGTGTAAAATCCTCTCTTATGGTTAACCTTAATAGCTTCTTTACTAATGATGCTCAAGCTCCCAATAAGTCACTGTATTGTGATGGATGCAACTATGGTTACTAGAAACAAAAAATGCAATCATACATTGAAGCCGCAAATTTGGATATGTGGGATGTGGTTGCAAATGGTATAGAAGTACTAGCTCCTGCACAAATTGCTGTTTGCCAAGTGGTCAAGAAGTAGCCGCTATTAACAATATGAAAGAAGCTCGAAAAAAAGTTGCTTTTAATGCCAAAGCTAACCATCTCTTGTATTGTGCTTTGTCACCATCTGGGTTTAACATAGTCTCTTCTTGTGATATAGATAAGGAAATTTGGAATCACATCATGTTGACATTTGAAGGAATAGATAGAGTGAAAGAAACAAAGCTAAATATCTTGTTTAGAAACTACAAGCTATTCAATATGAAATTTGATGAAACAGTAACACAAATGTCCACTCGATTCAATGAGATAGTAAATGGTCTTACTCTTCAAGGAACAGTATATATTGATGCTGAAAAGGTGAACAAGCTGTTGCAAACCTTACCAAAAGAATGGAGTACCTTGAAGACTTCATTGACAGAAACAATGACGATTCAACCAATCACGATGGATGAGTTGATAGGAACCCTCATTTCTTATGAATTTGAGCTTCAAAATGAGGAAAACAACTCAAAAAGTAAGAAAATCGTTGCATTTAAAACTTATCATGATGATGTAGGTGGACAAATGACCTTAGACAAAAAAGAAAGTGATGAAGATATGGTAATGTTAACAAAAAGGTTCAAGAATTTCATGAGAAAAGAAGGAAACTACAAAGGAAAAAGATCATCTACACATTCAGATGACAAAAGGCCTTACAAGAACAAAGAAGAATCAAAAGGTAAAGACATCGTGTGTTATAAATGCAAGAAACAAAGACACATAAAACTAGATTGTCCATCTATCAAGAAAAAGAAAGGGAAGCTTAAAAAAAAAGGGAGAATGTGCTAACAGCAAAAATATAGAGTGACACAGAATGTGAGTCAAAAGATGAAGAGGAAGTAAATATTTGTCTCATGGCTGACTTAAAACTGGAAGAAAAACGAACTAGAAAAGGTGATAAAAAAAAAAAAAAAAAAAAAGGAAACAGGTGGCACTATTCATTGTCTTCTCCGGCACTTAACAAAAGCATAACTAGTTTAGAGCTCAACCACCAAAGACAAAAGCATAACCTGTTTGATCTTCTGGTTCTTTTTACACTGGTAATAAAATCACTTTTATTAATATGGGCAAAGGAAATTGCGATTTGTTTTCTGCAAAGTATTAAGCAAGTAAAATATGAAATACAAGCATGGAACATTCTCTTTTTCCTTTGTCAGCCATAATTTACTTTTACTCTAACCCTCAAACTTTTGTCCTACCTCTTTACAAAATATAAGAATCGAAACCCATACCTAAAGCTAAATTATCCCCACCCAACCTCCCTAAGAATGTGAGAATTCAAACCCTCTTCCTTTCCCTTCTCATATGAGAAGGTTGTCCACTGGCTAACCCTAGTGATTAGCATGAACATTCTAATAAGTGTGTTTTTACGCTAATAAAAATAATGAGAAGCAAAATACAGGGACAAATTGCCAGCTGGGGTTCATAAGGTCAACAGTCAACGTGAACCAATTTCGCAACTTTAGATCCAAAAAATTAGTGCTTGACTGGTCCTAGAAACTCTACAAATCAAAATTGCTTGAAAAATTACCCAATCAATCATAAACGTATTGTATAAATGTCAATTCAATCATAAACTTTTCAATTCTGTAAATTTAGTTGTAAACCGTAACACAAAATTCTAACGTAATCCTTTCAGTCAATTCTTATCAACTTTGGTTTGAAAGAGCTATCAAGCACATCATCGACTCCATATTTTGGCCCTAGAGATTGGGCTATGCATCTCAAGATGCACAATTGCAGCCACCTCAAATATCGACTTGGCCATCTTTTTTGCCCTCTCATGCACATCGAACCGCTTGACTGCAATTAAGAGAATCCCCAGTTAAAGTTGAGCGCCAGAGAGGAACATTCTTTGCCGGGCAATAAAAGCCAAGAGTTGACTACCTCTATGTTCCTCTTCGAACTCCCGATAATCCTGAAAGGTGAATATAAATACTGAATCAATTATTCTTTCTACCTACACATCCCTAATCCATATCGACTCGCTACCGATTAAAACCATCAAATGCATAGCGTGGAGCATATCATCTAGATACTGGGTTGCACCTTCTAGAGGGTAAGCAACGGTGCACCACTGCCAAAAAACTAACAAAAGCATGCGGAATTAGATGCTGCATAAGACGTATCATTACTGTAATTGTACTTCTCCAAAGAGTATGGGTACGCTACCCGAAATCTGAGACGAGAGAAAATGGGAATTGTTCTATGCAGTGAGTAGCCATATGAGACAATCCTTGGATTAACAAAGTTTGATTGATTTACATCCTATTGACTTATTAAAAACATGCAACCTTAAACAGAATACATCACAAAGAAATATCTCCAAGAGGTTCAAACAGCATATGAGTGCTATACAGCAGAGATCAAACTTTTTCCCTTATAATAAAGCAAGATGGTCGATGTACTCCTAACAAATTTAGGACCAATCTCCCTGAGAAGAATAATAGCTGATATGCTATCGGTGAAAGTAGTGTCTGTTAAAAAATTTAATTGAGCGCGGAAGCATGGTATAGTTTTGGTAGTAGTTATAGTTTTTGGTTTGTGATGTGTGCAAGTGTATGGTATATTTTGTGGAGGATGAACAAGGGACAAGGTAGGATAATTTGAATGATATAGGACATGAGATATGGGGAAATAGTTTTATTAGTTCAACAAACTAGTTTGATGAAAATACAATGAAGGTCTAAGACCTTTCAAGGTGAAGAGTTTATACCATGTTAAAAAATTTAATTGAGCGCGGAAGCATGGTATAGTTTTGGTAGTAGTTATAGTTTTTGGTTTGTGATGTGTGCAAGTGTATGGTATATTTTGTGGAGGATGGATAATTTTCCTTTTTTATAATTTCTCCTCCTCTTTTGTTTTTCCATGAGCTCCTTCCATCATTTTTAGTTTGATGAGACCATATATTTACTTTAGATTGAAATGCACTTTCAACTGAATCTTCATCTTGCGCCATTAGTCTTTTCTCATATGCTTCTAGATTTTGTTGAAAATGGATCACCAATTTCCAACACTCCCCCTTGATCCATTTTCGAGATAATCCGAACTTGTGTTGTAAAGTATCGAACATACCTTGAAATTTTCTTGTAATTTATCTCATGCATTTTATGTCGTCTTCGTTCCACGATCCCTTGCATTCTCTTATAGTTGCCTCGAATGTGCATTTTTTTTTCTTCAACGATGTCCCATATGTCTCGGGCATCGAAATGTTCTTAGTTGTAGTTGTTAGCTCGGGCTTGGGCTCGCTCTCGTAGGCTCGCTCCGGCTCCGGCTTGGTTCCGCTCCGCTCCGACTCGGCTCTATTGGCTCTCGCTCGGGCTCTGGCCTTTGATTCTGGCTCTAGCTCCGGCTCTGACTCCGTTGGCTCTCGCTCGGGCTCTGGCCTTTGATTCTGGCTCTGGCTCCGGCTCTGGCTCCGTTGGCTCTCGCTTGGGCTCTGGCCTTCTTAGTTGAGGATGGTGAGGACAAACGCCCATAACCATTCGGTAAACCTATCTCTGGCTTCACGATCCTTGACACCTGGCTCAGTTACGAACCTGGGTGCAACTGGCTTTGGTACCATGTTAAAAAATTTAATTGAGCGTGGAAGCATGGTATAGTTTTGGTAGTAGTTATAGTTTTTGGTTTGTGATGTGTGCAAGTGTATGGTATATTTTGTGGATGATGAACAGTGGACAAGGTAGGATAATTTGAATGATATAGGACATGAGATATGGGGAAATAGTTTTATTAGTTCAACAAACTAGTTTGATGAAAATACAATGAAGGTCTAAGACCTTTCAAGGTGAAGAGTTTATACCATGTTAAAAAATTTAATTGAGCGCGGAAGCATGGTATAGTTTTGGTAGTAGTTATAGTTTTTGGTTTGTGATGTGTGCAAGTGTATGGTATATTTTGTGGAGGATGGATAATTTTCCTTTTTTATAATTTCTCCTCCTCTTTTGTTTTTCCATGAGCTCCTTCCATCATTTTTAGTTTGATGAGACCGTATATTTACTTTAGACTGAAATGCACTTTCAACTGAATCTTCATCTTGCGCCATTAGTCTTTTCTCATATGCTTCTAGATTTTGTTGAAAATGGATCACCAATTTCCAACAGTGTCAATACTCAGTGCCATGTTACTAGCCTCTAAAATCCACAGGTTGTTAAGTCGATCTCTTTACGAATGCAATAATCGACCATAAGTTGAGATAACGGAGCTTCCAAGTTGGCTAAAGCCAGAGAGGAGATCTATCTGCCTGACAAATGTAGATGGGCAAACAATTCCGAAGTTACCTTTCTGGTAGCACTAACTAATTTACAGCTTCAGGAAGAACCCAGAAACTTCAGGATGATGGAGGAAATGAATAATAATTCTAGAAGCTTAGCTGCGGCAAACAAGAAAAATCTGAATCTTTCTGACCTTTTGAACAGTCCCTAAGCCAAATGGCATTTCATCACAGCACAAGCCTCATAAGGGAAGTGATTAATAATTTGGTCATCAACTTGCATACTTATCCAGACGATATGTGCGTCCTTCCTGTCAGAGGCTGCGAATCAAACAAAGTATAAAGATTAATGAGGAGGGTGAAAAAAGAATCAGCAAATGCTGAAATGAGTAACTCAGGTCATAAGAATGTCTGTCTTCGTATTAGAGCTGTGTCGCCAACATCCACTAATATAACCAGACACATTAAGTTGATGTGAGCAATTATCAAGAAATGACAGCTCTTCCAAGAATAATAATCACTAAAACACAAGCCAAACTTAAAGACAGCGCGGCAGAATGGCAGAGGCAAGTGGTAAAAGCAGTTCGAATCCAGTACGTACTGAAGATGACCTCAGGACTGCTCAGAAATACTTCAACTTGAGGCATGTCGGTTTAAACATGTAGAGGACCTCCATAGCCTTCAAGCAGGCTTTTAGTCACCGAAGTCATCACAGATGGCAGAGTTAAACTTCTGGATTCCAATTCCTTACGGTGTCTCTCATCCCTGGATGAACAAAGGAAAAAATTAGCAATAAATCTACACGCAGCTATTAACAATTGTTACTCAACAATAGGATGCTTTTACTTTAATAGGGTAATTTTTAGGGGTACGAAACCAAGCAGTAAGTCCGGCATGTTGCTGTTTGTCCTCTCCAATCCCATAAAGGAAATCACAGGTGCACTCATCACCTTGCTGAACATTCTGGATTGGCGATATGAGATAATAGGAAAGAACAGAGCACGTCCATTACAAAGATGACTGGCACCGCTTCACTGAATAAAAATAAAGAATGGACGTCAAACTGATGATATAAAGATTGGACGAGCCCAGGCACGATTGATCAATGATCAAAAGCACGAGTTTTTTTGGCTGGATGAGAAAGCATGGATAAGTCGCCAAGAAGAGTAAGCTGATTGAGGCACTGACCTCAATAACAAGATTGGGAATGCCGCTGTTAGAAATATTTAAGAGATGTCACTTGATGCAACTTATGGTCGCTTCCACAATGCTGGCGTGGGTTATTCTTCCCATAAACTTCTGCACAGAATCCCAATGCCCACTCTACAATCACGGGTAAAAGATGAGCTAAGGGTTTGCAAGCCCAGGACAAGCCTGAAGAATTTACCTGCCTGACGGCCATCACTACAGGTATAACAGTTAAACCTTTCCCTCCTTTAGAAGCCTGCTCTAAGTTACTCGGGCACATGCGCATACCATTTCTCCATAACTGGATTACTGTTGAGCCACAGAGTTTTCCGATGCTTGAATTTGGTAACATCCTGATAAATGATATCTGCACTCTTGAGCCTGTTCCCACGCAGGATAAGAGCAAGTAAATCCTAGATAAAGAAAAAGGTAGCAAGTAAACCACAATTTCATCACATCACAAAAAGATCAAAAAGTGGTACCGGGTATAATTTTCAGAGCAAGTATGTTGTGGGGTGATGAATGATAATGGTTGCTTGTGCATATAGTCCATGAAACTCAGCAACATTAGATTTTTGTTAACAAATAACACATGATAGACTTTTTCTATCATTATCATGGAAGATCAGATAGTACAATATACACGCAATCATGCATGGATTTAGCGCATCTGATAATTCTCAAAGGTTCCAACCACCCAAGTATCATTTAATTTAGGAGGAACGTAGTAATTAACACCAACTGGGAGTTTAGTAGATAAATCGAGGAGACAAGAATCTGTCATCATTGATATCAAGCTCATCGAGCTCCAAACATCTTATAGTGACCCTGACAGCTTCAAACTTGTTACAAGAACAATAAACGGAAGACTTATCAACCTTCCACTAAAATCAATTTACATTTTCCAACCACAATTCAACAGTCAAAACAATTCGATGCCCATTTATACAATATCGAAAAGTAAACCGAAATTGGGCCAGAACAGAAAACCAAGACCCTGCTTGTACGCATCGGAGAGCCCGAAAGTCCAAGCATGATCGATTAGGGAGACGCTGGACTCTTTGCCCATGAAGGCCGAAGTAAGGATGAGCCTCCTCTCACGCCCATCATCGCATGGCTCGATAGGGAAGCACTCACCGCGGTTGAAGGTGTTGGTCGACAGCTTCATAAAGCTGCTCGTGGAGCAGCCATCGCAACCCGGAAGCTGTCACCAGCAGACCATGAACTTTCAGGAAGTCTTCGAAAGTCTCAATCTTGGACATCGCAATGAGCTTTCTGTCGAATCATCATATTTATGACTATCTTTGGCATCGTTTCATGAAATTATAAAAATGTTTCAATACGATTATAAAGTGGGTATCATATATGGGCTATATCAATGTTAGTGATATCTTCAGGACTCAAAGTTTAGTATTTGATTTCATTCATCTTCCAGCCCAATTTCTTCATTAATTTCCTCTTAAAGCCCACTTAATCAATTAAGATAAGCGAAAATATCGTCTAGGACCTTGAATAGGGGTCATTTATTCAAAAGAATTATTAGAGTAGACACAATTTCAAATAAGGCGGGCCCGATGACGATTGAGCTAAGAGAGCGGAGCAAAAAATGACTGGGCTTTTTATTTCATTCGTGGACTTTGAGCTTTTGGGGTCCAATTGAGCCTTTTCTCTTGGATATTACTAAAGCTATCCAGGCCTAGGGTCTCATTCTTTCTAGGCCTTGGACGATTTGCCACAAAGAAAATCCATTGGCCTCATTATTTCTTATGCTCCCTTTATTTATTTATCTGTTTCTTTTTATTATATATATATATATATATATATATTTTTTTTTCTTTTTACTCTTGTCCATTTTTTTAACCAAAACATATGCTTGATTTGCTAGCAAAAATTAAGATGTCAACAGATATCATGCTATATATAAGCTTCTTCTTATTAATTTATCAACATGTACTGTATACAGCAAAAATGTAGAAATAATTGATAATTTCCTAAATCTAGTTACTCACTTCAAATATCTTACTCCATGTGCCATGAACTATAATTTAAAAAAAAAAAAAACAAAATTATAGATATATTATATGCCAAGAGATAGGGAAGCTAGCCACCACATGTTTGGGCATTATCTAAGAAATGTCTTTACCTTTGCCATAACCCAACGAGTGACTCTCTCTCTTCCCACACCCAATGGTAGAAGAAACCCTACCAAGATAAGGAGGATTTTTGCAACATCCACAAGTTGCTTCCCACCGTCGACACTTGCCACTGAGTCGAGGGCGTCCTAGGCCAGCCCGGCCTTGTCCAGTACTATGTCTCCGCCACGTTCGGCAACGACTCCGACCCATTGAAGCTCAAGTGGGCCAATGAGAGGCTCCTTATGATGGACCCTAGCGACAATTGCTTCAGCTATGAGGTCTTGGATAGCAATGTGGGCTTCAAGAACTATGTGGCCACAGTTAGAGTGATGCCTATGGAAGATGGGGATGGTAAGACAAATGGGTGCATTATTGAGTGGTCTTTTGTGTCTGATCCACTCGAGGGTTGGGGGCTCCAAGACTTGTGCTCATACATTGATTTATGCCTCCAATCTATGGCCAAGAAGATAGAAAGTGCAATTCAAGAATCTAGTGGGTGAAGGGAGAAAGATGTGATCTCTCTTCTTGATAGATTATGCATGCTTTAAATAATTTTTTGATGAAATATGTATGTGTTAAATACAATATGATTTTGTTTGACCTCATATGATTGTGCCTTGCATTTCTTGGACATCTAATCTCAGCATGCATTACCATTTTCTTTCCTTTATCATCCATGGGCAACCGGAGCACAAACACAAAAATCTGTTGGCGGGCATTCTAAGTGGGGATAAAACATCAATATGTGAACCTAATCATCGGTTACCAAGTACACATAACTAGCCCCACGTCAACTTTATCTCTCGCTCTATATGAGAAAACATTGGGTGGTTGCATAATGCCATGTACACCATACACTGATCCCTTCAGCAGTTGCCATGTGTATTACATTATCAGAACTTGTTCGATGACTAACAGAGAATGGGGTTAGTATTAACGGCGGAAACGTTTGAAAATTTGAAAAGTTCTTTAGGGGTCCAGCGATGTGAAGCGGCTTTCGACTCTTGCACATCTTCCAAAATCTTTTGAACATATTCTCTCATCTTTTTCTTCCCTCAACCTAACCATAGAAGCCCGCTTCTCCTTTGTTTTAAATTTCACGGGAAGCCATACACATAGCCACTCATCGGAGGCTTTGGGAGGCTCATCGGAGAGATGGGTCGGGTCTTAGTCAACCTAGGCTTGGACTGTGTCGCAGCTCTGATGCTGCAACTCCTTGAACAAACCAGTGGCTTTCTCATAATGAAAGGCCGTTCTGGATGAAACGGACGTCGAGCTACTCATGTCTATCCCAACCTGATTTTCAGTCCAGTCCCCCATGAGAGCGAGCTGCTAGACCTAAATGAACTGGACGGTGGACACGTGGTTCGGCAAATCTCCGTTGTTTCCGCATTGAAAAGACTTGATTTAGTCGAGAAGTTAGGAACAGTGACATCACAAATTTTCCATTAACTTTTGCTGATCAATTTTTAGTTCTGGTCGAGCTATTCAGAAATACATATGGTTTTTCTTTCTTTAAGAAAATTTTGAGATCATATGAAGTCTATCAGAATTAAATTTCTGAGCTGGGAAATCAACAAGGAAAGAAGCTCTGTGGATTCTTCTTGATTTCCCAAGGAAATCGGACAAACAAGTGGTCCACGGAAAAATACGTGGTGCGGAGTGCACGACACTCATGATGTTCTGTATTTCTGTTATTTTAAATTATACATGTAATTTGCGAGTGATTTATTCTTCTTTTTTAAATGAATTTTAATACAAAAGGTGGGGATCAGTAAATTTGAAGTGGTCCCGTGCATCCGCAAGGTTTAGATTCTAGTACCCAATGAATTGATGGTGATGTACAAAAAAATAAGACTACTTGATCTCTCAATCCATTTGCCAATAATCAATGCAACAAGTTCTAGCAATTCACATTTTTTTATTTTTTGAATTTGAAACACATGAAAAGTAAGAACAAAGCATAACCGGCTCGTTCTCCTTGGGTTTCTCACACGTATAATAAATATACTTCTCATGGTACGTCATTTTAAATGTTTACAGCTCAATCACCAAAGACAAAAGCAAAACCGGTTCGATCTCCTTGAGTTTCTCACGTGTAGTATATATACATTTTTAATTTGGACGATGGAAATTGCGGTTCGTTTTCCTGAAATATTTTAAGCAAGAAAATCTGACATACACATGGAGAAATTGCCAGCTAGGGTTCATGTTACTGGGTCAACGTCAATCGATTTGACAACTTTCGCTCTGACAAATTAGAGCTTGAGTAGCAAAATCCGGATCCACATCAAGTAGGGTGAACATGGTCTAGGTTAGGTCTGTCCACCCCATAACCTTAGCATCAACTCGCATAGTGTCGATTCTAAATTTTTAGGAACGAGAACCGATCCTATTAAGCTTGGGATCGAGGACTAGACCGATCCAGTGGGTTCGATCCAGTTCCAAGGCCAACCTAGGACCAATTGATAACTTTTTATTTCATTTTTTAATACTCTTTAAAAAAGCGATTGAGGATCGAACCAACCCAATGAGTTTGATCCGATTTTATGGTCAACCCGAAACCAACCAATAATTTTTTATTTCATTTTTTGTACTCCTTGAAATGGCAACCGAGGACTAGACCAACCCAATGGGTTCGATAACAAGCGAAGTCAACTAAGAAAGGTAAGCAATGAGGGTTGAGTGGGGTGAGCGTCGAACAGAGTGAGTATCGAGTGTCAAGCGGGGAGCAAGCTAAGCGAGTATCGAGCGGCAAGTGGCATGAGTAACCCAAAGCGAGCAAGGCGAGTGTTGAGTGGTGAGCCGAGAAATTGTTTCTCTCGATTTTGGCAAATTGAAGACTAAGAAAACAAATAAGGCATAAGAGAATGAATACTAGAGAAGGATGCCGTAAGGAGTTGTTTGTGCCATTTTTGATGCTGTGAAGACTCATCACAAAAACACTTTCCTCCTTCGTAAATTATCACTGTTGACGCCGTAAAAGACATTAAAAATCTATGTTATTAAAAAATAATGTAAAATTACTTGTACTCACTAAATAGTTATTTAATTTGTTGATTTCATTTATTTTAAGGTTTTCTCTTTATAAAATATATATTATAGTTAGGATTGGTCCGGGTTAGACTGACCTTGAACTTCACAATGTTGGTCTAGGAATCTTAGGACCAAAGACCGATCCAGTCCCTAGGAACCGAATCAGGACCGGCAGGGTTGGGCCAGTTTAGGGTCAATCCAGGGTTGATCCTAGATCAATGCTAACCCCTAGCATCGGGTCAACGCACAACTTGCTTTAAGTCAAATTTAAAAATTAATTTGGTTTTGGGGAAAATTTCAAATAAGGACATAAAGTATCATCTTTTTTCAAATAAGAATTTAAAATGAATTGTGCTTTAAATAAGAACTCAAATTAGCATCATTTTCTTAAAAAATGACAATTTTTTTTTATAATGACATCTTTTAAATTTTATCTTCTTTTTTGTTAATTTTTTTCATAATAAAACAAACTATATTAAAAAAAAAAAACAAAACAAAACAAAGATGGGAGCGCCCTCCCATCTCTATTCTGTTTTTTTTTTTTTTTTTAAGTTTTAAGTTTTGTAAATTTTTAATCCAATTTTCAAAGAAAAATCTAATTTAATCTAAATTAAATTGTGTTTTAATGAAAATATCATTGCTCAGGTGGAATTTTTGCCAGCCGGTGAGTTGATGAAGCTAGGCCGTTATTTGAAACAAATATAATTATTTCAGATTCTTTTTTGAAACTGATATAATTACTTCAGACTTTTATTTGAGAAAATGAGTGTACTTTGGATCTTTATTTGGAATTTTCCCTTCGTTTTATACGCAAAATTGATTTTAGTTTTATAAGTGGCAGCTATTTAACTAATGAAAATTTGCAATAAAATTTCCATTCAACAAAGCTAATAGGACCACGCGATACGGAGAGGATGAGATGTTAATAACCTAACAAGGATGTTATTGCCTATTAAAAATTTCCTTGGTATATCATCTTGGAGGAGTAAATATGCACATTTTATGATCTTTACAATCCCACAAATAATGTAATCAACCATCAGAATAACCAACGTTCGCTAGCCCAAGTGGTAAGAAGCGTGGGTTCCCTTGAGCAAGGTCTCAAATTCGAGCCTTGTGTATGGAGTAGACGACCTTGGGAGAGCCCCCCACAGATAAGACCAATGGGCAACTTAAAGCTCGAAGATGAAGGAGGAAAGAGAAGGTAGGAAAGAATGGCTAGGCTTCTTTTTTCATTGGTGAACTTTCGGCTTTTGGAACCCAATTGAACTTATTTCTCTTGGGTTTGAGTTGACTAAAGCTATCCAGGCCTAGGGTCTCATTCCTTCTAGGCCTTGGACTATTTGCCACAACAAAATCCCTTGGGCTCATTATTTCTTATGCCCCCTTTATTTATTAATCTGTTTCTTTTTATTATATATTTTTTGTTCTTTTTACTCTTGTCCATTTTTTTAACCAAAACATATGCTTGATTTGCCAGCAAAAATTAAGATTTAAACAGATATCACACTACAGATAAGCTTCTGCTTATTAAGTTATTGAAAAGCTAAAAATCTAGAAATAATCGATAATTTCCTAAATCTAGTTACTCACTTTAACTATGTTACTCCTGTGCCGTGAATTACAATTAAAAAAAAAAAAAAAAATATAGATATATCGTGTGCCAAGAGACAGGGAAGCTAGCCACCACATGTTTGGGCGTTATCTAAGAAATGTCTTTACCTTTGCCATAACCCCAACGAGTGACTCTCTCTCTCTCTCTCTCTCTCTCTCTCTCTCTATGGCGGAAGAAACCCAACCAAGATGGGAAGGCAAGGCCATTGCCGAGCTGAAAAAGCCAACCCCAGACCAAGTGTGGCCATTCTTGGCGGATTTTTGCAACATCCACAAGTTGCTTCCCACCGTCGACACTTGCCACCGAGTCGAGGGTGTCCCGGGCCAGCCCGGCCTTGTCCGGTACTGCGCCTCCGCCACGTTCGGCAACAACTCCGACCCGTCGAAGCTCAAGTGGGCCAATGAGAGGCTCCTCATGATGGACCCTAGCGACAAGTGCTTCAGCTATGAGGTCTTGGATAACAATGTGGGCTTCAAGAACTATGTGGCCACAGTTAGAGTGATGCCCATGGAAGATGGGGATGGTAAGACGAATGGGTGCATTATTGAGTGGTCTTTTGTGTCTGATCCAGTCGAGGGTTGGGGACTCCAAGACTTTTGTTCTTACATTGATTTCTGCCTCCAATCTATGGCCAAGAAGATAGAAAGTGTAATTCAAGAATCTAGTGGGTGAAGGAAGAAAGATGTGATCTCTCCTCTTGATAGATTATGTATGCTTTAACTAATTTCTTGATGAAACATGTATGCTTTAAATAATTTCAATATGATTTTGTTTGACCTCATATGATTGTGCCTTGCATTTCTTGGACTTCTAATCTCAGCATGCACTACCGTTTTCTTTCCTTTATCATCCATGGGCAACCGGAGCACATACACAAAAATCTATTGGCGGGCATTCTGAGTGGGGATAAAACATCAGTACCCGAGCCTAATCATCTGTTACCACGTACACATAACTAGCTCCACATCAACTTTATCTCTCACTCTATATGAGAATTATTGGGTGATTGAATAATGCCATGTACGCCATACACTGATCCCTTCAGGAGTCGCCATGTGTATTACATTATCAGAACTTGTTCGATGACTAACAGAGAATGGGATTATTATTAACGGTGGAAACGTTTGAAAATTTGAAAAGTTCTTGAGGGGTCCAGCGATGTGAAGCGGCTTTCGACTCTTGCACATCTTCCAAAATCTTTTGAACATATCCCTCTCTCCCGTCTTTTTCTTCCCTCAACCTGACCATAGAACCCGCTTCTCCTTTGTGAGGCTCATCGGAGGCTTATCGGAGAGATGGGCCGGATCTTAGTCGACCCAGGCTTGGACTGTGTCGCAGCTCTCATGCTGCAACTCCTTGAACGAGCCAGTGGCTTTCTCATAATGAAAGGCCGTTCTGGATGAAACGGACGTCGAGCTACTCATGTCCATCCCAACCTGATTTTCAGTCCAGTCACCCATGAAAGCGAGCTGCTATGTTGGAAGATATGCCTGAAGATCCGGAAGATACGCGGGAATTTGATTTTGATCTGATTTGATCATAGAATCAATTAGGAATTAAATAGAAATATTAAATTGATTTGTAGAATATTTCAATGCCTTTTTTACATGTACATCTTGTAATATAATTACTAAATGCTGTACATTGATTACAAGTGAAGAAATACAAAAGATTTCTCCCAAAGCTTCATCCGCTTCTTACTTCCCTTTGCTTTCTTTCATGGTATCGGAGCACCAGGCTCTCAACTCCACTTCCGCATTGATTGCCTTCCAAGTCTCTTGATCTGCAAGACAGATTAATACTTTCTTACAAAGGAATCACTTTTCGGTAAAGAGGAAGAAGAAAAAGAGGCGAACCCTTACCATGAATCACCCAGAGAAACAGCTCCCTACTACTAGTGTTCCATCCACAAGAGACACGACACCTACAGGAGATACTCAAGGCCACACCACTGGCATGATTCCTATAACTCATATCAACCGCCGATGGCCCAAAATTGCGACTAATTAGTCTACAATTGACTGGGCCGGAAAACTACAACAGGTGGTTGCAAGACTTCCGACGAGCCCTCGTGACGAAAGACAAAGACGGTTTCCTCGACGAGACCATACCAATTCCCTCAGACGAGCGACTGGCCAGACACTAGAGAAAATGCAACCACCTTATCTGAACGTGGATCGGCAACTGCGTTTCTCCAAACATCGCAGCCGGCCTTCCACCGACGGAGGATTCGAAAATCATGTGGGACAACATCAAAGAAATGTACGGGAAGTTAGATCGAGCGAGGATCTTTTCTATCATGCATGAACTTAGCAAACTCAAGCGAGGAAATATGATGGTCACCGCTTGTTACAACAAGCTCTCATTGCTTTGGAACAAGCTCAAAGCCGTGGAGGAAAAACTTGAGGGATCAGCAGAAACCCTCAGACAATACAAATCTATGAATGAGAGGGAAAAATCCACTCGGTTCCTTTTGATTTTGAACAAGACATACCAAACTTTTTGTTCGCAAATTCTGGCAATGGATCCGGTGCTGCCCCTCGGTCGGATTTTCTAGTTAGCCGTCCAGGAATTAAACTAGTGGCTCACGACTCCGGAGCATGCACAAGGAGGCGACAGCATCGCTCTCACTCTCGCACTCCGTAGCAAATGCCACGGGCGAGATTTGGGCGTGAAAACCCTAGCCCGAGAAAGAGAAAATCGAGAGGGGCTAGGGTTACATTCCAGCGAAAAATCCCTTAAAAGGGACGGCAGCAACGGTCCAAATCCTCCTCAGTGATCGAACGGTCTACAAGGGCTCGATCTCCCCGTTGCATCGAACGATGGATATAATTCCACGATGAAGGGATCTGACAGCCAGATTTTTTCTGCATCTTTAAGGAATTTCAGCCAAAATTCAAAGGGGAGAGGTAAATTATATTGCAAATATTACAAACGTCCGCATCATACAATAGATAATTGTTGGAAATTGCATTGAAAGCCAGGAGAAAAAGGGAAAAAGAAAGAATATTTTGTAGCTTACCAGGTCGTTGGACCTACCGATCTAAATAGTGACCAACCCATTACTTATGCGCAATATCAACAATTGATGCAGGCATTATAAAAGGCAGATATCGCAAACAAAGGAGGAAGCTTTTCAAGTATATCTCACTACCTAATAAATTCTATTTCTAGAAAGGCATGGATAGTTGACTCAGGGGCAAGTGATCATATCATTTGTGATACGAGTTTCTTTTCCAATATGCATAAGAAATTAGATACACATATTTCTATGCAACTTCCAAATGGGAATATTACTCATGTCACTTTGACA
Organism: Eucalyptus decipiens; assembly: GCA_014182575.1. Lineage (NCBI taxonomy): Eukaryota > Viridiplantae > Streptophyta > Magnoliopsida > Myrtales > Myrtaceae > Eucalyptus > Eucalyptus decipiens. Next base: position 46,243,634 of record CM024611.1, on the reverse strand, counting down.
TGCACTATTCAACTGAGTCCTCAAATTACCCTTCAAAATGTCCTTTATGTCCCACAATTTCAATTCAATCTTATCTCTGTATCCAAAGTCTGCAAGGAAAATTCTTGTCAAATATTCTTCGATTCTGACACCTATTTTTTTCAGGCCCTTTCGACTAGGAAACTAATGGGCTTGGGTAGTCTTTTGGAAGGATTATATTTCTGGACCTATTTTCCAGGTCATTTTGATTTGACTTCAATTCCCTTGAATAAATTGTCATTATGTAATGTCACTGCCAATGATAAGAATTTTCTTATTCATTCGAGAATTGGTGATAGTGCTTTTTTTCCTTGCTCTAAATGTCATATATGCCCCCTCGCAAAATAGTCTCGCACAACTTTTCCTTCCAGTAGGAATCATTCTAGTAATATCTTTTCATTAATTCATGTGGATGTCTAGGGACCTTATCACACACATCGTGATGGTTCACGTTTTTTTCTCACAATTGTGGATGATCACTCTCGGGCCACATGGGTATTTCTAATGCAGTCTAAAGCTCAAGTTCCCTCTTATCTAAAAACATTTATCATTCTAACTAAAAATCAATTTGGGAAGTCGATTTAGCGAACCGCACTAATAATGGGAAAGAGTTTTTTAACATGACTGCGACTCACTTTTCTTGTCCCATGGCATCTTACATGAAAGCTCTTACATTTATATTCCACAACAAAATGGAGTAGTGGAACGTAAACATTGTCATCTGTTGGAAGTTGCATGAACTCTGAAGTTTCAGGGGTCTATTCTAAAGAATTATTGGGGAGATTGTGTTCTTATTGTAGCTTGTCTCATCAACCACATGCCTACGCGGATACTGGCTGGTAAATCGCCTTTCGAATTACTTTATGGAAAAAAAAAACCAGCACTAGATCATCTTAAGATTTTCGGTTGTCTATGTTACAATGCAACTATGGGATCTCGGGACAAAATGAGTCCACGTGCCAGGAGATGCATATTCATGGGTTATCCCAACCTACAAAAGGGATATTATGTTCTCGATCCATCAACAGGAGATTTTTTCGTGAGCAGGGATGTCATTTTTCACGAAACTATCTTTCCATTTCGTGAAAACACAGAGGATTTGAGTGTCCCAACCAATTCCCATCGTTTCTTAAACGAGGAAAGTGTATCTCCTGAATATTTTCTTACAACATCCCCAGACCAAGTTATTCACTTAGCTTCACCTAACCAGCTACATCAGGAGGAAGCAATGGAAAGTGTACCTGCTACTCAACTCAATATGGAAAATGATTCCGATGCTCTACCAGAAACCAATATTGAAGAAATATCTCCTCCTCCACCACCAACAGATCTCCACGTCATTCAAGGTGAGCCACACGACCACCGACATGGATAAAGGATTATATCTATGCCTCTCTTAATTCGCCAGGTATTAACTATCAAATATCTTCTTATGTCTCCTTTGATAAGCTTTCGCCGGAACATAGATGTTGCATTAGTCGCATATCCAATGAAAGGGAACCATCTAGTTATGATGAGTCATCTAGAGATCCACGGTGGCAACAAGCTATGGCAGCATAATTACAGGCATTGACTGATAATCATACCCGGGAATTAGTTAATCTACCTCCGAACAAAAAGTCCATAGGATGCAAATGAGTCTATAAAGTCAAATATAGAGCTGATGGATCCATTGAGCATTACAAAGCTACAAAGCTCGGTTGGTGGCCAAAGGATATACTCAACGAGAGGGTTTTGACTATCACAAAACTTTTTCTCCAGTTGCTAAAGATGTCACGGTTCGCTGATTCTTATTAGTTACAGCAATCCATGATTGGTCGTTACACCAAATAGACGTCCACAATTTCTTCATGGTGACCTGGATGAAGAAATCTACATGGATATTCCTCAAGGCTTACGGAGATAGGGCAAGAATAAAGTATGTCGTTTCCGCAAATCCCTTTATGGACTGAAAAAGCTTCCAGGCAATGGTACGCAAAGTTTGCTATTGCTCTCACCAATGCAGACTTCAAACAATCCAAGTATGATTATGCCTTGTTCACATGGACTAAAGGTATGTTATCTATTTATTTAATGATATATGTAAATGACATCCTCATCATGGGAAATGATGAAGCTACAATAAAGAGTCTTAAGAAATATTTGCATACAACATTTCATATAAAGGATCTGGGAGCACCAAAATATTTTCTTGGGATTGAGATTACTCAATCTCACCAAGAAATTTCCCTCAATTAACGAAAATTTGTATTGGAGATCATATGAGAAGCAGGTTTATTAGGATGCAAGCTAGCAGTTATTCTAATCGAGCAGTATACCAGATTGACTACAACAGATCATATTGGGGGAATATCTCAAGATGATGATCCTGTACTAAAAGATCCAACGAGTTATCAGAAGCTCATTGGAAAACTTATATACTTGACTATGACCAGACCCAATATATCATATGCAGTGCAAAATCTCAATCAATTTATGCACAACCCGAAAGAATCTCACATGAATACTTCTATCTAGAAGATGCAACATGGAAATGATAGCATATAACTTGCCCTATGAGTCGAAGATCCATCACTAGATTTTGCATCAAACTGGGAGATTCTCTCCTTTCATGGAAAACCAAGAAGCAAGCAACGGTCTCTTTATCTTCAGCCGAAGCAGAATATTGGGCCATGGCAAAAACCACATGTGAGATTGTGTGGATACAAGGTTTGCTGGGGGACCTCGAAGTACAACTGAAAGGGCCAACAAAGCTTTTTTTATGACAACGAATCAGCCCTCAAGCTTGCAGCAAATCCCATAATGCATGAAAGAACCAAGCATATAGAAGTGGATTGTCACTTCACTCGGGAGAAAATTCAAGAAGGGATAATCAAGACAAGAGAGATCGGAACCGCTGAACAACCTACAGACATCTTCACCAAAGCTCTATGTTCAAGACAACACGCATACCTACTAAGCAAGGTAAGCGTATTGGATATCTACAAGCCACCAGCTTGAGGGGGAGTGTTGGAAGATATGCCTAAAGATCCACAAGATATGCCGGGAATTTGATTTTGATCTGATTTGATTATAGAATCAATTAGGAATTAAAAAGAAATATTAAATTGATTTGTAGAATATTTCATTGCCTTTTCTACATGTACATCTTGTAATATAATAGCTGAATGCTGTACATTGATTACAAGTGCAGAAATACAAAAGATTTCTCTCCCAAAGCTTCGTCCGCTTCTTGCTTCCCTTTGCTTTCTTTCATGCTAGACCTAAACAAACTGGACAGCGGACACGTGGTTCAGCAAATCTCCTTTGTTTCCGCATTGAAGAGACTTGATTTAGTCGAGAAGTTAGGGACATGGACATCACAAATTTTCCATTACTTTTGCTGATCATTTTTTAGTTCTTATCAAGCTATTCAGAAATACATATGGTTTTTCTTTCTTTAAGAAAATTTTGAGATCATATGAAGTCTATCAGAATTAAATTTCTGAGTTGGGAAATCAACAAGGAAAGAAGCTCTGTGGATTCTTCTTGATTTCCAAAGGAAATCGGACAAACAAGTGGTCCGGTTTCCACGGAAAAATACGTGGTGCAGAGTGCACGACACTCTTCCTAAGAATAATGCTCTTCTTGTTTCCCTCAATTACACAGGCTTATTCCCGGTAAAGTTTCTATAAGTTAATATGTTTCTTTTTATAATCCACTAATTAGGTTATAGGTATAAACTATAGAGGTGGTTAGCCCTTCCTTTTCGTAAAATCTTTTGCCGACCTGATGAAGTGATTTTGATCCCACGTGCTCAACATGAAGCATTGACGTGCTCTGTCCTTATCAGCTAGCTACAAGCTGGCTTCTTGCTCTTTCAGAAGCCAATCTATTTATCAACGTGTAAATCAAGTTAATTGTTAACCATCTCGAGTTCCTCCAATTCTCATAATGATTTTGCTAAATGTGTACTTTATTAAATGTTGTGAAACAACGTGAAGGTTAATCGATTTTTTATAATTTAAATTTAATACAAGGAGAAGAAATTTTCCATGTGCCTACACTTAATAATTGAAATAGCCAGCTACAAAAAATCCACCGGGAATCCGATAATTATAAAATTATAATCACTCAAGTGTTTTCATTTATTCAAAGAGGGAAGATTCGGATACTTTTCTCATTTTTCATCAATTCTGGTTTTTACATGTTCTCATTGGGCTTTCAACTCCCACTAAGAAACCTTCATTTTTTCATTTATATTTTTAATCGATGGACAGTACTCCACCAAATCTAGATTCACTATATTTGCTTGAAGATAAAGTCCCGCTGAGAACACATTTAAGTTTCTATAGAGTCGTGTTTCGTATATAAACTCAAAATCGAGAATAATATAATACTAAATATGATGCTTAAATTTACTTAAGAAAAGAAGAAAAAAAAGTTAACTCAGATTGTAATATAGACAATTTATAAGTCTATTGCCAGTTAATACAATCTGTATACCATCACCGTTGGTTTGTGGATATCTGTACTTGAAGAGATCAAATTCCTTCACGTGCCAATTATCTAATTGTGAATTTGTAAATAATTCTTACACCGACAATAAACTTAATATAAATTAATCTAATGTTCACGAGAAAGGCCTGTTAAAGTATGATATATATTATATCATTGTTTCATTGATTTTATTTTTCCCAAAAGATTTGTAAGACCATGCGGCACATATGTTATTTTGTGTTTCGTTTGGAATTATGCGTCTCTTTATTTGCATATGCTGGAATAAACCACAGTGTTTTAATTTTTCTTCTCTAATTTAATCAACTTTGATTTTACTTGCTAGTTTTCGAGCTAACGAAGAGTCGAAGTAATCAGAAAATTACAAGACCTTTTGATAGATAACTAAGATAATCTATAATGAGAAGGATGTCTAAGAGATAGAATTAAAAATGGTGCGTTATAGACCACTCGTAATGGACAAAAAAACGACAAAAGAAATCTGACATTGGGACAATCAAAATTTGATATGTAATCTGACTTTCTGCCATACTTTAATGCTCTGGTCCACCAAAGAAACGTGATCCTTGCTTGGCTAGTATTCCCAATTTTTTTTTAAACAAAGGTATTGAAAGTCCTTGAACTTATTGTAAATTATTTAATCAAGTCCTCAACTTTTTTCATATAGTTAGATCTCTATACTATATATATATTTTGTTCAAATTGGTCCTTCCGATTAATAAAGAAACTTATTTCTTATACAATTAGATCTCTACACTATTTTACCGAGGCCATGCGATGCCAAGCAAAGCCTTCTTGGGACTATGTGATTCATGTGACCTCGGCAACTGCTCATCGGACCCTATGTGACCCCCACCATCGCCTTGTGGTGCTTCTTTGATCCTAGGGACGCCAGATTTCTCACTGCTAGTATTTTCCCACTATATCTCTCCCTCTCTTTTACATGTGTGTGATTGAGCGGAGGTGGTGGTGGCCATTGGGTGGTCGCCTGAGCCTGTCTGGCACGTAGTGGTCCTCACGTGTCTCGGTGACATTACGGCCGCTGCCGCCCACCTGAGCTCTCCCCTGTGGTTGTGCATGAATGTGGGTTAGGGTTAGGCTTTTTTAATCTATTCAATTTTTTTTTATCCATGTAGGCACACCCAATTATTCTTAGTCTAATCAATGATGTTGACGTGACATTTCACCTCATAATATTAATTGCATTATATATATGTCTGTATATACGCGTGTATGTATTTATAACCAGCGAAACCAATTCTTTGATATGCTTTGCATGATATTATAATCATAAATCGAAAATTGCCCATGTGCAATCCGTGTGGTAATGCATAGAAGGAAATTCCATTTAGGATAGGACATAATTCATAGGATGACCGAGAGGCCTAGCGGGCCCGACCGGAGTTGAGTTGGTGGAGTGAAGAAGAGGTCGAGGATGGGAGTTGACGGGTGTCCATCCTGGGTATTTTGAGGCTTTGGCCTTTTGTTTTCTTTTGGCCACATAGAGAGGGAGAAGAGGAGTATTTGAGGTGAGTAATTTTTCTATATAGGCTCACATGTTAGGTGATTGTTGGGAAAATTATGCAATCAATCCTAAACTTATTATACAAACATCAATTTAGTCCCAAACTTTTCAATCTTATCAATTAGTTTCAAACATTTGCATAAAATTTCAACAGTCATTTTGATCAATTTTCGGCAATAATTATTGACGTTGTACTTTACCACATAAGACAACCAGTAATGATTAGATTATTACGTTAGCGATTTCCAATGTAAATTGACCAAAATAACTATTTTGGAATTTCGTATAAAAGTTTAGACTAAATTGATTATATTGGAATTTCAATAAGTTTAAAACTTGAGTAATTCTCCAATAATTATGTGATGCCATGAATAAATACTGTGTTAGGCTATAGCGTTAATGTTGCCACTTAACAGCAGCTAATCTATCCCGTTAAATCATTTGAGCATAAGAAACACCTAATTTTGCAAATTAAGTTTTGTCGGCAAAGAGTAAAATAATTTAATTCCCTACACCCTTAAGCATGTCCTTTTGTATGACTCTTGTTATTGTAGGAGGAGAAAGTGCAACGTAGCTTTTGGGATCATATCATATTCAATACACATGCATTTTATGCCACGTTTATTTTTCAGGGCGAAGTGTCATATTCAGTTAGCATACTTGAGAATTCGTGCTCTTCCACGTGCGCCAATGCCATGGTTTCGTTGAAAAATGGAAAACTGAAGATTTCTTTATAAGTATCTCCATCTTTGCCATAAACCCAACATCTCTCTCTCTCTCTCTCTCTCTCTCTCTCTCTCTCAATGGCAGAAGAAACCCAACCAAAATGGGAAGGCAAGGCCATTGCTGAGCTGAAAGGGCCAACACCGGACCAAGCGTGGCCATTCTTCGAGGACTTTTGCAACCTTCACAAGTTGCTTCCCTCCATCGACACGTGCCACCGAGTAGAGGGCGTCCCAGGCCAGCCCGGCCTCACCCGGCACTGCACCTTCGCCTCCCCCGATGGTGACTCGGACCCGTCGAAGCTGAAGTGGGCCAATGAGCGGCTCCTCATGATGGACCGTAGTGACAAGTGCTTCAGCTATGAGGTCTTGGATAACAATATGGGGCTCAAGTCCTATGTTTCCACAGTGCGAGTGATGCCCGTGAATGACGGGGATGGCAAGATGGTTGGGTGCATGATTGAGTGGTCTTTTGTGTCTGATCCAGTTGAAGGTTGGGGGCCCCAAGATTTGAGCTCTTACGTTGATTTTTGCCTCCAATCTATGGCCAAGAAGATCGAAAGTGCAATTCAAGAAGTTAGAGGGTGAAGTGAGAAAGATGTGATCGCTCATTTAAATTGATCGTGTATGTTTTAAATAATTTCGATATGATAATGTTTGATCTCTTACAGTTGCAGTTTGCAATTGTTTTCGCTCAGAATGCGAGAATCTTTCGTCAAATAAGAGTTAATTTTCATTTTTATGAAATAGGTCCTATATTGATTTTGGACAAAAGTTGCTTGGGTTGGAATTGAAAAGAAATAAAAGATCAATTTGGGAAATTAGAGTAATGGGAAAATAATTGTGCAAAGAATGAGATAAATAGAAATAAAGAACTTCATTAACTTGATGTTTAGGAAAAAAAAAAGAAGAAGAAGAAAAAGGGATCTCTCGATGCACGCTTATCGTAAACATCTATAGCTCACTAATTACAACTACTCACAAACAATTACTACAGTAAGTATAGTGACAAATGCACATTTTTCAAGATTTCAGGCTAACTATTTGCACGTTAATCAATCTTTCCCATAAGCTGTTACAAATTGCAAGACCATTTGAAACATTGAACCTTCACTTGGCACTTGTGCTTCGATTTGACATCTTTGACCAACCCGTTCTCCTTTCTTCTATCCAACATTTATCAAAATTTGACAGCATTTGGTCACCCGTAGGCTTTGTCAATAAGAAATGGTACTTGTTGATCACTTGCTGATCGTTTTTCACCTGTTGTCGATTGCTCTCGTATGTAGTTGTCAATCCACATTTGTCCTTTACTCACTTTTTAACCAAACTCTCAATTAACGAAATCATGTCTCTCCATTAATCGATTATATAAAGCTGGTTATTTTTTTTGGTGTAAACAGGTGGAGATCTAATCTAAGCATGGACAACTTTTTCTTTGCTTCATCTTCCTTTATGTATTTAATTTGAACATCAATGATCAGATTATTTCAGTTACTTATGCAGGCTTATTTCTTGTGAAGATTCTACATGTTGATTTTTTTTCTTTTTATAATCCATTGATTAGGTTATAGATAAAAAAAAAAAAAGTAGCTGGTCCTTCCTTTTCTACAAATCTTATGCCAACTTGATTGAGCGATTTTGATCCTATGTGCTCACCATAAGCATTGCCTTTCAGAGAACCTTATCACCTAAGCTGACGTTTGCTCCTTCAGAAGCCAATGTATTAGTAATATATAAATCAGGTTGATTGCCGAACATGAGAAAATAATGGGTACATCTCCTGTTCCAACGTGACAAATAAAAAGACACCTCAAATTATGCCACGTGTCCAACGTGGGCCCACGTTGTCGGCCAATTTCTTCTCACTTTTCTCTCTTCTCTCTCTTCTCTCTCCCTCCTCTGCACGCTCTCTCGCCCGACTCTCTTTCTTCGCCGTAGTTTCTCTTCTCCCGCACGGACGAACAGCCGGCACTCCTGGACTTCTATTTGAATACACGTTCTAGTTCGAGTTGTGAAAAGGAACCCGACACAACACATGGTGGTGGGTCGTTTCCCTTTCGGAAATTTTTCCGTGCAAATAAAGAAAGAAAAGGAGAGACCTTTTGAGGCAGATGCTCTGGACTGAGGAAGAAGGAGGAGGAGGAGGACCTGGTTCCACCGAGCTGGTGTGCAGCCGCTCTCTCTCTCTCTCTCTCTCTCTCTCTCTCAAGCTTTATTAGCACTGTGCTCGCTGCTCGGGAGCCACCAGAAAATGACAAGAAGTCCCAGGGTGGAGAACCCACACCCCTCCAAGAAGCCCCGATTCCTATCGCCGGTGAAGATAGAAGTGGCCGGAAACACACATAAACCCACACAAAAAAACCAGCGATCGGAATTTGAAATCGGAGACCGGAGGTCGAGGTGGCCGACTGTTCGTCCCCACGGGCGAAGAGAGAGAGTCGGGCGATAGAGCGTGCAGAGGAGGGAGAGAGAAGAGAGAGGAGAGAAAAAAGTGAGAAGAAATCGGCTAACAACGTGAGCCCACGTTGGCACGTGGCACAATTTGAGGTGGTTTCTGATTTGCCGCATTGGAGCACGAGTCGTACCTAATATTTTCTCGCTAGACATTGCTCCAAATTTATTATCCGTTAGATGTGTGTACCCTACTAAATGTTGTGAAACAATGTAAAAGTGAATAAATCTTGCTATTTTAATCTAATGCAAGAAGAAGAAATTACTAGAGAACTCAATAAGGGATACTAAGAACATCAAAGTTTTTTTGAGTGGTTTTGAGTGTAAGTTGTAACACCTCAGACCGTCACACTTCAATACATGTCCATTTTAATTATATCTTCTAATTAATAATAATATGCAAAAGCATAATAAAATTTTCACAACATCCCAAACAAGGAATCACATGAATTTATTTAGTATACATATGATTCTTTATATTAACACTACTAGCTACCACCTTTATACAGTATTCAAAAAATTGCAATACATTAAATAAGTTATGGGAATAAGGTCGAGTCAACTAGCACCACTACACCCATACTAACCCAAAAGCGAACCAAACTACCATCCAACTCAAGGTTGATGGCCTCTAACATCATCTCGTCCCATCCATTGCCAATCGAAAGCCCTAAGTGGTCCAACAAACTCCTCATTGACCCATACAATGGAATTGCACTTAATATATACCAACACCAATACATGTACAAGCATATCTTGGTATTCACACTCAAAATACAAGGGAGCTCCAAAAAGCAATGGAGTGAGCCAAAGCATAGTAAATAAAATCTCTAGGTTTAATGTATGAGATCTTCTTAGCACTCAACTTAGTACAAACAATTGAATTCATGTCATATAAAAAATAATTATAAGAGGCAATTAAATAAATATAATGCACCATTCTTTCCTATCATGAAATGCTAGTGGAAACCACTAACATCAATGTACAAGTTTATTCACTTAAGTGCAAGCAGTTAGCATAACATATTGTGATGTATGATAATGACAACTTAGTTAATTGATCAACATAAATGAATCTATGCTTATATACATACACATAGAGATGCACCATTTTCATTATTAACATATCATCTTATTCTGATTCCCGGGGCATTTTAACTTTGAGGCATCTGCAGGATATCCCAACTCCAAGGCATTCCGAACACTCCTAAGCATCTAATTCATGGGAAATCATTGCCACCAATATGTGTGTGACGGAAATAATTTGCATAATACTTTCCATATTTAATGACATAATAACAATGCACATGATAACATAATAATTATATGATCACCATGTCATCAACTACAAAATCAACGCTTCTTTCAAGAATCGACATCCGGTACACAATATCTTTTCATGCAAATCACTTCGAAAATACACTTACCTTGTCCTTTCAATGATCATATAAACAAGTGATGACATGCTTACCTCTTTTCATTTCTGATGCAAGCAGTGATAATGTTCTTAGAGAATCAATAACATTAACATCGACAACCCAAATAATTAAGAACGTGAACATTGACGATTCAAATAATCAACAACAAAAAAAAAAATCGACAACTCAAAGAATCGACAACGTGATGAATTGGCAACTCTTAGCTAGTAAATTAGTTAGATAGTTGGTAATAGAAAACTTAATCAAAATCATTTGAATATCATTGTCAAGTCCAAATTTCATGTTTTCGCACTTTCTCATATACTATACAACCAAGCTTTTTGTGAGGTCGATCAAACACTTTCTACACATGACAATATTATAGATTTAACTTGAATAAACACAATTACTCAACATGCTATTATCAAAGCTTGACCACACTCATGATTTTCACATTCAAACTAAGTTAACAAACATCAACTAACTAAATCAAGAGTACTAAGTAGATCAATCTAATTTTTTTTTTTTTTTTTTTGGTAAAAGGTAAGAGATATATAGACTTTTGCATAAAAAGCTATACAGTTGTACAGCAAGATGGGGGGGAGGGGGGTGACACCAGCTTACACTTAGAAGGATAGAAAATCCAAACGAGTGGAAGGGGGCCGGGGTCGGGGGAGAAAAGGGGAGGGAAAAGCTGCGAGAGAGATACATTGCAGATAAAAGCAGCAGCAAAAGAAGGCCAAAACAGCGACCAACAAAGTAAACTAGGGCAAAGAGCACACAACACTGTGGCTCGCACAAGGAAAAGACACAAAAAGGATAAGAGCAGGAGGGACACCAAGATGGGAACACAAGCCGCATCATTAGGAGAGATTTGGGAGAGTTCCATCAGAAGCATCAACCAGCAACAGCGAGATGGGCAGCAATGTAGCAAAGGACAGCTTCACCAACCATCAGGCCGAGGAAGAAAAGGGGGGGGGGGTAGCCAATAGTAAGTGATGGTTTTATTAATTAATGTGATGGGCCTAAGTTGGCCCGTCCGTCCATGCTGGGCCTAAGAGCCTGGCCCACAAGATTAGGGCCCATGGATGGAGGGATACGTTGAGAAGTTGTAACTTTTGGGGGACGTCTTTTGCCGAAAGGACACGTCCTTTGGAGAGGACATATTTAAGGGAGAAAAGAGAGGGAGGAACGCACCTTTTGGATATACATACGTTCCACCTCCCTCTCTCCCTCCAAAAAGAAAAAACAATAAGACGACACTCTCTTCCCTTTAAGGCGAATTGACGTCATCGGATCGAACGGGGTCATTTTTTCTTCCTCATATCAGCGTTGGTGATTAATCTGTGGACAATAAGGTACGCTCGATTCCATGGTGTGTCTTTGATCGGTGATAAATGTTCTTCCTAGGTTCGTCTTCCACATTCGTTTTAGGGGTTCAATTTAGTGTCGAATCCGTTTTAGGAAATCCGATATTCCCATCAATAAGCATAATCAATCAAAGATGGAGGGGTGGATGCCCTAGCTAAGTTGTAGTATTCTATTACAGGGGTTGTCCGAGACCTTGGGAAAGGTTAAAGCCCTATCATTGACAACTTTACGAAGGTGGTCCTTTAAAGCCGGAAGGAATAATATTTCATTGTGAAAGATAATGTTATTCCTTAATTTCCAAATGAGATAACATAAGGTACCAAAGGCAAAGCGAGCCAAGGATTGGTGGAAGGTTGCATCAAAAAGGTGATCAATAACCCACAAAAGATTGTCCTTTCCAAGCATGATTCCTCCAAGGTAAGTTACACTTAGCCGCCCAAAAGGATGCAAGGTGATTAGTGATAGAACATCCAAAGAAAAGGTGATCAACCAAGTCCGGCATAGAAGAGCAAAAAGCACAAGAAACATCAGGGATTCTCTCATGAGCAAACAACAATACATGGGTTGGCAGACGATTGCAGGAGATTAACCATAGATGGGTCTAATACCGAGGAGGTAACAAGGGGTTCCATATAAATCTCGACCAGGGGACCACAACACCCCTCGGCCTTAGAAGGCTCTAAGCTAAGGCTATAGAAAACACTCCTGAGGAATGACCAAGCCATAGAAGACGGTCACTGGCCTCATTGAGGTTTAGAAGGGGATCATCCCAAGTCATTATGGAGGTCACAACAACAGAAGGTAGGGGAAAGGTAGTTAAAGCAGTAGCTACCGTAGTGAGCCTTGGTATACCAGAGCAGTAAATTTCACGATCAGAGAACAGTTTGTAAAGCAGACCACGAGGGTGCTAGTGATCAAACCAGAAAGAGACAGATAGCCCATTACCAACGCGCCATTTAAAATGATGTTGGATCAAATCACGGAGGCCAAACAACTTCTTCCAAGCCCAAGAGCAATAGGTAGGTCTTGGGACAATCCAGAAATTTTTGCAATTCAAGAAGATGGAATGAATCCATTTAGACCAAAGCGACTCCTTATCGGTGAAAAGGAGCCATAGGTGTTTGATCATAACAACAATATTGCTCACCCAAATGGATCTGATACCCAAACCGCCTTCCTCCTTAGGTAAACAGACATCAACCCATGCCACCTTTGCGCCTCCAGGCCCTAAGTTCGAGCCTCTCCAAAGAAATTGTCGGAAAATATGTTCAATTTGGTTAGTGACTGAGGCGGGAAGGATAAATACATTAGACCAATAAATCTGGATAGAATGAAGGACCATTTTGATTAGCTGCAATCTGTCCACTAAAGAAAGAAACTGGTTTGTCTAAGATTGAACTCGAGAAGTAATTGTATTCACCAGGGAAACACAAGCCTCCTTGCCTAATCTCGAGAAAATAATAGGCACACCGAGGTACCTAAAAGGAAGAGAGCCCAGTTGAAATCCACTGGTACTTACCAAAGCATTCCTTAGAGAATTAGGGCCACCCGAAAGAAAGATTTCACTTTTGTTGAGGTTAGGATTGAGCCCAAACCAGCTAGCAAAGGAAGGAATTCCATCCAAAAGAAGCCGCAAAGATGTCATATTAGCTTCCGAGAATAATAGAACATCATCTGCAAAGAAGAGGTGTGTGGGCCTGGATGCTTTACACCTCCAGAAGAACCTTAATCTTCTTCAAAGCAAAATAAATAAGAACAATGGGAGAATGACATTAGAAATGCCAAAAGTTATGTACAATGCCAACTTTAGTGCCAAAAGTTTTTTTATTGAAATGAGTACAACTTAAAAAAGAAAAAAAAAAAACTTTCACTTAAGTGCCAACTCTAATTTGGATGGCCGGAAATCTAATGTGACCATATTTTATTATTTTCTCAAACCTATGTGGATCATCGGCGTGCCCTGTTAGCATATAACCTCTAAATGAAGTCATATAGTAGGTTAAAAAATGATCACTTTAGTGCCAGTTATTATTTAAAAAATTATTATTGCAATGCCAACAAAATGCCACGTCAAATAAAAAATTTTAATTTTAAAAGTTATGTAATTTCTCTAGCCAAAATTTCTCATGGGAGGCACTTAAGTGATTGTTTTTTTCTCCAATTTGGCACTTATGTAAGCTAACGAAAACTTTTGGCACTAAAGTAAGCTCGTACACAACTTTTAGCTATTCTTGCGTTATTCTCCCTATGAACAACATTAACAACTCTCAATTTTAAGAAAGCAACAAAGCTAGCTTGATAAAAAGAAAATGAAGTCCATGAACTTTTACCTTGTAAATACTTGAAAGATGAGATTAAAAGCTCAAACAACTCAAGTTGAATAAACTTTGGAGCTTGATTGAAATTTAAGGGGAATTTTTACTTGTTGTTTTAGAAGGGAAAAGAGAAATTGCACTTAAAGATAAGAGGATGAGGTTGCTCTTCCAAGGAGGAGAAAGGAAAATCAATTTCTCTTCCTCGTTTACTTGTTTTAAAGAATAACTTTAACTAATGTCAATTTATTAGGTTTGGAATTATGATATAAAGTAACTAGTGTTAGGATACTATGACACTCATGATACTCATGATGTTACACATTATCTAATTTGATAGGCTAAATTCATTATCACAATTTAAAAGTATATGAATTATTATTTGGGTGACAAATGGCATTATTTTGGATAGAAAAGTGAAGATTTCTTGAGAGAGAGAGAGAGAGAGAGAGAGAGAGAGAGAGAGAGAGAGAGAGAGAGAGAGGAGAGAGACGGAGAGAATTATTGAACAAGTAAAATGCGTGAATGAGGAAACATTATTTGAGTTGTAATCATTTCAAACATAAATGAGAGAGATAGAGAAGACATTGACTTATGTTTCTTATGAGTTATAAACAATATATATTAGTTAACTAAGGTTAAAAATCATGATGACATTGGAATTAAAAACACTCGGTGGAGAATGAGAGAAATGTGTACACAAAAGGTTACAAGTGACATAATTTGAGTAGGTAAATGAACATGATGATTGGAAAGAGCATAAGATCGCCCAAGTAAATGCATGAGTAAGAATCATTAGTTGATTTGTAATCATTGATGCAAAAGGGTGAGATCATGCATGATGCAATTCTATAGGTGAAACTTACGGTTGAAAATGAGGGAGTTGTGGCCCAATGAATGAGGACTTTTGGCTGGTAAGTTTAAAAAACATTAATGAGCTAAAGTTAAAAGAAGTGATGTAGGGAATGATTTAATTTGCAAGTAAGAAACTAGATGATTAATTAAGGAATGTGGCAACTAAATTAACGACAAGTGGCTAATAAATTATGGTTATTAGAGATGGAGAGAATCATATGACAATTAGCAATGCCCACCGGAGAAATATGAATCATATTCTTATAGAACACAATATAAATGATAAATAGAATGAAAATTTAGGATGTCACATAGGTGATTGCTCCAAGGAGAGAGTTAGCAACAGTGGAATCTACTAAGAATTTGAAGAATTACATAGTCACCATTGCTTAACAGCTCAAGTGTTTCTCAGCCCTAAACTACACTCAAAGTAAATCAATAAATGTTATCTCATAATTTCTAACAAAGAATTCATTCAAAAAACTTATAGAGAAAACTAAAGCCCTCCTCTTCTTATGATTGAACAAAATTTCCGTTTTTATATGTGCTTATGTTACTTGCTGACTCAAACTTAGAGACCTTGATGATCATGCCTTTTGTCTTCATTCTAAGACCCCATCAATTTTGTGACTCCACTAAATTGGCCTGGAAATAAAGTACCGGTCAAAAGACATCCAACATACAGGCGAGACTTCTCCAAGTTCACATTTCGTTAACAAGCTCAAACTCAAAACATTTGACACTAAATATAGTGCTTACTTAGGAATAAGAAAAAAGAAGCTTATATAGATTACAATGAGGATGATTGGGAGGTCCACCATCAGTATAACAAAACTTTTGTACACTGATCATCAGATTATTAACACATGTACTTGAAGGTTAAAATGTAACAGAATTATTTTGCATCTCAATCATCCAAGGTGAATGTCTAATACACATACATATATAGTCACAATTTTTATTTTATTTTTCCTTGATTCAGAAGACCATGCGGCATAGATGTTATTCTGTGTTTATTTTGGAACTAAGCGTCTTTAGTTGCAGCTGCTTGAATTCAACACGGATTCAATTGTTTTTTTTTTTTTTTTTTTTGGTGATCCAGGGAACCCCGTCAGCCGGTAGCCGGTGGGTAAACCCTGGAGTGACGCTAGCAAAGGACCCACCACCCCGGCGTCACACTTAAAATGCCGATGCTTCCACTGGGTTTCAACCTCCTCACCTTCCCCCCCAAGGTTCGAGGGAATTTTTATCCAGCGAGCCACCAAGGCCGGTGGTTACACGGATTCAATTGTTCTTCTCTAATTTAATCAACTTTGATTTTACTTGCTAGTTTTCGAGCTACCAAATAGCTGAAGAGGTATATATATATATAAAGACCTTTTGATGGATAAGTAAGGTAATCTATGACGAGACGTATGTTAATATAATAAACAAATGTGCGTTATAGGCCACAAGTCATGGACAAAAATGACAAATGAAATCTGACATTTGGGAAACCCAAACATGTTTTTTGAGCATTTTTAACGATGCAATTCCTCACGCTAAAGCTCTAGTCCACCAAAGATTAGTGATCCTTTTGCTTTGCTAGTTTTATAAAAAATAAATAAATACTATTATAAAGGCTTCGGAAACCCTTGAACTATTATAAATTGTTTGATCATATCTTTTAAATTTTATTTTTTTGCAGTTGAATCTCTAACTATACCCGTTTTTGTTCGAGTTGGCACTTTCCTTAAGAAAAGAAACATAAATGTAGACTTGGCCGTTAAGTCACTGTTAGATGCCAGCGTGGCATCCTACGTGGAAAAATTTAAAAGAAAAATAAAACAAAGAATTCAAAAATGAGAAAAATGATATCTGACACACCCGAAAATATCTCTTCTATTATTAATAATATATAATTATCTTTCATAAATAAATCGGTTTTAATTTTAGTTCTTGCTACAAGTCACTTTAGTTTGTGATAAGGGAGATGATGCCCAGCCTCTAATCAGTCGTCCTTGTGGAGTCAAAAGACGTCAACTGCTCCCGCATCTCCATGTCTATCACGAGGAACACGCCAATATTCTCCATCTCGATAGTCTTAGAAGAAGAAAAATGTTGCCTATGTCGACGAGGCTGTCACGGAGGAGGTTGACCTCCACATTCGTCTGCTCCTCGATTGCCTTCAGCTATTCCATGCTCATCTTCTCCTAGCTCCTTTGAAGAGTTTGTGTTATGGTCTCCGGTTGTTCATGCAGTGCTTGTCTCTTGTTAGCTTGGCTTCATTTTCCTGGTTGCCTTGTGTTGTTGCTTTTACATCTCAGCATCCATCCACTCATTATATCCTCTCATCTTGAGTGTATGTTTTCAACGCCGTAACCTTTTGTACATTTGGCCTTTCCCCTATATATTTATTACCTCTTACCCAAAAAAAAAAAAAAAACAGTCCCAAATATTGAGAATCGGAAAACGGACTAGTTATCACAAGAACTGTCCAAAACTAACCTATTCAGTCCCATTCCGGGTTTAACTGGGATCAGTGCTCGCCCCTACTATCATGTGCATGTGTTCTCGAGCGGTGGTGGCGTTGCCCGTGGGGTGGCCGTTAGATGCCGACGAGCAGCTGGCCGTCCTTGCCCGTTCCTTGGCGCCACCCATCCCAACCCTCCTTCCAGAGAAATGATTGAATATTTTTTACAAAATATATTTAACTATCCGGAGAAACCAATTCTTGGATATGGTTCCATGATATAATCACATTTAGGAAAAGCGCCAGTGCGCTTCTTGGGTTGTAATTTTTTTATTTTTGTTCTAATCTTGGGTTGTAATAAATAATAGGAAAATCAGTCTAGAAAAGGAAGTAAATCACCTGATGACCAAAAGGCCTGGCGGGCCGATCGGTCTAAATTGGTTGGCGAGGCCCATGGAAATTTTCTTCATCCGAATTCACTTGGCCCAAAAACATAGGTTTTGAGATCATATCATCTATTTTTCAAAGCGGGAGTGTCATTATTCAATCAACATACTTTAGAGTTGAGGGATTCGTACACATCCACGCACGCCAATGCCATAGTCTCGATGTTCATTTTGCTTCACACACTAAGCTGTGAATTAATATTTTCTATTGAGAGTGCGTTTAATAGAGCCTTTTCATGAATATTACAATTGCAAAATAGGTTACTGTAGTAATTAGAGATGTCTCATAAAAATCTCATGAATTCAGCACCCTCGTAGCGAAAGTACTTACAACAGCTTCCTTTGATAACTTTGAAATGCGGTAACTTTTAAACATTTTGAAAATTATTGGAATAGGTGCATTAGAAGTTTTAAAATTTATCGCGAAAATGCAATTAAATCCTAATATTTCAAAATATGCAATCAAATTCTTCTGTTAATATCATCAATTTGACGAATAGAAAATGATGACGTGATATTTTTAAATTTATCTTCTCTCTCCTATGTGGCATTTTTAAATTTTTCTCAAACCTAAAAAGGAAAAGCTAAAAATTATCTTAAAAAACACAATTGAAAATAAAGAGAGAGAGTGAAGCTTACTTATGGGACACCATTGCCACCCATCATCGAAGGGGCCAACGAAGGTCACTAGCCATGGCTAAGAGTGGCCAGCCCTCTCCAAGTCAAGGTGAGGCCTCATCGACCCGATGCAAGGGTGCCCAGATCTAGGCAACGCTAGCCCACTTGAGCACCCTTAGGGCCAATGTGGTCATCGGCCCCAAGCGAGGGGGCCGGCAACTCTGGCCAAGCTTGGGCGAGGTACCCAAATCTAGGCAATGACCACCCTCACTTGGGGTTGGTGAAGGTCACTAGCCCCTTTAGTAATGGGCAGTAAAGGTGGCAACAACCCACCGATGAGCTTGTCATTTTCTTTCTTTATTTTTAGTTTCTTTAAAATAAAATTTTAGTAGTTCTTTTTTAGTTTTTTAATCTAATTTATTTATAATTTAATAGAATATGCCATGTAGGAGAGATAAATTAATTTTAAAATGTCACATATGCATTTTTTTTATCAGTCAAATTGATGATTTTAATAAAAAAATTTGATTGCGCATTTTGAAAGTTTTAAGACTTAACTGCAATTTTGCAACTATTTTTAAAACTTCTGATACACTTATCCCAAAATTATTTTATTAGGATAAAATACACATACAATCAAGAACATTTCCAATTGCCTCATTACTTTTTCTTTTGAACTTGATAGAAAACTATGCTATGTTGCAAGGTGCAACAAAAGTCTTATACATTCTCTTGGTTAGATTTTTAAAAGGGAACTCAAGTCCGAGTTGTCAACCTATCTAGTTGGACTCACTTTAATTCAAAAAGTTATGCTAAGGAGTTATGAGCCAAAACTAGGTTTGTCATCTGATTTATTCCTTAAGACATTCTACCATTAGCTTTAATACCATTTGTTAGGAGTAAGCAGTAGAAATCCTATATCTTCGCCTAAAGAAATCGATAAGAATGAGCTCAAGTCCGAGACTGTCAACACACCCAGTTGGACCCACTTTCTTTGAAAGCTGAAGCCAATGAGTTATAGGCAACTTATGATATATTAACTACTCCACACATACAAATTATCTGATGTGGAATTTCTCTAACAAAAGCCTCATTACCTTTTCTTTTCAACCCAATAGAGAAATTCGCTATGGTGGAAGTGCGCAACAGACGTCTTATACATTTTCTTGGATAGATCATTAAAAGGAAACCCAAGTCCAAGCCGTCACATATCTAGTTGGACATACCTTCACTCAAAATATTAAGCTAATGAGTTATGAGTTAGAACTAGGTTGGCCATTTGATTTATTCCTTAAGATATTCCACCATTTACTCTAATACCATTTTATAAAAGTGTGCGGAAGAAATCCTTGAATAGATCGATAAGAAAGACTCTAAGTCAAAGACTGTCAACACACCCTTCAAAACTTAAGTTAACGAGTTATGAGCCAATTATCATATATTAATTACTCTAGACACACAAATTATCCGATATAGGATTTCTCTAACACAATTTATACATGCAGAGCAACCACCTCCAATCTTTTTTGGTTCTAGTGTAGCTACAAAAATACGAAAAAGGTTTTAAATTTTGTTTTTTTTCCCTCTAATATTTGAGCCATTTGG
This sequence comes from Eucalyptus decipiens, assembly GCA_014182575.1. Taxonomy (NCBI): domain Eukaryota; kingdom Viridiplantae; phylum Streptophyta; class Magnoliopsida; order Myrtales; family Myrtaceae; genus Eucalyptus; species Eucalyptus decipiens. The sequence continues at coordinate 46,223,341 of CM024611.1, read as the reverse complement.
AGAACAACCACGGGCAAATAACACATTTGCTATATTTCTCGACAAATCGGTCTTCCTTCGGCATTAATTACGAGGAGTCGGAAACCAGTTAATGCACCAACCGTAACCTTTTCAATTGCATCGTGTTCCAGAACCTTTTCAATTGCATCGTGTTCCAGAGGGGCCCGCCAAGAAAAGCCTCCCCCAATCGTTATCCAGATGAGAAAGCAAATCAATTTTTGTTGTCTTGGTCAGTGTTCATTTGGCTTGCCTATGTTCTATGGTCCCGGATCATTAGCATTGAAGAGTGAGTGATAGCGGGGGGACCAAACTAAGGTTTCTCCCCCATGATTTGCATGCAATGACTTATCTTCACCACTTTTCTTCATCGAAACATCGTCATCAAACCCCATCAATCTATTAAGTCTCCGTGTAGCAAACGCCATCTATCTCCGTTCACATCTATATAGGTTCGTTTCATCAACTTCCTTAATTGGTAAAAACTTCATAGCAAGGACACCATCTATAGGCTTGATTTGACATGACAAGTGCCGAGTGCGAATCCTATCGTCTACAGCTCATGGTAACTTTGACAGACATGCTTATCACCAGTACCTGTATATAGAGCACCGCTCGATGTACCACAATCTTTTTTCTTCTTTTTCTTTTTTTTCTTTTTTTGGGGTCTGTGATGTACCAGAGTGTAGAGAGGGTAATTTGTGTGTATTCGTAAGAGTCGGTGGTTTGACTACTACATGCATAAGTCAATGCTCAATGGAATCCACCAAAGAGATACATAGTTAAGTTGTGACTCTCATTCAAGAGTTCAATTTCAAAAATTCATTAAATACTGGCTGACCCAGGAGATTTAGTTTATGCTGACACTTCTTGGAACAACTTTCAAAGCATGAGTAAATCCCAAGACAACCAACTTTTTATTTCCCTGGACAAAGACCAACAATCCCTAGAGAAGATATAAGTAACAACATCAACTCTCGATTCTAATGACCGTAGAAACAAAACAAAATGCAAAAGACTCAATAAGCACACAGAAGTACTAAAAGACCATTCTCGGATTTTCTGGGAAGCACTTTGTAATTTGAGCATTACTTTCTCTAAATACTCCAAATTGCTTGAAGCACGATTTATAGAACCTAGACATATATGGCTTTCCATTCAAATATTATTGGCCTACATTGGAGCACGAAATCAATATGAAAACTCAGAAAAGAATTAACCTTGAAATTCTGCCCATAAAGATGAACTTCACCTCTAAACAATTTTTCATTACGTGTTGGATAAGGTTTAGTCCTCTTGAAATGATCCTTCATCACTCTGGATGATTTCCCCATATAAAGGTATTTAATTTTTGTTGAGTGTCCCATCAGTATTTAGTTTGGATGATGTTAATATATTATAATTCCACCAATCAAAAGTATGGTTAGAAGAAACTCGCTCCAACTAAAGATGGAGGAAAATATAGTCCCAATCAAATGTCCTGGAATTCAATCCTTAGATGTTGACAAATGGTCACAGGAGCATGAACACATTGCTTTATAGTAGGGAGCTAAAGAAATGGTGATAATGTAGGTGAGGATCCTTTACCCCACATGGTATTTGTCATTGAGATGCCAATATGAGTTATATTAGAAAAGTCCCATATTGAAAAATTGGTGTGGTTTGAAATAATTAATATATTTTAGTTGTGATCTGTCAAGACAACAAGGGAAGTGCTGTGTGGAATAGAGAATCTTGATCTTAACAACTCCACATGGATGATATTAGTTTGCATAAATTAGTAAAATTCATGTTGGTTATGTTCAAATTCTTATCATGCTTAGGAAAATTTGATAACTCGTTGTCATGTGTCTATCTAGAAATTTACAAGCTTTTCGAGGAATACTACAAATCAAAACGTCTCATCATTTAGGTATAAGGCCCTATATATTACTTTTAATAAGACTATCTTATTAAGATCATAGTGTATAAAGTTCACTTATAGCCACCAAAATGTTGATAGAACTTGCTATAAGATCTGTGGTGCGGGATTTAACCATTTAATGCACTAAAGTTATTTTGTTCGGAAAAATGCATTCTAACCATTTTCAGATCAATATTCTAGAAAAAGCCACTGTTATATACTATATGTGTTTCATCAACATTGCATTGATGTGGTAGCATCTAACTGCCATCTTGTTATCTGAAAAAAACCATTAAAAGAAGTTTCAAAATGGTTCAGGCCCTCTAGACTCTTTCTCTCCCCCCCCCCCCCAATTTTTTTCTTCTTCTTAGATTTCTTCTTCGTTATTTTGTTTTACTATCATTGCTTATGTGGCGCGGATACGGCACTAAATGATCATCATAGATGTATTTGGCTAGAAATTTGGTCCAGAGATAGAGTACATTAATACGTATAACTGAGAATATTATTGTATAGAGTGATTGAAACCAAATTTCAAAAAATTCATTGCAAATTGCATGATAGTTTAAAGTGTTGCCTATGATGTTGGAAATTCTGAATTGGTTGGATTCAACGGTATGGATGTGCTTACATGGAAAACATGAATGGCATTAAACTACGTCGCTTACATGATCAGAAAAACAGTGGATAGATTCAAGAGAGACATAAACCCCGTCCGGTTTTGGTAAGTATGAAACAGTGGGCTCAAATCAAAGGAGTGTAACGCATGCATGCATTACTGTGTGAAGCTGCACGTGAATGCTCACGAGTGCAAACCCTAAAGCGAAATTCTTCGCTTCTCTTTTGAACGCATCGATCGTCCTTCTCTGGTAAGCTTACGGGAGAGATCTGCCGTCTCACAACAAAAAGTGTCTGCAAATTGCAAAGAGAAAATTTACTTGTGGGTGGTGCAATTTGATCATTGAATGTCATACCAAGAAAGCAACCCTCATCTGTTAAAGCGTCCAGATTTTTTTTAGCCTGTAAAGGTTCAAATCATAAGAGGAAAAAAGAAAGAAAGAGAAGAGACACATGATCAATGTCACATTATCAACTTTCGTGACCATCTTTTCGTCTGTTGATGTTATCTCCCTTGGAGATTCGCTTCACGGGAAGATGAGAACCTTGTATATAAACCCTTCTTTCTCTACGTAGAAAAGTGCATACTAGCAAAGGATCAGCTTCATATAAAAATGGCTGTTCATCGCCATCAATCATAACGAAAGCACAGAGGAACTTTGCTTAACACGAGGACTTGAGAACAAGAAGAAGTTGAGAAAGACTCAAGGAGAAGAAGAGCAAGCCAATAATCCTTCATCATGGTATGTAGCTTTGAGCTGTTGCATTGATTAATTTCTTCCTACTGATTACAATACTGAAATAATCAAAATTTAAAGTAATAACAGTCGACCAAATGTTGGAAGGGAACTAATAGCTAAAGCTGCGCCCCATTTAACTAATAGGGCTTGAATTTATATGGATAGACTTACGTTCCCAAGAGGTTGTACGTAGAATATTTTGTCACTTCATTTGCTTTTTCGTCTAAAACCCATTGCACGTTCGCTGCTTGGGCCAATTCTGGACTGTACTTGATGAAGACGTTTCATACATATTTAAAAAAAAAAAAAAAAATTACCCATCCCGCTGCTTTACCATCTCTCAGGCATAAGTTCCACGAGAATCAATACTACACACATTGCTGGAGTTTCGAGGTCTGGATTCCAGATGTCAATACCGATTCCTTGTTGTTCTGTACTCATGCTTTCCAGATTTGTCTCAGTAAAAACCAAGCTGAATGCGAATTAAAAACCCTGCAGAACATGCTTTGAAACCTAATCTCGCTTTACTAAAGCATGTTGATCATGTCCAATGCACATTATGTGTTAAAGTTGTATTGTCTATGTGCATTGCCAGTGTGTGTAAACTACACGATATGCATTTTTGTGGATGTGACTTGTACATGTTTTACTTGCGATAGCTCCTTGATGTAAACATGATAGAAGGTCCATCGCTTTTTATATTCGCAGTTGCGAAGAGTACTTTAGCATCATTTGTAACAAAAATCCATATATAATTAGAGTGTCTCTCTCTGAGATGTATAAGTGTATATCGTGTTAGGCTAAAACATCATAAATGTTATTTTTCCGTTCTCTTTGCAGGATGAACAAAGGCTACGAAAGGCAATATCGGATGTGTCAATCCAAATAGACAACTTCTACAGGAGCGAATCAGACTTTACCATGGGAAAGATTGATGAAGTTGAGCAAGTAACTTGTGAATGCTGTGGCCTAAAAGAGGATTGCACTCCAACTTACATATCCCAAATTAAGAATTGTTATTCAGACAAATGGGTTTGTGGCCTTTGCTCAGAAGCAGTCAAAGAAAAGCTCGCACAAGCACCATGCATTGCAATACAAGAAGCTGTGAGCTCTCACAAGGAATTTTGCCAAAAGTTTAACAGCACAACCAGATCAAATCCAAAGCTTTCCTTGACATGTGCCATGAGGAACATTGCAAAAAGAAGCTGGGAAACTAGAAACTCCAGGACTTTGCCTACATCCAAGATCACCCGAAGCACAAGTTGTGTCCCGAGGATCACTCTCAACTAGTAGGTTTCCCTACCAAGATGACTTTAACTGATCGTGCACGCAGAATATCGCTTGACTGCAACATCACAAGAAAAAAAAAAACAGAAATTGCACATGCATACTCGGGAAGAAGAGTTGGGACTACGCTTTATACATGTTCTCTGTATACCTATGTTGTGATTGACCGAAATTCACCATCTGGGAGGAGATGAATATTCAGAAAGTAGGGATGTTGTTTCTTTTTTAGCATTTAGCGGATATCTTAGACCTGTTCAAACTAGATATATTGAGTATATGACTGAAATTATAATGGTTTATTGTTCTGTTGTATCAATAACACTTGATTTCTATATAAGGTTTATTTTTTCTACGTGCTCTTCAAAAGGTTTTGTTTCTGTTAACTACTGGGTACAATCATACTGGGTACAATCATTAGCTGAAGTCGAACGAAGTTTCGATAAAGTGGATCCAACATTTTATGATGTATCTTAATAGCACTAGCGTAATATATTTTATGATGTATCTTAATAGCTTGCGCTTTTGAGAAATAGATATGATTAGCTACCAGTGGAACCACTTCGTTATCATTTTGTGCTGGAGCTTGGTATATGGCATGCATGATAGGCGCCCGAGGCTGGGGTTGTTCTAGCATTGGCGACGAAGAGAAGTCGATAAAGTTCCCCTTCAAGTACGCAAAGGACATAAAAGAGATCAAGAGTTGGTCCCGGCTATATAGACTCTAACCCTTCATTGGACAATTATAGTTCCCTTCAAATCTCACAATCTTCTTCAGCTCATGGAACACGTACCAACTAATTGGATTCTTTTTAGTATACTTGCTATTGGGGCGAAATCGGATTAGCATGTATAGAAAGAACAAATCTCGCTAAGAACGCCACTAGTGACATGCCATAGGATGTTAAAAATGAATTAAATTAGTTTTTTGAGAGTTAACTCGAACAATCCCATAAGATCAGTTTAATGGTCAAAAAGATCGATATTAATACAGAGATTACTTGTGCAATATGATCAATGAAAAACAATTATTAGACAATAAGGTGGATTTAATTTTTATCAGAAAGTTAAACGGCAAAGCGAAGGGAAAATCAAAACAACCATGACCCTTTACAACAATCACCCGTTAAAAAGTGAAGATGGATGAGTCTATATGGCCATACCCCATATTGCTTGTGGTCCAAAGGCTTTTCCACTAGGGTTCATCTTTATCCTTGAAACGCAATAATTGCCTCAAAATGGTCCCAAAGTTCTCAGATCCCCATACAAATTCACTGTACCAATTCCTATTTTAACCAAAGGCAAAAACCCTAGCTGGTCCAAAATCTCACATAGCACGTGAGCTCCACACGTGCATTACTCTTTAAACTCAAAAGATTTCAAAGGCCTGGACCAGCTGGTCCATCCTTTTGGCCACAAAATGGCATGCGAATTAAAAGAGACCCGTTTGATTGGATCACGGTGTCTCAACATTCAACCCAATCTTCTCCCCCATGACAAGGACATTTCCCTTTGAAACCTTTCATGTGATTGCATGCACTTTATGTGAATTTTCATTTTTAGGTTTATTTATAAGTATGGCCATGTTTAAGGGAAATGTTGCTAAAGTATCTTAAACATTAAACCTCGTCAACTTCTTCTGACAACTCAAATTTTTCACGAGAATAACGTGAAATAGTCCCATAAATTTTCATAAATATGTAGGGCATAGAGGATGGTGGAAATATTGCATCTTACATAGTTAATTGCAAGATTTTTCATGATGAGACTCATACTTTGCCGCTCTCATGAAAATCCAACCAAAGCATGCTAATCTCCAATTCTCCATCACGATCAAGCAATTTCAAAAAAGAAAAAGTAACCCAGTTTATAAAATTGGAATGTATAAGAAATTGCACTCACACCAATTTCTTATTTCTGATGTACTAATGTTGTCAAGCACGTCAGATCATGCATCTACACGGCATGCTATCCCCCCTAACCCAACTAGCCAACAATGCAACGCCATACACACTCTTGATTAAATTAGAGAAGAGGATACGAATCACTTGGAGTGGTTTTTTTTTTTTTTTTTTTAAGTGCGTTCCCTCCGGCAGCCGTATCTGCTATTTATATAAATATATGATCGATGAAGATCATACAAGATATTTCGGCACTCTGACAAGGCACGTATTGTGGAAGAGAACATGTAGAATGAAAGCAACTCATTTATGGATGGCTCCATTAAGAACCCAAGTTAACAAGGACTATACTAATTAATCACTATTTTGCTCATTGACTGCACAACTTCCTTTTATTATTATTATTTTATTTTATTTTTGTATAGTTGGAGGTACTAACAACAATTTGCAAAATTAAATTATCAAATGTGTTAGTGAGAAGTGGGTCATATTTTAGCATTCCATATAAGTCTATTGCCTTGTTTGGAAAAATTGTTTACACTCGCAGTGTATGCTATGATTACTCACTTACTTTGTAGATTGATTCTATAAGCCCAAATTTTGTATCTATAGCTTTTAATGATAAATTGTGTAGGTAAAATTTTATTGGCAGTGACTTTACATTACTGGCTTTTTTAATCAGGCCACTAAATATTTGTTAAACAATAGAGTTTTTGAGGAATGAATTGTTTTGCCACGCCATGGATAGTCAAAAATTGCAATTTTAGGTCAAGTACCTCTTTTCATTACAGATGGACTGTTTTTTTTTTTCCCTCGAGATTCTTTCCTGTAAGAATGCCTTCATTCGGTTAACCCCATAAACCTTCAAGTTCCTTACAAATTAGAGTGAGTTTAGAGATAGAGAGAGATGGGCTTAATGAGGGTGGCCAATATGTGATTCCCCATCTCAATCTACACTTAAAGGAATAATCAGTGTGCATGACACCATAGATTACGCCATGTGATGCACTCAATGCACCAAGATCCACTAATTGTTCCTATCACTGTGGACCCTCAAGCCCGACATTCATAGATCATAGTGCACTTCTAATTCGCTCTTTTTAAAGGGGGTGAACGTGGACATGTAAGGCGGTGCCTGCCATTTTCTTTGACAAACTTTCCTTTAATTAATCAACAGGATATCATTACAATATTAACCTCAATGATGGACCTTTATCAATTTATGAGCACGGATCCCCAAAAAAGGGAATGAATGAATGAATTCTCCAACCCTTATTTTGAGGGAATTGGTTTGCCCCACGTCAATGGAGGGCTCACTAAGATGGCGATGGGGTACAATATATGGTGAAAAGTGCAGAATTCTTTAGTATAAGTACAAATGGAGCACTGAACCTAGTTTTGGATGTAGATTCTTTTCACAGCATATTGGCATGAATGGACTTTCTTTTCTAGGGTTACTAAGAGATTCTGTAATCAAGGGGTAATATTATATTCAGGAATCCGGAAGCTCTAACAATTTGATAAAAGAGAAATTATTCCCCTAAAGAAATAGTTTTTCAAGATAATAAAGGTTCATATTTTCTTTCTTCCGTTGTGTCGCCCTAGAGAAAATTAGGAAAGAATGCATATGTGCCTTCCTACTCAATTCCTTTAAAAGCTTAGCTTACTACTTGAGCATTCTCATTAAGACTTATATATGATGTATTTCGCCTCGGGTTTTCACAGATGGAATCAGAACGCACACCCGTACAAGGTAGAGCCATTTAGGGTGCGCAGTTCATCTTAGCCTAATGAAATGGTGTCTTGAGATTAGTGACAGTATGCATGATAGGTCCACTATCCTCCGAAGACAACACCCATGGCAGTTGGTTATTATTTGTAGATGGATGTAAACTATAAAAGTTACACATTTATGTGGACTTCATATGCTATGACGCATCAAAGCGATAGAATACACAGATTTGAATAATCCACAATCATGCTTATAAAGAGAGAAATATCTTTTCTGTATTGATAAAAGGTTGATTTACATAAGCAGTGAAGCAATATTAAAAAAAATGTAGAAATATAAAAAAATATTCAAATGAGGAAACACATAATTATAAATCCAAATAAGATAAATCTAAGCCTAAATTAACAAAATTCTAAATTGAAATAAACAATATCTCCAAGATCCTAAAAATCCTAAAAGATAAGACAATAAAATAAAAATCTCCTTCACAACAATGCTAATAGGCTAAACTTGCATTTGCGTGATTGCTCGTCTTTGGCCACTGACATTTACATCTTTCTTTCAGTAAAAGAGAGGAGAAGGGTGACCAGCGAACATCCCTTTTGAGCGTTTTCATAAAGTTTCACATTTGCTACTAAATGTTTAGATTGAGTCATATCTCTTCAATTTACTCATCCCGAACCCATTCGCTAGCACAAGAATCGCCCCCTGGTAATACTAATATCGTACCACTAAGCTAGCACCACCATGGTCACTGGCCTTTACATGGTTTGATATCAAAAAAGCATTTCTGCCAATGACTTACATGAGTACGTCATGATGAGCAACCAAATGGACCTTTTGATCATAGAGAGTAAATTAGGACTTCTCCTTTGTGACATCCCGATTTTTCTCAAGTTTATTTTCAGTCAATTGAGTCGGGCAATTCATCTGTGCATATAGTTCGTTTCTCAGAGTTGGCCACTCACGAGAGAACTAGTTTATTGAGTGAAGTAATTAAGGAATTTTACCGCGTCAGACTTGGGGACTGATCACCCTCGGGTTGGATGCAAGAAAATTTCCCCAAAAGCTACTCGGTGGACTAGGCGCGCTAAAATCGCACCGCAGTGAAATTAACCGTGAAATTGAAATTGAATTCTGAAATTGGAAGTCAAAGGGGTGTTGCAAATCTTATTAGGAACATTGGATTAAATTCATGGACTTTAATTTGGACTCAATTAGAAGAGAATTGATGGGAATTGAAATAATTAAATGTGCAAGAGCTTGGACCCCGGCGGAAAATGAATTGAACCTATTAGAAGATGTTGTGGAGGGTTTAAGTTAGTGGAGAATGACATCAGCAGGTGATGTCATGGTGGAGGCCAAGATCAAGGAGAGCTTGACAAGTGGCACAAGCCGATTGGCTCACCAAAAGTGGGGATGTCCCATCCACTTCATCTTCAACCTCTCTTGCCTAGGGAAGGGAATTCGAATTTGAGAGAGGGAGAGAGAGAGTCCGGCCGGTTGAGCTCGCCCGTCCGCCCCCTCCGCCCGCACGTCGCCGCCGCCGCACGTCGCCGCCGTTCGCCGCTCATCCGCGTGCGAGGCTCCAGGTGTGAGCTCGTCGCGTCCCCGACGCCGCAATCTCCTCGCCGAGCTGCTGTCCGCCGTTCGCCGTCCGCTCTCGCCGCTGTTCGCCCGCTCCGTCCTCCGCCGGTTGCTACTCAAGCTCGCCGGTTCTCCTCCGCCGTTCTCCGTCCGTCCGGCCGCCCGTTCCGCCATCTCTCAAGCTCGGTTAGTGCTGGAAAAACCAGCAAGATCTAGTTCCTTCCGAGCTCGTTTTGGTCCCCTTTTAGTGCTCATTTGGTCTTGATCCGTGTAGGTTTGTCGTCGGCGTCGTCGTGCTCTTCGCCGAAGACTCGTCGGAAAGTGATTCCGGTGAGTTTACCTCACTAATCCGCGATTAGCGAGTTAATGATGCCTTAAGTATGTTTAGCTTAAGTTGATTGAGATTAGGTGGATAGATTGGCTTAATTAGCGATGGATTATATTAAGTTGATTAATTAAGGTAAATGGTGTTTAGTTAAATGGTTAAGTATGTTTATTTTTAAAATAAACCTTGATGTGACTTAAAGGAGTTTATTTATGATTTAAATAAATGCTCTGAAATTGTTGGATTATTTAATAATATATTTTATTCCGAAATTCATTAAAATATTATAAAAAAAAAAAACTCGAAAAATTTATTTTGACCCTAGTTGCTCAGAATTTCGTGCCGACCGTCCAGATTCTTTGTGCTTGTAGAATTTGAAATTGATGATTGGTTGTGGCGAATTGAATGTGATTTCGATTTATGAGGATTCTTTACAAAACCATAAGTGTGGGAATTGATGGGAGATTGGCCGTGAAATACCACCTGTTAGAGGTCGTGCCCGATGAGGCCGTGAAATACCACCTAGGAAAGGTCGTGCCCGATGAGGCCGTGAAAAACCACCTACAAGAGGTCGTGCCCGATGAGGCCGTGAAATACCACCTATTAGAGGTCGTGCCCGATGAGGCCGTGAAATACCACCTATGAGAGGTCGTGCCCGATGAGGCCGTGATAAACCACCTATGAGAGGTCGTGCCCGATGAGGCCGTGATAAACCACCTATGAGAGGTCGTGCCCAGTGAGGCCGCGTTAAACCACCTATTAGAGGTCGTGCCTGATGAGGCCGTGAATTACCACCTGATTACAGGTCGTGCCGAGTGGGGCCGTGATTGCCGCTGATTGTTAAATCTTTCTAATAGGGCCGGGATTGAAAGCAATGATTGATTTGCTAGAATGACATGAAATCGGCCGAGTCGATTGATCGCTGAGACGATCCAAGTGGTTGAATTGTTTTGATGATGTGATTGTGCCATGGTTGGTTGGTTATCATAATTGTACGTGGTTGAATTATATAAATTGTGTTAACCCGCGATGAGGGCTAAGCCGAGGTAAGTCTTCTTGATGTTGTGGCTAAGCTACTTCGGGGCGTATTTACTTTCTAATAGGGGATTAGGAGGGGTTGAACTTGCTGAGACAAAGTCTCATCCCGGTTTGGGGAAAAATATTACAGGACCGTAGATGGCGGTATCCGGAGATGGATGGCATGCCGACGGAGGTGGACCCACGATAAAGAGTGCTCTTGACCCTTTTTGATGCACATAAACCCCGACCCATTTTTGGTGCATAGTCTCTGATCCCGTTGATGTTCGTAAACCTTGTAAGGATGTTGATGTTTGAAAGTATGTTGTTTGATGTTGAGTTGATGTCCCGCTGTCCTATCCCGTATGCTTTTGTAAGGGGTTTCTTAGTACGTTCGCTTGCGCATTAATAATGGAAATTGGGGTCGGCGACACTACACGGGACTGTCGCATTTGCATGACCATGGCGGGATGTTCACGTGTCTCGGGGTTCGGGCGTGACATCCCCGTTTAAGTGGTATCAGAGCATGGTTTGGGTATGGAGTGATAAGGACGATGAGTCATGGGATAGTTAGTAGGAAGAACTTTTCATATCCTAATGCATGTGATTGTTAGCTGTTTGTTAGCTTGGTTGGAAGGTTACTCAAATTCTAATGTGGTATTGGGATTTCGCCAATAGGCATCTATATTGAGCCTGTAGCATGAGTGACCGAGTGCCAAGAGCTGCTAGGAAGAGAGCAAAGAGGCCCCGTGTTTCGGGGTGGGCCATCGATGAGAGTCGGTGCCCGAGGTGCCTTGGGGAGAGCGCAGGCTGAGGCCAGCGCAAGTGGTGCTGTGTCACCTCCAGAGGATGCAGTAGCCCCTGAGGATCCGAGGTTTGCTGGGATCATGTAGATGCTTGAGATGATGGGTGACAGACTAGACCAGCAGGCCGCCGCTTCAGCCGCCGCTATCGCCGCTGCCACTAATGCTGCTAATGCCGCCAATGCTGCTGCTGCCGCTAATGCCACTGCTGCTACTGCCGCCGCACCGGTTGCCGAGCCAGAGGAGGAACTTGAGGAAATTCCACCTGAGGATGTGGCCCCTGGGAGGCCTAGGCAGAAGTTGGTACAGCATTTCCTGAGATTGAACCCACCAACGTTCACGGGAGCGGGAGATCCCGAAGCTGCAGCACTGTGGGTTCAGGAGTTAGAGAATGCCTTTGAGTTGCTGTTGTGCACTGAAGGAGAGAAGGTCGTGCTGGCGGCCTATCAGTTGAGGGGGACCGCAGCCACACGGTGGAAGACTAATAAAGGGATAGTATTCCCCGAGAGTGTAGCTCGAGAATGGAATGCGTTCTAGAAGCCTTCAATGAGAAGTACTTTTCAGGTTGTGCTAAAGAGTTGAAGATGGCGGAGTTCCAACGCCTTCGTCAAGGTACCATGACAACGATCGTATGAAGCGAAGTTTGCTGAATTGTCGCAGTATGCCCCTGAATTAGTCCAGAAACCGGCAGACCGAATTCGAAGGTTTAGAGATGGGCTTAGATCGAAGGTGAGGAGCTTTTTGGTGCCGTTGGATCTGAAGGAGTACAAGGATCTGTACAAGCGGGCCCAGCTGATTGAGAAGGATCAGAATGAGAGAGCTGCCGCATCTGGGTCGCGGTTTAATTCAAACAGAAGTGATAATCGGTTTGGGAAAAGGCCGATGCCTGGAGGAAGGTACCCTGTTCCACCCAACAGGAAGGGTGGAGTGGGGAAGTCGTCGTCGAGCTTCAATGAAGCATGTCGCCTGTGTGGAAGGCGACATGGCACAGCCCCGTGCCCTCTTAGGACGGGTGCTTGCTTCGAGTGTGGCCAACGGGTCACCGTGTTAGGGAGTGCCCCAGAGACTTGCGAGACAGCCTCGGTGCCGCCGCCGCCACCGCCGGCCGTAGAACGAGGGACTCGCACCGCGATCATGTCGCCGGGTGGGATGAACCGACCTCCAGCTCAGGGAAGGACTTATGCGCTGACCAGAGGACAGGCGGAGGATGCGCCTAACGTGGTCACAGGTATGGTCTTGCTGAACGACCAACCTGCTTATGCTTTATTTGATCCTGGAGCTTCGCATTCATTTATAGCTGAAAGATTTGTCAAATTGGTAGAATTAATTCCCGAGTTGTTGGAGTCTGTGGTTAGTATATCTACTCCGTTGAAAGATAAAGTGTTAGCTACAGTAGGTTGCCTTAATTGCAAATTATTGATTGGTGAGCGAGAGGGAAGGATAGACTTGATAGTCCTAGCCATGTATGATTTTGATGTGATAATTGGCATGGACTGGCTCACCAAGCAACGAGCCAAAATGGATTGTTATCGCAAGGCGATTCAGTTTAACCCATTAGAGGGTGAGAGCTTTGAATTTATTGGGAGTCGAGGAGGACCCTCAGTTTCCTTAATTTCGTCGCTCGAAGCAACTCGCTTGCTAGGCAAGGGTTGCCAAGGTTACCTAGCGGCTGTCGTAGACACGACAAAGGGAGGAGTTAAAGATTGAAGATATTGTAGTGGTGCGAGAGTTTCCAGATGTGTTCCCAAAGGAATTACCGGGTTTGCCGCCGGAAAGAGAGGTAGAGTTTGTAATTGAGTTAGCTCCCGGGACAGAGCCGATCTCTAAAGCTCCTTACCGAATGGCCTTGTCAGAGCTTAAGGAACTAAAGGTGCAAATGCAAGAGTTGTTGGATAAAGGATTTATTCGTCCAAGTGCATCACCTTGGGGAGCACCGGTATTGTTTGTGAAGAAGAAAGATGGTTCATTACGCTTGTGCATCGATTACCGACAGCTCAACCAGGTGACAATTAAGAACAAGTATCCGTTGCCAAGGATTGATGACTTGTTTGATCAGCTTCAGGGAGCGTCGATGTTTTCTAAGATCGACTTGAGGACGGGGTATCATCAGCTAAGAATCAAGAAGGAAGATATCCCGAAGTCGGCGTTTCGCACTCGATATGGCCATTATGAGTTTACTGTGATGCCATTTGGGTTGACAAACGCCCCGGCTGCTTTCATGGATCTAATGAACCGGGTGTTCAAAGAGTATTTAGATCAGTTTGTAATTGTTTTCATCGACGACATCCTGGTGTATTCAAGGAGTGCGAGGATCATGAAAAGCACTTGAGGATAGTGCTTCGGACCTTAAGAGATCACGAGCTGTACGCCAAGTTTAGTAAGTGCGAGTTTTGGCTGACTCGTGTGGCTTTCCTAGGTCATGTCATCTCTGGAGAAGGAATCTCGGTGGACCCCGCAAAGATTGAGGCAGTGATCAATTGGCCGAGACCGTCGACAGTGACAGAAATCAGAAGTTTTCTGGGTTTAGCAGGGTATTACAGACGATTTGTAGAAGGGTTTTCCAGGTTGGCATTGCCGATGACGAGACTTCTGAAGAAGGAAGAGAAATTTGTGTGGACGGATAAGTGCGAGAGTAGTTTCCAAGAGCTTAAGCATAAGCTAACTACCGCACCTGTGCTTACTATTCCATCCGGTCCAGGAGGATTTGAGATCTACAGCGATGCGTCATTTAAGGGATTGGGTTGCGTGTTGATGCAACATGGTAGGGTTGTTGCATATGCGTCCCGTCAGTTGAGACCTCACGAGTTGAATTATCCGACGCATGACTTGGAGCTTGCAGCAATCATATTTGCCCTGAAGATTTGGAGGCATTATTTGTGCGGAGAAAGATTTCAAATCTTCACCGACCATCAGAGTCTCAAGTACCTATTCTCTCAGAAGGAGTTGAATATGAGACAGCGTCGATGGATGGAGCTCTTAAAGGACTATGACTGTGAGATTTTGTACCACCCGGGGAAGGCGAACAAGGTCGCTGATGCACTGAGTAGGAAGTCTTCGCTTGCTCGATGGTACTTAAGGAATGGGGCCTAATTGAGAGAGCGCGAGATTCTGATTTCAAGTTTGAGGTAGGCCACCTTTCGAGTCTTGTGGCCACCCTTAGAATTGAACCGGAAGTGCAGGTCAGAATCAGATCGCTTCAACAATCGGATTCAGATGTTCAGAGAATCCTGCAAGAGGATGCAGAGAAAAGGAAGGCTGATTTTCAGGTTTCTGGGGATGGAACGTTGAGGTTCCAAGGACGATTGGTTGTACCTGACGATGTAGAGCTTAGAGAGGAAATTATGTCAGAAGCGCATCGTAGCAATTACAGCATTCATCCTGGTAGTACCAAAATGTACCAAAACCTGCGTCAACACTACCGGTGGTGGTGGCATGAAGGCGGATATCGCCAAGCACGTCGCCAAGTGTTTGACGTGTCGGCAGTGAAAGCTCAAAGCATTGCAAGCGGGAGGACTTCGCAACCCCTTGAAATCCCAGAGTGGAAATGGGAGCATATCACGATGGACTTCGTGACGGGACTACCGAGGAGCCAGAGAGGGAATGATTCAATTTGGGTAGTGGTCGACAGACTGAGTCGGCTCACTTCATTGCAGTTCGAAGAGACTTGAGTCTGGATAGACTCGCAGATTTGTACGTGCGTCATATAGTTCGTATGCATGGAGTACCGGTTACAATTACTTCGGACAGAGACCCGAGGTTCACCGCCGCTTTTTGGAAGAGCTTGCAATCTGCTTTAGGAACGAAGCTGCAGTATAGTACGGCCTATCACCCGCAGACTGATGGCCAGTCTGAAAGGACAATTCAGACCCTTGAGGACATGCTACGAGCTTGTGTCGTGGACTTCAAAGGAAATTGGGAGGAACAGCTTCATCTGGTCGAGTTTGCCTACAACAACAGTTATCAGCAGAGTATTCAAATGGCTCCTTTTGAAGCGTTGTATGGCAGAGCATGCAGGACACCAGTGTGTTGGGATGAGGTCGGAGAAAGGAAGATCACCGGTCCAGAGTTGGTCCAGCAGTCAGTAGAGGCAGTTGCAGTTATCAGGAACAGATTGAGAACCGCTCAGAGCCGACAGAAAAGTTATGCCGATAAGCGTCGAAGGCCATTGGAGTTCCAAGTCGGTGAGCACGTCTTTCTGAAGGTGTCACCAATGAGAGGTACTTCCCGCTTTGGCAAAAAGGGAAAACTGAGTCCGAGGTACGTAGGTCCCTTCGAGATTTTGGAAAGAATAGGGACTGCGCGTATCGTCTTGCACTACCGCCGAAGTTATCGCAGGTGCACGACGTCTTTCACGTGTCGATGTTGAGGAAGTATGAACCTGACCCGACTCACGTTCTAAATTTCGAGGAATTAGACGTGGATGATAAAGTGTCATACGTTGAAAGCCCGGTTCAGATTGTGGATCGCAAAGAGCAAATTCTGCGCACCAGGACCATCCCAATGGTCAAAGTGGTCTGGCAACACCATGGCACTGAAGGAGCAACCTGGGAGACTGAAGAGTCGATGAGAGAATTGTACCCCCGCCTTTTTGAGCAAAGTGTGTAATGGTTTAAATTTCGAGGACGAAATTTTTATAAGAGGGGAAGAGTTGTGACATCCCGATTTTTCTCAAGTTTATTTTCGAGTCAATTGAGTCGGGCAATTCATCTCGTGCATATAGTTCGTTTCTCGAGTTGGCCACTCACGAGAGAACTAGTTTATTGAGTGAAGTAATTAAGGAATTTTACCGCGTCAGACTTGGGGACTGATCACCCTCGGGTTGGATGCAAGAAAATTTCCCCAAAAGCTACTCAGTGGACTAGGCGCGCTAAAATCGCACCAGAGTGAAATTAACCGTGAAATTGAAATTGAATTCTGAAATTGGAAGTCAAAGGGGTGTTGCAAATCTTATTAGGAACATTGGATTAAATTCATGGACTTTAATTTGGACTCAATTAGAAGAGAATTGATGGGAATTGAAATAATTAAATGTGCAAGAGCTTGGACCCCGGCGGAAAATGAATTGAACCTATTAGAAGATGTTGTGGAGGGTTTAAGTTAGTGGAGAATGACATCGGCGGGTGATGTCATGGTGGAGGCCAAGATCAAGGAGAGCTTGACAAGTGGCACAAGCCGATTGGCTCACCAAAAGTGGGGATGTCCCATCCACTTCATCTTCAACCTCTCTTGCCTAGGGAAGGGGAATTCGAATTTGAGAGAGGGAGAGAGAGAGAGTCCGGCCGGTTGAGCTCGCCCGTCCGCCCCCTCCGCCCGCACGTCGCCGCCGCTTCGTCCGCCGTCGCCGCACGTCGCCGCCGCCGCACGTCGCCGCCGTTCGCCGCTCATCCGCGTGCGAGGCTCCGGGTGTGAGCTCATCGCGTCCCCGACGCCGCAATCTCCTCGCCGAGCTGCTGTCCGCCGTTCGCCGTCCGCTCTCGCCGCCGTTCGCCCGCTCCGTCCTCCGCCGGTTGCTACTCAAGCTCGCCGGTTCTCCTCCGCCGTTCTCCGTCCGTCCAGCCGCCGTTCCGCCATCTCTCAAGCTCGGTTAGTGCTGGAAAAACCAGCAAGATCTAGTTCCTTCCGAGCTCGTTTTGGTCCCCTTTTAGTGCTCATTTGGTCTTGATCCGTGTAGGTTTGTCGTCGGCGTCGTCGTGCTCTTCGCGGAGACTCGTCGGAAAGTGATTCCGGTGAGTTTACCTCACTAATCCGCGATTAGCGAGTTAATGATGCCTTAAGTATGTTTAGCTTAAGTTGATTGAGATTAGGTGGATAGATTGGCTTAATTAGCGATGGATTATATTAAGTTGATTAATTAAGGTAAATGGTGTTTAGTTAAATGGTTAAGTATGTTTATTTTTAAAATAAACCTTGATGTGACTTAAAGGAGTTTATTTATGATTTAAATAAATGCTCTGAAATTGTTGGATTATTTAATAATATATTTTATTCCGAAATTCATTAAAATATTATTAAAAAAAAAAAAAAAACTCGAAAAATTTATTTTGACCCTAGTTGCTCAGAATTTCGTGCCGACCGTTGCTGTGCTTGTAGAATTTGAAATTGATGATTGGTTGTGGCGAATTGAATGTGATTTCGATTTATGAGGATTCTTTACAAAACCATAAGTGTGGGAATTGATGGGAGATTGGCCGTGAAATACCACCTGTTAGAGGTCGTGCCCGATGAGGCCGTGAAATACCACCTAGGAAAGGTCGTGCCCGATGAGGCCGTGAAAAACCACCTACAAGAGGTCGTGCCCGATGAGGCCGTGAAATACCACCTATTAGAGGTCGTGCCCGATGAGGCCGTGAAATACCACCTATGAGAGGTCGTGCCCGATGAGGCCGTGATAAACCACCTATGAGAGGTCGTGCCCGATGAGGCCGTGATAAACCACCTATGAGAGGTCGTGCCCAGTGAGGCCGTGATAAACCACCTATTAGAGGTCGTGCCTGATGAGGCCGTGAATTACCACCTGATTACAGGTCGTGCCGAGTGGGGCCGTGATTGCCGCTGATTGTTAAATCTTTCTAATAGGGCCGGGATTGAAAGCAATGATTGATTTGCTAGAATGACATGAAATCGGCGAGTCGATTGATCGCGAGACGATCCAAGTGGTTGAATTGTTTTGATGATGTGATTGTGCCATGGTTGGTTGGTTATCATAATTGTACGTGGTTGAATTATATAAATTTTTCTAACCTGCAGATGAGGGCTAAGCCGAGGTAAGTCTTCTTGATGTTGTGGCTAAGCTACTTCGGGGCGTATTTACTTTCTAATAGGGGATTAGGAGGGGTTGAACTTGCTGAGACAAAGTCTCATCCCGGTTTGGGGAAAAATATTACGGGGCCGTAGATGGCGGTATCCCGGAGATGGATGGCATGCGACGGAGGTGGACCGACGATAAAGAGTGCTCTTGACCCTTTTTGATGCACATAAACCCCGACCCATTTTTGGTGCATAGTCTCTGATCCCGTTGATGTTCGTAAACCTTGTAAGGATGTTGATGTTTGAAAGTATGTTGTTTGATGTTGAGTTGATGTCCTGCTGTCCTATCCCGTATGCTTTTGTAAGGGGTTTCTTAGTACGTTCCGCTTGCGCATTAATAATGGAAATTGGGGTCGGCGACACTACCTGGGACTGTCGCATTTGCATGACCATGGCGGGATGTTCACGTGTCTCGGGGTTCGGGGCGTGACATCCCCGTTTAAGTGGTATCAGAGCATGGTTTGGGTATGGAGTGATAAGGACGATGAGTCATGGGATAGTTAGTAGGAAGAACTTTTCATATCCTAATGCATGTGATTGTTAGCTGTTTGTTAGCTTGGTTGGAAGGTTACTCAAATTCTAATGTGGTATTGGGATTTCGCCAATAGGCATCTATATTGAGCCTCGTAGCATGAGTGACCGAGTGCCAAGAGCCGCTAGGAAGAGAGCAAGAGGCCCCGTGTTTCGGGGTGGGCCATCGATGAGAGTCGGTGCCCGAGGTGCCTTGGGGAGAGCGCGGGCCGAGGCCGGCGCAAGTGGTGCTTGTGTCACCTCCGGAGGATGCGAGCCCCCGAGGATCCGAGGTTTCTTTGGGATCATGTAGATGCTTGAGATGATGGGTGACAGACTAGACCAAAGAGGCCGCGCTTGAGCCCGCCGCTATCGCCGCCGCCACTAATGCTTGCTAATGCCGCCAATCTTTGCTGCCGCTAATGCCACCGCTTTGCCTTGCCGCCGCACCGGTTGCCGAGCCGAGGGAGGAACTTGAGGAAATTCCACCCGAGGATGTGGCCCCGGGAGGCCTAGGCGAAGTTGGTACAAAGACTTCGAGATTGAACCCACCAACGTTCACGGGAGCGGGAGATCCCGAAGGCTGCAAAGACCGTGGGTTCGGGAGTTAGAGAATGCCTTTGAGTTCTTTGTTGTGCACCGAAGGAGAGAAGGTCGTGGCGGCGGCCTATCGCTTGAGGGGGACCGCAGCCACACGGTGGAAGACTAATAAAGGGATAGTATTCCCTGAGAGTGTAGCTCGAGAATGGAATGCGTTCCTAGAAGCCTTCAATGAGAAGTACTTTTCAGATTGTGCTAAAGAGTTGAAGATGGCGGAGTTCCAACGCCTTCGTCAAGGTACCATGACAGTCGATCAGTATGAAGCGAAGTTTGCTGAATTGTCGCAGTATGCCCCTGAATTAGTCCAGAAACCGGCAGACCGAATTCGAAGGTTTAGAGATGGGCTTAGATCGAAGGTGAGGAGCTTTTTGGTGCCGTTGGATCGAAGGAGTACAAGGATCTCGTACAAGCGGGCCCGGTGATTGAGAAGGATCGAAATGAGAGAGCCGCCGCATCCGGGTCGCGGTTTAATTCAAACGAAGTGATAATCGGTTTGGGAAAAGGCCGATGCCTGGAGGAAGGTACCTGTTCCACCCAACAGGAAGGGTGGAGTGGGGAAGTCGTCGTCGAAGCTTCAATGAAGCATGTCGCCCGTGTGGAAGGCGACATGGCACGGCCCGTGCCCTCTTAGGACGGGTGCTTGCTTCGAGTGTGGCCAACGGGTCACCGTGTTAGGGAGTGCCCCAGGAGACTTGCGAGACGGCCTCGGTGCGCCGCCGCCACCGGCCCGGGCCGAAACGAGGACTCGCACCGCGAGATCATGTCGCCGGGTGGGATGAACCGACCTCCCGGCTCGGGAAGGACTTATGCGCCGACCGGAGGACGAGGCGGAGGATGCGCTAACGTGGTCACGGTATGGTCTTGCTGAACGACCAACCTGCTTATGCTTTATTTGATCCCGGAGCTTCGCATTCATTTATAGCCAAAGATTTGTCAAATTGGTAGAATTAATTCCCGAGTTGTTGGAGTCTGTGGTTAGTATATCTACTCCGTTGAAAGATAAAGTGTTAGCTACAGTAGGTTGCCTTAATTGCAAATTATTGATTGGTGAGCGAGAGGGAAGGATAGACTTGATAGTCCTAGCCATGTATGATTTTGATGTGATAATTGGCATGGACTGGCTCACCAAGCAACGAGCCAAAATGGACTGTTATCGCAAGGCGATTCAGTTTAACCCATTAGAGGGTGAGAGCTTTGAATTTATTGGGAGTCGAGGAGGACCCTCAGTTTCCTTAATTTCGTCGCTCGAAGCAACTCGCTTGCTAGGCAAGGGTTGCCAAGGTTACCTAGCGACTCGTAGACACGACGGTGGAGGAGTTAAAGATTGAAGATATTGTAGTGGTGCGAGAGTTTCCGATGTGTTCCCAAAGGAATTACCGGGTTTGCCGCCGGAAAGAGAGGTAGAGTTTGTAATTGAGTTAGCTCCCGGGACAGAGCCGATCTCTAAAGCTCCTTACCGAATGGCCTTGTCAAAGCTTAAGGAACTAAAGGTGCAAATGCAAGAGTTGTTGGATAAAGGATTTATTCGTCCAAGTGCATCACCTTGGGGAGCACCGGTATTGTTTGTGAAGAAGAAAGATGGTTCATTACGCTTGTGCATCGATTACCGACAGCTCAACCAAAGTGACAATTAAGAACAAGTATCCGTTGCCAAGGATTGATGACTTGTTTGATCAGCTTCAGGGAGCGTCGATGTTTTCTAAGATCGACTTGAGGACGGGGTATCATCAGCTAAGAATCAAGAAGGAAGATATCCCGAAGTCGGCGTTTCGCACTCGATATGGCCATTATGAGTTTCTTGTGATGCCATTTGGGTTGACAAACGCCCGGCCGCTCATGGATCTAATGAACCGGGTGTTCAAAGAGTATTTAGATCGTTTGTAATTGTTTTCATCGACGACATCCCGGTGTATTCAAGGAGTGCGAGGATCATGAAAAGCACTTGAGGATAGTGCTTCGAGACCTTAAGAGATCACGAGCTGTACGCCAAGTTTAGTAAGTGCGAGTTTTGGCCGACTCGTGTGGCTTTCCTAGGTCATGTCATCTCTGGGAGAAGGAATCTCGGTGGACCCCGCAAAGATTGAGGCGGTGATCAATTGGCCGAGACCGTCGACAAGGATGAAATCGAAGTTTTCTGGGTTTAGCGGTATTACGGACGATTTGTAGAAGGGTTTTCCAGGTTGGCATTGCCGATGACGAGACTTCTGAAGAAGGAAGAGAAATTTGTGTGGACGGATAAGTGCGAGAGTAGTTTCCAAGAGCTTAAGCATAAGCTAACTACCGCACCTGTGCTTACTATTCCATCCGGTCCAGGAGGATTTGAGATCTACAGCGATGCGTCATTTAAGGGATTGGGTTGCGTGTTGATGCAACATGGTAGGGTTGTTGCATATGCGTCCCGTCAGTTGAGACCTCACGAGTTGAATTATCCGACGCATGACTTGGAGCTTGCAGCAATCATCTTTGCCCTGAAGATTTGGAGGCATTATTTGTGCGGAGAAAGATTTCAAATCTTCACTGACCATCAGAGTCTCAAGTACCTATTCTCTCAGAAGGAGTTGAATATGAGACAGCGTCGATGGATGGAGCTCTTAAAGGACTATGACTGTGAGATTTTGTACCACCCGGGGAAGGCGAACAAGGTCGGCGATGCACCGAGTAGGAAGTCTTCGCTTGCTCGATGGTACTTAAGGAATGGGGCCTAATTGAGAGAGCGAGATTCGATTTCAAGTTTGAGGTAGGCCACCTTTCGAGTCTTGTGGCCACCCTTAGAATTGAACCGGAAGTGCGAGTCGAAATCGAGATCGCTTCAACAATCGGATTCGGATGTTCGAGAGAATCTGCAAGAGGATGCGAGAAAAGGAAGGCTGATTTTCAGGTTTTACGGGGATGGAACGTTGAGGTTCCAAGGACGATTGGTTGTACCTGACGATGTAGAGCTTAGAGAGGAAATTATGTCAGAAGCGCATCGTAGCAATTACA
The DNA here is from genome assembly GCA_014182575.1 of Eucalyptus decipiens. Classification (NCBI taxonomy): domain Eukaryota; kingdom Viridiplantae; phylum Streptophyta; class Magnoliopsida; order Myrtales; family Myrtaceae; genus Eucalyptus; species Eucalyptus decipiens. Next base: position 46,200,535 of record CM024611.1, on the reverse strand, counting down.
GCATTCATCCTGGTAGTACCAAAATGTACCAAAACCTGCGTCAACACTACTGGTGGTGTGGCATGAAGGCGGATATCGCCAAGCACGTCGCCAAGTGTTTGACGTGTCAGCAGGTGAAAGCTCAGCATTGCAAGCCGGGAGGACTTCTGCAACCCCTTGAAATCCCAGAGTGGAAATGGGAGCATATCACGATGGACTTCGTGACGGACTACCGAGGAGCCGAGAGGGAATGATTCAATTTGGGTAGTGGTCGACAGACCGAGTCGGTCGGCTCACTTCATTGCGGTTCGAAGAGACTTGAGTCTGGATAGACTCGCAGATTTGTACGTGCGTCATATAGTTCGTATGCATGGAGTACCGGTTACAATTACTTCGGACGAGACCCGAGGTTCACCGCCGCTTTTGGAAGAGCTTGCAATCCGCTTTAGGAACGAAGGCTGCAGATAGTACGGCCTATCACCCGCAGACGATGGCCAGTCCGAAAGGACAATTCGAGACCCTTGAGGACATGCTACGAGCTTGTGTCGTGGACTTCAAAGGAAATTGGGAGGAACGACTTCATCCTGGTCGAGTTTGCCTACAACAACAGCTTATCGCGAGTATTCAAATGGCTCCTTTTGAAGCGTTGTATGGCGAGCATGCGGGACACCGGTGTGTGTTGGGATGAGGTCGGAGAAAGGAAGATCACCGGTCCCGAGTTGGTCCAGCCCGGTAGGCGATTGCGGTTATCGAGGAGCAGGTTGAGAACCGCTCGAGCCGACGAAAAGTTATGCCGATAAGCGTCGAAGGCCATTGGAGTTCCAAGTCGGTGAGCACGTCTTTCTGAAGGTGTCACCAATGAGAGGTACTTCCCGCTTTGGCAAAAAGGGAAAACTGAGTCCGAGGTACGTAGGTCCCTTCGAGATTTTGGAAAGAATAGGGACTCTGGCGTATCGTCTTGCACTACCGCCGAAGTTATCGCAGGTGCACGACGTCTTTCACGTGTCGATGTTGAGGAAGTATGAACCTGACCCGACTCACGTTCTAAATTTCGAGGAATTAGACGTGGATGATAAAGTGTCATACGTTGAAAGCCCGGTTCAGATTGTGGATCGCAAAGAGCAAGTTCTGCGCACCAGGACCATCCCAATGGTCAAAGTGGTCTGGCAACACCATGGCACTGAAGGAGCAACCTGGGAGACTGAAGAGTCGATGAGAGAATTGTACCCCCGCCTTTTTGAGCAAAGTGTGTAATGGTTTAAATTTCGAGGACGAAATTTTTATAAGAGGGGAAGAGTTGTGACATCCCGATTTTTCTCAAGTTTATTTTCAGTCAATTGAGTCGGGCAATTCATCTGTGCATATAGTTCGTTTCTCAGAGTTGGCCACTCACGAGAGAACTAGTTTATTGAGTGAAGTAATTAAGGAATTTTACCGCGTCAGACTTGGGGACTGATCACCCTCGGGTTGGATGCAAGAAAATTTCCCCAAAAGCTACTCAGTGGACTAGGCGCGCTAAAATCGCACCGAGTGAAATTAACCGTGAAATTGAAATTGAATTACGAAATTGGAAGTCAAAGGGGTGTTGCAAATCTTATTAGGAACATTGGATTAAATTCATGGACTTTAATTTGGACTCAATTAGAAGAGAATTGATGGGAATTGAAATAATTAAATGTGCAAGAGCTTGGACCCCGGCGGAAAATGAATTGAACCTATTAGAAGATGTTGTGGAGGGTTTAAGTTAGTGGAGAATGACATCAGCAGGTGATGTCATGGTGGAGGCCAAGATCAAGGAGAGCTTGACAAGTGGCACAAGCTGATTGGCTCACCAAAAGTGGGGATGTCCCATCCACTTCATCTTCAACCTCTCTTGCCTAGGGAAGGGAATTCGAATTTGAGAGAGGGAGAGAGAGTCCGGCCGGTTGAGCTCGCCCGTCCGCCCCCCGCCCGCACGTCGCCGCCGCCGCACGTCGCCGCCGTTCGCCGCTCATCCGCGTGCGAGGCTCCGGGTGTGAGCTCGTCGCGTCCCCGACGCCGCAATCTCCTCGCCGAGCTGCTGTCCGCCGTTCGCCGTCCGCTCTCGCCGCTGTTCGCCCGCTCCGTCCTCCGCCGGTTGCTACTCAAGCTCGCCGGTTCTCCTCCCGCCGTTCTCCGTCCCTCCAGCCGCCGTTCCGCCATCTCTCAAGCTCGGTTAGTGCTGGAAAAACCAGCAAGATCTAGTTCCTTCCGAGCTCGTTTTGGTCCCCTTTTAGTGCTCATTTGGTCTTGATCCGTGTAGGTTTGTCGTCGGCGTCGTCGTGCTCTTCGCCGGAGACTCGTCGGAAAGTGATTCCGGTGAGTTTACCTCACTAATCCGCGATTAGCGAGTTAATGATGCCTTAAGTATGTTTAGCTTAAGTTGATTGAGATTAGGTGGATAGATTGGCTTAATTAGCGATGGATTATATTAAGTTGATTAATTAAGGTAAATGGTGTTTAGTTAAATGGTTAAGTATGTTTATTTTTAAAATAAACCTTGATGTGACTTAAAGGAGTTTATTTATGATTTAAATAAATGCTCTGAAATTGTTGGATTATTTAATAATATATTTTATTCCGAAATTCATTAAAATATTATTAAAAAAAAAAAAAAAAAATCGAAAAATTTATTTTGACCCTAGTTGCTCGAATTTCGTGCCGACCGTTCTTTGTGCTTGTAGAATTTGAAATTGATGATTGGTTGTGGCGAATTGAATGTGATTTCGATTTATGAGGATTCTTTACAAAACCATAAGTGTGGGAATTGATGGGAGATTGGCCGTGAAATACCACTGTTAGAGGTCGTGCCCGATGAGGCCGTGAAATACCACCTAGGAAAGGTCGTGCCCGATGAGGCCGTGAAAACCACCTACAAGAGGTCGTGCCCGATGAGGCCGTGAAATACCACCTATTAGAGGTCGTGCCCGATGAGGCCGTGAAATACCACCTATGAGAGGTCGTGCCCGATGAGGCCGTGATAAACCACCTATGAGAGGTCGTGCCCGATGAGGCCGTGATAAACCACCTATGAGAGGTCGTGCCCAGTGAGGCCGTGATAAACCACCTATTAGAGGTCGTGCCTGATGAGGCCGTGAATTACCACCTGATTACAGGTCGTGCCGAGTGGGGCCGTGATTGCCGCCGATTGTTAAATCTTTCTAATAGGGCCGGGATTGAAAGCAATGATTGATTTGCTAGAATGACATGAAATCGGCCGAGTCGATTGATCGCTGAGACGATCCAAGTGGTTGAATTGTTTTGATGATGTGATTGTGCCATGGTTGGTTGGTTATCATAATTGTACGTGGTTGAATTATATAAATTGTGCTAACCTGCAGATGAGGGCTAAGCCGAGGTAAGTCTTCTTGATGTTGTGGCTAAGCTACTTCGGGGCGTATTTACTTTCTAATAGGGGATTAGGAGGGGTTGAACTTGCTGAGACAAAGTCTCATCCCGGTTTGGGGAAAAATATTACAGGACCGTAGATGGCGGTATCCCGGAGATGGATGGCATGCTGACGGAGGTGGACCAGACGATAAAGAGTGCTCTTGACCCTTTTTGATGCACATAAACCCTGACCCATTTTTGGTGCATAGTCTCTGGATCCCGTTGATGTTCGTAAACCTTGTAAGGATGTTGATGTTTGAAAGTATGTTGTTTGATGTTGAGTTGATGTCCTGCTGTCCTATCCCGTATGCTTTTGTAAGGGGTTTCTTAGTACGTTCCGCTTGCGCATTAATAATGGAAATTGGGGTCGGCGACACTACCTGGGACTGTCGCATTTGCATGACCATGGCGGGATGTTCACGTGTCTCGGGGTTCGGGCGTGACATCCTTCCTACGAAAGTGTTAATACAATAGGAGTTCCACCTAAGATAAGGTTGAGATATAAGGGTGGAATTAAGACACTAAGTCAGTTTTTAATCGATGTTTTAAGTTCTGAAGCAATTCTTAATCTAGCTAGGCCTTTTTTTTTTTGCCTAGCTAGGTATGTTAGTAATTTTGAACTTGGACTTCTTCTCAACTCTTCTATGAAGATATGCAGACTTCTACTACTATTCGCATCAAATGGTATAAAAAGCAAAGATTGATTGTATGCCCCTTAACATGTATCGTGTTATCTTTTATGAATATAGTAAGGAAGAAACTTCATGCATGACATTGTCCTATTGATGATATGGCCAAAAAAAAAAAAATCATGAGTGAAGGCAGATGCTTTGATGTAAATTTTTCACCGTTGCGGTAAATTTTGGGGATACAAGTATGGTGGTTCGCAACCGATGCAGACAAATTTGGAGATTTGAGTTCAAATATATGTCAATGAAAAAGGGTACTTGATTTAAGAGGAAGGTCAGTTAAGGTGCACATATTTGAGGTTGTTATTGCAATAAGAGCCTCACAATGGATAATTAATGTGGGGGAAAAGAACTAAAAACAAACTAAACATAAACCACTGGGATTCGCCCCAGTGGCCACTCTTCCAACATGGAAAGGGGAGGTGAGGGGTTCAAATTCCCACCTTCTCAGGGGGGATGGGGTGGGGACGCATAAGTTTCATGAGTGGGTTTCGACTCCCATGCCCTGCAAGAGGTAGGGCAAAAGTCTGAGAGTGAGTGTAGAGTAGGAATAGAGTAGGACTGACAAAAAAAAAACTAAACATATTGTACCGATATATATTCAATTTTAAATCTTTTAATTAATTCTAAAGTTTTTCATATTTAAAAATGGAGTCCATCCAACCAACTTAGGTTAGAAATTTTTTACGTGAACGCTAATTGTTTTACGTGACACTACTACCACTAACATGGAAAATTTTTTTTTTTTTAATTCATAACATTTTTTTCAATTTTTTATTTTTTATTTTTTTCTCTTTTATTTTTTCCTTATTTCCCTCCGCCGCTAGTAGCCCTTTGTGATAGCTGGCAGAGGTCGCCAACAAGGGCAAGGGGTAGGACATCCTCCACAGCCACAGGCAAGGTGGCCAATGAGAGTTGGGCAAGGCCGCCCCTCCCCTCACGAAATTCAACAAAGGGACCCTTGCGCAACCTTTGCCAAAGGCCAACAAGGGTCAAGAGACTATCATCGACCTCTAGTGAGGGCACCCCACCCAACCATCATCCAAGGCCAAAGAGGTCGGCAAGGGGTCACCTTTCTAGATTGATCAAATGGACTCAATTAGTGAGGCCAACGAAGGTGTTCCAACCGTCACCATGTTGGTATTCACATAAGTGATTTCTGATCTAAATTGATCAAATGAACTTAATTAGTATATATATGAAAAGATTTATAACTAAATTAGTCAAATTGAAGTGCTTAATACTAAATAGATACCAATATAATTTGTTTAAAACTTTTTTTGTCCTTTTCTCAATGTGGTGTGCAACCATACCAATTTATAGGGAACTAGACTATATTGCCCTAAAAACCAAATTCTAGGTTTTCGATTCTAAATTGTTGGAAGGGATGGATTTCATAAAGCCTACAAATCTTAACTTTTCTCGACTTCTTTTTCTATGCTCTCTCCAAGCTCACTCAAACTCTCTCTCTCTCTCTCTCTCTCTCTCGACTCACCCTCCTCCTCGCTCCGTAGCTCACCCTCACTCATTCTTGACTCATCTTTGCTTGCTCACCTTCATTCATCTTTTACTTTTAATTATTATGTTGCTTATATTATTTTTCTGTCAAAAAAATTAAACAAAAAAAAAAACAAGTTCTCAAATAGACCCTAAAATCGAACCGAAAAAATAAGGTAGGTTACAAGGTCGGTTCCAAGGCAAACATGGTAGGTTCTAGATTCCAAAAACTATGAACCAATTCTAACATGGTAGGTTCCAAGTTTTAGGTCTGGAACCTACCAATCTTGAAACCAATCATCTCTAATTCATGCGTCACAACTATTTAATTTAGTCTAGCAATTATTAATTTGATTGAAGAAAATAATATAATGCTAGCCTCACAAAGGAAAAAAAATGAAAATAATCAATATCGAACCAGATACGGACTAATAGCATCATAGACAAGAACTTAAATAAGTGATGCTTTTTTTTGGGGGTGATTTTACTATAGCCAACCGCATTGCATTTGAAACATATTAACATGTAATAGTATCCTTTCTCTACACTTATCAGGTTTTTATGTATAAGTAACACAAGATTCAATCAAACCTAATCACAAGCCTAGTATCCAAAAGTCAATCTAGATTTAATCCAAGCCATAAGTGCCCAAAAGGCATCCTCCAGCTATGGGTGTACAAAACAATCGAGATCGGCCTAGACTACTCAAAACCGGACCAAACTTACCAGTTCTGGGCAATTTTCATGGGAAACGGTCCGGTTATCAATTTCGGGTGTAGAATCGCCTACTCGGACCTCTGAGACCGAACTAGTACGTATATATAATTTAGTTTTAGCTCTCTCATGCCTTTTAGTAAAAGAAAACCCTAGCCCTTTCAACTCTCTCATCTCATTTCACTCTCCCTCTCGATCCATCAATCGCCTCGCCTCTCATTGAGTCAGCCAAGTTCTCAGTCTCGCCTCCATCTCAATTTTGCTCAGACTCACAAGTCTCATTCCTCTCGCAAGTCTCTCGCCTCCCTCCTGTTGCTTGATGTTCGCTTGCTCGTACTTCTCATTGTTGGTCAATTGGGAGTTTTGAATTTTAGTTTAAGGTCAGTTCTCATTGCTACTTCGTTGCTCCTTGATTTATATTGTCGATCGTATTGAGCATATTCTAGAAAGACAAGAAACAACAAAAGGTGGATTGTATTAAAGCTAATGTTTCAAAGTATAGAAGATAGGGCCAATTTGGCCAACCTTTTCAATGTAAAACACTTCTCAAAAATCATAAAATCATCCTTGCTATGAAGTAGACCAGAGGTCTGGTTCTCAGATAGGTTTATGAAACCACTAGATGGTTCCCATTTTGTGGGACTAACCCTTAGTGGGCAATTCCCGATTCCAAGATAGGAACCGCTCACTCAACTCACCCTAGAACTGATCACCCCTATCTCTAGCTAGTATGGCCAATGCCCTATAGTTATTGGACACAGGCCATCTTAATTGGATCCGATATCACTCAACTCACCCTAGAACTGATCACCCCTATCTCTAGCTAGTATGGCCAATGCCCTATAGTTATTGGACACAGGCCATCTCAGTTGGATCTGATTATATATATATATATACTTGTTGATGGGCAAGCTTGGGCTCTAATTTTAGCCAAATTCGAGAGTCCGATCTAGCCCACCCATTGATCACCTCAAGTCCCAATTTCATAGCACATTTTTTTTACATATAATCCTGGAGAACGAGAGTAGATGCCTAATTACTTGGGTATTCATGGACTATCCACTACGTTACAACTTTTTTTCTCGTTATTGTCAAAGTGCTTTGTCGTCCAAAGCTTTGTCCAACTAGGGTATACTTTCCGCAGGTTTTTCACATCTCATGGACTCATTCATGTTATTTATCGTTTGCAGTGTAGAGTGGAAGACTCCGAAAGTCCACTTTATGTGGCACAACAACCCACCTAAGAGAAAAGCAAGCATATACCTCTCAAAGTGGGTTGTCCAAACCTCTATATAATACCAACTATGTACCTATATTACGAAATAAAATAATCGTGAGATACATCAGATATTCATTCTATCTAGGAGGACAAAGAGAAACGTTGAGTTCAATTAACTTTTCTCTTTGGACATTATACTTAGAATTTAGTGGGGGAAAGGCAAAGACTTTTTGCGAGGAGATGTGGGGATTCTGACGGGGATGGGCGTGCAGGTGTAAAACCCTAGAAAATGGAGGATGAAGAAAGCATGCCGGAGTGACAAAGACCACTCACTGCATATTCCTTCGAGAAAGATGATCGGGTAGGTCCCTTCACATGAAGAGAGAAAGATGCGCACGAGAGCACTTTAATTTTTATTCCAAAGTTTCGCCAAGAAAAAGGTTTTTTGGCCCAAAGGCCTTCCACTTTTTTCTTTTCTTTCTAAAATATGCTTTTCTCTGCTATGGCAAAATTAGCAAAGAAAGGTATGTACATGGCCTGTGTGAAGTTCTGTTTGAAATAGTATCCTTGATGAATGTCGTTTTGCATTCTTAGTTAAGGAAAAAATATTAGTTTGAAGACCAGGCACTTTGAAAATACAAGTGTTTAATTGGATAAAAAGAGCATGTTTTGCATTTAGATAAATGAAAGTTTACACTAGTTGCATATGTATGAAATGACAATCTAAAGAACATTAAGCAGACATCGGTCCACCACTGAATCTCGCTGATTATTTAAAATGTGATCGACTCGATTTAATTGACTAATTTGAAAAACATGGTCTTCTTTTACTTTTCTTTTTCCTTTCGTCTCAACTAGCTTTTACTTTTTCTAAGCCTTCTGTGCCCCACCATTATTCTCATTCCTCTTTGCCACCCTTCCATCTTCTCTGTCTCTTGCCATCTCTCTCTCTCTCTCTCTCTCTCTCTCTCTCTCTGAGAGGGAGATTAGAACTGTTTCAGCATGTATGCGTGGGAAACTAAGGGAGAATCCAAGATAATCATGTAAGTCCAAACAAAAGGGTCTCAAGAAAGATTGCTTTTTTGACATGCAAAGAGAACTTCATACTTACAACTTTGCACTATTCACTTACAAGAAAGCTGCAAGAAAATGTTCTGTAAAGTGGCCTGCGAAAATAATCAGACCCTCAAATCTTTGTCATCATTTTTCCTTGGTCAAGAGCTCATTATAGGAAACATCCAATGACCACACGAATCCATGTATTTGCTTCGGTCAAAGAAACAAGAAAACATTCCAGCTGATAAGCTGCCTACTTAAAGAATGAAGTCTGTGTTTTCTGTACTGATTCTCTCCAACCAGCCATTAATTTCTGTAAAGCACTATAGGAAACACCCATTATGTAGAACGTGCCTTCATCAATTATTGCTTGTCCATGCCCCAAATAAATTGCTCAAAAATGCACATTTTAATTTGCTTAACCATTCGTTCGAGGATAGTTTTTTTTTTTTTTTTTTATCAGGGATGAAAAAGAAATATATAGCCCACATCTTTATGCTATGTAAGTTTTAGGCGATCAAAATACGCTTAAGATCGAATGCAAGTCCATATGCACATCAAAGTGTCACCAAAAAATTTTTTATCGCGATTATCATTTAAATATAGTATATAACACCACTAATGGTCGATCCAGTGGCTATAAGCATTGGGAGGAGCAGGGGCGGCAGTGTACTCAGGAGGTATCGAATCCAAATCCCAAAATAGAATCAAAAATTTTCAATCAAATTTATGTGTCACGTTTAGCAAACACTCAATAATATTTGTATATTAGCGGGAAGTTAGTACCGCATTTGATTATAGTCAGATCAATTGATTGGAAGAATGTTTCACAGTGCACAAATAGAATCAATGTTATGACAAGTTTAAATACTCAATTTTCACAATCATACATCATATTATACTTTCCATCTTAAAAGTTAATGTAGTTTTATCATACTTTACTTGCAAAAAGAACATGAGTAAAGGCAAGGGCACGCAGGACATGCGCCAAACAAAGGCCCGTAAAAAACGTCGATACTCCTCTCTCTCTCTGTCTCTCTCAAAAACGGGTTGCTCAAAACTTTCTTTTGTCGCTATCCGAAATACGCGATGGTCACGCCAGTCAAAAAGAGCATTCTAGTGAGAACATACATCCGACAAAATCAGAGACTTTTTCCAACATCTGTCCCTGTTTCCCTTTCAACCGTTCGTGTTCAAATAAAACGTAGATTCAAAAGGCAAGTCAAGGTGCAATTTCGCAATTACTCACCAACTCCATGCCCCTTTTTCGAATCACCCCACCACCACAAACCCTCGCAATCTATTTAAGCACTCTATTCCTCACTGCTCTTTTTACACCCTACACTATCCACCGTCTCAGTAGTTTTCACCCGCACATAAACATGTCTTCTCCTCCTTCTTCTTCTTCTTCACTCTTTGATCTCTCTGAAGTAATCTTCTCGAGCACACTGTGGTCCAATGTCAATTATACTCAGGTGAGTCAAGAGCCTTTGACCTAATCTTATCTTTGAGCCTCAATTTTTCCTTCAGCTTTCGCCCTACGGCAATCATTTGGTGCCACCTATAGTTTTCTATTGACTTGTTACTGTTGTATGTGTTTCACAGGATTTAAGTTATGTTGCTTGATGCATTAATTCAAGCTATAGCTATTTGCTTCAATCATTACCCTTTTTTCTTAAACTGAGTTGGAAGAATATAACGGCAATGAGTGGTTCGACTCGACTGATGTTTAATTAACGTTCTCTTTCTCTCTTTGGTCTTTCTTCCTTCTCAGCTCAATCTGCAAAAGCTCGCGGATTGCTGCTGATCAGCTGAAAGGGCTCTTGGGGTTCTTGAAATAGCCCAGTTCGCAGTTCATCTCTTTACCTGGGTGATTCATACACACCACAAGAGATGGCCAAGAACCATGCGATTTCAATGTTGCCCATCTTGTCACTAGTCCTCTTCCTCATCTCACATGCTTCGGAGGGATCAGATGAATATGATGATCAAGGGCTTCTCTTGTCCTTTAGGGCCTCCATCGATGACCCACTGAGGTCTCTATCCAACTGGATCAATTCATCAGCTTCTCCTTATTCTTCCACTAGTTTCTGCAAGTGGAGTGGTGTGACCTGCGACAATTCATTGTCTCACGTGGCCAAGGTCAAGCTCTCTGGGAAGAACATGTCTGGCAAGATTGAGGGATCGATCTTTCAGATGGGTCACATACAAGAAATTGATCTGTCCAACAACAAGCTCTCCGGCGAGATCCCCCATAATGTCTTCTCTTGCCACTCCCTTAGGCATCTCAACCTGAGCAACAACAATCTCACTGGCCCGATCCCAAGCGGGTTGATCGCCCACCTGGAGACCTTGGACCTGTCAAACAACATGTTGTCAGGGAAGATCCCTGAAGATATTGGCCTGCTTTTTAGCCTAAAGGTCCTTGATCTCGGAGGCAACGTCCTGACGGGTCGAATCCCCGCGGGTATATCAAATATCTCGTTCTTAGAGATCTTGACCTTGGCCTCGAACCAACTGGTGGGTGAAATCCCAAGAGAGCTAGGACAACTGAAGAACTTGAAGTGGCTATATTTGGGGTACAACAACCTCTCTGGCCAAATCCCGAGTGAGATTGGTGATTTGTCCTCTCTGAACCATCTTGACCTTGTCACCAACAACCTCACTGGTCCCATCCCATCATCCCTAGGAAACCTCAGTGATCTTGTGTACCTCTTCTTGTATCGGAACAGGCTCGCAGGTCCAATTCCTAGATCCATGTTTGGCCTCCAGAAGCTGATCTCTCTTGACCTGAGTCAAAACTCTCTCTCTGGTGATATCCCCGAGCTCATAATCCACATGCATAGCCTGCAGATTCTCCATCTTTTCTCAAACAACTTCACAGGGAAGATACCCAATGCTTTGTCTTCCTTGCCTAAGCTTCAAGTCCTCCAACTCTGGTCAAATGACCTGTCAGGCCCAATTCCTGAAGGCCTAGGGAAGCAGAACAACCTGAGTGTGCTTGACCTCTCGACTAATTCCCTCACAGGGAAGATCCCAGACAGCATCTGTGGTTCAGGCAATCTCTTCAAGCTCATCCTCTTCTCAAACTCACTTGAAGGAGAGATCCCCAAGTCTTTGAGCTCCTGCAAGAGCCTCCGGCGAGTCCGGCTCCAGAACAACTGCCTCAACGGCGAACTGCCCCCTGGGTTCACGAGACTGCCACTCGTGTACTTCCTCGATGTATCGAGCAACAACCTGTCAGGCAAGATCGGGGAGCAGAGATGGGACATGCCCTCACTTCAGATGCTAAATTTGGCAAGGAATGGATTTTCAGGGAATTTGCCTGAGGACTTTGGGAGTGAAACTCTTGAGAATCTGGACTTGTCTGAAAATGGGTTCTCAGGGACAATTCCTAGGAGTTATGGGACAATATCAGAGTTGATGCAACTGAAGCTGAACAACAACAAGCTCTTCGGCAATATCCCTGAAGAGTTGTCCTCATGCAAGAAGCTTGTAACCCTAGACTTGAGCTCCAACCAACTCAGCGGCCCAATCCCTGCGAGTATCTCCAACATGCCGGTCCTCGGCGACCTTGACCTCTCTGAGAATGGATTGTCCGGCAAGATCCCATCAAACTTAGGGAATGTCCAGTCACTTGTTCAGGTAAATATATCCCACAATCGCTTGCATGGCAGCTTACCACCCACTGGAGCATTTCTCGCCATCAACCCAAGCGCCGTCGTAGGCAACGACCTGTGCAGCAGTGATGTGGCCACAGGCCTGCCACGTTGCAAAGGTCCAAAGGGCTCTGCGCAGTGGTTCCTGGTTGTTTGTTCGCTCGCTGCCTTAATGGCGGCTGCTCTCTCTGCCTTTGCCTTTGTAGCCATTCGACGGAGAAGGCAGTTGGAGACGAAGAGAGTGGAGAGCAAGGATGGCGCGTGGGAAATGCACTGCTTCGACCCCGAGCTCTCAAGGTCGATAACGTTGGACGACGTCTTGAATTCGGCCAAGGAAGAGAACATCATCTCTAGAGGAAAAGAGGGGATCTCCTACCAAGGTAGATCAATCACAAAGGACATGAAGTTCTTCATGAAGGAAATTAATGACATCAACATGTTGGACTCGCCGAATGTGAAGATGCAGGTTCTTGAACTTGGGAAGCTTAAGCATCCCAATATAGTGAAGCTCATGGGACTGTGCATCTCACATAAAAATGGCTTCTTCATTTATGAGCACGTTGATGGCAAGAGCTTGAGCGAAGCCCTGCGAGGACTAAGTTGGGAGAGGAGGGGTAAGATTGCAATCGGGGTAGCGAAAGCACTACGCTTCTTGCACCGTGACTGCTCGCCTTACATCGTCGGTGGCGACTTGCGGATGGAGAAGATTATGGTGGACAAGAAGGACGAGGCACGCATGAGGTTGAGCTTTCCCGGGATGCTTTGTACGGACAAGTATAAGTGCTTCGTTTCCTCTATCCATGTTGCCCCAGGTAAATTTTTTTATGTTCATTTGAGAGTATTTTGGTTAATTCATTTGGATACGGAATTGTTTGGTAAATTATCGTGAATTTCATCAGTTTACGGTCGCTGGAAAATGCTTGCAAAATTCCAAAACGCAGTGTCGCATGTCGACGTACTATGTGACAGCTTTAGCGAGAGTCGTTTCAGGAGAATTATTCATCACATGACAAAGATTTCACATGCATGGGTCAACATATATCACTATCAAAAGAACGAGTCATTGTCACAGAATTATTACTCGAAGAAATACAACCCGCTATACCGGTTTTATCATTAGCTTAGATTAGCTAATAACTAAATATTATCAAGCTTGATTGATATGGTAGCTAAGAAAACTCGTGAACTTTTTCTGGATAAAATTTGAAGATTGTGTTTTATCATTTCCTACGCAGAAACTGGAGAAACCAAAGAAATCACTGAGAAGAGTGATATCTATGCCTTTGGTCTCATCCTCATCGAAATGTTGACTGGAAAATCACCGGCCGATGCCGAATTCGGCGTGCACGAGAGCATCGTAGAGTGGGCTCGGTATTGCTACTCAGATTGTCATCTTGACACGTGGACCGATCCCATGATCAAAGGGACTACGTTGCATCGTCCGAACGAGATGGTGGAGACCATGAACTTGGCCCTTCAATGCACCGCAAGCGATCCCTCGGCAAGGCCATGCGCCAGCGATGTATACAGAACCCTAGCATCCGTACTGGGGAAGCGTTCTTGTGTTTCAGCCCTAAAATTTTCTTCACTTGCTTAGTTTTTTTTTTTTTTGCCTCCATGATTTTGGGTTCCTTTTCTGTTTATCTGCCAAATTATGGAAGATTTCTTCCTTTTCTGTTTTTTTACTATTTTTACTTTATTTTTGGGTCCAAAAGTAGAGAAAGGGTTTGAGTATAGTCCTTATGACTCAAATGCTTTGTTTGATGGGATGTATTGACATGCACTACTGAGTGTAAAGGTGTAGATAGACTGATGCAATGTAATATTATAGACTATAGGTTTTTCTCTACGTGATGTCGAATTAGGTGTATGTCCATTCTCTCTCCATGGTTCGCTAGTTGTAGCTGAGAAATGATGGTCCACAAGCTTCATCCCTAGTCTAACTTCTACTTTCTTCTTCCCAAGCCCTAAATAAACAAAGAAAAGGGGAAAAAAGAGAGCAGAAGTTCTAAAAGATGGGATAGAGATATAAAAAGAAGAGATGAAAAGTTTTTCATAGCTGAGGACTTAATCATGGCGCTAGAGACAGATTTCTGGCTATGATGGATGAAGAAACTTAGCTCCGTAGAGGCAAGATACAAAAGTTTTACATAAGATTTCATGTCCTATGGTATTTATTAAAATAACTACACCGAGTACCGAATGATCAAGAATGGCGATGGCCTCCACTAGCCCCTCCGTCCATCATTTACGCGACGGGGGCAGTTGTTTCCTTTACTTGGAGGATTAAGTCGATCATTGAAAGGAAGGGGTTTTAAAGGGTTCATCAGTAGAAGCTATAGACCATCCTCCTTTGTAAGTGGTAATTATGCTATGCAAGCACTTCGCTTGAAAAAAATGAGAAGCATAAGTGAGTTTGTTTTATTTGTAAAAAGTCTTTGAAAGTAGAAAGTTACTCATAGATATTTATAGAGAAATTCATCCTACTTTAAATAATTATTGGAAGAAATTCATGTTATTTCAAATGGCCTCACATATTCCTATGCATGTACATATAGGTTTGGAAAGATCTGTTTTCGTTGTTCAATAAAAATCGTATCTTAAGGGTTAAAAATCAAATAAAAAGAACAGCAAAAGCTAAAATCAACTCTGAAAAACTCTCTCTCTCTCTCTCTCTCTCTCTCTCTCTCGAGCACTGTAGCCATATATAGAAGAAGAGAAAAGAGACCCTGAGAACATGCTGAATAGTCCTGTGTCAAAGGCCTGATGCCCGACACAATACTGGTATTGTAGGGGACCAATGTCTTAAACCCAATGCTTTAATGATATTCCATGCCCCAGTACTGTCGGTCATTCTTTAGAATCTGAAGAAAAAAAAAAGATAGAACACAACAACCAAATGCCCAGCATGAAAAGGCTTAAGCCAGACAGTGAAGAAAATTTTTATTCCTTTTCATGCTTCAGCCTCACATATTTCAAGAAAAATCTTCCTTTTAACAAAGGCTGAGTCCATAACTACATATGAGTAGTCAAAGGATTTAAATACCTTTTGGTCCTTTCGAGAATTATGTCTTCCATTGGTCGGAGTACTGAAGTATCAAATCATGCTTGCATTCATTTACAAAGTATAGAGAGAGGCGGATATGATAAAATGAGGTGGCTGGCCTGAATGTCTCTACTTACTATTTATGTTCCTTTTGCAAGATTTCCTCAAATTCATGATCAATTTCTATAGATAACTTTCTAGATCATTATATAAGCTAATCAAGTCCAAGTTTTGGCTTTCAATAATATGTAAGGACTAATTTTTTTATATTGAACAGCCAACCTTACATGTATATATATGAATTTTCGCAACTTAATGAAGTAACGGATTTTTTACCAAAATGGGTGTATTATTCATTAAGGATCTCTCATGTTGCTTGATTTCTTACAAGAAGAAAATGTCTAAAAAGATTTTTTCTGAATTATTTAAAAAAAAAAAAAAGAACCAGAATCTCTTCTAACATTATGGCCGTAGGCTTCTCATGTTTGTAGTTTGTGTCAGCATTGCAGCAGCCATTAGGCAGAGTTAAGGTAAATCTTTGGGGGACAAAAGCCCTCCAAACTACAAGTTGGTATATATTAACAAGCTTCTGAGACGACAAAGGTGTAAGAAATTAAATATTATTCTAATACTTAAAGGTAGCAGAGTAATGGGCAGAAAAGAAACAGAATATGTCAAAATTCAAACTCTCCACCCATACCTTTGACACCATTCATAACTTTTTACCATTTGACTGTCAAGACACGCACTCAACGTATATAAATATGAAATCATTTGACATGATGTACTAATGTGAACAAGGCACTAATGGGAATTCCATCATCATAAGGTCAAAAGGACGAGAAACGTTTGAACGTGAGCTTGCCCCTTGAGCCCACAATCTTTAAAGTGGCCCATCTTCTTCCTCTCTTCAAATTCATGATGATAGTCCAATATCCTTTTTCTGTCACAAGGTTTCTTTCTCTTTCCCCTTCCATTCCCTTGTGCAATGATGGCTTTGAAAGAAACCCTTTTTTCTTATTCAAAATCCTCTTTGCCCCATCAGCACATCATGGGGCTTGCATAGTTAGAAGATTCCTCCACTCAAGGTCAAAAGCGCCTTGTCTGTGTGAACATGATATTATCAGGCGACACAATGCTTGAACAGCTCATTTCTGCTGGCGATCAGATGCCCTAGAGGCTTTCAAGTTGGTTTCATCTAAAAGCCTCAAGATATCAATTATGGTTCTTGGAGACCATGCAGAAAAGGAACTCGTTCTCTCTTTTGCGACTTTGCTGTGGCTGTGCAGGCTTCAAGAATCAAGAGAGAGCAGTGTGAAAAGTGTTCTTTCTTTCATGATGGCTCCCCAATTTCTCTCCGAGCACTTCTTTTGGGTTGCTTTTTTTAGATCACACTGCAGACATTTTTCATGGATGTTTCTTCAAAGCTGCTGTTTTTTTCCGTCAATGCAGCGAATCATAATTGGCTACACGTGCATCCCAGTCCCATTTTTATATCTTGACATGACCAAACCGCTTTCATAGTTCACGATCATTATATCACTTTGACCACTCATTTAAAAAATTACTTCTTCAGATTGTATTATTTTGCTCAGTCAGGAAGGAGTGTAAGCATCGCATAGACAGCAGCAGCACCGTCATAAAGGTTTAAGTTATCCAGACGAACGGCTCTACGTATCAAGTCCGATTAATGTAAATATCTATAGGGCTCATGGAGTGGATGAATAAGAAAGATTCATGTAGAGAAGAGGAAGTCAAAGGTAGAAAAGTAAGATTGCACAACGCTGTTAATCAAATTCAACCGTTAAGTTAGATGCCGATTCTTTGTAAATTGATTATTATGATCATCATTTCAAAGTGGTGACTAGTCAAGCTAGGGAGCATGATTGAGGTGCACTTAGAAGATTGAGAAAGAGGGGCCCAGAAAGTAAAATTTGTCGTTCAAAGTACACGATCTTGGACCAACAGCAAATAAGTACAAACGCAAAGAAATCATTAGATCCCCCCCTAACTTTATTTTCGATGAGCGTGAGTGCATGAGTTATAATCATATTTTATTTATGTGTTCATATATGGACGGTGTTCAGTGTCGCCAAAAAGACTATGGGCAACTTGATTGATATGACACTGTTTTATGGCCTTTGATGAGGTAAGTCTAACAAGCCCTTGAAAGGGAAGTGTATTGACATGAAAGGCTACAGTGCTTCGCTTGATCTACTGAAAAATTATCAAAAAATTCCTACATTTATTACACTTAAAGTAATTCAATCATAATCTTTTAATTTGATCAATTTAGTTTTAAATCTTTTGACAACATGCTACTAAAGTTCATCCAGTTAATTTTAATTGAAAATTGCTAACATGAATGTTAGCTATCTTATATGACACGGTCAACGTCAATGTGAAAATTTTTACAATTCAAAATAATAATAATAATAATAATAATAATAATAATAATAATAATAATAATAATAATAATAATAATAATAATAATAATAATTTTCTTTTCTTTTTTTTTTTTTTTTTTTTTTTTTTTTTTTTTTTTTCTCCTTCTTTCTCTGCCGGTCATTGGGCCTCTGTGATGCCTAGCGAATAGCAACAAGCGAGGGCTAGTGAGGTTTGCCCTCGCGGAATCCAACGAAGGCCAACCTCCATCACTCATCATGTGAGGCTCGCTGTCACAAGGGCAAGGTTACAAGAGGTTGGCGAGGTCACCTAATTGAAATCTGGCGAGGCTCGATTGGTGGGCAAGGTTAGCCCTCACTTGCAATTGGTCTTTGGGCATTGAAGGGGCCAGCGAGCAGCGAAGGAAGAGGGAAGAAAAGAAAGAAAAAACAAAACAAAACAAAACAAAAATTCACATTAATTATTTCCAACTAACATTGGCCATATAGATTATATTGACAAATTGTTAAAAGATTTATGACTAAATTAACTAAATAAAAAGGTTTACAACTAAATAAAAAGGTGTACAACTAAATTGATACAAGTGCAATAAGTTTAATGCATTATTGATAATTATCCCTTGATCTCTCTCTCTCTCTCTCTCTCTCTCTCTCTCTCTCTCCAACCTTTATTTCATCTAAATTCAAAAGAAAAATAGAGAGGAAAAGAGGAATGTGGACAATATAGAAGAGACCGAGAAGTCGTTTCATAAGTTTTTCTTTTTATCGTGGTCAACTGATGGTGACTCATACCACTTATCATGTGCCAAGTCAAATTTGTATTTTGAGTTTGACCAAAAGTAGCCAATTTATGCCAAAAATCGAGAAACATTTAATTGATGAATAGTGCCACCTTGCCACGTACCGTTGCATCATTACCTCGTCATGACACTGGTCGAGAGATGTGGTTTATGGTTTAGTTTTAGATTTTAGTATGGATGTCTTTATCTTTGACGCATATTATGCGTGATTTCTCTTTTGTTGCTTGTAATATATTAAATAATTGTAATATATTTCTTGTTCATAGTTTGAACTTTAAACATAATGGTTTCATTGTTTTTGAATATTTGGACGTGGCTACTATTTAGGTTAAGAAAATCCGGTTTTCCTCTCCTTACTTGAGACTCCTTTGTCATAGATTTACAAAGCGATTGCGATGATTGATGTATGCAAGACAAAGATACATGCGTCCACAAAATATTCCAATGAGGGATGGCCAACGGGCCATGCCGGTCCAAACATGACATGGCCCGGCCCTCAATGTAAAAGGGGGCCAAGCAAGCCTAGATTTAAAAAAAGTTATATTCTACAAAATAAAAGTCAGGAAAATTTCAAATAAAGTACTGAAGTGTCATCAGTTTCTTAAATAATGGCTTAAAATGAACCTTATATCAAATAAGGACATGAAGTGACAATGTCAATTAGGGGTGTGCAACCGACTGGATATACCCGATTCCCGGACCGGCCCACTCAGAAAACAGGGTCGGGAATCGGTTCAGGAACCGGTTCCCAAAATTCGGAACCGGTTTAAACCGGTCCGGGAACAAGTTCCGAGTGGTTACCCACCCGGAAACCGGTTCCTGGACCGATTTTGAAACCGGTTTTGTAAGTAAAGATTCAAAATCTTTTTGTTTCTCTCGAATTCTATTCTTACTCCCGCAATCACACAATGTTTTTCCTCTTGGCTCTCTCAAACACACACGACACGCCTCTTTGTCATTCCTCTTCCTCACTTGCTTCCCTCTCTCATCGGCTCCCTCTCATACCGTTTAATGGACGGACGGTGTTCGTCACCGCCAAATTCTTATGTATCACATGGATTGGCTCGCCTAATTTTTCTTTTGTAGGAGGAGTTATTATGCTTGCATAAATTAGTAGCTTCATGTAATAGTTGTGGGAATAAGACTAATATTAGACTCATGTTTGTTACTAATTCTTTACCTTATAATTTTATTTATTATAATTAGCCCTATGAATCCTCAATTTTTCGTTTAGTCAAAAAGTTCATATATTAATTTATTAACAGTGCTTAATTTTTTAATATAATTTAAAAGGATTACGTTATTTTCTTGCCTATTAATATAAAATTCGAAATCGTATAGGATATCAGAAAATTGCAAAACAGGTTCCGATGGAAACGGGGTTAACCTTGGAACCGGATCGGAAAAACAGGGTGAGTCAGGTACAAGGTCCAATACAAATAGGGTTGGGTATAAGATCCAAAAAATGGGAACCGGTTATAACAAGGTCAAGTACGAGTCCGGGTCTTAGACCCTACCCACCCTGAACTCGATCACTCCTAATGTCAATTTCAAATAAGAGCTTGAAATGGGCATAGCAGCTTCAAATAAGGGTTTGACCTTGGCAATTGTCAACTAGCTAGATATTTCAACTAGTCAAGGGTATTTCGTCAAAAGATAAATTTATTTTCAACTTTTTTTTTCTTTTTTTCTCTTTTCTCTCTTTTTTTTTCCTTTTCCTTTCTAGCAAGCGCCGACAAGGGCCCAACAACCCTCACCACCCACTTGGTGAGGGCCTTTAAGCCCTCACCGATTGCTGGTGAGGCTCGCCTTGCCCAAATCTAGTGAGGGCTAACCTTACATGAGACTAGCAAAGACGGCCTTGCCTAGGGTGCCACCTCTCCGATCGCTAGTGAGGCGACCCTCACCCAAATCCAATGAGGGTGAAAGAGCAGCCTCACCAAGGGTGAGGGTCACCTCGCTAAGGTGAGGACAACCCTTGCCAATAGCTAGTTCACCCAAATCTGGTGAGAGTCGCCATCCCCTATGGGCAATGAGGATGACCTTACCCAAGGTGAGGGTCGCCTTGCCTAGGCAAGGCCATTCCTCGCCAAATCGAGTGAAAGCAACCCTTACCCAACCCTCTTCATTTGTCACCGATGGTTGACCATTGCTCGAGATTGGCCATTGGCAAAGAAGAAAGAGAAAACCAAGAGAAAGGGAAAAAAAAATTAGAGAGAAAAGGAAAAAAAAAAAAAAATCAAAAAAAAAAAAAAAAGGACGAAAATGCCCTAACCAATTAGAAAGTTAAACCTTTTTTTTTTAAATCGACATACCCAATCCATGCCTTATTTATAAAAAAAAAAAAAAAAAAAAAAATCGTTTCATGTCATTATTTGAAAAAATAAGGACACTTCAAGCTCTTATTTAAAACAAGGTTTACTTTAAGCTCTTAATTGAGAAAATGAAAACACTTCATATTCTTATTTGAAATTTTCCCAATAAATGCCCCCCTCTCATTTTCACCTTCATCCATCCCTTACAAATTCTAAAAAAATTCTTAGTTTCAAACAAATTCCCACTTTGCACATGATTGCCCTCGATATTTACCACAACCGCTATCTTACTCACTTCTTAAATGGCAAGCACCTAAATCTAAGCTAGCAAGAGCCTTAATAGCACTAACACCGACACATGATGTAACAGGACATGACACGACACGCTAACACGTTATTTCTCAAAAAATAGAAAATTTTGACACATTGAGACACGTTGTATATTAAATGTGTGTGTGTGTGTGTGTGTATATGTGTGTGTGTGTGTGTGTGTGTGTGTGTGTGTATAAGATAAATTATCATTTTTATGATTATTTTAATCAAATCAATTTGATTCAAATTTACAAATAAATAAATAATAAAAAAGAACATAAAATGAATTTACACTAAAAATATTAATTCACCATTTGTTAATACCATTCATTATTTTGATTTAACAAATTCAATTCCATTCCAATAATCCTTCAAACTTTGGAGAAAAAAGAAAACAATCCACATTCTAAACTCGCATGTTAAAACGTATCGGAAGATGAAAGAAGAAACTTAAGGGATGAATTGTGTGTCAAGGAAGTGAAAGTCAGAAGAGAAGATAAGACTAGATTTTTCTTATTTTCCTTTTTATTATCTTTATGCCCTTCATTTAGTAAAAAATTTTCAAGTGTCGAAGAGCGCTAAGAGAATTAACCAACTATCAGATTTTCTAACATGTTTTGACTTAGTGTCAAAGAATATCGGAAACGTGTCGAAATGTTCGATACAATATGAACGCTCTCAAAAGTGTCGGTGTTTTATAGGTAATGGCATGTTAAGTCCTTTGCTCCCTTGGGATGCAAAGACCTCCCAACTTGCCCGCTCCACTCGAGCAAAATGATAAGGTTCCTTGACAACAATATCGAGGCACAGTAACTAGATGATTATTCGGAAATGCATGGACAGCGATGGGCCGCCTTCCCTATTAGAGGCAACCCCTATAATAAATGTCGTGGATCTGTGAGACCAAGTTATTCCTCAAGTCCAGAGGCAAGACGGTACCCCTGAGAAGACACCAAGACAAACATAGCGCTCAAATGTCCGGCCCTGGGTGAAGCTCAGCTAGTGCAAAGGGCCACAACGGCAACCCGTTCGAGTAAGACGAGTTGAGAGACCCCTTTATGCTTTTTTGGCCATTTCTTAGAGGGTTGGATTAGAGACAACTTCAAAGCCAACTAACATTGGTGGGTTAAAGCGTTTCTACGAATCAGTGGGCTAAAATACAGATCTGTTTTTCATATATATGTTTTTGCTAGGCAGGGCTAAAAGACAATTAAATTTCTCTTTTTATGCTCACTTTATTCATACTTTTGGAAGTTTTATAAGTCCTTATCATCCGGACCTGAGCAGGTTCTTAAACTGCTCATGAGAGAAATGGAGGGAGAACCTCCCTAGGGAGAGTGACCCCCGGCCTGGATAAAGATTCCGGCCCCATTGGCTGACCCAGCCACTCCTTTACGGGAGAGGACAGTCACGTCTGATCCCCGCGACGCCTTCCCCCAAGGAAACTTGGGGCGTGGTACAGTGAAATGATGGCGCCAGTTGGAAGACTGGGTGGCCGCCTTATCATCAGGGATTTCTGGGAGAGAAAAAACGGAACAAACAGATCGATACATTCAAAGAAACCTTGAGGTACGAGATACTCTATAATTAAGAGCGTGAAATTTTGAAAGCTCACCTCAATTTACGTTATTTGATACCACAATGATCGCTTCCATGCGCTCTTCCTTTTTTATGGCTCTCAATCATATTGCAGGCCCTTTTAACTAAAAGCCATGCTGCGTAATATGCAAGTCTCTCTCTCTCTCTCTCTCCCACCTCAGGTTAGGGCCTACGGAAGCTGATCCTAGCTAGGATGGGCTTGGACATGATTAGGCTGAAGCCCTTCCTTCGGCCGAATCGTAAGGGCAGGCCAGACCGAGCCTGAGGTCACGCCCTAGTCTCTCTCGCTCGAGTCGGCTTCATTAACTGCAAAACATCGACAAAGCCAAGAAGGCACATAGAAAACTTCGTGCTTGAGCAGCCAAGTAAAGGTAATCACTTATTTGGACACACCTAG
The DNA here is from genome assembly GCA_014182575.1 of Eucalyptus decipiens. Lineage (NCBI taxonomy): Eukaryota > Viridiplantae > Streptophyta > Magnoliopsida > Myrtales > Myrtaceae > Eucalyptus > Eucalyptus decipiens. Next base: position 46,177,440 of record CM024611.1, on the reverse strand, counting down.
TCACGATCTCTAAATAAGGAGAACCTGTTGATTCTGATTAAAGCAGCAAAGAAGCAGAAAAACCAGAACTATAGATATCGAGGAAGAAAGATGAAAAAACAGAGGAAACGAGAGAGAACAGAGCATGGAAACTGTCTTCTGCAGTTCTAATAAAAAGTCAAGTACGAACACGACTTAAACCAAAAAAAATAACTGCACACACACACACACACACACACACACACACACACACACACACACACACGTTCAGCTTGTAACTGCACCTGAACAAGTGCTTAACTTCCTAAATAACACAACAACAACTGCATAACATAATTGACTAAGTGAGAAAAATAAACTAGAACAATATAAAAAAAACGAGAGAAACTTTAGTCTAAAAACAGCAGCGACTTGATACATCAAAAAAACCAACAAACTCCTCCTTGGATCGGTAGCTGCTGCATACTCCAATTTTCTTTCTCAATGCCTCAAATCTTCCAGCTTGAAGTGGTTTAGTGAACATATCAGCAAGTTGATCTTCAGATCTGCAATAAATCAGCATGACCTCACCATTTTGTTGCACCTCACGTAGAAAGAAGAACTTGACCTTGAAATGCTTAGTTTTGCCATGAAAAACTGGGTTCGAGATATTGCAATTGCAGCTTGGTTATCCACATTGATCTTGATACATTCATTGAAGTTCAGCCAAAGATCTTTCATTATCTTCTTCAGCCATAAGGCTTGATTTGCTGCTGCGATAGCAGCTATAAACTCGTGCTTCAGCAATAGATTGAGCTACAATTTCTTGTTTTTTAGAACACCAAGTGAAACAAGCTGATCCTAAACCGAAATGACTACGATGTACTCTTCATATCATCCATCGAGCCAGCCCAATCACTATCGAATAACCTTGTAAATTGAATTCTAGACTCCTTTGAAACTTCACTCCAAAAAGCATGGTTCCTTTTAAATACCTTAAAATCCTCTTAGCTGCAATCAAATGAAGCCGACTTGGATCACTCATAAATGCGACAGAACACTTACAGCAAATAAAATGTCCGGTCCGTTCTTTGAGGTACATGAGACAACCTATTAGACTTCGTACATCGAAACATCCACGGCTTCAGTTCCATCATTCTTCCGCAATTTCTCTTTTCTGCCATAGGTGTACCGACACTTCGACATTCTTCCATCTGAAATTTCTTCAAAATTTCCTTTAAGTACTTCCTCGACAAATGAAGATTTCATAAGGACTTTGCTTGATTTCCAGACCTAAGAAGTAAGCCATTTTTCCTAAGTCTCTGTCATCTCAAAACTAGCAAATAGGCCTTGCTTAACATTTTCTATCAGCCTGAACATCATTTCCGTTACCAAAAGATCATCCACATATAGAGATAGAACTACCACACTATGATTCACTTTCTTAATATAAAGAGTGAACTCACTCAAGCTCTTTTTAAAACCTAAATCCAAAGTAGATATCGATCAATTTTTCCATACCGGGCTCTTGGAGCTTGCTTCGACCATATAAAGCTTTATGCAATTTGTATACACTCTCTTCTTGCCCTTTAACACAGAACCCTTCAGGTTGTTCAACAAAATTTCCTCTTCAAGCTCACCATTTAAAAATGCAGACTTGACATCAAGCTGAAAAATAGTCCAACCCTTCTCGGCGCAACAGACTAACAAGAGTCTTATCGTGTCCAGCCTTGCAACTGGAGCAAAAGTTTCAGAATAGTCTACTCCCCATACCCGAGCATAGCCTTTAACAACCAGCCTTGCTTTATACTTGTTAACAGAGCCATCGGGATTGAGTTTTTCCTAAAGACCCACTTAACTCCAATTACATTCTTATTTAACGGCCTGTCTACCAATTCCCAAGTCTGATTTTTTTAATCATTTTCATCTCCTCCCGCATTGCTGCAAACCACTTCGATCTTCCTTGGCTTCAGCAAAATTTGATGGTTCGAGCACAGCCACATTACTCCTTTCATAGATCTCAGCAAGTGTCCTTGTGCCTCTTACAGTTTCATCATCTATACTTTCTTCCATTTCCCTGTAATTTCATTAGTCTCCACATCGGTTTCAGGTTGTCTTTCAAAGTGCTTCAATTCGGTGTTCCTTCCATTTAACCAATTCCATTCATCTTCCTCTAAGAACATAACATCTCTCGCTCACGTAATCTTCCTTGTCTTTGGATAGAAAATTCTGTAAGCTTTTGATTGAGAGCTATATCCAACAAAAATTCCAATCTCAGCCTTTTTATCAAGCTTATCCCTTTTGACATCGGGATATGAGTATAACACAAACTTCCAAAAACCTTCAAATTTTTCACGAAGGTTTAGTGTCTTGCCACCCTCGAGAGGTGTTAGTTTCTCTAAAGCTTTTGTAGGTAATCTATTTAAAAGAAATACAGCAGTGTTGGCTGCCTCAACCCAAAACTTTTTGGCAAATTCTTTTCTTGCATCAAACATCCGGCCATCTCCATAATGCTTCTATTTTTCCTCTCACTAACTCCATTCTCGTTGAGGTGAGTAAGGGGCTGTAAATTGCTGTACAATTCCAGCTAGCTCACAAATCCGCCTTGAATTTGTTAGCCGTATACTCGATCCATTGTCGACACCCGAGAGCTTTGATTATCTTCCCACTTTGATTTTCAACTAATGCTTTAAACTTCATAAATACATCAGCTACTTCAGTCTTAGCTTGCAGAAAATAGATCCAGCTCATTCTAGTTAGATCATCGGTAAAAGTAATAAAATACCCGCTTCCACTTAAAGAAGGTTCGAGACATAGGTCCACACACATCGGTGTGAACTAATTCCAGCTTTTGATATGTCTTCGAGACTCCTCCTTTGAAGGGAAATCTGGCTTGTTTGCCAAGAATGCGGGTTACGCATTGTGGAAGCTCTTCCTTCAAGCTTGGTAAATCATCTACCGTGCCATTTTTCTGCATAACCAGCATACTCCTCCTATGAACATGCCCCAATCTTTTGTGCCACAGCTCTATGTTCTCTTCGTACACTTCAAAGCCATCTGCTGCATCTCATTTGGCTTGAACACAAAACTTTTATCCCTCATTTGAACTCTCAAGACTTCATTGCTTTGTCGTATCTTTAATGAGACATTCCCTTCCTTCGAACTTCACTATATAGCCCTTCTCCACTAACCCGACCAACACTTAACAGATTCTCGTCAATATTTGGCACAAAGAGGACATCCTTGATTAACTTCACCCCGGTTTCCTTTAACAAAGAACTACACCTTTACCCCGAACTTCAATATGCTTTGTCCATTGCCAATTCGACTTTGGACTTTCTTGTTTTGTTTATGCTCTTGAATAGCTCTAAGTTGCCGTCATGTGATTAGTACAACCACTATCTATCAGCCATGTACTATTTTCGACTGAATATTCACCAGCTGAAGCAACAAATAAGTGCTCTTCATCAACTTCACTCACTTTGCCACTTGTGCTTCTCCCCTGTTTGCTGATAGGCTTTCCCTTTGCAAATAGCTTCCATATGACCCAACTTGTGGCATCTTCGCACCTCGCGTCTGGCCTTTTCCAGCATCTAAAGGATCGATGGTTGGTTCCACCACAATCTTGACATGACCTTTTATTATTTTTCCATTTGCTAGATCCACCAAAGATTTCCTTCTTTAGGCAAAAATTTCGAATCAGCAACATTTCCCTTAAACTGAATCCATTTCTTCCCTTTGCCTCCATCATTTTGCTTTACTTTGGCTTGCAATGCCCCCTCAACATGATCTTCTCTCCTCATTAGTCTTCTATGCTCCTGTGCCCGCAAAGCATTCAAAGCAACTCGCAAGTTTTATATCGGCCAAATCCCTTGTGTTTTCCGAGAAGCTATAGTAGCTTCAAATTTTTCTGGAAGAGACACTAGGATCTTCCGAACAAGCCTATCATCCCTCAAATCGGTTCCCAAAACTCGATTTTATCAGCTATTCCCACTAGCCTATCCGAGTATTCCTTCACCGACTCGAGATTCCTTCATTTGCTGTCTCTCAAATTCTCTCAAGAGATTCAGCACCTTCATACCTCTTATCTTCTCATCTCCTTCATATTCTTCCTTCAAGAAATCCCATATGACCTTCGCAGTCACACTTCATAATTCTGGTGAAGATGGTAGGCGAGACAGCGGCATACGAGCAAGATTTTGCCTTGGCTTTCCTTGTGGTTCTCTCTTTATGAAGCTTGATTTGATTCATGGTCGGATTATTTGGAAGTGGAGCAACTTCATAGTCATCCTCCACGGCTTCCCACGATCATGACCCTCCGAAATGCTTTCATTTTAACAGCCCATGCTTGATAATTCTCTCCAAGAAATACTTGGAGAAGCCATCGCAGAAAAACCACTTGAACTGTCTCCATCACCCTCTAACCTCTTTGCACTACAATACTTGCTTCACTTCACAGTCCCTCAAGATCATTCGATGCTCGATACCACCGTTGATTCTGATTAAAGCAGCAAAGAAGCAGAAAAAACCAGAACTATAGATATCGAGGAAGAAAGATGAAAAAACAGAGGAAACAGAGAAAACAGAGCATGGAAACTGTCTTCTGCAGTTCTAATGAAAAAGTCAAGTACAGAACACGACTTAAACCAAAAAAAATAACTGCACACACACACACACACACACACACACACACACACACACACACACACACACACACACACACACACACACACACACACACACACACACACACACACACACACACACACACACGTTCAGCTTGTAAATCGCACCGAACAAGTGCTTAACTTCCTAAATAACACAACAACAACTGCATAACATAATTGACTAAGTGAGAAAAATAAACTAGAACAGTATAAAAAACAGAACAGAGAAACTTTAGTCTAAAAACAGCAGTACTGATACATCAAAAAAACCAACAGAACCCAACGCAGCCGAGTCCAGCCCTACCTATCTTAGCGAATTCATGTGCCGGCGAAGAATGGTGGACATGAATGGTGGACGGGTGTATCCAGCATGGTGATCAGCTCTAGATCGGAGTTGGTGGATTTCGTCCTCCACCAGCAGTTGCACCTCGTTCACGACAGCAGGACCATTTAATCGAGCCTCAGCCCCTAAGGGCCAAGCTCGGGCCCCTAAAGGCCAAGCTCGGGGCAATGCAATATTTCCCTCTAATGAGTGACTAGCTAATTGCATCACTCACGACTTCACATTCAAGACCCTCAAGCATATACATTGAAGGAAGTACTTGTCAAAGCATATTTTCATATCAACTTCTAACCAACAGGTAGAAGTTTAAGTCGACTAGCCGTTACAAATTCATGTGCAGAACAAAATGGTATGGACTGATGGAGGTTAGCCAAGACTTGTACTATCATGACCTATGCCAAATGCGACATGGATCAGAACCTCAAGACCATAATGGAGTGATGATCGAATCAGCCAATGAGTCAGAGAATTAGTCATGCATGCCTTCGTTCTTCGGTACATCAAAGCAGGCACAATTTTCCCGTAATCAAATCAACTGACGCCTTTGGTCCTGCTCAGACTCAGCAACAAATACAGAGAGTGACAAAAAGGAAGAAAACATCCTAGTCTCTGGAATCTTAACTTTTATCAATTCCACATTCTTGATTTTGAAATTTTAATCGTATGGAAAGTGGTCCAATTGCTTCCTATGCCATATGTTCAGCATAAAAACGGCTTAGAATGCCATGGAAAAAGGAGAGCTTTAAGGATGGAATTGATGAGCATACCAGGTCCTATCGCAAGTAGAGTCCTTGAACCAGCGGCTACCTGAACAACATATGGTGATGAGGACCGGATTCCTATATCATCTTCGATGGAGATAAACTATAATCCAGTATGAAAATTAAGTTGTAAGCAACGCAATGTTATAAGCTTGAAGTAATTAGTTTAACCAACTTCAGAACATCAGAATCACAAAAGAGACATGATGTGTCCCCAATTAAAGTGCTTTTGCAGAACCTTGTATTTGCTTCCTTTCTTCTATTGCGGATAAAAGGCATGGAACAATCATAGGCAACCTTCACTTCTATTGCCTATGTCCAAACTAGCAGATAAATTTGAAGGTATCTAGATTCAGCAACTCAGCAAGATTCCTTAAAATAGAGGGCATTAGACTCCCAAAAAACAAGAAAAAAATTCAAGAAAAAGTAAGCAAGAAATAAGAAAATCAAAATTCTCAACATAGAAGGGACAAATGCATAACGGTGAACTTGAACAACTCCGCTGGCCCACCATCACTTTCTAAGCAAGATCCTTTATATCAAATACCCTACCTGAGAAAACATCAAAAACTAAAAGGAATGGAAACTATCGAATAATATGACAGCAGTAGTACAATCTTTGGAGTACATCCATATGTTGACCCTGTCTTTCTAAATTTTTTGCAGTTGCCATCATGAAGCAGGTTATTAAGAAAGGTTCTTAGATGTGCCACAAGCAAGGACATGCATATGCATACCTGAGTTCTTCCAGCATCAGTGACTACAAAAGTTGGAAGGCTGGTGCTCTCAGCAGCTTCTCTTAGCTGATTCCTGGTGAAGAGCAAACCTCAATATGGAATAGCTCCAGCTTATAAGTGCAGTCTTTTCAGTATGAGAGAAAAATTCACCTGCTTACATTTCTTGTTGATTCTTGCATGTACAGACGATCTTGGGCTGCCCACATTGCTCCCACTGTCTTAAAAGAAACTGATTGCTGCAGAAGAGAATGAATCAATAAACTCAACTCACTCGCATTGAACAAAAATAGAGTTGTCATTTGGAAGCAATTCTCCATGAAGGAAATTCTTCACAACCAACCTCTGCATCAGTTCCGCATACATCCCCATGGCAGCATCTACAAATTAGACAGAAAAACAAGAGAAATGACCGTATTAAAGTTTCAATAAGATTATCTGAAGGAGCACAGGTCAATTTTTCCAGCATTATGTGAAATTAAGGTTAACTCACGAGCACATTGAGATGCCACTTTTCCTGGTCCCATCTTCAAATCTTGCCTAACAACCAGAACCTACCACAAGCGTTTCATCCAAATTAGAGCAGACTACGTATAGACCAATCTCTGTGCTAAAATAAGTTCTCCCAATATCTCCAATTTTCCTTTTCCTTCTTCGACAAACAAAAAAGAAGCAATTCCCTCACCTCCCTCCTTAAAAATAAACTCAGGAAATTCTTCTAATGAAATAATATGTTAAGCAGCAATTCTATATCTTTCAAGCTTGGTGACCAGGATGTCAGAATCTGCTCTAATCGACTTCCAGATGCATCAAAGACTTTGATAATCTTTAGCTTTAAGAGACTAAATTACTAGAATTTTTAGCCAAAACAAAAGAGAAGCTGTTGCAACAATGGCTAATCACTAGAAAACCCAAATCGTTACCATCTTAAGCTCTTGCTCGCCGCCACTCGAGACCAAAGACACCTCCTTGTGCTTTCCGGGCAAAAGATTTCTCCTTCTAACAGGGTTTTTGGCAGGCTTTGTCAAATCCACGAACCACCCAAGAATGAAACCAATCACAAGGCCTGGAATGTAATTCTGGGGTCTGAAACTCAATCCCAACCATTCTTCCCCTTGCTTCTGTTGCTGCTCCAACATGACAATTCTATAATCATTAATCACTATCAGATCCGCCCAAAAAAAAAAGAAACAAATTATAACCAAAAAAAACGAAAGCTTTGTCCAATTTGCTAAGGATGTGCACGCAACCCAATTCAGTTTTGTCTAAAAAGTTTAATGCTTTTCGCTCCCTTGGAACTAATGAACGCTTGGTTATGAAGAAAGACACCATCTTTTTTGCGGGGACCGGCTCTTGCTTTCACCTTCATGGAATTTCACAGGACCAAAAACACTTTGGATGCTTTACCTTTGGCTGAGGCTGAGCAGAAGAGCCCACCATTTGATTCCTCTTGCGAGGCTGTCGACAGTAATCAGCGACGGACAGTTAATGATCAAACCGAAAGTGGAAGAGATCGCAGGTCGAAGGTGAAGAAAGACCGAAGGTTTCTACGTGCCAACAATTCGTTTTTTCGGTTTCTACGTGCCCAGTAGAACTGGCGGGCCGACGGGCTTGGACAGTTCTCTCGAGCCCAATCCCGCCTACCATTTTTATGACAAATGTGAATTTACTTTTGAATAAATAGAATTTCTCAACATTTTCCCTGATAATGGATAGCTTTCCATTTATATTTTGATATCTCTTAAGATTATATGTTTATGTACGTAAAAGTGTATATCGCCCATGTTGCCAATATCATCCATGCTTTCTCACTAGGCAAGCTTGAAAAGAACGTACAAATCTCGGGGTTTATTGGATTCAAAGAAGCCCATCCACTGATTGGATATACATACTTTAAATTAGTACTGATAAATTTCATTATTTGATTGGTAACTTTTCGATTGTTCAATGCAAATTAGTAGAGACGTCAGCTTCAAAGGTCCTTAAGATGTCTAAGTCCGATCGTGCGACTTAAGAGGCTCGGAAATGCTTTGATCACCTTTTAGTGTACTTGGTTGTGATTAGAAAATTTAATTCCACTCGGTGTTGCTGAATCAATTAACATACGAATATTCTTCTCCATTTCACAAGCATTTAGTAGGTAGGTGCATCCAAGTTCATGGACCAGCCATTTAATAAGAGTGAGACTGCACTTAAACTCAATGCTTGGAAATTGGACCTCACCCTAAGAAGATGAATATCATTTCAGGCAAGCAATTAGAATGCTTGGAAATTGGAGCAAAATCAATGTGAAATTCATGATTTTTTTAACGTTAATAATCATACATAAGATACAACTAGGACAGCAAATTCAAATGTGTCATTTGAACATGAGTTTGAAAATGAAGGCATTCATATTTACTATCACCAAGTAAAATGTTTCTAGTCTTCACATCAAGGATATTCAAAAAGTTGCTTTACATACACATCAGTAACAAGCACCTAATCCATACATGTCTTCATCTTATACAGGTAAAATGGCTTAACGCAGAAAATAAATGCTAAAATGGAGTAGGCTAGATAGAAAAGGGCACCAAAAGGATACAACTCTTTTTTTCTTTTTTAATTTAACTTACACAAGAATGAATATTAAAGAATAAGCCAACCCCACCTTCCATAGTAGCCTCCCCCAGGTCAGTCCTCAGTCCTCCGGGTTGAATTGGGCAAAACAGCCACCGCGCCTGAACAAGTGCACTTCATCTCTAACATACAAAGCTACCTTCAGAAAGTAACTCCTCTGCTTGCTCAAGCACGAAGGATGGGACTCGAGCCACAGTCAAGTGAAGCCATGATTGCAGCAATAGAGGCATGCTCTTCGGTCTGCCACCTGTTCATAGAAAGACCGGGCTTAAACTTCTTGCACTGGACTTTTGGCGACTAGAGTTTCGTTGGAAGATTATAGGTTTTCTTCAGAAACTTGGCAGCTGCTTCATCGTTTCGGTAGCAGAGAACACGAAGAATTGTGTTTGGTTCAGTGGGGTTCCACTGCCCTGATGTTGCTGGTAGTGGAAGCCTAGACTTAGCAGAAGACCCATAATTCTCGAGAGTGGTGCGCCTGAAACGCTCAATAAGAGACTCTGTATCTGTTCGGAAAAGAGGTAGAATGCTTCTTGCAGTGGCAGAAGCCTTATCAATCAATTCAGCAGGTAAACCATCTCCGTTCGCCCAGAACAAGTCCTTCAGAGCTTTGAAATCGTCCTCTATTGTTGGTGACTCCTGCTTAGAGAAAGCACGAGATGGACCTCCAGCAAGCAATACTAACAAGAACCCATCAAAAGAAGCTTTCATAAGACATGTTATAATGCGTGTCCGAACTCTTTCATGCACAGTGTCTGCGATGATCATCAAGTATTTCTCCAGCTCTTGAAGGAATGGCTCGATTCTAGAAGATGAAACTTCACCTAGATAAAGACCATCCCAAAGGACATGGCTTAGATCATGGAATACGATTTTGTAGGCAACCGCTTCACAAAGCTGTTGGATACCCTCCAAACAGGCAGGAGGCGAGAGTTCAAATTTCTTCCCTAGACCATTTGAAAAATCCTCTGTATTAGCGGACTCAGAGTTCCTTAGATGGGTGATTACTCTTTTTTCCACTACCTCCAACTCTAGCCATATTAGCTGCAAGGTGTTTACACGAAGACATAGCTGAGAAACTCCAAAAGATTTGTCACCATTCATTGTCGCGACCTGAGAGTTCCTCTTCTGGATACTCGGTGACTTGTCTTTCTTCTTGCCAAATCCTTGAAACTTGGATCCCACACTACATCTGGTTAGTGCTGGCATTGTGGGAACATATGTATTTCTTGATCCTAAGAAAAAATTGAAGACAGTGGTCATGTTATGATATATCCTAATAATAAAGAACAAGTTATTTGTGAACTTGAGGTTGACTGACCACATCCAGATTTTGCCTTGGTTACATAATACTGAAGACATTTGTCAAGGCCAGTCATCAAGTCAGGAAGCAGTGCCGGATGCATCGGTATCGGAAGCTGGAAATATGCATCTAAAGTTTCATCTATTATCCGCAGCACTTCAACAGCAGAAGGAGCCATTTCCTCTTTATTTGCTAGTGGAGTCCATGTCTACATCATTATCAGAAAGCAAGGAAAAAAATGACATTAGAAGATGAAAAGTGCACAAGAATGAAAGAATGCCAATGTTGAAATTTCAGTGTATAGCAGGAACCAATTAGTAGGGGGAAAATCTAATGCATGTATATGAGGTTTAAAATGCTTGTGATAACTCTGCGATAATAAAACACACGATTCTAACAGAGAAATAGACACATATCCATCAACACTTCATTGTTTCCCCTATTCTAGGTGCCAGATGGGAGGGTAGGCAAGGGAGTTAGGTTCGTGACTCTTTTACTTTGTAAACTCTATACACACATATATGAGGTTCAAAATCCTTGTGTGATAATTCTACAATAATAGATCACATGATCCTAACAGTAATTAAACACATCCATCAACACTCCCTGTCTCCCCTTTTACGGGTATCAGAGAGAAGGGTTGGGAAGGGACTTAGGAAAGTTGTGATCACTTTGTAGTTATTATACATTTAAGCTTCTAAGAGATTGACAAAACTATCAAATCTAACCACTCAAACGAGATTGAATTCTAAGGCAACGGCAAAGCACCTTGTCATAAGCCACCAACATGAGATTGACAAAACATATTAAAATGAACCTATATAGAGTAGGAGAAACATTAATGAAGTACTGCTTCACATAGCAACAGCATGTCATATCTTCTACCAAGCAGTGATCTCACAAGATTGCAGCAATATTTAAGTAAGCAGCATCTTGCCATTCAAATGAACATTGTAAAGTCAAGATTTATCAATACTGATAGCAGACCTAGCATCCTACAAGATTGATCTAAACCGCAAAGCATACCTCTTGTTGCAAAGTCCTATCTACCCATTCCTTCAATCTGTCTATTCTTGTCTTGATCCATGCTTTGACCAGATTGGCTATTGCAGCCTCAGCCTCAAAAGGAGGCATCTCTCGGATTATTGCCTTCCCACCATCATCACAGTCCACAGAATCTTCGACAGCAATTTGCACCAGATCCTTTTCCAGCTTATCCGCTGCTCTCAGCACCAGAACAGCATCTGGTGTCAACTCAGTTAAACCAGATATGAATTGCTTTAGCTCATTTCCATAACAAGCATGAAGTGTGGCAACCGCAACCCCTGCTGCAAAAGGATGCCACTTCTTCAGTATGGGACTGAAAATCTCCTTCTCATTAAGTGCCAGTTCACCCACATCTTTCGCAAGGATAGCAAGCACTGGAAGAGGATTAGAATGCCCTTTTGAGGCTCTCCTGCTTGAATCTGCTTTCTCCATTCTCTGCAACAGAATCAACACAATTCATGTCACAGATGCACAAGAATACAGCCCTACAAGTCAAAAGATTACTATAAAGCTATACAAAGATTTTCTTTTGTCCTACTTTTTTTTTAAGCGATCAATATCTATTGCTTCTAAGGGACGGACAATTAGATTCTGTATAACTTCCTCTTATGATTGATACAATAAATTTCGTCGATATCAAACAGCCCGCATCTCAAGCATGTGTGGTATAAGTATCCTGAACTTAAGTCCAATGTCTCCATGCCATGTCAAGTGACAATATAGTATAGCTTTAGAGCAATGAAAGATGATAGATTTTGATCAAATATCAGCCTTCTATATATTGGACATGCCCTGAAGCAAATTATAATTTATGAAACTTGCCTGAGCAAAAGCAGTGCGCAATGATGACCTAATGTAAGTATCGATCCTGCTGCGAGCTACATCAACTTCTGCTTTCCTCCTCCGGCGATACTCATTTGAAATATCTTCAACTAAAATTCTAGCTGCCACGACACCAAGAGAAACAATACCCTGCATCGCCTCAATGTTACCCCTATCAAATGTGTCATGATAAGCAAGAAGTCTTTTCTCTGCCCAGCCTAATATTGATGTCAATGTAGAGCTCAAAATCTTGGAATACTCCGGATCCTTTGTTGCTTTGGCATCTTTAGCAACTTCAGCAAGCTCAGTATCAGCAGCATAAAGCAAGTCCATTTCCACCTGTCCAGTTGCCACAAAACGGTGAAAAAGAACCCATGTAAAGCAAATATTGTGCAGCATTTGGTTGATTCCAAGGATTCCCCATGTCTTTTTTATCTGCTCCATAAGCTCATCAAATTCCTCGATGATAGAAGTTTCATCATTAACATCAAAGCAAGCTTCTAGAAGCATTTCATACAGTCGAAGATTTAGAGGAATCCCATCTGCCCAGTGACAAGAATCAAGAGACCCATCAATGGTTCTTGCAGCAAGAGAAGTCACAGCGCTACGAAGAACTTGCATAGATTCATTATTCCTCCCTGTTTCTAAGGGCCTATCAAACGCTGCATTAATTATTTGTCGGAGACGCTGTGCAGTCATGTTTGACTTGTCCAGTGGAACACGGGGATAAATAAGGAGACCAGCCTCAAGAACTTTCAGGGTTCTCTTCTGCCAGGCATCATATTCTTGTTGATCAGTAAAATCCGAATTTTTGAGCTGCTGCAATAATTCTAACGGTACGACCACTGATTCAATCCGTCGTCCGACCTGCAACAGAAATAGATGCTTGAATATATGAGTTTGTTGCTGGTCACATCGAAATATAGATGGAAAAGAGTTGTCCCATATATCATTTGAAAAATACGCCCTATAATCATAGATATGCATGTGCACTCATGTCCCTCCCAAGGAAAGGAAATCAAGATGAAAGGGATGGAAATAAATTGTCGCCAAGTGACCAGAAATTATGAGCTATTATCATGCCCACAGAATCACACCATAACCGCCAAGCAACGGAAGCTAAACAATTGATCAATTACCAAAGGAGCACATGTGAAGCAAATTATCTTCCAATAAATAAATAAATAAAAAGAGGACAAAGTCAAGACAGACTAGAAGCAAATAAGAAGGTATTTGGTAAACGCCACCACATAGGACAAGAATTTTCAACTCTTATTCGGCTAAACTATCTTCTTTTTTCCTTGAACAGTAGCTAAGCCTACATTACACAAAATAATAATTAGTACCTAAGTAAATGAAAAAGTAAGCAAGAATCTTCAGAGAAAACTGATGAAATACACGAATTCACAGTGAGGACAAAAAAAACCGTCTTCTAGTTTGTCAAAATAGGATGCTTGCTGGAACCGAATACAGAACCAAGCCCGTCACACCATTCTGTCTCGTGCAAAATCGAGTCTTTCTGCGAAAACTCGATTCCCTTCAAAAGATCAAAGAACAAAAACCATCAAATCAAAATCCATGAACTCTCAAACCGACACCAGATCATCATATTCAATATTCGACAACTACATGAGTAGCATGGAATAGTGACCAACGATCTCCATTACACCGAATTTGCTAATTCGAGATTATCACTGTGATTTGACCAAATCATACAAAAACCATCAAAATTCCAACCTACCACTAAAGACACCCAACACCAGATCAACCCAATTAAGCACAATCACACTCAAATCAGCCGCTGAAAAACGCAATTTACACATCATTCATCAACCAGGAGCACACATTTAGAGGAAATCACCGAAATTTCGAAAAACCCAAAATTCACCTGCCCAGCTGATATCCTCAGAAGCGCTCTCCGGACCCTAGAATCCACGCTCTCCGGGACCCTCATCTGGTTCCTCATCAGCTCACCCACGGTCACCGGCTTCTTCGGCTTCCCGGGGCCCGAGCCCGACCCCGACCCGGGGCTCCTCCTGGAGCCCGAGCCCGAGCCGGGGGATTTCAGCCCCAGCGCCTTCTTCATCTTGCTCGCGGCGGCCGAGGTGATCGATCGCTGCAGCGCCGGCGAGCCCGGCGAGTTCGACGCGTTGCCGTGGGCCGCCGGCGGCGAGTCGGAGTGGGCCGCGGCGGCGGCGGCGGCGGCGGCGGCGGAGGCGTGGGCGTTGGCGAGGGGCTTGGAGGAGGAGGTGCGGCACGCGGCGGCGAAGATCTCGAAGGCGGTGAGGCGGAGGTCGGCGTCGGTGAGGCGGGCGGCGTCGAGCTGGCCGAGCGGGGAGGGCAATGCGGCGGCGGGGGCCGGCGGCGGCGGCGGGGGCGGGGGCGGAGGGGAGGGGGCTTGAATGGCTCCCTCTTGGACTGGCCCAGAGAGAGATCTCTGAAGAGGTGAGCCATTGCTGGATGCAAAGAGAGAGAGAGAGAGAGAGAAGGAAGGAAGGACGGTGGACTATTTACACAGCAGAGCAGGTGTAGAGAGGGAGAGAGAAAGAGGGGGCGGGGGAGGAAGATGGAGATGAGCGAGGGCGTTTTCGGAATTTCGCCCCCGGATATCAAATTTAGATTATTAGTTTAATTTTTTTTTTTTTTTTTTTTTTTTTTTTTTTTTGGGGTGGAAGGATAGGACTGATTGAGTCATACAGAAATTTGTTTATGTAGGGCTACCGTAAGAATTAGATACGTAACGGTTCAAGTCCAGTTTCAAGGATATATATATATATATATAGAGAGAGAGAGAAATAGAGAGGGGATATTCAATTTCTTTTTTATCATTTACTCTCTTCTTCTTTTTTCAAATGTCACATTCATTCGATTTGACTTTTACATCTAAAACTATTCAATATTTAATAGGGATATATATAAGATGACACATTAATTTTTTCATTCTTTTAGATTTTAAATAATAATATAGATTACAGTAAAAGGTGGGTAATTTGATTTTCTCATATTTGTTTATCGTTTTGTGCGACCAAATTGTTCGGTCTCTCGACTCATGGAATTACCCTTTCTCAATTTATTATTTTTAATTTTCATTAGATTGCTGAAATTGCATCTCTACCGCATTGAATTTTGATGTTTGACGTTGATTGAATGCCTTTTTACCAAATAAGCCCCCACATCAATAACTCAAAGTGAACGGGCAAAAAGCAAAATGAGGTTGCTTTCAAGCTTGTCCAACTAATTCATAAACTATTGATTGATAACTTGCATGAGATTTCTTTTCCGAGTGTAGGAAATTGGGATTAAAAAAAAAAGAAAAAGAAAGAAAGAGTGATTTGAATGGTGTTGATTGATTCCTCCGAGTTATTTTGAATCTTGATTTTGTCAAAATCCCAGTTGTATTAATTTCCTTGGTGGTGAAAGGTTCCTACTTCAATTTCCCATTTCATTTTATCATCGAAACTCATTTAGTAGAGTGAGGTACCGTATCATTAAAGTTACATTTAAATACGAAATAAATTTATAAATGAACTGCCTTACATCATCAAGAAAGAAAAAGCAACTCTCATGACCCATCACCACACTGGATTAGGTGATAAATCACAGTCAAACACATCTCTTAATGAATTGCTTAATTTCCCTTAAACTCTTGTCTTTGTCAAGAAGCTGTCATCACCTCTCTCGCCAAATACTACCTCCCATGAAAAATTAATTTAATAGTCCCATCATGATGAGAGAGATGCTGCAGCTTCGGATACAAGGAAACAATACCACATTGAACGATTCATCTTCCTATATCCATCAAATTGGCCAAATTTATGGCAAGTGAATATGAAAATCAGGCACGCAATAAATATCCATTGAATATTGAAGATAATAAATATTCGATCCGATGTTCGTTCAAAAAAGATCATGTTGATCGCCGAGTTTCGTTCGAGAACAATTAATGATTGCCGAATCAGGAGCAACAGGTGACTCTTGAATTACAAATTCAGCTAAAAGCAAGATAACACGTAATTTAAGATACCCGAAGAGTCTCTTATTTTTACTTATGGTAATTACCAAGAATGGTGGTGGTAAGGTGAAGAGAATTGAGTGAAGTCACCAACTAACTCTCTCATGGGCAAGAACTTTAAGGGGGCATCAAGAGTGGAATGAAAGCTGGAAAATCAGGGCTTTAGGCTGGTTTGGCAGTTGTAAAAAAAAACCCCCATGATTGGTGGGGACCAAAAGGCAAAGAACGCTAGAGCACACTCCATAAATTAATATAAAAAAAAGAATTATTCGAATTTAAATAAAAATTAATTAATGAAATGGAGTTGAAAGAGGGAGAGAGATAGGGATTAATTAAGAGACAAAGGGATGTATCAAAAGGTCAAGAGCCTTCAGCTCTAAGCAAAGCAAGAGGTCAAAGAAAGAAGCAAGAGAAACAGTCAATTTCTTGGGACATCATCAGCTTCTATTTGATTTTTTCTATTTTACGTAAAGAAAAGGTAAAATCATTATTAAATTCTAATCATTATACAATTATTATGTATATTATGTATGCGTCCTATTCTCAGTTCTTGGACGCGACAAAAGAGGATGGGAAGCTTCCCCACTTTCACTGTAGTGTCGGCTCTCTTTGGCAAATAAAGTTCGTGGGTTGTGGCAAAGTGGGGTGGTACAATAAATAAAAAATATAAAAAAATCCTGAAAACGTACTTCATGGCACATTTTTCTCCAACGAACCTCGTTCCTTAGGACAAATTTAATTTAAATTAATTTTCTTTACACAAAAACTCTCGAACTTCTATTCACGACACATTTTCCCAACTAATTTTTGTCCTACTTAAAATTCAATATGCTTCAATCCAAATTTGCCATTCATTAAAATGCGTACCTTGAACACATGTAAATTTTCTAGTCGGATCTGTTTTCCTCCATGTCACATTATATTTATCTTATAGTTGTTGGGATATTTGATAGAATGCTAACGATGGATAAATTTGGGTTGGAGTACTAATTTCTGCATTTTTGTGAGACAAAAAATAGGTCGAGGTTTTTACCAAAAAAAAAAATAGGTCGAGGTAATTGTATTATAGGGTACCTATTGAGATTTTGTGGGATAAGAAAATCAGATTGAGAAAAATGTATTATGGAGATCCCAATTTGAGATTATTTTTTTCAAGACAAAAATTATCTGTTTGGAAATTGTTTTTAATGAGAGTATCGATTTTGAATATTTAATGATATTAACTTTAAATGATATACTTTTGTTGATATTAAAAAAAAATTCATCATTTTTTTCCTTTCTTTTTTCCCAATTAGTCAAAACTCTTGCTAAATAAATTTTAAAAGAAAGGGTCTCCCATCCAGAGAACAAGATAGTTAATCACATGTTAATTTACATGTTCAATGACAATTAAACATTAACAAAATGAAACTTTCCACGTATGGACAATTTCTCCATTCTTAAGATGGGTTAATTCACTAAAATACTTCTAGACGAAGAGACTACTATTAACGCTATTAGCCATTATAAAACTACAAAACAAAATAATAATGCAAGATAAATTAAATTAATTAAGGAACGAGTCCATGCTCAAATTTACTGTTATACCACTGCCCATGTGGATGATGAACTCCATGGAATTTTTATTTAATTTTTGAAAGCCAGCCGCGAGCCAGCAGGTGTATTATAATACAACAAATTGACATTATTGGCGTAGATGGTTCTTTGCATTACACTGACAGTCGAATGATTTGGACAGCTGACTTTATTGTGGATTGGCTGTAATTTAATGCTTGGAGATGGTGAAATCGAAGACAACGCACGCACCCCCACATGGTCGTGTCGTGACGACATTCGTTTTGGCCGTAAGCTCAAGGCGCGTGTCGGTTTTTGGCCCCCGATTTTTCGTTTGATTGTCGTTTTGGGGTTTCTCTCTAGTCGGATATGAGATGGCGATCCGTGTTCGGACCCTCTGCATCCGGTCCGTCACAATCGTGCTCGCCTAAATAAGTGCTTGATGGGGGCATGTCATTTTTTGCCCTAATTTTTCATTAATCGTCGTTTGGGGCTTTCCCTTTGTCGCACAATAGATGGGTGTTTGGACTCAATCCGGCGATCGAGAGCGGTCGTGCAATTGGGGTGTCTCTACATCCGGCCAATTGCAAACCGACTCGCCTAAGTAAGTGCTTGACGTGAGACCCACTTTGAAAGATTGTGCCGGTCCATGTCAATTAAGCTCAAGTTGCATGTCATCATTGTCCCGATTTTGTTTAATTGTCGTTCTGAGGTTTCCTCTTTGTTGTATAAGGGATGGCGACCCGTGTTTAGACTTAGTTAGCGATCAAGAGCGGTTGTGTGATCAGAGTGCCTCAGCATATGGTCCTTTTGCAATCCTGCACACCTAAGTAAGTGCTCTATGTGAGACCCACTCGGCCAAAAGATTGTGCCCGGTCCGTGTCAATTAAAATTGAGAGATAAAGAGGTTTTTTCTTCTTCTTTTTTTTTGGTGAAAAGTAATTGTATCGAGCTTTAACCAAAATATACAAACAAACGGCATCGAAACTTACACTCAAAATGAAACAGAGGCATAATGAGTGGAAGGATGCCGAAAGAAAGAAAACAGAAAAGCCAACAAAGGCACAACAACATAACAAGGCCAAAACAATTAAGGCCACAACCAAAGCAAGGACCAACTAACAAAAAAAGGCCACTAGCTAGCCAAACAATGGCAACCCACACCCAAAAGACCCCTAAGAAAGAGTGCAACCGCCCTCCACAAATAGCAACCAGCGAAGTTTTTCGCGGCCAAAGCGAAGCAAACCGAGGCAACAGACCAGCCAGAAGCAAGTCAACCACTCACGCCACAACCCTAGTAGCGAAAAACTCAACAGTGTCGAGCCATTCAACCGTAAACTGCACCCACAAGCAGGAACACTAAGGAACAACAGAATAGAAGAGAAAATACAAGGATCAATCCCCCATCTACGTTGAAGTCTCATGTTCCTCAAGTTATCCTCCACATTTCTGAACGTTAAGGCCTTGTCCTTAACAACTTTAATGAGATGGTTTTTCACGGTCAGAATCACCAAAGTATGGTCTCTAAATAGAATCTCGTTCATGTACTTCCAAATGAGGTGGCAAAGAGCACTAAAAGAGAAGCGGGCAATGGAACGATAGAAATCCTTACTGAAAAGAAACTTCATAGCCTAGCGAAGATTCTCTAACCAAGCCCTGTTGTGCCAAGGGAGGTTGCATCTAGCAGCCCAAAAGAAGGCAAGTCTAGCTGTGATGCAACAATCAAAAAACAAATGATTGACGGAATTCGGCGTCAGTTTGCAAAAGGCACAGAGCACCTCCCTAATCCTGTTGTATGATAAGAGCAACGCCTGGGTGGGAAAACGGTTCTTGGCAATAAGCCAGAGATTGAAATGATATCTCAGAGCCATGACATTGCGAGATAAAAGAGGTTTTATGTATTAACATGGAGTTAATTCAATTTTACCCAAACATTTTAAAGTGATTGTACCACATAAGCTCCTATGATCTAATGTTTCATTTGCAAAACCATACCTTAATAAAAAATTTCTCAAGATAATAAATAATTCACATGAGTTAAGCTACCTACATTGCTAAGATGTCTAACTTTTGTATTTTTGTATTTTTATATCTTATTCTTCTTCTTCTTCTTTTGGGGGGATTGTAGTCAAATGATAAGCTGAGTCAACTTCTTTGTATTAGGTCAAGCCAATAAATAAGATCATAAAGGCAGACCATCAATATCTTGGGGGATTAATAAGGACTTACTTCATACAATTTGAGTCAAAAAGGAGTGTCAAACCAGTGCTTAACTTAGGGTCCGCTTGTTTGAATTAAACCTGTTTTTTGAAAAATTATTTTTGGGTGTTTGAGAGATGAAAAACGCTAATTGATTTACTGAAAATGTTTTACATAGATTAAGGGAAAATGGCTTCTCTTTCTGGTGAAAAAGAAATTATTTTTCCTAAATTATTAAAGAAATGAAAACTATGCATTTTCCTTAGAAATGATTTTCTTTGAATATATTTTCCTTAATAATGAAGTTTTCAGTGAAGCATAATGTGCTTGTTTCAAGGAAAACTTCATTACAAAGTAAGATACTTTTTAGATTTTTTTTTTTTTAGAAAATGTTTTTCGTTATTCAGGATAAGAAATTCATTTTCTTAATTTTAAGCATGCATATTTTCTTTAACAATATATGGTCTTTTGTTGACTCATTATTTTAACAAATCAGACTCGCGAATGTCTAGAGAATTGATTTACAAAAAACCATTTTACTCAAACAAACACACCCCATATCTCTTAAAGTTCAAAACCCTATCGTCTTATTATATGGTTACTCTTGGAATAATGATGTCATTATAATCTAAGTATCAAATGGAAGAGGACCGTGATTAGAACCAACTATGGAAAGGTTGAAGCCCTGCCCTTCATAACCGGTGTCCACCATTCCCATGTTAAAAATGAGCTTTTGAATATCTTTCCTCCAATAACTAAATTTGCCCCATTGGCTACCCCTCCTACATGAGAAGAGGGAGGTGGGAAGTTAGATTCCCCTCTTCTCAAGGGAGTTAGGGGTAGGGGCGTCTAGTTTTAGTCATGGGATTTGACATATGGCAAAAATCTAAGAGTGAGTAGATAATTAGAATAAGATAGACAAAAAAAAAAAGTCTTCCATCATTTTCTAGTACAATAGCTATCCTACCATTCTTCTTATCCAGCCCCTTAATATTACTAAAATCTCCAATGCACATCCAAGGGCAAGAAGCATTTATTATGGCCATACTTCTTAACTAATGCCAGAGTCTTCTTGAAGTTTCAAGGTTTGCATGCACCCCAGTAACTTTGAATTCGACAGCATAGTCAAAGTTTTGTATGTAGGTGTCAATGAAACTTGGATCAACGCAAAGGACTTCCACTTGTAAGTTAATATTCACCAAAGAACCAATCCTCAACTCAACCCAATAGGATCAACATAAAGCATATTAGTGAATCTCATTCTCATTCTCACCATTTCCAACATTCTTTTGTTTATTCTTTTGTTACTAGCAAAAAAATGATGCTAGGATGATGTGTTTTGTTGAGATAAAAAAGGTACCAAACAATCAAGGACATCCCCAATCCTTGGCAGTTCCAATAGAGGCCTACTGTGGCCCTTGGGTGGCTGTATTAGGCTAGCCACCAAACCCATTTTTGACAAACATAACATTATCTAGGATAGGTATATCAATCAAGTTCTCCTTGTCCATCAATTGTAAAGGCTTCTTGTCTCTCCTCCTTTTAGTAGCCCAATATTCTCTAGCCCTCCTTACATACTCTTTTCTTTTTTATTTTTATTTTTTTTTTTGGTAAGGATACATGCCCTTTTCTTTCCACACTTTTACCTTTTTTCTTAGGCCACACTTTTACCTTTAAGCTCAACTTCCATATTTCTTCTTTTACAACCTCCTTCAACAACCCTCTCTAGTTGTCTCAAGGGTAGTTTCTGCATAGCTCTAATGAATAAGACAATGGCTCTATCCCCCTTTTCCTCCACTTCCTCCAACTCACCAACTTCCTCCTTAGGTGGGAACTCTACAACATACACTCAATTTGCACTCTTTATGCCCCTAGAACTACTAGAAATTTTAGATGAATGGATAGATTCATGAGCGGAAAGGCGAGACTTTGAGGCATATAAAAGATTTGGAGAGATGAAATGAGTGTGTAGGGATTGATCATAAGAGGAGCGATATTGGAATTGCATTAAGTTTGTCATAAGGTGAGAGCTTATAGATTGAGTTTCGGGAGGAAGAGAAGAATAAGGAGAATCATAGGGAGAAAATCAACTAGAGTTTGTTTCACTAGAGATATGCTTAAGATTTAAGGGGCTAATAGGAGGGGAACGTTACTTTATGGACATTGAGCATGGTGAGATTAATAGGGATAAATGACGTTCAAATTTGAGTTTTCTTTATAGGGAGACTAAAGTCATAACTAGAAGAGAA
This sequence comes from Eucalyptus decipiens, assembly GCA_014182575.1. Taxonomy (NCBI): domain Eukaryota; kingdom Viridiplantae; phylum Streptophyta; class Magnoliopsida; order Myrtales; family Myrtaceae; genus Eucalyptus; species Eucalyptus decipiens. The sequence continues at coordinate 46,155,175 of CM024611.1, read as the reverse complement.
AAAATCTCCAGACCCAACATCCTTATTTCTAGCGGTGTGCAACTAGATTGATACTATTCGGGAATTGGATTGAATTGCTCGAAAATCATGTCTGGGAACTAGTTTTCATTTGAACTGGTTGGGGAATTGGTTTTGAGTGAATACTTACCCTAGAATTAGATTGAACCACTTTGTTTTGGAATCAATTTTGGAACTGACTTTATAAGTTATAAAGCCAAAACCCTAATTTTTTTTTCTCATAAATTCTAACCTTAACATTCCCTTTGTCCTTTCTCTCTTCATCTTCCTTGCACATCGCCAATCATCATCATCATTGTAGCACCGTTGATTAGTCCTCCCTTAGTCTCTGACTCTCCCACTTCCACCTGTGCTCGTAGTAACCCAAGCTCCATCTCTCTCGTCGTCACCTCTCTCTGTCTCTCTCTCTCCTTATAACAACCCTAGCTCGGTAGCTCCACCTCTCTCTTTCTTTTGAGGCTTGCCAACTCTGATTTGTGACTTATCTTTGTGTCGACATGTGTTGCTAGTTGATTCTCCATCGAAAATAAGGTGAGTATTACTATTAGTATTGACCTGACAAGAGAGAGAATTTAGTGGCAATGAATATGGGGATTGTAGAGGAGATGCTGGTGGTGGCAAGTTGGAGAGATGGTACATCGGCCATAGCCTTAAGCAGAAATGAAAGCATAGAGATCTCAACCATCTTGTTAATCAATAATCAAGAAAACTACCAAATGGGAGCTGAGAGAGACAAACTGTCCTTAGCTAAGGGAAATGACTAAAGGAGGTGAGCAATGGTAAGAGGGGACATGAATGGTCACCGAAAGAGTGAGCAGTGGAGAGGGTGAAGGATGACGACACTTGAGCTACCAATAGAGAACAAGGGAAACAAAGCATATCTTGTGGCAATAGGAGAGTAGCCCGTTGGTGTGAGAGAGATAGGGTGTTCAAGTGGAGATTGGAGAGAGTGATGCAAAGAGTTGAATGAGAACAAACTGAGAGAGATTATACATAATGGAATTTCTAAGGAGAAAGTGAAAAAAAAAGATTCTTGGATAGACTTTGGAACTAAACTGACAGAGTAGGTTCCGTAATAGGTTCCAAGAAAATAGGGTAGGTTCGGTGGTCCAAAAATTAGGAATCAGTTATAACAAAGGAAGTTCCAAATTCTAGGTTTAGACTTATCCACCTTGAAACTAATTACTCCTACTTAATTCTCCCTGGCCTTTTCTTCCATTCCCCCTCCTTTTGACTTTCACCATCCACTTCTACAATTTACCGGTAGGAATTGTGCACATCTAGAGACCAAAACATAGAGTTGAGTCATCCATCAACTTTATAGTTTCGCAACAAGTATTGTCAACATACCCTAATCCATGTACTTTGCATTTGATTCCTTGATACGTAACCGTTGTATTATGTGAGTTGGCAATACATGAGGCTCAATTAGAAACGACTAACTTGTAGTTGAGTTGAATCATCAAATATGGATTCCTTTAGGTTTGCTCACATTGCAATTGATACTGTCTACATATGTGTCTCTTCTTGTCCACGTAGCCAAATGGTAAAGTATAACTATACTTCGAGTGCCTCAAAATCCAATACAAGAAAGAATCATATGAGAATCTGCGTTTTGTAAGTGGAGTGCCTAGATTTACAGTATGTTATTCGCTCAATTCAACGGAACAAGTCGAATTAGTATCAATGTGTAGCAATTACCATGTTGCCAGATTACTTTTTCGGACCGCTCACCGGTCAGAAAAGCAAGCCAAGTAAAACAAAAGGGACAGAGAGACAGAAACAAAGATCAAAGTTTAGCCACAGCTAATAGAAAGGTCCCTGCCCTGAAGTTGCCGGTACTCTTGGGCACATGGCACCCACAGTTCGCAGAGGAAGCGAAACACATTGCTGCTTATCTTTGTAAAGGCCACTAGAAATCCGAAGATGAGCCCCCACCGGGGTTGCGCGAGCTTATCCATATGAACACACTCAGCCACCGACGCAGAGTTTCACATCAGCAGGGGACCACGGGCGATAAGAAAAGCCCACTTTCCCGAATGGAGCATGCACGAAGGGAGGCGGTCCGGAAAAGGGCTCGTGGGCGGTGGCGCCAAAAGGCAGAGCAACTCCCCGCACGCGCCAAAAAATGACCAAATCCTTTTCATCCCAGACGCGACCGATTTCACTTTTTTTTCCCTCTCGACGATGACGATGACGATCTACCCATCACGGTAAACAACTTTAATCAGGTACGCTGAATCAGAAAAGAGAATTATCCGAGAAATGATGTCGGGGGTTCATCTTTCTAATCACGTACGGCTTAATCAGAAAAGAAAATTCCAGGAAATGTTTTTGGTAACTTTTCAAATTACTACGAACGGGAAAGCAAGAGGTGACCCCCACTATCCTTCTTCTGGTATAAGAACCAAAGCTCCTGCTCACCTTGCTGCCATCAAGAATCCAAGAAAGAGAGCTCGTACAGTGCAGAGAGAAGAAACCCTCCGAGGATGTCCGTGCTGGGTTTCGACGAGTTGAGCCTGATCCTCCAAAGGGTCGCCAGCCCAGACCGGAAGCCGTTCTCCGAAGTCTGCAGGCAGTGGCTGCGGGTGGAGGGCCTGAGCCGGGAGGGGATTAGGGTTCTTAAGCCCGATCTGCTGCGTTGCTTCCTGCCCAGGTTCCCGAACTTGGCGAAGTTCGAGTGCTCCAAGGTGCTCACGGACTCCGACGCCGATTTCGTGGCGAGGACGTGCCTGAAGATCGAATCTTTGAACCTCAGCCGCGGGCCGCCGCGCGACGACGCGTCCTGGGATTCCGGCGAGGGCTCGGGCGCCGACGATTTGGGGAGCGATGGGCTGTGTGCGCTGGCGGGCGGGTGCCCGAGGTTGTCGGAGGTTCTGTTGAGGAGGAGGAAGAATGTTGAGGACGTGGGGGTTGTGTCACTGGTTGAGCGTGCCAAGAATTTGAGGACCTTGGATTTGGGTTGGTGCAGTTTGATTACTGATCAGTCTCTAGAGGCGATGGGGCAAGCGAAATGTATCCACACCTTGAATTTGGAAGGCTGCTCAAAGATTTCGGATGCCGGGTTGGCTTATTTGGCGAGCAGGTCTTTGGCAAGGACTCTGAAGAAGTTGGTTCTCGCGAAATGTGACCAGATTACAGACAGTGGGGCTTCGGTGTTGCGACGGTTCTGCTGTTTGGAGGAGTTGAATATAGCAGACTGTGGCCCAAAGGTCACTGATAATGGAGGGATTGCAATTGCTGCTATTAAATCCTTGAGGAAGCTAAATTTGGCGCGGCTGATAAATCTATCTGACACCACTCTCTTTGCGGTTGCTGAGAAATGTGAAAATTTGGCGTCCATTGATTTAAGTGGCTGTGAGCTGATTAGTGGAGCTGGAATTCGCGCTTTTGAGAATCATTCTTGTTTGGATACTCTAGTTTTGGCTAATTGTTACAGTGTTAATGTGCATGACCTAGAGCAGATGGTGCTTGGATGCCAATCTCTGCAAAATATGGTGCTTCCAAAAGGATTGATAATGTGGATGCCGGAAGCAATGCGAGAGAACATCTGTAGACTATGTAGTGTTGACTGGAAATGATGGAGCATGATTCCATAGGTTAGCATAGTTGACTTGCTTATTTGCTAGTCCATATCGATCCTGATTTCTTTTTTGAAGTATCTGAGCAAGCAACTGTACCATATGCCAGACTTTTCCTCCTTGTCTGCAATATACCTGCATAAAGTGATAGTAAATCTTTCCTATGTTAGTGCCCCCTGTCTTTTTGCGTGCTTGGGATGTATGAATTGTTTTCTGCGGGATAATGAAATGCTCCAAGACTTTGCAGAGTTGACAACTTTGTTGATAAAAGTTTTCGTTGAGCATTACATGGTTGAATTGCTAAAAAAAAGATTAGCTGTTTGTCTTTTCAGTTACATGAGGAGTTTGAACATATGCCAACTCCTTTTTATTTTTCACCGAATTTCACAGTTTTTTCTCTAGGCACGGGGTGGGAATTTTTAAGATTGTTTTTGTAGTATGATCTTAGCCAGTTTAAGAGTTTCTTTTGAAGAGTGTATATTAAATTTGAGGAAGTTCTTCCTTGAGTTTTCAGGGAACTTGTGACATTTCTTTACTTAAGCATTTAGTCATTTCTATCAACCAGATCAAGCATGTTACATCATACTGATTCATTTCATCTCTGATTCAACGGTAGAAACAATGACATAATGATATTGGCGATTGTATCAGAGAAATTCCTGAGTCTTCGTTGTTCACGGATGTTATCATGCATCTATATCCTTTGAACAATGAAGTCCTAGAAAGCAAATTGGTAAATGTAGAATTTCTGTTTGTCTACCGCTTCAAACAGTTTATTGATCTTCATGGATGTCCTTATATGTTATTACACGTTGGCTCTTTTGTCCAGTAAAGCTGTTGTAAATTGGTTCTTTCTTATCCTCATTTGATCAGTTCTTGTTTCACCTCTTTCTGGGTTGGCAATTAAATGAAGTAGTTCCTCAGAACACTTACTAAATTCAAATTAGGAAAGAGCTCAAATCTTTCTTCACTTCCTAAATTCAAATTAGGAAAGAGCTCAAATCTTTCTTATTGGTAAAGAGAGTTTATGTCGGCAATGTATGAGAGCCTTGCGATTTGTCACTGACATGTGTACGTGCATCATTTTCTATGAACCAAAGCACAAGCGATTGACTGTATACATTTTTCAGATGGAAATAAGTTTTCTTGCCTCTACTGTGTGATATTGGTACGAGAACTATCGTGATTCATAAATTTCCTTTTACGTGCTCTGTATCGCCTTTAGTTTTTCTAGAGCATCTCAAAATTGCCCCAGGTATAATCAAATTATGATGTACTTTGACATGGATGTCAGTCAGAAGAATCTTCTCTCTTTTTCCTTTTTCTTCTTCTGTTGAATATAACTAGAATGACGCTAACACCAAAAGTTTTCATATTCAATAAGATGGTTTTGGTTATGGATCAGTAAGCATTAGGGTTGAGAAATGATTTGTTAATCATTGAAGGGTTGGATGAAAACCAAGAATGGCAATTTCGGTCTGTTGTCCAAGTTTCATTCACATTGTTAACAGTAACCATGATCAAGCTGATTACAGTTGCTTCAATTTATATAATAGTGCTGAAGATGTTGTGGAACCTCCTCCAATCTGAAGTTGGAGTCTGAAGATGGCAGAATTTGACCAATATTCAAGCTGGTCCTGTAATATTATTTCATGCATGCGCTTGAAGGTGCTGGCTTGATTTTATAGTAGCTTTTCATATTGTACTGCAGGCTGATGTACAATTCTTCCTGCTATTCTGGTAATCTCTCATAGATATGAGCTTTTCCTATTAATATGATACTTTGGCTTTGAAGATGCAATTTATTGCATTATTTTAAAGGAAATAGAAGTTGAAGTTGGAACTGAAGGAGAGAATCACTGGACAATTCAATCGAAGCAGCAGGAGGAGAGAAGACTGACTGTAAATAATGGTATGGGTGAGTTAGCATTATTTAGATTTTCCCGTTTTCAGTTTCCTCTGCCTTTGGTGACTCCTTGCTTTGATTATTGTACTTTTATTGGATTGTCACCTGGACCCTGAGCTGTTGCGACTTTGGATTATCTGCCTTCATCAATTTAATTTGGACTGCCAGATCAAGCATTGACATATTGGTGAATATGGCACAAGTTCTTGTTAGCCTCAAGCATTTTGTTTTGCTTAAGGATCAGTGAAGAGTATAATTAGCTTAGAGGTCTCTGGATTGAAAAATCTGAGGCACGGTCGAATTAGGCACTTCCTAAGTCTAGCGCCGCTCCCCCCCCCCTTCTCACCCTTCCTGCCGCCGACTTGACCGACCTCTTAGGGTCAACTTGTCTCCTCTTAAAAGCAGGAAACTTTTCCAGTTGAGACAGTGCCTTGTTTTTTTCAAAGCTACGATCAATTACTCTTTTCCTTTCGTTGTATTGCACCATTTTTTACTAGAATATCAACCTGTGCATACTGTTGGCTTTCAGTGCAGGTAGATGGTTAATAGACTCCAACAACAAACTCATGTCTGAATTTTCCTTGGATGAGATGATGTCAATTCGTTGTTCATGGACTGGAAGAGATGAAATCTGCACTTTTTCTGTACCTCTTCGGGATTCTCAACATTAAATGGAGGATTTTGCAGGTGCAAAACTATTTCTCATATACCCAGTAAAATACTCGAGCCATCAATGCCGGTTTCACGCTTGCTCTGGTGAAGGAAACTGAGGCTAAAAGTTCAAGAGCGGAACTTGGCATAAGCTGGCCCACTTGAAGGTGAGCTCAAACTGCTCCATGTCAAGGCAAAGTCGTTACTGTTCTACAGCATGGTATCAGCAACAATAATAACCACAATCATCTTGCAACTATAATCTTGTATGCTGCTTTTTCTCGTTTAATCGTGTTGCCTGAGAGAGATCTATTGCGTCTTGTTGGCACCATGACTCTGTTTCTTCTTTTATAATGTTTTGGGCTTCTTTCTTTGGGTTTATTCTTCTCCTCTTTCTTTCTTGTCTCAACGGAGTTTAGAGAGTATATTTGGTTGGTTTAAGGTCACATGGAGATGCTCCATTTCTGCCTTAGTACGCTTCATGCCTCATGCTTGATCCTCCATGTGATTCAGATCTTCGGCACTGAGTAAGTTACGATATAGTCGAGTCTTTCCTAATTCTTCTGCAATATTATGTTCATGCGAGGTTGATCTTGCAGGTGAAATTTGCTGGAGACAGATGCTAGGAGTTGGCTCTTCATCTCCATGGATTAAAGAAGATCTCGGAAAGCGATCTTTAAATGTTTGTCATCTTTCCTTCTTCTTTCACGAGAATTGATACTTTTAAAACAAGAATATGATTCTAGGGATTCAAAGATTTGTATGAACACAGCTCAAATCTGCATCAACACCAGCAAGAATCATTTCCATAGATCTCAAGCTTTACGTGCATAGAACACCGATCACTCCCACTTCATCCAGGATCTTCGCTTCTCAGCCAACGCCCTAATGGAAGATCTTTACTTCTCTGGGACCCAGCAACCATGGAAGCCATAAGGAAGGCTACTGGGGAACTTTGCTCCTCTGGCAATCTCCTTAAAAGTGGAGCCGTCAAGCAGCAACCCTTACCCACCTCCATTTTTTTTTAACTAATAATTGAGATCACCACACCTGCAAGCGCAACCCCAGCACACCGTTCTTCGCAAAAGAGAATCGAAAAATTCTTTTTATCGCAAACGTTTCCAAAATAGGAGAGTCAACTACAGTGTGAGGCCCTAGAAAGGCAATTATTCAAGAAAAATCATTTTCCACAATTGTGGGGTGATGGAATATTGTACATTTGTTAGCGAGATATTTCGACCGAGAGATGTTCATGTCATCTCTCACTTCAGAAGATGCAAAGACGTGTTGAATGTTTTGTCCTCACAGAAGGCATAACGAGCATATGTTGCGTCTGGATTTTCTGAATTCTTACCATCATCTTCCTCAGTCGCCCCTGGCCTAGCAATGAAGAATGGCTCCAAGGGCACTGCGCCATCTTCGTGCCAATTCTTCGCTTGTTCTCCACTAGATCGACCTGCGGAAACCTCTCACTTCATCAACGTCTCATCAAGAAAATCACTCCAAATCAACTTTTACTCGCAAGTAAATTAAAGCAACGACTATATCTCCCTAGCACTCTTACCACATCCTGATTTATGCTACAAAAGCATGAATTTTAGGGACATGAATATAAACCTTGATGAGGGCGCTGGGGAAATTGCAAGGGCATTGGGCCCCACAAGCATAGACAAATCTGTATCTTTTGCCCGGGAAGGCTGGGCTGATTTTGCTGAAGTCGATGCCTCTCCCATGTTCACTTAGGTCCAATGCTGTCTTCAGCTTCCCATGTGGATTCCCATCTGATGGTATGGTGAACCTCCCAATCCTGCCCAAATTGACCATCATCATCATCACCATCGCCGCCATATCAAGGCTTACTTGAAAAGGAAAGTAAATATATTGATTCTGCATAGTGGCCATTAGTGCACCCCTCTTCCTTTGTTAATCAAGCGGGGTTTTGCAAATTGGCCATTAGTTTGAAAAAGAACACTTGGATTCTGCAATAGAATGATTTTGAAGGTGATGGTGCAATTTCTATTTAATTTTTTTTTTCTGTTTGTGAGCTACGATTCCAGGGATAATGACACAAATAATTCCTAAATTTGGCCTAATGTGTGATCCTTGAATGTTTAATTTATGCAACTTAGTTCTTGAACTTTTGATTTGTTCACAATGATCTCTATATTAAATATATTTATACAATTCAAGGACTATATTGAAAAGTTCAGGGACCGCCATATATTGAGCTAAAGTCACTGACCACATTGAATCAATTCAAAATTTAGGGAACACATACATATTGCGTCAAAGTTCATAAATCATTTGTCATTTTTCCATGATTTTATGCTCTTTCTTACATTTGCTCACAGTTTTTATTTTCCTTCTATGTATCTAATGTTTCCATTCTTTATATATTTCAATAAATCGAACGAATATATGCCTCAATTTCACGAGTGCGCGTATTCCAAAGCCGTATACGAAAAAAAGATGCCTAATTTGGGGAAGTACGTCTTGGCCTGCGAACGAGTGAAGGTTTTGGAGGGTGAGCTTGTTGAGAATGGTGGCTTCCCCCTAATGCTCGCAACAGTCGGCGATCGCGGCGACGGCTCGCTCGTCTTCGTCCGTCTCTTCATATGCACTGATCAAGTGAACTGCCACGAACGAAGGAACCTCCACGCTCGTCGCCTTTTCCATGCAACGGAAGTAAAGGAACAGAAATTCTTGTTACATTGACTTCGTTTATTTCACGGAAAATAATTAATTAGAAAAACATTTTTTTTAATCTTCCGTTCTCAAACTGCAGCTTCGCCACCATGGCGTAGCCATCAAAGAGGTGGTGGAAGTTGTAGTCTCCGACATGCGTCATACCGGGACCATTTCTTAGATAAATTCCGTTCTACATGTGATTAAACCTACTAATTAAGACTCTCTAACCAATAGAAAACACCGGAGCTGATTCCAATGCATTTGTCGTGTGTAATAAGTGTGCACGAGACTATATTGTCAACAATGATATTGTACTCCTTTCAGTATATAAAAAACCTTTAAACGTTGTATTTCTAATTATTTAATACGGTGGAATAGCTGAAAGAAGAATTTTTAAAGATATAAGACCACAATTAATCTTCATCTATTGGTACATTACAAATCACACTCTTTGAAGATTTTGTCCGGAAGGTATCCAGAGGTAGTCAAGATAAATCCCAATAATTTACAGTTCGTGACTTCTTCTTCTTTCCTTTTCTTATGTGCTAGGTAAGTTCGCGACTTCTTTGCGAAAATGAAAAAATTTCTCCCCATATACTGATTTCCAGGTGAAACCTCTTCAATTAAGTCAAAGGAAAATCATTCAAATGTTGAAGTAAATTCCAATATTAGCACGCTATAAACGAAACTGGTGGACCTGTAACGACCCTGTCTGATGAGGGAGGGGAGCGGTCGTAAGGGTTAGAGGGTTCATATAAGGAGCGAATTAGCAGGTTTCCGTGATGGGCAATGTGATAGGATGAATTGAATTGCACACATAATAGGGGGAAAACATGTTTGGGATATGTGTGCGCGCACATGAAAATTGGAGTGAATTCATGGAGGCACCTTTTGATGTAACAACAAATTTTGCTTTGAAATTCCAAAGTTAAGCATGCTCAGGGTAAAGAATTATCAAAATGGATGACCTTTAGGAAAGTGCCGGCCTATACACCAAAGGGATAATTCACGAGACTTGGTATAGGATGGCCAAACCAAATAATACATTGAGTGATTAACTTAGGAGGTCACATAGTACTAGGCAAAAAAATAATAGACTAGTGTGAGTGATAGAGTATTTATTTATTAAATTACGTTTTATTTATTTACATATTTATAAGTTAAGGTTTTAGAATAGTTGGTAGTGGTCTAACAAATGGTATCAGAGTCAATTGTAGATTGTAGATTAGTGGCCCCCAATTTAAATTATTCTAGTGTTTGGAAAATATCTTAAGGAATGAATCTAGTGACCAGTGTGGTTTCAGGGGTGGACTTTGGCCTTAATTTAAAGCATGGAAATATACAAATTGGGAGACAAATAAGGGTTTGAAAGATTTGAACTCGCGACATCTCGTAGTTTTACTATTTGAGATTTTATGGAATCACTATTAACTATTCTAAAAATTTTATTTTTTAGATGAATGCATAATTTATTATTTGAATATTTTAACATGTTCTTGTTGTTCTTCCTTTTCATTTCTCTTCTGGAAGCAAATGAAAATTGAATAAAGCTGCTCTTATTATTCAGCTAGTCTTCAAAACAAACAATATAATTTCCTTTTTACCCTTTTCTCCCATATGGTAAGACGATAACAAGCAGAATGGACAGGAAATTTAATTGGGGGACGCAAAAGCATATGAATTTTATCTCATGCACAAACCCACCAGCCAGAGAGGTATCTCTCCTTCGACGACCAACTCGCCCTCCCGCCGGTTTTGCCGGACGCTTGCCCATGCGACGTGATTCCGATCACTCACGGCTTCTTTCCCATTCAACGGTTGAGAAACCGCCGGGACCTGACTCGTAATACTCCGAATGGTCGTTTCTCGAAGATTGCCTCTCACATTCCTCCCAGATTCTTATTTCCAAGAGAAAACCCATTTTCCAAATGATCAAAGCTTTTGGAAGATGCTTTGATAGGGTGTGAAACATAGTTTGGACTAGCTATGAAGTTTATTGAAGCCATGGTAGAACAAACAGAGAGCAAAACGAGTTGAGGGATGGGGAGAAGGGGGGGGTAAGGGAGAGAGAGAGAGAGAGAGAGATTATTGAATGGACTCTATACACATTTATTGAAGAGGGAATCTTGAATGGTGCAATAGCATTCCACTAGAGGACATGGACTTGCGCTAGGCAAACACACCCACATGTCACGGACAAAAAGTAACCATGGCATCAATTCAAAGGATTGCCACATTACTGGTCCAAAGGGGTTTCTTAGAAATGTTAGATTGATGAGGGCATTTGATCTCTACCATTGAATTTGTTTGACAATGATTGATGCCTTTAATCGTTGAATAGATTCAATTTCCACCATTGGATTAATTTGATGAGAATCGATATCCACCACCATTAGATCATCTACGTCTCTATTGTCGAATCGATTAGACACATCCTCTATCATGAGTGTTTCTTGTATAAATAGGGTATCCCTTCTCCTCACTTGTACCATCCACTTTCATTTAAACAACATTCTCTCTCTACTTTCTCTTTTAAGGATACCCTTCCTGAAAAGTGAGAGTGAAACTTAATTAAGCCAACCAAAATGATTTGAAGTCTTAAGTGCTGCACTGTTTGCGATTCATCCCATAGCACATAGTTACCTATCTTTTATGGAAAGTTTTCATGGGTAATGCCGATACAACTTAATTCCTTAAATATGTGCCATTGGATAATATGTGATAGTGCTTTACTAGCATAATAGTTTTTGGGTTACTGTGAGAATAACAGCTTGCCGTGAGCCGCAAATTTTTAAAGAAATGGACCTCATAATAATTTATAATTTCGTTATTTAATTTTTTGTGATATAAATAGATTATTGTTTTCATAGTAGACAAAAGACTATCACCCAATCTTTTTCCTATGTGGTATGTAAGACTGAAATATAATGCAAGTGTTTTCCTTTTTTGCGCTGTGAATAGCCGTCACAAGAAGATAGTCCTACCTCCTAAATAATTCTAGAACACCACGTCCCCTAGATAATTCTAGAGATTACAATAATACTAGGTGTAGGCCACGATTCTACTTTCTTATGCATGTTTTTTTCAAATACTCCCCCTCATGAACTACTATTTTCTTAATATGGATTTAGCAACCATGCGAAGTTCCTTTCGAAACTCTTCGAAATTTGCAATGTCAAGTCCTTTGTGAATATATCTACAATTTGATTACTTGTCTTTACGTGTTTTTTTTTTTTTTTTTGATGACTAAGGATTTGCGGCCTTTGTTGGACTTACGCCCTGGGGTACCATTGAGCATACGCCCTGGTAGTCACGTCAATACCTTGGGGGGACTGGCCCAGCATCCCACCACTAGGGCCCCCACTTAAATTGCGATAACAACAACGTGATTCAAACATGCGACCTCCGGGATGAGGGCGCCAAGCTCTCGGCAACGCGGCTGCCCACGGGTGGGTGTCTTTATGTGTTTCATCTCTATCTTTCTCAACAATGTTTTTATTTTTATTTATTCATTTATTTATTTATTTTTACGCAAGAAGTGATAATGTACCTCTACACGCAAGCTTCTAGTGAGAAAGATTGGGTTCTCCGCCAGTTGTCTATGTGGATGGTCATTTGATTATCATCACGGGGCATTGAATAAGTTAATGTGGAGCCTTGATAAATCGCACAAACGACGTACTTTCTTAAGCTACCATTGTCGCTGCTCTCTACTCGATTGCCGTGGTTGATAGCGACACTACTAATTGCTTCTTACTACTCAGCTTTATATTTCCATCCATAGGCGTAGAGACGTGTGCAATCAAGCATCTTGAACTTCTCTAGAAGATTCCGTGCATACTTTTGTTGACATATGGGTATCTCTTCTTGATTTGGCATGCCTTTGGAAATACTTTTGGGGAAAATCTTTAGGAAAATGCGAATATCTTTGAGCTAAAAGTATTTTCCAAAATACAAACTGTGTTTGGTAAATTGTAGTTTGAAAGGCCTTTATGAAGTACTTTTGAGCAAAATGGTGTTTGGGAGACAAATGACTTTTGTGATAAAAAAAAATTATCAAAAGAAAAATAAAAAAATTTGACCGACAAGGGTAGGCGGCTGCCATCGGTGACCTCCAGCGACCCCAGATCTGGGGCGGTGAGGTCACGCACGTCGCATGACGCCACCTCGACCTCCGGTGACCCTGGATCTAGGGCGGTGAGGTTGCGCGATGCCGTCGTGACCTCCGGTGACCCCAGATTTGGGGCGGCGAGGTTGTGCACGTCGCACGACGCCACCTTGAACTCTGGCGACCCTGGATCTGGGACGGCAAGGTCGCGCGTGTCGCGCAACGCTGCCTCGACCTTTGGCGACCTAGATCTGGGGCATTGAGGTTGCGGGAGGACCTTGTTGCCTCGGATTTGGGTCGCACGACCTCGCCGCCCCCAGGCGACCCTGCCGCCCCAGATTTGGGTCGTGGCGACCCAAATGGTGTAGCGGTCGCGCCACCCCTCGGCATCGGTTGCGCCACCCCTCGGTCATCTGGGCGACGGTCGCCGGCGACTGCTCGCGGAAGAAGAAGAAGACGATGAATAGTGAGGCAACCCCTCAACTTAGCATTTTTCGGTAAGCTGAAAGCCCAAGGCAGCCCCCAACTTGCCTTGGACTTTTAGCCTTTGTGAAGCTAGCATTTGGGGAATAGAAACCCAAAAATAAATAAATGCCAAATGGGCTGGCATTTGCCCAAGGATCTTGAGGCCTCTAAAGGGCTTTGGGAAGTGGTTCCCAAACGGAGCCTTGCTCACCTTGGGTCCTAAGTAGTGTTTTAGTTCTCCAAATTCCTTCATGTGAAATTGTATAGAGAGGTTGGCTCTTATTTAATATATCTCGTCTTCATAATCTCTAGCAGAGATTAGATTATCCATATAAATTAGAACTTTTGCAGCCTTTCACGTTCTTCCTTCACAAATAGGTTTGAATCTATTGGTGGTATTGAATAGCCACTCTGCATTATGCGATACTCTCATGCCTCATTCCTGGAGCTTACTTCAAACCATAAAGCACTTTTTTAAATATGCAGACATAACTTGAATAAGCCTTACTTTTAAAATCGTTTGGCTACTCCACCTATATGATTTGATCTAACTCTCCAAGCAAGAAGACATTCTTTACATTTATCTGTCATTTCTTTCATGCCTTACTTGTCGTTAGTGCTGGTAAGACTCTTAACTGTAGTAACATTTATCGCTAGGCTAAAGGTTTAGTCATAATTTAGCCTGTACTTTTGAGAAAATCGTCAACCAACTTTATATCTTTCTATGAACTCTTTTGGTCATTTTTAAGATCTTAGGCCCACTTGCAAGGTTGAAGGTGTATCTCTTTACATCTTGACACCGAATTCCATGTCTCATTCTGATTCAAAGCTTGAATCTCTTCTTCCATAGCCTTCCTCCATTCTACCCCTTGTGAGGCCTACTCATACATAAATGACTCTGATATTTCAACATCTTCAGTCAAACTTGCATTTGCATATCTATGATTTAGTTTCTTTTGCCTTATCGACCTCCTCATATGAGGTTCTTGCTCTTCAAGTTCATTTATCAGACTTGGTTGAAGCTCTTTTGTTATTTTTGGACGTATAACTATTCGCCATAGACTCTTTGATTTTTCTGGCGGGCGTGCTTCAACTTCTTCTGCAGGTTCACTTTCAATAATTACTTCTTCGATAGGCTAGACCTTGCCAGACCCATTACCTTGTTCCATTCTTTCTTTATGTCTTCAATTTGTTTTGAATCTAGTAGTATAACTGTTTGTGATGGCCACCACAATGATGCCTTATCGAACATCATGCTCTTGGAATTGTAAAACTACATTGTTGTAAGATTGCGACACTTCTGCCCTTTCCTTTCATCATCATAACCCACAGATATGTAATGAACCACCTTATTATCAAACTTGTTCATAAGCAATGGGTACGAATGCTTAACATATGAATTTTAATATCTGAAGTGACTCACCATGGCTTGCAATTCCACATCTTCTCATATTGTGTCATAAAACCAAGCTTTGGGTTGGGGTAGTCTATTAACTAAGGACGTGAATGATAACCATTATAGCCAAAAATTGATTTCTAAAAGAGAAATAGATTTTTCTATTTCTGTTTCTAGATGAGTTTCTAAGCAAAAATACTCGTTTGATAACGATACAAAATTACTACTCTAAAAATAGAAATTTGTTTAATAACGACACAAAATCTCCCTTTCGGACGGCGGTGACCGGCGGACGGTGGCGGTGGCGGATGGCAGTGGCCGGTGACTGGCGATCGATGAATGGGGTGGCGGCAGCAGCGGTGGACAGCGGATGACGGCGAATGGCGGACGGCGGTGGTGGCGGCCGGCAATTGAGGTAGCGGTGATCGGCATACGGTGGTTAGCGGCGACGGATGGACAACCGATTCATAGTAAGGACGAATGATGAGAAGAATTTTTACTTCTCATTTATGTTTCAAAAATAGAAAAATAGAAAATTTTTACTTCTGATTTTTATTCCAAACCTATTTATGAAACAAAAATCTATTTCAGAAATAGAAAAATGAAATAATTTTATTAAATGAATTTTTATTCTAGAAACAAACCTGGAATAGAAAAATTATTTCTGGAACATAAATTTTGGTTTGTCATGCACCCCCAAGCGTGTGCCTTCATACACTTGATCCAAAACCATGGTAGAACTTTGTTAGCATAAGGCACATTCCTACATGTCCTTGCTAGATGTAGGTTCTTTCTCTTGGCAACTGCATTTTGTTGTGTTATATCGCGATCTTCCTCGAGGTGAACCACCAAGGGAAAGCTATGGATTACTATGTCGGCACAAATGGTTACTTATCAAAGAGATGGTGCTATCACCTAGAGTAGACTCTCCCAAGCCCTTATAAATCGCAACTTGGGATTTTAACCAAATCATTAAATATGAAATTCAAATTTATTTTGGAGTATCTAGTATTTGTGTGAACTAGAGATACATAGATACAGGGACTTGATTATTGTAGATTAATCTGAGGCTATTTCAGTACATTTTTTCTTTATTTAAAATATGTTTTGCAAATAATCTTTATTAAATTTAATTCTAAATCACTAACATGTAATGGCTATTATGCGGGTATGTAAGTAATAAATTAACACTAAAGAAATTGTAAATAATTTGCGAAAAATTAGAGAACTCAGAATAAATTAAGCAAGGTTAAGCAACGCCTCATTATTGAGCCCTAAGACAGGTCCCCGTGCGGAAAGTATAAACACCAATAAATTTAACTCATGGATATCTTAAGCACTAAATCTGAACGCGCTCGAAAAACAAAACATGATTAAACTCTTCTATAAAACATGAATGCAGTACAATGTGATCCAGAAAAGTTTTACATACCCTAAAGGACTAGTGAAGAGTATAATTAGCTAAGAGGTCTCTTGATTGAAAAATCTGAAGCGCGCTCGAATCGGGCCCTTCCTAAATCTAGCGTTCCATTCTCTCGTCCCTCACCACTATAGACTGACCTCCTAGGGTTCACTTGGCTCCTCTTAAAAGCAGGAAACTATCCAAATGAAACAGTGTCTCAATTTTTTTAGTTACTGTCGATTAGTTCTTTCCTTCTGTTATGTTGCAGCAGATCGAGTACAATATTACGATGTACGTACTGTTGGGTTCCGGTGCTGGCAGACGATTTGGTTAATGTATTCCAACCTTGAAATCATGTCCGATTTTTCTTTGGATGGGGCGATGCCGGTTTGGTGTTCGTTGACTAGAAGAGATGAAATCTGCAGTTGCTCGTCACCTCCTCAAGACTATCAGCGTTAAATGCAGTTTTTTGCAGGTTTAGAACTATTTCTTATATACTTGAATCATAGGCAAGCCATCCGTGCTGATTTCACCCTCGCCCTCATGAACAAATCTGAGGCTATAGTCCAAGAGTGGAACTCCGCGTCAGATGGTGAATATCTGTATTAGTAACAACAAGAATTGTCGTGCAACTATAATCTTGTATGCTTATATTTTCCTTTTAATCGTATTGCCTGAGAGAGATCCACTGCGTCTTGTTGACCCCATGACTTTCTATTTCTTCTTCTTCTTCTTCTTCTTCTTCTTCTTTTAAATATGTTTTGAGCACCTTTCTTTGGTTCATTATGGGTTTCTTCTCCTCTTTCTTTCTTGTCTGTGCAGTACGCGAGAGAGAGAGAGAGAGAGAGAGAGAGAGTCAGTGTGGTTTAGAGAGTTGGTTTGGTTGGTTTAAGGTCGTCACGGAGATGATCCGCTTCAGCCTTAGTGAAGGCGCTTTGTGCTACATACTCGATCCTCCATGTGATTTAGGTCTTCGGCACCAAGGCACCAAGTAAGTCGCGATAAAGTGGAGTCTTTCTTAATTCTTCTGCAATATTATGTTCATGCGAGGAGATCATGCAGGTGAAATTTGCTGGAGATAAGATGCTAGCAGTTGGCTCTTCATGGCCATGGGTTGAAGAAGATCTCGGAAAGTGATCTTTAAATGGAAACGATCTGCTTCAGCCTTAGTGAAGATGCTTCGTGCTACATGCTCGATCCTCCATGTGATTTAGATCTTCGGCACCAAGTAAGTCACGATATAGTGGAGTCTTTCTTAATTCTTCTGCAATATAATTTTCATGCGAGGACATCTTGCAGGTGAAATTGCCGGAGAAAGATGCTGGCAGTTGGCTCTTCATGGCCATGGGTTGAGGATGATCTCGGAAAGTGATCTTTGAATGTTTGTCATCTTTCCTTCTTTTCACAAGAATCTATACTTTTAGAACAAGAGTCAAGGGTTTCAAAGATTTATTTGAACTTGACACAGTCCGGTTCACGACATAAAGAGGACATGACATATATTAACTCAAAGTCTTGAACCAAAAATACACAACTCAAACCTGCATCAATACTAGCAAGCATCATTTCCATAGGTCTCCAGCTTTGCATACTAAGCAAATTCTACTTGAACATATAGAACACCGACCACCACCATTCATCAATGATGTCATCTTATTAACGAATACCCTCATGGAAGATCTTTACTTCTTTGGGATCCAGCAACCATGGAAACCATAAGGAAGGCCATAAGGGAACTTTGCTCTGGCAATCTCCTCAAAAGTGGAGCCATCGAGCAGCAACGCATACCCACCTCCATTTTTCTCACTAATCATTGAGATCACGACACCTGCAAATGCATCCCCAGCACACGCTTCTTCACAAAAGAAAATTGAGAAATTCTTTTTATGGAAAAAGTTTGCAAAATAGGAGGATCAACACATTGTGTGGCATTAGAAAGGCAATTATTTCAGAAAAATTATTTTCCATAATTTTGGGGGGTGATGGAATATTGTACATGTGTTAACGGAACATTTCCAGTAAGAGATATTAATGTCACTATAAGAGTTTTTTTAAATTGAGATTGTAATTTATCATTATATGGGATTGATCTAATAAGGTAAGATATAAAGATTATTATTATGTCTAATATGAGATTGGATAGTGTGGGTCAAGTAAAACCTAACCAATGATGAAAGGTCTCATGATCAAAAGTTTTACAAATAGTGTTCAAGTCTCTCATTTAACCCTAAGGACACATATAACCTCACATAAGGAGAGAGTGAGGGGTTGTCTCATTGAAGCTAGTGTTAAGGAGTGCAATGGAGGAGAAGGCTAGAGCTAAGGGGCCATCGTCATTCCATATTAAGAATGATGAACTCCAAAATAGATGCGCAAGTCACTTCCTCTCCATTATTATGTTCTAGGATCCTGGATATAATTATCTTAGGGTGCTGATTTCAAGGCTTATATGTGGTATCTGAGCAACTATAGTCATAGGCTAGAACGTATTGTTTTTGCTTGCTTTCAGAGATTTTATTCCATGAAAATTGATTTTGATTGTATAAACAAAAATAGCTTGTCGAGACGAGCATTTCGAGCAGTAGAACACCTCCAAGAGATGCCGCAGGCGCTGCCACTGTAGTGATGCACGTGTGGCCACGTGCAGGGTCTCCCAGGCACACACTACATCAACATGTGACACAGGTCGACCTGGATAGACTGAGCAACTAGACCCGAGATCCGACCCCTTGAACCGAATTGACCGGGTGACCCGATCCATTGACTTAGATTGACCGGGTTGGTCCATTGATTGACCCGACCTGTGATCCGAGTCATTAACTCACCAACCTAATTCATCATTGTTTGATCGCTCATTTTCGCAACAATTACGTTCTAGAATTTTGGCTATGATGATTTTAAGACTTACAGTCACCTCCCACTTCCGATGATGCAAAGACATGCTGAATGTTTTGTCCTCACATGAGGATTAATGACATGTTGCGATTTGGATTTTCTGAATTCTTACCATCATCTTCCTCTGTCGCCCCAGGCCTTGCAATGAAGAATGGGTCTGACGGCACGACGCCATCTTCATGCCAATTCTTCGCCTTCTTCTTCACTAGATCGACCTACCGAAACCTCTTAAATTCATCAACTTCTCATTAAAAAAAAAAAAAAAAAAAACTTGAAGATCAACTTCTACTTGCAAGTAAATAATGCAACAAAGCGCTGGCACCACATCCTAATTTATGCTACAAAAGCAAGAATTTGAGGGGCATGAATATCAACCTTAGTGAGGGCGTTGGGGAAATTGCAAGGGCGTTGGGCCCCACAAGCATAGGCAAATCTGTATCTTTTGCCCAAAAAGGCAGGGTTGATATTGCAAATGTCGATGCCTCTCCCATGTTCATTTGGGTCCAATGCTGTCTCCAGCTTCCCATATGGACTTCCATCTAATGGTATTGTGAACCTCCCAATCCTGCCCAAATTGACCATTATCATCATCATCACCATCGCCACCATCATCAAGGCTTACTTGAAAAGGAAAGTAAATATACTGATTCTGCAAATTGGCCTTTAGTTTACATCTCTTCCTTTGTTAGCTAGGTAGGATTTTGCAAATCGGGAGTTTGAAAGAGACCACTTGGTTTCTGCTACAGAATGATTTTTGAAGGTGATGGTGCAATTTGTACTTCTTTTATATGATCGTGAGCTATGATGATTCTATGCTCTTTATTGCATCGGACAGGCTTCTACAATCATTGTGATGGATATAGTTACTATTTTTTTTTCCAAATAATGTTTAGTTCAACTTTAAAAAAATGCTCACAATTTTCCCTTAAAAACGTTGAAAGAAAAAAAAACAAAATTAAGTCTAATTTCTATAATTTTGAAAGAACTATACAAATGATTCTGCATTTCAATATTCGGTTGTTTTCAAAAATATTTCGAGTGAATAAATAAAAGTCAAATATGGTGTGCTATAAAAAAAGGAAAGAAAAAAGTAAAGTTGGTACCAAAAACAAAAGAACAACAGGTCAATGAAACTCGTCATATAAAAAAGGAATATATTTTGAAGAAAACAGGGTTTTTTCTTTTAAAGAACAAAGGGTCATCTCGTGGGTACGTGAACAAGAATTACGATGATAAAAAATTTGGCCCGAAATATCCCAATAATCACATATCTAATCGATCACTAAGTTCCTTACATCTGCTCACAGCTTCGATTTTCGTTCTATGTATCTAGTATTTTCATTCTTTATACCATTATCCTTATCTCAAAAAATCGAATGAAGACAAATATATGAGCAATTTTAGGCGTGCGCGGATTCTAAAGTAGTACACAGAAAACACACCTAGCATCAGGAAGTACATCTTGGCCGGCGAAGGAGCGAAGGTTTTGGAGCCTGAGCTTCTCGAGGATGGTTGTGTCCCCATAATGCTCGCAACAATCGGCGATCACGGCCACGACTCGCCCATCTTCGTCCGTCTCTTCGTATGCATTGATGAAGTGAAACGTCATGTACAAGGGAACCTCCACACTTGCCACCTTACATGCAGCAGAAGAAAGAACAGAAATTCTTGTCATACTCATTATTTATCTACAAAAAGGGCATGTTTGGTCCTTTAAAATTAGTTAAAACGCATATCAATGATAACTTAAAAAAGAACTATATTCCAGAAAGTTTAGAAATATTCATTTTTTTCGAAAGCACGATAATGATTTTAAGTTACTGCCTCTATGGCACTCTTTAACATTTTGTTGCACAAAATGAATTTGAGAGATATAGAAAGCTTACGATTTTGCCGCTGGCTTTACACATAACATGCACGAACTCTTTGGATTCTGGGTGCCACTCAAACGCGTACAGCGGACCGAGCTCGGCCTTGAGGATGTTTTTTACGCTGTACCTCAAGGGCATCTCCGGCACGACGATGTAGTGCTCGGTAATGGCGAACGAATGGACCCAGCCGGGTTTGGGGCCACCTTGACACTCCACTCTCCCAATCACCTTCCGCTCATTTGATCCCCGCTCCATCCTCACCACCAAGTACCTTGAGTTGATCAAGTCCGGCAACACCGTTAGAAATTCAGTATCAGTCACGATCGGATGAGCGGATTGTAACTGACCCCCTATGGAGTCGGTGTACTCGAACTTCCCTAAGGTCTCAAGCGTGGTTGGGTCGATGATTATCGACCCTTTTTGTGTCTCCGTGAGGCAAATCACTCGTCCATCTCCGAGCTCAAAGACTCCTGTATTGGCATTATCAGTCAAAGACGCCCCAGAGAACAAGCCAGCAAGTTCGCCGATATAGGATGGGAAATTGTCTGCCTTGGGGACCTCAGAGAATTCTCGGTAGATTAGCTTATTATGCTTCATTGCGGCCTTGTATGCTTCGGATTCGATCTGGCGGTGGCCAGCGATTATTCTTCCATTCTCGAACTGCAGCTTTACCACCATAGCGTAGCCATCAAAGAGGTGGCCGAAGTTGTGGTCTCCGACATGCCATAGACCAGGACCATTCCTTAGATAACTTCCGTTCTACATGTGATTAAATCAACTAATCAGATTCTCTAATCAATTGAAAACACCGGAGCTAATTCCAATGCATTTGTCATGGACAATAAGTATGCACGAGACTCTAGTGTCAATGATAATCTACTTCTTTCAGTGTATAAACATCCTTTAAACGTTGTATTTCTAATTATTTTACACGGTGGAATAGCTGAGAGAAGAATTTTAGAGGTTGTAAGACCACACGTAACCTTTATTCATTGGTAAATTACAAATCTTACTCTTTGAAGATTAACAGAGATCTTTTGATCATTTCCTCGCCGTTCTTCCCTGTCGTTTCTTTGATTGAAACAAAAGAAGATTGGATAAAGCTGCCCTTATATTTAGCCAGACTTTAAACAGACAAATAATTTCCTTTTCTTTCCTATTCTGGCACATGGCAAGATGAGACCAGGCAGAATGGACACGAAATTTGATTAGGGGACGTGAAAAGATATGACTCTTGTCACATGCACGCAAAAACATGACTGAGATTACAGAAAATCGCACACAAACTCACCAGCCAGTGAGGTGTCTCTCCTTCGACTACCAACTCTCCGTGCCACCGGTGTTGCCGGACGCTCGTCCACGCGACGTGATTCTGGTCGCCCAAGGCTTCTTTCCCGAGTGATGGCTGAGAGACGACCAGGACCTCGTTTGCAACGTTCGCGATGGTCAGTTTTCGAAGGTTGCCTCGCGCGTTCATCCTGAACAAATTCTTATTTCTGAGGGGAAACCCATCTTTCAAATGATCAGAGCTCTTGGAAGATGCTTTGATAGAGTGCAAAACATAGCTTGGACTAGCTATGAGGTTTATCGATGCCATAGTAGAACAAACAGAGAGCAAAAGGAGCTGAGAGAGAGAGAGAGAGAGAGAGAGAGTTTATTGGATGGCTTATCTAAGAGAAGTGACTGCTAAGACGATATATATTGTGTGTGGGTGTGTGAGTATATATATAATATAGCATTATTGATGCGGGAATCTTGATCGATGGAATTTCATTTCACAAGATAATGTGGAGTTAAAGAAAATATTAGGTGGGTATGACTTTTTATATTAGTAATGAGACAGTTTACTCATTGTGCATCATGTAGCTAACCCTGTTTGTTTGTGTTTCTTTTTTGTGTTTTTAAACACTTTTTCTGTTTTTTGTTCCTGGGAAAAAAGGAACAGAAACGCGTTTGGGTGCGTTTTTGTTCCTTTTTTTTTGTTCTTTTTGTTCCCAGGAACAAAAAAGAAACAGAAATAAGAAACACAAATTTTGTGTTTCTTATTTCAAAACACATTAGAAACACTTCTTATTTTCTTTTTCTTTTTTTTTTCTTCTTTTGGCCGGTCGCGGCCTCGGCCATGGCCGGCGGCGACCGGCCGGCGACGTGGCCGGCGGCCTCGCCCGCCACGGCGAGGCTCGCCGCCCCGGCGAGGCTCGGCCGCGCCTTGGCCGGGCGAGCTCGAGCTCGCCCAGATCCGGCGAGGCCGAGCTCGCCCGGCGGCGGCGAGGCTCGGCCTCGCCGAGCCACCTCAGTCGGCGTCGCTGGCGGTGGCCGGCGAGGCCGAGCCTCGCCCGCCGGGCGAGCTCGGCCTCGCCGGGATCCGGGCGAGCTCGAGCTCGCGCGGGCCGGCGAGCTCGATCTCGCCCGAGATCCGGCGAGGCTCGGCCTCGCCGGCCACCGCCGGCGACGCCGACTGGAGGTGGCTCGGCGAGGCCGAGCCTCGCGCGCGCCGGCCGCGGCTCGGCCTCGCCGGATCTGGCGAGATCGAGCTCGCGCGGGCGGGCGAGCTCGATCTCGCCAGATCCGGCGAGGCCGAGCTCGCCAGGCGGCGGCGGCGAGGCTCGGCCTCGCCGAGCCACCTCCGTCGGCGTCGCTGGCGGTGGCCGGCGAGGCCGAGCCTCGCCCGCCGGGCGAGCTCGGCCTCGCCGGATCTGGGGCGAGCTCGCCCGGCCAAGGCGCGGCCGAGCCTCGCCCGACCACGGCGAGGCTCGGCCTCGCCGGGGGCCGGCGAGCCTCGCGCCGTGGTGGGCGAGGCCGTGGCCGGTCGGCGCCATGGCGGGGCCGACCACCGCCAAAAGAAGAAAAAGAAAAAAAGGAAAAATAAGAAAAATAGAAAAAAAAAGAAATACAAAAATTATACAAATTTTACCAAACGTGTTTTTTTGTTCAAAATTGTTCCCAATGCAAACACTTTTTTCTATTTCGTTCCCAACAATTTTTTAAAGAAACGCAAAACAAACGCACCCTAATGGACACACCTTGTCAGAATTTTTTTGAACTCTTTCCCTTTCGCAAAAGAGGGGAAGACCCTAACCTAGGCTGGTCAGACGAAGATGACAAATCGAAGCCGCTAAAAAGGCTTTGGGATGCGACAGCAAAGGCGAAGGTGTAGGTGCAGGCTAAGGCGGAGCCGGAGGCAGAGGCATGCTTGAGATCAGAGGCATAGAGGGTTGTGAAGAGAGGTAGAGAGACAAAGCAAAGTGGAGGAGGGAGCGACAGAGTAGAGTGTGGTGCATTTTGGTTGTGACAAATGGAGAGAGAGAGAGAGAGAGAGAGAGAGAGAGATTAAAGCGAAGGAAGGAAGGAGAGAGCAGAGCAGTCGTGCAGAGGAGGGACGGTGAGAAAAAAGAGAGACAGATTTTGTCAGTAAACAGAGTAAACGACGAAGAAACAGAGAAAGAGAAAGGGAGGGAGTTCAAAAAATTCTAACAAGGTGGGTCCGACTAGATATGTGACATGCAATAAGTGGACTGTCTTACCATTGACGTGAAAAGTCAGACCTACTTAAAATTTCCTATGTGATTTGCGCTTTATTGGGTGGACACAATATCTTTTAATGCACACAGGGAGGACCTAATACAAGAATCATCTCATGATTTAAACGCAGAAATGAGGAAAGACATTTGCATTAGCTGGCTAGTTTTATGATGACAATGGCAATGGCACAACCCTAGAGGAACTGACTGTAAAAGGTCATGACATGAGATTTACAGAGGCCCCTCAGATCCAGTGGCGGTGGCTCTGAGAGAGAGAGAGAGAGAGAGAGAGAGAGAGAAATTGGCAGTCGAGATGGAGACGGCCTTGAGGGAATGAACGAGAAGGGTAGGGGGGCTCAGTGGTGGGATAAAGGAAGAGAAGGGCCAATGAGAAAGAGGTAAAGGGAAGTTTTGAAAGATAACTGGGTTTGATCTAGGACACTTAAGGATACGACAGTGTATCACACAATTGTTCAACCATTGATAAAAAATTCTCACTTCCATAATAAAAATTATTTCGATTCCGACTCCTCCGTGAGACCACCATTTGGTATAGAAAATCTTCTGCTTGAAATCTCAGGTTCTTTTCATCCTACGGGTTCAGAGCACCCGCACGGAAGCTCGAATGGTTTCTTACGTTGTTTGGAATTTGATTAGATACTGTTTTACTTGGATGGGCTTCGGGTTTGTTGCATCGCAACGTTAGCGTTTCCGCCACCGGAATTAGGATTTCTTTGAACCTTTATTTATTTATTTATTTATTTTTCATATTCCATTCTCTACAGGGCTTTCTTTTTGTGAGGTCCCATGCCTCGTGTCTTACGCTTGATCCTCCACGTGGGTTAGATCTTGGACACCAAATTTGTCAGGGACAACCCGCTAGAATTTGGCTCTTCATGGCTATGGATTTCCCATGATTTCTTTTTTATGGTTTATTTAGGAGAATATATATATGTTTAGCAAGTGGTGAAGTCAGGACATGCATCATCACGTGAAAATGTCCTTTTTTTTTTTGACAAACACGTGAAAATGTCCTTTCAATCTATACGATGTTTCATGGCGAATGAATCCAAATAGGACACATCATCGTTATGATTTTGAAACACACGGATGGAACAGGTGAACATATTTTAGTGGTTTCGTAACTCAAAAATATTGTGAATCTGCACCTAAAGTCAAAACTGTTCAAACATCCATATTGATTTAAAAACAATTAATTGGCAATTGTTAATTTTTTTTTTTTTGGTTTGTTTTTTTGCCAATTGCTAGCGTTGATCATAGGCGGTGGTTGGTGAGGGTAAGCTCCAGCGAGGGCCCCATTCTAGGTTGGGCAGCCTCACCCTCACCAAATTTATCGAGGAGGGCCCCTACTGGTGCTCAACCTAGCCCAAGCGATCCGTATCATGAAAAGAAAAGGGCAAAAAGACTAATGGAATCCCATCCCTGTGTCTCTAGTGCTTCCCTTTTTCCTCTTCAATAAGCTGCAGATATTAGGGGTGAGCAATGATCTAGGGTCAACCCTAGGTGGACCCTAGACTGACCCTGGACCGGCTCAACCCTGCCGATCTTGGTCCAATTCCCAAGGAGACTGGGTCGATTCTTGGTCCTGAAATTCCAGGACCAACACTGTACGGGTTGATCCTCAGTCCTAAGAGTTTTTGGTCGGTCTAATCCTGGACCAACCCTATATATAATATATATTATATTATATTATTTATAATTCTTTATATATTCAAACTTAAGTAAAATGTCATTATATTATATTATATTGAGATGTTATATCAATAGCACTAATAGTAATTTCAATTTAAAACTTTTGTTGAGTATTAATTATGTGTCGTTTGTTTTTTTTTTTTTTAAAGTATTTAGAAATTCAAGTGAATTAACAAGATGTGAAGTTATATATTCATGGTTTAAATTAAATATTTGAATTTTTTATGGTTTAATTGTATTTTACTAATGAATTTCAGCTGCACTTTGCTTCTCAATTTGTGTCAAATGGTAGAAGTTTTTGAAGAGTAGAGTAGTACTGCAGTTGCTATGATGATTTGCTAGTCAAGTGGTGTGAAGCTCATCTTTTGGTTGAGTGGACTCTACGTGATCAAATGTATGAAAACGCTTTTGCATATGGTGTTATGAATATTAAAGATAAATGATTACAATAACTTTCCATCTTGTCCCATATCTTGATGAGTAGTTAGCACGTACGGAATTTCTATTATTGTGTCATCTTAAATTTGCTAAATATGTATTAGTATTTATAGTTTAGTTACACAATGCCGCATTGTTGATGGATGTATAATTTGAATTTGTAGGTTTGCTTTTTTTATGGAGTATAAAAAATAAGACGAAAAAATTATCGATCGGTCTCAAGTTGACCCTGGAACTAGACCGAACCCATTGAGTTGGCTCGGTCCTTGGTCCTAGGCTCAATAGAATCGATCCTCAATCCTAAAATTTGAGGACCGACACTGTACGGGTTGATTCTAGGGTTAAGGGATGGCCCGGAATAATCCGGACCATACTCACCCCCAGCAAATATCAATCAAAATCAATCCACTGAATTTGCTTTTTTTTTTGTAAAGAATCCACCAAATTCGTTGCTCCCTTCAAGCTTTATTTTTGCAAATGACCTTGATTTTGGTGTTTACAAATTGGTGAATCTTTTCCAACACCCCATGGAATTCTATTTCAAATCTATATTCGGCCTTCATTCGTCTCAACTTCAAGATTGACATTGGGGCCCATTATTTTGAAACTCTTTTCACACACGGGCTGCCTATTGGATTGCTATAAGGCAAAGAGCCGGACTTAAATGCTACCAGTATGCGAATGCAATAATGATATTTTGTTATATCATATTCTCTTTAGCTTTTCGACTTTTGGCTTTCTTCTCCTTTTTATAAGTTCCAAGGCATGTGTACTTACGGGAACCATCTGATTTTCTTAGAAAACCACCACCTGAAGTCATGACGCAAAGCACCAGCATAGCTGTATACGTTTCTCAGATAGAAAGAAGTTTTTTTTTGCTTCTGTTGTCGGATATCTCCATGAGTACTATCGTCAAGCAGAACTTTGTTCTCGTGCGATCCGTGTTGACTTTATGTTTTTTCTAGAGCATGTCGAAATTGTCCCAGATATAATCAAATTCTGATGTACTTTGACATGGACGTCAGCAAGAAGAATCTTCTCTCTTTTTCCTTTTTGTTCTTATGTTGAATATAATCAGATTTATGTTAGCACCAAAAATTTTCATCTTTATGGTTATGGCTATGGATTAGTGAAGAGGATAATAAGCTAAGAGGTCTCTGGATTAATGAATCGGAAGCATGGTCGAATCAGCACTTCCTAAATCTCGCACTCCATTGTCGCGGCCCTGACCACTAGACGGACCTCTTAGGGTCTACTTCCTCTTAAAAGCAGGAACTTCTCCAAGTGAAACCGTGCCTCGGTTTCTTGTAAGTTATTCTGTCAATCACTTTGTTACTTTCATTATATTGCACCAGTTTGAGTCAAATATGACAGACTTGACTATTGTTGGGCTTCGGTGCGGGTAGAGAATTTGGTTGATGGACTCCGACATCGAACTCATATCCGATTTCTTCTTGAATGAGACCATGCTGGTTTTGGTTTCCGTAGACTGGAAGATTTTAAATCTGCATTTCTCATCACATAATCTGCATTTTCTCATCCTCCTCAAGATTCTTAGCAATAAAATGGAGGCTTTTGCGGATGTAGAACTATTTCTCATAAGCACGCATCGTAGTCAAGCCATCCAATTGACCATTAGCAACAGTGATAACAGCAATTGTCATGCAACTGTAATCTTGTATGCCTCTTTTCAGGGATGATCCGGTTCTTCCATAGCGAAGGTGCCTTGTGCCTCATTGCTTGATCCTCCATGTGAGTTAAATCTTCGACACTAACCAAGTTACGACATAGTCAACAAAAGAAAAGGACAAAAAAATATAGCGGGCTCTTTCTTAATTCTTCCGCTATATATGTTTATGCGAGGAGATCTTGCAGGTGACATTTGCTTGAGACAACCTGCTAGCAGTTGGCTCTACATGGCCAAAGGTGGAGGAGGATCTTGGGAAGTAATCTTTAAATGTTTGTCATACTCCCTTCTTTCACGAGAATCAAATCTTTGAGGACAAGAATATGAGTCAATTATTCCAAGAATATGTTAAAAACCTTCATACGAGGTTTCCACATTCTGTCCGGTTTGTTTAGGTGACGTGAATGAGTTTTAGCTTGCATGTAGTATAGTCGGACATCCTCGTTGTAAAAAAAGAAAATGATAAAATATTAAGCTTGAACCAGGAATAAAGACTTTCCCGCTTCACCTAATCATTCAAATTTTCATTTAACCTTGATAAGAAGAATAACCACAAATTGTTCTCTTTTCCTTTTAAAGGTAAATTTTCCTATTAAATCCAATTTCACATCTGATAGAAGCAGGAATTGCAACATTGAAGCTATTAAAATCATCATTGCACTATCAAGAATCATTTCACATATCTTAAGCTTTACATGCATAGAATGAATTTTACTTCTCTCACCACTAGCATTTCTACACAAACATATAGAACACCGATCACCACTACATCCATGGTCTTCATTATACCAGTGAGACTTATTCACCAACATTGTACCCACAGAGGGTAAACTACAAATGAACATATCCAGTATAGGGGAAGGCCCATAAAAATAAACTACATCATTTCTCAAATTCACAATTTTCAATATTAGGAATAGATAAATAACATTGTATCTCAATTTTATAGTGGTTTCAATATTTGAGCTCGAGCTTCAATTAGATTTACTTTCTAATCAACATATCCAGCATAGGGGAAGGCCCATAAAAATAAACTACATCATTTCTCAAATTCACAATTGTCAATATTAGGAATAGATAAATAACATTGTATCTCAATTTTATAGTGGTTTCAATATTTGAGCTCGAACTTCAATTAGATTTACTTTCTAATCAAGTTTGGTTGACGTTCTTCTTAGACAATCAAATATAATTGAATTGAATAATTAACGTAATGACGATCGTGAATCTGATGGGAATGATCAATTGTGCTATAATGTCATCAATCATTTTAAGTCGAGAAGTGCTCAACTTACTCCTTTTGGTCTTCGGGGGCCTAATAACTCGTGAATCATGACTAAGAATGGATGATTCCAGTTAATAAATACACCTTAAATAGTCTAACAAGTAAAGTGCATAGTGTTGAATCTGCTCTAAATTTGATATTTAGGAACAATCTCAATTTTTTGTACATAGCAACAATGATAATATTTAATGATTTCACATAAATTAACCCTTTAATATATATGACTAGTAATCAATCTGTCATTTCACCTTTTTATTATTGAGACGTTTTCCTTCTTCATTTAATTTGTTTATTCTTTTTGTTCAAGTACCTCATTGAATATATTAAAGTGGCTATATTGATCAAATTTTAGCAAATTATAGTTTAAAAATATTAGTACTATATATTTTTTATTATCAGTAATTGAGTTAATTTAGTTTCACGTCATTTTCTATAACTTTTCATCTTTCACTAGTAATTAAGAGAAAAATAAAGATTTCCTCTAAAAAGACGAGATTATATTATTGACACCCAAATTTTTGTCGACTTTTTAGGTTTCCATTTTATTTTACAAAAATTAAAAAAGTACAAAAAAGGATGGATAAGATAAAAAAAAAAAAAAAAAGAAAAAGAGAGAGATACCAAAATTTTAATAAAATAAAATTAAATTAAATTAAATTAAAATTTGAAAAAAGAAAAAGGGGGAATATAGAAATGAAATCGAGTGGGCTGGTTTTGTCCAGCCCACTTTGGCATTTTCCGCTTTCTAAGCCCCATCCGCCCCCATCTAGTCTTGTTCTTTCTTTTTGGGCCCATCTTTTGTTTTTCTTTAGCCCATATTTTTGTTTCTCTTTAGCCCATCTTTTGTTTTCAAGCCCACATCAAAATTAAGAAGGAAAAAGAGCCCAGCCCAGCACGCCTGAGGAAAGGTAAGAAAGACGCGGACCGTGACCGTGACCGTGAGCAAAGGGGCGCCTGTGACGCGAAGGAAAATAACAGCGCCGTGACGTAAGCAAAACCTAGGTGTTCTAGGAGGCGAGCTGGCGCACGAGAGAGTAAGGATGACGGACAAGATTCAGAGGGAGGAGTGGGGGAGCGTGAACGACGTCCGGCGTCGGCCATGGAAGACAGAAAAGGAACTTGGACTGAAGGAAAGACCAGAAAGATTCGCAGGGGCGGAGGAGGGGCTGAAGAAACCCGGGAAAAAGAAGAGAAACCAGAAGAAGAAATCTGAGGGAGGAAGGTTCGAAGCTCCCTCTGCTCTGGCTCCTCTCGCCGGACCGGAGAGAGCCGCGCACGACCGCCGTGCCCTGCGAACGTAATCCGGCGGCGGTCTCATTCCCGAACCAGGTAGGTCCCTCGCCCCGAATGCCCTGCCTCACCTCTGTTTTTGGCCGAAATAGATACGCCCGAATCGATTGCTAGTTTCGAGGAAATTTGGATAATGCGTAGTTGGTTTGTTGCTGGAAAAGGTGTTTTATAGTCTGTTTGTATTGTTGCGAAGCTGAGAATCGCGTTGAAATCGACACGGAAAACCATTGCAGAATCTGCATAGCACATGTTCGCTAAAATGCCTATGGAAAAGACCGGATCCTAGTTCGCGATTAAGCTCAAGAACGATTCGTACTTGTTGTGATATTAGTTAAATCATGTCTGATCCTCGTATTTTCTCTGTGTTTCTATGTGATTTGACGAAAAATCCTTCTTCGAGTCCAACGTCCTTGCATATCTCCATGCCGGAAAGCTCTTTCTGGAGACCTCCCCTCGCTGGTGAAGCCCATGGTTGAAGGCCACCCCAGTCAGCTCATGCTTACACCTAAATTTTGATGATCCGATCATTTATTTAATGTATAAAAAACTAGAAATTAATTTTTAACTCTTAAATAAAAATATTGGAATTGAATTGCATCACATATTGTTTTAGGAGCATTCATCATATAGTTTAATTTATATTTCTTATTAATTGCGTTACAATTGGACCGATGATGAATGATCTCAAGTGAATGGTTCTAAACTTAATGTGATTGATTGAATTGAGCCCCTGATGATAAAAATTTGAATCAAGCCCGTAGTCAAAAACTACCTCGTGCGTTGCACATGTTGGTCAAATTTCACGTGGGGTGCTCAATTTAGAAAAAATCAATTCCATTGTCAAAATTCTGGAAGCTTAAGCAATCACTAGGCTTGTGTGAGAGACAATGGAAGATAATTTGGACCTCCAGCATATATTGGTGTATATATTTCGGTCAATAAAGGAGAAAAATCGAAAGAAACAAAAGGAAAAATAAAAATAAAGAAGGGTGGATCTTAAAGAAAACGGACTAAGGAAGAGTCGGTCGATATCAGTGAAAAATATCTGGTTGAATGAAATAAGGAAAATATATACACTCATCCAGCGAGGAGTCGGTGTGCAGAGATTATAAATTGCGGGCGTTTTATGCAAAAAAAGAAGGGAGGCTTCACAATTGATAGACACGGCCACACAGAGAGAGAAGAGAGATGGAGAGAGAGGGTATGGGTGGTCTTCTTCCTTAGACGACTGCTACCAAGCTCCTCCGTCTCTGCGACTTGACGATGTTTTCTTGCCCCAAGCTTCACGCCAATGCCGCGGCACCTTGCTGCCGATTTACCACCCACACCGCTACCGCGAGCCCAAGTCGCTGCTGTTTGTGATCCACAGCCCGAGCTGACGACAACCGAGCTTGCCGCCGCTGCTCATCACGTCGCCGACGACACCAGCAAGCCATCTAAAATTTGAGACATCTTTGCGTGAAGGTGTCTCTTGCAGGTCTTTCCAGCGAGTTTCCCACAACGAGCAACTTTGGTCGGGTCACGTCAAGTTGCGGCAACGTGTTTGGTTCCACGCAATGGAGACCGATCCTCTGAAGTCCTGATTTTTATTATTCCTATAGGCTTTTTGGCGTGTTACCCCTCGGTTTCATCACTCATTGCATGCAGAAGACGTCACATTCTCATTCCTTTTGAGACATAGAAGTGGCCTAAGAGCTTGGTCAAAGTCTTCATTGGGGGCTCAGACTCACGAAGAGATTTGCATATCAAGAGTTCTCACCTGCTTTTGTGACTCATTGGTAAAATCACAGTTCAATAGCCGCACTCTTTTACCGCCGTCCTCGGTTGAGTCATTATAAGCCATGCCATGGCCCATGAGCAGTAAAGAAAGTCCAGCCTCGCCTTGCTGTCCTAGTCCGTGCGCCGCCGTTCGTCGCTGCTGCTGCCAACCACGCTGCCGTGAAGCATCATTGATTCCAAACCAAAATCCGTTAGGTCCAACTTTGGAAGCAAATATTTGAGCAAGGTAAAAATCTTATCCAATTTAATTTTCGAATATTTTGTTCCTTGTTTGAAATATTGTGACATCGATTCAACTTAGAAATATATTACTGTTTCCGAAATATTCAGTAGCCTTCCCTAATTTCTCAACATGCATATGATTATTGGTTCAATTGCATGCCCGATATATGACTCGCAATTGCACGAATAGTTGCCAATCTAATTTTATGTCCGAGATATGATTTGCGATTTCATGAAAAATTGGCAAATCCATTCTTATACCTCGTCGATTTTATTTGTTTATAAATTTAAATAAAATTTAAATAGAAATGGATGATATCTTGGGTGGTGGATTTTATCTTTTGTTTGATTTGATTTTACTCTTATAAATAAAAAATCTCAAAAAGATGTAAATAAGATAGAGAAGGTTTTAATAGATAGATTGCATGCTAAGATAGAGTTTATTTAGTTAGAGATATTATCCAATTTAAACTAGGATTCGGTCTAGACTAATCCTTAAATTGAATTGGATAATTTCTAGAACTAGGTAATATATTTAATTATTTTTTCATTTCGAATTTCATGAAAAACACAAAAAAGAAATATCACATGCATGTCATGCAGTTTAGGTCACGGCATATTACTATATCATGCATGTGTGTCACGTGGAATTAGGTTGTCCCTTACACATCATTTAGTTATTGCATATTTAGGATCATTTAAATGTGTGACATATTAAAATTTTTGCATAAATTTTTGCTCATGATTAGGTTAGCTCAGAGTGAAATATAATTTGCATGTTAGGTTGTACGTTACATGTCATTTTCGCTAGACAATTTTGCGCGTCATTGCAGCATTGCACATATATTTTTTGGCTTCATTTAATAAGTGATTGCTTGTTAATTATAAATCATATTTAGGATTGTTGATATGAATTCTAAACTAACACTGCAGCTATTTCCTCACAATTCATTTTTGCTTTGCTTTATTGAGTATTAAATAATGGTTGTACACCTACATGATCATGAGTAATTTAAAATCAATGCACTTGTAATATACTTTTTTTTTTTAAAATTAAAAGAGAAAATGTACAGCAAATGCGTTGGAGAAATCTAGCATAATGGTTCATAGGAGTAAAGTAACTCGGGTTTCTAATTGACCAGCTAAAGAATAAATTAGTGGTGACTCATAATTAAAAAATCATTTGTAGGTTAAGAAGTTGAATTTTAAGTCGCAAATTGATATGGATTTAGGAGAGTTCGAGCTAAGTTTAGACTTAATAATTCATTAGCCAAACCTTAACTAGGGTTAGGTCATGATGGTTCATCTCTCTGATTTGTAGTGCATTGGTGATTATATGCTTGCTAGAAAGGCTAGGATGGAAGAAATTAATTTGGGGTGGATATTTTCCGTCGATTTTGCTATCGCCAGCCATCCCAACAACATAAAAGAGGTTTGATTTATGGCTTATGGAGGTCTTTAATGAAAAGAAAAGCTTACCGGCGCAAGAACTCATCGCGACCGTACTCTGGAACATCTGGAAGTCCCGGAATCACTTCATATTCAGAGCCAAACCCCTGCAACCAGCAGATCTTGTGGATCTCGCGCAAGAACAACAAAGGAGTTTCAGCAGATGGCAAAGTAATAGAAAGGAAAACCCCAAATCCCGAGCCGAACCTGGATGGTGGAAGCCGCCAGAAAGAGAAGAATTGAAACTCAACGTCGACGCTTCGTGGATCCCAGGCGAGTTTCTCTGCTCAATCGCCGGAATCATTCGAGATTCGAAGGGGTTGGTGGTTGCGGGATTCGCTTGCGAAGCTAGGCTTCCTCCTCTCCACAAGCTGAAGCCCTCTCTCTCCTGCACGGGCTCATGTACTTGAAGGAAAAAGAAGTGTCGCACGTGCAGAACTCTTCAAGTCAACCAGTTGGATGTGTGGTTGAAAGTGATAGCTTTAATCTGGTGGAGATGGTCATGGGCCGGGCCGAACCCCATGGAACTTAAAGGACATTACCGCAAAATGCCGAGAAATGATGAATAGCTGCAATCAGATCCGGGTCTTCTACTGTCCACGCGAAGGAAATAGGGCGGCTGATTGGTTGGCCAAATCACATCGCGCTAGGAAACTCCCTGCAAATTGGGTGACATATCCCCCTCTTCCTCTCTCGGAAATCCTTTTTTCAGAATTCTATCCATCGATATCGTGTAAGACTCATATTATCTAATGCATGAATGAAGTACCTTCTTCTTGATAAAAAAAAAAAAGTAAGTGGCCGGAGTTGGTGGCCGTCAATCAGAGTAGGTGACTATCGGTTGGTGTTGGTTTGATGGTGATGTGTAAGGGTGAGCATGGTTCCAAGGTAGAATGTGGAACTTGAGAACTTGACCTTTCCAGGTTCTAGGTTTCAAGGTATATAGGATAGGGTTTCAGGTTCCAAAAAATAAGGAACTTGTTTCAACAAATAGGTTCCGGGTTCTTAGTTGGAGGAATCTAGAACTTGGAACTTAAAACAAGTTTTTAATATTTTTCTTGATCCATGTTTTCGTGCGCTCTTCCGATATTCCATGTTGTTCGATGATGAATGTATGATATGAAAGTACTAGTATGAGTTTCTATTTTATAGCTAATATTTTTACTTTATTAATGTTCATATTTTATATCTAAATATAAGTTATGATTAGTAAATTGTAATATTTCAATAATAACGTAAGTGATACCTGGATATAATTTGAAACTTATAGGATAGGTTCTAAGTTTTAGCGTATGCAATGTAGGTTTCAAATTCCAAAAAATGAAGAACCTGTTCCAACGGGTAGTTCCAAGTTCCAGATAGAACCTGTAATGATTTTATAACCGCTCACCTATACTATTATTTAGTTAAATTCCTTGCCAAAAATTCATTTTCTTCCGTTGATAGTTTTGTTTATTTTGCATTCTCTTTGATGAATGACAAGCCTATTTATTATTATTGCGTTCATTTTCGTTTTATTTAACAAAAAAATTCTTGTTGGACCCTAGAACCGATCTTGAAACCTGTGATAGAATAGGTTCTAGATTCCAGGTTCCGACGGGTAGATTCCAGGTTCCAAAAAATGAGGAATATGTACTCGATGGTAGGTTTCAGGTTTAGGCGAAACTTGTAAAGAGTTTGGAACCGCTCACCTCTAGTGATATGTATGTTGGCGATGATGGGTAAAAAAGTCGATTCGTCGCTCATAATTCTGGCTCGGTTAAGTTGCAGACGGAAACATGATTGTGGAAGAAGAAGGTGCAAGGTTGAAGAAGAGGGGAAAAAAGACAAAACAAGGAAGAAGACAAAAGGAAGAGAATAAAAGAAATTAAGAAAATCATTAATAAAATAAAATAATAGAAAATTTTGGTTTTATAATTCGACGGTGGATCTAAGTAGATGGATCGGATAAATCCGGTCTGAACCCGTTCCGCAAATATAATAATAATAGTACTAATACTAATAATAAAAAAATGAAAAATTTCGAAAAATAAAAATATATTTGAAAAATAAAAAAAATTCAGAAAATGATAAAAAAATTTAAAATCTTTAGCAAATGATACAAACATTTAGAAATTTCGGAAAATCATTAAAAATTAGAAAATAGAAAATCATTAAAAATCAGAAAATCCAAAAATAATAAAAAAATTAGAAAAATCATGAAAAAATTCAGAAAATTCTTAAAAATCAGAAAATTTTAGAAAAATTGGAAACCCTTTAAAAATATTAAAACCCAAAATTTGAACAAGTCTTTAGGGCTTTATAATAAGGTTCTTTGTTTTGGATTGTCTTTTTCTTTTAGGGACAATGATATTTGGATACTTATGCACTTTCATTTATGATTGTACTTGGTTGTGCTTTTTAATATCTTGGATGTTATTTCTTGCTTTAAAATGGCTAGGACAATGCCTAGAATTCTTTAATGGGTGGCTATGGCATTAGTTAGTACATGATCAAGTTTGGTATTGAAAGGGCTTTAGTCTTAGGGCTAACATAAGTCGTCGAATCTAGAGTCTCTAGCTGTGTAAATAATAAGATATCCTCTTGTATCTTACTAGGTTTATTGCCGACCCCACAGAAAGGCTAATGGTGACTTTTTAATCAAAATTTGCATAAGTTTAATTGATTAAAATTTTGAACGTCCGATGTCGTGCGAGGTATGGGTTTTGGAGAACTCAAATTAATGGAAAGCCATTAGTCCAAAGTTGACAATATTCCTAAACCTAACAACTCTCCCTTTAGGGGTTAGATCACGACATATGTATACTTTTACCCCGCAAACTTAATATGCAATGCATATGCTAAGCTAAAAAATAATAATAATAATAACGAAAGGTTACCGGTTATAATAAAATGAAAGGTTATAGGGGTATTTTGTAATAGGTGAAAATACGGAGGCAATGAAACATTAAGTTTATATTATGAAGGGATATAAACATGGTTGTTATACTTTTAAATCTATTATAGGAGTGGGAAACAAAATTGAAGTGGAACTTCTACACGTAAAATATCGACTAACATTCATTCAATAAGCATACAACATTAAAATTATATAAAATATCGACTCCTACATACTTATCTCGACTTTTTGTTGAATGAGACGAAATACTATTTCCTATAAATTCACCATAATCCATGGTGATGCCTTGACAAAACTCCATAGTTTCTTGAAGATTTTTTTCATTAGTTGTAGCATTTATCTAAGATTTGGAATCCTTGGACAAAAAGGAATCTAGGGTTCTATGCTTGGCATTTGTAGAGATTTTACACGACTTGCAATAATTCTGAATTTTTTGACAGTATAATGATATACATAGTCGTATAAGCAAATGATGCATAATAATGTGAAAATGCCACATATTACAGACCCATTTCAATTCTAATCAATCATTATCCTGAAGAAACATGATCAAACGATCTTTCAAAAAGTAATGTATGTTAATTGGGCTAATTTCATGTAGAGGATGTCGCTAACCCAATCTTGTTGCCCTCGACTCCCTCACCATCATGAGGAGAGAAAAGGGGGAAAGGTCGGGTTTAGGGGTACTTGATCATGAGAGTTCTCTCACGGCTCGCGTTCCAAAAGACGTTATCATCTTGTCTTTCGAATTAAGCCTCTTGTGAGTTCTCTCCACGAGATCGTAAGCTCTCCCAAGCTTGTACCCTATGTGATGGCGGAGTATCGCGATCCATACCCACACGGGCGACACACCTTAGAAGAAAGGGTCGGGTGTGGATATCGGATTTAAGAGTACCTTTACCATAGTAGCCCTCTCGACAATATGCCTCATCCATAAGGATGGCATCACTTCATCCTTTGGGGTACTCTCATATCGAGTATGCTAAACCATGATGAATTTCATCGAAACTCGTACCTTGCGCGACGGGTTTATTTATATGATCTAGTTGTTTATGACAACCTAAAAATAAGATGGGAGTCGCCACTAGCCTCAATTTGGGGGTTGGCTAAAAAATCCAATCGAGGGTCGGGAGTGTTCTCTCGGTTCCTACACAACCAAATATCTAGGTTCATGGACTTGGGTTACGTTCATATTTCTATTAGCATCATTTCGATACCTAAATAGTATGTTGTGTTTGCGTTTATTTTTACATTTTCGGGATTATTAGTCATAAACTAAGCGATCATACATGGTTGGTCATTTTATTCTATTATATTTCTAGAAAAACAAGAAAAGAAAGCAATCAATGGAATTGAAATTATAAGACAGTAAGTAAACAATCAAGGAAAGCAATAAATCTACCATACAATCCTAGAAAATATAAAAGAGAAACACAAGTGAAAAAGATGAGAGAAAGAGATAAAACCCACAACTCGTCAGGTTTTATACAACAAATGGAACCCGAGACATATGTCGGGGAAATGAATAATACATGATAATGGTCGGAATGGACATCGATCTCCACCGTTTTTGCGCTTTCTCCATCTTCAGGGTCCAAATCTAAACCTAATCTAAGAAACTTATAACTAGGTATATATAATAGAAAGAAACAAGCATACATGTCAAAATAATAAAAAAACAAGGCATCATGTTAAGATCAATCATTTAAAGGAAATGCAATACGAAAGTCAAATTTTGGGGCCTCGGGATTGGCTTTTGTCTTTCATGCGAGGGTACCACTAAGACACTTACCCAATCCTTCTTCTTTTTTTTGACTTATAGCATTTGTTAACCAATTGTATTCTTACATGGCCAATAACGTTTATAAGTCTCATAATCAAGTGATCTATGTGATCTTAGGGTTTTTCTTCGATATTATGCATCGACCCTATCATTCATTTAAAAATCACATGCATTGCAAAAATTTAAATATGCATGTAGGTCTTTTAAACCTTGTTTCTCAACTAATCAAGCAAGAAAGTGAACCGTCGATAGGTCACTTATTACAAGGGCATGCGTTAATTATAAACACATGCAATTTCTAATTGATGATGGGATTATATGCATGAAGGGTACATGTGATATTTCAAAAAACATATCTTGAAATCATTGATGAAAAGTTTTAAGACAATATGATGTCTTAGTTATGAAAGGCATTCAATTATCAAGGCTAGCTTAGGGCTCGTATAAATGCACTCACAAGTATTGCAGGCATTTTGAATACAATTCAAACTTGTCGCGACCTACCCTCGGGGGGAGGGAACAGGTTTAGGGGTATTGCCTAAAGGACGGGCCTAGGGCCCATGATTAGGCGCGGGCTCTCCCAAGCCCATACTCCGCGTGACATTGGGATATTTTTTTAGAATTTTGCACAAATGGAGTCGCCACTAGCCTATTGGGGTCGGCTAGAAACCAAGTGAGGCATGGGAGTGCACCTCACTTTCTACGCAACTGAGAGAATCTAGGGTCGGGGACTTGATTACACTAATTGACCAATTAGTGCCCTTTCGGTACCTAATCTTGTTCATTTTAAAATAAAAGATTTTTGTCAAGCAGTTTGGATTAATCTTACATCTATCCATTAACATGTGAGGTGATCATACGGGAACGCAATCATTAAAGTAACGATCACAACTACCAAAATCCTAATTGCAGTAAAATCGAACCCGTGTAATTAAACATAATCAAATATGCAAATTAAACACGCGATATAATCAATGCACAAGCAAATAAAGATCTAATTATACTAAGAAAGCAAGACATAACAATTGCCAACCAAACCCTACAATTTTTAGATTTTCGAAATTTTTTAATTAAATTTTTTAATAAAGTAAAAATAAAAATTAATTTTTTTCAATTTTTTAAGTTGAGAAAAAGGTCGAATTTTTAATACTTTCTGAGTTTTTGAATTTTCGGAAATCTTTTTGAATTTTTATTATTTTTCGAAATTTTTTGATTTTTTGATTTTTTTAATTTTAATATATTTTTAATATTTAATATTATTATATTCGAGAAAATGGGTTCGGGCGGGTAAATCTGATTCGGCCATTGATCCGACCCAAACCCAGATTTGACCCTGTCGGATTGAAAAAGAAAAATAAGATTTTAAAATAATTTTTTAGTTTTTTTTTTGGCTTCTTCTATGTTTTGTCTTTTTCACTGCAGCATCCTCTCATACACGCCACCTTCACAGGACGTCTGCCCCCACGCCTTTTCCACCTTTCTATCTTTTGTTTTTGTTTTTTTGTTTAATTTCTTTTCCCTTACCCTTTTTATTTTATTTTTAATTTTTTTAAGCCTTTCTTTTTAGTCGTTTTCTTCCCTGGTCTTCTTCCCCTTCGTGCGTTCTACTCCCCTACGTCTTCTTCACCGATCGTCTCTCTCCATCTGCAACTCATTTCTAGAAAACTAAAACTCTTAACACCAGCATTTCTTTGGCTGCCGACTACACAGGGCATCGACGACGAAAGTCCAACGACAATATCGGGTTTGGCCGCTGACCCATCTCGCGACCTGCTGCTTTCCAATGGACCAGATCCACGACGGAGGTGGTGCTGTCACAAGATGTTGCGTTTCGAGTCCAACGAGGCGTGACGGCACCGCCTTGACCAAGCCGAGCCTAATGCTCGGCTCGTCCCGACCGGAGGCGACTCGATGTCCACG
The DNA here is from genome assembly GCA_014182575.1 of Eucalyptus decipiens. Classification (NCBI taxonomy): domain Eukaryota; kingdom Viridiplantae; phylum Streptophyta; class Magnoliopsida; order Myrtales; family Myrtaceae; genus Eucalyptus; species Eucalyptus decipiens. Next base: position 46,114,208 of record CM024611.1, on the reverse strand, counting down.
AGATCTGTCGCTTGTGCCCCGGAACAAAAGAGATCCGCGGCCTTTGTGCGTCGCAACCACAGCGGCCGCGGGTCGAGTGGTGTGGCTATGTCTGAGACGCTAAAAAAACACATGAAAACCTCGGCTAGGTGGGACAGTACCTAAACAACTCAGACTCCGATTCAAAACGACGAAACAAGACTAGATCTCATTCAGACATTTTATCGAACAGGTGGAGTGCGCTGCCGAATCGCACGGTTTCTAGCTCAACCAGGACCCGGACCCAAACCGAGACTCTCACCAACAAACAATAAGACATACAACAACCGAGAGGGAGTGGATGGGGCCGGAGTTCACGCAAACCGCCGATCGCAAACTCCGGCCCGGGATGCACGAGAACAAGGTGAAAATAGGGTGTGAGAAGGACCTACCGGATTCGACTTGAGGACGTTGGCCGAGGGGTCGTTCGGCGGGGCTCGCGCGCAGCTGAAGCGACAGCTGAAGCTCCCTTGCTCTCCCTTAGTAGCTTCCTGGCTCGAACTCCTTCTCTCACCGTGCCCCCCTGTGTTGCTCTCTGTGTTTTTTCCGTCGGTCCTTAGCTCTCTCTTGGTTTCTCACAGTTCCAGAAGAAGCGGGTCAAGAAGTGGGATCTCGTGCACGGTCGAGCCTCTCTTTGGCTCTCCACCTCCTTTCGAGCACTTTTCTTCGTGCATCTTCTTCTTGCAGGTCTCACTCTCCGTTTCCCCTCTCTTTTTTTTTTCCCTGTGCTTCTTCGGTCTTATACTTCTGTCCTTTCTTTTTCTGCAGGTATTCTGAGCGAAGACCTCCTACCGTGCCAGCTGGTCGATCGGTCTACTTCCCCGACCCGCGGATCGCGCCGAACCTTGATCTTCTTGCTCTCGCTATGCTGCTGCCACTTCTGCTACTCTTTTTTTTCTCTTCTTGCAGGTCTTTTTCAACGAAGACCAGCAGGAGGGGGGAAGAAAGCTGGGCACGAGTCGAGCCGAGGAGAAAGAAGAGGAAGATGGGCCGCGCGTGGGCCACGCGAGGGAGAAAAGAAGATGGGCCACACAAGGGCCTACACGTGGGGGGAAAAAGAAAGAGAGAATGGCCTCTCTTGTTTTCGTTTTTTCTTCTTTTTTTTTTTTGTATTTTCTTCTCTTTTGTTGTTGTTTTTTTTTTTTTTTTTTTAGTGGCTAATTCCTAATCTTGTACACGATTAAGTCCTAAATAAAATGGCGAAATTTAGGTGTCAACAAAACTGTGACTTTCATGATGTCAAAACAGGATTTTAAAAATGTTTAAAAATATTTAGGATTAAGAAAATCTAGACTATGGAATACATTCATTTGCCTAAATGCACTCACAAGCATCGCGGACATTTTGAATATGGTCAAACCGCGATTTTCCCTTAAGCTAAGTCGAGTTTTGGAGAAAAACTTTTTTTAGAAATTTTTTTTAAGAAACATCACATGTACTAGAGCATTTTTTGAAAATGCAATTTGAAAAGACTGATTGTTTAATAACAAAGATCAAAGCATTTAAAACAATTTTCATGGAGATAGCATGACCTAATTTCATGCACAAACTAACCTAAAAGGTATAACTAAACAATTACAATCATGTTTATATCAGGAAATTTCAAAACAAGCGAGTAAGGACAGCAAAATTGGGCAACACTTAATGATAATTTGGCAATGATGAAAATTTTCTAACATGTACGACATGATGATAAACAACTTTCATAAAGAAAGTTTTCTTGAACGAGCTACACATGGATTTACAAAAATCAAACAACAAACAACAATATATCAGAAATTTGTCAAAACAATAGGACATTCAGCTAATGTCACGAGGATATGTCATATCAAAACATGTTTAAAAATCATCAAATTTACATACAACATAACCAACATAATGACAAGCAAGTTTTATTAAGAGACCGAGTTTAGATTCCAAATAGAAAAAATGGAATAAAAATATTAAAGATCTGTTCAAACAGGGGTTAGAATAGGGGTCCGAATTTAATTCCTTATCCAAATTGTGATCCGGTTTTGAAAAAATGGAAAATAGTCCAAACGGTGAGGATTGGCATGAAATCAACGGCATTAGAAACTTCTGTGTGTGTCATACATCTTTCTAGAAGAGTTTGAGTCCAAACTAGGTTAATTTGATATCTTAAAATCAAAATCTCTAAAAGTGTGTACATTAGTAACTAAGAAAAATATAAGTTTTCATTAGAAAATCTCAAAATCACTCAAAGTATGCACAAATGGTATGAATAAATCACACAAGACTTAAGATTGGACGTGAGAAAAAGTTTGGATAGTCATCTAATCCTAAGTCGGCATGCAAAATGTCATACAATTTAAATGACATTATGAGATAATTCATGATTTCTAATGATATGTTTGGGAATTCTAAGTTTAATGAACACTTTTTGTGAGACAATTTAATGCGCAAGATAAAATTCAAATGACATTACTTAAACACGTATGCAAACCTTGCAATATGCGATTCAATCATCAAGAAGATATTATCATAAGATTTGATCTCTATATGACTCAAACAAGCATGAAAATGTGCACATATGACAATGTTTTATTTCAGCAATAAGTTTACAGAACAAGCATGATTTCAGTCATCTTCAAGATATACATAAATCTTACGAAAAATCTCACATACAAAACATACAATGATAAAGATTTTTTTATCAAGAGATCAAAGCTTAATTTTTTTTTTTTTTTGGTTGGGAATGATAGATACTTTCATTCATGAAATGCGAGACTTACAAGAAGATAATAGGTAAGATTCTGAACATAAAATCTCCGAAAGAGCTGGAGGAGGGAAGGACCTCCAATTTTGAGGTAGTAAGTTCGATGCAATTTCGCAAGCATATCAGCTGCTTTGTTGGCGTCCCGTGAGCATTTAACAAGCGTCGTCGATGTTGAGCGAGATAGCAAGCTTGTACATTGCTCAATAATGGGCTTCACCTGCCAAGGAGTCTCGGCCGGCCCAGGATGCTTTGGTGTGCAGTTAAGTAATCGGTTTCACACTCCACTCCTCTTCGTTGTACTTTACCGAGTTTTGTTTCTCCCTTGTGCAGAATTGCTTTGAACTGCAGAAACTCCAACCTGTGCAGAATCCCTAGGGTTTCAACTTGAACAAGGGAGGAAGCTTAGACCTGCCTTACGAAGCCATCAATCACTTGCCCAATGTGATCCCGCAAGATGCCGGCGATTGATCCGGCCTGTTTGCCTTGTTTCCATGAGCCGTCAACGTTTAACTTCAATTGTCCTTCCTTTGGCGGTCTCAAGCAGTTCGGTGAGTGCAAATCTGAAGTCTCTGTAGCTTCTTTTTTCTGCCATCTGCTAAACTTTCAAAGATGTGCTTGCGCCAGGTCAACAATAGTATTTGGTTCCGGTTTTTGAGCTCTCTGAAAATCGAGTTATTGTGGGCTTTCCAAACAAACCAGAGGATCATCACTAGCAGCTCCTTCTCGGGTAGGTTCGTTTTTTCTTCAAACCTGTCCATCAGCCACTTATCAAAGCGGGATATACTATTAGGTTCACACTTGAGTCTAACCCGTGGATCTATCCATATTTTCTTCGTCCATTTGCAGAGAAGAAACAGGTGCTCGGTAGTCTCCAAATGGTTGTTGCATAGCGTGCAAATGGGATGAGGTAATACCTTTCGTTTATAAAGATTCTCTCTTGTTGGGATTGCATTATGACACACACTCCATATAAAGATGCGCATCTTTGGGGGAATATATAAATTCCAGATCTTTGTCCATAAGGTTCGGGGGGGCTGAAATGAGGTCGATGCTTTGTGCTGGTCTGTTATTGTGTTGTATGCACATATGTTGTTGTATTCGCTTTTCACCGTGTACTTTCCCGACTTGTTGTCTTGCCATACTAGAGTATCTTCCTCCAGGTTAGGATTTAGCGGGATAGAGAGAATTTCATTTGCTATTCTGTTTTCAAAGGGGTGTTGGACCTCTACTTCTTTCCATCCCCTGTTTGTGTCATTTATTAGTTCAGCAACTGCTGTGGGTTCGTCTCTATTAGCCGGGCCCCCTATCACACCAGATTCTAGCCATTTGTCCTCCCATATTATGATTTTCTTGCCATCACCTACTCGCCATTGGACCTCATTTTCAATAACTTATCTTCCCACCAAAATGCTTTGCCAACCCCATGATGGACGTTGCCCTTTTCCTGCCTTCCACATATCTCCATTTGGAAAATAAACCCCTTTAAGGATTCTGCTCCATAAGGCTGTGGGGGATTGAGATAACCTCCAAGCTTGTTTTCCCAGCATTGCTTTGTTGAAGTTTATTAAATCTCTGAATCTAAGCCCTCCTTCATCCTTTATCATTTTCAAATCTTCCCACTTCTTCCAAGCTTGTTTTCCCAGCATCTGCTGGTTTCATTTTGCTTCCACCAAAAGGATGCAATTCTCCTTTTAATCGATTTACATATTGAGATGGGAATTTTAAATTTCAACATAGCATATTGAGGAAGTGCTTGGACTACACTTTTTATTAGTATTTCTTTTCCTGCTTTGGACATAAGTTTCTCTTTCCAACCCTCCATCTTCATATTTACTCTAGCTAGGATCCAGGCAAACATCTCTTTTTTTGACCGGCCCCAATCTGTCGGGATGCCAAGATAGTTCCCTGTCTTGTCTATGATCGGGACTCTGAGTTCTTGAGCCAAATTCCTCTGAAGATTTAAAGGACAGCCTCTGCTGAAGCTTACTCCTGATTTGTTTAGGTTGATTGTTTGACCCGTGGCAAAACAATACTGGTTTAGGACAACTGTTAGGTTTTGACATTCTGATATGGTCCCATCCAAGAAGAAAATAGAATAATCAGTGAAAAGTAGATGTGATAGAGTAGGGCAATGTGAATTCAGTGTTATCCCTTTTAGACTCCCATCTGCCATAGCTTTGTGCATTAACCATGATAGCACATTCGACATAAGAATAAACAGATAAGGTGATAGAGGATCTCATTACCTTAATCCCCGTGATGGTGTGAAATATTCCATAGGCTCCCCATTCACTTTCACACTAAAAGTTACTGTTGAAACACATTGCATGATCATCTATACCCACCTTGTATTAAATCCCATTTTCAGCAAATATTCATTCAGAAAGTCCCACTCCACTCTATCATATGCTTTTTGCATATCTAATTTCAGAATGGCTTGAAATCTCTTTGTTCTCTTCTTGATTCTGAGCTGGTGGATAACTTCTTGAACTATGAAGATGTTGTATTGAATCTGCCTCCCTTGTACAAAGGCACTTTGTTCGGAAGTAATAAGTTATGGAAGCCATTTTTTTAATCTGTTCGCCAGCACTTTAGCAATGATTTTGTAGCTGAAATTGCATAAGCTAATAAGTCTAAATTGGGTTATGCTTTCTAGATTTTTAACTTTCAGGATGAGGGAAATATGTGTTTGGTTTAGGGTAGGGTTGAAAGTACCTGTTTCAAAGAACCGATGTACTAATTGAAAGACTTTATTTTTGAATTCCTCCCAATAATGCTGATAAAATTGCCCATTTAACCCATTAAGACTCGGAGCTTTGAGTGCACCCAATTGGAACATTGCTTCTTGGACTTCTTCAATTGTCAAATTTTCCATCAGTTGTGTGTTTATTTCCTCATTTACTGGATTGGGACACTGGTTTAGGACCGGCTGGAAATTCCTTGGGCCTACAGTTTCATAAAGTGTTTGATAGAATTCCAGGATTTTTTGCTTAAGCATATTTTGCTCCCTACACCAAGTGTCGTCATTTATCTTCAGTATGGTTATTTTGTTTCTCTGCCTTCTCTACATTGTGCTGGCATGGAAATACTTTGTATTTTTGTCTCCCCATTTAAGCCAATTAATGCCCGCCCTAAGTCCCCAATACTTTTCCTCCGGTCGCCATAATTTTTCAATTTGATCCACCACTTGCTGGTATTCCTCCTTGTTGTAGCTTTCAATATGTCTATTTGTTAGGTCTGTTAACTGCTGCTTTAACTCTTTTATGTGTGTGGCTGCGTTTGGGAACTTGTTTTTGCTCCACTTTTCGAGTTGTTTTGACACATTATGCATTTTGGCTGTGAAGCTACTTTCGTTGAAGAGACTTTCATCCCATGTTTGCTTGATGATCTCCCTACATTCTGCTTCTTCCAACCAATATGCTTTGAACATGAATTGTTTTTTTCTTTTCAGATTTTCAGGGTGAAGCACAATAAGGAGTGGGCTATGATCCAAACCAATAGTTGGTAGAGCCTAGACTTCAGCATTTGGGAAGGTCACTCGCCAGTCCATGGTACATAGAGCGCGATCTAATATTTTCTTAACCAGCTCCTCTCCATCTCTGTTGTTGGCCCATGTATAAGCATATCCTTTGTTGTCAATATCCATTAGAGAGCAGCCATTCAATAGATCACGAAAAGCTGTCATTCGGTAGTAATTGGCTGTCCTTTTTCCTACCTTCTCTCAAGCATATAAAATTTCGTTGAAGTCTCCCATACAAATCCATGGAAGTGTGTTTTGTGCCTGAATTTCCCTTAATTGATGCCATAAGAGTAGTCGCTCCCCATAATTGGTAGGAGCATAAAGAAAAGTTATACGCATATTGCTGCCTCTAGTCGAATCATAATAGTCAACATCAATGAAGTTGTTGTTGCTGGAAATAACTCATAACACCACCTCTTCATTCCACATTAATACTAAGCCTCCTGCGATCCCTTCCAAATTCTTTACAATTTTATTTGCAAATTTTAGACGTTTTACCACGCCCTCAACCATCTCCTTGTTCTTTGTCTCCATTAAAAAAACCATAGTAGGCCTTTCGAGAGCTACTAAGGCTCTCAGCTCTTAGAACGTTAGGGGGTTGCTCAGCCCTTGACAATTCCAGCTAATGATCTTCATGATGTTTTCGGTGGCTTATTAGGGCTAGCCACCAAAGCCCAATCATTTCCTTCCTTTACTATCTAAACAGGGGTTTCCAATAACTCCATATCATCAAGAAGTATCAGGGCATTTTCTGCTGATTGCCTCTGGTTTTTAGTTTTCTGGGTCTTCAGAAGTTTCTTTTTGTTGATGTCTTCTGGTTGAAAGTTTGCTTTGGGAAGATTAAGACACATAATCTGTTTCCCTTTATCTTTTTTACTTTGGTCTATAACTGCATCTTCTTGGATATAATTAAAAGAATAAAAGTTTGGTCTTTTTCTTGTTGCGAGTAGCAGCAGCTTGTGTTTCCGATTCATTTCTCACGCCCCTTTCCATTTCATTTTCTGTTGCAGGCGTTTCCGGGATAACTTCATCAGCTTTTGAATTCGTTTCTACTTTGCCATAGAAGGCATCCCAATGAGGGTTGTGGTCACGTACCTCCGCCTTTAACCAAGGTTCGTATTTCCCTACCTTATTTTCTACCCATTTAGTTTGATCATAAGGGATTTCCTCATAATTGGTGGCATAGTGGCCAATTCTCCCACATGAGTAGCAATAATGTGGAAGTGTTTCGTACTTAAATTCCACCCATAACTTTTTAGTCCCAATGTCCAATATAGTTCCTGATTTTAAGGGTGAATTCAAATTTAGCTCAACTCTCACCTTTTCTGCTTTGTGTGGGCCATTCCCTTTAGCCTCCATTTGTATCTTTACTACTCGGCCCATTCTTTCAGCCAAATCAGCAACCACATCCTCTCTAAACCACCCTGGAGGTATCCCTCCCATTTGAACCCAAAAGGCGCAGCAAGAAAACTCATAACAGTGCTCTGGTACTTTTGGCTCACATTGCTTCAGAACTAAAATGTTACTTGCGAAAGACCACGGGCCTATTTTTAGAATTCTATTTTTATCCTCTTTAGATTGGAAAACGAAGGAGAATAACTTGGTTCTTTTTGCAGACAAGCAATTAATTCTATTTTCCATGCCTTTTTCATCGTGTTAGTAAAGGCTTGGAAATTAACATTAGGTTTAGGGAACAACTTACCAAAGAGAGTAAGATTGCATTCCTGCCTTTTAGTAGGAGGAATTTCAGTGGAGACCTCAACCACATCACTTGCTAACCAAAGAGAACCTAGGCTTTTACATAATGCTGCTAATCTCAAATCATTCTCACGCTCACCTTCCATTTTTCCGTTGTATAGGAGCTCGCTTTTCTGTGACTGTATTCCGCAAAAGTGCAAAGGTTGGAGTTATCGATTTTGCTGGTGCTATATGTTTTGGGAGTAATGGTTTGGGGTTAGATTGAAGGGGGCTTTGTGGGGCTGGTATGAAAGAACAGAGAATGGCACTGCTATCAATTGTGGGGAGAAGTGTGTAGAATACGGTGTGGTTGATGGAGAAGAAGGCCACTAGGCTTTGGTTCGTAGGTGGTTTTGTGGGTTGCGGAGGGGAAGACTCAATGGATTACGGAGGGGAAGGCTCGAAAGAGAGAGGGTTAGGGTTAGGGTTCGGGAATCAACTTACCAGATCTGGAGTGCCCTATAAGCCTTCTAGAGAGAGCATCGAAACCAGAATCATGGTGATTTCAGAAGTCGATTTGTGCGAGCAGCCATTGAAGGCATGGAGGAAAGCTTTGCCCTAAGGAGAGAGAGAGAGAGCTCTTCTAAAGAAGAGAGCGACAAAAATTGAATACAATCAATTGCCAGTTCTTGATCAAAACTTAATTAAAATTACATGAGTCATGGAAAAAATGGCAAAACAGACCAATCTATATGTCCATCACATATTGCTACAGTATCTTTTACTCTAATGCATACAATTGACTCACTTTGCCAATGTAAAAACCTTCCAAAACATGCATCAATTGAATATATATTTTGTATTTCAACTCTCATGAATTATTTGAGACCAAATAGGTGCATTTATGGATTCAATTTCATCAAAACAAATCCCGGACTAATGTAGGACAAATTGACCTATGCTTAGATCTAAGCAATTTTGACATAGCTAAACATATCTAAAAATTTTGAAAAAAAAAAATACAAAACATGTACAACACCTATACAATAAATTTTTATGAAGGAAAGCTGTTCTAGAAATCGACACAAAAATCAGCATAAAAATAGTAAAATCAGTGATCGATATGGAACAAATTGACTTAAGCCTAGATCTAAGTAGATCTGACCTAATTGAACAGATCCAAAAATCATGAAAAAATTAAAGAAGATGTATGAGACGATTTGAAACAAAATTCATGTAGAAAATTTTTTCAAAAAATGATTATGAAAGTCGGCACAAAAACAACAAAGCTAGAAAGTGGAATAGAATCAGAACCGAAAAAGACCTAAACTACTGCAGAATCTTTAATCTTCGAAGGTGTTTTTCAAGGATCAACGACACCCGATTAAGACGTGCGACCTAGTGTTTTGAAGCTTGGGATGTTTATTATCTAATTTTAAGATGACTCAAGCTGAAACGAGATCATTTCAAATCTCGTTTTGGCCAAAATAGTGACCCATGTACAAAATCACAGATTAGGCTTAAAATCATAATCATCATTCAAATTATCAACAAATCATCGCAACATTCATAATTATCAATTTTAAGCATGTAAAAGCTTCTAATATTGAATCATAACCCTAATCGACTAACTCGATTTCGCTTCATCGGATTCGAGTTTCGAATCATTACACTCATTGCAATTTTCATCATTTTTTATGGCGATCAATTGGATCAAGCCGCCAAATCACAATCGGAACTCCAAGAATGTAGATTAGATCACTACGGCTCGGATCGGGATCAATCGAACTACCGGCTTAAGGAAAAAAAGGAAGAACCAGTCCAAAATGGACCGGCCTTGACTCTCTAGCGAAGATCTGACCACCGATCTAACCTCCTTTGTCCACAGTAAGGTCAAAGACCTCTGCTACTACAGATCATAAGTAACTTGAAGGCTTGGGAGCTCCGGCGACCGCTGCTTCGAACTTAGAATGAGACTGGTCCAAGAGATGAACCAAACCTAGAGAGAGAAAGTATGCGATCTGTTTGGGTGGGAGTTTAGCGGGAGAAAAGAGAGAGAGAGAGGCTGAGGAGAGAGAAAATTTTCGTGCAAAACGAACCGCCGAGCTGAAAATAGAAGAGATTTCGTTTATATATTCCCACATTAAGCGATTTTAGCCGTTGGTTCGACCCGATGCCCAAAATCTCAATCTAACGATCAAAAATCCATTTTGAATGTTCCATTATGATCTTGAGATGTTGAGTAATTGATCTAGTGGGTTTGATTTGTAAAAAACCAAGCCAAAATCGGGAATTATGTCAAAATGTCTAATTATGGGTTAATTTGCAATTTGACGAAATTCAAGAACTAATTTGTAAAATTTTGGGAAATTGAAAGTGTAGTAGTGCAATTGGGATTGAAAGAGTTCTAAATCGGTGGCCGAAGGCCAAGAACCTGCTGGAAATGGCCTGAATCGGCTAGTCCTGCTGACGGCCGATCAGACCGATCGAACCGGTTCGGTCCGATTCGGCCGTATTTTGACCGATTCTTGACCGGTTTGGTCCGGTTTCTGTTATTTTGTCCACTTGGGACTCTTATGAGTAAAAAATTTCTGCAATTTGATCCCTAAATGACCAAATTGAAAATGAATTTGATCTTTTTTATGAAGAAATTGACCAATTAAGATACAATTAAGCTAATCAAACCTTATGAACATGATCTAGGGGTCTTTTATTGACTTAATTGAATGATTATTGTGGAAAAATTGAGTCAAAACCATGGGTGCTTTGAATTGGGCCTAAAGGGCTAAAATATTAAAATTTGCAATTCAATTGGCAAAATTGTAAATTAACTAAAATTGAACTCAATTAGTGTCATAATTGCCTTATCTAATGAGCTACCCATATGTAAGATCACTAACCCTATTCAAATTGACATTGAATTGAAGCACTCGAGCTTAGGTAAAAATGAATCTAAGCCTAATATTGAAATTGGAGCTAAATTCATGAAATTAAACCATAGCCATGAATGGGTCAATTTGAATTTTGTCGATTGAAGCTTAATTGCTTAATTTTCTAATGCTTGGGAGGATAAATTCCTCAAATTGATGAGTTCTTATGTGAATTTCCCAAAATTGATTTCAAATTTGGACTTATTTTAAGAAAATGAGTGAAAAACAATCGTCTATTAACAAGTTATGAATGATCGATTTTGGTTCCCTAATTAAGGCTCAAAATGGCAATTCATATTTTGACTCGATAAATCGCGAAATTGAATGCTCAAACAGATTTTGGAAAATCCCTAAACCAAATGTCAAAAAAGGAACTACACCTAATTATGACTAGAATAAAAGTAATTTTATTTTTGGTCGATTTAGAACCTAAAACTGAAAAATTCATAAATAAAGGTTCTTAATCGAATTTTGTGAAATTTTTTACACAAAAGTCAAGAATGTATTTGTGCATTTGTTATTTTTTTTTGTCAAAGGTTTTACCAAAAGTCAACCATTTAGTTGATTTTTCCTAAAATGTTAATTTTTCTGTCAAATCTTTGAATTTCAAAAAATTGATTTGAAAAAGTGAAATTAAAACTAAGTTGAATTTTTTTGGGTAAAATGTTAATTTTTGACCAGGGGTTGACTTTTAGTCAAATGGTAGACCAAAAAGTCAGCCCGAAATTCAGCTGTTTGACTTTTTGGGTCTTTCTTGAAAATAAGTTAAAAACTACTTAAAAACAACAATGCAAAAAAAAAGAAGAAAAAAAAACGATTCTTTTTTTTTTAGAGATAGGGCTCTGTCGCGATTAGAAACCTAAAGAAACGTAAATCTCAATTTTTTATATTTTAATTATGTGTCGACTAAAAATCAAGTATCAACAGAGGACACACAAACTAACATTTACCATCACCGATGTTTATCACGGCTATTTATTAAACTTATGTTAACAAAAGCAACACATAACAAATTTCCATGTCTTATTCGACAATTAAGCCCCTACTATAATCTCAATTTCATTTAACTCAGTTTTCCTAAATAATGTTCTAATCTCCTTCTTATCTTCTATGTGACCATCTCCATTTCTTGTGTGTCCCTCATGGATTCCAAGCAGAGAAAACTACATTGCAAAGGATAATAGAATTACAAAGAGTTATGATTTTCCATTTCTTGTCTGTACTCATTTTATGCATAAGTCTTACACAACAAATACAACCTTTAGTCATGTGATTGATGGTCTTCTTTCCATTTGCCTTATAAGGCAACAACTAGTGGGTGACGTTTTTTCCGTGTTTGGCAAAGCAACAAAACCATATCAATTCTTTTATTCCAATCTCCTCCAACTTCTATTTCACAGCGAACTCCTAAATTTTGAGAACTTTACTATTACACTGTCTTGCCGTTCGATGTTATATCTGAAAGGGCTAATATGAACACCTAAAAGGGGTGAATAGGTGTGAACAAAAGTCTTTACAAAGTTTAGTATAAATAATTGCCTTTAGAAAATCACAAACGAATTCAGACTTTAGCAATTAGATAAAACTTCAAACAAAATAAAGAAGTTTAAACTTAAACAATTAATTAGAGCTATGAATCAAAATAAATGAGTTGAGGGAAGAGAATAAGAACACAAGATTTATAGTGGTTCGATTTAGATCAAGCCTACGTCCACTCTCCCACGTTGACAGCCTACTGGCTGCATTCCACTAAGAGACAAAAGAGATTTTACAGTCTTGCGATCTCGACTTCACAGTGAAGAGTCTCTACTGATTTCTCATAAAGTCTCACTATGAATTTCTCTCTTTTGTATACCATTTTGAGCTCAGTGAATGAAATAACAAGAAACTATGGAGTTTTAGATTTTGAAAAGTTTCTTTCACGCACTATCTCGAACAACTGGAGAGTCCGCCTTAAATACTCCTTCATGCCTTCACGACCGTTGGCACTTTCCAAATGAATTATTCCAATATATCCGTTGGACAGAATCAATCAAGGAGATCTCAAGTCGTTTGAAGATTTTGTAATGAAAGCCTATCAATCATATTCGCTCATACAATGAGAATCTTGATTTTCATAAGTAGAACTTTCCAAGTTTACTTGCCTTCCAAAAGATTTGATTATTGAAATTGATTCCAATAACAACAATCAATCATGTAGGTGCTAAATCCAGCCATAAGATCATCTATAAACCATACAAATCGAATCCTTGAAGAAATAAATATAATCTCGTATCTGGATAAGTCTTTATTTTTCAATTTGAAAACTGTCAGTATGGGTGTACCTTGAACTTAAAGTCTGGTGGTCTTCAGACTTTGAGACTAAAGTTTGGAAGTCTTCAGACTAGATTTTGGAAATGTTTTGACAACTTCAAAACAATAAATGAATTTTCTCCAACAATACCCTGCAACGTTGGCTTATTATTTATGTGGACATACTTATTATTGAGCGTTTGCTGCAAAATCACTTGGGCTTAAATATAATTATATTTTTTTCTAACGTAAACTTGTATATTTTGGGAATCTTATAGGCTTTTGTTGGCAAGTGGAGTTGTTCCATGGATGTCTCTGAAAATACCTTTGGGTCGACGACTTGCAAATTCATTACCAAGATGCTAGCCGTGGAGCTTACTTGCTAGCACTTCGTTTTTAGTGTTTTTATTTGGAATAAATGCTATCATCAGTTCAGTCAACAACGTTGACTTCCCTGTTTTCTTCCTTCTTGATAAAGCAATTTAGTTTCAATTTAGTTTCTATATTCGGTTCCCATAGGGTCGAATCATGCGATAGAACAAAAACTTGCGATGGAAGGAATAAAATTCTATTTTGTTATTTTCTTTTGTTACATTCACGAAGGACATTCATGGCCAAATTGTGAAGATGTCCTGACAAAATTTCCTCATGTGATTTTTCTTTTGTGGAAAAAAATTGCAGAATTATGAAGAAAATTTTTTGGAATGCTTTGGGGAGATGCAATTGCATCTCAAAAGCTCCCTAAAGGCCTCCAGGCTAAGATACGTTTGGAGGTAATTTAAAATGCTACATTTTAGACCGGCATGCTATCAGTGTGCAGTCCGCAATAATACAATCCTACTCATCCTTCCTTGACTGCCCCCCCTTCTCTCTAGGCTCAGCAATCTCTCTTCAAGTCTACTCTTTCTAATTCGATCAGATTTTTCGCTTTTATGATAATTTAAAAAAAAAAAAAAAAAAAGAGTGACATTTGGACAATTTGAGGTAAAGATTTTAAGCGGCATTCAGACAATTTAAGTGAACTCGCACAATTTTTTATTCTTTTGCAGTTCTGATATGGCTTTTAAATGAACCCCATGCTCCTATTATGTACTTTTATTTCGCACCCATCTCCTTTTAATTTTCTACAGGATTCTATAAATGATTTGATGATTAGAGTATTTTATTATTTTAAGAAGAAATTCAAAATGTTTGTCACCATGAAATGAATCAAACGGATTCTATCTTTTAAATATATATTTCCCATCCTACTCTCTCTTTTTTCCTTTTTTTTTTTGATAAATTAGGTAATATAACTACATAATCTAATTGAGGATCGACAAACACCAGTATGTAGGGCAAGTATTTGAATAGAAGAGAAGTGAAGGGAGACGAGACATTAAAGTGTTTGATAAATTTGGGCAATTTTCCCTTTTTTCTCGACTTTTTTGGCTCCAAATTTACGTCACTTTGCCAAAATATATATTTGAAGCCAAATAAAATGCAGAAGAATTTTTCCACATTCCTACTAATAATCTCTGTTCCCCCCCCTTTTATTAACATTTTAATATAAATTTTTTCTGGGATCACAAATAGGGAATTTCACTAAGTCAATTCTTAGGAAATCTCAAATTAGAGCGTTTATACTTACTTCAACAAAGGAAGTATGAGCCTCTTCGATAGAAGAACTTTTCAGTCAAGGAAGGAGTCAGAGTCAGCTTTGGCCTTCGCCTTTTGTCAATGGCTGGATTCTATCCCTCGAGATAGCACTACTTTAAATGATCGGACAGAAGAAATCAGTAAGCAATGGAGTAAGCTTGGTTTTGGCATAAAGCTTGTGTATCGAAGTCAAAGTCAAGGTTCAAGTTGAGTTCATTGATCACAGGGAATGAAAGAAATCAGTAGTTCAGTTATAGGCTTCAAGCAAGGTTCGTCATTCTTTCTCACTATCATTTAGAAAGAATCAATCTCTTTGTACCGCCGTCCAGCATCAAGAGAATCTAATAACAGGCTTGCTCGTGGTAAAGGTGGGAGGAGAAACGTAGCAGTGAGCGGGGGCAAATGAAATGAAAAACAAATTTCATAACTTTCTTTTCATAGTAATAAAATCCTCAACTGAAATGCCCATACCCTAGTTTGGGTTGTATTGAACGAAACCTCATTTCCAACAATGGTTACTTCCCCATAATATTTGGCATTGACAGAAGACATGAATTGAGTTGAAAAAAAGAAGTAAGTCGTAGAAAAAAGACGTAGTATTAGTGTCATTTGTCCTATATGTGCAAATAAAAGTCGGGCAGATTTTTTCTACTCGAAGTAGAGCATAAACCTAAAAGAATTGGAAAAAGCCCATTCAGGAACAAGAAAATAACACCGTGATTTGGATTAGATCTCGATGAAACAATACATCAATGAGAATTTTATTTCATAAGTTTAATGGATTTTTTGTGGAGGGAAAGGGGACAAAACGAAAACTCATCTTTCTTGAAAAATGGAAAGAAAAAAAAGACGCTTCATTAAGAAATTCAAAAATTAGATTAGAAAAGGGCTCCACACTTTGGGGCTTTATGTTCATAATGATGTCATGCTTACTTTTTTTTCGCCTACGCTACTCCAAAAAAATAATAAAATTTAAAAATTTAAAAATTTTAATTTTAAAAATTTAAAAATTTTAAAAAATTTTAATTTTAAGAAACAAATTTTAATCGAACCCATATTTGCCCAATGGATACAATCTGCTTATGGTAAAACTTCATATGGGTTCGATGTGCTTTTTTTTAAAACTTTTAAATTTTTCTTAATTTTTTAAAATTTTTAAATTTTCTTTTTTTTTAATTTTTTGAATACTTTATATCTTCAAAAACGAATAGCTCATCATTTAATGCAGGTCAAAGCATATGGTTGCCAGGAATAGATATCTATTTAGTAAAATTATTTCATTTTTCTATTTCTAGAATAGATTTATATTCCAGAAATATATTTGGAATAGATTTATATTCTAGAAATAAGAAGTAAAATTTTTATTACTTTTCTATTTTGAAACAGAAATGAGAAATAAAAACTTTTCTCAATCTTTGTCTTCTCTATTAGTCAATTGCTCATCCGTCGTCACCGACTGTCGTTCACTAACCGCCGTTCATCGTTTGTTGTCACCACTCTCAGCCATCGGCCACTGTTGGTTACCGATTGCCTGTAGCCGCCGTTGTCGCCGACGGTCCCCACCCCTAGCCACCGACCACCACCACCGGTTGCCAGCCTTGCCGTTAGTCATCAACCACCTCCGTCGGACGTGGGTTGCGAGTTCGTCAGTTGCTAGCCGCAAGCCAC
Source organism: Eucalyptus decipiens (assembly GCA_014182575.1). Taxonomy (NCBI): domain Eukaryota; kingdom Viridiplantae; phylum Streptophyta; class Magnoliopsida; order Myrtales; family Myrtaceae; genus Eucalyptus; species Eucalyptus decipiens. The sequence continues at coordinate 46,097,728 of CM024611.1, read as the reverse complement.
TGGCCGCCATTTGCTGGTCGTCATTCATCGTCCGCTGGTCGCCAGTCGCCATCGCCGTCCCCTGGCTGCCGCCATTGGTTGCCCGTCGTCATCCACCGATCGTCAGAAATGGAGAAATTTTGTATCATTATCAAATGAATTTCTATTTTGAAAATAGAAATTTTTTATCATCATTAAATGTGTATTTTTGCTTAGAAACTCATTTAAAAATAAAAATAAAAATTATATTTTTCTTCCAGAAATCAATTTCTGATCAGAATGATTATTATTCGTGCCCTTAGATTTTAATTCTTTTCCACAACTAGTACCTCAGCCCGACAGAAAAGTTTAGAAATCAAAAGAAGTCCACCACTAATCGGGAAAAAAGAGCGAAAAAAGCATAGAAATCAGTGGAAGAATTGTTGGTTTCAAAAGGATTTAAAAATATCATAATTTGATTTGATGGCAAGAAGGAATAGTGTGTATTTTTCATTGGGGATTTCCTAGAAAAAATCATTGCATCTTTCTACGATTTCATATGAAAGAAATTTAGTCCATCCGAATCGAAGTTAAAGAGGGTATTTATACTTGTCTGTCCTTTATATGGAAATCAAAGGATAGGGGGTCGTTCCCTTGATGCGTACTAATGAGAATTTGACTCTGTGTGAAATTGAGCAAAAAGCCGCTTAATGGGCCTATTTCTTGCGGAAAATTCCCCACTGCTGCCTCCCATAGGAGTCTGGGCCGTGTCTCGGTCCCAGTGTGGCTAATCATCTTCTCAAATCAGCTATCAATCATCACCTTGGTAAGCTATGGCCTCACCAACTAGCTAATTAGACACGAGCCCCTCCTTGGGTGGATTCCTCCTTTTGCTCCTCAACCTACGGGGTATTAGTAGCCATTTCCAACTATTGTTCCCCTCCCAAGGGCAGGTTCTTACGTGTCCCGAAAACATCTGGGTTGAAATATGGCTTTCAAATTAAGTTTCGAATTAGTGGATGCTACCAAATGTAGAACATGAAAACATCTTTTAATGGTTTCGTAACTAATAAAAACTCGCGAATCTGCACCTAAAGACAAAATTGTTCAAATGTCCAAATCGATTTAAAAGGCAAAAAAACACCTCAAGTGCCAAAACTTGACATAATTGGACATTTAAGTACCAAAAGTTACGAAAGTAACCCTTGAGCATTACTTTTTTTTGTGAAAAAAATGAGACACTTAAGTGTCACATCCAATGAACCCTGTCAGAAATCCTACGTTACAATTTTTTTATTAATTTTTTTTTTGCTTACGTAGCTTGGCAAAAGGCTGACTCAGCAAATAAACACAAAAACGACATCATTTTGACACAATTCGAATTTTAATATAAAAATTAATTAAATTAAATTAAAAACCAAAATTTATAATTTAAAAAAAAAAAAATAGGGAGGAGGAAGATGAACAAGCGACGGCGATGAGGGCATGTGTGCCATTGTCCTAATCTAGGGTGAGGGTCACGGCCCTCCCCCAGATTTGGCAAGGGTCGCCGGCCCTCACCCAACCACCAGCTAGGGCTCAGCGACCTCGGCTGACTTTCCCCCTTGCCTTCCCGGCAACAGCAGAGTGATGGCAGCTTTTCATCTTCCTCCTCCCTACCTTTTTTTTTTTTTTTTATAAAAAAATGGTTTTAAATTTAATTTAATCATTTTTATATTAATTATTTACCACATTAGCATAAAAACGATGTCGTTTTAGCACTGTCTAGTCATATTAGCGTGCAAAAACAATGCCGCTTTGCACTAGGCTCGCCGGAAAATCGCAACGTCAACATTTTGACCGAATTTTCTCACCGTTGGCACTTAACTGATCTATTTTGCTCCGATTTTTTTATACTTAAGTGTTACTTTCCTAACTTTTGGCACTTAAGTATTCTTTTGTGTCAAGTTTTGACACTCTATGTGTCATTTTGTCCAATTTAAAACAATTAATTAAGCATGCATGCCATATTTTTTTCTTGTCAGAAAGAATGTGTACCATGTGACTTGTTCCAATTTTTGTAATGAATTTGTGCTTCCTCAAACTACTTGATTAAATACATACTAATGGAAATTTTCCACACACTCTGTATAGTTTATTAAGTGACTAGATTTTTTTCGAAAGTTGCTCTATCACTTACTTTTTCTTTTTGTTATATCACGACTTGAGTTTGAGCATGGGTACCCCATTGGACTTGATTAGAGGATGTACTATTTTTATTTTCTATATATACATGCATTTACTTATGGAGTTAGGAGGTTGGTTAGAGGAGAAAACTAAAACGGATATTTTATTCTTTTTCTTGCTTTGTTTTTTCCTTTTCTTTTTATCATTTGGTGGTCATCGGCCTCTGGCTATAGGTAGTGGCTAGTGAGGGCAAGTGCTAGTGAGGTTTTCCTCGCCAAATCTGGTCAAGCCAACCCTCGCCTAGGCCATGTCTTGCAAGAGGGGCCCTTGTCGAAGCTTGCCTCTATTTAGGCTAGGATGGCCTCACCCTCAATAGATCTGGCGAGGAGGGCTCCCGTCCATATCAACCTTCTTCAAGCAATGCCACGTATCATATAAAGAAAAAGAGAAAGAAGATGAAAGGAATGCCATCTCTTTGTCTCTATTTATTCTCTCTCTTCCTTTTCAATTTGCTACAAAAATCACTCAAAATCAATCCACCGAATTTGTTGCTCCCTTCAAGCTTTATTTTTGCAAATAACCGTGATTTTGGCTTTTGCAAATTGGTGAATCTTTTCCAATATCCCATGGAATTATTTTTCAGAAAGTTTTGGCCTTGATCAGTCTCGCCTTCAAGATTGAGATTATGGCCCATTATATTTGTGACATCTTGAATTTTTGACCCATCTCGATAGAATGAAATGGGCTTTTCATCGACATGCTTATGATCATTTTTCTTTGAGCTAATTACTCACGAGTTAACTAACCTATTGGGTCAATCGTGAAAAAATCCCTAAAAGTTAATCGATAGGTTAGATTGTACTAAAATTGTGTTTGGTTGATTTTAACCACGAAATCGAACTCGATTTCGGGAATCGAATATTCGAGCGTGTCACGATTTATTTTAGGACCTCGCCTCATCTTTTGTGGAAATTCTGTTTAGCCTGGAATTTTGGCGGAAAAATCAATTTCAGTAAATTAGAATTGGTGTTCGGATGGCCACTTTCATGTGAATTTTTGGTCTTCAAAATGAATGGATATGTGGAGGATTGAAGGGAAAATTATATGGGTTGCTGCCATGACATTTTGGCCATCAAATTGAAGTAACTAGTGAGGAATTGGTGAGGGAAATGCATAAAATTCGTATGGGCAGCCTCCTTAGTAATTTTGGCTATCAAATTGAAGTTAATTGTGGAGAATTGAGGAGAAATCAATCATTGGTTGGAGCCTTAACAATATGAGCAGAAGACTTTGAGGCACAAAGCACTCAAGTGGAAGATGAGTAGCTGCATGCAATACTTCTTGGCCCCCTTGTCCCCCACTCTCTCCCTTCGCTTCTTCTTCTATTTCCCCTATGCACAACCCCCCTCCAGCAGAAGCAACTTCAGCCTTTTTCTTCCTAACTTATTCTCTATTTTCACTCCATTTACGTAATGCAACTCAAAACCAAGCCAAAACTAACCAGCCACCAGCCACTAGCCTTTGCACTGCCCAGACTAGCCGCACGCAAGCTCGGTCCCCCATAATCAACCAGCCGAGTGGCCGTCTAGACTAGCTCACGTAGCAGCCGCCTGGCCGATTGCCCGTCAAAGCCGTTGCCATCCCCGCTTGGCCGATCGCTCGTCGCAATTGCCGTCCCTAAGCCAGCTCCTCGCATTCACCACTCTAGCCGCTCGTCCCTATTGCCGCTTGCCCCCATCCAATTCAGCCAACCATCTCAACCCCCTTTACCAGCCCCTTCACAAAACCGAAGTTCCAATATCAAGCAGTGAACTTGTAAAGCTTTTTCAACCTCTTCTGAGCCTCCTTTGGAGTCATTGTAATCATGGGATCTCACCACCGTCATGCTGTCATCACCGTGAGCTCGTTTTCTTGCTAATCCGATGAGTTAACTCCATAATCCTTGATTATATTGTTAATTACACTTGGGGGTTAGATTAATGTTAATTAGTTTAGTTAAATTAGTATTAAGTGAGATTAGCTTTAAGATGGATTAGTGTTAATCTAACTTGGTTAGATAGCCTTAAGATGGATTAGTGTTGATCTAATTGGTTAGATTAGTACTAATGAGGGTGGTTTGATTTGGTTTAGTGAATTTCTCCCCTGATCATAGCAGTGAACTTGCCGTTTGCTATTTTTGTGGATGAAAATGTGTTTTGATTTTGAGGTTACTTCCTTCTTGAGAGATGTTTTGACATTGTCGGCTATGACATATATTTTATTCGGGATTTTAGAGATTTAAAATAATGAGATTGTATTTTCATAATTTGCAAAACAGAATCTCGGATTATATTGGAAATAGTAAACTTTTGGTGTTCAAATAATTTAATCAACTCTTAGAGTTCAATTTTTAAAAGATTTTCTTCACAAAAATTGTTCATTACATCTTGTAGTTTAATATAATCAAATTTCAGATCAAATGGACATGTTTTGGAGCTTGAACCAAACTGGTTTTGGAAAAATAAACTTTTTGGAAACGAATACAGTTTTTGTAACGGTTTGGGCGATTTACTACTCTCAATATAGAAAGATCTGGGTTCAAGTTTCTTTTAAGAAAAATGTTCTTTTAGGTGTCATTTATAACATATTCAAATTTGAGAATTTTCAGAGCTTGTTTGATTATATTTCTGGAATTAAACTTGGAGATGCGCGAGTGACTCAATTTCTGCCGGTTAGGGCCGGTAGTGGTTTTGTGATTGTTCTTGATGTTGTACTTGTTGGACAATGCATATTTGGTAATTTGGTTGATGTTTGGCATGCTAGGAATTCATGTGTAAAATCATGAAATTGATTGCTTAATTGTGCAATTGAGTGCTCGATGGTGATTATTGGATATTATTGCAAAAATTGATTTTATGGTATTTAATTAGAAAAATACCGGGTGTCGGGTTTTAACGCCAAAAATATTTTATATACTATATAAAATTATGAGATTTTGAAATGGGAGAGTATAATGTTTTATGGTTCAATTTGAATGTGTGACAATGTACAATTATTTTACCGGATATTTTTAATACAAAGAAAATTGGCCAAGTCCATTATTTGAAATTGAAGTATTTGAATGTAAAGCACAATGTTCTTGGCCATGTATGGATGTGCGTGTAGTCACCTAAGTACCCTAATATGTTTATGCAGGGTAGTAAACGACTAAAAGGCCTTGTAATCAAGGGCTAAGTGTTACATGGCGACTTGAGTCACATGGGAACCACTTGTAGAGCTTTACACTACTGTCATGTGAAGTCAAAGACTAATTGCTACACGATAACGTAATTTTGTGGAAGCCACCTCTAGAACCTTGTACTATCGTTATTCGTAATCAAGGGCTAAGTGCTACATGATAACGTAATTTTGTGGGAGCCACCTCTAGAGTCTTGTACTATTGCTATTCATGGTCAGGGCTAAGTGTTACACGATAACATAACTTCATAGGAGCCATCTCTAGAGCCTTGTACTATTGCTATATGTGCTCAAGGGCTAAGTGTTACAATTTCATGGGAGTCACCTTTAGGGCCTTGAGTTTAATTATTGAGCGTGAAATAAACCATGAGTATGAGATAGCCACGCCTGATTATGACACAAAATTATTAGTACGGAACGGAACGCGTCATGGTTTGGCCTTATAATTGAGACCCTTGTAAATGTTTGAGAATGAATTGATATGTTCTAGTTATTGATTATGTTTGTTGTGTATATATGATATATGATATGTACTAATATGCAGGGAGGTGCTGAGACGAGATAAGTCGTGAGTGATGCATGTTTAGGCTGCCTGTAGGTGAATTTTCGTCCTAATCAAGATTTATGGTGTGAACTCGCTGAGATTTATTCTCACCCCGTCGTGGTTAACCCTTTTTCAAGTCCTTAGGATGGAGAATCCGAAGCCCGAGGTGGAAGGGTCCGGGATGTAGATAGTCCGCTAGTTTCTTTTTGAAACAGACCTCTGTATATAAAATGGGTTTTGTGAAAATTGGTTGTCCTGTTTTTTTATCTCATGTTTTATTGTTGTCTGGGGTTTATTAGTTCGCTTCCGCATGTGCATAAAACAAAAGGATCGACGACACGTCCTGGGACGTCGCAAATTCTATCGACCATCGAGGAATGTTTGCGCACTCAAGATTCGGAGCGTGACAATATTCAAACTTGCAAAAGAGCTAGACTTAAATGCTACCAGTATGCGAATGCAATACTGATATAAATATATATATCAAATTCTTTTTAGCTTTTCGAATTTTGGCTTTCTTCTTCTTTGTATAAGTTCCGAGGCATGTGTACTTACTGGAAGCATCTGATTTTCTTAGAAAACAATTACCTGAAGTCCTGAAGCAAAGCACAAGCATAACTGTACACATTTTTTTTTTCAGATGGAAAGAAGTTTTCTTGCTTTTGTTGTGGGATATTTCCATGAGAACTATCTTCAAGCATAAGCTTGTTATTGTAAGATCTGTGTTGACCTTTTTTTTTTTTTTCTAGAGCATGTCAAACTCGTCCCATATATGATCAAACTCGGATGTACTGTGACATGGACGTCAGCCAGAAGAATCTTCTCTCTCTTTTTCCTTTTTCTTCTTGTTGATTATAATCAGATTGATGCTAGCACCAAATTTTTGATCTTAATGGTTGTGGCTGTGGATCAGTGAAGAGGATAATTAGCTAAAGAGGTCTCTGGATTGATGAATCTGAAGCATGGTCGAATCAGCACTTCCTAAATCTCGTACTCCATCGTCCCGGCCCTGACCACTAGACCGACCTCTTAGGGTCTACTTCCTCTTAAAAGCAGTAACTTTTCCAAATGAAACCGTGCCTCGGTTTGTTGTAAGTTATTCTGTCAATTACTTTGTTACTTTCTTTATATAGCACCAGTTCGAGTCAAATATTAAGACTTGACTATTGTTGGGTTTCGACACATGTAGACATTTTGGTTGATGGACTCCAACATCGAACTCATGTCCGATTTTTTCCTGAATGAGACTACGCTGGTTTTGGTTTCCATGGACTAGAGGAGATGAAATCTGCATTTTCTCATCACATCCTCAAGATTCTTAGCGATAAAATGGAGACTTTTGCGGATCTAGAACTATTTCTCACATTCATGCATCATAGTCAAGCCATCCAATCGACTATTAGCAACAGTGATAACAGCAATTGTCATGCAACTGTAAACTTGTATGCTTCTTTTCAGGGATGATCTGGTTCTTCCTTAGCAAAGATGCCTCGTGCCTTATCGCTTGATCCTCCATTTGAGTTAAATCTTCGATACCAACCAAGTTACGACATAGTCAACAAAAGAAAATAAAATAAAAAATTATAGCCGGCTCTTTCTTAATTCTGCTGCCATATATGTTTAATCGAGGAGATCTTGCAGGTGACATTTGCTAGAGACAATATGCTAGTAGTTGGCTCTACATGGCCAAAGGTTGAGGAGGATCTTGGGAAGTAATCTGTAAATATTCGTCATATTCCCTTTTTTTCACGAGCATATAATCTTTGAGGACAAGAATATGAGTCAAGTGTCCAAAGACTATGTCAAAAACCTTCATATGAGGTTCCACATTTTGACTGGTCTGTTTAGGTAGTACGAATAGGTTTTAGCTTACATGTTAGATAGTCAGGGGTTCCACAATTCGAAAATAATCTATTTAGATAGGAGATCCTCGTCGGGAAAAAAGAAGAAGAACAAGAACAAGAAAATGATGAAATATTCAAACTCGAACCGGATAAATAGACTTCCCTGCTTCACCTAGTCATTCAAATTCGCGTCTAGCCCCGAAGGGAAGAATGACCACTGATAAGTTCTCTCTCTCTCTCTCTCACACACATAATTTATAGGTAAGTTTTCAGGAAAATGTCACAAATGGTCTATGAACTTTCATTTAATGTTCAATTTCATCCCTGAACTTTCGATTTGCTTAATTTAGTCCATGAACTTCCATCTAATATTCAATTTCATCTCTGAACTTTCAATTTGCTCAATTTGGTCCATGAACTTTCATCTAATGTTCAATTTCATGCCTGAGCTTTCATTTGCTCAATTTGGTTCCCTGAACTATTAACAAACGTTCCATCTAGTCCTTCCATTTGTTCAAACCGTTAAGTGATGACATGGAGCATTAATTGATGACATGGAACTAAGTTGGATTACTAGAATTATGAGTCAATAGCTATCTTAAAAAAAGGAAAACAAATTAGGGGTCAACTAGAGATGAGAGCACCGATCACAAAAGCAGAGAGAATAAGTGGTTTTGTATCTCTTTTTTGGATGATGGCCACAATTTGACTTGTTTTAAAAGTAATTTCCATGTGGATATTCCACATATCCTTTTTTTATTTTATATTTGAGAGACTAAAAGCCATGTAAGTCAATTCTGTTAACTTTAACTAACGGAAGGACAAAATTGGTCAATTTTCAAATAGTTAGGGACTGGATGGAACATTTGTTAATAGTTCATTGACCAAATTAAGCAAATCGAAAGCTCAAGGATGAAATTGAACATTAGATGAAAGTTTATGGACCAAATTGAGCAAATTGAAAGATCAAGGATGAAATTGGACATTAAATGAAAGTTCATGGATGAAATTGAATATTAGATGAAAGTTCAAGGACCATTTGTGACATTTTTCCTAAGTTTTCCTATATAAATCTAATTTCGCATCTGGTATCAGCGGGAATTGCAACATTGAAGCTACTAAAATCATCATAACACTAGCAAAATTCATTTCACATGTCTTAAGCTTTACATGCACAGAATGAATTATACTTCATTCACCGCTAAGCAATTCTACACAAACAGATGGAGCACTGACCGCCACAACATCCTTGGTCTTCACTATATCTATGAGACTTGTCCACAAATATTGTACCCACAGAGGTTAAACTACAAACGATCGACCTTAGTGAAACAAAGAAATCGATAGGTTGATCAAATTCTCAAATAAATAACCAACACCCCAGTGCAAGATCTTTATTTGTTTGGGACCCAGCAACCATGGAGACCATAAGGAAGGCCATAGGGGAACTTTGCTCTGGCAATCTCCTCAAAAGTGGAGCCATCAAGCAGCAATGCATACCCATCTCCATTTTTCTCACTAATCATTGAGATCACCACACCTGCAAGAGCAACCCCAGCTCACTATGCTTCACAAAAGAGAATTGGGGAAAATAAAAGAAGGGAAAACTTTTTTATGGAAAATTTTTTGCAAAATGGGAGAGTCAACAAAAATGTGGCAATTACTCAAGAAAAATGATTTTCCAGGATTGGGGGTTACATGGAATAATGTTCCTTCTTTTATACTAGTGTGAACTAGATATTTCGAGTGTGAGAGAGATAGCCATGCCACCTCTCACACCATATGATTTAAGCGCATGTTAAATTTTTTATCCTTAAATGAGGAGCATATGTTTCGATTTAATTTCCTAATTCTTACCATCATCTTCCTCAGTGGCCCCTGGCCTAGCCACGAAGAATGGTTCTGAGGGCACGGCACCATCCTCGTGCCAATTCTTCGCCTTCTTCTCCACTAGATCAATCTGCCAAAACCCCTCACCTCATCAACTTTTCATCAACAAAATCACTTTAAATCAACTTCCACTTGCTAGTCAATAATGCAACAATTATGTCTCCCCAGTATGGCACCGCATCTTAATTGCGCTATAGAAGCATTAGCTTGAGGGACATGGATATTATACCTTGGTAAGGGTGTTGGGGAAATTGCAAGGGCGTTGGGCACCACAAGCATAGGCAAATCTGTATTTTTTGCCCAAAAAGGCAGGGTTGATGCTGCACATGTCCATACCTCTCCCATGTTCATCTGGGTCCAATGCTGCCTCCAACTTCCCATACGGACTCCCATCTAATGGTATTATGAACCTCCCGACCCTAAACAAATGTACCATCATCATCATCACAGCCGTTGTTTCGTTGTCATCGAGGCTTACTTGGAAAAGAAAATGAATATTTTAATGGATTGAAGGATCTTGGCCTTTAGTATACCTCTCTTCCTTTGTTTAATAAGGTGGGCTTTGAAAATTGGGAGTTTGAAAAAAGAAAAGACCACTTGGTTTCAGCTTGAGAAGTCTTTTGGAGGTGATGATGCAATTTGAGATTTGTTATTTTAGTGAGCAAGAAATCTGGGCCCGTATAATATTCTTATGCGTGAGCAATAATTCTATACTCTTTCTTCAATCGAGCAGGCTTTTAGACAATCATTTTGATGGACATAGCTACCGATTTTTGCAACATTAATGTCTAGTTCAACTTGGAATATACTCATTTCTTTCCCTTCCAAATTTAGAAAGCAAAAATAATAAACATCAGGTTTTAACTTCTATAGTTATGACTACATAAATGATTCTGCATTTTAACATTGCTTGTTTCGGAAAAAATTTCAAGTTAAATAAATTAATATGCTGCGGAAAGAGCCAAACGAAGGGGGGTGGGGGGGAAGGTAAAGCCAGTATCAAACACAAAAGAACAAAAGGGCCATTATTGAAACTCATCATATCGAAACAAGAAAGGGGAACAGAAGATTTTAATCAGCAAAGAGACTCGTCATGATGCCATTCTACTACTTTTCGTATTAATTAAGGATTTATCTGCCATTATACCATTTAAAAGATAATACAATTTGCTAATATTTATCTGCCATTCTCTCTTAGTGTAACTATCCATACATTAATAATTATTTTCACTTATTTCCATCTATGTAGTAATGAGAAAGTTTGGAGACAACGCCAGTCTTTGCGGGAAGTTATGAAATCAAGAGTGTCAAGGGGGGGACGAAAATGACTGCGAAGAAGAAACCCAAGTCTCAGAAAGGGACAAAAAATGTATTATTTTGGAAACGACAGAAGTTAAATTATGCTAACAAAGACTAAATTATTATTCGATGGTCTCAAATTAAGGGTAATTAACTAATGGAAGAAGAAGACAAAAAGTCGGAACTCGTCTCGGGTTTCGTCGGATCTCATATAAGATGCCAGCCAAGTAAGTCCAGTTGAAAAAATAATTTAATAGGAGATAAAGTTGCTCACACGGACGATTATTTACTGCAGGATTTATAGAAAAATTAATTTTTCACTTCTATCTAATGATTGCCTTCTATGCATTGGTGAATTCAGAATACGCATATACTAAAGAAAAGAGGGTTCCTTCTTCTGAAGAACAACTATTCTATTTTCTTATGCATTGAAACATATTATGTGTACATGAACAAGTAAAATTTGACCAGGAAAATCTGAGAGATCACATATCTAATTGACCACTAATTTCCACTTCCCACCTTCCATTTATCTAGCTTTTTCAGTCTCTATGCAATTATCATTATCTCAATAAATTGAACGAAGATGAGCATATGAGGATTCTTAAGCAATATATACGGAAAACACACCTAGCATCGGGAAGTACATCTTGGCCGGCAAAAGAGCGAAGGTTTTGGAGCCTGAGCTTCTCGAGGATGGTTGTGTCCGCGTTATGCTCGCAGCAATCCGCGATCACGGCCACAACTCGCCCATCTTCGTCCGTCTCTTCATACGCGTTGATGAAGTGGAAGGTCACGTACAAAGGAACCTCCACACTTGCCACCTTTTCCGTGTGCAACCCAAGAGAGAAAAGCAGACATTCTTGTCAGATTCATCATTTTCACTAACTTATCTATACTGGAAAGCTTATACGAAGAGGGCATGTTATATTGATTATAAGTAGAAAATAACATACTTCTCGGAATTTATATATTTCAAGTAGAAATATTCATATTTTTCAAAAGCATAATAATGATCCTTGGTTAGTGCCTTAGGAGCACTCTTTAAAATTTTCCTACACGAAATGAATCTTGAGGGAAATGGATTTCTTACGACTTTTCCACTGGCTTTGCACATGATGTGCATGAACCCTTTGGAGTCCGGATGCCACTCGAACTTGTACAACGGGGTCGGCTCAGCCCTTAGAAGGTTTTGCGCGCAGTACCTCAAGGGCATCTCTGGCACGACGACGTAGTGCTCGGTCACGGGGAATGAGTGGACCCAACCGGGTGCCGGGCCACCCCGGCAATTCACCCTCCCGATCACCTTCCTCTCGTTCGATCCTGGCTCCATCCTCACCACCAAGTAGCCTGGGTTGATCAGGTCAGGCAGCAGCGTAAGGAACTCGGTATCGGTCACGATCGGATGGGCTGAGTGTATCAAACCCCCTAGGGAGTCGGTATACTCGAACTTCCCCAAGGTCTCGAGCGTGGTTGGGTCGATCATTATTGACCCCTTTTGCGTCTCAGTGAGGCAAACCACTCGTCCGTCTCCGAGCCTGATGACGCCCGTGTTGGCGTTGTCAGTCAGCGACGCCCCGGAGAACAAGCTAGCAAGTTCGCCGACATAGGACAGGAAATTGTCTGCCTTAGGAACCTCAGAGAATTCTCGGTAACATAGCTTATTGCTCTTCATCGCGGCCTTGTACGCTTCGGATTCGATCTGGCGGTGGCTGGCGACTAACTGCCCGTTCTCAAACTGGAGCTTTACCAACGTGGCGTAGCCGTCGAAGAGGTGCCGGAAGTTGTAGTCTCCGACGTGCCATAGTCCAGGACCGTTCCTCAGATATATTCCGTTCTACAAATGATTGAATCAACCAATCACATCCCCTAACCAATAGAAAACACCGGAGCTAATGCCAACGCATTTGTCGGGTACGACAGGTATGCATGATACTACAATGTCAATAACATTATAGTCATTTCAGTTTATAAGAAATCTGTAAATTAAGTATCATACTAGTTATTTTATAAGGTGGAACAGCTGAGAGGAGAAGAATTTCCAAAAGATGTGTAAGATCATACGGAATCTTCAGATGTTGGAAGACTACAAGGAATATAGTGCAGACGAGGGCAAGAAACGAGGAATGAGAAATTGGGGCAAGGAATATATTCTTCACCTGATCTTAACTTTAATATGTCGTGCCTCCGAAGATTATGTTTGTAAGGTATCTAGAGGAAGTCGAGATATACCCCGAAATTAGTAATTTGCGATTTTTTCAATAATAATAATAATATTTTTTTTTGTTTTTTGTTTTTTTGCTATGTAAGTTTCTGGCTTCTGTTCTCCCACACTGTCGACGATATTATTGAATCTATATATAACGTCTTGAAATACAAATGTTTTACGCTTCCGTAAACCTCTCTCTTCTAGTAATCTTCAATTACTTGAACAGCATAGTTTACTAATGAAGTGTATAATTACAGTAATTTGGGTAGCGCAACATGAACAGAAAACGCGGCATATGTATTTGTACTTAGTATTATATGACTGACTTAAATGAGTGAGGTTAATATTTAATCATGATGGAGGGCGTCCCATTATTTAATTTATCGTTATCGGCTTGAAACATAAGAAATTTGAAAAAAGCTGCTCTCTCATCTTTGGCTAGACTTTAAACCAACAAAATAAGTTCCTTTTTTTCTTCCCTTTTGCTGCATATGGCGACATGAGAACAAGCGGAATGGAGAAGAGATTTAGTTAGGGGACGTGAAAAGATATGACTCTGGTCACATGCATGCGCAAACATGACCGAGAGACCACCAAAAAAAAAGAAAAATCAAACGCAGACTAACCAGCCAGAGAGGTATCTCTCCTTTGACGACCAGCTCGCCCTCCCACCGGTGTTGCCTGACGCTCATCCAGGCGACGTGATTTGGCTGGCCGACGACTTCTTTTCCCAGCGACGGTCGAGAGATGACCGAGGCCTGGCTAGCGACGTTAGCGATGGTGAGTTCTCGAGGGTCGCCCCATGAGTTCCTCCTGGGGAAGTTCTTATTTCCAATGGAGAACCCATCTTTCAAATGATCAAAGCTTTTGGAAGATGCCTTGATAGAGTGCGAAACGTAGTTTGGACTGGCTAAGAAGCTTATGGAAGCCATAGCAGAACAAACAAAGAGCAAAAGGAGTTGAGGGTTGGGGAGAGAGAGAGAGAGATTATCGAATGGCTTATTGAAGAGAAGTGAGTGCTGAGACATATATATGGTGTCTGTGGGCGGGTGAGGAACTACATATGGAATCTTGATTGGTGGAATACCATTCCACTAGAGGACATGAACTTACCGAATATGATTTCAGGATATAATATATATATGCAAACTAGCTAGCTAGCGCAACTACCTCCCCCCACTGTGAGGAACTTTTATATTTCTATACATATTTATTCAGTACTTCTGGGTTTGTGCCATTGCCCTTATTATAAACTAGCTAGCTAGCGCAATTACCTCCCTCCACTGGGACGTCAATGAAAGAAGTTGGTTTGTTTTACCTCCTCTTGGGGGCCTTGAAATATTAGAATAGAACATTTCTTTCGGGTTCTATATACCAAGTGTTAGTTGGTGCCTTGTCTCGATTGGAAGGTATCAAAAATTGAATCTGAGATGCGTATCTAAGTTTTTCCTTTTGATTGATTATCCAAATCCCTTCTAAATGAAGTATTAGAAGGGCCTTTCATGGAGTTAGATCAAAAATATGATATAGAATAATTCCAATCTTTTTTGTGTTAAGGTGCGAAGAGCTACACTGAGAAGGACTATTTTCACATTAAAACTATGAACTCTGATGCTGTATAATTGAATGTGTGGTTGTTTATTCTAAAAAGCTTTAGCCATCAGAACAATTCAGAAGACTTGACATGTGATACTAGGGCCCATATATTTAAAACGAGAAAATTGTTCAAGAAATCATAAATCTATATATGACAATTATTTAGTCATAAATTCTTCAATTATGCCAATTTAGTTTTACATTTTTTTGATGATTTATCAATTTAGTCCAATAGAGGTTTCTCAGTTGGCTATTGGTGAGTTTTAGAGCTTTTGTATTTGAACTGCCTGCAACCAATTCAGCATGCTCCACTGAAAATTTTTGTAGATAGAGTTTACCAGTAAATAAGAAAATAAACGGTGGATTTTGCACAAAAATGCTCATAGAAGTATTTTGTGATTTTAAAAAGAGAAACGTTAAAAGGAATCAGTCTTTCGTTTAAAGCCTTTCCACTGCTGTGAGCAAAGATGATTTGAAAGCAGTAGATTAGAACAGATGAGGAAAATGAATCCAAGTGCTGTAGCTGAATGACCAATGGTTGGATGAGTTGGCTTGTCTGTCTGTGTGATGACCCTGCCTGTCCTCATTGAACGAATCTTTCGACACACTAGCTCGAGTTAGGTATAAACCCAACGACAATGACCTGAAAATTCCTATCTGGCAAGGCAGGATAAGGGGCATTTAGCTAGACCATGAGGCCTGTTAACATGACAACGTCAGGATTATGCAGAGAAATTCACTTGATTAATGGTCGGTCTCTTGGGCCACTAGTTCATTCCAAATCGCCCAGCAGTTGGATGCAGATGTGTTAAGAGAAACGTATCATTTACGGACGATCTTTTTTGTAGCTCAACATTTTCACCACTTCTTCCTAATTTTTCCGTGTAGAAGACAAATTTTTTTCGGGATCAGTATGACCTCTTCGCTCTTCCCTTCGATTTTTCCAACTCTCTGGAGAACTGCCGCTAACTAGTCATCATCATTTCCTATGCGAGTTGAGTTGAGATTAGAAAGCAAGAACATAAGCTGCAAGCCTGCAATGGAATAGGGGTTTCCGAGTTCTTTTCAAGATGTCCATTAAAACCGCCCACTCCATTTGCGCTATGATTAACGTTGCATAATGTAACTACACAAAATAATGTTTCCTGTGAAGATAGAGACAATGCATAGAGATAACATTAACAAAGCAAAGACGGAAAACTATAGTTTAATGGCTGGTTGAGAATCTTTTCCCTCCTTGGCAAGTTCCTCAGGTTCTTGATCCCTCTTCAATTGGCATCAAGTTGGTGCAAGATGAAGCATGGGAAAGCTGATGGAGGAATCATCAGACCTCAAAGTCCTCGTCAATAGGTCTAGACCAGTTCTTGGCAATCGCTCTGCCTCCACCAAGTTTCTTGAGCGAGAATAGGAGGTTGCGAGATTTAAAGGTGGATAACAGAATTAGGACGATCCTGTTCTCTACATTTCTCAGCAATCCCTGCAAGTTATTGAATCGAATGAAAAAAAGCGAAATACTAGCTGTCTTCACTAGTCCGGAATCAACCCATTAATTTTCAGAACACATTGTGAATCTTAATACGAGCATGTCCTTGCGATCTCTTTATTTAGAAGTACTCTACGGTTGTCAGTCTCTAGATCATACTTTAGCGGCCGTATTTTTAATGGACTGTTTTGCTGGAAAACCACACAGAAAGCAAACCCTAGACAAA
The DNA here is from genome assembly GCA_014182575.1 of Eucalyptus decipiens. Classification (NCBI taxonomy): domain Eukaryota; kingdom Viridiplantae; phylum Streptophyta; class Magnoliopsida; order Myrtales; family Myrtaceae; genus Eucalyptus; species Eucalyptus decipiens. Next base: position 46,081,297 of record CM024611.1, on the reverse strand, counting down.
AATTTCTAAGGTAAATTAGCGGATATTATTAACCTTCTTTTTTACGACTCTTACACTTGGCTATAGTGATTCATCGTAAAATGTACTTGATTATCACGACACGTTGCAATGATGTACGATACAACCAGGATGCTTTAAAAGTGTCCAACCCTGAACTAGCAAAGTTTTGAATAGTCTAATAGAGAAAAATCAACGTACAAACCTTTTTTTTTTCTATCTCAAGAGAGAAGCTATTCTAGCTACATTCACTTAAAGTCTAAAGATTGATAAGGTATTTTATATAATGATTATGTTAATAATGCTGTAACACTATACACACGCGCTTGTCTCCGTGGATTTGAAAATCGATTGCAATATACTATGTAGTAGATCTTCTTTTAGGCTTATGTTATTTGAATCTTTATTCATATAACCATTCCACAAGGAGTTCTAAATTACATCAAGCACTTAACACTACTCTATATGAAATACAGTCGAAAACACTTTTGTTGTTATGTACATACATCCTCAAAGAAATTATCAAAGCAAAGGCCCGAAAGCAAACCTAAATACATTGGCACGGCCAATTTAGCCATTCAAAGTGGAGGAGACACAATCCTTGGTCCGTCCATTGCTGTTCCAAGGCAATAGTGACGTTCTCCATCGAGAGAATGCTTTTCATGATGAGCTTTATTTAGTCCACCCAAACTTCTTAGTCCCATACCCCTTTTGGAAAGTGGAGTCTCTAATCAATTTTAAATTCCCACTTTAAAAAATATTCTATTTATTTTGTTATTTATCATTTTTTTAGGGCCACTAAATAGCTTATAGTACCCTTTTGGGTCCACCTTGTCTGCCACATATAGCTCCCCCTTTCTTTTCAAATTGATTTTGTCTAATTTCATTTGTGCGTCCACATAGTGAACGGAAGTCATGGGATGACAAATTTGTCCACTCAAAATTATAGGATTTTCAGATGCTTTTTGCCCCTGCCTTTTCTACTAATACAAGTTGCTTCTATCTACCCGCTTTAACTTCAACCTCTTGCAGTCGAATTCTCCCAAGATATCTTAGTTTCAGTCTAATTTAGAAGATACTTCCAAGTAAAAGATACGAAGTCTCACCTTCTCGAGTTCGATTCTTGTCCAAGGCACGTACTCTTCTAGGGTGAGATAACGAGTTTTCTAGTAATGGCACCGATTGGATGGAGAGTTAGGTTTAATCTGATGCCCAAATGCTAATTTAGATTGTTACCCGGTCGCCAAAATAAAACCGTAAGAAGGAAAACAAGATTCATTGACAAAGCATGATTGAGTACTCTTTTGACTATAAATTATCGTGGGAGTGGCAAGCAACGTTATTTATTCTAAAAAAGATTCTTAAAAATGAGGGAAGCGATATCATGAAAACCCAACTTCCATAATGAAATCTGCTCATAAAACAACATTAAATTCGTCCCATTCATCTCTAAGCGGTCACGTCAGTGACGAACACTACTAAGAAATTGTCCAAAAAAATCAAGACCCTAGTAATTGCTCCGGTCTCTTCATGCCGTCCTTGATTCCCACAAAATACAAAATCAAATGGTTCGGATATGGCGGACAAAATTAGGATTTCCCACAACAAGGCAACACTTTCCTTAATTTAATTTAGGTGTCCGATCCCATGATTAAGAATGTGAATTGTGATGGGAAATGCTGATATGCTGATGCCATTCCTCACGTGTGACCTTTGCCACTTGGGTAATTGGTCATTGGGACGTACATTTCGCAATTTGCTTAGTTTCAACGGGGATGGAGATGGCCAAGAAATTCCAGAGATGTTTACTAGAAGGTCCAGGTCAACAAAGCAGTGAATTGATTTTATTTTATTTCCTTTTTCTTAATTCAAAAGGGTGCTTTGAATTAAAATTCAAAAATTCCAGAAGAGTACAAAATAGTTCATGGTTTTCTGGAGATTTGTCCAACCCCTAAATGATGCACTTTGGGACTCATTCCCTATTCACTTCTCAAACTCCCGCTGAACTCTCTCTCGAGCTTTTGTCCTAGGTAAGATTAATAAAATTCGATGATGGCGATGATGATATGTTTGAACTGTTTGGCCAAGATTTAACCTTGCTGACTCAATGATGAGACCCTAATGCTCTTTTTTTTAGGGAAAAGAAAAATCAAATCTTTAGGTAGAGGAGTTGGTGAGTGACTCGCAGTTAATTAGCTTCATTAGGGAGTGGATATATTCAGAGATATAATGGGATGAATTACATTCCGTAAAACAAAACGAACTTGTACAAAAAGATGAAGATAAAGATGATGATGATGGTGAGGAGTTGGTGGTGATGATGATGATGATGAGGAGGAGGAGGAGGAGGAGGAGGAGGAGTTGGCGACGTTGTTCGATCTTCGAAATCATGTTCGATTCCTTCTATAACAAATGCTAGAAGCTCCAAGTTCTAGGGGCACTAGGGCCCTTGTATGATTTTCTTTGATATATTAACGATTTCAAACAAAACATATGACTTAAATCAGGAAGGCTCTTCTAAACTTGGCGAGGTACTGTTCCTATTTTTACTTTTCACCTCTGCAAATCTTTACTACGCTTAGAATATGACCTCTATTATTCCAACGCAATGGCGACGTTCTAAAATCTAAAGATTGTGCATAGTGGTGAAAGCCATGAAATACTCTAAATCGAGGTTACCTAGGCAGGGAAAAGGCTTGATCTTAATTGATTTGTGGAGTTTTCGGTTAGAATGTTTCCAGAGCTTCCAGGCAGTATAGCCTCCTCGTCAATGATCCTAGATAATTTTAAAAAGAAAAAAACTTATCAGAGGTCACTAGCGCACCTTCATGGAGCCAGATTTTGTCATCCTAACATGAAGTTTCATATTATGCGCAGAGATTATAAGAAAGTTTGTCATATGCATCTAACATAAAGCATAAAAGAATCGCAAATGTTTTTTTTTTTTTCAAAATATCATGCTGGTTAGTAAGCTTTAATCTGCATTTAGTTCAGTTTTTTCGATGATTCTTCGACCTCCAAAACCCCTTGAGAAAATGGTAAGATGTTTAGCAAGTATGGACTAATCTTGAGTGGAATGCTATTTCTAGACTCTTTTTTTTTTTTTGCCATCTTGCCCTCACTACCTCTAGGATTTGTGGCTGGTTGTCAGCACTGCCAATGCGTCACACTGTGTTGGCACTGCCAATGCGTGACCCCAGTGGCCACGCCTAGGCTTGCCAGCAACCCCAAGCCTGGCCACCTATGGTCACCCAACCCTAGCAAGGGCCACTTGGGGTCGCACAACCCTAGACAACGATTGCCAAGGTCACACAACCTCGGTGAGGGCCACTTGGGTTTGTGCGACCTTCGCCAACAATTGTCAATGTTAAATCTAGCTCACTAGCGGCAAACAATTGATTTTTCAAAAAAAAAAAAAAAGTTGCAGCCAAGTCCTTGCAATTTTAAAAAAAAAAAAAATCAAATACTACTTAAATCTAAAGTTGCTTTGCAAAGGAGTTTTTATTAAATGTAGTTTGCATTTTCCCAAAGGATTTTGACTTTCAGTATTTACATTACATCCAACGTTCATTTCCAAAGTTAAACCCAACCTACCCAAGGAAACTCACTCCCTATTAAATGACAAAAAAAGATCAAAGGGAAAAGAAGACGAGGATGAAGCTAGGGTTCCCCGCGGACATTGCAGAACGTCAGCGTCATCAGCAGAAGCCAAGAGCAAAATGTTAACCCGTCGTAACTCAAATTACGTCCGAAGCAATACTTGTCGCATTTTTGAAGTCAAAACGATTATTCCTAGATTTTCCGGAGGTAAATTTCGCTTTCAAGCATCTCAAATAGAGCCACGGATTGCCAACTTCGCCCAATAATATATCCTAATCAACACGTAATTGTCGTGGAAAATATTTTTTACAGCTTACGAATTGCGAAAGTTTTCTCGACCTTCACGAAGTGGACAAAGTCGATGCAATCGACTATACGTCCTATCCGAGGGAGAATATGTGCAACAAAATATGCCCATTAATGCTGTGTTTCGAGAAGACCCGTTAAACGGGTGGGTCGGGTCGAGTTTGGGTCGGATCATAAATGGTCCGACCCAAATTCACATATTTTAACTTGTTTATGATTCATTTATTATAGTGCAAAAATTTTGACTCATGCCCAACCCATTTAACTAAACTTAATAAAGGTTATTTCTTATACTTTTTTTTAAATGATATTGCTAAAATACTTTTATGCAACACAAATTTAATGGATGATTCTTATAATTTTTTTTTAAAATATTTTTTTAAAAGCAAAATTTAATTATTTTTTATTTTTAAGAAATTTAAATTTTTAATTATTTTTATTTTATTTTTTAAGAATATAATTGTTATTTTTTGTTTTGTTTTTTTTTTTTTTTTTTTGTATTTCTTCTTCCTCGGCCAGTCGTCAACCACGACAATGGCCGGCGACTAGCCACAGTCGAGCCTCGAGCTCACCAAGCTTGCTTAACGCCGATGAGCTCGCCCCTCGCCGACACTAGCGAGCTCGAGCTTGCCCCTCACTAGACGTCGGTGAGGCCTCTGCCTCACCAGATCTATGAGGCTCGAGCCTCACCCGACGCCGACAACCACGAGCTCGCCCCTCACCAACTCCAGTGAGCTTGAACTCCCCTGACGCCTACAAGCTCAAGGCTTGTCACATCAGTCGATGCCAGCAAGCTCAAGTCTCACCAGATCGGCAAGACTGGACCTCACTGACGAGCTCACCCCTGACCAGATCCAGCGAGCTGGAGCTCGCCCAACACTGGTGAACTCAAGGCTTGAGCCTCACCTGGCCGGTTGCCGGGCGTCGCCATGTCGACCACCAGCTAAGGAAGGAGAAAGAAGGGGAAAAAAATTAATTATAATTCGATTTTTATCAAAAAATATTTTTGTAAAGTTAAAGAGTAAAGAGAGATATTGTAAGGCTTTAGATGAAAATTGATTTTAAGTCCAATCCATTTAAAACCCACTTAAGACCCATATATTTTAAGTCTTCAATTGTTAAACTTATTTAACTAGTTTTTTCAAAAAAATAAATGACCCATATATAACCCATTTACGATATAAATGGGTCATATATAGGTCTAAGATCTATTTTGCCACCTCTAGTTTTGAGAGCGTTTTTGCTGGAGTTGTAATGATAGTCCATGGAGCCATTTGTCTCTTTAACTGTTGGAATCCTTGGACTTATTTGAACAGGGCGTTTTGTCTTAATTCGTTAAGCCAGACGCTAATCCTAGGAGACACATGGCTGCAAGCATATTGGGATGGTGATTGTCCCCTTCCTGATGATCAATGGGCTGTTTGTACACAGCTTTTTTTATTTCCAATGGGCAAAGGGGAGTCTTGGCAAATGGAATTGACATCAAACCGAAGTTGCTTTCCCTTGTCTAGACTCGTTTTGTTGGATTGATTCGGTCGTGTTTCGTTAATAACAATCATGCGAAAGAGATATCTATTACAGCATTATTGTTGCTGTTGTGATTAGTCACCTTTGCTATACTATGCATCTATTATGTCTCCACATTATATTATTATTTTCTCATTTTTTTAATGTAACGCATATGCTATTAACAAAAAGGGTTCTGGCCCAAAAAGCTGAAAAACAAACAAGAAGGCAAAAGAAAACAGAATAGGCTCCGGACGGGAGGGCACCAAATGAATCTATAATAAGACATTGAGAACGTAGGAAAGCATCCTAGAAAAATGTCCCAAGGGCATTCAAAAGATCCTGTGGCAGATTTATTATTCAATAACAGATTATTCACCTCCTTGGCAGCATTCTAACATTAATAGAATCGGTATGGAATGATTTATAACCTTTTTTGGGGCTGCTAGTTTTTTCTTTTCTGCTGCTTCATTTTCGATTTAAGTGTAGCTTTTTCACTTTTTTCCCTCTTGATTGTGATCGACATTTTGATAAATACAGTGTTCGACGTTACGAGTCACAAGTGTGTCGTCAATGTGAAAGCAAAAACATTCATCATAGACATTTGGGATGACTCTAAATGTTAGTGATGCAAATATCTTAAGTGTTTAGTGTAATCAATTAACACAGAGTTTCACTAATTAATTAGTCATATCAACGAGTGTCTTGAAGTACTAATAAGCAATTATTCAATTTTTGAAATATTGATAATGAATATAATGCATTAGAAACTTTTTTTTTTTTTTTTTGTTACCTAACAACATTTCGAAGTTGAATCGAACGTCTATCATATTGTATTTAGATTAGGATAACAAAAAAAATGGTCTCTAAACTTTGGCCTAATGTGTAATGTAATCCCTAAACTTGTAATTTGTTCAATTTGGTTCTTGAACTTTATTTCAATGTGCAATATCAGTCTTGAACTTTTAATTTATTCAATGTGTTCTCTAAATTTTTTGCTTATATTTAAACTAGTCTCTGAATTATATGAAAATTTTTAATATTGTTTTGAATTTGAATTAATAGAAAGACTATATTGAACATTTTCATATAACCTAAGGACTAAATTGAACATGTACTATAAGTTTACGTATTATATTGAACAAATTTAAAATTTGTGGACCATAAAGTGGGCTAAACTTCAAGACCACATTAAATAAATTAAAATTTTAGATATCACATTACATATTAGATCAAAATTTAAAGAATATTTGTGTCATTTTCCCTTCAAAATTCGATGTTCCGTAAACGAAATGTGTTTAGGCTTCAGAGTGCTCTTTTCTTGGTGACTTTTGCTTGATTCAGCTCCTTAGAGCAGGGGTGGTCCAAACATTTGAGACCAGGCATTGTTGGGAGACAAATGAACCAATAAGTAATGGCTAAGGGTTTTAGATGATTTATGTGTACTATGATATGATAACCATCACTTGATAGTTAATTGCTGGTGAATCATATTTCTTGGCCCCTTTTGTCATTTACCGCATATAAGAGCATTTTTTTAAATTTCATTTGTGAGTTTAGTGAAGATAAATTAACTTTATTTTCTTTTTTCTTTTACCAAAAAAAAAAATTAACTTTATTTTATTTATTTATTTTTGTATCTTGGTGAGGAAGATTATTGAATGTCCGCATAGAACAGACATGTACAAGAAGACACCTTTAACCTTTCTTTAAATGTCTCATTCGCTCTTAATTCACCGATGCCTTTCCAGGTCAATTTTCTCGGATGATGATGTTTCTAATTAAATTCGTGTCCCTTTATCCGACTTGCTAATGTGTCCAATCTTTTATTGGATTTTACTAACTGCACTAGAAGTTTACTCACGCATCCCGCGAATTATCGTGCAAAAATATAATTAAAAATGGAGCGTAGGTCTTTTTGACATAACTACAATGTTAAAATATTATCGTGCAAAAAAATAATTAAAAATGGAGCATAGACCCTTTTGACATAACTACAATATTATTCATAAAAGGTAGACACAAACAATATTATTAAAGTACAAAGGAATTAGTTAGTATAAATAAAGATTAAATATTATACTATCTCTGTGATGCATGCAAATGACATATAAAACCTTTTGTCTGCTAACTAATACAAGATTAATTTTTATTTCTAGTGTTATAATCAAATAAAAATATTTCCTAAATGCAAAATAGTTACATTTTAACTAGTAAACTAACGTTCCAAAAAAAAAAAAAAAAAAAAAAACTATTAAACTAATGAAGAGAGAGGAGAAGGATGAGTTGCAATAAACAAGTTCGTACATGCTTTCCTACTTCCGTGAAGAAATCACCGAAACCTTTTCTTGCAATCGGAAAGTCCAATTCTAATAATCAACGATCCTAAATGGTACACTTAGAGGCGACAATTAGAAGAGACTTTATTATGACAAATTTATATAAATATATATTTTTAAAATGTTGATAATAATTAAAGTGCGTGTAAGAAAGTACTATCTTCTTTTTTTTTTTTTAAATTTCTGTAGAGCGATGTTAAATATAAAAAAAAAAAAATGTATCAAAAATGATTTATTAAAAGATGGTTGTAAATTACTCATCTTCCTCTTCCCTTTCTCTTCACTATTTATTTATTCTAGTCGTTACTCTTTTATGTTAAAAAGTAATTTTATCTTTACCGTAGATGTATTTGTAAATTATATAAAAATCTCGGTCACGATGCTATGTCTGCTAATTTATTTGTTTTAACTTCTGCCAACTAATTAATTTTATCTCATAATTGTTGTAATTTAATAATACCTTTTATATTAAAGATTCCAATCAAGAATAGTTTTAACACGATTGACCACTAGATAAACATTGGGGCCGATTGCGAGTTCTGCAATTCAGAAGTGGGTCGAAATATTGAGGCCGCACCAATATAAATCTAGGTTAAAAGAAAATGACTATGGGCTTATTCCATTTTCTTCTTCGGTGGGTCGGACCAAACTTAAATAGGCGAAAATCCAAAATTGGAAATTTCAGTATGGGCTTTCCGCAGTCCAGCATAGCGTGATAGATTTGATGGTGGCCCTTGTGATTCTCGTGAAATTGCGGAGATAATCCGGTCCTGTTAGGAGGTCCGACGCACCATGGATAATAGACGAGAAGGAAGATAAATAATTGGGGATATGGATGGGTATATATTGGCATTTTCTAAAGGATTGATGACACAAATGGTCCCTGAATTTTGGCTAAATGTGCAATGTGGTCCTTAAATTTTAACCCAATGCACACTCTGAATTTTTAATTTATTCAATGTGGTCTTTGGATTGTATAAAAATGTTCAATATTGTATTTCCATTAATTCAAGTTCAGGGATAACATTAAACATTTTCATATAACCTAAAGATTAAATTGAACATTACCAGAAGTCCAAGGATCATGTTATGCAAAGTAAAGGTTCATTAAACATTATGCTAAAGCTCAAGAATTATATTGAACAAATTTGAAATTTAGAGATCACATTACACATGGGACCAAAGTTCAAAAAACGTTTGTGTCATTTACCCTTTTCTAAAAAGTACATGAGAAAAATTCAGTATTACCATGATGGTGTTCAAAACTTTGTGTTTTTATGAGTTTACATGAACTGTACCATAACCGAGAGTAGATTTTATGATGAATCAAGACCACTTAAAGTGCAAGAATTTTATTAGCATGTCGTTTTAATAATCGACTTGTATTAGAAACAGAAGGGATACTATATTCATTTATTGGATAATAGTTTGGTCCACCGCCTGTGTGAAAAATTCTTACAAATTCACCATTCAATTTTTTTTGGTCGATAAATTCACCATTCAATTAGTAAAATACATATTTGAAGTTAGTTTGGTGATCGATTTCTTCGACATGTCAACAAATCCAATGGTGAGTGTAAATAGTTTCTTACAAAGGCAGTGGGCCTAATAAAAATCCTTACTTATTTGCGTGGATATGGTACAATAAATGCACCTTTTCAATTTTTGATAATGATATAAATGATTTTTCAACTTTGGCCAAATGTTCTTGTGGTCCCTGAATTTTAATTTTTGTCCAATGTGATTTCTAAATTTTAGACCAGCATTTAATGTGGTCATTGAACTTAAATTTTGTTCAATGTGATCCGCAAACTTTTGATACATATGCAATTTAGTCCCTGAATATATGAAAATATTCAATGTTGTCCTTCAATTAATTTAAATTCAAGGATTACACTGAACAGTTTCATATGGTTTGGAAATTAAATTGAACAGACAAAACTAAAATAATTGTCTTATTAATTGACCAATGAAAAGGCATGAAAAAAATTGAAAACTAAAGTATATTTATCTGAGCATAACAAATCACGCGTCTTATACATGTATAACTCGTCTCCCTCCCAAGAAAAGACTATTTTTGCCTAAATTTAGCAAACCTTGCGGGAGACATAAATGGAAGCGGTGCTTCTTACGAATCTCATAGAGCTAAACCAGAAAGTGGTCCTCGACTAGAGGACTTTATATGAAAGCACAAGTACTTTATTAACCAGGGTCATAGGATTGATACATATTTAGCAAAATCTCATGGAGCTAAACTAGAAGCAATCCATTTATGAATCCCTTGCTTTAGGAAAATTCTATTTGCGGTGATTGAACTTTAGTAAAATTGGCAATCGAACATTGTACTTTCATTTTAAACGCCAAAAGCACTGAATTTTCAGTTTATTTATTTTTTCAAATCGACACAAGTTGACTGAAATCCAACCAAATTTTGTTAAACTGTTGACGTGCAAGTGACCGATATCCATGCACCACGACCTCCCATCCGGGTGCACCATCACCAGTTCACCAGAAATTGGCCGAACTTTGATCAAAGTGCATCAATGGGAAAAGTAAGAATATTAGTGTATTTGTAAGTCGAAATCAAAGTTCACTATCCTGATTGCAAATTCTACTGAAAGTTACCTATTCATGTAATCTTAACGTAAATGACTCACCCATGACCATGTCAATGTTAGTTGGGTTTACTCTCATGTGGAGGAAGCCTATTAAATAGTAAACCCAAAATAACTTGAGCCCATATGATAAGTCATATAGAGAAATATGATTTCTTACTATCTCTTAAGTTGTAACCACCAAGAAGTTATTAGAAACGCAGTAATAGGAGAAAAAAAGAAAGCAGAAAATGTGGGTTTGGGGATCTATTTGATTTACATCAAACTGGTATCGGAGGTCAATTCGTGGTCCAATTGAGTTGAAATTTTGTTAGCATGTTCGTGGTGCAATATTCTCAAATATGAATGGTTTAATTTTCGTTTGAAGCTCCATATACTAGGTTTTTTGTTGGTTGATCAAAACTTGCATTTTTTTTTCAAATTTATTATTCATCTCTGGTGAAATTTTTACGTATCGCCAAAAATGATGTTCTTGAAATCTTTGCTGCTATGTACCTCTAGTATTTACTAGAGAAGAATTTTCTTTACCCGATTTTGTTGATAGTGAAGATTTTTTAGTGGACTCCGGTCCCGTGTTATTTTATCTCATTTCCATGTAATAAATCACCTTGTGTTCGCGTACTTCACATTTATTTTGCTTTACTATATCAATTCTAATTAGGTTTATACGAGAGGGGAGATTATTCTATTCCGCTACGTTAATCCGATATTGTTCAGGTTGTTACTGTTCTCCTATCAATCAAGGATGGGATTTTGGCCTAAAAGCAAGAAACCTGACTTAAAATACCATATTAGTATGTTGGAGAAAATATTGGTGGGCAAATCTTACCACTTAACGGTAGAATATTCAATTTAACGCTTGTCCCGTGTCCAAGTGGGCCTCACTAGTCATGCTTTGTCTTCTTCTTCATTTCTTACCTTTACTTTTCCTCTTTTTCATTTCTTTCCCTTTGACTTGTGGCTGATCGCCGACTATAGGCATGGGCCTGCAAGGGTGGTATGGCCCTCGCCAACCACAAGCAAGGGTCGCTTTTGCTGAACTGGTGAGGGTCGAGATTTTGCAAGGGCAAGGATGAAAAATCAATGAGTGGAGGAAGAGTCGCCAATGAAGAAGTGATCGGATAGTTGGGTGGTGTTGAAGGTGCTGGTGGAGTTGATGGTAGAGCCACAGCGAATGTGAAAGTAGTCGTTGCCTGCGTGGAGAAGAAGAAGAAGTGAATAGTAGGAGGAGGAGGAGGAGGAGGAGGCTAAGGGGGTGCATGACAAACCAAAATTTATGGTCCATCAACAATTTTTCTATTTCAAATTTATTTCTGGAATAGAAATCCGTTTAATGAATTTATTTCATTTTTCTATTTCTGAAATAAATTTTTGTTCCAAAAATAGGTTTGAAACAGAAATCAGAAATAAAAAAATTTTACTTTTCAATTTCAAGAACAAAAATCAGAAATAATTTCTCACACAAAACTCTCCAACCCTAATATCGGTGACTCTCCCTCATCTCTTTTACGACGTCTCCCTCTCCTCCTCCTCTACCTCTCCTCATCTCTTCTCTGCCTCTCCCTCTTTTCCTCCACCGATGTGTCGACTCTCCCTCATCTCCTCTATTGGACATCTCCCTCTCCCTCTTCTCGTCCACCGACGTCTCTACCTCTCTACCTCTTCTAGTCCTCCAACACCTCTGCCTCTTCTCCTCCTCCGACGCCTCTGCCTCTTCTCCTTGGATCTACTCCTCACTCAGCTCAACGCCATTGTCAACTTGGACGACGTCTCCCTCAACGCCTCTCTCAGATCTATGCCAGATGCCTCCCCCGAATCTACATTGGACACCTCCCTCAAATCTACCGACGACGTCCCCCTCAAGAGCGAGTACAACAACACCCTCGATGACGACCAATGCCATGTTGACACTACCAAGGCCCTCCTTACCTCCGGCAACTTTTGCACCGCCACCTCCGATTACAAGTCTCTCGCGCTCCCTCTCTTTCCCTCTTTTCGCCACGACTCAGTTCATTTCTAGCTCCTTGGTGTTTTGGGGTCATAGATGTTCTGTGGAAATGTTGGCCTCTGCGTGCGGATGATTGAAGTGTGTTTTTTGCTTGTTAAATTGTTGTTGAGCTTGTGAATCGGTCTGCGGCGCTGCGAAATTGGCATTTTGAGGGGATTTGTGCTGCTTAGAAGTGAAAAAAATTTAGGCAAATGAACTTTTGGCAACACGAGATCACTTACCAGTGAGACACCTCCAGCACTTCCAGCCACTCCTTTTAGATAAACTGTCTGAATTGAATCGACAATCAAAGCTTGAGGTGAAAGAGCTTGCATTTTTTCTAGTATGTCTTGCAGAACAAAACGCATGTTAGGCCTCACACAGAGCAGATGCATAATCAGCACCTTTGAATTTGTGACAGACCTGGACTCTCTATATCTAAACATAGAGAAATTTATGAATGTAGACAACCCATAAAAAGGTTCCTTTACCAAACACATATTTCAATTGCTTTCTAATGAATTGTCATCCCCATTGAACTTTGGCTCTATTAGGTTTTTAATGGCAGTTCATGGATCCAAACCGAATCACACTTCATAAATTTTCTACGATGGTAGTAGAAATTGTGTCTACATTCTAGTTTATTTTTCTCTGTTTTAAGTCCTACTAGCATCCCCTTCTGATAATATATCTTTCACATACTGCAACATATTTTTTCAAAGTATAACCATTCCTTAATCATTTTGTATACACAGTAGACTGAACAAGCATTACCAAGTAGATTTTGCATATGACCTCTCCAAGTTCGAGAATAAGTAGCTACCTCCTGCATTAGAGGAAATGGCCACATTAGAACCTATGAAGACAAATACTAAGGTGGAAAAGCGTATGGTTATGGCAATATATATTCAACAAGCCAAAAATGGTGGTCGCAGGCTACAATATGCCACCTAGGATCTAAGATATGCTTTTATGCAGCCATTTTAGTATTATAACAGTCATAATGCCATCAAAGAAGTCTAAAAGCCAAAAATTTGATTCAAGTAGGAGCTACCTAAACTGAAGGATTCTCTCAATGTGCATCTAATATTGACCTAAAAAGAGAGAAGTGGGTTTAATATCTTCCTATACAGTGTCGCTCCCAAAAACCCAAAGATTTGGTTGTACAGAGCATCCACCATTCCTAGGCTAATTCCAATTAGATAACAGCCCAGGTAGTAGCCTTATGTATAGCTATACCACATGTATGTAGAAAACATCTTGAAGAACACTTACTACATCATAAAGAGATTCACAACGAAAGAAAACCTATTGTAAAGATATAGCAAAAAATGCAATTTAAAAAACCTTGGCTTGGCGAAGCTCATAAATTTCCAAAAATAATTGCTTTGAGAGCTCTTCCAAAGTTTGTACCTCTGCTTCCATGTTCTTAATATCTTAAAAGGAAGCAAAACTAGTATGATGCATATGAGCAGTGGAATTCCATGTTCTTAATTTTTTTTATTTGGCAACTGACATTTGATCACCTTAAACCACAACAATACCAGGGCATTTAATTTTCAACTGCATCATGCACTCATTTTTGAGTTCTATTATCCATTCACATTTTCATATGTATCACCAATTCATATTTAATCTGTGGATCAGTGGGGTTTATCTTTCATCTATGGCAATTGGAACTCCATTTCCTGGAAAAAAAATTTGCAGCAAATTGATAGATAGATTTAACACTAAAGACCTAGACATTAGCATAAAACTACTGTCCAACCCATATAAGTTATGACAAAGATTTTCAGCTAAATTCAAATAGAAAACTACAATGCATTTCTGCAAGATGGATAGAGGTGAAGCTGAGTAAAGGTAGGAGAATCTCTTCAAGAACAGTAGTGGCATGGCAATACGAATAGTAGGTCAGTCACATGTCAAAGTATAAAAGGATATGTTAGCATGGAGACCTAACAAGGATCCAAATCAAAATGTATAATATTGTTCACTCTTATAGCAAAAGAAGTAGCCTTTAGAATGCCGATGATATAGGCGAAGGAATTAATTTTTAGTGGGAATGTTCACTGCTGGTTATTATAAGCAAATAGCCGGGGCATTAGTTGGTGGAAATGTTCCTTTTGTTTGCAATATATGGTTGCTTGGACAATCTTATATAAGAATGATTATCTTTTAATTTTCTTTGTGCATTTTGTTTTATTAATAGTCATAAAACGTTATATTAATGTGATATTGACATCAAAGTCTATGCACTTGAACTAGTGCACCAATTGAGATGGCTTATTTGATGCTCAACTAGTTAAGGTTAAATGGCTTCCCAAAAAGAGGTTTATATAGCAAAGTGGACTGAGCTTTTGACCAATGAGCTTGTAAGTTTATTGGTAACAGAGGTAAAAAAAAAAAAAAAAGGGAAATCACACCACATCTACCTACAACAAAGCAAGTTGGAATAACATACATGTCGAATTCAATAAATGGACAGGACTCCACTTTAGTATAGTTCAATTGAAGAATAGGGTCAACAAACTGAAGAGACAATATAGTAGTTTCAAGAAACTTTTATCACAATATGGATTTGAATGGGATAATATAAATAATAAGGTTGCTGTGGAGGATCAAAATGTGTGGGGTCTCACATCAAGGTATCAATTCACCTCGGTCATTTTGTTTATATTGTATTACAAGCTTTGATTATGTTGCTGGCATCAATCAATATTTTATAAATTCCAGGATAATAGCGAATGGACTAAATTCAGAAATGATGAGTTTTCTCAATATCCAGATTTGTATATCGTGTTTGGTGATACATATGCTAGTGGGGAGTATGCAGCAAGAGATGCATAAGAAGTGGTAGCGTCATCGAAGAGAGATGACAATGGTGGTGACAATGGTGATGGTGGTGATGGTGGTAGTGGTCATGCAATATATGATTAAGAGGAATTTGATGAACACCATATTAATGAGGAAGTCTTCACACCTAATACGACTACTACCTCAAATCATAAAAAATAAAAGCAGGATAGGACTCCAAATTCTAAGAGGATGAGGAAGAGGAATACATATGATATTAGTGACACCTGCAAAGCCATTTAAGAAATTATTAAATTCATAACTAATCAATCGACAAGTGGCTTTGTGACCTCAGATGCCCCATCACTTGTAGACCCCTACTCCATAGGAGCCATGGTTGTCATCCTAAATGGCATACTGATTTGGAGCACAATCTTTACAACAAAGTTGTGAACCAATCATGCCTTAATGTCACTTGGAGAAAGGCTTTCATCATATCGCTACCTGAAAGGAAACATGGATTTCTTGAATCTCTTTAAGCAGATATTGAGCAATATGCTGTGGATTTATATATTTGGTTTAATTTCACTCTATGACTTATGTATTTGAGATACTTTGGTCTTTTTTATGATGCAATTATGAAAACTTTGTGGCTATTGTTAATTATTATTATATTCCTTACTTATATATTGTGTTTATTTTCCTTTTTCATGTGATGGCATGGGTAATATGGAGGGAGATGAAAGTAGCATGTATAGTGATCAATAGCAACAGGTGAATCAGTTGAACTAGACTTTAATGATTTCGATATTGATATATTGATAGCATGGTTGTGTATTGTTGTGGTGGATATGTCTATACACACGAGAGAACCTATTAGGGACAGCATATCGTCAAGACCTGAATGGATGAGGGAGGTTCTTCAAAAACATTCAAATAGAATATATGAAACTTTTAAAATTGAGAGACACGTCTTTCTCAACATTTGTGCAAGAAGCTGGCTGTAAAATAATCAATATATAAAAGGTAAATGAACAAATTGAGATATTCTTATTTATGATTTGTCACAAGAACTTGAATAGAAATTTATGCGAGAGATTCTAACGTTTGGAACAAACTATTGGCAAATACTTCACTATAGTGTTGAATGCAGTTCTCAAACTTGCAAAAGAGATTATCATACCAGTTCTCAAACTTGCAAAAGAGATTATCATACCACATTCTTTTAATATTGTCCCAAATAAGATTCTTATGAATCCTAACCATAAACTTTATTTTAAGGTAGGATTTTCATATATTTATTTACAACATCGATTTCATTTTGTTACTAATCTTATATAACACTAGTCTTTGACAAAACGACAGGGTTGTGTGGGCGTTATTAATGATACTCATGTTCATGCTTCTATACATGTGTCAAAGCAAATCCCATCTAGAGGCAAAAAAGGAATTACCACTCAAAATGTGATGTGTGTTTGTTCGTTTAATATAAAATTTACTTTTATGTATACTAGTTGGAAAAGGATTTGCCAACGATTGCTGGGTGCTATTGGCAGCACTCGAGACTCCTCGCTTGGAATTTCCTCAACCACCACTAGGTATTTACTTGTTCTTGAAGTATTAATTTTCTTTAAGATTGTATTGCATTTACAAATCACGACTAATATATGAATACCTTATTATAAGCAAATACTATGTTGTAGATTTTGGTTATGCATCAATCCGGGATTCTTAACTGAACAGTATCATCTAAATGATTATAGGGGTAGAGCAAGACGATCAAGAATGACAAGAAAGTTGTTCAACTATAGGCATTCTTCACTAAGGAATGTCATTGAGAGATCATTTGCAGCATTAAAGAATCGATTATTTAATGTGAGACACGTGCTTGCATTTGCAATTTGAAAGCAAGAACACATATTGTATGAGAAGGTTCTACCTTCTATAATCCATAGGGATTTTAGGTCTACTAATGTGTTTATTTTTTAAAAATTCAAAGCCAAAATTCAAGCAGCTGACATGGTTGCCCGCCTTCATTTTACTAGAGTTTTGGGAACCTTCAGCTATCATGCTAAAAAATAATGCATTTGGATATCTTATTTTTATTGTATGGAGACTATTGATAAGTATATTGTTTGACCATAATTGCCTATCTAGATGGATGCTAAAAATTTTTGCGTGAAAATTTAGAAAATTTGATATAACAACTCTTATTTTGTATTTGGGTTCATAAGCATATGAAATTTGTAAGATTGGACATCTCACTTGCTCCAAAAGGAAAATTTTGTTTTAAGAAATAGAAATTTTGTATCGTTATTAAATGAATTTCTATTTTTGAAACAGAAATTTTGCATTGTTATCAAACATATTTTTTTCTCAAAAAATCATCTAAACATAAAAATAGAAAAATTTATTTCTGTTTAGAAATTAATTTCTGATTAGAATGATTATCATTCATACACTAAAGAGAGAGAGAGAAAGGAGGAAAGAGATCAAGAGACAAAGTCCGAAATGTGAGCCTCCATCTGGACACGTGGCGATCAGTGAGCGGTATCTTTTTACGTGATAAGATAGGCTTATCTCATATTTTCTCATGTTTCTACAATCAGAAAAAGTAAATATAGCGGTCCAAGGCACGTACCTCGGAAATAACTCTTGACGCTTCGTCCTCACGTGTAGGTCTGAGCCCTACCCATGAATTATTGAATAGATAGCCCGATTTCAACGGCAATACCCCCAGGAGCAACGATCGCCCATGCATGTCATTGACTCATTTTCACCCCCATATGGCCGAAACCTAATCCTCTTGGTGAGATGAATTCGACAACTCATGCGCGGTCTCGATTTATGGGTGGCGGACCAGTGGTAATAACTGGACCTTGTCACCCTACACTCGCCCTTAGCTTCGTAGGTTCAAGACCCATCTGTGGAGTCCCGCGAAGAAACCCTAGCTCTGCTGCAAACTGGACAATCCATAGGTGGTCTCGATTTCCGGTTGTGGTGGGATTTATATCAATTCCTCCGTAGATCACGAGGGCGTTGAGGAATTTATGTCTCGTCCATATGGACAGGGAGATCATCCAATCTCTGGCAGAAGCGAAATTATTGGATGTACCATGTAGAACAGGTGGGAGAGAGATTTGGCGTCGTGGTGATCATTCAATGTCGTTGCTGCTATGAAAATCTTTGGTCTAGTTAAATATAAAGTAGAAAAGGGAATTAAGAAATTTTCCATATAATTTGATATATCTAATAAGGTACATCAGTCTATTTATAGACTTTATAAAAAATTATCAAAGATAATATATATCAATTAAGATATATACAATCAAATGAAATATTTATGCAATCTTAAGAGATACAAAAAATTAATAGAAATATTCTAATTATTTCTAATATAAGAAAATATCGTAATTATCTCTATCGGGTCTAATGACGATAATAATTTCTAGCAACTTATGAAAGTGCAGCTCCATCGCCAGCACCGAACAGAGGAACAACGATTGTGACTGTGATTGGAGCTAACATGACAACGAACGTAATTAGATACAAGTTCTTCCACTAAACAGTCGTGAAAAAGATGGGAAATATAAGATTAATTTCCAGCCCGCAAAGTTTACCCAGCTTCTACTTTCGTTTATCGTTATTCTAATTCTACAGGGATAATTACAAACATCATCTGCGATTTTACTTTACATATCGATTACCTTCCTCGCAAAAAAAACCTATGCTTTGCATCTTCGCAATTTTAAAAAGATTCATCTGCCCTCAAGCACGCCTAATGATTAGGCCCCGCCCCTATATGCTACTCTCCTCTCCTTGCATGCAGCAGCATAGCAGAGCAACGATCGACAGCTCAACTCCAGCATCGACGGTGACTTCCTCGCCCTCGCCCTCGCCCGCGCCACTGTCCCTACATCCCTACCGTGGCAAGATCGTTCGCGACAATGAGAACATGCGACCTTGGCTTTGAGAACACGGTTCACAGTCGCCGAGGCATGTCAGGTCGGCCTTGAGCCTCGACGATAGGCTCTCCAGCCACACTAGCTCTGTAGCAGAGCTCAGCCATGGCCTACATGTCGATCGACCTCAATTTGGCCTTAAGCCAGACACAACAAACGTCGTTGGCCTTTGGAGAAGCAATGGCAGTGCGTGGTTGGTGTGACGGACTAAGCAAGTCTTACATATTATGGGAGAGAAAAGCGCGTGGTTGGGTGTTGAAATACTTGGTTGAGGTATCGAAAAATAAAATGGTAATTTGAATAAACCATGTATAGGTGAAAAATATAACTTGAAATCTATAGTGAAATACAGTCATGATAAGTTGATAACTATGAATTTTGAAATGTGATAAAAGGATATTTGACCCGAGAAGGAAAATTGTGGATGGTATTCATTCTTCTCTGTTGATAATCACCTTCAGAATACGACATTATAAACAGCTAATGCATTCCCCTTCCAAAAATTCTGCATGGGGGGTGATGAATGATTGATGATGATGATGATGTGCGTACGGCATCTCGAGGAAGCAGAATACATCACCATCAGAAAAGAGTTGCAGGCCAAGCCAATTCAAGATCTGACGGCTAATAATGCCGCACGAGCCACGTGTCTTCACGGCCTGGTTTTCGCGGTGGACCCACACTGCGATGTAGCTAATTCGAGAGCTCTCTCCTCAGATAAACTTTCCTGCCATTTGAGTAGGCACATAATAGCCTTTCATCGTTTCCTTCTACCTTTGCGTCATTTCCTGTCCAGCGATTCATTTAGGTTTTGCTTGGAAAATATAGATGACCTCTTCTTCTTTAAATAAACCTAATTTTATTTTTATAATATATATATTAGAAATATCATAATCTTCGTACGATACTTACTTTAATATTAAAAAAATTTGCAGGATTACACGCCATAAAAAATTATGACATTCTAGTGTCATATTCCCTAAGTATAGAAGCTAATTATTGGCGTGCCGAACAGGGGAAGAGCGGATGGTCTATAAAAGACATTATATCTACATGAAAATATTGAATTTAGCCGGTTTAGGTTTGGCTGTAAAATCAATATGACCTTAGCAAAGTGCAGTTCTTACGTTTTCTTATCTAGAAAGTTTGACTTACAAGAAGCCTATTCTGTTTGCTGACTTGAGTAATTCCAATTTTTGTCTATATAAGGTTTAGTGACACTGAAACAACTATCTAAGGTAACAGTTTAGCAAATTTCATTATCAAAAATAGATTTTCATAAGTGTCATAACACAACCACTTCATCAGACAGCGATTCCTTTTCTTCTCCATATGAATAATGCGACTCGTGGATTAAAGCTGTTTGATTTCAAAATATAGGAAATTACAAACCGTCTTTCTGTAATTTTAAACAATTAAAAGATATTATCATAATTTTCTTTCGGCATGCTTGGGTATTCTTTATAATAAAATTCCGTCTTCCTTCTTGTTTGTCACTCATTGCTACTGGAAGCAACGTTAGTGGGTGAGCAGCAAGGAAAAATGACAGGGATTAAAGAGACCAAGAAACATAACACGCATGCTTTCACAAATCGTGTTGGACAAACATAAGGAGACAGCAGGTTTCGTCACTGCTAACCCACCAAATTTCTTCATCAATCATTCCATAAAAGAAAGCAGCCTGAGGTCATTTGATGTGTAATTTGATGCGTCTGTCCAAGCCAAATGCTACTTAGCTCTCTAGCTGCTAGCTAGGAAAGTGACCACATAAGAAAGGGTATCCGAAGGAGGAGTGCTTCAAGTGGGCCACTCGTGTGAACTTCTTGTTATTTCATTGAGATATTTTGGCTTCCTCCCTTTGGATGCCTAAAATTGAGAAGTTTCCATCTAGGGCAACTCGCTCTTTTTTCAAATATAACTACGGGACAACTCACACCGTCCTTGATGGGGACCATTTATAGTCGATGAGCCCCCCACGGAGATGGAGCAGGGCCCCCCGCCACTGTATCATGATAAATCTGAAGCGAAAACAAAATGACGGATGTGAACTCCACCCTCATAAGTAGACCTATCAACTCATATTTGATGTGTTAGATTGTTGTATGAATTAGTAGTATTCAGTAAGTGAATCATGGGTTAAGAATTGTAAAACTTAAATTAATAAGGATGTTAAATAGATCCACAGCTTATTTAAACTTAACACATATTTATGTTTTAACTCTTTACACTCTCTCAATCTCACTCGATCCTGCACTCACTCACTCAAGCCTCTTATCTCAGTTTGGGTATAAGTTTTTTAAATTTTAGTTAAATATGGAGGTGTTTCAGTAATATGAGTTAGGTCACTATATATAAATGAGTCAAAACGAATTAAATGAGTCAATGTTGATCGGACCACATTTTCTAGAGAGTGTGAAGAGATAAGTCATATAGATGTTGGTAAACAACTCAAAGGAGAGTTAGTTACCCAAATTTAATTGGAAATTAGGTAATTGGTGACTTTTCTTTTACTAACACTTTCTCAACGCTTATCAACTCTTTAAAAAGTTTACCAACAGAGAAAAAACTCAGATTTTTACAAACAAAATACTAGAATCGTCCCTCACACAGAGATCATCGCCAAAAAAACGAAAAGGAGAAGAAGAAAACCTCATGGCCTAAACCGATAAAACATAGATTATAAAAAATATGAACTATAAACATTGAAAAATATTCATGCTCTTCTATTTACCAAACTTGGACATTTAGGGGTTACTGATTCCTCTACCCCATTAGTCCTAACCATGTCTAGTTTCTACTCTAAAACCTTTGAATTCTAGATTGCTCACCTATAGACCTCTAAGTTCCAACTTGCACTAAAGAGCTCGTTTTGGCTCCCTAGCTATTAACGTCGCGGTCTAGCTCATTAGCTCCTCACTTTTCCACTCACGATAAGTGCACGAATACCTTTCTTGATTAACACCTTTCATGGATTCGGTGCTCCATCACCAAAAATCATTTGGTGAGTGCATATAACTTAGCCAGCTTTATAGCATGATCCTTCATTCATAGAGGATAAAACCAACTCTCTCCCTAAACCCTAAGGAGGCTTCCCTATAAACCACTTAGATATATACAAGGAGAAAAGATAATGTTTCATATATTCGATTCCCCTAGTCAATTACAACTATCATGAGAGAGGGGAATCGTCACTACCACGTCCTTGTCTTTCATCAATTACTTGTGATTTTTATCTTGTTCATTATCAATGAAAGCGTAAAAATGTTCGCACATGGCATAAAGTTATTGACTTTGTACTCACCAGACGCCTATCAATCGAGACATTGACTTTACGTGCGATTTAGATCTACAAAATGTACAATCATTCTCTAAACAATTTTCACGACACGTTAAGTCAATATCCTTATACCAATAGTGGGTGTTGATTTCTTTTTTCCACTAAGGGGATATACAAAAATCGATGGATGCAATAATGTTTCTTTATTCAAAATAAAGATTCCTCTTATTATGACTTTTTCATTTTCCTCTTTACAATAATACAGTTAAATTCTTCCACAACTATATTTATCATTTGTCGTGGAAATATGTGTATTTAGAATAGAATCGACTAGGTCATCCTTTCAATTGTTAATAATTGAGAAATACACTTATACATTTCGTCCTTATCCATAATTAATGTTGATTTATTTGTTTTATTTTTTATTTTTTTTGCAGCAATTACCTTATGATGATCACGGGGACATTAATTTCATCCAACTACATATCCTTTCTTTTCTAAGTTACATTTGTCAAAATTACAATTCAAAATGCATATATTTTGGTGCACTCTCATTTCGATTCTCGCAACATTTAACGAAATCACAATTTGCACCGGGCCTTCTTAAAGTAAAATCACTATAAAGTCTCAATACAAATAACAAATCTATGTAAAATCACTATAAAGTCTCAATACAAATAACAAATCTATGTAAAATCACTATAAAGTCTCAATACAAATAACAAATCTATGCATTTCTTAGATCGAATATAGATGAAGAAATGTGGTTTTATATTATTTATTACGTAATAAGCATGTTTTCAACTGTATATTTAATGTGGTGGTGGGTTTTTCTAATGATATTCATCTTGACGTGGAGTTCTTATAAATTGAAAATCCGACTAGATCATCGGAATCTTTTTCTTGGGGTTGCCCTAGCGTCAATGGAGTAAGCCATTATCATAATGATTACTTGCCCTAATCTGGGTCATCATCTGTTCTTGAATTCTCCTCGATATAGAACATTCCTGCTGACAAAATGCGCGTGAATCCATTCAATAATAGGACTTACAAAGCTTTTAAATTCAATAAAACGTTCCTGCGACGTGTCGAAACTTAGTCCTTTCGTACACTCAGTTTTCTAATGATAATCTCTCTCTCTCTCTCTCTCTCTCTCTCTCCGCACGCGCGCAAGAACAGGTCTGCATTGGCATCTTGCAGTTAATTTAATGCGTTTTTTTTTTTTTGGTAACCGAGCATTCGCTGGATCATGTCCTTTCACATACACTATTCAGGATCTCACAGTCCTCCGCAATGGATTTAATGCGTAGGTTGCATTTCATTAATTTTTCCCTTATTTTCTTGTTTTGGACATGAGAGAAACTGCTTCCCTTCATGGTGTTCTTCATCTCTTACGTGTTTGTGAAAGAATGTACTTGAGGGCATGTCTGATGGGGGACCCTAACATTTTTTGGAGGACGTTAATCAGAATCGTGATGATAATTACAACAAACAACCCATCAGATGAGGTCAATTCACAACGCCTGTGCTTCCTTGTATAATAAAGAAAGAGTTGGAGACTTGAGATTCTTACTAGTTGAGGTCATGTTCATGATTGTGCCTTGGAAAAGAGCTGTAGTTTTTGAAAGATTCGGTCTTCACACTGTCAACAAAATGCACATCAAGTATTCGTCGAGCAGATCTTTTTCTAAGCAACTTTTTACCTTCATAAATTATGAATTCTATCTAAATCATTTCAGGTTTGAAAAGATTACGATAAATAATTACATAAAATCCTATCCTACAGACCGATACTCATGAGTTTTGAATGATTCAGGTGCTGCTAGTAAGATAAATATAAAAAATGCACGAGTCACAAGATTTAAAAAAGAAAATATTCAAGGTCATACCTAACAAACCCTTAGAAATGAAATAGATAAAAGCACATAGCTTTAGATTCTATAACCTCTTGTTGATAACTGATTAATGTTGCCACACTCCGTATCGAATGAAAGCTCTAGTACAAAGGCTATTTATAGAGGATGAGACTTTGCAACATCACACGATTATTATCTAAGTTTAATTTAGAGAAGACAGTTCATCCGATAAGAGTGAAATTATTGACAGCCGCAGATATCTAACTTAAATAAAATAGGTTCATGATAGTTCATTATCATGGATATTAAGAGCAGGAATGAGCATTAGAAATTGTTTGGATTTGTTTTTCTATCCTTAAAATTTGAAAACGATAAGGTACTTGAAGAAGAGTTACGAAAAACTTTATGCAAATTTATATTTGATATATTTATCTCTGTTGAAAGACTTCTGATGTTGTAAAATAAAAATCAAACAATTGGAGCTGTCGAATAAATAGAATAACAACAGAAATTGTTTGGATTCGCCTTCCTAAAAAAAAAAAATCAGAAACGAAACAATAATTGAATTTTGAAAAACTTATGCGAATCCACAAATCAATATTCGTATTATTTTGCATGGTTAAATAAACGTCAGATTAACTAAACCACTAAATTTAAAAAGAAAAAAAAAAGAGGTGCTTAAAACAAATACACCACCATTCTTTAATCTACGGTCACAAAATAAAATATATGGAAAAGAAAAGGGAAAATAATAAAATATGACTATTGTACGGAAATTGAAGAAATTAATTCGATAATGATAGATAAATTAATCGACTAAAGGAGTCAAGTGGGGTTATAGTTGGAATATACGTGGCATTAAGTGCGGATGCCGACAATCGTTATCAGCCCTCACCATCGGTTTTCTTTCATTTTATTACCTCCCAAGATAAGACAAGAAACCGACCAAAACAAAAAATAAAAAGATAAGACGAGAAGAAGATTGTACCATCGTCGACCTGACCTGCTTCCATGTTCGCCCGATCCGTTTATCCGACCCATCCAACCATGTCAATTAGATAATTCAATGGGCATACAAAGATAGCTGGATCTTCTCCTCCATAAAATGTATACATGAAATATTGTCAAGACCAATGCATATTGCACGCAATTCTCTAACGCTACATATGCTTGCCGTGTTAAGACCATTCACGCCGATTTAAGTTTTTATGAAATGTGAGATAGATAGAATTATGAAGAGCCTATATGCTCGATTTCGCGATGATACCGAAGTCGGGATTAATCACATCGGTTGGCTTGTGCGCTGATTTTTCTTCATATTCTTCTTGAACTTTTTAGAGAAATCAGCCGACCTCTCAACTTTAAGATTTTGAGTCATGCTAATCGTCATGAACATGAGTACATATACAGTCATTGAGGACTAAATATACTATAGCGTTGAAGAAATGGTTAGCAATTATTTATAGTCGCAGTAGTAATGGCACCTAATTTAATTTAGTTCAATATTAAATTTATTCTTTCAAAATATGAACTTACAATGTCACGTGTGTGACTTGTGTTTAAGAAACTTCAAACAAATTTATCGTAAATATTTATAATATATAACGTACACATCTATTAATAACTCCAACTTTAAGAGAATTCAGCTGCACACTCGATTTTATCACGATATGGGAACACTAAACTTTATTATTCATTGGGTTTTAATTTCAAAATCCTTTTCAATTTTCATGAGATAATATTGAAACAAAATCTTGCTCCGAAAATAAAATATATAGATATAAACGAGAATAATTAGAAATTTTCTCTTCCTTCAAATATGTCGTCCCTCAAATAACGATATCACGAAAGGGCAAAAAAGAAGAAGCAATAATTGCGCAATAATTACACTTTAATTACATGCTTTGATGGCATCTAATCAAAGCCCCCACAACTCAACTTTCTATGCCACTCGAAAAAGCAATATTCACATCAAAATTGTCAAATGAGAATCTTTATCACTGTGACAAAAAGACGAGGTACCTAAGGACACGATGACTTTGCCGGATTCCCCCTTTTTTGGGAGGAAAAGAAAATGGAAATTTGTACTTGAATTATACTTTTTCCACAATGAATTCCACATGGTTGGGACATACAACCAATTAAGGGGCAAATTAATAACACCCATAATTAGTTACATAGTTAAATGAATAAGCTTTTTTGGCATGTGTAGAGCCCTAGAGGGAGGTTCGCTAGGGTTTAGGTGATTTGGGGTTGTCTAATGTATAAAGGAGCGAGGCATGCTGATTCCCCCCCGGCTCCGTTTCGTGCAGAAGGGACAAAAATGTCATATTTTCCTCGACCCTATCTATTTATAAGGTTGAAAATGGGTGAAAGAAGTACATGCGTCGCTTTCGTCAAATAATTCATCACTCTTTTGATATTTGTTTTCTATTTAGATCAATTCATGTTCGTCCTATTTTTCATTTTTCCGACCGTACAAACCGTCGTTCTCCGTCTAGTTTGCACGCCAGAGACGGACTATAAATATACTTTTGATTGAATGTGAACAGGGACCACCCTAGTCAGAGTCAATAGATCAATCTATCTTTCAATGGCTTTAAGTTTTTGTCATGAGGACGGATCGAGCGACGTGCGAACAGCTAGAGGCAAAAAATGAACACAGCTGTGTGTTGATACCGGCCAATGTACGTTTGCACATCAATAAATGTGGAAGAAACTTGCGTGTACATTACCAAGGCTTGAATGCATTGAATCCATTGAGAAGAGAGAAGGGAGGGGTTACAATAATGGGGATTCTCAAGCCTTCTATTCAGATTGATCTTTCTCAGCTTTCTTTGATTTGGAAATCAACTTCAATCTCTTTACTTTGGTGACACGGTCATTTCCCGAATTATAAAAATGCTTAAATATCTTCGACGGGTCGAGATTCTCGAAAAATTCAAGGAGAAAAATGTATGTGAGAATTGGCTAGCTAATTGGACCCTTCATGTCACTAATGCATGTAATAATCTTGCATTAGATAGGCCACCTAGAGATTTACTCTCTTTAGTGTTGGGGGATCAGGTTAGATCATGTTTTCTTAAAAGGGTAAGGACGTAATTTTCGGATTTTGTCCCTTTTTCTTACTCAAAGGAAAAAAAAAAAACAGTTTTCGGTTTCATTATCAATTTTTTTTTTTAAGAAGAAAACCAATATATGAAGATGATGAATTTATTTGATGGTTACTTAGATGCTACGAAGTTGAGTCTTGAGTGGACAGTTTTTTCATCTAAAAACTTAAGTTATTAGAAAATAAAACAGAATACATGCTTAAATCATGATGGTATACCCTAGATATGTCATTGATAAAGAGCGAAAAAATCTTCTCCGACAGTAAGCATACATTAGCCACTCCTAATTCATGAAGTTATCGAGTGTGACAAGAGAAGCTTAGATTTAATTATAAATTGCGACATAGATCTATATATCATCTACTTATTTTTCAATGTATCAATGACACATGATGTCACAGTAGAATAAATATAAAGATATAAAGATACCAATGATCTCTGGTTCAATTTATTTTTTGACATTTCATGATGCGCATAATAACCATTCTAGATCTTATCATATTTATTTTTCCGTTCCTAAGAATAGGGTTGAAATAAAAATCCGTTTGGTAATCCAATTTCATTTTTCTATATTTGAAACAAATTTTTAGTTTAGAAATAAGTTTGTAATAAAAATGAAAAATAAAAACTCTTCTCATTACTTGCCATTGGTACTAAAAGGGCGCCCGCCCATCATAGCTTGCCGTTCACTGCTGCGTACTGCCATTCGCCATCTTCTGTGGCCCCCCACAGGCTGCAGTCCTCTGCTTGCCCTCGCTACGAGCCAACTACCCATCCACTAGCGGCCGCCTCCCCTTGCCAACTACTATCCTTCACCATCCATTGCCCTCCGCCGCTACTCGTTGGCCGCTGCTTAGGAGTAAAAAAATTAATATTATTATCAAATGCATATTTTACTCAGAAACTTATTCAATGAATAAAATAGAAAAATCTATTTCTACTTAGAAATTGTTTTTAGAAAGAGCACGTTTTCAATGTGCCAATAGTTTGTTTTATAAACTTTCACCTTTTGTTTACTTTTTATTTCTTTTCTTCGACTTTCAAAATGTTATGCTTGTTTAACATGGAAATACCCAAATCATTTTTTAAAAAAAAAAAAAAAAAGAATATTGACATGTAAAATTGCATATAATTATTATGTAAATTTTAAAAACTTAAAATGCTTTTATCTTTTTTTCAGTTTATTTCTAAAAACCTCGTATTGATACTTTAATTGATGCATGGAGTGGTTGCACATTCAAGAGCGTCTGTACCGTCACTTTTCCTAGTTGTCTAAAGGGCCACCTTGCTAATTCATTATAATGGTCCTTTGATGTTATCTAGAACTTAAGGATATTTACGTTGACTGATTTCTCTTATCGAGATTTACTTTCCAATTACAACTCACTATATTAGTTGGCCACAAATTTAGGCCTTGACCATTATTTCGGTAGCTCGGACGATGATTTAATTATTGAATTATTGTCTACTAAACATTTCTCTATTCTTATCAGGATTAGAATATCACTTTTTCGCCTCTACTTAAATTACTATTTTTCCTATCCTTTCTATGCTTTAAATATATACTTATTATATATTTCCGCTCTTCATCAATCACCAGTCTTTTGTTAATATAGTTTTCCTTTTTCATTTGGACTAGCTCTTTCCCAACTTTTTCCTTCTTTGTTTGAGTCGATCTGATAAGCTAAAAAGTCTTTCGTCTTCAACCTTTCTTGGCTAAGTTCCTGCCGAAACGGAGAATAATATCCCAGTTTGGACTTTTCTTATTCATGAATACGGCTTCTTCAAAATGACCAGATCGTGGAAAGGGCATTCCATATAGGGAAAATACCCATCTACCCAAAAAAATGGGAAAAAAAAAGTACAAGAAAAACATATCATATCTCATCCACCACTTACGCACTTCTACTTTTAAAAATGCCAAATACATGGGTTAGTTTTAGTTTTGGATACTAGTTTGCACTTTCACATCAATTGTCCTCGTTTCCTTATTTTTCAAAAATTGTATTCTTTCCAAAATTGTCTATCTTCAAACCCTAAATTTTTGCACCTATCCAAGGCATCAAAGTCAAACCACCTAAACCTTATACAAGATGCTAAAATGCATTTCCAGAACCGGTCAATTTGATCGATTTCATGTGCAATTTTACTTATGGGTATGTGAATGTTACCTACAATAATGGGGTATCTAATTGATCATCGAGTCAACTTTTCCCTTCCAGACCACCAGTTCTAGTGGTTTAAAAAAAAAAACGACGTCCAGTCCACCTAGATCAATTAGATTCGGATGAGGATGGACCGGATTGCGGTGGGATAAATTTTTAAGGTGATTACGACGGGTGTGGAGTTCCCAGAGGCTGTGGTATATTTAGCCCGCAGTTTTTACAAAACAAGAGTTGACATTCAACATAGATAATCCACTACCTTACTATAATTGTTTTCATTTCTCTTCTCCAAGACAAAAAAGAAAACTTTTAGAGCCATGTGATGGATAATATTCTTTCTAAGCTTCAATGTTATTATTCACTTGCATGATAATTAATCCCCCTCTTCTCGTATTTTAATTATTTCCCAATCAAACCAAAATACTAGTTCGATTCAAATCATTGGCTAGGGCTAACTAACAAACGCTGGTCACTAATCAGGACAAGATTGATCGGTCCCGTTGTCTCCATACAACACATCGTTATTCACGAGTTGTCTTCTTTAATCATATCTCTTTAGGGAAGCTTTGTCAAATTTCGATTTCTCAGGCACCCTGACTTGACAGTTTTCGAGATTTAATAGTGGAGGTGCCAGACTTCATGTGGTTTTGAGGCTTAATTAGGAGTTAAAGCAGCGGGACTAATCATTCGAAATCCCAACAATTGAGCGTACCTTTTGAGGCCAGAATCATGCATTATCTCGTGGGATCCATCGCCCCCACTTAGGGCAACTGAACTGTCAAAATGGAATTTATTTGTTAATCCAGGATGATACTAATTTGTCACTGATTGGGGTTAGTTTAATTGATGAAGAAAGGAGATGTGATGCCACACATGTTTAATTAATTAACTAGTGATTATGGCTTCTTGGTGGGATGATTAAAGGACCCTAATTTAGGCATATGCTCTTCTTAATTAACCCAGCATGTGCTTTAATAGGCCATCACAAAGAATCTTTCCATGGCAACTCCCCAATTTGAACTTACATAAAGAGAAGCAGCTTGTCAGCGTGTCTCATTTGCCTACATAAAAAGACGAACCTCCTATTAATGATTATGTTTTGGATAGTATTTAGTTATGAAATAATTAGCTGCATTAAGGATTGCGTAGTAACCTGATGATAGTATTATCGTCTAGTGATACAATCTAATGTTGTGGAATGCCTTTCCGAGGATATGATGTATAATCAGAACAGTGTCATGTTAATTCATCAAGCAAATCAAGCCAATCGTGTTTTGAAGAATGACAAGATTGGCAATGTAATTTCTATTCGAGATAACATTCTTATATGTTCGCGCAAGACGATGAGACCATGATGTTGACTCGCCCTCTATACTAGCATGCGTGAGCAAGTTTAACTCATTGTAATAATTAGATGATCCATAATTAAGAAAAAAATCGAACTTAATTATGGATTCTTGATAGTTGCTTTCTTAACAATGGTAAGGAAATATGAAAAGCATTTCAGAATTGTGAAGGTAATCGAAAATAGGTTGCTGGAATATAAAAATTAGGTTACTCGAAAAAAATCGAACTTAATTATGGATTCTTGATAGTTGCTTTCTTATCAAGGCCTAATCTTTCTGGGTATCAAAGAAAAAAATCCAAAAGAAGGGCGACTAACTTCAACTGAGGACATACATATTCGAAAATAAGAGATCGCAGCCAAGCTATCATGATTTAAGCATGTATTCCGTTTAATTTTCTAATAGCTTAAGTTTTTAAATAAATAAAAAAAACTGCACACTCAACACTCAACTTCGCAATATCTAAGTAGGATTTAAATAAAATTGTTATCTTCCTATATCAGGTTTGCTCTAAAATAATTGATAACGAAATCGAAAACTGTTTTTCTTTCTTCTTTTTCTTTTTCTTTTTCTTTTTCTTTTTCTTTTTCTTTTTCTTTTTCTTTTTTTCGGGGTAAGGAAAATGGGCAAAGCATGAAAAATACGTTCTTACTTTCCTAACAAAATACGATCCAACTTGATCACCTAAACAACAAAGAGAGTAAACCTCTAGATGGCCTATCTAATGCCAAATTATTACATGCATTTGTGGCCTGAAGGTTCCAATTGGCTTTTTATCATTGACATGTCTAGAGATTAGAAGATCAAATGAGAAAGCAAAAAGATAAGAAAATGAAAGATAAGGATGGGAAGATCTCATATGGGGTCAAGAAGGAGAGATTTCTCGTTCAAATGGATCTCAACCGGAGCAAAAATACCGACGTTCAACAGGGAGAGAGATAACAAAGATGGGCTCCGACATTTTCTGGTGTACATGATTCATCTCGTATCCATTTTGTCTCAAGGTTATGATATGTGGAGGGGGTCACAGAAGATTCACCTGTACAATGTTGTGGTCTAGAACTCGAGTTAGAAATCTCATTGTGCTCTCATGGTGGATTGTTCGTTCGTTCGTTTGTAATAGTGAAATATTTTTGTTATGGATTTACATTATATTTGTTTCCATGTTGGAGTAAAAGTGTGACGCCTCTTAATTAACTTACTCGAGATATTGGCTGCTCTAACTTGTCTCATATTGAATCTCGCGATTTTGTTTTTTGGCGTGCAATTGGGCACTTTCCTAGAGACCACCCATTTGGTGGTGGTCTCACTTGAACATGCTTAACATTACAATTCCAACGCTAAATGTCATCATTACATTGAAAGGTGCCTTTAATGAGTTCATTCCAATTTCACATATATATTATAGGAGTGCCCTCCTCCTATTTAGTGCACAATTCCGTTTATTCTTGCCTCTTTCGCCTTCTTAAAAGCCTATCAGGAGGCATTCTTTATTCAAGTCCTCTGACACCATCACTTACTTTTAATCCTCGTCGGATAGGGTTGTTATCAAAAGCTTCCAAGCGAATACTTGGCCATTGCTAGATTGCCTCATACAATTATAGTCAACCCTTCTTATGTACCCGGTAATTTTAGGGTTGCCCTAGTTCCTAAGGTACCCACCAAATCAAAGATTGAGAGCCCCACTAAAGCAAACGGAGACATTAAATTATGTTTTGGCATTTGTTGTCATCCATTGCACCAGCCCCCACATCTGTTTTTCTCTTTCATCAAATCAGGAAAAGAAAATAAAGAATGGTATTATACATACTACATTTAGTCATGCACCCACAAAAGGTAACGGCAATATTTAACTTCCAATAAATTCATTTTAGAAAACTTGGGTTATGATTACTCAAGAAAGATCGCATACTGTTCTGTTTCATAAAAGTGAATCATCTACTCATTACTGATTCTCTACATTCATATTCTTGGATTAATTTAGTAAACACTATAGAATAGAAAATGTACCAATTTGCATAATACATGTAGTTTCTTATTTGTTTGGGTGGGGGGGGTGCTTTTCATTCCTAAATAATTGCCAAACCCATTTTATTTTTTCTTTAGCTACCAAAAAATGCGTGGATATGCTGTCACATCACGAAGCTTTTTGTGTGGTGCTACTGCTGGTGTTGCAGAAACGGCCAACCGCAAAAAAATCAATTTCTGTTAATTGTCGCGCGCTCATTCAATGTTTAATCATACAATAAGACGAGGAGAAGATCTTGAGGGACACCCAAATACCCAGATTATAAATTCCATTAGAAAAATCGAAGGTGGAGATTATGATATAAAGTAGAGATGATAGAGATCTAGAAGAGGCCCTGCTGTCCCTTTCTCAACCATACTCTTACACTCTATGACCAGATGCTTAGCGGTCCAATTGATGGCCAACGAGATGTACCACTCATATGCATTATAAAAAATCGATCACGATGCTCATATTATATTGATGAGCTCTGCCAACCTTACATTTGGATTTCGAAAGAGTCTAATTTGCTTCTTCATGCATCATGTAAAAGTGGAGAAGAACGAATCAACTAATAATTGACAAGTCATTCGATAAAAGTGAAATTAGGGTTTAACACAAATACATTGGCAGCAAATCTCGATCGACGACACGCGATATAGCGATCATATAAGAGGAAATTTCTCATTCTTCTATCGAAAGATTGCCGGTTTATGTATAAACCGCATAGCGCCATGACCCTCAATTACTTAGTTTTTAAATCGATAAAGGGTGACAAAGAAGGATGCCTTTCTAGAGAGCTTTTGCGTGTGGGAAGTGAAGCAAGAGAAAAAAAGAGCACGAGAGGTCGTAAAGCAAGAAAAGGAGATCAAAAGGGGCCATATCTTCGTTCCAAAGCTTCTTTTTGTTGGATAAATGACGAAGATGATTGAACAAGTGGACGCCCTAGAAGAAATGGCCTATGATCTCTTCTCCTTGTCTATTCCAATCGAATTTTTTCTTTCCCCTTTCTCAGTTGGGTAAAGACACGACATTTTCGCTTTCTTTTCTTTGTTTGTATTTTAATTCCATAACTTAGCACCAAAATGAGAATGGCGATATACGCACTCACATAATTCAGCCTTCAGACGTAACTCGTTGCCTCTTTGTCCTCATTAAAAGGGTCGCTGTCAATAGCTTAACTTTTTTGGAAATAAATAAATACAACTCTTTAATCTTTGCCATTTCACACATATATTTATACTTCTCTTTGGAATCATCGAAATTTTCGTACGAGACCCAAAGAATTTTAGCGGACAAAAACTCGGGACAGTTGCTTTCGAGGACATTTGACAAATACTTCAAAATATAGCGAAGGCTGAAACGTTGAGAAGATGATGCTTGGGAAAGGTTAGTAAACCGAAGTTTTTGTTTTAGGTGAGGTGAGGGTGAACATACAAGCGGGGGAATTTCGTTTCCTAATTGCGGAAAAGTTTCCTTAGATGTATAACAGCATGAAAGATTGCAATTTTTGAAACCTATCCCAATTTTTCTTGTCGAATGGACAACTCTAAATGATTTGAGGTGGGACGAGCAGTGTTCTCTTTGCTTAGCAGCTTGCAGGCCAAGTCAGCTAAGTTCTCATTTTCTCTCGTGTGTCCAGCTCATTTGTAAAGGACGAAGACCCAGAATAGAACACCAAAAAGTAGATAAAATAGAAATTAAAATTAAGAACCAAGTCAATCTTAAAGGGTACATTTCAAATTTAAATTTAAAATTTGTCGAGATGCTTATGACATGAGTAATAAATTTATGAAATTTCGAGAGAAACCAAAGTGATGAACATATGTTTCTGGGACTATTTCTTAATTTTGCGAATGGGAAAGGCAAAAAAAAGAAAAAAGAACAAAATGAGAAAATGTTGTAGATGAATAAAAAAAAATGAACATATTTTTCCCCAAAAGTCACATGAACACAGAGAATCTGTAAACAGCAGAAATTTATCCAAACGCGTTAGTGGATAGAGCGTGCGAGAGGGACACCACACCTTTGACCGGCCCTTTCAAAGAAAATACCAAAAGGACTCGGTAAAACTTATTAAAAAAAATGAAAAGGACAATAACAATAATAATAAATAAATAAAGCACCATAATTCATTAAAAAAAGGGGAAAAATTCATTTTCTTTTCACACAAATTCACAAACTCTCTCACCAACAGTAAATCCACTCGCTCAGTCATAATCCCACAACAGCGACCCACCGCTCCCGGGCAGCGCCGCCGTCTGGTGGCCGCAGTCGTACGGTCCGCAGTCCTCGAGGTGCTCCGGCCACGTCGGCTGGTAGTCGTCGTGGTAGCAGTAGCCCCACTCGGCGCCGACGGAGTCGACGAAGGCGAACTCGCTGCCCCCCAGCTCGTCGCAGCTGGCCCCGAGGCTCGGCAGCTCCACGATCTCGCTCAGCTCCACCGTCGCCGATATGTCCATCGCCGACACCATGGACGACAGCGACCTCGAGGGCAATGACGAGTGCTGAGAGTCGAGCTCCGCTGTCGGCCGCAAGGTCTCGACCGTTCCTGTCAATTCATGCTTGCGCGTCAGATTCCGGGAACATACGGACAGAGTTGCGAAATCGATATGCTCGAGCGTGACTCGAAATAAGCATCGAGCTGAGGCCGAGCCCGGAACCTTGATGAGCATTGGCGAAGTGAACCGTACCTTGGTGGTCGGGCATGTGGGCGGCGAGGAGGCCGCGGCCTGGACGTCGCGCGGGGAGAGGGAGGAGGGGCGGGGGAGGGAGGCGGCGAGGTGGGGGAAGTTGAGGAAGGCGGAGGAGCCCTTAATGTGGAGGGCGGCGACGTCGTGGGCGCGGGCGGCCATCTCCGGGGTGGGGAAGGTGCCGAGCCAGATGCGGGACTTCTTGCGGGGCTCCCGGATCTCCGACACCCACTTGCCCCAGTTCCTCATCCGGACCCCGCGGTACACCGGGTGCTTGCTGCGCTTGGAGGATCTCGACGGGTCGCGGGCCGCGGCGGGCGAGCCGGCCCGGCGGCGCGGGTCGGGCGAGGACGAGGAAGAAGACGAGGAGGAGGAGGGGCTTGTTTCCGGGTCCGACGAGTTCGATCTTTCCGCCATTTTCATCAATCCCAGAAAAGTCGGGAGAAAGCAAGAGAGACACACAGAAAGAGAGTTCTTAGTCACCGCAAACGGAAGGAATAAGTGATCTTTGAATGGCGGACAGAGGAGAAGACGAGAGACAACATTCACGAGAGCGAGATGAGGGCGATCAAGACGATGAAGATGAAGATAGAGAAGAGAGAGAGAGAGAGAGAGGCAGAGAGCTAGGACTATCTCTTTCAATCTGCTTCCTGTGAGCGGCTCAACGCTTTTTATAACAAGGGTCGAGAGGGTCGCTAAGGCAGACACTGTTGAAAAGAGTGCCGAGCAAACCACGCAGTCTACACGCCTACAACAAAAGGGTTTCACTTGTCTTTGGCTCTCTGCATTCCACCCAGCTGGTCTCCCCCTCTCCCTTGACACTGTTTGTTTATCCCCCTTTCTATCAAGTTCATTGTCCACTGTTCATTAGCACACCCAAAAAAAATATATATTTGCTGCACATTTACTAAACTGTGTATCTATTGCATAATTCGACGTCGGACGTCAATCATTATCATCCCGACACATCTTAATCAGTACAAGAGAGGGAAGGGACGGCTCCTAATAATCGAGCTCATGCGATCGATATTCAGAAAAACCTAGAGTTGTTTTATTCACGCATCATCCGAAATTGTCTTATATATGTGAAGTCAAACTTTCTAGGCCAGAATTTCTAAGGGCTATGATAATCGGATTCAAAATATTTAGTTCTTAATTTCGTGCCAAAGGTCTTAGAGATATGATGATACGTAGTTTTCCTATCCATAGATGGTTACTAGTTCGTGGATGTGGAGCGAAGTTGATAAACCATACATACAAAAGGAGTCTCATTTCATAGGCAAAGGGTAAAATAGTAAAAATTAAATAAGTTATTGATTTAATAACATGAAAAACCCAAAACATGTATATTTGTGATAAATTTATCTTAAACTAATTTCTTGAGCACCAAAAATTCCAAACCGATACACTTATGACAAATTCACCATATTTTAGTTTCTTTTAAATTTTACACGCAAATTACTGAATTAAATAACACATAATAGTTTATAGATATACCAGTTTAAAGTTTTACCGTATATTTGTTATAAGTTAATTAGTGTGTGATTTTTTTCTAATATTTATCAAATCCAACAAAAATTGACGGATGATAAATTTGTCACAAATATACTAATTTTGAGTTTTTTGTGGTTAAAAAATTTATTAGGAATGAAATTATTACAAATATATCAGTTTAGGATTTTTCATGATATTAACCCTAAATTATTTATATTGTTGGTAATTACATTCATTTTGTAAGGCTCTATTTTTTAACAAAAAACATTTTTATCATATTTCAACATTTCTATCGCTTAGGAAAATGAGTTAATAAAAAATATTTTGCTAGTCAACAACTAGGAAAATGATTTCCAAAAGTGACTAAATATCAACATTTTAACCAATTACTTTACGTTTAGGCATGAGAACTCCAATGCTTGCTTTTGGGCCCTTGACAGTGGCCTTGGGTCGGGGTTAGGTTCAACGGGGTCCATTGAAGCCAAGCTCAAGGTCACAAAAGTTGGGCTTAAGACACTGGCACTAAGGGCTGCCTAGGACTCCAATACCATTACCTAGCTCCTTGGCGCCATGGCTCGAGTCCACAAAGGCTAGGCCCGAGACCTTGATGCTCATACCCCGATCACTAACACCCTAGCTCAGGTTTATTGAGGCCAAGCTTAGGTCCACATTGCTTGGGCTCGAGAACCCATGCTCAAGATTCGGTCCATCAAGGTTGGCACTATGACCTCAGTGTTAGTGCCCTAATCCCTAGCACTTGGGTTCTATCCATCAAGGCCAAGCCTGAGACTTAAGCACCGATGCTAGGGACCTCTGTGCCCGAGCCATGCCTTGGTTTCCATTACTTGGGCTCAAGCCACGAGTCCGTCAAGGCTGGGTCCAAGATGTTAGCACTCACATGAGTCAACCAAGGCCAAGCTCAAGACATTGAAACCCACACCTAAGTCCATCAAGGTCAAGCCTAGGTCCTCGAGACTCGTGCCTGGGTCCATTGAGGCTAGATCAGGGTCCATCAAGGTTGCACTTGGAACCTTTATGCCCATACCTAGTTCTCCAATTACCATGTGTAAGTCATTAATGCCCAAATAATGTATGTCTATTTTGAAAAATCAAATCATATTTTTCTTACTAAATGATGGAAAATATTTTTTAATTCATTTTTAGATTTCAGCCAAATATCAAAAAAATATATCATTTTCTTGAATAATAACTTCTTGAAAAATGTTTTTCAAGAATGTCACATTTTTCTCAAAATAATTAGAGCCTATGTTTTCATGTGAAGATGGTTTGTGGAGAATCAGTCTATTTCTTAAAGAAAATGACTATACTCTTTAGATTGATTTCATGAACAAATTAGAGTTTACTTGGAGCAAGGAGTCGAGAGCCCCGGCATAAAATATTTGTGAGGTAGGTATATATAATGATTTATGTTTGCATTTTTTGCACGATTTGTCTCTAGCAAGGTTTTAATTAAATTGGGATTTAGGTGGAACTTGAGGTCCATACTCGTCCTGTCCCATCTCGAGAAGTTAGATATTTCCTTGAGGACCCAATCTTCCATCATCAAATTTAAAGCATAGTAACATTTTCTAATTTTTTTTTTTTTTTGGGAATTGTTTTTTTCCCTGAGAGCGTACCATTAGAAGATTCTGTTTTACCTTGAATTCATTTTGTAAATTATGAATTTTGGTTCGATTTGCTCTTCGCAATGGACCCCATCCAAATTTAACCTTGAAAGTACGAGCCATCTCGAGCCGATTCCTATCGTTGAAAGGAAAATTGAGGAGAATAGAAACAAATAATTGAAAAAGATACAAGAATCTTCCGGAGCATATGCTGCCTAGGGTGTACCTATAACAAAATTTGGTGATAATTCAATTTTTTTGGGATAAAATTGATCATGATTAGTTGGGACATAAATGCATACCATTTCCTTACTTCAAATCAGAAAATAACGATATGTATAGTTTTTTTTTTTTTTTTTTACCAACTTTTACGGAGCCCTGGTATCCCTTTGGCTTCGGTTTCTCAGCCACCCAACAAAGCCTACAAAGAAACAAACAATTACAATTAATATGAAGATCTTGCTTTGAAAAAAATCACAAAAATCCCCAAATTATGTACACTAATAAAAAATTTTAAACTATATCCACTATGATATGTTTACTCTAAATTTGTTTTTTGTGATAGTAAAACTCCCAAACTCATATTTATGTAACACATTAATTCTCTATCAAGGCAGTGCTTATTTTTTAATCAAAATAATATCATTTTATTCCACTTAAATCATGTGGGTGTCATGTCAATATTACGATTTTCATTTACAGAACTTTGATAGAAGGCAAGTGTACAATAAAGGTATAAATATGAAATTTTTGACGTCATAGAAAATAGTTAAGGGTATTTTTTTTTTTATAGCATTTAACCTTTTAAAAATTATTAAAAAAACAAAAGCCACAACAAAAAAGTCGGCCCAATCTTTTCACCAGATGGTCTCGAGAAACCCTTTCTAACTTTTTTCTCGTCACTTCATTTGTTTTTTTCTCCGAACGTGTGGTTGCAATCGAAAACCCAAAGCGCGCATAAAAACGTCATCGATGTCATTCTAGCTCTGTCTATTTCTCCATTTTCATGAAATTCGTACCCTGTTCAATCTTTCATTCCCCCATTGGCAATTTCAACCACCTCGTTCTCGTACCAAATCGATAATGGAGCCTCTTCGCCAAGAGAGGCAGCTGACCACTCTTTTATGCAAGCATTACCTCTTATCATATTAGATGGGGTCCAATTCTATATGCTCCATGAGCTTCCCCCTCATATTTAGTTTCCGCGTTTGAAAATTACAAAAACCATCAATATCAGCACTAGTCGCCGTCGCAATTATCATTTTGAAAATTACAAAAATCATTCATGTTAGCATCAATCATCACAGTTAGGGGTAATCAGTATCCAAGCAATCCGACTTCCACCTAAGAATCGAGAACCAAACTAGTGGGACTAGTTCCTCATTCTCTAGAATTAGGAACCAAACTAGACCTCCTTCTCTGGTCCAGTTCGATTCTCGGATAGGTAATCTTGTTATGTAGCTGCCTAAAAAATCATTAAACAAAGGGCTGAGAGATGCAAAAAAGTATTTCATTCAGGCATAAGTTATGATCAAACAGAGCGATGAGATGCAAAAAGAGAGCACGATATTTGCCTCGACGAGGGTGGGCTAGCTGTGAGCAACTCAAGGCCAAGAATAAAGCGAAAGGGACGCGAAGTGCGAGTGACTTAGGGCCTGAGGTGTGATTAGGGCTTGGAGTTGGAGGTGCAAGCAACTCAGGTCGAGCGAGAAGACTAAATAGAAACTCAGGCGAGGCCGCAAGGCCATGAGGCGCGATTAGGGCATGGAGCTGCCCAGTAGGAGGTGCGATTGCTGAACTCAAGACCGTGCATGAGGTTACGGCTTGGAGGTGGAGCAAGAAAATTGAAGTGCGTTAGAGACACAGAGAGTCGAGCTTTGCCACTTAGCTAAGTTAGGTTAGGTTTAGTTTTCATTTCTAGTATCTTACATATTTGTAAAAATTAAAAATATATATTATGATTTGAATATTGCTCCATCAGCTTCATCTCATTTTCTGGTAGTAGTTGCAAATATTATGATCTATGCTCTCTCTCTCTCTCTCTCTCTCTCTCTCTCTCTCTTACCAAACACTGATCTCACAACTTATCAATGGGGTCCAATCTTGTTGGTGGCTCCAAAACCCTAGTCCTTCAATTTGTATTTAAAAATCGAATTTTCATTAGACCTTATGCTCGTGCGTTGATAGAATTACATGATCGTCATCTCACAAGCGAGGCATATTCGAATTTAACTTCGCTCATTTAATAGTGGTTGAATATCGATGGAAATTCATGACCAAAAAAAAAAAAAATATCGATGGAAATTCGACCCCACAGCATAAAAAGGAAGTAAATAATAGATGTAAATTGACTCTGGGATATTGAAGGACCCGACTTTAATGGCTTCCCGTAGCCGACCTGAAACAAAGGGGACTTCTGGGATCTTCAGGAATCACATCACGATCATCGTTGTCCTTTGAATTGACATTGTAACTGATGGAGGACCATTTCAATCCCTGAATGGCTGAGGACGGCTGAACGGGAGATTTTTCACTAAAAAAGCCGGGGTATGGGGCGAAGTCATACTTCGTGCAAAATCTACAAACGGGATAGAATTCGTCCTTCGTCCGATCGATGATCTCAAGAGAGAAAAAAGAAATGGATCAACTCAACTGCAAATCTTTGCAATAATCCCCACATGAGAGATACCGTCGTCCTTGTCTAGGGTTTTATTCCTAGAACTCTCTTTTAGTAAATGAAAGGAAAATAGAAATTGGGAAAAGAAGTATATTACTTGGTCATGCCCTGTCCTAAATGTATTTCCCGAAGGCGAAGGAAGAGCGAGGAACTCTTTCAAACCTTGGCCTCCAAGACGCTCGAATCCTTAGACAGTTTCTAAATTTTCACCAATAAAGGTTTTATTGCAAAACCCTAATAGGGAATGTGAAGTAAATCGACCAAATAAATTATGGTCTCACTAAAATTTCTCGAGTTATTTCGAGCCGTCTCAAAGTTTATCAAGTGGAGTCACGAGCCAAACCGGTGGAAAAAGAAACTTCAAATTAGAATTAGCCTGTTGAAGTGTACAAGAGAAGCCGAGACAATCGGCTCAAAAGCTTCTTTCAATGTAGGGTTACGTTTTGCTCTATTTTTTATAGGTGGCAATTTTCTGCAATTTAATCTTCTAATTAGTACGCGCTAAACATAGACATTGCCCATACTAAAGGGCTAGTTTAGAAGAATCCAAGACTAAAGGAAACACAACCTTTTAATATGATACACACTGAGGAAATTTCACAAAGAATAGTAAATAAATAAAAGGTTATTTTATAACATCCGCATAACTCCAAATAATGGTTCAACTTCAAGAACTAGACTTTTCAATTTTTATCAAAAATTGCTTGGCCTTTTC
This sequence comes from Eucalyptus decipiens, assembly GCA_014182575.1. Taxonomy (NCBI): domain Eukaryota; kingdom Viridiplantae; phylum Streptophyta; class Magnoliopsida; order Myrtales; family Myrtaceae; genus Eucalyptus; species Eucalyptus decipiens. Next base: position 46,039,223 of record CM024611.1, on the reverse strand, counting down.
CCCTGGACGAATACGTCGATTTTGAGACTTGCCAGATTGCTGAATCACCAGAAAAATAATATAATTTGAGGGAGTGGGGACCTTCTTGTGAGGTCGAAACTAGTCATCTTACCAATCATTTTTTTCCCTCTCTTCTTAATTGTCTCTTTCACAGTTTCGTGAGTAGATCGAGCTTGCCATCCCGGAAGAGTCGCCGTTTTCAACTTTTTTTGATTGGTCCAGGTCGACCGGAAAGGACACGGACGCTCCAGAATCAGAGAGCTTTGGTGGATAAATAAAATGAAATCGATTGGTACTTGACATGTATGTTTCGCTGTAAGGACAATTTTTCATTTTCCGAGCAGCAAGGCGGAACAGCCAGCACCAAATGAGGTACGAAAATATATTTCGGAAACGTGATTACTTGATTCGTTCTGTTGACATGTGGCGTGCTTGGCTAGGACAGGTGAAATCTCACATGTTTAAGCCAGCTTGATCTCTGATGCTCTCCATCTAATTGTCGTTGAGATGGAAATGTCGAGGCAAATGAGATATGTTTGCTCTTGATGTGGCATCTTGGTTGACTAGCGGCAAAGTTGTAATTAGCAATTACCGCGTCTCTATAGATCTGTCTCAATTTCTCTAACTTTTGTTTAGATTCTTCAGTTTGTTAGATCCATAGCAACTTCAGGTGCTTAATTTGGAATTACAATTAGTGAGATACGAATTTCTTTGCCGAACATTCTAGTGAACGGTTATGCACAAAACCATTCATGATTAACATTAACCAATTTCTGACCTTTTCATTGTGTCTGGGATGATCCTTCTTATTCAATATGTCGTCTTATCTTTCCAATGAGACCAACCTCAATTGAATTGGTAATTTATATTGGGAAAATACCACAAAAAATTCTAAACTATGTCTACTGTGACATAGATATCCCAAGCTTTTTTTTTTTTTTTTTTTTGTTACTAAACATCCTGAACTTGTGCACTGTGATGCAAATATCTACAACATTTTTTTATGTCATGAGAAAACTTAAACTCATACATATATGACATATATATCAAGGGTATATTTGTCAATATATACGTCACACTAGTATTAGTTTGGGATTTTTTATGATAATTTTTTTTTTTGGTATTTGTGTCATAATGGCCAATTTTAGGAATTTAGTAAAAAAGTTCGGAGTATTTATGTCACAATAAGCATAGTTTGGAGATTTTGTGATATTAACCCTTTATGTTATGACAATGAAGCAAAATGAGAATTGTACGAATGCATTTGGATTATAAGTATATGGCAGGGGTTGTATTGTGTTTATAAAATTAATAAGAACATACATATCTATATCATTGATCGGATGTAAATGCATATCATATGACCTATATGACGTGGTCCTTATTTGTATATGATACGAGCTCATGTGACGGCCTATTTTGCTCTTTGAAGTGATGCCCCGTTCATCAAGACTATGGAGTCATGGCGCTACACGCTATATGTTCTCCGCATTTGGGATGCCAAGCTAGTCGGATTAGGTCGCCAATTAGTCGACACACATGTATGGTATAATTATGGTTTTTGTATAATGGGTTTTGAACTGCGTTAAAGGATATATAGTAATGTCAAATAGATCTCTGATTCAAATTACTCAAAACCCACCCACCATGTTGGTGGTAGAGATGGTGGAGTTGCACGCTGGCCACCTGCAAGGCCAAAGTTCAACTCCCCACATCGTCATTTGCACGACTTACCTGCGACTCGTGGGAGGTGGGTCCCTGCGGGTCACCCCGGGTTTACGCCGCCCCGGGTCACCAAAAAAGAAAAAAATCCCACTAGTGGTTACGTATTCATCTTTTATGGTAATGTGGTATCTTAAATATTAGCCAAACAGAACTATTCCTTCAAACTCCACTTTTGACGTGGGAAAAGTACCAAAAAATTCTTAAACCTATTGCATTTGTACCAATTCAGTCCTAAACTTTTCAATTAGACCAATTTAATTTTAAATCTTTTAATATTGGTACCAATTTAGTTTATCCGACCAATTCTAGCCTACCAGCACTGATGTGGACGTTGGCCGGATGCTGATGTGGCAATTTTTATGAATTTTTTATGAATTTCTTTTCTTTTTCCTTTTCTTTTTCGGGCATTGGGCGAGGGTCGTGGCCCTTGCTCGGCCTCTCCCAAGTAGGCAGCAAGGTGGCTTTGCCCGGATCTAGGCGAGGGCGGCCTCGCTTGTGGCTAGCGACCATCGCTAGGGTGGAGGCTAGGGCCAAGGGCCGCGACCCTCGCCGGTGGCTGGCGAGGGCTTCATGGCCCTTGCCTCCGCCCTAGCGATGGCCACCATGGCCTCGCTAGCCGCGGGCGAGGCCGCCTTCACCCGCGGCAAGGCCTAGGCAAAGCCGACCTCACCTAGATTCGGGCGAAGCCACCTTGTCGACGTCCTAGGAGAGGTTGGGCGAGGGCCGCGACCCTCACCAGCCCTCGCCTAGCAGCAAGCGAGGGCTTCGCGACCCTCGCCCAGTGGTTGGCAAGGCCATGGTGGCCATCGCCAGGGTGGAGGCGAGGGCCACGAAGCCCTTGCCAGCCACCGGCGAGGATCACGGCCCTCAGCGCTTGCCTCCGCCCTAGCGATGGCCGCCATGGCCTCACCTCACCAACCATAGGTGAGGCCACCTTCACCCACAGCAAGGCCTAGTGGCCAGCGAGCCTCACTAAAGGCTCACCAACCACCGCCGGAAAGGAAAAGGAAAAAGAAAAAAATTCAAAAAAAAATTCAAAAAAATCTTTAAAATTGCCACGTCAGCATCCGACTAATGTTCACGTTAGCGCCGGCCAGCCAAAATTGGCTGGATGAACTGAATTGGTACCAATATTAAGAGGTTTAGGACTAAATTAGTCCAATTGAAAAGTTTAGGATTGAAGTAGTACCAATGCAATAAGTTTATGGCTTTTTTGATACATTTCCCCTTTTGATTCAGAGTTTAAAACTCTTAAGTTCGGTAGTAGTGAGGTTGAGAAATTTCTGCTAAGAGATTCCATTGGGCATGAAACCCCGAGTCCTCAAAGTCTATGCATTGTGATTTAAAAAGAAAAAGCAACACCAATCATTGCGAAGCTGAAAACTTAAAATGGCAGGAAAAAAAACAAATTCATTTGAAATATAATAACATGACGTAGCTATAGAAACATGGAATTATATCGATCAGTTATGTGAAGTCTGTGGATTTAGCCAAACCTCTTACTAAACCTTTGGGAAGGAAGCAAATAATTGAAGCATCAATGGGTATGTGACTTATGCCAATTTGAGATACTAATGAGGATATAGCCAAATCTATATGATTGGAGATCTCATGAAGTAGGTTTATACGAATAATAACAAGCTCTTTTGTTGATTCTGTTGCACCAAAGAGGAGATTCAGTTTCCTCTTAAGTGAGGTGAATTAAGCTTAAACGAGTTCCATATCTCTTATGAGTGGTATATTTATCTAAAATGTACACTTGGTGAAATCGCCTACATGAATATGGAGTAAAGCCACTCCTATGAAACTCGTGATTGAATTTCTATAGCACTCGTGAATGACTAGGCGTGGGCATGGCTTACTAGTGCAAACCTGCTCTTAACAACCAAAACTGTGGAAGGGCAATGAGATTATTGAGAACTCTAACTTACAACAACAATCCTTTGCGCATTGGAAGCTATAAATTTCGTCATTCCTTCTAGAAGTTATGTTATTTTTTTTTTCTAGGTCTAATAGTCCAAAATAGGATTGATTGGTTCTCAGTCTAGTCTGATTCCGAGGTGGAGCCGGGAATTGGACTAGGAGGACCAGTTCCACAATTCTAGGACTAGGAACCAGATTGATCGACCAGTTCGGTTTGATCTAGTCGATCTCATAAGAACGTTTTTCTTTTACAACAAATATTTATCTAGAGATGATAATTATTGAAGAAGATTTTACTTAGAAGAAACTTCATAAGTACAATTGGCAAGGGGCATATGCAAGTGTGCATACCAGAGCCCTTTTTAGTTTTTGTTTTCCCCTCTTTCCATTTTTGCTTTCCTCTCAAATCAATGGAGAGGACTAGTCTGATAAGGTGGGCAAGAGGGTTTTTCTCATTTTTTTTTTTTAATTTTCATATTAATCGGTCCGGTCCCGTCGGTTCGGTTGGTTTGGTTCCCACCTTGGAACCATGAATCGGACCGATTGGCCACCGATTCCAAGAATGGGAACCGTGAACCAAACCGCTCTTTTCGAGAAACTGTCTAGAACCGGCTGGTCCGATCTAATCCAAGCGATTCTCGATTCGGCCGGTTCTTATTGCACACTCCTAGTCCAAAAGACATTAAACTCGATGCATTGCACTTCACAGTGAAACCTGCCTCGTTCCTTCTCTTCTTTAATTAGCCTTTTGAAACATGTCAAGATTGTCATATAAAGTGTATTTCAAAAGGTCTAATTTACAATAAAATCAGCTATCCACACATGTGACATTCGACCATTACTTCTAGTTTCTATTGGCCGAACGGGCAAGCCCTTGCTCAGCTACTTCACTGGCCCTTCTGATATGTGCTCTTAGTTAAACTAGTCATTGCCTGTATACTTAGGCCCTGGTTGGTAACCATCCAAACAAGGCCAAATTTTAATTCTTTGTTCCTGGAATCAGTTTGGGAACATAATCGCATTTGGTAAAATTTTTATTCTTGGGAACAGATAAGGAGTAGAATCAAGAATAAAAAAAAAAAATATGATTCTTGTTCCAGAATAAATAAATAAAAAAGAATCAAACCTAACTATTCTTCTATTTTCTTCTTCTTTTTCAATCACGCCCCACCATTCGCCCCCATCCACCACCATCCGCCACCACCAATCGCCGGCAACCGGTCTGGCGAGCTCGCCAAGCCAGGGCAAGGTCCGGCGAGCTCGCCGGAGGCAAGCCCAACCACCGGCGAGGCTCAATCCAGACACCAGCGAGGCTCGACCTCGCCAGATTTGGAGAGGCCGAGCCTCACCAGGGCTGGGCAAGCCTCTCGATGCCCAGCCCCACCGGTGGCCAGGCGAGCCTCGCCTAGCCCCGATGAGGCTCGCCCATCCCCGCTGGTGGCCAGGCGGGCCTCACCCAGCTGCCGGCGAGGCTCGGCCGATGAGGGCTGGCGACGCTCCAGTGAGATCGTCGGCCCTCGTTTGGCCGGTCGCGGACCGGCGACCGGCCTAAAGAAGAAGAAGAAGAAGAAGAATAGAAGAAAAGAAAAAAAAGGAAAAAAAAAAAAAAAGGAAAGAAAGAAAAGAAAAAAATTATATAAATTATTTAAAAATTAAAAGAAATTAATTTGGAACATAATCAATGAACACGGTACCAAACGCAATTCTATTTCAGAATCAGAAATTTTGGATAGTTACTAAACGGCTTAAAATGCTTAGAATTAATTCCTGGGAACAAAATAAAAAAAATAATTTCTGATCAGAATCAATAAAAAAAAAATCATTTTTGATCAAAATCTACTCCCGGAAAAAATCGTTACCAAACGCGCCCTTAGTCTTTCTTCTATCAATACTAACCAACTTTGTGCATTCTTCGACGTACAGAAATCTATGCACCCAAAAATCTTTACAAATGAAATAGCTTGCTCTCTGCTACTTTCACTTTTCATGTTGTTCCGGCTTTACCTAAATAGAGGGATGTACACTACTTAGAAGGTCCGTTAAATCTTTGAAGAAAATCGCATTTTGAGAACAATCGCTTGCATAATTCAGATCTTTTAAATTTCTATATTTTTTGGTTTGCGATTCTCAAAGTTCCATAACAGTTATTCCAAGCATTTACCTGGGGATTTATAGAGATTAAAGAAGGCCGAGGGTGGTTATTGTTTGGTAATTACTTCAAGAACATACAATTTTTTTTTTCTGAAAATTTGGGGTAAAGCTTCATATCCTTAAAGTTATTCTCTGTGAAATGTAAATGTGATGTCGAAGTAGAAAAGAATCCTATGCATATAGAATATAGAAGACAAGGCTCCTGCAACCACATAACCATTACTTTCCTTCTCATTCTCAATTGATGGGGGAACCCAAGAAGATCCAAGATTTTCTTTCGGTAAAACGAGTTGCTTTCTAAAGCTAAATTTTTGTGGAAGAAAACTAAAGCAGTAAAGCATCACAGTCATTTCAATCAGAAAAGCAAAACGGTACGGTAAAAGATGAGGCTGCCTGAACAGTATCGGGGCAGTCGAATACGTGTCCATGCACTGCACGCAGACGGGAAAAGGTGCACCTCTCGAGCAAAACAAGTTTCACAGGGACAGCTGGCTCTCTTTGACTGTGACTGAAAGGACACTGTGAAAATTTTGTCTTTGCCAGGTGTAGAATCTCTCCCCGGAGACGAGTCACCAGTTATCCATGGTAACATGCAAAGGCACTGCGCCCAATCGAGGACGGATCGTGTCCATAAGAGAAAGTACAAATTTACTACTGTTCTCTCTGTTTTCGGGCAGGAGCGAGCTGTAGAATCAGCTTCTTCTTTTTTTAAACTCTCTGATGAGTGATATTTTGTATTTTTTCTTAGAAGGTACAAGTTTATGATGATGATGATGATGATGATGATGATGATCAGGAATAAAAGATTCAGCTACAGACACGTGATGGAGCCAGGAGGGATGAATTCATCAGGATGGACTGCATGGTGTCTGTTTTTGTCGATGGATAATAAGGGCATTTCGTCCAAAGATGGCTGCTTGGTAATAATCACTTACCCATTCGAGAGCAGAGTAATATCAAGGGAGCTCTATAATATAATAGAATTTTCTTCGAGACCTGAGATGATGTAGATAGTGAATTCATTCCGAATCATGGGGTCTATTTCAGAGTTTTTAATTTCCTTTTCTTCTGCTATGGCATTTGAAATTTGGCTTTTACCCATCAAGCAATACTTAAGGTATTTTCAGAACACGCAAAAGCCAGGTGAAGATCATTTAGAACTTAGTCATGTCTTACTTCGATTTGCAAATGTTCGAAAGGAAGGTAAAAGATAATTTTTCTAAGACATGATCGATGGAAGTTAAGTTTTGGGTGAGAATAACGCAAGTTGTTGATGAACACGTTTCATTTTGGAAGAAGTTCACACTATAAAAAGTTCATGTTCCGTCCATGGCCATCCTTTCGAACTTTCCCCTTTTCCAAACATGATTGGCAGTTACACGAAAGTCTTCAAAAGGTCCCTTATTCAAGTTTGGATAAGATGTTTTCCAATGGACTTGCATTTGCAGGAGCGTCCATTGTAATCCAAATCATCCGAATTCATCTGAGATCTATTGAAATGTGCTTCTCTAGCATGTTTTCCGAAGAGAAAATCAGTCGGCCAACCTCTTTTGGATCTCAAATGACATTGTGTTATAAGCAGAGCAAAATGTATAACTTTTTTCGCCTTCTTTTTGCATTAAAAGCTAGTTTGTCCGGAAGAAGTAATTGGGCTTTCATCACTTCAGTTCACATGATCCAACCAACCTAGCATTGTCCCATCCTTGACAGTCTTCAACAGGTAAAATTGGTTACGAGAGATCAACTAAGGTCATTATGATAGGCTCAGCAAACGCCGAAACTGGGTCCCCAAAGTGCAATAAATTAGGTTGACCATCCCCATTTTGCGTTTTCTGCACATCATTTGTCCCGGATATTCAATGCACGGTCAAGCTTCGATATACTCCACCCCTTGATTAGATTTGACCAAACCCACATGAAAAAGGAAAAGTGGGGAACGAAAATTGCTAGCACACATCCACAGTTTGAGCAGTCACGGCCATCTGATGTGAACATGTATCATTGAGCTTTCTTGAATTCCATCCCTCATTATGTACTCTGCATATGACTTCTCCTGAATATTCAATGCACTGTCAAGCTTGAAGAAGGTCCATCCCTAGACCAGTGTGAACAAACCCACATGAAAAAAGAAAAATGGAAAATAAAAAAGGAATTGGTAACAGACATACGCAACTTGAGTAGTCACAACCATCTGATGTAGACATGTTTCATCGAGCTATCTTGAATTTAAGATGGACATGGAGGTGTTAAGAGATGGTTCCACTGAATCATGCGGATTCACCGCTTGTGTCTGTCACATGGGTTGCCCATACAATGGAGGGAAAACAACATGAGAGTGCTCGAGTAAATCTTCACATTAATCTGTCACATGGATTCATAGCCTCTTTTTTGCTACCGTGCCCTCATTTAATGAGCATGTTTAGTTTTTTCTTCTGCCTATTCACATGTAATTTCACGTGGCAGACCCTGCTCTTGTTGTTTTCACTGTATTATTTTCCTGCTCTTGAAGGGGGTGTGTAACATTCAAGTAAACATGGCATGATAAGATAGAGTAATTGGAATGAACAGACTTGCACCCGTGAGATTTTCCGCAAATTAGTTCTCTCTCCTCTTGGGCAATTACTGAAATCTCATCTATCTTGTCAACGTCAGTCAATGTACTATAGCTAACGATCGTATTTAGTCAAATTCATCTGTGATTTTGGACCATGTATATGTGCGTGACAGTGAGCAGTGCATAAGGATGTGAATGAACATCTGAGATTATAGATGATAATGTTGGGTTCAGAAGCTCATGTCTTTTTCCTTTTCCTGCAAGGGCTACACAAGGATGTTTCTCGATAGAAGATTAATTCCTCCCTTTGAATGTGGTTGCCACTTCTTCTTCTGAATTATTAAGGCACATATAGGCTGAATTTTGCAGTCACATCGTCAGAAAATAATATTCTGCTGGGACCTATCATTAAATGGCTCATCCATTTGAGAAGATTACAAATCCGATTCTCTGTTTCTCACCAAGGGGTAATACACTCCCTTACTGCATCGCTCTCTGATGGTCTAGCAGCACTTGAAGAAACAGGATATAACTCAGTGATCTTACCCTAGAGTTTGGTCAGGAGCAACATTTACAACTTTACCTTTGTCTGATGCATCATGTGAATGAGGTGCCTTGTCGTGCAAAGACGTGTTCTAAATGATACCATAAAAATTTCAGCGATCAGAAACACAGAGAGAGAGGGAGAGAGAGGCAAAAGATGATTTAATTATGGAGAAAAAAAGATTAATATTATGGGATGAGATTTGTGTGCATTGCTGTCTTCCTAAGAACCATTAAGGCACAGTGTTCCCTCGCCCGAGTTCCTGAAGAGCGCTGTGGAGGACCAACTCCGATCGGCCCTCCAGGTTTATCATTTGATATTGCCTTACATATAGACTTTCCGCAACAAGATCTTAGGTAGTGTGGGGATGGTTCTGTGTGACTTTAAAAGTCATGATAGGGACGTGCATAGTCTCTAATAAGGCAACATATACACCATATGTAAGCAGTGGTATAAACAGGGACAGGATGCGCTTGATAGGGAGGGTCTACAGTCTTATAGGATTCAGGCTTTTTTTTCCCTCTGTCCCACTAACCACGATGGGGTTAGCATTGTTCGAGGATCCACCTAATCCCCACTGGGTGCGACGCTCGGCGACCGGCGCACATATAATTATGGGAGAGCACACATTCAAGCTCGAGGCCACAATAACAAGTCCATGTCTTGACAAGCCCATCACTGTTGATGCCACGAGAACGGGCTCTTCGGCTTAATTTTCACAGCACCCTAACACATGGAGAGTCACCAAATGTTTGTACATCTGACAGACAACAAATCCCTCTCTTCTGTGAAATTTTCCCCTGCTATAATTGGATTATCCATGCACATCAATTCTTCATGTTCCCTCTCTTACCTTGGTTTTGCTTATTAGTCAGGGTATCGCCACAAAAATATCATTACCCAGCAATCTACGTCATACATCAGGTGATGCATCTGATGACTCTTCTAAACAGGAAAAGTAGAAGAAAAGGAATATAGAAGATGGCATCGACAGCATATTGCAAGGCATTGGTTTCACACCGACATTGAAGATTCTATGAGACTTGAATATTCGCTCTATAAACTTCAGCAGCTTATGAATAAAGATTAGACATACCTCAAGGGAAGCAGAAACCACAATGTATGGTAATCCTCAGTTAAAAAGATGTGGGCATGATGCATGATGCCACGGTGCAGTATTCTCTCTATAAACTTCGGTAGCTTATGAATAAAGATTAGACATACCTCAAGGGAAGCAGAAAGCACAGTGTATGGTAATCCTCAGTTAAAAAGATGTGGGCATGATGCATGATGCCACAGTGCACTTGGCGTCTGTGTTTGTGTTCTGTTAAAGCTTTCAAGGTTTTTGCTTATTTGAGCTCCAGAATTCTAAAGATAAAAATTTTACCTGCAGACGAATCACAAATTTGCCTGAGAGTTATAATTTCCCTGTCAACAGTTATAGCATCCAATAACGGGAAATTCCTGGTCGTATCCAAGTTTTCATTTTATTGTTTATTGTCCTCATAAGTTGAAAAAGAATGTATTTTTTCTTGCAACATTGATTGCTTCACTACCCTTGCCTTGCAGTGCAATGTTCTTAAAAGTAAATGAAGCAATGTCTAAATAATCATTTTATGGTATCTCCTACACTTTCCTTCTCTTATGACTTAGAATGTCATTGCTGTCCTGGATGATTCTTTTGTTGGCCCTTAAGTCGCCATTTTTTGAGGCTTGCTGTTTCTGTGAACTCTCGGGTTTGCTAGATGTATATGGTGACTTAACAGGGGTTCCTGTGCGCATTTGCTTTTGCTTCTTCTGTTTCTTCTCATATGCTCTTTTTGCTCTTTCAGGGGACAACAAGCCATGTTCCATCATCCTGTTCATTATAAGTATGAGAAACCTTTTGAGTTATCATCAAATTAAAAATCAAACATGCTTAACAAGACTAGTAGTACATAGCATCATTAATTAACTAAGGACAAGAAATAATGACCTTCTGCAATATGACAAGAGCGTTAATTATAGTGCTGCAGCAAAATCGAAGTTTGTTTCTTAATAGAATGCCTCATTGCTCAGTGATTGCTAATTGTTTGCCAGTTCCAAGCTAGTTCAGATCAATACAATGCTATTAAAATTCTGGTATAGCAAGAAAAAAAGAGAATCCTTTCTCCTGAGTTCCTTCTCTTTCAAGATTCTATAAGAACATTCATTCCTTCACATCTCAGTTCTGCCGATTATCTCAATATTCTCACCTAGCTGTCCCCAAATTAATCCTCATGGCCACCAACTCAGTAAATTTTCTCAAGATAATTGAGCATCTAAGCCAGGATAGAATGCATCACGTCCTCAATTTGAGCAGTCAAAGTTCAGCTCTGTTATGACAATAAAAAATATTTCTATGCAGTACATTCATCCCTCTAAAAAATCTTCAAAAGTTATATCCAAAGTAACCCGACTTCATCAGACTCAATACTTGGATTATGGGTACACATTCCAGTTCAGGTAAAGAACCATGAGTTCTCTTGGTCCATCAAGTTCAGGGAAAATTGGCCGGTGCAGGAATTCTATTCACCACATAAGTACAACCAGTCATAACAATTATATGAAATATCACGCCTCCCTCCTCCTTTCTCAATTGAAAGGGGGGAGGGGTGTTTGAATGGAAGATGGAAGGTTATCCATTGAAGTTTTCCTGCATGTCAGCTATCCCTAGCCACTGCTCCAGTTCCCTGTTTAGCCACTCAAAACAAACTCCACGAACTCTTTTTTGACAAACTCCACCTAGTTTGTAAACAGGAACCTTTTGGAACTACATGTGTACTGATTGCTGATAAGCATTATCTCTGGCAATGAAACAAAAAAGAAAAACAATTCTTCCTTGTTCACCTCTTTCAGAGTCACCTCCAGCTGGCTAATATAAGTGTAAGACCATGAACTCTTTACCAGAAGTCACCAAATATAGCCTACACTTCAATTAAATTACTAGTGGCGACAAGTGGGCAATTACACAACACAAGTTCTAACACAAAATAAATCCAAATTTACTCAAATCACGGTTGATAATTAGAAATAACTAGAAAAAATTACCATCTCAACCACCAAACAAGGATCATAAGGTGATGGAACATGCCTGATACTAATCCTCATTGGAAACATCAGAATCCTATCTAAAAGGGAGGTTCTTAGGTAAAACTGGTTCATCTACTTCTAGCTACAGATGGCTTCTGTTATCTCGACTGGTCATCAAGTTGAAAGTCTTCTTTCTTCAGTAAGTTTATCGACGAATAATTTACTCTTTGATGGGGAAGTTGTATCCAGAACATAAAACATAGAATGGCAATTATCAATGTGTTTGCTCATATCTAATATAGCAATTTCCAATTGAACTCCAGCAGGTAGTGCCCAAAGCACCGGTAAGAAAAACACCAGCCACAACCATTCTATTCAAATTCCTGAAACATATGACCGTCGCAACTAAAGAAGGTCGACAATACTCACCAGAACTCTGCCATTTCGCTCGTTGGGATTTGCTTCGACAACGACTCGTAAAATATCCTCAAGGGCTCTCTCTGAAAATAGGGAACAAAGCAAAAAACAAGAAATGAAATTTCATTCCAACACCAGATGATTTTATGCAACGAGAATCGCTCGGCAGTAGATGAGGAACCTCTTCAGGAGGATCGTGTTTCTGGCCAGGTAAATTGAACACTTTCTTCTCCCTCACTTTAGTAGCCGCCGCCGCCGTCGTCGTCGTCGTCGTTCTCGCCACGGTCTTCGATGAGCTCGGCATCGCCTTCGACTTCACCTACAAACATCGACCAATCCCCGTCGTTCTCAAATTCACTCGCATTTCGTGTAACCAGATAGACTCGATTTCACTTCAATTTCATCCCTATATATCTCTACTCCATCCAACGCATCAAACGAGCTCAGCTCAATCGATCAATCGGAGCACAAACCAAAAACGCGTTTCAGCTGCGAATCCAGCTCGAACCGCGATCCCACGCGGCGCCGACTCCCGATTTCGTTTCTCGCGCACGTACCTCGGTTTTCACCACGGCCGAAGCGGGTCTGTGCTTCGGCGCGACGGAATCGCGGCTCGACGAGCTCTCCATCTTCCTGCCGAGGGCCGAGCCGTCGAGCCTCACCTTCATCACTCCCGGTCTCCTGCTGTCCATCGCCGGCAATCGGCCACGAATCGATCCCCCTCCGATCGGACCCTCCCTTCTTCACCGGCGGCTCGTGCGATCGGAATCCGTCGAATCGGGATCGGAATTCGAGAGCACGGCGTCCGGAGAAGAAGAGGAAGAAGAAGAAGAGCGAAGTTGCATACGGAAGTTAAAAGTCCGTTTTTTTTTTTTTTTTTTTTTGCGCCATCTCTAACTACCCCTTTTAACTCGGTGTGGACTGGGGCGCGGAAGAAAATGACTCGAATGCCCCTCGCCATCCGCCACGTGGGCGGCGGCGGCAGCGGCGGCGGCGGCTGGTCCCCGTCGCTCACGATCGGGCGGTCGGAGGAAGCATTGCCCCTGGCTGCGACGAATCTCGTCCGTGCGATGCGGCGGCCGGGATTGGATTCCCGGCCGGAGGTGGACATCGCCGATGCACACGCCGGGAAGTAATCTGATTGGATCCCGAGGATTCCTATGGGCGAAAGGGTAATTTTATTCTGAGAAATATCGTTAATTACAAATGAAGTTATATTTTGAGATGATAAATTTTTTTATTATTATCAAAAACGAGAAACACGTGAATAACTTTCGATTTTCTTAATACGTGTGGCTGGTGCAAATTTACTCATATTCCACCGAAAAATTTTAAGGAAGAGAGACTCTTCTAGTGATTTTGCAAACCCATTAATTTAATTACGGAAGAACTCCAAGAGAGAGAAAAAAAAAAATTATATATATATAATTTTTTAAGTATCTATTACTATGCTGACCCAAAAAAAGTATCTATTATTATGATTTGGAGAACGATTTTCCTTCTTTCAATTTCAGGGACGCTTTTCAAAATTTAACCTAAATCTTTCTCAAAATTGTCTGAAAGTCAAGAAACTATACCATTTCATGAACCAGACATGCCTGAACTCTTTTATTTTTTTGCCTTGCATTAAACTTCCATGAAAGTATTAACGGTTTCTTTATGAAATTTCATGAAATTTTAATGTTTTGTGGAGGACTTCCCAAGGAGGTGTAGCATTACAAACCTACCTCAAAAGTGCAATATGCATCTTTACGGATTATTTAAAAGATGCAACATCGGTCAGGAATCTTTGCTAGTGGGTTCGGCACAAAGGAGGCGTGGAACATTTCTTTTGGCATGGGAATGGGAGTAAAGCAAAAATAGACAGGTTGAAAAGCACAGAATAAAGATTTGACCCAAAAATCAAAGCACAGAATAAAGCATTCATCCTCCATTTGCTTTCCTCCCATGCTTTTCTCTAAGGAACAGATCACCGGCTTGGTACTAAAGCCACACCGCTTCTTTTGCTCCTGCAACATAACACATGACCAGAATGCTCATTCTGTACATTTCGGTTTTCGCCGATGTGCAGTTCATTCATCATTAAACTAGGTCCGATACGCGCACAGGCATGTATCGACAAGAGAACCCTTCGGTGTTTACATCGACCGGGCATGAAAATGAATGATCTTTATTTGTGGATACTCCCACTGGCAGCGGCAACCCTTGCTGCACATGAATGGTTCTCAGATGTGCAGGCATACTCGTGCACAAATGCAGCTGATAACTGAATAAGTGGTAAACTATGGAGAAGGAAATAGAGGACGGCTGTCTGTACAGTATACATTTCTCGCGAAAAGCCACTACCTGAACCACTTATCTACATCTTCCTATTTACCATATCTACCTGGGGTTAATTTGAAATACCCTGTTGAACCAAATCGAGTGGAGTATCATGTGAAAGATGTCGTACTTAACCGCTTTCCTGTGCCAAAGGAAATGCTGCTGAACCTTCTTGACCCGCATCTGCATCTGCCGGAATCTTCTCTCTGGGATGGAGAGGAGTATGTCCTTCAAGTTCGGGATGTCCTTCTCCAGTACAAAAACGGCAAAGGATTCCCAGTTCAGAGTCTCAAAAAATGGGGGCACAAAATTGTCGGATATGATCACGGGCACGCACTCGTAGAAGATGGCTTCCACAACTCGAGGACTGTTTACTTCGTAACCTTTTGCACATATGCAGTATTTGCTGCTTCTCATGTGCTGAATGTAGTTCATATTACCCTTGGTGTGGGGCATGGGACCGAATATCCTCATGTCTGGATCTTTGTTGCCCCAATGCTGTAATAGAATCGGCCTAACATATCCGTGCATGTTCCCAGCAAAGAAAGCTAGGATTGACCTCTGAGATGGTGGTTTGCCTCCAACATTTCTGAGAGGTTTCTGAGCTGACCGCACATAGGTTTCTGGTAGTGAGACATCCTTACCGAAAACGAAGCCTTCTTTAACATCAGCATTGCAGAGCGCCCTTATGCAACTGGCCATAATTCTCCTTGTTTCAGATGGGGCCTGAGGAAGGTTTTGAAGTAACTCAGAAGATAGTGGCAATAAAAACAGCATAGAGTTACAGTAAACAAACTAATGTGATTTGCATACATATGAATGTGCTGAGTAAAACTTAAAGCATACCCAGTCGTGGCAAGCTACGAGGAAATGGTCTGCTCCTCCAGTTCTATTCCAGAATGGGTGCTTTCCCTTGATAACATCCAAATAATTTCTCAAAAATTGTATAAGGTTCTTACTACTGTGGGAATTGGGGACATACAAGGTTTCCTCAAGCATCCGAGAACTGAATGGCAAGTAAAACAGGTGGGCGTTTCTAGCATTCTTAGTGACGAATTTCTTGTTTGCTTCCAGTAGCTTCATAAACCATCCTTCAGAAGCATATATTCCCTTGAGCACTGGTTGATGTAAAATTGGTTTTTGTCCTTCTTTGTAAATGTATACTTTGAGCATCTCTTCCATTAATTCATAGCTCCTGCAATTTTCAGTTATGATTTTAGAGCAGAGTAGTGAGACATCCTCTTTCCAGACATCATCTAGGTGTGTGAACCGACTCGCATTTCTTTTATGGACATAGAATAGGTTGTGAACCTACCGTCTCTTCTTATCCAGAGCAATCTACCGTATGAACAGTAAACATGCTGCCCACACTGGAATTAAGCTGACTAGCTGAGCCACTGATTTAACTTGAGAGGTTCTCGAACCTCATAAGGAGCACTTCCAACTCATGTATACAACTTTTATGCCTACTCACGAAGATAAAGCTATAAGATATAAAATAATATGATATATTAAATTCACTCAGCTTGATCCCCAATGTGCATTTTATTATATATAATAACTAGAACGTTTTTAATAGAAACAGTGCTGGTAAAAGAAAAGAGAAATTAATGAAGCAGGCTCTCACGTATAAAGGAAAAAAACCAAAACAAGAAAGAAAAGAAATAGGATCTAATGCATATAAGTGGTTATTGATCCTAGTATTACCTTTTGAACATTGAAACATTTCGATAAAGAGGGGCGTAAAGGCTCGGGTCACTCATGATGGGAGCATTCTCAATTTGCAATTTTGCTTTTAACAATTCTTGATCAACTACTGAAGACCACCGTGGCTTCTGCAACCACAATGCAAACATGTGAATTTCTAAAAAAGGAGTTCATGATACCACAATCAAATAAATAAATACTCCAGCCCTCACCATTGACCGGTACGCAACACGGCTCTGAAGCAACAAAGCATTCATCTCTGCTATTGTAATTACTGCTGATTTTTGTGCCTGAGGTGTTTCATGCCTATCATGGGTGGTGGTGGTAGGAGAACTGTGATTTAATGAGGAGACATTGCCCTGCATTTGGTTAGACTTGTCGTCTGGCTTATGAACTGGAGGTGAGTATATTTCGGTTGAGGAAGTATCAAAAACAGGTGATGGAATGGAAATCATCAAATTTGGGTCTTCTTTTATTGACGAGGTTGAGTTTGGAGATGAATCTACAGGTGAAATTGCAGGTGAGGGAGGTTTGTAACTGACTGAGTTGTCACCATGTTCAGGTATTCCGACATTGTTCTTCTTGTTGGCAGCTGATGAGTCGCTGTTCATAGCTGAACTATTTAGAGAAAGCTTCTCATTACTCTCAGGCACCATAGCTTCCTCTGATGCATATCCACCAATTGATTTATTGGCACCTGGAGGCACGGTAGTTCCATTTACCTCCACTAGATTCTCCATTGATGACTTTTCATCACCAGTTGTATAGTTATTTACACCATAAGATTCATTGGAAACTGTATTTTTCTTTGGTACAGTGCCATCATCCAAAATTGAGCCTCTCTCTTCAAAGCCATTGTCATCCACTCTTTCATGAATGCTAGAGGCAGTAGTTGTGTCCGAGTCATTTGAAAGTGTCTTGTTACCTATAATTGGCGATTCTTCCACATTGACAATATCCCCTTCTAACGGAACCTTGCTTGCAGAAAATAGAGATGCCAGGACATTCCCATATGGAAGTTCGACAGACTGAAGAAATAGAACAATAGCAAATGATACTCCCAGAAGCCATAGCAACTTTCTTGTTTCCAACTGACACATTGAATGAAATTTATGATCCATTGGGAAACAACTCATTAGTTTGTAGCCTCTAAGCTCAATATAAAACCGTACATGCCCTCAACCTGCACATTTTTGCAACTGCAAAAGTCAGCATTCCCAAGAAACTGAACCAAAAATCATACAACATTGCTGGTAGTTCTACGGAACCTATAAGCACATGTCACTGAAATTGTTAACTAGAGTTCCAGATGCAGGAGAACAGAGCAACTCCAGCTCCACAGAGTTAATGATACACAAAACATCACAGATATTTGCTCTGCAGCAACTCTGTTTCCCTGGTCCTTCTATTGAAATACAAGAGCGAAAAGAACTGACTTAATCAAAAAATTGAAGCAGTCCAAGCAATTTCAATAAGGAAAGCATAAAAATTTTGCAGCTGCACCTGCATGCTCAACCAATCACTAAGACAGTTCACAAGAATGCAAAAGGGTCCTCTCTATCACATCATTAGTCAGCACAGCCAACTTGCCATGCATCCACACAAAACGAACAAAGTAAATTAGCCTGCTCATCGGGAGAACTCAGCCAATAGATCCTTCACCCACGTTTCGCGCCAATCTCGTAATTGCTAACACATGCATAATGAGAACAGGGTCTGAACGGGCAACAATATGGTGGAGTCTTCTCAGTTCATAACACCCCTACCCATCTACATTTTCTTAGAAAACAGAAAAGGGACTCATGAACTACGCTTTCCAGTTCAAGAACAGCGTACGGTTTCATATCGTGAGCGCTGGCGACACGCTCTGATTATTCCGTCTTGAAGAAACTTTGAGATTGAATAGGAATATGAAACAAAAGCTCCGGCCTCATGCAAGCCACTAGATGAAATTCGAACCGGAAATGATGATTCACAATCTCCTCCCGTCGAGCTTTTCTGCTACCGACGAGGGAGATCTGTCCGCGCTAAACGAGGTCAAATTTCGAACTCCCCTTTGACCACGTCCAACTCCCTGCCAAAACCCACGACTCCATTCACGACCCCTTCGCATTCCCAAGACCCTACACGACTCGCGCGCCCCGAAGCGCGACTCAACTCGCCGCCCCGCAGCAAGCACCGAACGACACCAACCGACACGGCGATCACCCGCCGTCAACGAAGCTGAAGCACCGGGACTCAGCTTCCGACTAGAAAATCCCTCACGCCCCCACACCAACCCCCCCGGATCACGCGAGGAGACGCGGACGACGAAGAGCTCGTCGCCGCGAAAAACCAGCAGCACAGAAAAGAAACGGCGATCGGGACGCGACCACTCACCGGCGCTCGATTCCGCCGCCGCCGCCGGAGCAAAAAAGGGTCAACGCCGGCGGTCGCGGAGGAGCGGCGGCGAGATTCCCCGGAGCCGGTCGAGCAAGCAAGGCATCGGCAGAGTCTTCCCCGTCGGATGGTTTCGGGATTCCGAGGAGACTTTCTCCGCTGTCGTGACGAAAGCAGCGAGCAGTATTAAAATGAGGAGAGAGAGAGAGAGAGAGAGATGCTGCGTCTGTCTGACTGACTGAGGTGGCCGACGTCCGGAAATGGGGCTTGGTTCGGCGGAAAAAATATTGGGTGGTCCGGGACCGCCACGTCAGCGTGGTCCGGACCACCCACACGGCGCCACGTGTATGGGGAAGCCAGACAAAGGACGAAAATCGGGGCCCACTTCTTTGGCGCTCTCTCTCCTCTTTCTCTCTTTTGTCTCCTCCCCTCATATGTGGCACCATATGAGTGGTCTGGGACCACGATGACATAGCGGTCCTGGACCACCCAATATTTTCTCGGTTCGGCGGGGTATTTACGGCGGATGCCACCAATCATTTTCGGTTTCATTACACACCGAGGGAGGGAGTCCTGCGGTTTATTTGCCCACGCGCGTTGCGGCGCGTGCCGCGAGGTCTTGTCCGAGCGGGGAGCGTGCCATACTAGTGGTAAAAAAAGTAGAGCCGGAATAAATAAATAAATAAATAAAAACTAGATAGAAGAGAATTTGGCCCAAAAATAGGGAAACAAAGAGACAGTACGTCTTTTACTTTTACGTCTTTTAAAGAAAAGTTTAAAGGAGAGGGGAGGGGGGGTTTACTTTCCACCATTAATCATTTGTTCAATTTTACTTTACAGTTGTTAATTAGCCAATTCTATGTTTTATATCTTCAAAACTAAATTGCATTACTATACTAAAGGTTGAGAAATGTGATTGCATTTGGTAAAGCTTTTGGGGAAAGCAACTTTGATTAAAATATTGTTTGAATAAAACTATACTTGTAAATGGCTTTTGTTATTTGGGAAAAAAAAATCAAATCTTCACCGGTGAGTCACATTTAGCACATTCCAATTTCATCTGAGTTCACGATCCACTAATCACTAGATTGGATAACTTCCCGAGATGAGGGCATTCTCAAAAGTTTAGTGAGAATAAAGTTGCAAGAAAAAAGTATATAACATTCCAAGAATACTAAACTCAAAACTCTTGTAGATCAATTTGCCTTAAGAAATTTAAGAGGATTTTAGTATTGCAGTATTTCTCCCAAAGCTCTCTATAAAAGTTCATCAAGCAACTTGAACCGATTGCCAAACACAATCTATGTAAAATGATAGAGCGATGCCTAACTTAAAAACATATATATTAATGAAAATTCATATAATGCTCGGCTAAACGGAAGAAACAATCCTCCTAAAATTTAATATTGGGTAGTTTCATACAAGAAAAGAAAAGAAAAGCGTGGCTATCACGCGCCTTCAAGGAGCATGAGCATAAAGTCCCTGTGAATTACTGGCTTGGGCTGCTTTGGTGGGCCACATGGACAGGGCCCAGATGCAGATGTGACTTTCATGGTTTCATTTCCGAGTCAGCAAATCCTTCCCCACTCTTCTGGTCTATCCACGTGCCGTCGCTATCATATAATCTCATCACCACCATCCTCGCCGGAAAGACTTGCATGCACGCTAGCTAAGAATATAGACTCATGCTAAACCCGTGCAAGTCCACCAACCCCACCCCCCTATTTTAGGCATTCCAAAACACGATGTGAATATTAACTTATGCTTTAATTGATTGTCGACGCATTAATTTTCTTTCTATGGTAAACCAAATCTAGAAGATAGTTTTCATGTCATTCTCCTATCAATAAAATGTATGAAAAATCTATCGTATCTTTACGGAATAAATTGTTTGTAATGTTTCAACATCAGACAATTATCATGATTCCTTATAATTCTAATTAAGGGTGTGTAAAAGAAGATCTTTATCTATTTGATTCTTAGATCCAGTTTATTAGAATTGGTAAGTACTAGTTCAATTTTTGGTTCTAAATGTGAAATTACTCACCCTCTCATTTAGATCGGATTGGTACATATATTTTAAGATTAAAACCATAATTTTCCTCTTCATCTGTCTTTGTCTTTCATCTTACACATCTTGCGGTCCCCACGTCTCTCTCTCTCCCTCTCCCTCTCTCAATGGTCTGTGGCCTCGTCAATCCCTCTCTCACCCCTTGCTATTGAATGCCTTTGGCCTTATCGCTTCATCTATTACTGTCGCTTTTTGGTTGTCTCTGACTTTCGATCTCGTCACTTATTTTTAAGTCTCATGCCTCTTTCAATATGGGGACATTTCAACTAGTTTTATAAACCTACCATGTAACACCTCGAACCCTTCGCAGGTCGTTAACAGTGCTGATGTTACATCTTTTACCATCTCTATCTCTTTTGCTAAATTTAAGGCTTCCCAGATTACAGGCATTTTTTTTTTTAAAGCGGTCCCATGCGCGACTCATAACGGAAGCAAAATTCACATCGTCATCTATCTCCCTTCTAATCCATGATACAAATACACACCAACTAACAGCACGATTTTATAAATAACGTTGACGCTTTGCTTACATACATACATGTAGCAAGATGGGGTTTCCTTCGGGTCGGTACAAAAAAACGAAAAGGTTAGGACTCGCCATGTCCTACCTAAAATCTCAAAAAGGAACCCCGACCCCTAACATCACATGAACACAAAACCCCCCATCACTGGGGCCAACTATCTACATCAAAAAGTGATCTAGCTCCTACTCCTCACGCGCGGTCTCATACCCAACCTGGTGCGTCAGGTGGTGGTGGCGGCAGCATCCCTCGCATCGCTCCATCCCGTCGAACGTGCACAGACAAAAACTCTTGTATGACAGGGCCCTCAGCCAGGCCGATATCATACATCACTAAGCACCGCACTCGGATAAAAGTCAATCCGGCACGGAGGACACTATCTCCGTACACTCCACTCAATATCGGACGGTAGACCGTAAAATACCCCACGCGAAATGTAAAGATGTAGCGGCATAGTCTAATCTGAAATGTTATCCCCAAAAGGGGTGAGTACAACCACTCAAAGATAGGAAATCCAATAACAACTCAAATGCAGCACTACGCATACCATCATACAATGCAGGCATTGCTTACCTTTTTGATGTCAAGCGTATACATGCATCATCATAGTATATATATATATATCATCATCATGGCATCTCATATATCATTATCATCACATCATCATTAACCATGCATGTCACATCATATCATCATTAACCATGCATCACCATGCATATCAAATCATCATTACTCATGCATCACCATGCATGTCACATCATATCATCATTAAACATGCATCACCATGCATGTCACATCATATCATCATTAACCATGCATCACCACGCATATCACATCATCATTAACCACGCATCACCATGCATGTCACATCATATCATCATTAACCATGCGTCACCATGCATGTCACATCATATCATCATTAACCATGCATCACCATGCATATCACATCATCATTACCCATGCATCACCATGCATGTCACATCATATCATCATTAACCATGCATCACCATGCATGTCACATCATATCATCATTAACCATGCATCACCATGCATATCACATCATCATTAACCATGCATCACTATGCATGTCACATCATATCATCATTAACCATGCATCACCATGCATATCACATCATCATTACCCATGCATCACCATGCATATCACATCATATCATCATTATTATTATCATTATCATTATCATCATCCCTTCGGGCAGAAACCTCCGATAGGGGATCCCAAAGATTCCAACCATCTCATGGCCACTGGGCTTCCGGCCCCCCACCTTCTGGGCATCTCGCATCTCAACTAGCATCACGAGGCATTCCCTTCGGGCAGAAACCTCCGACAGGGCTTCCGCCCCCCCACATTCCAGGCATCCTGAAACTCCTAGGGAATCTCTGGAATTATGCCACTTGGCCACCAGACATCATCCTCCGCCACAACCCCTTACTCACATACCACTTCCACATTCACCTTCCTTTTAATCTTATTATTATTACATGGCATATGAATCACGCACATGCATCACAATTCATGATCATACATGCATCGATGTCATATAACAATGCATCATAAATTCAATGGAATACATGGCTAATAAAATAATCCATTATTATTTTTTTATTATTTTTTATTTTTTTTATTATTTTTTATTATTTTATTATATTATTATTATTATATTATTAATTTATTATTATTTTTATAAATAAACATTTCATTTAATATTTATGATTTTCCCAAAATCATAATATTCAAGCAATCACTAAACAATTAGAATCACAATTTCATGCAAAATTCATGGCCAATTTGCATTTGACATAATTTCTCAATTTTCCACAAAATAGCACTTAACATTCGGAAAATGGCCAGATTGCACAGTTTTCAAATTAATTCGATTAAAATACTCATATGGCCTCCAAAAATTACGAAATTTTACAGGGTGATAACCAACACATTTTCGTGCATTTTTTATGAAGAACCATAAGCCAAATTCTTCATAGATTAATTTATAAAACTCCACGAAGCTTCTGGAACCTCTACCGTTTCGTCCAGAGTACATATCACCGAAAAACTTAGGTTTGACCCATCTAATCCCTTTCGTTTCCTCTGAAATTCGAGTATGTTATGTATCAATGTGTCCTTTACAAGTTTCATGAAGAGATATAGGTTAAATAACCAAATTATGATCCTCTTTTAAGTCCTTGAAGTCTCGGGTATCTCGGTTCACTTCAACAGAACCAACCGTCTCAAAGATCTAGCCGATTCACTAAGCTATACTCATTTTTTTCTCTTCAAATTTGATTATGTTGTATTTTAGGATGTTACCTACAACTTTCATGAAGACAACAAGGTGAGATCTCCAACAGAAATCAACATGCAACCAAGAGATCAACAAAAGGTCAGTGAAGATTTCGCAGATCTGAGGTCTCCGTATAACAAAGCTTTGGACCCCTCAAATCTTCATCGTTTTCCATGAAATTCGAGTATGTCATACTACAAGATGTTAGCTTCAACTTTCATGAAGACACCGAAGCCAAAATCACACTCCAAATACACATGCAAGCTCGAATAAGGTACTGACTACCACAAACCGAACGAAAACAGTCACATAGCTTGAACACATTCAACCCTTACCTCGGTTCTTCGTCCAAACCACACCTAAAACCGAACATGCAACCAACAAAATAGACATGCAAGAGAAGTTAAGGACCCCACTTGCCTCTAAGATGAACAAACAGCGATGAACGGCGGCGTACGGTGGTCGGACTAGGCGGACGTACGGCGGACGGGCGGCGGCAACTCTCGGCTCCACCTCCTCTCTCTCGGTCTCTCCTTTCCCTTTCTCTCGAAATCTCTCTCTCCCTCTCACTTCTCTCGGCCGAATGGAGCTAGAGGAACCGGCCACTCCTCTTCTCTCTCTCTTTTTATATCCCTTAATCTCATCATTAGTAATCATTGCCTCACCTCTCCAATGGCCAATGCATGGTCTTGCCATTTGCCACTTGTAAATTTTGTTTTTGAATTAATTGGGCTTGGGCTCAGGCTTAGGCCCAACCGGCCACTCCCTTGGGTTGGTCGACATCCACCTATTGGGCCCTAGTGGGCCGACTAGCTTGGCCCACCAAGCTTTAGGCTAATGGGCCCAAGGCCCATTCGAATTTTCGATCCCTTTTTCCTCTTCTTTTTTTTTTTTGAAATTTCTTCTATAATATTTTTAAATTCCAATTTCCATCTTGGCCAAAGTCTTGGAATATTTTTAATTATTGAAATTTAAATCATATGGCCAAGCATTAATCTATTAAATTTAAATTTCAACAACACAAGCAAAATTCATCAAATTAAAAGACAAATTGGCTAAAGCATAGGCCATAAAATTCTATCACCTAATTAAAGACATTTAACACACCTTAAGGCTTGGCTTTGAATTTCCGGGATGCCACAATTCTCCCCTCCTTAGAGAATTTCGTCCTCGAAATTCAAGCACTACTCGCGCCTTCTTGAAATAAATAAGGGTACTTTTCCCTCATCTGATCCTCACTTTCCCATGTGGCTTCCTCCACATCATGATGTCGCCATAACACCTTGACTAATGGGATCTTTTTAGTCCTAAGAATTTGCTCCTTTCGATCCAATATCTGCACAGCTCTTTCAATGTACCTAACTTTCTCATCCATTTTGATGGCTTCATGATTGAGTATGTGACCGGGATCCGTGGTACTTCCTCAACATCGATACATTAAACACATCGTGCAGATTTTCTAATCTAGGAGGTAATGCTAAACGATAAGCCCTATCTCCTATCTTCTCAAGTATTTCAAAAGGTCCAACAAATCTGGGGCTTAACTTACCCTTTATCCCGAATTGAGATATTCCTTTCATTGGAGATACTTTAAGGAATACGTGGTCTCCTACACTAAACTCCAAAGGCCTTCTACGCTTATCTGCGTAGCCTTTCTGTCTACTCTGAGCTGCTCTAAGTCTTTCTCTAATAACATCAACAGCCTCAGTGGTAACTTGTACCAGTTCAGGTCCTGTCAATTTCCTCTCGCCCACTTCATTCCAACAAATAGGAGTCCTACATCTCCGTCCATACAATGCTTCATAAGGTGCCATACCTATACTATTCTGAAAGCTATTATTATAGGCAAACTCTACCAAATGCAATCTCTCGTCCCAATTTCCTTTGAAATCAATCACACAAGCTCTCAACATATCCTCCAAAGATTCGAATCACTCTTTCTGATTGGCCATCTGTCTGAGGATGAAAAGCTGTGCTAAACTGAAGCTTAGATCCTAACGCAACTTGGAGACTCCTCCAAAAATTTGACGTAAACCTCGGGTCTCAGTCCGAAGTAATAGTCACTGGAATACCATGCAAGCATACCACTTGACTTACATACATGTCCGCATACTTATCCATTGGGTAGTCCATGCGAATCGCTAAGAAATGTGCCGACTTAGTCAAACGATCCACTATAACCCAAATTGAATCATGATTCCTTGATGTCCTTGGCAATCCTTGCACAAAATCCATCGTTACATGTTCCCATTTCCATTCAGAATGTCCGATGGTCTCAAAAGTCCTGCGGGTTTTCGATGTTCCGCTTTTACTTGCTGGCACGTCAAACATTGAGATACGTGTCTAGCCGTATCTGCTTTCATACCACTCCACCAAAATTGCTGATGTAAATTTCTGTACATCTTTGTACTACCTGGGTGGATACTATAATTACTCTTATGTGCTTCCGACAAAATTTCCTTCCTCAACTCCTCATTGTCGGGAACGCAAAGCCGTCCTTGACATTTCACTATCCCATCATCAGAGATTTGAAATTCTGATATTTTCCCTAAAGATACAGCATCTTTCATTTTCAAAATCTTTGGGTCAGATTTTTGCAAAACCTTAATTTTCTGGATAATCTCTGGCTCAATCCTTAATGCACTAAGCACGCCAAAGAAGACAATCCAATTCCAATTTAAATTCAGAATTTGCTACAGATTCTAACAATTCCCATTCTGCCATTCTCAAACTAGCAATTTCCATCGCTGACTTTCGACTAAGAGCATCTGCTACTCTATTCGCTTTTCCTGGATGATATTTTATCTCACAATCATAGTCCTTCAACAACTCCATCCACCTCCTTTGTCTCATGTTCAACTCTTTTTGTGAGAACAGATACTTCAAACTCTTATGATCCGTATAGATCTCAAACTTTTCCCCATACAAATAGTGTCTCAATATCTTCAAAGCGAACACTATGGCTGCTAACTCTAAATCATGCGTCGGATAATTCAGCTCATGGGGTTTCAATTGTTTGGATGCATAGGCTACAACCTTGCCATGCTGCATCAACACACATCCTAGTCCTTTGTGAGATGCATCACTATACACCGTGAAACCATTAGGTCCAAAAAGGTATAGTCGAATTGAGCCGAAGTCAATTTCCTTTTGAGCTCCCGAAAACTCCTTTCACCTTCCCCACTCCATTCAAATTTCACATTCTTTCGAGTCAATTTAGTTAAAGGTCCCGCCGCCTTGCGAGAATCCTTCAATGAACCTTCGTAATAACCGGCCGGTCCCTAAGAAACTTCGTATTTCGGTAGGTGTCGTTGGTCTCGGCCAATTCACTACCATTTCAACTTTTGGCTTTGGATCTACCGCAATTCCTTTTCCTGACACCACATGTCCTAAAAATACTATTCGGTCCAACCAAAATTCACACTTACTAAACTTAGCATACAACTTATGCTCTCGCAGGGTCTGCAAAACTATTCTCAAATGCTGCTCATGCTCTTTAGGCCCTTTCGAATACACCAGAATATCATCAATAAAGACAATCACAAACTGGTCTAAATAAGGCTGAAATATTCTATTCATCAAATCCATAAATACAGCCGGGCGTTAGTCAATCAAATGGCATAACAAGGAACTCATAGTGTCCATAACGAGTTCTAAATGCAGTCTTAGGAATGTCCTCCTTTTTAATCCTTAACTGATGGTATCCCGATCTCAAATCAATCTTAGAAAAGACCGAACTTCCTTGAAGTTGATCAAACAAGTCATCAATTCTAGGCAAAGGGTACTTATTCTTAATGGTCACTTGATTCAACTGCCTATAGTCAATACACAAGCGCATTGACCCATCCTTCTTTTCACAAACAAGACCGGTGCACCCCAAGGTGAAGCACTTGGTCTAATAAATCCTTTATCAAGCAATTCCTGCAATTGCACTTTCAACTCCTTCAATTCAACTAAAGCCATCCTATATGGAGCTTTTGATATTGGTCCCGTTCCAGGCATTAATTCAATTTCAAATTCAATCTCCCGCTCTGGCGGCAATCCAGGCAATTCCTCAGGAAATACATCTGGAAATTCATTAACTACACGAACTTCCTCAAGATTAGACTCCTCTTTAGCACAATCTCTAACTATGGCTAGGTACCCTTGACATCCTTGGTCAAGTAACTTACAAGCTTCTACTGCCGAAATAAGTGCTACAGGAAAATGGGTCTGACCTTCTAAAAATTCACAACTAGATTGATCAGGTAAAACAAATTGAATCACTTTTCTATAACAATCCATTCTAGCCCAATACTTACGAAGCCAGTCCATTCCTATAATAACATCAAAATCATACATAGCCATTACAACCAAGTCTATTTCCATGTCCTTTCCTCCCATGGATATCTTACAATTTTCACACACCAGCGTAGACAATACCATATCCTTTAAAGGCGTGGAAACACAAAGAGGCGTCTCAAGAGGCATAACTTCTATCTTTTTCAAACGTCTATATCTTTCAGACACAAACGAATGCGTTGCACCCGTGTCAAACAATGCATATGCCTTTTCGCCATTAATAAGAATCGTACCTGAGATAACATTCTTGGAAGCTTCCGCTTCCTCCTGGGTGATCGCATACACCCTTCCTTGTGCAGGTGGTCTTTGAGGATTTCCTTGCGATTCGACCTAACAAAGACTCGATATCCTTGTCGCACTAAGCCAACACTCACTTGCGACCTCTCTCGCGGGCAATTCCTCCTAAGATGTCCCACTTGTCCACAGCCAAAACATTTCTGTTGTCCAGGCCGATAGGGTGCTTTCCCTATGTTCAGACCACTCCTTGCTCCCCCAAAATTTCCAAAATTTCCCTTCTTCTTCACATTCCAGGTTTGACCTTGACCAGAATAAGGTCTCTTTCCTTTTCTCACATCACTAAAGTTCACCGGTTTCTTAAATTCCGACCTTTCCCTCAACAACTCCTGCTCCACTAACTGCGCCCTTTCATAAATCTCGTTATAATCTCTTATGCTCAAAGGCACCGCTTGCTTTCTAATGTCGGTCCTCAGCCCTTTCAGAATCTCTTAGCCTTCTCTTCCTGATCCTCAATCAATCTAGGAGCATATCTAGACAATTCAGAAAATCTAGCCTCATACCGATCTACAATCAATCCCTTTTGTTCCAGTTGAACAAACTCGGTAATCTTCATATCCTTAGCACGAAGAGAAATGCTTCCTATTAAAGGCCCTAACAAACTCCTCCCAATTAACATCGTACACTGGTGGAAAGATTATGTCCTTCGAAGCTCTCCACCAAAACTTCGCATTTCCCTCCAATTGGTACTCTGCTAAAACTATTTTCTCAAAGCATTAGTGCAGTCTAACAGCCGAAAATTCGTTCCATTCCATCAATCCATTGCTCGCTTCCTCAGGACTTCCCATTCCATTGAACTTAAGTGGCTTCACTTCAAAAATTGCTCCACTAGTCCCCGAGTACGGCGTTCGCTCCGGCCGCTGCCGCGCTGCCTCTCCATCGATTTCTAATATTGGCTAATGCCTGCGGGATATCTTCCATTCGGGGTTCAGCCCTTGCAGCGAGGCTTCAGCCCTCGATGGATGAGCACTTCCAGCTCGCACCATGACTCTCCTGCAATTTCCAAGCATTGCCTCAGGAATAATCTGAGACTCACTGCCTCCACTCAAAGCAGTTACTACTATCATATAAGTAACATATACATGTCACTGGAAACTCAAGACAAACTACTGGGGATCTACGAGTGAATACTCATCACCCGTTATTCAATTATTTCGTTTACATCCTATGGTGTGCATTGTCATCATGTTCCTCAATTCCAAATGAGGCTCCTTATCACTCCACCTATAACCATTCGCTTTGATACCAAAAAGGGCGACTGTAACACCCCGAACCCTTCGCAGGTCGTTAACAGTGCCGATGTTACATCTTTTACCATCTTTATCTCTTTGGCTAAATTTAAGCCTTGCCAGATTACAGGCATTTTATTTTTAAAGCGGTCCCATGCGCGACTCATAGCGGAAGCAAAATTCACATCGTCATCTATCTCCCTTCTAATCCATGATACAAATACACACCAACTAACATAACGATTTTATAAATAACGTTGACGCTTTGCTTACATACATACATGTAGCAAGATGGGGTTTCCTTCGGGTCAGTACAAAAAAACAGAAAGATTAGGACTTTGCCATGTCCTACCTAAAATCTCAAAAAGGAACTCCGACCCCTAACATCACATGAACACAAAACCCTCCCATCACCAACGTCAACTATCTACATCAAAAAGTGATCTAGCTCCTACTCCTCGCGCGCGGTCTCATACCCAACCCGGTGCGTCAGGTGGTGGTGGCGGCAGCATCCCTCGCATCACTCCATCCCGTCGAACGTGCACAGACAAAAACTCTTGTATGACAGGGCCCTCAGCCAGGCCGATATCATACATCACTAAGCACCGCACTCGGATAAACGTCAGTCCGGGCACAAAGGGACAATCTATCTCTGTACACTCCACCTCAATATCAGACGGTAGACCGTAAAATACCCCACGCGAAACAGCATGTAGCGGCATAGTGCTAATCTGAAATGTTATCCCCAAAAGGGGTGAGTATAACCACTCAGCAGATAGGGAAATCCAATAACAATTCAGTACACCATGCATACCATCATACAATGCAGGCATTGCTTACCTTTTTGATGTCAAGCGTATACATGCATCATCATAGTATATATATATATATCATCATCATGACATCTCATATATCATTATCATCACATCATCATTAACCATGCATCACCATGCATGTCACATCATATCATCATTAACCATGCATCACCATGCATATCACATCATCATTACCCATGCATCACCATGCATGTCACATCACATCATCATTAACCATGCATCACCATGCATGTCACATCATATCATCATTAACCATGCATCACCACGCATATCACATC
The DNA here is from genome assembly GCA_014182575.1 of Eucalyptus decipiens. Taxonomy (NCBI): domain Eukaryota; kingdom Viridiplantae; phylum Streptophyta; class Magnoliopsida; order Myrtales; family Myrtaceae; genus Eucalyptus; species Eucalyptus decipiens. Next base: position 46,008,580 of record CM024611.1, on the reverse strand, counting down.
ATCATTAACCACGCATCACCATGCATGTCACATCACATCATCATTAACCATGCATCACCATGCATGTCACATCATATCATCATTAACCATGCATCACCACGCATATCACATCATCATTAACCACGCATCACCATGCATGTCACATCATATCATCATTAACCATGCGTCACCATGCATGTCACATCATATCATCATTAACCATGCATCACCATGCATATCACATCATCATTAACCATGCATCACCATGCATGTCACATCATATCATCATTAACCATGCATCACCATGCACATCATATCATTATTAACCATGCATCACCATGCATATCACATCATATCATCATTATTATTATCATTATCATTATCATCATCCCTTCGGGCAGAAACCTCCGACAGGGATCTCAGCATTCCAGCCATCTCATGGCACTGGGCTTCCGGCCCCCCGCATTCCGGGCATCTCGCATCTCAACTAGCATCACGAGGCATTCCCTTCAGGCAGAAACCTCCGACAGGGCTTCCGCCCCCCCACATTCCGGGCATCCTGAAACTCCCAGGGAATCTATGGAATTATGCCTTTTGGGCCACCAGACATCATCCTCCGCCACAACCCCTTACTCACATACCACTTCCACATTCACCTTCCTTTTAATCTTATTATTATTACATGGCATATGAATCACGCACATGCATCACAATTCATGATCATACATGCATCGATGTCATATAACAATGCATCATAAATTCAATGGAATACATGGCTAATAAAATAATCCATTATTATTTTTTATTATTTTTTATTTTTTTTATTTTATTATATTATTATATTATTATATTATTAATTTATTATTATTTTTATAAATAAACATTTCATTTAATATTTATGATTTTCCCAAAATCATAATATTCAAGCAATCACTAAACAATTAGAATCACAATTTCATGCAAAATTCATGGCCAATTTGCATTTGACATAATTTCTCAATTTTCCACAAAATAGCACTTAACATTCGGAAAATGGCCAGATTGCACAGTTTTCAAATTAATTCGATTAAAATACTCATATGGCCTCCAAAATTACGAAATTTTACAGGGTGATAACCAACACATTTTCGTGCATTTATTATGAAGAACCCTAAGCCAAATTCTTCATAGATTAATTTATAAAACTCCACGAAGCTTCTGGAACCTCTACCGTTTCGTCCAGAGTACATATCACCGAAAAACTTAGGTTTGACCCATCTAATCCCTTTAGTTTCCTCTGAAATTCGAGTATGTTATGTATCAATGTGTCCTTTACAAGTTTCATGAAGAGATATAGGTTAAATAACCAAAGTATGATCCTCTTTTAAGTCCTTGAAGTCTCGGGTATCTCGGTTCACTTCAACAGAACCAACCGTCTCAAAGATCTAGCCGATTCACTAAGATATACTCATTTTTTTCTCTTCAAATTTGAGTATGTTGTAGTTTAGGATGTTACCTACAACTTTCATGAAGACAACAAGGTGAGATCTCCAACAGAAATCAACATGCAACCAAGAGATCAACAAAAGGTCAGTGAAGATTTCGCAGATCTGAGGTCTCCGTATAACAAAGCTTTTTACCCCTCAAATCTTTATCGTTTTCCATGAAATTCGAGTATGTCATACTACAAGATGTTAGCTTCAACTTTCATGAAGACAACGAAGCCAAAATCACACTCCAAATACACATTCAAGCTCGAATAAGGTACTGACTACCACAAACCGAACGAAAACAGTCACATAGCTTGAACACATTCAACCCTTACCTCGGTTCTTCGTCCAAACCACACCTAAAACCGAACATGCAACCAACAAAATAGACATGCAAGAGAAGTTAAGGACCCCACTTGCCTCTAAGATGAACAAACAGCGATGAACGGCGGCGTACGGTGGTTGGACTAGGCGGACGTACGGCGGACGGGCGGCGGCAACTCTCGGCTCCACCTCCTCTCTCTCGGTCTCTCCTTTCCCTTTCTCTCGAAATCTCTCTCTCCCTCTCACTTCTCTCGGCCGAATGGAGCTAGAGGAACCGGCCACTCCTCTTCTCTCTCTCTTTTTATATCCCTTAATCCCATCATTAGTAATCATTGCCTCACCTCTCCAATGGCCAATGCATGGTCTTGCCTTGTAAATTTTGTTTTTGAATTAATTGGGCTTGGGCTTAGGCTTAGGCCCAACCAGCCACTCCCTTGGGCTGGTCGACAGCCACCTATTGGGCCCTAGTGGGCCGACTAGCTTGGCCCACCAAGCTTTAGGCTAATGGGCCCAAGGCCCATTCGAATTTTCGATCCCTTTTTCCTCTTTTTTTTTTTTGAAATTTCTTCTATAATATTTTTGAATTCCAATTTCCATCCTGGCCAAAGTCTTGGAATATTTTTAATTATTGAAATTTAAATCATATGGCCAAACATTAATCTATTAAATTTAAATTTCAACAACACAAGCAAAATTCATCAAATTAAAAGACAAATTGGCTAAAGCATAGGCCATAAAATTCTATTACCTAATTAAAGACATTTAACACACCTTAAGGCTTGGCTTTGAATTTCCGGGATGCCACATACCAAGTCTGATTCCTAAGTGGGTCAATGGAATCAACGAGTGGTTTGTAATTCTAATTTTTCAGTACAATTCTTAGTGGATATTTCCCAGTTTCCAGTAGGAATTGTCCGCTCTTAAACTGATCAGCACTAAGCCTAATGGCAAGTAGAATTAAAATTCTCTTATCTTTCACCTTCTTAGCCAACTGAGATTGTCTTTTGTTTTTGACTTATTCTTCTTAATCATCCAAGTCTTAAAACATTTATTGTTATCTTATTATTTCCCTGTGGAGTGCATGGTTTTTTACTAGTTAGTTAAGAGGGCGAATAGAGATTTTTTTTTTTTTTTGGTCAAAGGTGAATATAATTTTTACTTCGCACTATTACTATCTCACGTGTCTTTTACTCTATGTTAACCATTCTCATCCTACAAGTATTTATTTCTTTTAAAAAAATATGCTAAATCTCAACTTTAGGGAAAATTTCAAATAACGATCCGAAGTGCCATCATTTTCTCAAAGAAAGACCCGAAGTGAATTTTTTTTCAAATAATAACATGAAATGATCAAATTGTTTCAAATAAAGACCTAAAATGGCCAAATTATTTCAAATAAAGGCATTTGGTTAGCCGATGACTATTTTGATCATCATAGAAAGAGTATTTTGGTAAAAAATTGTAATCATGTTTTTTAATTTTTTTTCCTTTCCTTTTTCTTATTTCCTATTCTCTCCCTTGCGCATCGCTGTTGATCGCGACGGAGGTCGCCCGCCTCAGGCACCCTTACTTGGGCTAGCGAGGGTCAGGCCAAATCTATTGAGGGTTGTCTTGCCTAGGGTGGGTGGGTTGCCCTTGTTAGCCCGGTGGGGGCAACCTTGCTTGAGTGGAAGGGGAGAAAGGATAAAGAAAGAATAAGAGAAAAGAAAAAGAAAACATAAAAATTTAAAAGACCAATATACCTTTCATTTTGAGAGGGGTTATGTTTTTTTTTTTTTTGAAATTGATATGGTCACTTTAGACTCTTATTTAAAATAAGTTTTATTTTAGATGCTTATTTGAAACGATTTGGCTATTTCAGACTCTTATTTAAAACAATGCTTATTTTAGATTTTTATTTGAGAAAACAAGAGTATTTTAGGTTACTATTTGAAATTTTCCCATAATTTGATGTAAAAAATACCTCATAAATCTAATAATAAAATTTCCTCAGTCTCTTTTTTTGAAAAAAAAAAAAACAAAAGCGGGGCGGGGGGTTTAGTAGCGAACCGCCGCGCAGCGGTCATCGTCGTCTTGCAACCCGGCAAAAGTCCTAAAACCCTAATTCCCAGAACTCGCGCAGAACGGAAATGGAGATCGATCGAGCCGACGGCCGTAACCCTAACCAGCTGAGGCCTCTCTCTTGCTCCCGCGGCGTCCTCAACCGGGCTCACGGCTCCGCGAGCTGGGCTCAAGGTACTCCTCTCTGCTCCTCGCATTGCGTTCCTTCGCATGATCGTTCTGATGATCGAGGCATCCAGCTCGTTTTTTCGCGAGCTCTTCGATAAAGGTGCTTCTTTTCGGCTCAAATCGTCTGAAATCGAAGTGGGTTCTGTTTATTTTTTATGGGGGTGATTTGGGTTCTCTTGTTCAGGGAATACGCAGGTTCTTGCCGCTGTTTATGGGCCGAAGGCGGGGACGAAGAAGAACGAGAACCCGGAGAAGGCTTCCGTCGAGGTCATCTGGAAGCCCAAAACGGGGCAGATTGGTGAGAATTCTTTTGCCCTTTCTTGGGCGTATGTTGCCGCGGAGGAGTGTGCACGCATTGTATTGATTCTCGTGTGATTGCAGGAAAGCAGGAGAAGGAATATGAGATGGTGCTCAAGAGGACGTTGCAGAGCATCTGCATCCTGACTATACACCCGAATACCACGACCTCGGTGATTGTTCAGGTTAGCTGCTCGCTTTATGCATGAGTCTCTGTAAATTCAATGCGCGGACGCATTGCTTTACTTCAATGAGCAGAGAGCATGCTAGATGCTAGATGTTGGTTGGTGCCCTTCGGTTGAGCTTCACGCCTACTGTATGGGTTTAAGTGTCCCTAACTGGTCTATCGATCCTCACCTTATTTTGGCAGCTAGATGTAACCCGTAGGCCAACATTTTTTCAGAGTTAATACTGCGTTTTATCAGCACTACACCTATTAGCTTCTTTATTGGTCTTGAGCTTTGACGGTCACTTTTGCTGAATTCTGGTGGAATGAATCTAAGATGGCTCATCTGGAAAACTTTGGTGGCTTGAGAGTTCTAGAATCTGAGACGAACACCCACCGTGATTTCTTTAATGCCTTGTGCACACCTCTGGAACTTCAAAGGTTCCTTTTAGCTGGATTTTGCTTGATTTCTTGTCCAGCTGCTATTTATGACGCAAGACAAGTTTGCTATTCATGATGCAAGGTGGTCAGATACAATGATTTAAGTCTGTTACCTTTTTTCCTTATGCTGGACGATCTATTCTATTTTGCAGGTTGTCCATGATGACGGTGCTGTATCCATGACGACTAAAATTATATATGCAAGTGATTTCTGCAGTCTTTCAAAACGTGTCATCGTTTGGGGGTTACATAGGTAGATAATTTAATGAAGGGAGAGATGCCTAAGATGAAGAATTAGTTAGAGGTCGTTCACATGGAGATAGGTCTTGTAAACTTTGTCTGTCGTGTGGTGTACGACCCATTAAAGTACCTTTTTCTGTTTGTTGTCAGACATTGTATCGCTAATTAGAGGCTATTTGATGATCAAAACATTTTAGATGGCGGTTGGCCTTAGATGCTTGTGATGGCTGAGATCACTCTTAAAGGATGTTGTTTGATCTGGGAAAATATTAGATCAGATACTACTTTTGGGAACTAATAGTGGATGGAAAGAACAGAAGTAGCTTTGAGAGTTTCTTGGGTATAAATTTGTCCACTTCTGGATTTTTGCCATATTTTGGACAGTGTCATAGCTTGAATGGTGGTTTAGATTTCGTTGTGAGCTCTTCTTGCCTAGGAAAACAACTAATACTAAGAGAAGACAATGTGTGTCACACTTCACTCTCAAGTACTACGATAAAGGCTTTATTAGTTGTGACTGTTCTCGACGTTGGGTTTATCAATTATTGACAAATGGACCAATAGAGCATCTTTGACTTTCTTGGCACGCATATTTTAGCAAATATTGCATGCAAAATCTCAATTCTGTTACTTATGAGTTGTTATGATGAAGCTTCCTTGACTGAATCTTGGTAGCTTCTCCCTTGTGCCATAAATGCATCATGTGCTGCTCTTGTAGATGCTGGCATTCCTCTGAAGCATCTTGCTGGTAATTGAAGCTCATTGTTCTTTGTATAGCTTTTCATGTCTTGTAACAACACGAATTGAAATTTCTACTCATACAATTGTTGGTTTATGCAGTTGCAATATGTTGTTGTTTGGCTGACAGTGGACTTGTGATGTTGGACCCCACTAAGTTAGAGGAAGAGGTGACTTTTTCATCATGGAGTTTTATCTCTACGGTGAACCATTGCATTAATTGATAAGTGCAACCCTTTCTTTTGGCCATTAAACATCTAGATGTATGTGATGAATAGCTTTATTCATAGAGATACTTTATGATTCGTGGATGGTGAAACAAGGTTCTATTTGTTTAACCTAACACAGACGAGATACCATTGCTTGAAGTTTCATTGATGTGGGCAGTTTATTTAAACAGTGAACAGGTTTTTCTCTCGACAATCTTTGTTTTCTAAAGAATAATTGGAAAATATGCAATTTTTGTTGGAGTCTGAAGTATTTATTCTTTCCCTGGACTAGCTATGACATGGAATGCATATTTGCATTTAGTCTGGGAGCCAATGACGTATGTTTTCTGTTGAATTTTTTGGCAGAAAATGAAGGCATTCGTGTATCTGGTTTTACCAAATTCGATCCTCTCTGTCCTTCCTGAAGAATCATCATCGGTAAAAGGTGAACAAATGGAACAGGGGCTTATCACATCTGTCACTCATGGTGTCATGTCAGGTATTAAGTCCAGATGATTAAATTTATCATCAAATGTTTCCTGTGGGAAACAGACTTTTTCAATGCATGAATTTAAGATAGCTAAAGCTTTTGGTTTCGAATTGTTCCTGATTTTGGTTTCACGTATCTTTGTGCAACCTAATTCTGAAATTTTGTTCGCTTCTCTTTTTCAAGTGGACGATTATCTTCATTGCTTAGAACGTGGTCGTGCGGCAACCTCAAAAATGTCTGATTTCCTCCGGAGAAATTTACAACCACAGCTTTCTAGTGACTCATCCAAGGCAGGATGAATTCACCGCTGCTATCCGTAGTTTGTACTTGATATTGACCCCTTGTAATTGTCTTTCTTTCTGAAAATTTCATTAACTTTAGGGTAGATCTTTCAATGATGCTGCACATAGCGGGTATATATGTGGCTGACTTCCACAGAGTTGTTTTAGACATCTATTGATAAGCAGTTACACATATATAATATATGTATGTTGGCGATCTTGCTGTGATCTTTCTTTCAGAGTGCATGTTTGGTTGCAAACAAGAAATTTCAGGTAATGAATAACCTATAATTCCTCTCATCCACTCGAGCTAATGAACACGCATGCTCATTTATACAAGGTAGTTTCAACTTAGTTTTGATCCCCAGGTGCACTCCTTTCCTTCTTAATAAGGTTTTGGTCACGAGTAGATGGCTACATACTCGTACATGTTAACCTGTGTAGAGATATATCCTATTCTTGGTAAGGGTGTGCATGGTCCGGGTGGGCGGTTCCCGGCCTAGAACTGGGAACCGCCCGCTAACCACTGTTAGTTGCATGGATCCATCCGAGAATCGGACCGCTGGTCCGGTCCGGTTCCCGGGTAGATCCATGAAATCGGTTTCACCAATAATTATATCGTATTTCAAATCCCACCGTAAGTATTTTTTATATCGAGTAATATTTTTCTTTAAATCGAATTGGCTTAATTAAGGGTATCATTTTTCTTTATTTTATTGGAAAACACTACCAAAGAAGAGAAATAGGTTTTTTTTTTTTCTTGTTTTTGAATTATTTCAGTTGAAATCTAAAATATTCTTTAAGTTCAAGATTCTGGACGATTGTCATATGTAGATCGTTTTTTTCTTTATCCCCTAATAATGCTCAATCTCTTATAATATTTTCTTTATTGAATTCTTTCTGTAGAAACAATTTCATCGAAACTTCACATTTTCTTGAATACAGTGTCTTATGTGAGTCCTAAAAGTATCATTTGAAGGAACCATTTGTTGAGTTGCTGAAAAACAACGTACTCACTATGCTAATTTCTTATAAAAACATGAAAACGAGAGAGGAGATAGAGCCCTAAAATTTAGGTTTGCTAATTAATAATTTAGAATTTTATTTTAATATTAAAAATTAATATATTATTATAATATAATCGGTCTGGTTCGGGTGAGCAGATCCGCCCATGGAACTAGGAACCGGATCGATACCCACCGGTTCGCATAAATTGGAACTGGGAATCGGACCAGTTCCCTGAAAAACCACCGATTTCAGGCGGTTCCGGTCCAGTCCTGGGTGGTCCGGGAAGGTCCTAATTTTTTTGCACACCCTTGATTCTTGGTGCATGTGCACCTTTCTACTATAAACATTGTCTTAGCTAGTGAACATTTGACTATCGCTCTTCTGTTAGCCACATGAATTGCAAAATTACTGTAGCATTGTCATTCACTGGCATTTACAGATGACATGCTATTATCAGCCTTTTTTTTTTTTTTTTTTTTTAATAAAGAAAAGTGGGTGAGGCATTTGCCTTGGCTGGGTTTTCACCTTGAATTTGAGATGGCAAAAGTTTGAGGACAAGTGATTTGAATTAGCTATAGGTTTATGATTGTGGATGATAGTTGCCATCCGCGCGTCTTCTGGCTATTGAAAATGGAAGTTCGAGCTTTGAAGCTCTTTTTCCAGCATTCGTTTCAATTCTTTCAACAGATTTGGCAACTTTCAGCTATGCAAAGTTAAGTTATTTACCAGGTCGACATTCATCTTGATTTCGGCCTTTCTTTGTTTTCTTTGAAACGATTGACTAGCTTTAAACTTGATTTGATTATCTAAGGAAACCCAGTTGGATACAAAGCCAGCCAATTGAAACTAAATTTTTTTCAAACGAAGACTCGTCTTATTATGGTTAATAACATGTGCTGACACTTAAAATTTGGCTTATTATGGTTAATAACACGTGTTGACACCTAAATTTTGGCGGTCAAGTTATTTATTTATTGCATTAAAAATTAAGGATTAATTTTTAAATCCTAAAAAAATATAATAATTAATTACATAGCATTTATTTATTATTATTGTATTTGCATTGGACTGGTGATGGATATGTTTGATTTGGTGGTTCTAAATTTTAAATTGATAAGTTGGACTAAGCCTACCAAGAAAGCAAACTGGCCAAAGTCCGTATCCTCGATGCGATATTACAAATTATCTTTACGAGATTTCAACGAGAAAAATCCTATTACAATTTTGAATCTTTGGTAATATGTGATAAAATCGATGGAGAATATTCATTTTTACAAAGGAAATCTAGAGGAGGTATCAAAAAGAAATATCGTGTTCGGAAATTTTTTTTGTGGATGTTAATTTAAAACCTCAGTCCACTCACCTATAAATATGGTGCTGCACTACATAAGAATGATGTTTTCTTTTTTTTTTTTTTCATTGGGGGCTTTTTCTCGATTTCTAGGTCAAAAATTCAACATAAAAAGAAAAAGCCTTTTGTTTCTTTCTGTTTTCTTTCGATGAGGTGGTGTGCATAAACCACTCACATATCGACACCTATGATGTGGCGCGCGCGAACTACCGAATATTTTCTCCTTTGGCATATGGGCTTTCTCTTTGTTCGTTTGGGAAAAGCAAACACAAAAGACAAAAAGGAAAAATTATTTTTGGGGAAGGGGTCGAGGTCAGCAGAATTTATACAAAAAAGGAAAAGGCGTGCGCACTGTTCTTCTTCGTGAGTTCCTTCTCTGCGAAGCCGCACCGCCGCTCCGCCACCTCTGCGCCGCCGGTCTCCTCGCGCCACCGCGCCTCCGCCCGCCGTCCTACCGCCGGAACCCTCCTCCGCCCACGAGCTTGCGTCGCTGCTTCTGCTCCAGAAGCCGCGAAGCCGACGCCGCCTCTGCTGCTCTTGTAGCACCTCCGCTTCGTCGCTCCGCAGCGATCCGGCGAGCCCGGCGCCTGCAGCCGCACCGCCGCTCGACCCCTCGCGACACCAGCAAACCCGCGAAAGCCGCCGCTGTCTCGCCGCACCAGCCGCGATCTGCTCGTCCCCCCCTGCGAAGCCGCTGCTGCCTCGCTGCTCCGCCCGAGAACTGATCGTCGAGTCACCGCCCGTCTCCGTCGCCGACGCCAGCACTCGCGAGCAGCCCTTCGCCCGAGCGCCGACGTCGACTCTGCTGCAGCCACAAGCAGCCCTCCGCCCGAGCGCCGCCCCTTTGCTGCTGTGCCCTCCTCCGCTCGCCGCGCGTCTGCTGCCTCCTCGCCGGAGCTCCGACTACCGCGACCTCCGCCCACAGCTGCCCACCATCGCAGCGACCCATCCTCGCGAGTCACGCCGAGCCTCCATCGTGGGTAGCCGTCGTTTGCCTCGCTTAGAATCCAAAAATCCCAATTAGGTAGATTTTTTATTTTTTTGTTTCTTTGTTTGAAATATTTCATGATGCATGATTGAAATCCCTGAGGTTCCACCTAATTTGCAACCGTACACATTTTTTTTATTCAATCTATAAGATTTTAGATGGAATAATTAATCACGTAGGAATAAAATTTATATCTTGATTTTTAAGGTTTAAGATCAATTTATCGATTTTATTAGCGAATTAATCAAGCTTCCAAATTTGAAGGATAGATAATATTTTTAATGACCGTGTTTGGTGTTTATCTTTTAATTGTTTTGTTTATCCCAAAAATACAAAAAAAAAAAAAAAAAATGCATTTTTTCATGTAGAGTAGAATTGATTTTCTTAGATAAAATTGTAGTTAGATTTTTTTTATATGCATGTTTAGATGGTATCTAGTTTAGATAAAATCTTTTGAATTAAATTGCATGATGAGATAATTTTCTAAATTAAGATATGATTCAGATTAGTCTATTTTTAACTTAAAATAGATAATATCTCACTTTAGTTAGATTTTTTTTTATATTTTAGCAATTTTTAATTATGAATTTTTATAAAAAAAAAAAAAAAAATATCATGCATATGTTATATAGAACTAGGTTTACGAAATGCATGAAATGCATGTCATTTAGTATTTGTTGCTAAGTCCATTTTATTAGAAATTGTCCATCATTAGAATTAGGTCATTTATTGCATATAACTTAGATTTCATTAAATAAGAGAAATTATATCTAGGGCTGTCGATGTGAATTCTGATTTAACGTTGCAGATGCTTTCGTTGTTATGAGGTAAGTCATGCAATTTATTCATGACTTGATTTATGTATTAAATTGGTGGTTTGCGCACTCGCATGACCACCTCATATGTTAGTGAAGTGAATTAAAATTAATTCAAACTGCTTGTAAAACATTTTTTCGAAATAAAAAGAGAAATGTATCGAAAGGACATTAGAAAAGTTTAGTATAACTAAGTGCTCATACTCAAAATTTTTGATTCGTAGTAAAATAATTACTTAAATAAATATGACCTACGTAAATTGATTAATAGCGACTCTAGCTAATAATCTATTGCATGTTAAATATTTAAATTTAAGTTGCGAATTGATATGATTTTGGGAGAGCCTAAGCTAAGTTTAGACTTAATAGTTCATTAACCTAATTCTAGGTGATTCACCCGAAATTTAGGTGGTGACAACCCGTCAATGGAAGACTCTCGCAGAAGTAAGAGATTACCTGTTTGAGAATGTGAGACAATTCGAAAGAAGCATATTCCTTTGACCGTCCAGTCTACTAATTAAAGCCAAATTGTCTCCCCAACGCAATTTCTGTCGGGTAGCACCTCGACCTGTCGCTGAGAATGGAAGAATATCTAGACAAAAGATTCCCTGAGAAAACAATGAATAGCTTCCAGCCTAAGCCAGCCGAAAACGAAAGTTCTGTTTTTCCCCAAAAATTCTAAACCTAGTGGGCTTAAACGTATTGATATTAAATACCATCGACCATTGTAGCGTAGAGGGTAGATAATTTGTTCTCCCCGGTGGAGGCCAATGTTCGAAACCCCTGCGAAGCAGGGTGGCTAAAGCGCTATATGGTGATTTACGCCTGTCGCCGGAGTGGTAGTTTCTCTGCTATCGACACCTGGGAGTTTACGTGGCGGCTGCTGGCCAAAGCGGTTCTTTTAGCAAAAAAAAGAAAGAAAGTATTGATATTAAATCATCAGTCAACTAATTAGAATTTTTCAATGTTATCACTGTCTCGTGGAAGTGATTGATGCCAATCTGACATTCTCAATAAAATAATCCAAGATAATGAGTCTCCTAACGTAAGGAATCATCGATTGATGGGTATGCAACAACCAACTAGAGCACGCCAAACATGATGCTAGTTTTGACCCAGTTTAGATATCATCGATAGAGTGGAGTTAAATACCGTAATGACTATTAGCATGTCACATCAATTAATGATGTGGTGTGTGACGATAGATATAATATCGTCTTGTCCTTGGTAAATTGAGACATCTTTGTCCAATATGGTCCATACTAACTTAATGTCCTCTTTCGTTGCATGCAAACTAAGCAATAAGGTTGGCTGGATAGATCTTCAAATGATAAAATAATCCTTGATTTTATGTGGATAATTAAAATACATAAGTGCATTGCATTGACACAATAATTATGAGTATATAAACCCTGTGTTAACCCCTTAGGTAGAAGGAAGACAGAGAGATGTCATCTTCACATATGGCGCTTCAAGTGAACTGCTCTGTGCAGAGGCCCTCCATTTTCATCAACTTTGATCACTTCAAAAGCAGCATCTCTCAAGTTCTTAAAGTATCTCTCTCTCTCTCTCTCTCTCTCTCTCTCTCTCACGCACGCACGCACGCACGCACGCTCATATCAGAGTTGACAAGGTTGATCCTTCTCTTTGGTTGAGCTCCCCATTAGAGTCGACACTGATCTGTAGTCATGTCTATAAGGTGATCAATTAGATTTTCCTTTGAATGGCAATGGTTATGTCACTTCTCCTTCAATTACAAGTTTCTTAAATCATGATATGCTCATCTAAATTAGAGTCCATCATCAGGAGAAATGGAGTTAATAATTCGAATCTTGTAGCAATTACTGATCTGCTAAACTGAATGAATGTTGCAACTCCATGAGCAGCCACTGTCGAAGAATTTGCAGCAAGCCCCTATTCGACTTGATTTTCCTAGCGCAATCAAGAATGTTTGTGTGAACACGTTGGATGTATTTGTGAGTTCAGTGTTTGAGTTCATGGACCAACCATTGCTACCATCTCAGGTAAACTTATCCAAACTATATTTCATCTTAGACTAGTTAGTAGGGGTGTGCAAAAGAACTAGGAATTGCTTAGATCGGACCGAAATCGGCAGTTCCCATGAAAGTCGGTCTAGTTCCTCGTTCCAATTTAATAGAATTGATGAGTACCAGTCTAGTTCCCGGTTTTAGGCGTGGAACCGTCTGCCTAGCCATCTGGTCGGGACTATGCATATATATATATATATATTAAAAAAAGACATTCCATCTCAATTACTTAATTATTTTGTAGTTTTTCGACCAAATATATATGAACATACATGTATATCTGTAGTTATTGAACATTATTGACTAATTTTTTTCTCTTGAGTGTGTAATAGGATTAACCTTCCATTTTTTTTTTCATTCTAATAATCCATTTATTTGCTTTCTCAACCAAAAAATAAAAAAATAAAAAAATGTAAAGAAAGGAGAGAATCGATTGGAGATGTCCATAAATGTTGCGTCGTTTTGTTGTCATGATACAAAATTAAGAGCCAATGGCTCATTTTTAATAGTATAATTGCGCCTATCCTAGGCCATTTCCATGATTAAATTAGGTTGACGTTGAAAAAAGATGGATCGAGCAATTAATATGTTAGGAGTCTAACTCTCCACATGTTTCTAGTGCTGGGAAATTGTAAGAGGATCACACTATGACCTTAGAAGAAATTAAGTTTTTAATTAACGAGTATTGTTTATTCGTTTCACCCTATAGTTCTCAATCTTTAATCAAAATTAGTGGCTCGCAATTTTACCCAAATATAAGGCCAAATAAACTTCAGTGCTCTAAATAGAAAATAGGTCCATCGTGATATTAATCAATGACTCCAATTTTGTAGCGATTGAGGACTGATTCCATGGACCCACACGGGAATCGGACCAGGCTGGCAATTTGGTTCCCGGGTGGATCCATGAAACCAATTGATGGGTCTCGGTTCCAATTTTTCAGAATCAATTCTTAGTTGGCGGTTTCTAATTCTAAAGTAGGAACTGTTCACGTGGACCATGCTAGTAGTCACAACACTATAGTTATATTGAGGATCTTGAGAGAAGACGATTGGTTTCTCCTTGAATTATTTGAGTTGTGCAGGGAAATTTCGCTCCAGTCAGTGAATTAGGAGAAGCTGTTAACGTCGACGGCATTGAAGGGACAATTCCGGATGATTTTCCGTCGGGCGTTTACATTAGAAACGGTAAGGACACGCACTATGCCAAAATTGTGTCTTGTAGTGAATGGTTTATCTCAATTTTTTTACACAAAAGCCAGACATTCAAATGATTGGCCTATGAAAAAAACAGATAAAGGAGACATGACATAGCGAGCTATGCTATACTTTTTATGAATAGTCGAATGCGATGCAAGTGCTCGACATAAATCATCGTACAACAATACAATATGCAAAACAAAATGGCCTAGCCGTACAAATTTGGCTATGGCCATGGAAAATGAAAGAATGACAACATACGACACTCGTTCTTCTGCTGTATTTATCTAGACTTCCTACCCGATAATCCATAAAAGGGTAATGTCCACATGAGATAAGGAAAATTCAAATATGATTCCCTATGTGACTAATTCCAAGATGTCTGGCTTTCACGAATGCTTTTCATATAAATAAAATTTCGTTTAGCCATCAATGTTGATTTTTTTTCTGTTTCTCACGGATCGCAGGGCCAAATCCTCTCTTTGGAGGGCTAAAATCAACCAAATCCGTATTTGGACGGTCGAGTCAGACTTGGATTGATGGAGAAGGCATGCTTCATGCCGTGTACATCGACAAAGATAGTGATGGGAGACGGACTGTCCACTACAACAACAGACATGTCGAAACTGAAACATACCAACTAGAAAAACAAAGGAACAGACCATCCTTTTTACCCGCCATAGAGGGTGATCCACCGGCCATTTTGTCAGCTTATCTACTAAATTTGGTGCGTTCACTGATCTACTTAAGTTCCTCTTTCATACTTAGCTTGCTGTAAGAGCAGTACATCATGAACATCTCATATAAAGCATTACTGACCAAGAATTCTGCCCCATTTTAAACTTCTTTCCAGTTGAGATTTGGGACAGTGAACAAACTGATTAGCAACACTAATGTTTTTGAGCACGGAGGGAAATTCTACTCGATTGCAGAAAATCACATGCCTCAAGAGATTGACATTTTTACACTAGAGACTCTTGGCAATTGGAATGTAGATAGAGATTGGAATCGACCATTCACGAGCCATCCAAAGGTGTGTCTTCATGAACCTGCACAGACATAAGCATTGTGCATTTCTTGAATATGACAAATAAAAACCAAACTCCCTAGTGTTTTTCTTCATGTGGCAGAGAGCTCCAGGTACAGGAGAGTTAGTTATAATTGGGGTTGATGCAGTAAAGCCTTTCATGGAACTCGGTGTCATCTCAGGTATTTTTCAAAGAACTTATTAAGGTGAGCTTCATCCAATTTCATTGTCAAAATTGGTAGTATCTTGATGGCCTTTTGATTCAAATTCAGCTGATGGGAAGAAATTACTTCATAAAGCTGATCTCAAACTCGACCGATGTAGCCTCTGCCACGAGATTGGTGTTACTCAGAGGTTAGCAATATATTTGACAAGTACACATCATGGTTCCGGCATCTATATAAGCTTGCAATTATAAATGTAGACACTGGCTCTGCAGGTACAATGTGATCATGGATTTTCCACTTACAATAGACATAAACCGACTCGTCAGAGGAGGACCGTGAGTTTCCTGCTGTCCTTATTAGAACATTCATTTTCTTGCCAATTCCCATTCTTTCATACAGACGAAAAACTAAAACAATGTTTGACTAGCGGCAATATTTTCATTCATCTTGTAGATTGATACGATTCAACAAGAAAGAGTTTGCAAGGATTGGGATAATGCCTCGCTATGGTGATGGAAACTCCATGCAATGGTTTGACGTTGAAACAAACTGCACGTTTCACATTCTGAACTGTTTTGAGGATGGCGATGAGGTAAAATAATCTGGAGTTAAGCATTCTTTTTCCGAGGATCATTTTTCGAAAAGCTACGGACTTATTTCATGAAGCTGAATTACAGGTTGTAGTGTGGGCGTGCAGGGCTCTCGAATCAATCATCCCGGGCCCTGATTTTGGGTTGGACAAATTCCAATGGTTCTCTAAGAGATTCAAGCCAATTAAATCAAGTGAAGAAAATGTCTCTGCAACAGCTGAAGAAGAAGAAGAAGAAGGGTCATTTTTTTCGCGTGCATATGAATGGAGATTAAACATGAAAACCGGAGAAGTTAAGGAAAGAAATCTCACTGGGACAAAATATTCGATGGACTTCCCTATGATCAGCAGTAACTTCACAGGCCTTAAAAACAGATATGGATACACCCAAGTTGTAGATTCCTCAGCAAGCTCAATCTCAGGTGACTATAATATAGAATACCATTTTCCTCCGAATTTACAGGTCTTTTTTACCAATCGTTCTCGATATCTATTCTGATATGTAATTGTGATGAGCTCAGGCATGCCCAAGTATGGTGGCCTAGCCAAGTTATATCTTGACCAACCGAGAACTGGAATTTCCTTAGTAAACAAGCTTTCCCCCACTTTGATCTTGTCACCTTTTCTTTGATCACAGTAAGGTCATTAACGTGCCATTTGTTCTTCGATGCACCAGAAAGAGAACCTGTTCGAAGATGCGATCATGTTGGATTATCATGAATTTGGAGAGAACATCTTCTGCACTGGTGCTGCATTTGTCCCTAAAGAAAATGGATTCGAAGAGGACGATGGCTGGATAATCACTTTCGTTCACAATGAATCAATTGATACCTCCCAAGTACGTGAATAATCGCAGCACTTACAATCTTTATTGATGATTTTTTATGTTGCATCTAGATTGAGGCATTTCCGTTACTGGATTGCAGGTATATCTAATCGATTGCAAGAATTTTTCTGGCGAGCCTGTCGCCAAGATTACACTGCCCTGCCGAGTTCCATATGGCTTCCATGGAACTTTTATTTCCCAAATGAAGCATATCGATCCATAGGCATAGTAAACTATGCACATATATGAGAAGTTGCAAATTGTTAAAGTTACTTTAATTGAGTTATTTTTTTATTTTTTTTAAATTTTCAGAGTTTTATTTCTTTTTTTACTTACATAAGGGTATTATGGTCATATACAATTTATATTTAATATAAACACAATGGGTGTAGGGTTTCTGTTACTAAAGAAATCTACAGCCCCCTCTTCCTCTTTGTTTCTTTCTTTTACGTTCTCCTCCTCCTCCTCCTCTCTATTCCTCCTCTCTTCCTTCTTTATCTCTTGCTATTTGCTGCGGGTTCTCTAATAAGCTTTGTGACATGGTATTAGAGCAGATCTAACTACCTGATTACTTGATCCTATTGTTGGTTTGAAAGTCTTCTAGTAACCCTACTTCTTTTTTGGTGCGCAGCCACCTAAAACTGCAATTTTTATCTGTTTTCTCTTCAAGTCTTGATACATATGAGATCAGAAGATATCAGCTTCATCAAGTTTGGTTTGTGAACATGGATTACAACACTTACTGATTAGTGGATTCAAGAATTAGAGTACTTCATTGATTATGGTTGACTGGTCTTGTTGGGTTTCCGTCAACATATAATTATTTAAATCGAGATTTCTGATCAGATATTTTCTTCTATATAGCAGTCTATATTTATGAGTTTTTAGCATCCCTTTGGTTAATTGATGGAGCCAATTATATCTAATTATACATTAGTGTTGCTATTTTGTTTCTTACACTAAAGTTTCAGCCTTCTTGATTAGTGGTAGATATATTTATATTGAGATTATTGTCATGAGTGATACTAAGGCTCCTATAGATACCACTATTAAATTAAATGGATCCTCCAATTACTTGTTATGGGTCGAAGCTATGAAGGTCTATATTAATGCCAAAGGGAAACTCCATTATCTTACCACAGACTCTCCTGCTGAAAATTCTAGAGATTATAGTGATTGGATGAGAGAGAATGATACACTTTTGGTGTAGTTATGGAATAGCATGGAACCATCCATCGCTGCTGTTGACACCTAAATTTTTGGGGTTAATTTTTGCTAAATAAAAAATAAAAAAATAAAAAGTATAATCACATGGCATATAATTTAGAAACTTTTTATTTTTTAGTTTATTTTAGGCCACCGGTGAAGGGAAGATTTTTCACATATTCCATTTAGATTTTTCATATTTTTAAGTAATATATACTGGAGGTGTATTTTATGCAAAAATGGAATTTTTCTAGATAGAATATGCGAGAAATACAAAAGGGAATATTGAGCGATATATATGCTTCAACGACATATCTAGAGATATCGTGGGCAAGCCAAAAAAGGAAAAAATATATGTCGTGAGGATGCATTTTTTTGACCTATAAAAGACACCGAGCGCAAAGTAAAAGGGGGGGCTCTTTCGAAAAAAAAAAGTGAAAAGTACACAAAAGGTGAAAAAGTTGAAAAGTGACGTGAGAAAGAGAGAGCAAAACCAAAAAGAAAAGAAGGGAAAAAGAAAAGTCCCACGTCACTGTTCATCGTCTTCTTCGTGGGGTGTCCTTCGCCGGTGCCGCCGCTCGCACCGTCGCCGTCTCGCCCACCGCCGCCCCGCGACTCAGCCGCACCAGCGACACCGGACCGCCGCTCCGAACCTCCACCCGCGAGCCCGTCAATCCGGCTCCCCGCTCCGTCGCGCTCCGCCCGCAATCGGTGACCCGACGCCACGAATCCAGCGACCGACGACCCGGGTTGCCCTCCGCCCCTTTCTCGTGACCAACGCCAGGAGACCCGAAGCCTTGCTCCGCCCGCGACGCCGCCCGAAGCCATCACGACCCACCATCGGTGAACCGACGCCGCTCCGGTCCGCATCCGACGCCGCCCCGTGCCGATCCGCGACGCCCGCGCCGAGATCCGGCGCCCGCAGGAGCCCCGTCGGAACCCGGAAGCCCGAGCTCAGCCCGTCCGCCTCGCCTTCGCCCGCTGCTCGCCGTGCCCTCGCCGGTGTCCTCGCCGGAAACCCTCGCCGGCGATTTTCCCCAAAACCCGGGCCAAACCAGTTTTTTTTTTTCTTTTTTCTTTTTCAGGAAAAAAAGAAAAGGAAAAAAAGGAAAAAGAAAAGAAAATTTTTTACTAGGTATTTTTGTTTTACTTTATTAAGCAAGTTTAGGTTGTTCTCTATTTTTTTATCCTATCTTTTTATGTGTCGTTTTCTTTGGTTGAAATACCTATCTATGCATAATTGGAAATCCTGACATATCACCTGATTCGCAACAATGCGCCGGGTTTTTTATTTCATCTATAAGGCTTTAGATGAAATAATTAATTAAGTGGGAATAAAATTGATGTTTTGATCTTTAAGGCTTAAGATCAAATTATCAATTTTACTAGCGAAATATTATCTCTTGATCCGAATGATGTGCGATTTTTGATGATTTTGAATGAATTGTCTCATTTTAATTGCCTTGTTTATCTCGAGATATATTTGAGTTAGAATATTGCATGTCTTAAGGTTTATATGTTTAGAATATGAATCTTATTTCAAATTTAAGAAAAAAATAAATAAAAAATCAAAATTCAAATAAATCAATTTAGGTTGCTAGATTTTAATTGCATGTTTAATTATTTGGCAATTTTAATTTAAAAAAAAAAAGGAAAAAAAAGGCAAAAACACAAAAAAATCATTATGCATATTTCATGTAGAATTAGGGCATTCTTTGCACGTCATTGCATGTTAAGATTGCATATTATAGGTTTAGATAATTTCTCCTAAATAGATTGCATGCTTATTAGAAAAATAAAATCATGTGCACGTCATATAGAATTAGTTTCATACAATGCACGTCATTTAGTGATTTTTGTTAGATGCATTTAATTAGAAATTGCCTGTCAATAGAATTAGGTCATTAAATTAATTTAGATTGCATATTTAAGTGTTGCATTTCTTTAATTTCGAATCTCATGGAAAATACAAAAAAATTATTTTTTAGAATAAATCCATCTCATGCCTTAGGATAGACTACATGATTATTTATGTCATATCATTTAGGTCATTTAGTTAATATTTCATTGCATATTGCATGATTTTCATTAAATAAGTGAAAATAAAAAAAAAAGAAATGGCGTGTTAATTAGAAACCATATCTTAGGGTTGTTGATGTGGATTTTGAATTAACATTGCGATGCTTTCATTGCTTTGAGGTAAGTCTTGCATTTTATTTTGTTTTCTTGGGTGTTAAATTGATGGATTGCGCACTCGCATGATAACCTCACATGTTAGGGAGATAGATTTAAAATCAATCCAAATCGCTTGTCAAACATTTTTCAAAATAAAAAGAAAGGTACCGAAAGGGCGTTAGAGAATTCTAGCGTAACCAAGTCCCCGTACCCAAATCTCTGGTTCGTAGGAGTAAAATAATTCTCCCGTTATTTTACTTGGGTTTCTAATCGACCCACCAAAAATAGATTAGTGGCGACTCCTAATGAAAAAATCAATGCATGTTAAGAACTTGAACCTAAAATCGCGAATTGGTATGGGCTTGGGAGAGCCCGAGTTAAGTCTAGGCTTAACAATCCATTAGCCAAACCCTAGGTGGTTTAAACCCGAAAAAATTGGTCGCGACAGCTTGGCGACTCCGCTGGGGACTTGTGTTAAAACACTTAGTGGACTTTGGCCAATTTTCTTCTTTTTGAAAAATGTTTTTGTTTGGCAGCGAGGATTCCAGGTATGTTCCTAACATTTAGGTGTTAAATGTTTTTGCAGATTGGGAGGTATAAGGGGAGTAGTGTTTGCTAACCTTTGTTTTGCGGTTGGAGTTGTAGGAATGAATGTTTTAAATTCAATTATTGAAGTGTTGTTTGATATAAATTGTAGTGCATGTTTTGCATTTTTCACTACACTTTTGCACACACAACCCGCCGCCGGACCTGGGCCGCACTAGGACATTTAGGATGGTATTGAGTTGGATACGACTTCGACCGCGAGGCCGCGTAGTAGAGGTTGCCCAACTCAATCCCGAAAGTCTTTCTTGGTGTTAAGAATGTTTACCTCTGCCCGCGAGGCTGCGTCGCATTGGGGTATCATTCTTGATTGAGCCGGAGTTAGGAGGACTTGACTTAGTATGCGAGGCTGCAACTAAGTCATCCCACCCTTTTAACTCCACCTTGTTTAGCCTTCCTAGTTAGAAATCGAACCTCACACTTCATGCGCTTGTCTATGTGGTTGCTTTAATTGTCTGGTGAAGTAAGCTTCCTACCCTTTACTCTTGCAATTTACTTATTATGTCTTTGGTCGGTCCATGACATTAGGTTGGTCGAGTCTTGGTCTATAAACAATGGGGAGATCCGACATTCGATTCGTGCCTACACCGAAAGGTGAACTCAAATCATGGTGGGATCGTCTAGGCCACGATGGTCAAAGCTATGTGGAAAGCAGACTTGGTCGTCTTGTTCCCCTCCTCGACATTGATGTTCAAAGTGGCGTCATGCAAGCACTCGCTCATTTTTGGTGCCCCCAAACATCAACGTTCATATTCGGTAAGCACGAGCTGGCCCCGACTTTGGAGGAATACAGCATTGCCATAGGAAAACCTTTGGAGTTGGAACTAATAAACCCACCTCTTGGAATAGAACCTGAATCAATTTTGTCTGACTTTCTTAGGATGGATAAGAATCAAATTAAAAGAGTGCTGAAAGATAATTGTCTTGCATGTCCTTTTTCCTTCCTAGATCGGAGTTTTGCTAGTGCTAACACTCTCTTAAAAAGCAAAATATTCCTTCTAGCCTTTTTTGGGTTTATTATTTTTCCCCTTCGTAAAGATGCCATTAATCCTACTTTTGTCGCATGGGTGGTTAAACAAGTGTGTGCTAGGATTAGTTTTGTCAACACTATTCTAGCTGAAACATTTTTGTCACTCACCCGATTTAAGGAAAATGAAGATAAGATCTTTCATGCACCAATTGAACTCTTACAAATTTGGTTCTTTTCTCATATGAGCAAGATTAATATTCGCATGAATATTATTAATGTCACTAATTCCCATCATCCCATCGAGGTATTCAAAAATCACGAAATCGAACTCCAAATCTTTCTTACTCAAAATGGGTCAAATTGTTGAAAAATCCCAATACCAAGATTTTCCTATGGCATGCTAAATGGTTCCAAGTCTCCAAGGCACGTCTCTTTCATGGTGATGATGAGCCGGTCCCGCTATTGGGGATCACCGGTGCCACTTCCTACTACCCACTCCGAGTGGCCCGTCAATATCGAGTCGTGCAGGATCTACCACCCCCTCTCAAGCTTGGTTTGTTCCAAGTCCGATTCACTGCCAGGGATGGTGATCACAAAAAATGGCTCCGCTGTGTCGAACAAGCTTGGCTTGCATGTCATGAGCAACGATTGAGCTTGCCTGAAGATGACCTTGAAGGGAGGGAAAAGACTTACTATGCTACTACTCGATACATCCGTCGGCACAAGATTCCAACCGAGTATCTCCCAAAAGTCCCAGATGTGACCAAAAGGCCCACTCGACAAGCGGAGCTTAATCGTCACAAGAGGAAGATTGAAGAACTTGAGAAGCAAGCGAAGAAGGATGCCAAAGAGAAGAGGCAATTACGTCGAGCGTTGGCTTCCCATTTGTTTATGGATCGGGCCAAATAAAGTGGCTTGAGTCTATTTAGTCTTTTTACTTTAGCTTAATGTTTAGGAAGTTGAGTCATTTACCTTTTTGTCTAGGACTTTTCAAGTGTTTTTACATTGTCAATGTCAAACAATTTCATTAATGAATAAGAGCGTTTAGACTTTTGTCATGGACCGACATGTTTTATATGAAATGCTTATGTGTATTCATAATTTTACTAGGTGGCAACGGATTCTCCGCGCTCTCCCATTATCACGCGATTAATAGCAAGAATGGCCGAACAAACCGAAGTGCGTGATCGGGTCTCCGCTATGGAGGGCCAACTCCAACAGTTAGCTGCCTCTATGGAGCTTATAACAGCTCAGCTTCAATCCCTCCAAGTGAATCCGGCTCCTGTGCCCACTCTCCCCGAGATAGTCGTCCCGGAAGCCGGCAAACAAGGCCCAAATGGGTGAGGATGACATGCCCGGGCTAGAAGATGATCCATTCCCAATCAATGTGGAAAAGGCTAAGCTTGTCAACATCCCTAAGACGGAGCGGGATGAACGCTTTGCGAAAATGGAAGAAAAGTTGAAACAATTACAGAGTCACAAAGTTCACTCCCGTTCGACTTGTCCGTGTACGAGAAAGTCAATATGCCAAAGAAATTCAAAATGCCGGATTTTGAGAAATACGATGGTACTTCCTGCCCAAAAGCTCATTTGCAAATGTACCACGTGCGCATGGCCCAATATGTCAAGAACGAGCCTCTCATGATCCAATCATTCCATGCAAGTTTGACTGGGCCTGCACTGAATTGGTATGTCATGAAGAATGTGAACCTTCTCAACACTTGGAATGAAGTGGCTGACGCATTTCTCAAGCAATATAAGTTCAACATGGATATTGCACCTTCCCGAGAGGATCTTGAGAGGATGGAGAAAAAGAAGAGCGAGTCGTTCAAAGAGTATGCCGTGAAGATGGCGAAATCGCAGCTCAAATCACCCCGAGCCTACCGACAAGGAGCTGATGAAGTTATTTATCAAAACTCTCCCATCCGAGTTCCGTATCCGGATGGCCAGCACGTATGTTGAAAGCTTCAATCAGCTAATTTCGTGGGGGAACAAATCGAGATGGGGATAAGGGAAGGATGGTTTACTGAACCATCAAATAGAAGATTCTCTGCCAAGAAAGAGAAGGAGGCTGTCGACGTGAATGTGGCTTATGGCCAGGAAAGTACCAATCGCACCCCGGCTATCCGGATGAATCCAAGGCAACACAAGCTACCGGCCGTCAACCGTTTGCTCAAGCAAGAAGGCAATTCTCTCCTCTCCCCGGATCTCCATCCCAAGTCTTGGCAATCCTAAGAAAGAAAGGATTGCTTACTAGCGAACCGAAGCGCCCCAACCGCGAAAACATTCGTGGTTACGACTCGACCAAGAAGTGCGACTATCATAGTGGTGAATTGGGACATTCAACTGATGAATGTTTCACCTTGAAGCATAAGATCCAAAATCTCTTAGACACGAAGGCCTTCTCATTTCAAACTACTCGACCGAATGTCCAAAAGAATCCACTGCCTGAGCATGAAGGTACGGTCAATGTTATCTTGGAGCCTGAAGTCAGTCGGATCAAGAACTCAAAGGTACACGTAGCGGATGCTTACAACGGGCTGATAAGAGCTGGATATTATCCGGATCGGGAGGATGTTCCTCTATCACCGATGAAGGAAAGAGTCACCGGGATGGTGGATGACGGGATCATCGTTTATGCCGACCATAACCGTATAGTTTCCACTATTTCACCCATCATTATTGATTGGGAGGAGGAGCAAGCGGCACTCAATGCGATAAGGAGGAAGTTGATCCTTCACTCGTGGACATGCCCCCACTTGAGGATGCATCCGACGATGAGATAGTGATTGAAATGCCTCAACCATATGAATATGTCAACAATAAGGCGGTCCCTTGGTCCTATGATCTAGATGTTGACCTCGTTACAAGGTCTGGTCGGACTTATTCTCAAACCAATGCTCAACCCGCAAAACCCGTCACCGATGAAGAGGCTAAGGAGTTTCGGCCGTGATCAAAGCAAGTGAGTATAAGGTGGTCGAACAATTACGAAAGATGCCCGCCCAAATTTCTTTGCTTGAACTCCCGCTTACATCCCCGTGCATCAAAAGTCGCTAATGAAAGTGTTAAGTGAAATTCGTGTACCAAACGGTCGAGGCGGACAAGCTGGAAGACTTTGTGGGATCGATCCTTCTTAAGGACATGATTGCATTTTCTGATGAGGAATTCCCTCTTGAGGGTAGGGGGCATAACAAGGCACTCTACGTATCTGTCAAGCATAAGGCTTCTCATGTGTCTCGAGTACTCATTGATAATGGGTCCGCCCTAAACATATGTCCACTGGCCACTCTTCATCGCCTTAAGGTGGACCCGTCCAGGATACATGCTGCAAAGACTTCTGTCCGAGCTTTTGATGGTACGAAGAAGGAGGTGCTTGGAGAGATTCACCTTGATGTGCAAATAGGGCCGGTGGTTTTCAATGTTCCTTTCCAGGTAATGGATATCCCTACTTCCTTTAATTTTCTGCTAGGTCGTCCCTGGATTCATACTGCTGGAGCTGTACCATCAAGTCTACATCAAACTGTGAAATTCGTAATCAAAGGGAAGTTGGTCACTGTCTATGGCGAAGAAGATCATCGGATTTATCATGAGACAGCTATCCCCTATGTAGAGCCAGACTTTGAGTTCGAATCAAGCTACCACTCGTTTGAGTTGGTATCCACTATTCATGCTTCTCGAGACTCACCACCACCAACTCCTGAAGTTTCAAATGCTGCTCTCATGGTGGGAAGGATGATGGTTGAGAATGGTTTTATTCCTGGTAATGGCCTTGGAAGAAATGGTCAGGGAATTCAAAATCCCATTGAAGCCCCTCAGAGGTCCCGTGTTCTTTGGATTAGGGTACCATGGAAGAGGTGGGGAAAGTTCTGGAGGACAAAGACAGGAAAGGCGAAACCCGCCACCTAACCACAGGCGAGGAAGGCAAAACCCATTGCCCCCAAACATTCGCGAGACATTTCCTGGTCCTCCCATAATGATGCAAGATGAAGCAGAAATAATAGACACCCTAGGGCAGCCAAGCGGGAAGTTCGACTATCTGGTGAAGTATTCGGCTCCTCCCAGTTTCTACATTGATCCCCGTGATATTGTCCCAGATGGATGGGGTGGCATGGATGATCCGACACCCCCGGAGACGGAAAACCCCGAAGATGCATTGGAAGGAATCTCTAGTCTCTTCGATGATGTCTTCATAGGGACCATTGGCGAAGGACCTCCGGAGAAGATGAGCTCTAGCCCACAAGAGTAACTCATTTACTGCTTTTTCACATTCCCCTGCGCGGAATTTTTATCGCTTTTAGGGCTTGTTTTCTATTTCTTCTTTTTCGCTTTCTTTTAGGGCTTGAAAATCGCATTTCCATTCAATAAATGTAATTGATTGATGAATATCAATAAAATTACAAGTTTTATTTTGAGGGCATGATGAGGTACACCAAACCAGCCCGGTGATGATATCCAAAATCGATAAAAGAAAAAGAAAATCCAAGGAGAATTATGAGGCCCGGGCTTCATCATGCTTTCTCGTGTCAAAATATTTCAAAAAAATGTTTTTGCTCATAAAAAAAAAAAGATAGATTACTTTGTTTGTCTTTCTAATTTATTTACTTCATGTTTCAGAGCAATCTTACGGCATACAAAAGTATGAAAATGGTCCAACCCAATGCAACAAATGCTGACATTGACGACCTCGAGGACTTGAATGAAGATTCCATTGAGGTGCAGCGAAGCCGGAAACAACATGAGAGAGCCAAGGCTCTTACATCCGAGCAGATATCACTATTAATTTAGATGACACCGAAGAAGTCAAGGAAGTTAAAATTGGAGCAAATCTCCCCAAAGACGAGGCCGAACGCCTAACTCAACTATTGAAGGAATATCGGGATGTCTTTGCATCGACCTTTGCTGACATGCTTGGTTTAGACCCGTCAATCGTTGAGCATTCCTTGCCTACTAATCCGGACATCTCACCTAAGAAGTAGAGGTTGCGGAGAACTAAACCCGACTTCTCAAAGAAGATTGAGGAAGAAGTGATGAAGCTTTTGAAGGTGGGATTCATTGAAGTCTCACAATACCCTGAATGGGTGGCCAATATCGTGCCGGTGATGAAGAAGGATGGTCGAGTTCGAGTTTGTGTTGACTATCGAGATCTGAACAAGGCTAGCCCAAAGATGATTTCCCATTGCCTCATATAGATGTCCTCGTTGATAGTACCGCCGGATTTGAACTATTCTCGTTTATGGATGGGTTTTCTGGGTACAATCAGATAAGGATGAAGGAGGAAGATAAGGAGAAGACTGCATTTATCACCCCGTGGGGGACCTTTCATTACAAGGTCATGCCCTTTGGACTAAAAAACGCAGGAGCAACTTACCAGCGAGCCATGGTAACACTATTCCATGATATGATGCATCAAGAGATTGAAGTCTATGTTGATGATATGATTGCAAAGACTCGGCCTGGAAGAAGCCATGTAGAAACCTTGAAGAAGTTGTTTGATCGACTCCGTGAATTCAAGCTTCGGCTAAATCCCACTAAATGCGTGTTCGGGGCAACATCCGGTAAATTACTCGGATTCATTGTAAGCAGTAAGGGGATTGAGATTGACCCATCCAAGGCTAAGGCTATATGCGAATTGCAACCTCCATCAACTGTGAAAGAAGTTCGGAGCCTCCTGGGAAGACTGAATTACATAGCCCGATTCATTTCCCAACTCTCTGAAACTGCCAAGCCATTCTTCAAGCTCCTAAAGAAGAATGCACGAATCAACTGGGATGATGAGTGTCGAGAAGCGTTCAACAAGTTAAAGCAGTATCTGATGAACCCACCAGTTCTTGTCCCACCATCACCGGGGCATCCCTTGATTCTCTACCTCACCATTCATAGTGAGTCATTAGGTGCAATGTTGGCTCAGGAGAGTCCTGTGGATAAAAAAGAACGAGCCATTTATTATCTGAGTAAGAAGTTCACTGTATCAGAGCTGAAATATTCTAATGTTGAAAAGACTTGTGCGGCATTGGTGTGGGTATTGCATAGATTGCGACAATACACACTACATTATCAGACATTTCTCATAACTGAGAACGACCCCATCAAGTATTTACTTGATCGGCCAGCTTTGGTGGGTAAGTTGGCCAAATGGCAAATCTTGATCTCCGAATTTGATGTGCAATACATGCCACAAAAGTCGGTTAAGGGTCGAGCGATCGCTGATCTATTGGCCGAGAATTCAAGAGTTTCTAATGATGATGACAGTTTCCTTGATGATCGTGTCTTGAGTGTAAATGAAGACTCATGGAAGATGTTCTTTGATGGAGCTGTAAACTTGTCCGGTTGCACCGGGGGCGGTTCGATATCCCCAGATGGACAGCACTATCCAGTAGCTGCGAAGTTGATATTTCCATGCACTAACAATGTGGCCGAGTATGAGGCTTGCATCCTCGGACTTCAAGCCGCAATCGAGATGGGTGTGGCCAAGTTGATGGTATTTGGAGATTCGGCATTGATCGTAATCAGGTGAGTGGAAGACCAAGGATGCCAAGTTGCTCCCGTACCACAAGTACTTAGAAAATCAAAGGAGTTTGACGAAATTTCATTTGAATATTTGCCAAGGTCTCATAATCAATTTGCGATGCACTTGTTTGTCGTCTATGTTACAAGTCACTGACGGGTTAGAGGTCGAGCCTTTAAAAATAGAGGTTTTGCCCAAGCCGGCTTATTGTATGATCGTGACTGAAGAACCCGATGGAAAGCCATGGTATTACGATATCATGAACTACATTAAAAGGCAGGAACTTCCCGAAGGAAGCACTCCCGCTGATAGGAAGTACATCACGAAGATGGCCTCAAAATTCTTCGTCAGTGGTAAGAATTTGTACAAGAGATCTTATGATTCAGTCTTGTTACGGTGTGTGGATACAACCGAAGCCACTCAAATCATGCAAGAAATGCACGAAGGAATATGTGGCCCTCATATGAATGGGCACATGATGGCTAAGAAGATTATGAGATTAGGCTACTATTGGCTCACACTAGAAAGTGACTGCATCAAACATGTACGGAGTTGTCATCGTTGCCAGATTCATGGTGATAAGATAAATGTTCCTCCAACCGAGCTACATCAGTTTTCCGAGCCATGGCCCTTCTCAATGTGGGGCATTGATGTGATCGGCCCAATAAACCCGAAGGCTTCAATGGGCACCGATTCATTTTAGTGGCCATAGACTATTTCTCCAAATGGATCGAAGCTACGTCGTTTGCAAGTGTCACTGCTCGCAATGTTGCAAAGTTCATCAAACGTGACATAATTGCTCGCTATGGTGTCCCTGAAACAATCATCACTGACAACGGAACAAATTTGAACAACAAGCTTGTTGATGAATTGTTTAGCGAGTTTAAGATCAAGCATCTGAATTCGTCTCCTTATCGCCCTCAAATGAACGGAGCTGTTGAAGCGGCCAATAAGAACATTAAGAAGATTTTGGCTAAGACAGCCGAGAATTATAGAGATTGGCATGACAGGTTACCCTTCGCACTAATGGCGTATCGGACATCGATCCGCACTTCCACCGGGGCAACCCCGTTTGCTTTGGTGTACGGCATGGAGGCAATTCTACTTGTAGAAGTGGAGATTCCTTCTTGAGAGTTTTATCCCAAATGGAGTTGTCTCAAGCGGAATGGTCACAACAAAGACTTGAACAGTTAAACTTGATTGATGAGAAGAGACGAAGGCTCTTTGTCATGGCCAAGCTTATCAGCAAAGAGTTGCCGATCTTTCAACCGAAAAGTACGACCAAGACATTTCGAGGTAGATGATCTTGTTCTAAGGAAGCTGTTGCCAATTTTCCCCGATCCTAGGGGCAAGTTTGCCCCAAATTACAAAGTGGTCCATATGTGGTGAAGAAGGTACTTCCCGAGGTGCCTTGATCTTGGCAGAAATGGATGGTCGTGTGTTTTCCACTCCAGTTAATTCTGATACTGTCAAGAAATATTATCCATGATAAAATTTGCCATGTCTTGTCTTGAATTACAAGTATTTTATGATGAATAAGATGTCTCAATTAGTTAATTGTTCAATGTTTGTCATAAATTTTGCAATGAATCATATGAGATAAATTGAATGTGTCAAATGAGATACCTTGGAATAATGAAAGGCAAGCCTTGTTCCATACACTACCCCATACACTAATCCTCGGTGAGTTGTGAAAGAGTTCCATGCCCGCAAGGAAGAGGGTGATCTCGCAAAGGGTACACAAACCAAGGTGACGAGAGGCGATTCTTCATTTACCCGAAACACTACAGGTATACCCATTGTTTAGCCCTTCGAGCCCACACACATGAAATCATCCCACATTGGAACAAAGTTTGAAATGAATGGTAGGAATTTTCTTACTCACACTTGCATCAATCTTTGAGTATTGCTTTCGCGTTGTAACTCGTATGATAATTCAAAGTGCCTTAGGATGATGAAGAGCAGTCATTTCTCTATCCTACACACTTTTATCCATTGCATAGCCCACTTGAGCTTATGAATTCATTTCATATTAAACCCAGTTGGTGATCATCCCCCACACTTTGGGGCAAGACAAAAACACTCAAGTAGCATGAGCTAAAATGCTAACAAAAATGGAGATTTTGTTCAAAGAAAAAATGCAAAAATGAGGCATGAAAAAGCAGTGTGCCTGGTAAAAGCAAGGCCAATGCCCAAAGAAAAAAATCAAACACTTGATAAATGAGTCGTATCCCCAACAAGGTGGTACCAAAAAAAAAACTCAAATGCTGTTACAATCAATGAGTGCAAAGAAAATCTTCGACATTGAAGAAGGAAAGTGGTGGAAATGCCAAGATGATCACCAACTTTAACCCTCCAAACACTTTTTGAGCCTAATGATCATTTCATTTCTCAACCCATGAATCAAGCCTACGTTACGTCCCTTGCAAAGTCTCTTCAGATTAGGGCACTTAAGTTAACGTAAGAGTTCATATGCTTGAAAGCATCGCTTGAAGAAGTGCGAATAAGATAATTACTGCCTCATTTCATATGTTTCTTGACTTGAAAATCCCAAGACAGTTATAAAATGTCATTTTTCAAATAGCCTTGACTCGAAGAGTCCCCTTTGTTAAGCCGTTGACCAAACCCACATTACGGTCCCTCTTAAAGACCTCTCAGATTGGTGAGATCGTACCACTTGCGAGATTGCTCAAACCTTTGTTTGACATGACGATGGTGAGATAGAGTGATTGACAAAATCCTGCATCAAAGGTCAGGATGAAATTGCCATTTTAATGAGGATGAGAGAAAAGTCCTTTCAGACCAAAGGATCCCTCGTTTGACACATTCATGACACTCATGTGTTCAGTATGGAAATTAGGTGATGCAAGATTAATGGAAACCATCATGAACTTCTATTAAATTGATGCATGTTTATGATTACAAATGCATGTTGCCTCTCCTACAACCATGTTTTGCAAGAGACATATCCCCAAAGATCGGAGATGTTACCAGGTAAGTATATCTCTATTCATACCTTCAATATTTGTCATTGCACAAGTATTCCCTTTTAAGTATACCGACACTCGATTGAGTTGTCCCCCAAAGATTTTTCATCCAGATTCAATCTGATTAAGGCGACCGAAGAATGGTTCGGGTCCTGGTCGGATGATTTCTATCGCAAGGCTGGGCGACCGAAGAATGGTTCGGGTCCTAGCCAAGCAAAACCTCAGTCTAGGCGACCGTAGAATGGTACGGGTCCTAGACAAAACCTTTCTGCCGTACTGGGCGACCGTAGAATGGTACGGGTCCTGGGAAAGCAGTTCCTTACAAAACATTTCTGCCGTATTGGGCGACCGTAGAATGGTACGGGTCCTGAGAAAGCAGCTCATTTCTGCCATACTGGGCGACCGTAGAATGGTATGGGTCCTAGGAAAGCAGTATCTCCACAAAGTCATGTTACTATTCTAGGCGACCGTAGAATGGTACGGGTCCTGGACATGTAACAATCACTACCTCGAATTACTTTATCCTCATCGAAGGTAAGTTATCCTGGGTAGGTTTATCTATCATTCGCATTAGTATTTCCATGCATCATATAAATTGCATTAAAAAATGGAATTTATGTTCCAACAAAAATCATTCATTGCATGAGCACGGCCAAAATTTAGGTCTCAATTTGTCTTTGAATGCAACCTCTGCGAGCTCACCTTCAAAGAGGGGCAGCTGTTGACACCTAAATTTTTGGGGTTAATTTTTGCTAAATAAAAAATAAAAAAAAAAAAGTATAATCACATGGCATATAATTTAGAAACTTTTTATTTTTTAGTTTATTTTAGGCCACCGGTGAAGGGAAGATTTTTCACATATTCCATTTAGATTTTCATATTTTTAAGTAATATATACTTGGAGGTGTATTTTATGCAAAAATGGAATTTTTCTAGATAGAATATGCGAGAAATACAAAAGGGAATATTGAGCGATATATATTTCAACGACATATCTAGAGATATCGTGGGCAAGCCAAAAAAGGAAAAAATATATGTCGTGAGGATGCATTTTTTTGACCTATAAAAGACACCGAGCGCAAAGTAAAAGGGGGGCTCTTTCGAAAAAAGTGAAAAGTACACAAAAGGTGAAAAAGTTGAAAAGTGACGTGAGAAAGAGAGAAAAACCAAAAAAAAAAAGAAGGGAAAAAGAAAAGTCCCACGTCACTGTTCATCGTCTTCTTCGTGGGGGTGTCCTTCGCCGGTGCCGCCGCTCGCACCGTCGCCGTCTCGCCCACCGCCGCTGCCGCGACTCCGCCCGCATCAGCGACACCGGACCGCCGCTCCGAACCTCCACCCGCGAGCCCGCGTCAATCCGAAGCTCCTGCTCCGTCGCGCTCCGCCCGCACCGGTGACCCGACGCCACGAATCCGGCGACCGACGACCCGGGGTTGCCCTCCGCCCGCCGTGACCAACGCCCGAGACCCGAAGCCTTGCTCCGCCCGCGACGCCGCCCCGAAGCCATCACGACCCACCATCGGTGAACCGACGCCGCTCCGGTCCCGGATCCGCCGCCCGCCCGTGCCGATCCGCGACGCCCGCGCCGATCCGGCGCCCGCGGGAGCCCTCGTCGGAACCCGGAAGCCCGAGCTCAGCCCGTCCGCCTCGCCTTCGCCCGCCGCTCGCCGTGCCCTCGCCGGTGTCCTCGCCGGAAACCCTCGCCGGCGATTTTCCCCAAAACCCAAACCCAAACCAGTTTTTTTTTTTCTTTTCTTTTTCTTTTTCAGGAAAAAAGAAAAGGAAAAAAAGGAGAAAAGAAAAGAAAATTTTTTACTAGGTATTTTGTTTTACTTTATTAAGCAAGTTTAGGTTGTTCTCTATTTTTTTTATCCTTATCTTTTTATGTGTCGTTTTCTTTGGTTGAAATACCTATATATGCATAATTGGAAATCTCAATATCACCCGATTCGCAAATCAAGCGGGTTTTTTATTTCATCTATAAGGCTTTAGATGAAATAATTAATTAAGTGGGAATAAAATTGATGTTTTGATCTTTAAGGCTTAAGATCAAATTATCAATTTTACTAGCGAAATATTATCTCTTGATCCGAATGATGTGCGATTTTTGATGGTTTTGAATGAATTGTCTCATTTTAATTGCCTTGTTTATCTCGAGATATATTTGAGTTAGAATATTGCATGTCTTAGGGTTTATATGTTTAGAATAGGAATTTTATTTCAAATTTAAGAAAAAATCAAAAAAAATCAAAAATCAAATAAATCAATTTAGGTTGCTAGATTTTAATTGCATGTTTAATTATTTGGTAATTTTTAATCTGAAAAAAAAAAGGAAAAAGCAAAAACACAAAAAAATCATTATGCATATTTCATGTAGAATTAGGGCATTATTTGCACGTCATTGCATGTTAAGATTGCATATTATAGGTTTAGATAATTTCTCCTAAATAGATTGCATGCTTATTAGAAAAATAAAAATCATGTGCACGTCATATAGAATTAGTTTCATACAATGCACGTCATTTAGTGATTTTTGTTAGATGCATTTAATTAGAAATTGCCCGTCAATAGAATTAGGTCATTAAATTAATTTAGATTGCATATTTAAGTGTTGCATTCCTTTAATTTCGAATCTCATGGAAAATACAAAAATTATTTTTTAGAATAAATCCATCTCATGCCTTAGGATAGACTACATGATTATTTATGTCATATCATTTAGGTCATTTAGTTAATATTGCATTGCATATTGCATAATTTTCATTAAATAAGTGAAAATAAAAAAAAAGAAATGGCGTGTTAATTAGAAACCATATCTAGGGTTGTTGATGTGGATTTTGAATTAACATTGCGATGCTTTCGTTGCTTTGACGAGGTAAGTCTTGCATTTTATATTTGTTTTCTTGGGTGTTAAATTGATGGATTGCGCACTCGCATGATAACCTCACATGTTAGGGAGATAGATTTAAAATAAACCCAAATCGCTTGTCAAACATTTTTCAAAATAAAAAGAAAGGTACCGAAAGGGCGTTAGAGAATTCTAGCGTAACCAAGTCCCCGTACCCAAATCTGGTTCGTAGGAGTAAAATAATTCTCCCGTTATTTTACTTGGGTTTCTAATCGACCCACCAAAAATAGATTAGTGGCGACTCCTAATGAAAAATTTGCATGTTAAGAATTTGAACCTAAAGTCGCGAATTGGTATGGGCTTGGGAGAGCCCGAGTTAAGTCTAGGCTTAACAATCCATTAGCCAAACCCTAGGTGGTTTAAACCCGAAAAAATTGGTCGCGACAGCTGCTAATGTCATGTTCCACACAATTGCTAAGGGAGTATGGGATGATCTTATGAAGAGTTACTCACAAGGCAAAAATATGTCTAAAGTTTATGAACTATATGAGAAGATCTTTAATTTTAAATAGGGAGATAAGTCTCTTGGAGAGTATTATAGTGCTTTGAAAGGTATGTGGGTAGAACTCAATCTTTATCAGCCCATCATTACTGATCTTGAGAGACGTAAGATACAACAAGCTGAATTTCAAGTGGCCAAGTTTTTATCTGGCTTAAATGTCGACTTACAACCTATGAAGAGTTAGCTTCTTGTTGGAGAGAAAGTTCTTTCTATGAATGAAGCATTTTGTCGAATTCAGCGCATTGTCCCTCCGTCTTCTACGTCATTTAAAGACAATTCAGCATTTGTGGCTAGTAGTGGAGGTCGTAGTCGTGGTGGTGGACGTAGTGGACAAAGTTCTGATTGAGATAACCATTAGTGTATATACTGCGGCAAATACGGTCATATTGTTGACACTTGTTGGGCCAAGTATGGCAAGCTCGAGTGGGCTCAACGATTAGTGACTGCAAATACTATAGTGTCTGAAGGGAGTGCTAGAAATGTGTTTTACAGTGACATGAACCCATCTATCCCACCTCAGGGTAGTTCTTTTGAGTCTATGGCTCAAGATGATATGGTTGCACAACTCATCAAGCGTGTCCAACAACTAGAGGCTTCCAATTTCACATCCACTGCCACTCTTGCACATACAGGTAACATGGCCTCTTTCTCTACTTTGTCTCCTAATACCTCTTGGGTCATTGACTTGGGAACTTCTAGTAATATGGCGGGTAAGCGAGAACTATTTTCTTCCCACATAACTCTAGTCTTTCATCAGAAGTTATTTTAGCTAATGGTTCCTCGACTCAAGTGGTTGGATTATGGATTGTTTCATTTACATCTTCCTTATCTTTGTTCTCTGTTTTACATGTTCCCCAACTTCCTTTAAATTTGTTTTCTGTTAGTTAGTTAACTAAATCTCTTAGTTGTTCAGTTACATTTTATCCATCTTATTGCGTTTTTTAGGACCTTCAAACAAAGAAGATGATTGGTGGAGGGCATGAACGTGATGGACTCTACTATCTAAATGGTGTCTCCACTGCTAACGCCAATGGTCTAGCTACTAGTTCTATTAACCCCCTATTATGGCATTCTCATTTAGGGCATTTATCTTTATTTAAGTTACAAAAAATAATGCTCGAGTGTAAATCAATTTCTACTCTTGAGTGTGAGACTTGTGATCTTGGGAAACATCATCGTAGTTCTTTTCCTAGTCGTAATGATTCTCATGCATCTACTTTACTTGAACTTGTTCATTCAGACATCTGGGGACCTTCCCGTATTGCTAGTAAAAATGGTTTTAAGTACTTTGTTACTTTTGTAGATGATTATTCTCGTTTAATATGGCTCTATATGCTTCATGACCGTTTTGAATTTTTACGTGTTTTCCAATTATTTCATCGTGAGGTTACTAATTAGTTTAATACATTCCTTAAAATTTTGCGAACATATAATTCTCTAGAATATACATAGAAATCAATTTCTTTGTTTTGTTCTAATCTTGGCATTATACATCAAACAAGTTGTACTTATACCCTTCAGCAGAATGGTGTGGCCGAGAGAAAGTACTGTCACCTTCTAGAAGTTGCTCGTTCACTCATATTTTATATGCATGTGCCAAAATCATTTTGGAGTGATGCTGTCCATACTGCATGTTATCTCATAAATCGCATGCCTTCCAGTATCCTCAATCATCAGTCACCAATCAGTGTTATATTTCCTAACAAGCCGTTATTCTCTCTTACCCCGCACGTCTTTGAGTGTGTCTGTTTTGTTCATAACCTATGTTCCGGTTTCGATAAACTATCTCCTCACACCACTAAATGTATTTTTCTCGAGTATTCACATATACAAAATGGATATTGGTGTTATGATCCTACAACTTGTACCCAATATGTTAGTGTTGATGTCACTTTTTTCGATGGCACACCATACTATTCTATTGAGGGTAAAGAGTTTTCAACTGACATTGTAGCTGATCCTTCTATCCCACAACCTATCCCCCCAGATTCTGTTAATCCTTCTCCAGTAGGTGTATCAGCGGCAAAAGTAGTCTACGGCACCACCAGTCTCCAGCTCTTCCATGCCCTCCGTTCAATCTTCCTCATTGTCTACTGGTCCAGACGATCTTCCGATTGCCCTTCGCAAAGGTACTCGGTCTTGCACACAAAAATCCTCTTTGGCTTACCCTATTGAGTGTTATGTGTCTCTCTCACATCTTCCTTCTCCATTACATGACTTTGCTCTATCATTACAAACTCACACGATTCCTACTTCTACTACTGAGGCTTTGTCTCGCCTTGAGTGGAGGAAAGCTATGGATGTGGAAATGGAAGCTCTGGTGTCTCGCCAAATGTGGTCATTAGTTGATCTTCCTCTTGGGAAAGATGTGGTGATGTGTCATTGGGTGTACACTATCAAGTACAATATGGATGGCTCAATTGAGCATCTTAAAGCTCGGCTCGTTGCTAAAGGTTTTACTCAAACTTATGGAGTGGATTATTTTGAGACTTTTTCTCTTGTGGCACGTCTCAATTTTGTTTGTGTTGTTATTTCTCTTGCTGTGAATTTCGATTGGCCATTTTATCAATTGGATGTCAAGAATGCTTTTCTTTATGGCAATTTATCTAAAGAAGTATATATGGAGCAACCTCCTGGGTATGTTGCTCAGGAGGAGAATCTTAGTAAAATATGTCGGCTATATAAGGCTATTTATGGGTTGAAACGGTCTCCAAGAGCATGGTTTGACAAATTTAGTTTAGTGATTTCCAGATGTGGTTTCCACCAATGTTATTCTGGTCATTTTGTTTTTGTTCACAAGAAGGAATTGGGGGTGGTCATTCTTGTGGTATATGTGGATGATATAATTGTCTCTGGTAGTGATATGACTGGCATTTCTGAGGTTAAGTCCTTTCTTTAGCAACAATTTCAGATTAAAGACTTGTGAACTCTTAGGTATTTTCTGGGTATTGAAGTTTTACAAAGTAAAAAAGGTATTAATTTGTCTCACCGAAAGTATGTTCTTGATCTTTTGTTTGAGATTGGTACACTAGCTTCCAAGCCAGTTGATACTCCTATCAATCCAAATCAAAAGTTTGGAGTTGATGATGGAAATGAAATTGAAGACAAGCATCAATATCAACGTCTAGTTAGGAAACTAATTATCTTACTGTTACACTTCCTGATATTTCTTTTGCTATTGGTGTGGTGAGTTAGTTTATGGAGTCACCTAAGAAGGCTCATTGGGATGCTGTTTGTCGCATTCTTCGATATCTTAAAAGCTCTCCTGTTAAGGGGCTAATTTATAAACCTAATGGTTTTTCCACTCTGGTTCGCTATTCTAATGTTGATTGGGCTGGGTCAACATATGATTGACGACGGTCTACAACTGGGTATTGCACCTTTAGTGGTGGTAATTTGGTCACGTGGAGAAGCAAGAAACAGACTACCATTGTTAGGTCTAGTGAGGAGGTTGAATATCGTGCTATTACACATACTATGGCTGAATTGTTGTGGTTGAAATCTCTTTTCCAGGAGTTTGGATTTTCTATTAATCAACCTATTGATATGATGTGTGATAATCAAGCAGCTATTTATATTGCTAGGGAATCCTGTTTTTCAAGAGCAAACTAAGCATATAGAAGTTGATTGTCATTTTGTTCGTGATGCTGTGAAGCAGAAGTTGGTCGCTACTCCTTATGTTGCCTCTAGATATCAATTTGCTAATATGTTCACCAAAGCATTATTTCGTCCTGCTTTTATTGCTGGTTGTTCCAACTTGGGCATGGGTGACCTATATGTTCCAGCTTGAGGGGGAGTGTTAAAGTTACTTCAATTGAGTTATTTTTTTTTCAGAGTTTTATTTCTTTTTTACTTACATAAGGGTATTATGATCATATACAATTTATATTTAACATAAACACAATGGGTGTAGGGTTTTTGTTACTACAGAAATCGACAACCCCCTCTTTGTTTCTTTGTTTTACGTTCTCCTTCTCCTCTTCTTCCTCTCTATTCCTTCTCTCTTCCTTCTTTCTCTCTTGCTATTTGCTGCGGGTTCTCTAATCAGCTTTGTGACACAAATCAAACCAATTAAGTGTCCTATCTACGATGGATGTAAATTTTACTAGCCTGTACATGCATCCTTGTGGTATGATCTTCTCAGAAGGTCTTAGAAAATCATTTTTTTTTTTGTGTATGGGGCGGAAAATGAAATTTTGCAATCTATGTTGTCTCCAACTATAAAATTGATTGGTATTGGTGGGTGACAATCATTTTTCATTCTATCCTCTTGATTATTTCTCAATTCTCTGCATGATTGAGAATCTTACCAAATATATAACGAAGGCTTAACTGGGCTTCCACAATAGAACATAAACAAGCAACAGCTATTGCATTGTGGATTTTGAATACCATAGATGTTAAGACATGGAGTATTCACAATCGATGAAACACAGTTGACTGCATCACGTTGGAAAAATGAGTTTTGAATGACATGTTTCCTTTTGATTACTCTTTGTCAACTAGAAGAAGCATCTTCCAATAGCCTACAATCTCTTGACCCAAAGCCAAAATAAGACAGCACTCAAACAAATGTCAACTTTCTATCAACACGATTGGCGAGCAAAGTTTCCAATTCAATCAAACCATCTCTAACATGCACAATAAAAAAGAGGGCTTTACTAGCATAATGGTCTCTGGGGTACTGTGAAAATGATAGTATGTTATGAGCAACAAATTCTTGAAGAAATCGATCCCATAACAATTTATAATTATTTATGATTTGATTTTTGTGGTTCAAAATAAATTGTTATTCTTATAGTAGATTAAATACCGTCACACAATCATTTTTCTAAAAAAGAATTGTTTGTTTTCATAATACTGAAGGCTTAGAAACTAATCCCCCTGCTCACACCAGCAATCAACAAAAATGAAAAATATTGTTGTGATGTCTTTTTCTAATATGAGTACATTGCTGTGATTTCATCGTACCTCTAGTATAGTTTTCATGAACGGGTCATGCCAAGTCCGACAAGCTTAGCTATGTTTGATACAAACGAGTCATGTCATGGACAAATTCAGTTAGTATGAATGCAATTAGGATTAGGAAATCGACAAATCATTATGCAACTAAGTCCCAGCTAAACAGAACAGAAGTAAATGCTGGACTATCTGAAGCAGTTTGAAGATACGTTTAAGGGCGAGTACCAAAAATTCGGAGAGAACATCTTATGCAGCGGAGCAGCCTTTGGTCCTCAAGAAAATGGATTCGAAGAGGAAGATGGTTGGATAATCACTTTCGTTCGCGACGATTTCACTGACATCTCCCCAGTAGGTGAATAATCGCGACAACTATTTCTTTCGATGGTTTTCTCATGTATCTTGAAATTCGAATACTTGCTACTTAATTGCAGGTGCATATAGTTGACGCCCAGAACTTTGGTGGCGAGCCAGCCGGGAAAAATAAGGCTTTCCCCTCGAGTTGCGTACGGTTTCCATGGAACTTTCATTTGTCAAACACTATCGAATACCATCGTTATTTTCACCATAGCTTCAGTTATGAGATAATCCAATTTGAGCTATGTTCTATAAAAAAGTCGAAAATGTCAATCTTGCAGGTCGGTATAGGCATTCTTGTATATTGAAAAATCTGTTATGATTTCAGAAATTCCTTCGGTTTTCTTTTGGCGTCGAGTAGAGTCCTCGTTAATGTTTAAGCTACAAAATTTAGGGATATTTGCAAAAAGGAAAGTCAACTTTGTTCTTAATACCAAGAGATTGGCGCAATGCAAGTCCCAAAACTTAAGACAAAAGTGCAGTTGAGTCTAAAACTTATAAAAAATGTAATCGAGTGTTAAAATTTATCAAATTAGTACAATCAAGTGCTATTATTCACTCTGTCCAATTAGACTAATGGAAAATGCTGATGGGTCCTTTTTTTTTTTCTTTCTAATTTATATTGTTTGCCTCCTACGTGACATTAACCTTACTGAAACATGAGATATAAGACTAAACCAACATAGTTTTGGCCAAAATCCTAACTTTTTTTTACCCAAAATGTTAATCAAATTAGATTAAAAAAAAAGAAGTTATTTTTTAAAAAAAATAAAAAATAAAAAATAAAAAAGGCAAAGGGCAAGGACGGTCCTTGCGATTGCTGCCCCACCATTGCTGAAAAGCATTGAAGGAGGCTCAACCGAGACTGGCAAGAGTTGTCAATGCCTCGGTGAAGGCTAGTGACCCTCACCAACCGTAGGTCAGGGCCTAACGACCTTGGCCTATCTGGGTTGGGGGCTTTGGGCAGGGCTATAATTACAGTTATTTTTCCTTGAAACTTCGGTTACGATGGATGACATACCATATCTGTTAAGGCCATCTCAATTGCAATCTAAGGGTAGTATGAGGTATATGTGGACCTTCGATGATGACTACATAGGGAAAGTGTGGTCTTATTTCGTTAAAGAGAAGAGTAAGGTGTTTGGTCAATACAGAGATTGAGGGGCAATGATCGAAAAACAAATAGGAAAGAAGATCAAGTGACCGACATAGGTTTAGATTTTAAATTCGCAGACTTTAATTTGTTATGCATAGAGAATGTCTAGTAAG
The DNA here is from genome assembly GCA_014182575.1 of Eucalyptus decipiens. Lineage (NCBI taxonomy): Eukaryota > Viridiplantae > Streptophyta > Magnoliopsida > Myrtales > Myrtaceae > Eucalyptus > Eucalyptus decipiens. The sequence continues at coordinate 45,967,261 of CM024611.1, read as the reverse complement.
ACACTACACTATAGCTGAGTTACCACAACAAGGAGTCACTGAATAGAAAAATATAACTACATTGGAGGTCGCTCGCTCATTACCCTGCATTATTGGAATAGATGAAGATTTCTAGGTTGATGCAGCTCATACGTCTAAAGATGAGTGTGAGGGTTGGTCTAGGTTTTACTTGAAATTTAGAACACACCCTATCGGAATTGATTCTCTATTTTTTAGAACTTGAAACCTACCTTGTATACTTTGGAACATGGAACCCCTACCTTATTAAATTGGTTAATTTCTTCTTCTTTCTTTTTTGTTGGTTTTTCTTTGTTTCATTTTTAGCTAAGTAAAATGAGAGTGAACACAACAACAAAATCTCCATTTGTCAATAGTATTAAAATATGAAAATAATAAATTATACTTTCATCTAACAATTTAAGCTTTTAGAATAGTTGACAGTGATCTGACCAAAATTTTACATGAATAAGAGTTAGAGGTTCTAGGTTCAAATCTTTCTAGGTCCTCTTTACCTCCCCAATTAAATTTTCATGCTTAGTACTAAGCAAAAAGACCAGACTAAACGTGAGGGAGAGTATAGAATATTTAAATAGTAAATCACCTTTTCATTTAACAACTTAAGTTTTTAGAACAATTAATAATGGTCTCACAAAATTTTACAAATAGCAACAATCCACCCTAACATAAAATTTTAATTATAGAACTTCAGTTCTCAATTATCCATGAAAAATTGCTCTAAGTTCTAACCACCTGAAATCAAGTAGGTTCTTCCACTCTCAAGAAGTGCATAAACCAAATCCACCTCATTAACTGGTATATAACACAACAACGACAAAATAAACCAAGTAGATTCTTCCATTCTTAAGAGTATCTATGACACGATTCCTGCTCCAGATCACGATCAGAGTACCAAAAGAATATATAGTGATTTGGGAATCAATATGCTCTACAAAACCAAAGCTATAACAGCTGATTCAGCCGAATACTTTTGAGCTTGTGGTTTGGTAGCTAGCAAGCCAGGTGCAACAAACACGTCCATCCAAAAACGTGCATACTGGCCACTAGAAAATCACACCTGATGTTTCTAGATCATGAACAAAAAGTGCCTAGGTTCACGATAAAGTTGTCTTTGATATCATTTATGTAAGAGTTTTCCTAATGTGGATTAAATTAATTAATATTGTAATTTACTGTTTTTACGGTTACCGTAAAATAGGGTTGGTCTAAGGTGAGATAAAATGTTTCTTAATTAGTCTAATATGGGCTGGCTAGTGTGGGTCGAGTTGAGCCTGGCCCGTAATGAAAGGGACTGGCTGGAAACTCTATAAAAGTGCTCAAGTCTCTCCTCTAACCTGAATTCTCACCTGTATCCTCATCTAAGGGGCGTTTACCTAACGGTACATGTGAGGGGGCTGCCTCATTGAGCCAGTAATACGGAGGGCAATAGATGAGAAGGACTTGTGTGTGGAACATTGTGTTTCCGCTTCCGCTTCAAGAACAATGGATCTCAAAACAAGTGCGTTAATCTTTTTACTCAATTATGCATGTTCTTGTTCTAGTTATGGAGATCTTGGGATTACGCAATTTGCATCCAACATGTGGTATTAGAGCCTCCATAACCTTAGAACTTGAATGCAATTGATTTTACCCTAATTTGTACGGATTAGCCCTAATTAGTATGGATCTTGCCATAATTTGTGATTTTCGAGATTTTTTGTTCAATAAAAATTAAATTAAATCACAAATTTGGATTGGGGGAGACAAGACAAGCAAGAGGGTTGGCGGTGCGTCGCCGGGGGATGCTGCACGCACCCCCACGTGCGGCCACGCGCCGCCTGGGCGTCGAACGCGCACCGCGCGTGAGCTCCACGCGCTGCGCACTCAGGTGGTGTGTGTGAGTGCGTGGAGCCTCCGTTTGGTGTGTGGCTGGTGGCGTTGGACTCGTATGATGATTTCCTATCTCGTGGTATATTTATTTTATATGTTTGATGGTTTTATTGATGTGAAATTGCATATGAAACCCTAAATACGTGTATTTTAAATGAATTTTTGCATATTTTTCCTTGTAGTTTTCTGTGATTTTGGAAATACAAATGTTGGATTATAGGTATATTATCATATAATCATTATAAATGTGTGATTCATCAATAAAAATCAAACTTTATTGTGAACTGAAGCTGACTTAACGAGATACAACCATTATGGAATAGTAATTGAGCTGATGAGAAACCGTAAATGTTATGAAATTTTTGTTGCTCAAGCATACTCGTTGACACGCTGGTAATTTTTGAATGATAGACGTCTTAAGAACTTGTGACCAAACTGATTGTACTGATTAACATATCTGCTGTATGTGGGTAATGCATGTCAATTAAGTTACTGCATATTGTACACAAACTCATCTGGTCACTTGTTAATGTCTATCAAGTTGAATATTTTTATGGTTAAGGAGTATGACAATATTTACGCATAACAATAGTATCTACTATTAAATTTTAGATATTTGATTCTTTGGTTTGACTCAATTAATAGGTCACTGGTTGATTACAATTATAATTTGTTACTTGAAAATTGGCTAATAAATCAGCTATTGGTCTTGGAGTTATGTTTTGCCTTATGAAACTCATGAGCAATAGTTGATCAGCTATCAAGCTTGTCAATCTGGAGTACCCTGTATTGCTATTGATATTAACTTGTGAGGGATCCTTTGGATCGACATTCTTTTAATGTTGTTCTAGTAATAAAAAAAGGGGTGCACAAGAGATGCTTACTTCTATGTTATGAGGATTTTCTTGTGTTGCTGTGATTGGTGATCTCATTGGAATCTGTCTTTCAGATTCGCTATATATATGTGTATGATTAATTTTTATTAATGGATAAAGCAATGTAATTAGCATGATATGTGATTTTAGTGATAATCTGCCTCTATCACTAAAGTTATTTCACATGTATATGATGTATGTGAGTAGTAAAGTTTATATCTCTGATATGAGAGAGTTTCAAGGATTCAATTGAGTAGTGACCGCCAAAGTGGCACGCTTGATTGGGTTTGAGAAATTTCGGTCTCGTATGCTGATTGGGATGTCTCCTGATCTAATGCGTAGTCATACTACCAAAGGAGGTGATTGTATATTAGTTCATGGAGGGATACATGATAGTATGGTGGATGAGTGACTGATTCTAGTGATTCATATGCCCAAAGGTAATGAATTCACGAAGAATTAGAATATATTCTCATAATCGCTATTGTGTGGGGAGTGTACAACTGCATGTCATGTATTCTGCCCAAAGGTGATTATATGATTATGCGTGTAACTCTCTGGATGTGTACTTGTACGTCAAGTTACATAGTACTCACATGATGCTAATTATATATATTGCTTGGTTTTTAGTCACATTTTTTGTAATTAATAACTTCATTATTATTGAGATTTTTACTGCTTCAAATTTTAAGTTGTGGACATATGATTTGTTACTTGAGAAAAGAGCAATTGAATTTTACTTACTGTCCATAAAGCGTTCCATTCTAGAACACTTGAAGAAAGGTTTACCCGCGGACTACACTACTATAAAATGATGGAAGCCTTAGTTGCTTAAAATTATGTCTTGTTTGATATTGAAATTAGGACACATCTGCAAAGATTGTGTTTAAGTCCTAATGACATATACATCTCGTATATGGTTAAAAGATTGTTTCTGAAAGTTTTCTTTTTAAGGAAAATGACCGAGATAAATGTCTTAAAAGGTTGTTAGGCTTAATAGTGGCCGTGAGTATTTTGGCAAGTATGACAATGCAAAGTAGCTTAAAGGGTCATTTGTTAAATACTTGATAGATTCTGGGGTGGTAACTTATTACTATGCTTGAAAATCCTAACAAAAGATTTGGCCGAAATGCATAATTGCACAATTATTTACATGGTAATTGAGTATAATTAGTAAGACTAATTTATTCGGTCTTTTATGAAATAGTATTTTGAAAACAACCTTTTCACACGCAAAACGTGTTTCTTATCAAAGTTATTTTATAAACTTCTTTTGACTTATGAACTAGATGTAAATTACTTAACTTTATTAAAATTAAGAGGTAGTTATCTAATCCAATATTAGATGTGTTGGAATTTAGATTCACTCGGAATAATTTTGTATCTTACCTAGATTGTTCAAAAGGGTATTGATTTTAAGACCCTAAAGAAGATACAATAATTATGGTATCACATACTATAAAGTTTCTACAGTTTGACGAGGATAGCTGCTCTCAGACTATTAAGGATAATAGTACGATGGAAAATCACTGTGTCTTTGTCTTTGCCCAAATAGATAATTGTGATACAGACAATTGTGGAATCTCCTATACCGTAGACTAAACTTGTTGAGGTTTAAGTTACTATTCTTGATATAGTTATGATGAAATTTTTTCAAACCTCTAAAGTATAAAATGAAGTGGTGGTAACTTTTTTTTTTGGTCAAAAATAAGACTTACTTTCATTTAAAACACGTATTACAAGTAGACAGTAAATAGACTTCAGAACATAAAATATTCAGAAGGGGTTGAGGTGGCACATTTAACCAATTTGTGGGTAAAGTCTTACGGCGATGCGCTTTGGCGGTCCAATCAGTTGCGTGGTTTGCGTCCCGGGAGTAGTAGGCGAGAGTTACAAATGACATCTGTTGAAGGAGCTCTCTGATTTCAGTCACTAAATGCATAATGGCCCAAGGTGCATCAGCCCGGCCCAAACTGGCCTCCACGAGTGCATAATTGTCACACTGTACTTCCCAGCTTCTGTCTTCGAACTGAACAGCCCCCACTTGACTTCCTCTTCGTTGGTTCAGAGAGTTCAACGCGTGCAGGAGTGCTAGGGTTTCGGAGTGCAGAGGAGAGGCCGCCCGAATTTCAGCTAGAAATCCGTCAATCAATAATCCACTCGAGTCTCGGATGAGCCTGGCGACTGAGCTTAGTTCTTCTCCTTCCTTCCATGAGCAGTCTACATTCAGCTTGAAGCTGGTGCTGTTCGAAGCCGTCCAGTGCTCTGTTGTGGCTGACTTGCTGGATTTCTGCTGAACTTTCTTCCGGTTCCATCTGAGGAAGGCTCGGGTCTGTGTGTGGGCAAGATCTACAATTGATTCAGCCTTGGGAGCTCGAGATCTGAAGACATAGTCGTTTCTGAGTTTCCATATAAACCAGATCGTGCTTGCCACCAGATCTGCCGAAGGTACCTCTGTTTTTGCATTCAAGAACTCAGCAAACCACTTGTCTATGCGTGTCACTGAACTTGTTTTGTCATTTAGGTTAAGGCGCGGGTCCAGCCATATTTTCCTTGTCTTTTTGCACAAGAAGAAAAGGTGTTCTGCTGTTTCTGGGTGGTGGAGACAGAGTGGACACAGGGGATCAGGTAATATACGCCTTCTGTAGAGGTTTTCCTTGGTAGGGAGTGCATTTTGGCATATGCTCCAGAGAAAGAATTTTATTTTGGGGGGGATTGGCATGTCCCATAGTTTAATCCAGAGGGATCTAGGTGGCTGATATGAGGTTGTTGCACTATTGGGGTCGGGATGATTGGTTGTTGAGCGCACTCTGTTATAGCCGCTTTTAACTGTGTACGTTCCTGAATGATTCCCTGTCCAGATGAGTTTATCTGGTTGTGATTGAGCACTGAGTGGAGTTGCAAGAATTTCTCGAGCAATTTGTTCATCAAATAGAGTTTGAACTTTATACTCCTCCCATAGTCTTCTTTCTGCGCTCATTAGTTCAGCTACTACCTCAGGATCATCCTTGTTTTTCGGTCCACCTATCACGCCTCTTGGAAGCCACCTGTCTCTCCATATGTTAATGCTGTGTCCATCTCCCACTATCCATCTCACCTCTGGTTCTAAAGTGTCTCGGCCAATGAGAAGACTGCGCCACCCCCAAGAGGGTCTTTGTCCTATATGAGCTTGCCATAGGTCTCCATTTGGATAGTATATTCCTTTTAGGATTTGGCCCCATAGAGCTGAGGGTGATTGTGAGAGTCTCCAGGCTTGTTTGGCTAACATTGCCTTGTTGAATATAATTAGGTCTTTGAACTCAAGACCCCCTTCGTCTTTCCTGCATTTCAAAATTTCCCATTTCTTCCAATGCATTCCTCTCTTGGACTCATTTTGTTTCCACCAGAAAGCTGCTATTCGTTGTTCTATGGCTTTACAACCGAGATGGGAATTTTGAAAATTGACATAGCATATTGAGGAAGAGCCTGTACCACAGCTTTTATCAATATTTCTTTGCCAGCTTTAGATAATAGCTTTTCTTTCCAACCTTCCAGCTTCATGTTCACCCTCGCTAGAATCCATGAAAACATCTCCTTTTTTGTTTGTCCCCAATCAGATGGAATTCCCAGGTATTTCCCTGTTTTGTCAATAATAGGTACTCGCAACTCATAAGCCATATTACTCTTTAAGGATTCGGGGCAACCCTTGCTGAAAAACACTCATGATTTGTTTAGATTGATAGCTTGACCAGTAGCATAACAATATTGGTTCAGGAGATTTGACAAATTTTGGCATTCTCTCACTGTCCCATCCATAAAAATTATTGCATCATCATCAAATAAGAGGTGAGACAATGTAGGACAATACATGTTTAGTTTTATTCCTTTGAGGCTCCCATCTTCAATTGTTTTGTGCATCATCCGGGAGAAAACATTAGCCATTAAGATGAATAGGTAGGGCAACAATGGATCTCCTTGTCTTAAGCCCCGTGTGGGTGTAAAAAACCGGGTTTGATCACCATTCACTTTGACACTAAATGTCACCGTAGAAACACATATCATTACCAGCTCAACCCATCTTGCACTAAACTCCATTTGCAACATACTCATTTTTAAGAAGTCCCATTCCACCCTATCATAGGCCTTTTTCATATCCAATTTGAGAACCGCTTGGAACTTCTTCTTTCTTTCTCTAATTCTCAGCTGGTGTAACACTTCTTGAACTATAAAAATGTTATCTTGTATTTGTCTTCCTTTAACAAAGGCACTTTGTTCATTGGTTATTATCTCATCAAGCCATGGTTTCAATCTGTTTGCTAAGACCTTTGAGATGATTTTGTAGCTGAAGTTGCATAGACTAATTGGCCTGAACTGACAAATACTTTCTGGGGTTTTGACTTTGGGAATGAGGGTCATGTAAGTCTTATTAAGATGGGGATCGAACTCACCTGATTCAAAGAAGTTTCTGACCATATTCAGCACATCTATCTTGATTTCCTCCCAATAATGTTGGTAAAATTGTCCATTCAGACCATATGGGCCCGGAGCTTTTAATGATCCCAGCTGAAAAACTGCTTCATTTACCTCTTCCATAGAGATTGGGGTCGAGGAGGCTCTCATTCATTTGTACATTAATGACCGTTGGACACATTTCTAGAATAGGCTGAAACTCTCTGGGACCCTCCGATTCATATAAGGAGCAGTAGAACTCTTCAATGTGCTGTTTCAATGTTGTTTGGTCCCTACACCAAGTGTCTTCATTAAGGCGCAGCATAGAGATTCCGTTTCGTTGTCTTCGTTGGACCGTGGTGGCGTGGAAGTATTTTGAGTTCCTATCTCCCCAATGCAGCCAATTTATACGAGACCTCATACCCCAATACATCTCCTCCCGATGCCAAAGTCGCTCAATATTTTCTTTGATTTCTTGGCATTCCTCTTTGCTGGAAAATTCAGTGTTCCCATTGGTGATATCCATGAGTTTCTTTTTGAGACTTCTAATTTGGAGAGAGGCATTAGAGAATTTAGTTTTACTCCATGCTGTCAATTCCTTTGTTACATGTTGTATTTTCTGAGCAAAGTTCGTTTGATAGTGCTGGTCACCTTCCCAACAGCGTTTAATAATCTCCCCACACTCTTCTTCCTCCATCCAATAGGCTTCAAATTTAAATTGCTTTCTTCTTTTCTCTCTAACAGGATGTAAAGACAATAAAAGTGGGCTGTGGTCTGAGCCAACTGCTGGGAGAGCCACCACTTCAGCATTTGGGAAGGTAATTCTCCATTCCATTGTGCATAATGCTCTATCTAGCCTCTTTTTCACTAAATTTTCACCATCTCTATTATTTGCCCAAGTGAAAGCACACCCTTTTGTATCAATATCCATTAAAGAGCAATCATTCATTAATTCCCGAAAGGCTGCAATTCGATGTTGATCCGCTTCCCTCTTCCCTACCTTCTCCCAACTATATAGGATTTCATTAAAGTCCCCCACACAAAGCCATGGATGATGGTTGTCGGAGTGCATCTCCCGTAATTTTTGCCATAATAAAAGTCTCTCTGAAAGAGTTGTGGGAGCATGTATGAAGGTAACTTCCATGATATGGCCACTTGAAGGATCCTTGCATTCCACATCTATATATTCTTTCGAACTTGAAATTATTTTAACTTCCGCCTCCTCATTCCACATAAGCACCAAACCACCTGCTATGCCGATTGGTTGCTCTAGAAACATGTGCTGAAATTGTAGCTTTCTTCTAGTCTTTTCTACCACCGTCTCCTTGTTTTTGGTCTCCATCAAGAAGACCAAATTAGACCGTTCTTGAGCTGTTAAAGCTCTAATTTCTTGGACTGTCAGGGGGTTGCCCAGCCCCTGATAGTTTCAGCTTAAGATCTTCATGGCGTCTTGGATGGCTTATTAGGGCTAGCCACCAAAGCCCAGTCTTTCCCCTCCTTGACCAGCTGTACGGGGTCTCTAATATCTCCATATCATCAAGAACGTCAGAGCTGGTGAATTCAACTCTTTTCTGTTTTTTCGCTTGTTGGTACTTCAGCATTTTCTTAACTTCTCCTCCTGTAGATTTTGATGGGCCTTCTAGGTACAGTATTTGTTTTCCACGCCCCTCTTTTACTGCTGTGTTTTTGTCTCTTTCCTCTTTGCCTTCCTTTGATGATGGGCTATCAACCCTTTTTTTGTTCCGAGGGTTTGTATTTGTTTCAGCTTCTATGCCAGTAGCAACTTCCATATTAACTGTCATTAGGGCGTTTCAGGGACTGATTCTTCTTCTTCTTGATTTGGAGCATCCTTACCATAAAATACTCCCCAGTGTGGGCTACAATCTCTTACTTCTGCTTTGAGCCAAGGTCCATACTGACCAACCTTGTTAGCTGCCCAATTTGTTGTTTCATATGGTATCTCCTCGCAATATGATGCGTAGTGCCCGATTCGACCACATGAGTAGCAAAAGTGAGGGAGACGTTCATATTTGAATTCCACCCATAGATTCCTGTTCCCGATCTTCACTAACGCCCCTGTTTTGAGAGGGGCTGAAAGTTCCAGCTCCACTTTGACTTTACCGGTTTTGTAGGGACCAGTTCCTCTAGATTCTAGTTGAATTTCCTTGACTACTCCTACTTTTCCAGCAACTTCAGCAAAGACTTCTTCTATAAGCCATCCCGGGGGTAAACCAACGATACGCACCCAAAAATCTGATTTAGAAAAATCATAGCAGTGTTCTGGGATTTCTGGCTCACATTGCTTTAGCACTAATAGGTTGCTATTAAAGGACCATGGTCCAAACTTCAGAACTCTCTCCTTGTCTTCCTCTGATTCAAATACAAAGGAAAAAAACCCCGGTTCTTTTTGTATAAACACAACATCCTCTACTTTCCACGCCTTCTTCATAGTGGTAGTGAATGCTGGAAAGTTGACATTGGGTTTCGAGTATAGCTTACCGAAGAGAGTATGGCTGCATTCAATTCGTTTGTTGGGAGGGATTTCCTGTTGCACTTCGACCACGTCACCATCTGACCATAAATTGCCTAAACTTTTGCACAGGGCAGCAAGGCGACGTTGGTTCTCATCCTGAAGGTCCATACCGGTAGCAGATTACGAGCTTTTTCAACTAGTTGAGGTTTATGATTTTGGAGAGGAGAAGATTGAAGGGAGCTCTGAAGGTTTTGTGGTAGAATACAAGTCTGTAACTGATTGCTTCAGCACTATGGAGATCTAGCAGAAGGGGGATTAGGGATTGTAGCAACGGAAACGATTTAGGGTTTGCTAGGAGGGGCTTCGAATGGTTTGTGAACAATTGCTTCATCGCCATTGAGGCCCAGCCGAAGGAGGAAATCCATCCGAAGGGGGGTTAGAAGGGGGTTTAGGGTTTGGTAAATGGGTGTTCATGGCGTAAAGGAGGAGCTACATTCGAAGGTGGGTATCCAGGGCAAGTGGAGAGAAAACTACATTTAGAGGACTGGGTTCTTACCGAGAGAGTGTGGATTTGTGGCGAAAACTTCCATAGAATCGAAAGAGGATGTCTCTACCAGCGAGAGGGATTGACTCCGACGAAGCAGAGAGAAGGCGTTGTCTATACTTGTTCATTTGCTCAAAATAAGTGGTGGTAACTTTACTCTAGAGATTTGTTAGAGAAAGACGATCAGTTATTCCATTAAATTATATAGTCTATTTGTGAGAGCATGACTGCAATATCCACTATATGGTTAATGTAGTGGCATATTTATAAATGTCGTTTCTTGTTCTCAATCAAGTATGTGATTAGATGCCATAAAATGCGACATACAATCTATGAAACATCATAGTATTTGGAAACTAACTTACTTGCCTAAATACCATAAGTTCATTAGTTGCAAATTGGCGTACAAAACTAAAAGAATTTCAAAGAAAAATTGTGGAATTTAAAGCCAAATTGCTATATAAACTTTTTACTCTGAAAGATGGGTGGATAGTTAATAGTGAAGAAATAAATATTTCTTTCTACTATTTTTAAAGATTCTTTCAGAATGAATGTGACATTAATAATTTATTTTGATATGGAGTTACGCCAAATAGATACAAAATCTATCTAGTGTAACTAAATGATTTTACAGCAGATTCAAGTAAACTTGTGTATAAACTGAAAAGTTCTAATTCATGACCTTAAGCAAGTTTCCAGATAATATTATTAAAGTTTCATAGTATTGTTATCTTGTTCAATTGGGAACAAAGTAATTCAATATATTGCAAGGTTAGTTGGAGGAAATTTGTTTTTTCTCATACTCTTTGTACATGATATTTTGCTTAGAAGTTTTTTTTTTTTTTGATACCCAGGGAACCCCGTATAGCCGGCAGTCGGCGGGTAAACCCTGGGACGACGCTAGTGGAGGACCCACCACCCCGACGTCGCACTTAAGAAACCGGATGTCCCCGGCCTCCCTTCAACTTGCGTTGAAGGGGCTTGAACCTGGACCTCCCGTTTGGAGGTGCGGAGCCTACCCAACAGAGCCACCACGGCCGGTGGTATATTTTGTTTAGAAGTTGTGACCTTGATACATCTTAAATCCTTTGTACTGAGGTCTGTAAGGATTATTTTTTTCCATATTATATTAGATTTTCTCGGATGACATTTGCTGATTGTATATTGGAAATATTCAATAATACATCATTGCAAGCCAGGAATTGCTCCTGTTATTAAGGGTGATGGATTGAATATATCACATTGTCTTTATTTAGATATTGAGAAAATCTAATTAAGTGGTGTACCTTGTGTCAGTGTACTTAAAAGTATAATGTATACTCGAATTTGCACTAGACTAAATATCGTCTTTGTGACGGGACTTCTAGGAAGATATCAATCAAATCCAGGACGCGATCACTGGATTGCTGCTAAGAAGATTTTAAGGTACTTAAATAAAACAAGATATTATATGCTAATTTACAGACATGTTCAATTATTACAGCTAGTAGGTTATTCAGATATAAACTTTGCTGGCTGTTAGGATGACATAAAATCAATAACGGAATACATATTTATGTTAGCAGGAAGTGCAATAAATAAAGTTCTATGTCATCTTCTACTATGTAAGCAGTGTTAGTAACATTCTTTTAGGCTCCAGAATCTCATAAAGAAGTTAATCGTTTTAACTTTATGAATAGACCCATACGGTTGTATTCAGATAACAAATTTGTAGTATTATTTATTTACTACAGAGGTCTCAAGGGGTCTAAATATATGGTGGTCAAATTATTTTACCAAAAGCAAACGGTACAGAAAAGTGACGTTTTAATATAATATATATTTCACAGATGATGTGATTGCGGATCTACTAACTAAAGGCCTACGCCTGTGTGTATTTGAGTGACATATCGTTAGCATGGGCCTAGGAGCATTATGAGATACTGTTGTTTAGTGGGAGCTATTTTGGCTTTACTCTGATAAAGTTCACATCTGTGGTTTGTTACATTTGGTAACGGTTTGATATGTATCAACTTTTGCATTCAATAAAATAATTTTGAATGTGTTGTTATCATGTTGAATACATATTGATAAAGTCTCAAGGTATTACTTAAACCTCGAGTGAAGGCTAGGGGCATCCGGTTATTAGTCTTGTACATATGTCTTGTGATACATAAAGAAATGTTAACCATAAGGATAAGACATATATGGGTTCATTGGAACCATAATGTCATTCTCTTGTGGCACAAGCTTTTGTGTTGCCTAAGGTAAGAGAATTGTGACTGACAAATGGAATCTCTCTATGAGAGATGTTATTCATTTGACACACTACCATATTGAATCCATATCAATAAAGTTGAGAGCACTCGTGACCATGGAATGCTCTGTGTGTATACATGCAGTTACCGCCATGATTCGGTGTTTAAGACTTTATGGGATAGGATTGACTATTAAGAATTATCTCGGACCAAATGTGCGCACATACGACGATTTCAATTAATATAGTTCAAGTGGGAGAATGTAAGAGTTTTCCTAATGTGGACTAAATTAATTGATATTGTAATTTACTATTTTTACGGTTATCGTAAAATAGGGTTGGTCGAAGGTGATATAGAAGGTTTTTTAATTAGTCTAATATGTGCTGGATAGTGTGGGCCGAGTTGAGCCTGGCCCGTAATGAGAGGGAATGGCTGGAAACTCTATAAATAGTGCTCAAGTCTCTCCTCTAACCCGAATTCTCACCTGTATCCTCACCTAAGGGGCGTTTACCTAACGGTACATGTGAGGGGGCCGCCTTATTGAGCGAGCCAGTGATATGGAGGGCAATAGAGGAGAAGGACCTGCGAGTGGAACATTGTGTTTTCGCTTCTGCTTCAAGAACACTGGATCCAAAAACAAGTGCGTTAATCTTTCTACTCAATTATGCATGTTCTTGTTATAGTTATGGAGATCTTGGGATTATGCAATTTGCGTCCAACAATATGCACAAATGAAGAACAACCATTCTTACGAATCCATTCATAGAATTAATTATGCCTTCAATTGCCTCTCCCGCTGTCTTGAATCCCAACTCAACGCTCTTCCAATAACAATTCCCACCCTTCCCGATTCCTGGTCCCGTTTCGGGTTTTACTCAGAAACTGGGAATTGAACCGCACAATACCAGTTCTGCTTTCTTTGGGACGAGGAGATGGACCAGTAATCGTGGGAATCTACTAGATTCTACCTTGAACTCATGCTTACTTCTACATATGACCTATTATTCAGGAAACAGATCACTCTTACATGCAATTGAATGTAGACGTCCTAAATAGACGTGGTCAAATGAACTTGTTGATTACACTGGACAGAGCATGTTCAATTTCCTCGCTTATGCTCATGTGAGTGAAGGTATGTTGGAGAAAAGGAGGAGGAGGTGGTGCATTTTTGTGGGCTATGCAAAAGAGGTGAAGGGGATTCATGCTACGGTGCCCTGAGAAGAATTCACTAGTTTTAAATTCAGCAAGGACGTCGTCACCTTTGACAGCTCTGCTTTGGTTGTCTAGTTTTGTCTACGCTTCTGCCATTTTGCGTATGATATCGACATCATCAAACAAATATGTAGCCCAGGAGAGAATATTAAGAGGATATTTCTTAGTACAAACAAGCATATCACGAATAACGATGGGTTTGCCATACAGATAAGTGCAATATAGAATTCTATTTCCTCTTCTCTTTTTGTGAGAATATATATATATAAGGGAACAAAAGCATGCAAACAAGGGAACAAACAAGAGGAAGAAGGGGGAAAAGATGGCTTACTCCTCTTTCGCTTTGCATGTGAATGCATCCGCCTGCAGGCATTCTATCTCTCCCAACGTCGAACGCCTCAGAACCTCCATTAGTTCTCTAGCCCTAAAGGTACGTACGTGAAGCCACATTACATAGTTTCTGTAACTGCGCTGCAGCAAGAACTGAGGTCTGTTTCGTTTTAAACATGTAAATCTTGTTGCTCTCGACGTTAATATTCAAAAATTTCATCCTATGTAAATTGAGTCTGTGATCAGGCGAATTAAAGTTTAAAATTCATTCAAAGCTTGAAGCTCTAACTCGGACGGAGATATCATCTGTTCTGACTGAATGATGCAAATCTGTGAGCAGCGATTGTCAAAATATTTGCAGCAAGCCTCTCTTTGAGTTGAATTTCCGAGCATAATCAAAAACTCATGCTTGAATGCATTGGACGCATTTGTAAGTTCGGTTTTTGAAGTTCATGGACCAACCACTGCTCCCATCTCAGGTAAAACTCATCAAGACTGGCTTTTAAGACAATATTCACAACACGGTGAAGTTCATATATCGAAGATCCTGTGAGACGCTAATTGTGCAGAGAAATTTTGCTCCAGTTAGTGAATTAGGAGAAGCCATTAACGTCAACAGCATCGAAGGGGAAATCCCGGATGATTTTCCGGCGGGTGTTTACATTAGAAACGGTAATGATATGCACTATGCCAAATGTGTGTCTCGTAGCCAGTGTTTTATCTCAACCTTTTTCACACAAGAGCCAGACATTCACATGATAGGCCTATATAAAATATTGCGAGTGCTTTGCTTTGGGTTGTTGTAATTGTTAAACGAGGTGCAAGTGCGCGAAACCATCGTACAACAATGCAATATGCAAAACAAGATTGCCTAATCATACAAATTAGACCATGACCTTGGACAATGAAAAAATAGCAAAATAACACTTGTTCTTCGGCCGTATTTATTGGAAATTCCTACCCTATTATTATATGAGACAAGGATGTATGTACTGATTGTGAAAGGAAGAATATGATTTGGTTTATGACTAATTTAAACATGTCTGGTTTTCATTGATGCTTTCCATAATAATGAAATTTCAATTAGCCAGCAACGTAATTTCATTTTCTGCTTTTTACTGATCGCAGGGCCAAATCCTCTCTCTGGGGGGCTAAAATCGACCAAATCCATATTTGGACGGTCAAGTCACACTTGGATCGAAGGAGAAGGGATGCTACATGCCATCTACATCGACAAAGATAGTGATGGGAGATGGATTGTCCGATATAACAACAGACATGTTGAAACCAAGACATACAAGCAAGAAAAACAAAGGAACAAGCCATCCCTTTTACCTGACATAGAGGGTGATCCGCCGGCCATTTTTGTCAGCGTATCTGCTAAATGCGGTACTTTCACAAATCTACTTACGTTCCTCTTTCATAATTCGAGTCCTTCTTTTTAAAAGATCGTGCATTTAGCTTATCCATTGACGCATACAGAGTCTTGTCTAGACATGGCAAATAAGTTCTGCTGTACAGCAAGAACTGTAGCATATTATGAACATGTCATTTGAAGCATTACTAATTTTTGCCCACATTAAACTTCTTTTTTCCAGTTGAGGTTTGGGGCAGTGAACAAACTGATTAGTAACACTAATGTTTTTGATCAAGGTGGAAAATTCTACTCAATTGCAGAAAATCACATGCCTCAGGAGATCAACATTTTTACACTGGAGACTCTAGGCAATTGGAATGCAGATAGACATTGGAATCGACCATTCACAAGCCATCCAAAGGTCTGTCTTCGTGAACCTGCAAAGACATAAAGCTTGTGCATTAATCGCATACAAACAATAAAAACCAACATCTCTTGTTTTTTTTTTTTTTTCGCCTTTCATCTGGCAGAGAGCTCCAGGTACCGGGGAGTTAGTTATAATGGGGGTTGATGCAGTGAAGGCTTTCATGGAACTCGGTATCATCTCAGGTATTTCTCAAGAAATTTGTTGAGGTGAGCTTTATGCTGATTTATAGTCCAAATTAGCAGTATCTTGATGGCCTTCTGATTCAAATTAAGCTGATATGAAGAAGTTAATTCATAAAGCTGATCTCAAACTTGACCGATGTAGCCTCTGCCACGAGATCGGGGTCACTCAGAGGTAAGCAATATATAGAGTGATCATTTTATGTAATCTTACCAGGATATGTGACTAGTACGCATCATGGTTCCAACAACTATTTGAGCTTGCAATTATAAATGCACGCACTGGCCCTGCAGGTACAATGTGATCATGGATTTTCCCCTTACAATAGACATAAACCGACTGATTCGAGGAGGACCATGAGTTACCTGCTGTCCTTATCAGAACATTCTTCCCAGAAAATTAACTTCTTCTTTTTTTCCCCAATTCCCACTCTTTCATACGGGGAAAATACTAAAACAACGTTGACTAGTTGCGATCCTTTTTTTCGTTGTGCAGGTTGATACAATTCAATAAGAAAGACTATGCTAGGATCGGGACAATGCCTTGCTATGGTGATGGTAATTCGATGCGATGGTTTGACGTCAAAACAGGCTGCACATTTCACATTCTGAACTGTTTTGAGGATGGTGATGAAGTAACATATGATCTGGAACCAAGTGTTTTTTTTTTCAGAGGATCATTTCTCAAAAGCAATGCACCTATTCATGAAACTGGATCACAGGTTGTAGTGCGGGGTTGCAGGACTCTTGAATCGATCATCCCAGGCCCTGATTTTGGCTTGGACAAATTCCAGTGGTTCTCTAAGACACTAAAGCCAATTAGTTATATCAAGCCAAGAAAATGTCGCCCCGATGCTGAAGGAACAAGAAGGGTCATTATTTTTGCGTGCTTATGAGTGGAGACTAAACATGAATACTGGAGAAACTAAAGAAGGAAATCTCACCGCGACAGAATTTTCGATGGAATTCCCCATTATAAATAGTAACTTCACATTCCTCAAAAACAGATACGGATACACCCAAGTCGTAGATTCCTCAGCAAGCTAAATCTCAGGTGACTATCGAATACCGTCTTCCTCCAGATTTACAGGTCTCTTCTGCATAATTATTCTCGATCTTATCTATTATTGTGATGAGTTCAGGCATGCCCAAGTATGGCGGCCTAGCCAAGTTATATCTCGACCAACCGAGGACTGGAATTTCCTCGGTAACAAAAGGCTTCTCAGCCCCTCTTCCTTTATCATGTCGCCTTTTCTTTGACCACAGTAAGGTTAATTAACTTGCACTTTATTCTTCTCCGCATCAGAAAGAAAACCGGTTTGAAGATGCGATTAAATTGGAGTATCATGAATTTGGAGAGAACATCTTCTGCAGTGGTGCTGCATTTGTCCCTAGTGAGAATGGATTGGAAGAGGACGATGGCTGGATAATCACTTTTGTTCACAATGAATCAACCGATACCTCGCAAGTACGTGAATAACCGCAGTACTTCTAATCGTTATCGATGATTTCTTTCATGTTGCATCTAGACTGAGCCATTTTCGTTACTGAATTGCAGGTATACATAATTGACTGCAAGAATTTTTCTGGTAAGCCCGTTGCCAAGATTACTCTGATCCTGCTGAGTTCCATATGGTTTCCATGGAGCTTTTGTTTCCCAATCAGCCTATAGGCATAGTCAGTATACTTTGCACACTCCCCATCACATCTAGTCTAGTCTTTTTTCTTTAGACAAATTTAATTGAAGAGGCAAATGGGGCTTGGAAATATTTGAACTCAAGACCTCCAACTTTGATTTAATGTTAAATCTTATAGGACTGCAACTAACTAGCCTAATTTATTAAAATGAAGGTGTTGTTTATATTTAATTATACTAATAGTGATATTCTACGGTCTATGTTGTCCCTAGCTATGGAATTAATTGGCCCATTTGTGAGTGCATTGTTGCTTTTGAATACCCTATTAAGTGTTAGAGCTGAAATCTTCACAATCAATGAAAGCGGAACGCCCTCTCGGCTACGCCCAAAGGGAATGTGTGTGCATTGTTGCTTTTGAATACCCTATAAAGTGTTAGAGCTGAAGTCTTCACAATCAATGAAAGCAGAACGCCCTCTCGGCTACGCCCAAGGGAATTTCCCGTTGTTTAAACACTGTTACTTGTCACAGTGACAACAATATCATGTTATTGTCGATGAAACAAAGTTGTCTTTATCATTTTGTAAACAAGAGTTTTGCATGACATGTTTCCCTTTGTTTCCTTTTGTACGACATCTTCCAGTAGCCAACAATCTCTCAATAAAGCCAAAATAAGACCTCACTTAACAAATGATAACTTATAGCAACTCAACCGGCCAGCAGAGGCATTTGCAGACGGAAGATGCCATTTTCAAGGAGGAAGAAGAAGAAAAAGGGAGAAGAAAAAAAAACAAGTTATCTGTTTTCTGACACTAAAGACTTATAATATGATTTCCTTGCTCACACCAGTAATCAACAAGACTTAAGTTATATCTTTGTGATGTTTTTCTTAATGAGTAATTAGTTGTGATGTAAATCATCCCTTGAATTAATAGGAAGGCAATGATCAAAAAGCAAATAGGCAGGAAGATCATGTGACCAAAATGGTTTGGAGTTATTCCCGGTAGAGTCTGATCAATTTTCTTCTTGTTGTTGTTTTTTTTTTTTTTCGGTAGAGAATGGCACAATGAAATATCACATTTGTAACAATTGGGCCAGAGAAATAAAATAAAAAAGAGGAGCCTAAAGCCTAAATATTTCTTCAGTAAGGCCTCAGCCATCTCCTCAGTCCAAGAAGTCTCCTTCTTCTTCTCACAGCACCATTCATGAGTTAAAAAAGGGAGAGGGAAATTGGAGAAGACAAGAGAAAGAGAAATAGAAGAAAGGGCTTCCTTGCATGCACACTCTGGGAGGTTCCAACAAGCCAGATTAATTCCGTTTCGTAGCACTCGTCAATGATCCGTACCCTTTATTTACTTAATTTTTGGTAGTTGAACTTTTAATCTAAAGTCATTATAATTTAAAGTTGCCGGGTTCAATCTAGGAGTTTTTAAGCTGCAAAACTATGTAATAACAAAATTTTAGTGTGTCATGGAGCTGTGAAATTTTGAAAAAGTCAATTTGAAGTTACATATGGAATGGGGTAAACTTTTGAAATTTCACACTTGTGTTAACATTTTGAACTACTATGTTTAGCATTACTTTTGCCCCTTTTCGGCCTTCTTTTGAGTTGGTGAAATTCAATATCTTTTATTACTTAAAAAGTGCTTTCTTTTGATTGTAAACTCACTAGAATTGGAGTTTGGTAGAAAGAGATATGATGTGATCAAATGCGGTCGCGAGTTATCCGTTTACTGAGGACGACAGTTAATGGTCTGCTTTGGGTGAGTTTTTTCTGGTGCATCGGAGTAACTTTTCCACTAGTTAGGCTTAGTTAGTTGAGTCTAAATTAAGGTCGTTATCTACTTGATTTTCCTATCCCTTAATTGATAGGATTTTGATTGGTCGGCTCAAGGTAGTATGCTCAACTTAGATGGCTCCAATGAAGGGGCAAGCCACCATTGAATGCCTTTCTTTATAACCGTAGGTTTAAAGTTGATCTAACAATGGAGATCAATAGGAATCTTCTAGAAGATAAGTGTATATTCCCATATTTACCCCCTTAGTGTTCTAGAGTCTCGTAAAAACACTTAGATGCAAGAATGTTCTAGATGATATGGCTCACTTGGCCAACTAGGGCTGTGCAACCGGATCGGTTCTACCTAGTTACGGACCAAACCATTCCTAAAAATTGGCCCGGTTCCTATTTCTGAGTGAAGAACCCAAGGAAATTGGACCAATTGGACCAAGTTTGGAACCGGTTTCATAAAGCCCAATAATCCTAATCTCTCTCTCTCTCTCTCTTGCCAAGGCACCCTACCCTTGCTTGCTCGCGGCTTGCCCTTGCTCATTCCTAATTTGCCTTTACTTGCTTGTCCTTGTTCATCTTTTCTTTTAATTATGTTGTTACTCATATTATTTTACCATAAAAATTAAACCAAAAAAAGGGAACCAAAGAAAAATGGATTCTCAATTAGACCTTGAAATCAAATTGGAAAGACATGTTAGGTTTTAAGCTAAACAGGGTAACTTTTAGGTTCGAAAACTAAAACCGGTTCTAATAGGATAGATTCCAAATTCCAAATGTGAAACCTATCCATCTTGAAATCGATCACCCATATGTTTATCCTCATTCTCTTACTAGATGGGACACAAAACCCCGTGTACTTGTAGTTGCGGACAACAAATGATCTACTCTTATGAAATCGCAAGAAATTAGATTCGCATAACATGTCTCCTTTGGATCACAATATGTCAATATTAAACTAAGCATCTTCCAAAGGCCTCCAATCTCTAAGTAACGCCAAAACAAGAGTTAAGCACTCAACAGATGTTAACTCATATCAACTCAGAAAAAGCCAAATCGAGGCATCTTCCAATGGCCAGCCAATTGGAGGCATTCTCTGACGCAACAACCCATCTTCACAAATCAGAGAGTTTCCATTTCAACCAAACCATTTCCGACTCACAAAGAAAACGAAAGGTCCTCTGCTTTTCTTAATACTAAAGGCGTAGAATCTAATGTCCCAGCTCACGCCAGCAATGGACAAAACTAAATTATATTGTCGCATTGTCTTTTCTCGTACGTATGTTGCTGTGATGTTATCGTACCTCGTACAAAGTTTTCTTGTAAATGGGTCCTGCTGGGCCAATCTCGAATGAGCTTTGAATGTGTCGTGAAAACGAGCCATTCGTGTTCCGGTTTTATCTAAGGTGGATCCTGACAAAGTCTATTCATGGACTAATTCAGTTACATTACCTTTGATTGAAGTCATGTCGGCTTTCCCTCGAATTATTTACTCCGAGTGTCTGCGCATCTAATTGCGCAGAATTTGCAAAAGTTAATCTTTTTCACTAAGGGTAGACAAATTAATTACTCATTGGCAGTATACATAATTGCATGAAGGGCCGGGTTGGCATACATCACCAACCTTCAACCCTATAGCAGAGACTTAGAGAGAGCAGAGATGGCTGCTTCTTCACTTATGGCGTTTCAAGTGAACTGCTCTGTTCAGAGGTCCTCGGATTTACTCAGTTCTGATCACTTCAAGCCTAACCTCTCCTCTGCTGTCAAAGTAAAACTCTCTCTCTCTCTCTCTCTCTCTCATATTATGATATCATTCCTTCAGCCATATCTAACTTGAGTTTAGCTTAGTGAAGTTATTACACTCTATTAGAATAACGTAGCTCCGAGAGTCATTGAATTGCCCGATTAGTCTCTCCACAAGGAGCCGTGTTGACTCGAGTTGATCAGCACATAAAAATCTGCCAAACTGACTGCAAATTTTGCAACTTTCTGAGCAGCCATTCAGGAAAGATTTGCAGCAATCTCCTCTTCGAGTTGATTTTCCAGATGTAATAAAAAATGCGTGTGTGAATATATTGGACACATTTGTCAACTTGGTGTTCCAGTTCGAGGACCAACCATTACTCCCCCCTCAGGTTAGCTATTTAGACTGCATTCGGTTAAGACAATAGTTCACAAGATGAAGGAAATCAAGATCACCTTTTTGAAGATATTACAGGTGAAGGACCAACTGGGTTTCATTTATTCATCTGTTCAATTCATCTGATATGTGCAGAGAAATTTTGGGCCAGTTGGTGAATTGGGAAGAGCCATTAACATCAGCGACAATATTGAAGGGCAGATACCGGAGGATTTTCCTGAGGGTGTTTACATTAGAAACGGTCAGGACATGCATGATTCTGATTACATCTTGTAGCAAAATGAGTTTTATCTTATGATGTCGCATATAGAAGCTAAAGCATGCGTGCTGCTCACTTTGGGACCTAGTTTTCCTCTGATGTGTGAATTCGTATTTACTTCATCTTTATTATGTTACAACAATTGCAGGGTCAAACCCACTATTTGGAGGTCTAAAATCAACCAAATCCGTGTTCGGACGGTCGAGTCATGCTTGGATTGAAGGAGAAGGAATGCTTCATGCTGTGTACATCGACAAAGATAGTGACGGAATGTGGGCTGTACGATACAACAACAGATATGTCGAAACAGAAACGTACAAGCTAGAAAAACAAAGGAACAAACCATCCTTTCTACCTGCAATTGAAGGCAACTCCTTGGTCATTTTGTCTGCTCATCTGCTAAATATGGTGCGTCCACTGACCTAATCATGTCTGTCCTACCATAAGTTGATACAATAGGCGTAAGTTTGTCTTTGAAGAGAAACATCAGGACATTTCAGAAATTAACTGAGATCTTGCATTTAGTTTGATATAAAAAAAAATAATTGAGGATTCTGAGTACAAACTTTGGCAATTTCAAAACTAGATGGTAGAAAATTCTGCAGATAATAAGCTAACCAGTTCTGACCGGCGCTGTTTCTCCACTGAAATTTCTCAGTTGAGATTTGGGAAGGCGAACAAACTATTCAGCAATACTAACATCCTCGAACATGGAGGAAGGTTCTACTCGATCGCGGAAAATTACTTGCCTCAAGAGGTCGACATTTTCACACTCAAAACTCTGGGCGATTGGAATGTGAATGGAGGATGGAATCGACCATTTACAAGCCACCCAAAGGTGCGTCGCGATGAATCTGTACATTACCTGAATATCATGAACCATCTTATGCAACTGTAAAATTTCATTCTCTCTCATTTTGCACATGCCAGAGAGCACCAGAGACTGCAGAATTAGTTACAGTCGGGGTAGATGCGGTAAAGCCATTCATGGAACTTGGAGTGATCTCTGGTAACTCTTCTTAATCTTTACGACACTGTTGTCAACTCGGTAATGGCTTTTTTAATGGATTTCTGATCCAAATATTCAGCTGATGGCCATGAACTAGTTCATAAAGCTGATCTCAATCTCGATAGATGTCCCCTCTGTCATGAAATTGGGGTCACACAGAGGTTAGTATATATGTATGCCATATTAATAAAGTATGTGACCTGCTGCTCAATCTAATATCTATCAAAGCAAGTGAATTTGTTGATGTGACCAAGGATTATGTGCAGGTACAATGTGATAATGGATTTCCCGACCACGATAGACATAAATCGACTCATCAGAGGAGGAACGTGAGTAATGCGGTCCTATAACTTCAAACCTAGAATGTAATTGTAACTCATGTTGATTGGTGTTCAACTTTTCAATGACAATGTAGATTGATAAAATACAATAAGGGAGAGTATGCGAGGATTGGGGTAATGCCTCGCTATGGTGACGCTAGCTCAGTCCGCTGGTTCTTTGTGGAACCCAACAGCGCACTGCATATTCTGAATTGCTTCGAGGATGGTCTCGAGGTGACTATCATCTGAACTGCGGTTTTGTCTTTCAGGGATCGATTCTCAACATCGTTAACCGCTTGTAAAATCGAGCGCAGGTTGTAGTGTGGAGCTGCAGGTCTCTTGAATCAATCATTCCGGGCCCGGATTATGGTCTGCATAAATACGAATGGTTCTCAGAGAGATTGAAGCCAATCAGATCAAGTGATGGAAGCGTTGCCACCTCGACAGAAGAGGAAACATCGTTCTTCTCGCGTGTGTACGAATGGCGATTGAACATGAAGACTGGAGAAGTTAAGGAAAGAAATCTCACTGGAACTGAATACTCCATGGACTTCCCTATGATTAATGGCAACTTCACAGGCCTCAAAAATAAATTTGGATACACCCAAGTTGCAGACTTGCCAGCAAGCTCCACCTCAGGTGATGATCATACATAAAACTGCCACTGTCCGACATTATAAAACCTGCTTCGCAACTCTTTTCGATCTCGAGATTAGTTTCTTTTTTCTCATGATTGATTCAGGCATGCCCAAGTTTGGAGGCCTAGCGAAATTATATTTTGACGAACCGGTAGCTGCAGTTTCATCGGTAAAAAGAAGGCTCTTGAACAATTTTTTATTTCCTTTTTACCTTGTTTTCTTCCTTTGATGCAATCAAATGCGTAATTTATGGATGCATTCGTCAGTCCTTTTCTTTTCTGTAGAAAGAGAAACCGTCTGAGGACACGATTAAGGTTAAGTACCATAGGTTTGGAGAGAACATCTTCTGCAGCGGAGCTGCCTTTGTTCCTAAAGAAAATGGAATCGAAGAGGACGATGGTTGGATAATCACTTTCGTTCACGATGAATCTACCGACATCTCCCAAGTTCGTGAATAATCACGACAACTATAATTTCTTATGGTCTTCTTTCATGTATACTCAAATTTCACTGATTCTTGCTACTTGATTGCAGGTTCATATAGTTGACACCAGGAGCTTTTGTGGCGAACCGGTTGCGAAAATAACGCTTCCCTCTCGAGTTCCATATGGTTTCCACGGAGCTTTCTTTAGTCAAACACCAAGTGGTAGCTCGTTCGAAGCTCGTGAGAGCGAGACCAAAAAGCTCGGCGTGAGCCTGCGGCTTGAGGCCAATGAGGCCGTGAGAGGTCGGCATCGAGCTCGACCATGGCAGGAGTTCAATCTCGATCGGGCCTTGAGCTGAGGTCAGCCATGGCCTCCGAAGGAGCAATGGCGGCGTGCGCGGTGGAGACGTAGAGACATGGCGGTGTTTGTGTCGAATTGAGCAAGCCTCTCTCTTGGGACAAGAAAGTATGGGCGGATGTTGCTGTCTTTGTTTTTTAATTTTTGGGATTGGGGTGTTTTGAGAAATAAAATGGCAATATATTACGTCATGTAAGTAAAATGATTGCAATATTCTGAAATATGAAAAGGGTATTTGATATAGGATCTGAAGTTGAAGACGATTTTCGTAATTTTTCTGGTAATTACGCGCCTCACCGCAAGAATTGATGTAAAATGGGATGCTAAACGCTCATTTTTATAAGTTCTTACCAATTTTTGTGCAAGCTTTTGAAACAATTAGCAGCTTCCACATTTAGATACAGCAGTGACCAACATTGTAACGTTTGCATCAACATGTTGCCTACCTGAGCTGAGCACGCGAGAGAGAGAAAATTCCAAAGAGGCATATTCCTCTGATCCTTCAGCCCAGCTATAAAGGCCAAAACTGCCTCCCCAACCCAATTATTGTCAAATAGCAACTCCACCAGCTAGCCACTAAAAATGGGAAGCATATGTACACAAAAATATACTTCGAGTTCAACTCTAAGCCAAGCAAAAAGCAAAACTTATCAGACTAGGAAACTGAATATTTGAACTGAATTTAGTCTAAAGAGATTACCTAGTCCAGAGCACAGCTTTCTTGAGGGGGTGGCGGCAAGGCTTGCGGATCGACAAGTGAGGTATGATCGAGAATTCACCGGTGCTTGGTGAGTAACCGGTGATTTAAAAGTTGGTGGTCTAACGACAATTCCACCACCGTGAGGCCCGGCCAATGAATCAAAAACCTGCATAGAAAAAAATCAACCTCCGCGTTGATGGACTGATTCAGATGAAGGATGGCGATGCTTGATTGGGAGTGAGCTATGGTTGAACAACGTCAGCAAGGCTATATGGCGTCGGTTGGCAAGACTGGGCTGCTACCGTGAATGTAGAGATGCCAGAAAAGGACCACCTGGTGACAACAACTTTGCAGAAGCGTCAGAAAAGGATTGCTGGTCGTCGGATATGAGCGATGCTGTGGTGATCGCTGAAGATCGTGCTCGTTTGGTGAGGCGAAGGTCCACAATTGGCTGGTCTTGCTGATAAGGTAGCTAGTACTCAGAATGTGAGATGTGAAAAGAAGAACCTAAAGGATGACACTGTTTTCCGCTCCTTTGACCCACGCACTATCACTCTCCCTCTGTCTTTTTTGCTTGTGAAAATCTTCGTCGTCTCAAATTTAATGTGAGACGACGAAATTACCAAAGGAATCAATTAGGAAAAATAAGAATAAAAGAGGTTTATTTGGTTCAATCCAAGTATAAATTGCTACCCCCACAGGGAGAATCGGCTGGCAAAGAATCCACTATTCAATAGGAGAATTACGAAATTATAATCGCTCAGTCACTCAAGTATTGGCCAGCCCTAAATTACGCTAAAACCCATAGTATTTAACTTCATGCAATAAAACAAATGACGGAAAATTGTTTCGCGGCTTCGAAAGGCTTCGTAAATAATTTCAGAATGTAATTGCACGATTGTCGCAGCCCCTCCTTGAAGTCCCGGCACAAGCACATCAATCAACAGCACTCAGAGCCGGGTGTAAAGCCCTCTCGCCCAAAAACAAAGATCCCTCAAACACAATATTTATATAATGAATATGCGAGTGCCATTTTTGATGAAATCAAGGAAACTTCTTTTTGAAAAGAATTGGCCGACTGTAATAGGAAGTTAACTCCCTTGTTTCTTTCACTCAATAAAACCGGTAACAATCCGGACTTTCCTAGTTGCGGACGCCACGTTTGGTTGCCCAGATGACATATGCCAAGCTTTCTATATATAACTATCGGGTCGTGTTTTGTCAAACATGGTCAAACTCGAAAACATTCTAACAAAATCACTTGACAACTCCATACATATAAGGCCGAATTAAAGTATTCGTAGAGCACATCAAATTATGTCTAGACCTCCACAAACACACACTGGTCGATGAACACATCCCAATGAGAAAATCATGAAGTTATATAATTAACATAGACATAAGAGATGCTAAAACTTATTAAGCCCACAGAAACTTGATGACAGACATGAATTGTAGTCTAATCACTGTTTATTAGGCGTGGCCATGAAAGTTCCATGAAATCCATATGGCACTCTCTGCGGCAACTTTATCTTCGTCACCGGCTCGCCTTCAAAATCCTTCACATCGATGATGTGAACCTGCAAGCATAGACCACGTCCCACATTAACCTTATCTACTCTTTTAGGGACGAGTCAAGAAAAAGTGCAATATGGAGAATTGAGGTAGATAAGAACTTACTTGAGTCTCATCAGACACTTCATTGTGGACAAAAGTTGCAATCCAACCACTATCTTCACCTTCTCCTTCGCCACCATCAATTTTAGCGATGAACACACTTCCACTACAAAAGTTGCTCTCCCCAAACATGTGATATTCAACCTTGACTTCCTGCTCATTCTCTCCTTCCTGGTTTAACAATAATAGACCATTCATTAGAAACAAATCGAAATATGATTATAGTCCTAAAACAATGAAATAACAGATGTGGAGAACCTTAGGTATGAAGAAGAAGAAGAAATGCAATTGCTTGTGAGAAAACTTAATGTTGGGTGAAGACGGTATTGACTCTATAATTCATGGCCTTAGTCAAAAGGAGCATTTGCCAGTTAGGAGGTGTTAATAAGAGACATGTCTAAAGTTTTCCAATAATGTTCACTTTCTGACTCATATTACTTAAATTTGCACCTTCTAGAAACCTTTGCTATAATATTGCCGTAGCATTCTATCATTTTGTGCCAAAAAAATAAGGATTTCTATTTTTGTCTGCTAAATTTTAAGAAGTGATGGTAAGTGTAAAAATTATTGATAAAAAATGATTGGTAATTTTTTTTATAAATAATTTATTGATAACTTACTAATATTTTGAATTTACTAATTCTTATATGAATTTATTAACTTAAATTAGAGTGATTGAACAACTTTTGTTAGATTAAAATTTAAATTGCCAATTAGTTTTGAGTTATCAACTCTCCTTTGAATTTCCTATCAATGTGATTGGTTTTTTACTTGATCAACTTTTATTTGCCTCAATAGTCCCTTATAATTACTAACTTCTTTTAGGATTATAAACGTAAATTAATGGATTCACCAACTTTTCTATCTTTAAATTACTATCTAGGATTGTGTTGCCAACTCTCGTTTGAGTTATTTACTGATGTTTATCTAGTCTTCTATTTTGCTTCGTATCATTGAAAAAATTCTATTTGCATTTAGTAGCAGCAACTTAATTTTATCCTCTTTTTAGAGATTATCAACCTTAATTAGAGTGGCTTATCAACTTTTCTCAAATTAAAATACCTAGGGATTCTCAACTCTCATTAGAGTTACTTACCATGTTTCTTTTTCTTTTAATTTGTATTTTCTTATCTTATGAAATTTTATTTACCTTTCTTAACGACACCTTAAATTTATCGACTCTGATATGAAGTTACTAACTTTAATTTAAATGATTTTTCAAATTTCTTTTGATTAAGTTATTGACTAGTTCTGCATTACCAAATCTCATTTGAGTCAATTTTACCAATGTTTACTCAATATTAAAAAATATCGGGTCACTTTGAGGAAAAAGTCGTTTAGTTGCTCAAATAAAGGTTGGTAATATTCATATCAATAGTTGGTAAATTTAAGACATTGGTATGAAAGGTAAATAAAATTTTGTGAAATATATAAAAATATATTATTTTTTTATATATATATATATTTTTTTTTTTTTTTTGGCACAGATAAGAGACGTGAGTAATTTGAAAAACACCAAATAAAGGTTGGTAACTAATTCAATAAGAATTAGTAGCGCCCAACTGAGTTGGTAAATTTTAAAAATAGTGTATAATGGTGGGCAACTAGAACAAGAAATGGTAATCCAAACCTAGGTAGTAAATGCATATGAAAGTTGATAAATTTAAGGTGTTGATAAAAAGATGGATGAAAGTTGGTAAAACATAAAAAAAGCTTAGTTATTTGCAAAATGAAAAAGAGTTAGTAATTTTATAATAGTGTTGGTAAGTCGACAAATTACTGGTAGATCTAGGGCGCGTTTGGTAACGTTTCTGTTAAAAAATTGTTCCAGGGAACAGAAATAGAAAAAAGTGTTTCTGTTCCGGGGAACAATTTTTAACCAGAAAGATGCGTTTGGTAAATTTGTTCAGAATAAAAATGAATAGAAACACGTTTGGTAATTTTTATTCTTTTTTGTTTCTTTTAATTTTTTAATATTTTTATTTTATTTTTCATTTTTTCCTTTTTTTCATTTTTTATTTTTCTTCTTTCGGTCAGCCACCGGCCTTCGGCGATCGGCCGATGGGTCCGGTAGCCTCACCCAGCCACAGCGAGGCTTGCCGGCCCCCAGCGAGCTCGAGCTCGCCCAACTAAGGTGAGGCTTGGCCTTGCCGGGGGCCGGCGATGCTCCGGTGAGGTCGCCGACCCTCGATGGCATCGCTGGCCCTTGACGGCCGGTCGCCAGCCATGGCCGAGGCCGGCGATCGGCCAAAGAAAAAAGAAGAAAAAAAGAAGAAGAAAAGAAGAAGAAAAGAGAAGAGAGAGAAGAAGAAGCGTTTCTTTAAAATCGTTTCTGGAACAAGAAACAACTTTTTTTTGTTTCTCATTTCTGTTCTTTTTGTGTTCCGGGAACAAAAAAACAAAAAAAGAACAGAAGCGCAACCAAACGCGTTTCTGTTCTTTTTTTGTTCCCGGGAACAAAAAAACAAAAAAAAGTGTCTAGAAACAGAAATAAGGAATAAAAACATGTAGGCCTAGTGACCCATTATTTTCCTTTACCAACAGTTTTTGGAAACTTACCAACTCTTTCAGAAATTCATTGACATGGAGAAAAATCAGTTTCATTGAAAAGGCAACAGTAGAATCATCCAATTATCCTCGCATGAATGTAAAGACATTGCAAAACTCATTTTACTTACATTGATACAACAATTTTGTATATCATATCATACAGCTGGATAGATGAAACAAATTATTCTGATCGTTAAAATATTCTAGCTTACGTTTAAGGTTATCGTGTAATAAATATAGAATGGTTCAAAACCATAAGAGTACTTTATTGAGATTAGAGAGATATAACTATTGATACCGTAGATTGCTCCACATGTGGTTCATCCAAGTATAATTTGGCAAACCCCATATTTAGCTAGCCCTGTGATTTAAAAGGATGAAAAATTAGTATGGACAATACATATTATACACGACAGTAATCATAAACACTAGCTATTTCACTGAGATAAAATCCATCATTGTTCATTACCACAACTAGAACTCGCCGCCGAATCCACGACTTGGGCGAAGCCGAATTTGTTCTTCAATCCAATGAAATTCTCATTGATGAATGGAAACTCCATGGAGGAGTGAGTGCCACTGAGATTTCTCTCCTTGACATCTCCGGTTTCCATGTTCAATCTCCACTCATACACACAATAAAAAAGAAAACCTTCCTCTTCATTTCCATTTTCCCCATCTTTTGAAGGTAATTTGTATCCTCGTGTGTACCAATCAAACTTGTCCTCACCCCAATCTGGACCCGGGAATATGGATGTCACGGCCCTACAAGCCCTTACCACAACCTGTTTTTCTTAATCATTGGTGAGAAATAGAGGAAATGAAGGATTATGCTTGTAAGTCCACGTGATGAATCACATGACCATCAGTCTTTCATAGCTAAGAAAGTGCTAAAAAATGGACCTTTTACTATTACGATGTGAAGGCAATTAGTACCTCAGCTCCATCCTCAAATGTGTTGAGGATGTGAAATGTGCTGCATGTTTCTACTTCGAACCACTGGACCGAATTGGCATTGCCGTATCGTGGCATCACCCCAAACCTCGATGTTCCTTCTTTCTCATACTTCAACAATCTATTTTGTGGACACATTTTAAGGAACTCGTTGATCTTAGCGTGCAGGATTAATCATTTGGGAACACTATTTTTGAATGGGATTTATACTCACTGGCCTCCCTTGGCGAGTCTTGATATGTCCACTGAAAGAGGTTGATCCACTATGATATTGTACCTAAGTGAGGAAGACATGATTTCATCCCAAATTTGGACGTCAGGAAGCGATAATAGTATCGACATTGGGAGAAAATAGTGTGATCTAATCCTTCACAATGTCAAGTCAAGTGGAATGGTAATTAAACTACTATGGTTTGAATAACATGTATTTATTGGACATGCATTTATTTACTTTTATGCGCCATCATACATTTTGAAGGTTGTTAAGGAAAATGCTAAAACCTTTCTGTGACCCCAATCTCGTGGCTGAAGACACCTTTGTCCAATTGGACATCCACCTTATGAAGAAGCTCCTTTCCATCAGCTGAAAACAGGTCAAACTAGGAGCAATTACAAGCTACTAATCTTCAATCGAGAATTAGATATAGCTATGTCGATTCATTCCCAGAGGCAAGACTGCCTTACAATTTATAAACAAATACATCGGCTAAAACCATAGTTGAAAGTTAGTATCGGAAGATGTTATTTGTTTAAGGGTCCGTTTGTTTTGCGAAAAATGTGGCATATTTTTGGTGTTCAGGTGAACTTGAAAATGAAATGGAAAATATTTTTCACCATTCGGTGAGGAAAATCTTTTTTTCCATATACTCTTTTCAATAATTCATCATCATCATCATTATTATTATACTTTTTAAAAATCGATTTTTATTTATTTTCGATTTTTAAAAATAAATTATTAAATTATTTTAAATTATTTTGTTTTGTTTTCTTTGTTCTTGTCTTCTTCAACCGGTTGCTGCCCATGGCTTCTGGCCACAAGTGACCCTCGAACTCATTGGCGAGCACAAGGCTCGCCCAACTCTAGAGAACTTAGGCTTGCCATTCACTAGATCGACAAATGCAAGCCAGAGCCTCTATCTCATCAACCTCGGGCCTCGCAAGCTCGCTAGAGGTGGGTGAGCCTCAAGCTCGCTTGTGGCCGGTTGCCGGCCATTGCTATGGCCATCGATTGGTTGAGAAAGAAGAAGAGGAAAACAAAGAAAAGAAAACGAATAAAAGAAAAGAAAAAGAGAAATAAAAATAATTCAATTTAAAAAAAAAAAAAAAAAGAAAGAAGTAGAGGCTTGTAGGGGTGTGAGATACAAGAAAGCAAGTGAGGAAAATGTTTTTCATTTTTTAAAAGTGGTAAAAATTTTTTCCTATTTTAAAATACTTTTTTTTTCCTTTATGGAAAAAATTTTCCCCAAGTAAAATAAACATCGGAAAATCTGGAAATTTTTTTTTGGAAATTGTTTTCCATAAAACGAATGGATAGAGAGAAATCAATTTTATTTCCATTCTAGTAGACTTCTAAAAGATTTCTTACATGTCAAAAATCTGTAATAAAAAAGAATCATCAATAACCTGATTTTCTAGAAACTTGTCAATACTTACCAATAGTTATACTTTTTATTTTTCTACTGTTCGCAAAATTATAAATGAAGTTAGTAAATAATGAGAGTTGGTAATCAAAAACTAATCGGTAACTTAATTTGATAAAAGTTGGTGATTCACCTAATTTAGGTTGATAATTCCATATAAGAGTTGACAATTTCGAAAGGTTAGTAAGTTATGTAAACAAAATTGGTAAGTCAATACAAAAGTTGGTAAGTTACAAACTACTAAGAAAGTTCATAATTTTTTTATATTTCCTAAAAGTCACCCGTCTCTTCCTTTGTTACCGACAGTTCTACTCTTATAAACACATATCAAAATTTACTGGCACAGACTAGAGATCATACTTGGGCACAAAATAGTAGAATTCTTCTTAAACCCCTAGAGAAATGAAAGAAGGAAGAAAACCCTGTTGAAATTTTGGTTTTCGAATCATCAACGTTTGCATTAGATGTTGCCATTAATGCTATTAAGATGTCATTCGTGTACTTCAAAAGTGTTTATGAGAATCATATGCGGCTTCTTCAAATAGACATGGAATGACTAAGAAGAGAAGAGATATTACCAGATATCACTCCGACCACGAGGAAAGGTTTCTTGACATCAATCCCCATTATCACGAGTTCGCTACTTCCCGGAGCTTTCTGTTCAATACGTATAATTTTGGCAAACAAACCTCGAAAAAGATCCAGCAATACTATAAAAATGAATTATTTAATAACACATTAAGGTAAAATAGTGATAGAATATAGAACCTTGGGATGGCTAGTGCAAGGTCGATCCCAATCTCCATTGAAGTCCCAAACACCAAATGTTTCCAGGGTTTGTGAATCGATCTCGTGAGGCAAGTAATTCTCCGATATCGCGTATAGCTTCCCTGAGTGCTCGAACACGCTTGTATTGCACAAGAACTTGTTATCAGCGTTGAGTCTAATCTGTTGAAGTACCAAATCTTAAATTTCAGGTTATAAACACTTCAACTACCTTAACAAAAAAACAATCAAAGAAAATGTGCAGGATTTTGTTTAAATCAACTTAACTTTTTATCTCACAAATTCATAAAAAACAATAAGAGAGATCTGACCTATTTCGGAGATAGTATTGCCCCTAGTGATACTAGAAAAGAAAAGTGTAATCCTATTTTATATAGTGAGAGTTTCTTGGGGAGCTTCCAATGTTATTTTTCTCCGGTTGGGGTTTCCCACGTCAAATCCTTGGTTATTGTTGATTGTCATTTTGTGCTCCAGTTCTAAATTATCTAGTTGATTGTCTGTGCTTATCGTTGTATTCACTTGGCTACATGAAGAGGGGACAAGCGAGTCACATAATTTAAATCCTTGTGGACTATTCTAATGTAACAAGATGAACTTTTCAATAAAACCCTAAAAGGCATACCAAAGAGTATCTCGCAAATTACCCGATTCAGAGAAAATGCAGCCATGACAGCCAGTGGATCTCCTTCAATGGCAGGGATGAAGGATGGTCTGTTTCTTTGCTTTTCAAGCTTGAATGTCTCGGACTCGACGTACTTGTTCTTGTAGGAGATGCTCCAATCTGATTCACCAGTCCTTTTGAAGAACAATGCATGAAGCATCCCTTCTCCTTCTACCCAAGTTTCATTCGTTATTCCTAAAGGCGACACTGTGGATTGCAGACATCCAAATAGAGGATTTGGACCTGAAATTGAGGATATTTTTATAATCAAGTTTGATAAATGAAAATTGCCATCAACTTATTTTCTATTTAAGAAGATAAATAAGTATGATCTTGGATATATGAAATTGCATGAGACATCAGTACCTACGCAACTATATCTAATGCAAAGATCAATATCTATCTTATGTTATTACGGCTGCTCCTATTTGTAAAAGCCTAAATCTTGACGACCAACATGCATCATACACGCAAACCTAACTGGTGAAATCTTATACATATGGAACGGCACATAAATTAAGAATAGATATGTACCATTTCTAACAAATACTCCTTCAGGGAAACCAGCTGGTAATTCCCCTTCCAAGCAAGCAACTTCAACAGCTTCTCCAATTTCATGCACCGGTGCAAAGTTCTTCTGTTCAATCAATATTTCAGAAAATTCAGATATGTGTGTGTGTGTGTGTGTGGTAACATAATTATGCACATGGAAGTACTACATACATATATTTATATATATTCATATGAAAATATGTTTTCGTATGTAGTGCTAATATATTATTGGGAGCACTACGCCGTGGTCCAACTGGAATCCCGCTTGCAGTCGTATTGGACCTCAAAATCATTGTTCAGGCGTTTTCAGGATACTTTTCTATTTTTGTCATTTTTCCCCTTATTTTAAGTATTTGTTCATTTTCCAAAATTTTTACTGCTTAAAGATATTTCTTGCTTTGCTAGTGTCATCTAGGGGTAGCACGATATTTATTCCATCTGTTCTGCGAATCAGATAGCTATCATTATACTTTACAAACTACCAAAAGATATTTCTCTCTATTGTTGCCAGTGAGCATGTGCGCCAGAGTTGGTGTTTGCGGAGTGACAAATCCGTGTTTACATATTGGTTGCTGCATGATATGGTGGTGTTATCAACCACGCCAAAATCGGGTTTAGCTTATCGGCATCAGAAAAGCTTTTGATGAAATAAGCATAATATTTTCTGGGTTTTGTGTCACTTCTTCCACACGCCGATACTGAAACAGGAAATTTTCAGATGGAGCAAATGAGTCAAGAGAGAACCTCGTTCATAAGTACCTGAGATGGCAGATAAGGTTGATCCACAAACCGGTACAAGCCATCAACTAAGACATCCAACACCATCCCTGGAGCTTTCTTGACCGTGCTGAGTACATCAATCTTCTTCAACGGCAGTTGTTGCTGCAACTCCTTCCAAATAGGCTGGCCATGCAATTTTTCGAAATTAAAATTGAACCGGTAATTATTTGAATTAAAACAAAAAAAAAAAAAAAAAAAAAAAAAAAACACATGCTCAAGATCTCTTGTGTGTTCCTTGAGAAACAATTTTGACCATAAAGATCTGGATTTCGTGTAACGTACCTTTAGAGCTGGGGAAATGGACTTTTTAAGGTGATCAAAGGTAGGAGAAATGGGGTGCCTGTTGGTGGATGCATGCACATGCAAAACGAAAGAAGAGACTGCCATCTTTTGATTCTCTCTTACATGGTTTCATTTTCTTTATATAGAAAACAAAGGCATGTGAATGAATCAAACCAATGTCTTAATCAATGACCTTGGTTCTTGAAATTAGAGACCATCGTAAATATGCACGAGGTATCATCAAAACCCTTGCTCTAGGCTTGTTCATCTACACATTAAAGAATGACTAAAAACGTCTATGGTCCATGATATAATATCTGGAATTGCACGATATCTTTACCTTGCAATTGGTTCGCCTTCTGTCTATAGTATCATTAACTACATCCACTTTGTCACTACGCACTTTTTATATGAAACTTTCTCTAATTGGTTTTGATCTCTGTCCACATAATCCAATTTAGTAGGATTTATATAATGTACACCACCATTGTATATTTTTCTTACACAATCATCCATGGGATGGAAACTCTCATCTGCTAATGGAATGAGTTCATTAACAGAAATTAAAAACTGTACATATGTCAACACTGGAACCTCGCTTATGAAAGAGAAACAACTCTCACATTGCTAACTAAGCAAAATAGCTAAAAAGTTGTGCAATACCTTAAGATTGCTCTATTTGCGATACCTTTATGAAAGATACATAGATTTTAGATACACAGATGTATGGCTAAGTTTCTTAAGTGGAATACTCAAATGTAACCTTGTATAAGTGATTACGATGACAGACACTGACAGATGCTCTATCCAATAAAGAACTGACCAATAAAAGACGACAAAACCCTCCTTGCCCTCCATTGGCGTTGGAATATGCTCTATGCAATAAATCCATGAAGTCTTGCACATAAGAGACAAAAAGAAGCAAAAGCCCGAAGTGTGTGCTTCACTACAAAGTGTTATGCCAGCAGAATAATCTGCAATAGCCCTGAGAATCTTCAAGTTGCCTCTTAGCGGAACTGATTATTCTTTTAATAAAGATCCACTTGTAAGGCACATCTTTGGCTGACTAAAGAGGAAACTCTTTCGACCAAAAAAGAAGAGGAGGAAACTCGATGGGCAGATGGATAGTTAGGCAGATTTTGACAAGGACCAGACGGAGTGAGACTAGGGAGGTCGAGAGGACGTATATACAAAGATCCGAACGCCCGCATCTCATGTGAAGATTGACATGCTACTGCCCTTTGGAGCTTTTAACGATGAAACTGAAAGTTTGATAGTGGCCATTAGGGGCGAACTCCATGTTTTCATCGCTAAAGGATCTGGATCTTTAGTTTTTGGAAAAACTGTCGCCTTTTCTTTCTTGTTTTCTAAATATTTTCATATGGGACTTTGCTCTCACAGTTATTAGGGCACTGTAAGAGTAACAATATGTTGTAAACTATAAATTTTTAAAAAAGTGGATCCCAAAATAATTTTTACTTATTTATTATTTATTTATTATTTACTAAAAATAAATTGTTAATATCACAATAAATTAAAGACAATCACATAATCATTTCTCTTACATATGTTATGGGTTTTATTTGTGTCGGTGTCGGCTGGTAAGGTGACAACTAATTATAGGTATATTCCTCCAGCAATGGCAAGTATAAGTTCTATGGAGACCTGATAGCACGAAGTCGACGCCTGCAATTATTTTAGCTCCCTTTTGGCAATAATTTATTATTGCCTGCAAGTCAAGTCTTCTTTACAGATGGTCAGATGGACGGTGGTAATTAAATTAGCCCAGAATAGTTCAGAAAGATTTTTTTTTTTTTTTTTGGGTAGTTTAGAAAGATTGCACGCTGTACAAACGACCATAATCATAATTTTTTTCAATGTACTATTTGGCTCTTTCCTCAACCAAACTGGAGCCACTCAAAACGAATAATAAAGCCTTTCTGTGGTGGAGGAAAGATTACCTAAATGCCAATTACTAATTAGGAAATGGTCTGAAAATATGAAAATGAGTTAAATAGTCTCAATTGAATTCCTTTCTCGTACTCGCAAGTGTCGTGACTAATTAGTTTATTGCTGATGCAAATGATTTGACTTTATATGATTGATGTGATCATAACATATGAGATAAAAAATGAGACACAATTTGTTTTCATATGCATTGATTACTCATGTTGGAAATAAATCATTTTCATCCATACTTCTTAAGACAATGAAGTCTAAGAGGACGGTCAATTTTTTACTTGGGTCTCACGTTATCGAGCAAACATTTGCATATACGATAGAAGTATGACCAGTTCTTCAAACAGGAAAATAGTTTCCGGTGCTCAATTATATATGATTATGTAGGAGATACACGATGTTGGTAATAATATTGTCGATTTGATCCATCCGTCGACTCTTCGCCACCACAGCCTTCCTACGCATGTGTCTGGGACACGCGAAGAGGATTGAAGAAGCTATAAATACAAGTGGATTGGCATTGGCCGTCATGAAACCCTGACTGCAAATGCTGAAATTTTTTTATTTGTATGGAGTGCTCATGAGCCCCACTCAATTCCAGCCCTCCAACGTAGCGAATTGAGTGGCTGAGATTAAAGTGGGTTCATGGACACTCATTGCAGATAGAAATTAATTAATGATTCATAAATGCTGCCCTAAAGCACCTTTCAAGGAGTGAGTGATTCTAGGGTCGATCCAGGTTCTACCTGGAACCTACCTATTGGAACTAGATCCCTAATTGTTAGAACTTAGAGCTCACCTTGCATATATAGGAACTTGGAATTTACCTCTTTACAAGATCTAGGATCGGTTTTAAGGCCTATTAGGTTCCATCTACATTCTTAAAGGAGCGTTTATAATGAATCATCATCTCTAATGACTACCATTAAGGATAAGCATTGGTCCAAGGCTGACCTTGGACTTATCTTGGACCGACCCAATCCGACCGGTCTTAGTTTGGTTTCTAGGGGACTAGGTCAGTCCTTAGTCCTAAGACCTTTGACCTTGCACTATAAGGGTTGGTTCTCAATCTTTGGAGTTTAGAGTTGGTCCAACCCGAACCAACCATGTACATAATATATTATATATCTAATATTTCATATATTATATATATTTCTCTATTATGATTTCTAGTATCTCATTTTCTATTCTTTTCATAGTTTAGTTTGTCATGTAAATCAGAAAGAAACTAAGCCCTAATTTGACAAAAAAGAAAAAGAAACCCTTTTCACTCACTTTGGCCTCGCCACACGCTTTGGCCTTGCTTGCCCACTCGCCTCTTAGCTCACCTCGTTGCTTACCTTTGTTCACTTGCCTCACTGCTTGCCTCTGTTCCTTCACCTTGCGTGTTTGTTTTTATGGTTTGTTGTTTTTAGTAAATGTAAATTTATGTTGTCACCTAATATTTATGTTTGATATGTATTGTTATTCATAGTTTGGTTATTCAATGTTGTATTATTGATGGATATGCAATTTGAAATAATATGTTTGTCCTTTTAAATAATACAAAAAATGAAAAGAAATAATCGATTGGGCTCGTGTTGATCTTGGAATTGGATTGGACCCATAGGGTCAATTCGGTCATTAGTCTCAAGCTTAACAAGGTTGGTCTTCCATCCCAAAAATTGGGGACCAATAATGTAAGGGTTGATCTAGGGGTTTGGTGTAGGACTGGCTCAACCTTGATCGTGCTCACCCCTAACCACTATCCAATGACCACAACTCATATTTGACATATGAAGGATATGAAACATTAATAAAGTAAAAGTTTTAGTCATGGATATCATCAGAAATGGAAGCTCAAAGTAGTGATTGCAAATTACATACTCATTATTAGATATCATGGAATATGGCAGGGTTGCACGAAAATATAGAACAAGAAAAACACAAAAACTTGTTCTAAGTTCTAGAATTCATTCACTTATGAGTATCAATTTCCCAATTTTTAGAACTTAGAACCTATCATCTAAGTAGAACCGACACTGACATCGACATGCGACACGCGACACGACACGACACGATATGCCGACACGTCATTTCTAAAAAAATAGAGAATTCCGACATGTTGGAATACGTTTTATATTAAATATATATTTTCATATATACCTAATAAATAATCATTTTTGTGATTATTTCAATCAAATTAATTTGAATCAAATTTATAAATAAATAAATAATTAAAAAAACCTAAAATGAATATATACTAAAGTGTGACGTCGGGATGGTGGGTCCCCCGCTAGAGTCGCCCCAGGGTTTACCCCCCGTTACCCCGGGCTTGTCAGGCTATCCGTGTTTGTACAGTGCACGGGTTCCCTGAGCCATAAAAAAAAAAAACATTAATCTGCCATTTATTAATAGCATTCATTGTTTCAATTTAAGAAATTCAACTCTATTTCAATAATTTATAAAACTTGGAGAAAAAAAAAACGATCCATATTCTGGACTCGCATATTAAATATGTTGGAAGAGGAGAAAAAACTTAAGGGTGAATTGTGTATCACGAGAAGTGGGAGTCAGAAGAGAAAATAAGACTATATTTTTCTTCTTTCTCAATTTATTATTATTTTATTATGTTTTATTTTTTCACATATATATTTTGACCCCTCATTTATTAATTTTTTAAAATTGGCCTCGATATTAGAAACTCGTATGTCAAAATTCCGACTCAAGTGTTGGAGAGTGTCGAGAAAGTTGACTAGGTATCGGATTTTCAGACACATGTTGACTAAGTGTTGGAGAATGTTTGAGAGTATCGGACACGTGTCGAAATTTCCGACACGACATGAAGGCTCTTAAAAAGTGTCGATATTTCATAGCCTATCATGCATATCCTAAAACTTGGAACCAAACTAGTTTCCATTGTTAGTCCAATTTTCTAAATTCAAATTCTACTTTGAAATCATGCTCACCGTTACCTCCCAAAGTTTTGTGCTATGTATTTGTTTGCCCCCCGATATTTAATTTTGGAAAGATACCAAAAAACGAACCTCCCTTTCACCCAAAATACTTCTACCTCTCAAAAATACTAAATACAGATTTGATTTTTTCCTTTAAAGACCTCTTGGCTCCTTTTGCATAAAATATCATTGTATCCCTATCTATGACAATGTCATTTTCTTTAAAAAAAAAAAAAAAAAAAGCCTATTTTCAAATTTTAATTTCTCAACTATTTTTTTATGCCGAGGATTCGGCATAGCTCACCTTACAGGAGTACAACACCAACTATATCTCGGGGCAGACTAGCCCAGCAACCTACTAGCCGGGGCCCCTACTTAAGTCATGGAACTACTCTAAGAGTTATGGTGATTTCTCAACTATTTTCAAATCTTAATTTATCAACTATTTTCAAATCTTAAATTCTCAAACCCACCTAAATCTAAACAAAAAACCAAACCACCCAAACCTTAAGCAAGATGCTAAAATGAGTTTGCAAAGAGGGGTAACTTGGTCATTTCAATGAGAGGTTTCTTGCCTAGAGGTTTTTTTTTTTTTTTTTTGGGAAAATTCTTGCCTAGAGGATAAATGCCAACAATATTTGTCAAAATAGAGGCTTGTAAGCAGTCATTTGTTCAAAAGTGAGGAGGATCTCAATCCCCAAAAAGTATGATGCACATCCACTATAGTTTCATAATTTTTAATTTCTAAAAAGTCAATGACATGTGTCATCATTCTACACATTTGACTGGGACACACAACAGTTGAATAAGGTACAAGTGTTTGCCAATGGTTGTACATGAGCCTACTTAATCCCAACCCTCCAAAGTTATGGGCCCCACTAATAAGTATGTCCTAGTGATTGAGTATTTGAGATTAAGAGGGTTCATGAACACTTGGTGTAGGCAATAATTGATAACTCATAAATGTAGTACCTCATAGAGGCTTGTGCTACGCAATGTTTGGCCCTTAAAATCTATTTTTTGGGAATTGGGTGTAATTTGACATTTATATTGTGAAATTGATAAGACAAAAGAGATGATATAAATAAAAGTTGTCTTTCCTGGTTAGGTTGATAAAAAAGGAAATAATAAATAAGGGTATTTTGATTAGTTGATTGGAAAAAGGAGAGTCCTAGATGAGGATTTTTCCATTTGCTCATTTTCACGGGTACTGTTCATTTATCCTCTCTAGCTGTGCGATCGTGCTACTGTTCCACCTGTTGGTCTTCTTGTGTGCCTTGGGTGTTCCCACCGGTTGTTGGAGGTGAGATTTGGTAGACAGCTTTGCCCCTTCCTCCTCTCAATCCTCACCATAGCTTTTCCCTTGGCT
The DNA here is from genome assembly GCA_014182575.1 of Eucalyptus decipiens. Taxonomy (NCBI): domain Eukaryota; kingdom Viridiplantae; phylum Streptophyta; class Magnoliopsida; order Myrtales; family Myrtaceae; genus Eucalyptus; species Eucalyptus decipiens. The sequence continues at coordinate 45,925,897 of CM024611.1, read as the reverse complement.
TGGCCCCATTCGGTAATTATGCTAGATCTCTTCTAGGGTTTGTGTGGGTTCTTTTTTCCTCTGGTTTGATGATTACTTTGTTTATCCCGAGCAATGAGTGCTCCCAAAGGAGTAGTGTGCCAAGAGGGCCCATCTAAGGATAAACAACCTGCTTTTGAAAGAAGGAGCCATAGCCGTCTTAGGTACAACAACCGAATGGCTCAGATCCCTTGCCTGCTCGGTCGTGGGTGAATGTAGCAAAGCTGGCATCTAAATTTTATGAGCTCAACTATGTGCCGCCTACTTATGTAAATAACAAGGCTGTAGTTGATGTTCCTAAGGAAGTTTTGGAGGCTACTGCCTCTATGTGGCACGATTGCTTGGTGGGTTACTTTGTTGGGAGAAGACTTCCATTCAAAGTAACTGAGACAACCTTGAAGCAAGTCTGGGGTGCCAAGCTTACGGAGGTGATGGCAAATGATGAAGATTTCTTTTTCTTTGTCATTCTAGATAGGGATTTCCGTAGGAAAATCCTTAATGAAGGATTCTTGACTGTAGGTTGAGTGCCTTTCATCTTATAGCAATGGACCCCTACCCTGGAACTTAAGAAGGATCAGCATTCCTCGGTGCCAGTATGGGTTAGAATGAAGAACATCCCCTATGCCCTTTGGTTAGCCCCTGGTATAAGCCTTATTGCTAGTACAGTTGGGAAACCACTCTTTGTGGACCTCCAAACTAAGCAAACGAAGAGGATTTTATTTGCAAGAGTTTGTGTTGAGATCTCTGCAAAGCAAGATCGTTGTGATTTAGTAGAAAATTTATTCCGAAAATCAATTAAATAATAATATCCATATTTTTCACAATTCACACTCAATTTATAATATTCAATCATCAATTTCAAAATCTAACTACACAGCTGCGACCGGCACGAAATTACAGTAATCGGGGTCAAAATAATTTTTCTGTTTTTTTTCGGATTATAATTTAATACCATAAATTCCAGAATTCGAAATCATTTAAATAATTCAAAAATAAAACCCCATTATGTCACATCAAGGCTTTATATTAAATAAACTCTCTTAACCTTTAATTTAATCCCACTTTAAGCTAATTAAACACATTAATATAATCCACACTTAAATAAATTAAACTAACCACCTAATCACAATTAACATAAACTAAGCACACCTAAAGCGTAATTAACCCTCTAAGCGAGGTTTAGTGAGTTAAACTCACCGGATTAGCGAACCGAGCGGACCAAATCGACGAGGACGACGTGAGGATCGATTCACTCCAAGGCGGGCCTGTATGCTTGAATGGAGTTACTACCTCGGTGTTGATTGATTATGAATGGAGACCTATTCCTGTCTTAGCTGTGGATCCTTTGGCCACAATTGTGCAGTTAAAACACCTGCAGATGGTTTGCTTCAGGCTTCCTAGCAAGCTCCATCTGTTGATACTCAGCAAGCCCCGTTTGTTGCTGTGCCGTCCCTCCCTGTGAGTGAACTAGGTCTAGAGAATCCCCTGATTTCAGATGCCCCTCAATAAGGGTGGAAACAGGTTGTTTCTAAAAAGAAGAAGCAGCCATCTGTGAAAGAAAGCTCCTCATTGGTGATTAAAGATTCTTCATCTCTGAAGATTATTGATAGCCCTGCGTCTTCTCTTCCTTATGCTTTCAAGGCTTTCCTAAAAGATCTATTTGTGGCGTTGAAATAGGGTGTTGTCGGGGCCCCATTTTCTTCTACCAATAAAGATTCCCGCTTTGGAACTTCCTCGATCCCTTTATCTAGCTTACATGAGGAGTATGAAGATGCAGCCATCTTTGTTAGTAGCTCAAATGAGGAGGATCAAGCTTTGGACAACCCCTCATCCCAACCAATAGTCCCACTGGTTGATGTGCAGTTGGCTCCCAAGCCTATGCCTCAACAAGTTTTGGCATTATAGTTAAACAGCCAAACTCCGTCGCCTGCTGGTCCCCAAGCTATTCAATCTGATGAGCCTGAGGCTACTCCTCTTCAAAAGGATAGTTCAAAAGCTACTCCTTTGCCACTTGATCCTCATAAATAGGGGACTAATCGGATGCGTCCTCTGAAGCGCCAGTAAACGTTCTACCTTTCATTATAGCTTTTATATTTATGTATATAAGTGCTTGAAATATTAGGGGCTTGGGTGCCCCCCTTAACTAGGCGAAAATTAGAAATTTTGTTAGAACCAACAATCTCGGTTGCGTTGGTATTTTGGAAACTAAAGTCCCTTCTTCCCTATTCCGTGCAATTTTTGCTATCCTCCTACCTGGATGGTCTTGGTGCTCAAACTATGACCACTCTCCTCGGGGCAAGATCTAGGTGGGGTGGAATCCGCTGGTAGTAAATTTTGTTGTGTCATCTATCTCGGCTCAGGTTATTCATGGTTGATTGAATTGGCTCTACTCTTGGAAAAGTTTTTTCCTTACTATGATCTATGGGGATCATACTTTCGTGCTAAGGCATACATTATGGGCGAACTTGATCCGTTCCAGTCATGAATTCTCGGATGTTCCTTGGGTTCTGGCTGGAGACTTTAATGCCATCTGTGATTCCTTTGATAGGCTTGGGAGTTCTAATTCTTGGATCCCGGCTTTTGATGAGTTTGATGAATGTATTAACCAAGCAGGTTTGGATGATCTCAGATACATCGGTCACAAGTTCACTTGGGCCACTTCCTTGGGGATCAATCGAAAGCAAAGGAAAATCAACAGGGATCTCGTTAACTCGTGTTGGAATACAAAATTTTCTTTCTCTGAAGCATCCTTTCTAGCCCCTGGTGTCTCAGATCATTCATCTATGGTGGTCAAGATCTTCGATCATCCCAACTCTCGTAAACCTTTTAAATTTTTCAACTTTTAGATGACTCATCCTTCATTTTCTTCATTAGTTGCCCAGGTGTGGGACTCGTCAATCACTGGAACCCCAATGTATCCTCTATTGCAAGTTGTAGCTTCTGAAGTGTAGGTTAAAACAACTCAACAGAGACTCCTTCTCAGATCTATCCTTGAGGACTGCAGATGCTAGGCGTGCTCTTGTCGATTCTCAGGATGCTTTATAGAGGGATCCATTCAATCAGTTGTTGGTTGATAGTGAAAAAGAACTACTCAGGACCTTTTTGGACCTCTGCCTCTAAGAGGAATCGTTTTTCAAACAGAAATTCAGGATTCGTTGGTTGAATGAGGCTGATCTTAACACCAAGTTCTTCCACCACTCTGTGAATAAAAGGCATCTTCATAATAGAATCATCTTTGTTTTTGATGGGCAGAACTTAGTCTCTGATCCCAGTGAAGTTTAATGCCTCTTTGTCTTGCATTTCCAGAATCTTTTGGCCGCTTCTGAAGCCTCTGACCTGCCTTTTCTTGAGGATCTTCATGCGGTCTTGGGCCACGCTCTCGATGATGAACAAGTTAGCCTCCTTTCTCGGCTTATTACTGATTTGGAAATTCGAGACACTTTATTCTTCCTTGCGACTAGCAAAGCTCCTAGTCCGGATGGATTCAATGTGGATTTCTTTAAGCACTCCTGAGAGATTGTGGGTCCTTTAGTGACTCTGACTATTAAAGATTTCTTCTTTACGAGTAATCTTCTGCGGGAGATTAATACTACTATTTTAGCCCTTATCCCTAATGTCCCCAATGCTACAAATATACATGATTTTCGGCCTATAGCTTGTTGTAATACCATTTATAAATGCATTACAAAGCTATTGGCTAACCAATTATTTTGTGTTCTCCCCTCCTTAATTAGTTTGCCTCATAACACTTTTGTCAAAGGTAGGCGTATCAGTGACAACATATTGTTAGCCTAGGAGCTGTTTTGTGGCTTTCACCATGAACCTTATCTGCTGAAGTGTGCCATCAAGGTGGATTTCCGTAAGGCCTATGATACAGTTAACTGGAAATTCGTTGAATTAACAATGCAAGCATTTGGCTTTCCCAGTGAATTCATTGATCATATTATGGTGTGTATCCAAACCCCCAAGTTTTCCATTTCCTTAAACAACGAGCTCCATGGTTTCTTCAATAGTGGTCGAGGCATTCGTCAAGGGGATCCAATGTCTCCCTACGTCTTTATACTTATTATGGAAGTTTTCTTAGGCATCCTCAATGTCCAAACCCGCCATCCGACCTTCAATTTCTTTTGGAGATGTAAGGCAACTAGACTTTCTTATCTTTTCTTTGCCGATGACGTACTCCTTTTTGCTGAGGCTAGTATGGCTTCTGTCAACCTTTTAAAGGCTAGGATTGATAGATTTTCCTCTTAGAGTGGCCTTGTTCTAAACCAAAGGAAAAGTGAGATCTTCTTATTCGGGGGCCGTCCTTCCCTTCGTGAAAGTATTTTGGGAACTCTTGGTTTCCAGCTGGGTTCTTTGCCATTTCAATACCTTGGGGTGCCTATTGTTTCCACCAGGTTATGCAAAGCTGACTGCATTTCTCTGGTTAATGCTATCACGGCTAGAGCAAGGTCTTGGACTCAACATTTCCTTTCTTTTGCGAGCCACTTGCAGCTCATTAGATCAGTGCTCCACTCTATTTAGGTATATTGATCTAGTGTTTTTATTCTTCCTTGTTCGGTTCTAAATCGAGTTGAGTAGGTCCTTCAACAATTTCTGTGGAAAGGCCTAGATTTGGGTCCTAGGGGTGCCAAGGTTGCTTGGACGATGTTTGCTTGCCAAAGAATGAAGGTGGCTTAAGGATTCGCACTCTTCATGAAAATAACAAGGTAGCCATGCTTAAGCACATTTGGCTCCTTTTTACTGACAAGGAGTCTCTTTGGTACAAGTGGGTTCACTCAAATTTCTTAAAGCGGAAAATTTTTTGGGTGGTCCCGTGTCCTACCTTTTGCTCTTGGGCATGGAAGAAATTGCTTGATCTTCGTGAAAGTTTTCAGCAATACTTCCTCTGGCACATTGGTAATGGACTTTCGGCTTCTTTTTGGTTTGATCCTTGGCACCCAAAGGGCCCTCTTTACTGGTTTTTTTTTTTTTTTCCAATCTTGAGATTTATTGGTCTGGTATATTGCATTTGGCTTCAGTTAGGACAGGTCTCTCCTCTGATGCAGCTACCATCCTAGCTGATTTGGGAGAACCGCTCCCGGTACTCAACCAAGAGGTCGACTGCATCCTCTGGCTTAGGCACCCCTCTGATTGCTTCTCTACTTCCTTTGCTTGGAACTTAATTCACCCTAGAGGACCTTCAGTGCCTTGGTTCTCCTTTGTCTGGAATCCCGCATTGCTTCCTCGCTACCAGACTCTCCTATGGTTGATCACACATAATCGGTTACCAACTTAGGTAGCTTCTCTCTTATGGCCGTATCTCTTCTGCAGTGTGTGCCTTCTGCTCTTGTAAGCCCGATTCGACCGATCACCTATTTTTTATGTCAAATTACTAGCAATCTTGCGCGGTATTAGGCAACCAAGTGTAATCTACCTTGGCAAAACATAAGTTAGGCTGAGAATTTAGTTTGTGTTACCAAGCATATTGATGATAATAGTTTCCACCAATCCCTATCTCGCTTTTCCTTTGGAGCTTTATGTTATCTTATTTGGAATGGGCGGAATGCGATCATCTTTCGTAACCACTCCCTCTTCTTCCCGGCGTCGAAGATGTACCTTCATAAGGCGATTAAGGATAAAGCTTTTTCTTTCAAGCACGTTTCTAACACTTCGAGGAATAGAAGACTGTAGTAAAGTTGGGGATTGCCTTCAACAATCTTTGATTGATTGTTCGTTCTTTCCTTTTCTTGTTGCTGTTTTTCTTTTCTTTTGGCTTTTGGTGTGTTTCTTGTGGTTCCACAGCACCCATACACTCTTTTGACTTCCTTGTCTTTTGAGTGTTTGTTCTTGTTGGTGCCGGGCCTCCTTATTTGTCCATTCTTTCAGTAAAATCTATATATTACTTACCTTTACCCAAAAAAAGAAAAAAAGAAAAAAAAAAGAGGGTCCTAGACCACATGTGAGTGGAAATAACAATGGCCAACTTGTTTCTTGTCCCTTTCTTTAGGAAAAGTACTCTAATGCTGCGTTTGATTGTCAAGATAAAATTCGAGATAGGATAAATTTTATCCTATCATGCGTTTGAAGCCTGCTTAAGACAAGATAAAGTCACATAAAATTATTTCATAAGGGAGCTGGAATAAAGGTAGATATAATTTTTAATATTCATAATGGAAAAGTTATTTTTATCAAATAATAAACTTATTAAATTAACAAAAATTGATATTATTTTTCAATATAAATAATATTTGAATTCTAAGATAAGAAATTCAAAACAACAACAAAAATTAGACTTTAATTTAATCTTATAATATAAATCAATGTATAAATATATATTTATACTTATGACCTATTTTATATATTTTTGTATTTTAGTTACATTGGTACAGTTTACTATTTAATAAAATTGTATCAGAGAATGATGGGAAGGTAAAAAAGAAATAATAACGACAATAAAAAAAAAAAGAGAGGTAAAATAAAATAAGATGAAAAACAAATAAAAATATATTAGGGAATAGCGTTGCAAGAAATTTGGACAATTTCCATTTGTAAAATTTTAGGTTTATTAACACCGATATGACGTTTATACAAAATATATATATGGTATGATGTGAATATATTTGATTTAATTATTGCAATTCACCAAACAATAGACACGATATAGTAAAATTCTTGGATTTTCATATTTCATCTTATCTATTCCTCTCTTAATTAAAAATTTGGGTGATCCAATGTAGCCTAAGTCTTACATACAGAAAAGTGCAATTTACAATGTATTAAGATCACCAAAATACATATAAAACCGACAAGCAAGAACAGATGCAGAAAGGAGGAAGAACGTAGGAAAACAAATCGATATGCTAATTATAAATCTTAGGACTAGGATCATCACTGGAACTATAAATTTATATCCCTTTTTTTGTCTTAATTTAGTGTTATCTCGAGTATAGAGATTTGCACCTTCACATGACTGCACAGTTTTGTTAACTATGCCAGGCTGTTTTCGATTGGATTTTTCCACCAAACAGGAGTGTCACGGGAATATTTTTCCTTCCTTATTGGACTTCTATAATAAACATCCCATAATAATTTTAAACTATTGAAAGGGTGTGACTTAAATTAGCTTTGAGTACCACTCTCAGGCCTAAAAGTGCCATAAGAAACGGAATGTGATATGTAATATTCTGAACATTACCAAATGAACAGTACATGAGCCTATTTAAAGGTTCTATGGGATAATTATCTAAAGTAACAAAACATCAATTAAAATCAATAAGAATCAATTAAGAGAAATATAGAGAATCTCCTAAATAAATCTCTGACGTGTAGATTTCCATTTTCACACTTGACTTATCTCGGCTAGTTGCATGGAGACAAAGCATAGTAAATTTGATGCATCTTACGACCTCTTCATTTTCTTAAATTAACGAAATGCATTATAATGCCGCACAATGTAGTGGGAATCTTTCAATTTAGGGAACAAAATTGCCTTTATTCAGATTTGGAAACCAAGACACGTTAAGACTCCGTTTGTTTTGTGGAAATGGACAATTTGAAAAATATTATTTTAAAATATTATTCATAATGGAAAAGTTATTTTTATCAAATAATAAACTTATTAAATTAACAAAAATGATATTATTTTTGAAAAGTATTACTAAAAATGATAGCTTGCAATACGTATTATTCTTACTAATTTTTCATCCTTTTAAATCTCAGGGCTGCCTAAGTTTGGAAGTATGGCCAAATTATACTTTGATGAACCACGGGCTGAGCAATTCATGGTACGAACAGTTACATCTCTCTAATTTCAATGAATCACTCTTGTTGTTGTCGAATCATTCTACATTCGTCACGTAATTATTTTAGACATATGGTAGAATAAGTTGACGATGAGACTAATTTATTTCGTCTACTGAGTGGTGCAAGAAAGGATCTATAAGTTATTGTGTTGATGTACGTATGATTTGTTTTGTAGTGTCTTTATATTCATGTGAGAAGGATAAAAGAATGATTCTACTGTTCGTAAAAAAATGATCAGTCAATAGATGTACCGGTAACTTATTAGTAAGTTACCAACACTTTATGAGATTATTAACTCTTGATAGTTTCTAAGTGACTAGCTTTTCTTATCTTTTACCAAATTTTATTTGTCTTTCTTATCAATGCTTTAAATGTACCTACTCTCATATAATTTATGAATCTTTATTTGAGTGATTCCAACCTTTTTTAGATTGATACCCTAATAAAGAATTAGTAAACACAAGGGGTTGTTGACCAAGACAAATGAAATTTGGTAAGTCAGAAAAATTATTAAACATTGATATGAAACTCATATAAGAGTTGATAACCCAATCGATAATTTAAATCTTAATCCGAAAAAAGTTAGCGATTCACTCTAATTTAGTTGATAATTTCCTAAAAAGAGTTAGTAAATTTGAAGCACTAGTAAGCTATGCCATTGAAGTTGGTAAGTTAGTACAAAATTGATCACCCTATAAACTATCACAAAAACTTAATACTTTCATTTAAAAAAAAAAAATTAGCAACTCGCTACAAGTTACCTAAAAAGAAAGCCAATGGTCATTTTCTTTATCAACAAGTTTTTACACTTATCAACGATTATTGGAATTTACCGGCAAGGAAAAAGAACTCTTTATTTTTTGGCACAAAACAGTAGAATTCAGCGAGGATAATTATAGCACAGATTTCTAACATTATTAGGAGCTACAAATCCAAGTAATATAAGGTAAAAATATAACATTGTTGTAAAAGTTTAGACATGTCTCTTGTTAATACCACCCGAATAGCAAATTCTCCTTTTGACTGGGGTCAGGAATCACGGGTCAATAGCATCTTGACCCAACATTAAGTTTTCTTTCATGCAATTGCATTTTTTTCTTCTTTTTTTGGGCGTACGTGCGGCTACATTATGTTGTCCACAATTATTATTTCGTTGTTTTTAGGGCTTAAGCATTATTAGTTTTGATTGGGACAGGAGGGAGAGTATGAACAGGTTGTGAAGGTTGAATATCACAAGTTTGGGGAGAGCAACTTTTGTAGCGGAAGTGTGTTCGTCGCTAAAATGGTAGTGTCAAAGATGAAGATGAAGATGATGGTTGGATTGTAACTTTTGTTCACAATGAAGTGTCTGATGAGACTCATGTAAGTCCTTAACTACCTGTATACTCCATATTGCACTTTCTCTTGTCTTGCACATAAAAGCATAGATCTATATCACCAACGATTGTCAGATACAATGAGGATTAATCAGGTACTAGAACATACAAGGTTTCCCATCTTCGAAGGTTAAAATGTGAAACAACACCTCATCATCTTCTAAGTACGATTATTTTTTTAAGAGAGAGAAACTTGAAATGATCATGAAAGACCATGAAATCCAAATTCAGACAAATGATGTTAAATCTCTTTGAGCAAATCCATAGTAAAAATTTATGGGGATGCATTAATACATACTCAGCTTGCCATTTATCAATTTTTTTTAAATGCTCTATGCTCGCAGGTTCACATAATTGATATGAAGGATTTCGAAGGCGAGCCAGTGGCGAAGATAAGGTTGCCTCAGAGAGTGCCATACGGATTTCATGGCACTTTCATGGCCACACCTAATAAACAATAATTAGGCCACAAGATGTCAACAACTTAATGCTATCATTAAGTTTCTCTTGGCTTGATAAGTATTAGCATGTCTTATGTCTATGTAATTATGACTTGCTATGATTATGCCATGGGGATGTACTTGGTCAATTTCTGCGTGTTTATGGAAGTCTAGACATATTTGGATGTGCTCTTCAATTATTTGAATTTGGCAATATGTGTATGTGAGTTCCAAATGGTTCATTCTATAAAATACATCGAATTTGGAAGTTGTCGACTTCAAAGTACGTCTTGACCCAAAAAAAAATAAATTTCAAAGTACGAACGGAAAGAGAGAAAGAGTATGAGAATTCCTGGACTGGACACGCCAGTTTGCCATTGTTAGATATGCCACTTAATGGCATTAAAAATGCATTATGTACATATGTTTCATAGCCTCCAAATAATCTATTCCGAATGTAATTTTGAAACACTTCGCACCCATCTATGTGACTTCAGTTTGGTCACATCAACAAAGTAAAGGAAGCCGGTAATATGCTTGTCACCGGTATTCTACTTCAGATTTTGCCCATCAGTATCATTTGAAAGGAAATCCGCATCGTATGCACAAGGAGACAAGTTAGTTCGTTAATGACTTTTTATCCTCTATACATGCTTACTATGATCAATCAGCATTATTTGAGCCATAATCTGATGCGGCTTTTGATATTTGAATAGTTGTGGAATGTCGCAATCATGCGCTTGTGTTTGCAATTTCTCATGGCATTTCCCAATGATTTTAAATTTGTGCGAGCTTCACTTATCCAAAAAGATTCTTTATCTTGTGCTGAGGAAGTTGTCTTGGAGTTGTTGCCTGATAAGATTCGATTTACTACTTTGAAAGCATATTGCACTACCTTGTCTATCTTGGAGTTGTTCTAGACAAAAGGCTAAAATTTGAAGAGTGCATATAATGTCTAGGTATGCCTACGTTTATGGCCTGCTTGACCATTTTGTTGGTAAGTTTCAGGACAAGAACTATGAAGAATATTATCATTTTGAGATTGGAATCTAAGAAACTCTTCTTATCAATATTTCATAATATTATTAATAAAAAACATCTCAATATCTTGTGAATATTGTATATTTATCTTGCAAACAATGTTATGGTAGATGTGGGTAAGTTTAGATAGATTTTTTTCCGTAAGATGAAACCGTATATAAATAGCTCTTTTAATCTCTTTGAAACTTCTTCAATTGAATAAAATTGATGTTATTAAAATGTACTGAACAAATAGATTTTTTTGCAAGAGTTACAAAATGGAGTTCGTCCGCCAATATTTCGTCCTCTTATGAATATTGTCAAATAAACAAGCCAGTAATGACCCAAAATGTCTAAGATTCCACAATCTGTTTTTCTCCTGTCCATTTCTGTTAATGTCTCCGCAAGAGAGAGATTAATTTAAACCGAAGTAAGTTAAAAATTATCCGCGTCGACAAACGACAGCTGGGTGTCTTTTTTGAGACGGGCCAAAGTCGACGAAGATGGTCTCGTGTCTCTTTCTCTCTCCCTTTTCTATTTCAATTCTTTTTACTCAAATTTTTGCTGTTTTTGAATATCTGAGAATTATAAGATTACTATATGTCCCCAATGTTTAGGTGTTATTTAACAATAGCTTAACAGTCTCATCAGTGTAAACATGATCTTTTTGTAGCGAATGATATGCTTCGGTCTCGTAAAGAGCTCTCTCTCTCTCTCTCTCTCTCTGTCTCTCTCTGTCTCTCTCTCTCTCTAGTAATTTAATCTCCGTCATTGGCTTCAATTTTCATCGTAGATATCCACCAAACGGGGACCACTTTGTAGATAGCATTTGCAGCTCTCAAGGTTCTGTTTTTTGTTTCTCGTGGCGAAAATATACAAGCGATTTTGGTGGTCTCAACATGAAAAAGAAAGGAACTCGTCCTTTCTAGGTTAAGTATGACATTGGTTTCTAGCAACAATTTGATGATGCGGGCATCATCCAATTGAAACTAGAGAGAGACACTTTTGATATTACCTCGTTGACCAGTATATATGACGTCTCAAATTAAATTCAAATTGCTCGGTGTAGTATATTTGTGACAAATTATGCAATTCATATTTGACCTTCGATCTCAAAGGTTATGTTGAGTTATAAGTGAACTTTATGAGACAGCCCCAAGGATACCTTTTCAAATATTTTGGTCAAGTTGAGGATACCTGATAGGTATTTATCTTATTTGAAGGGAAAAATGAAATTATTAAAAGGAGAAATCGAGATGTGAGAGAGAGCGGTCACCGTCAAATTTGTCCTTTGTCCAAGCCCGTTTCTGCTCACACGCATCATGCGCAAGCGAGCGTTTGGGGTGCCTCTTAATGGATATAGTCATTCATTAACATGATCTAGTATATGAGAATCCTATGGGTTTCCTGCATGATCTCGTCATGTGTTATATTAAATATGCCTCGTCTAATAACATTTGGTGGTTTCATCATGGCTAACGAGGGTCGCCAGCCACTGGATGAAGGCCAAAACTTCTAGAATCTACAGTTAAGTTAAGAAAAGAACTCTGTTATTATAGCTCTATCAAGTTCTTTTGCTGTAAACTATTCTGTCCTCTTGTTTGATCATGCAAAGTTGCTAGCAAGAACAGATAACCATGATAAAAATTGCCAATTTAAAGTGCAAACACTAGCTAGATAGTCCACATAAGTACCCATTGATGATTGATTCAGCAGCAGTCATCGTTGCTTTCCCTCACTTACCAAATTTGAAGGTATATCATGGTGATAAAGAATGAATTACGACCGGTAGAGACCGGACAATTAGAACTCCTGAGAAAGAAGCCATCGATTTTTTTTTTTATCAAAACTCCGGTAGAGACCGGACAATTAGAACTCCTGAGAAAGAAGCCATCGATTTTTTTTTATTATCAAAACTGAAGACTCAAATAATACCCAATTTCCGCCGAGAGGATGGTCCTATTTATTGTGAATAACATTCCAAGTTGGAGCATTAGAGTCCGTTCTCTTCTTCATTGTCTCACTGGGCTGGAGCCTCTACTAGATGTAAGAGATAGATAATGTAGATGATCAACACGAAACTGTCTGAGTAGACATCGCTTTTAGGTCCAGATGAAGACGACATTATGCTTTTCTTATCGCACACTAATTAGTAGTAGTAATGTAAGAAATCCATTTCCATCAATTTTTACACAGACAAAGGGAAATTAGATAACATATCCACGTTCTTTATAATCACAGGACCGTGGTCAGACGAAAGTACCGGCCATCAAGCTAATTATCACTTTATTTCTGCTCACAACTGCTCCTTAATTGAACTTAACCGAAATTGGACTCCTGACAGAGTACTTCTTGGAATCCCACCTCAGAAATCCTTGGGTGAATTTGGCAACATCCTGAGTGGAATTGGCACGGCTGAGTGTGATTGAATACGTTGCTTTCTGGTTCAATTTTGAGAAGGTGAGTTTGTTGGGCTTCACGGTGACATGCACACCCTGTGGAGGAACGACCGTGACAGCATAAGGCGAATAGTCCGTTCCAACATTAGTCACAGTCCTAGTAAAAGTCTGTGGAGGTCCGAGGTTGACCGAAAATGAGGGGTAGTTCAGTTCTCCCTCCGGAATGCTAGATACTCCCGAACATTTGACTGGTTTATGAACAATTGTAGCGACCTGCTTGTCAGTGTATCCCAGACCACAGAGATAAGGAATGTAATCGTCGGGATGAATGTCATAAATGAATCCTGGGTCGATGGCCTTTACAGGATCGACATGGCCTGCTCCGATGGCAAAGACATCCGCAGGTTGAAGCCTTTCGTCCAAGATTGGGTCTTGCTTGATGTTCAGCTGCTTAGCCGTCGTCATGATAGCCGATTTGATTGCTGCTGGAGACCAGTCTGGATGAATGCCCTTTATCAAAGCCGCGATGCCACTGAGGTGGGGGCAAGACATGGAAGTGCCAGAAATTATATTGAAGTAATACTTTGCTTTTGTGTCATTTCTGATGGGAAACGGCCATGCTGCTAATATGTTCACGCCAGGACCAATAATGTCTGGCTTTAGAATTCCCGGACTAACCAAGCTCGGGCCTCTTGAAGAGAAAGAAGTGAGTGCAGGAGCGGTCGGGTGTCCAAACACTGTTCCTTTGAACATGATGGTAGCAGTAGGAGTTCTAGTCGCATTGATGTAGGTTTTGATCTTGTTACCAGCGAAGTAGCTAACATGAGACGCAGGGAGGACATAAGCATCGGCCAAGGTACTGAATCCATCGATTTCTTGGTTCATCATAATCATTCCGACCCCACCGGCTCTTTTCACCTCAATCGCTTTGAAATACCGGCCGACGAACCCTCTTTCACACAAGACAATCTTCCCTTCTACTTGACTGCTTTTTAATTGTCCGGGGACACAGTAAGTGGACTCTTTTGTACCATCGATTCCAGGATACACAAGTGGCAGTAAAGTTGAAGGGAAGGAGGGTTGATATATTGTCTCACCTTCATATTCCGCTGCATTTCCGAGTTTTACATTGGAGACAATGTTTCTATCGATGGTGCTCGCCCCGACGGTGAGAATCCATGGAGCCTCGTTTGATAGAGACTCTGAGAAAGGACCGGAATTCCCAGCAGAGCAGCTCACGAAGATACCTCTCTGAACGGCTGCAAAAGTGGCTACCGCGATGCCATCCATATAAAATGGAGCAGAGCCACCACCAATCGAGATGGAGATTACGTCAACGCCATCTGCGAGGGCCGCATCGAGTCCAGCAAGTATGTCGCCCAGAAAACAAGATGTCGTAAAGCACACTTTATAGATCGCCAAGTGAGCATATGGAGCCATGCCACCTGCCGTGCCTTCAGCCATCCTGAGCGTATTGGCTTGTTGCACAGAAGCGCCAGCTGCAGTGCTGGCCGTGTGAGTGCCATGTCCGACATCGTCAGTCGGAGGCATGGTCACATTTTTCTTAGCCGAGCTGTCGAAGGTCTTGGCACCTATTAACTTGTTATTACATAGGGAAGGCTTGAAGTCACACCTCCCTTTCCATTTGGCTGGCGGGGGCGGCATTCCATCTCCGCTGAATGAAGGATGGTCCGGGGTTACACCAGTATCCATGATTCCAATGATTATTCCTTTTCCCATGGTGGAACCATTGGAAGATCCCTGATTCAGTGGCAAGCCCAAAAACTGGGGGCTGTGCGTTGTCTGGAGGCTATATATTTGCTCAGGGTGAGCTGCCACAAATCCAGGCTTATCCTGCATTGTGGCGACTTCATCAGGACTCAGCCTTGCTGCAAAGCCGGTCATCACATTCTGGTAAGAGTAAAGCAGGCGCCTCTCGTTCCTTGAGGTGGTAGAATTTGTGGGCAAAAACGAGTAATACCAGGATTCGAGATCCTTCAACTCAGAAAGGCGCTGGACGTGGACAATGTAGGTTTGTAAGTCACTACTCTGTGATCGAGTTGGAGATGATTGGCTATTGGCAAGACAAAACTGCACACTGGGAAGCAAGACAATTAGGTAGAGGAGATGAACGAAAGCCATTGGTGGTGTTATTCTAGAATGCGGATTCGAGTATATTGGAAATGGTGAGATTTGTGTTTGGCGACTAAGGGGAGCGTCTATTTATACAGAAGCTGGGTTGGAGAATTGGTCAGCCTGGGCATATCCGATCAGTCTGTGTGTCTAATTCTTGCAGTTCCTTTAAGAGCATTATCATTTGACCATCTAAACGTAGGAGTTGCGGGAAAAGTTGGCTTGAAGGATTCTCTTTTAATAGGATGATCTTAATTCTTCGTGTTCCTCTCCTCTTGATAGCTTGCATATGGTGGAGGTTGTTGCACTGATGAGCATACGCGGAGTAGGACCATCATATTACTTGTAGCTTTGAACCTGTTCTCGTGATTATTTTGTCATCAGATTCTGCCTTCTAAATCAGGATTTTAAACAGAACCGCCTGAAAAACCGGCAAAGATAGATCAAAGTGAAGATTATCACTTGCTCGCCCATTGTTAACTAATACCACCAAGCAGCAAGAACGTTTTCCGTATGAATTTGCAAAATCTGCAGATGGTGCAAGAAATTACCACAATAAATTACCCCTAATCTAATTGACGAAGGAATATCAGCTCAATGCCGTCATCTGCCTCATGAGATTGGAGCAATATATTTTATGTTTTGATGCAGATAAGTTTCTCAAATATGATTGTTGCGTGCCAATTCGCTTTAATCTAGTAATAGGCAGTTTTGAAGAAGGACGTGTGCAGTGCATAATCAGAACAATTAGTGGTTACCAATCAGCATCAAGAGCAAATTCAGCTATGAGTCAAGAAGACATCAGTTGATGTTTCAAATGCTTAAGCGTAGTCATATGAATATCGAGGTCTTGTCTGGGGAAGGAGAATTGACTAAAACTCAACCAAATTGGACATTTCTCGACAATCAATGCTTAATCAACAAGAAGACCCGGAAACTAATGGCAAGAACTTTAACAATTGGGCATCTCTACATGCCGACTCATCATCGTTGATGTTTTAAATTTTTAATCGTAGTCATATAAATATCGCAGTCTTGTTTGGGGAAGGTGAATTGACTAGAACTCCACCAAAATGGACATTTCACAAAAATCAATCCTTAATCAACAAGAAGACCCGTAAACAAATGGGAAGAACTTCAACAATTGGACATCTACAACACACCAAATCAAAATCTTTAATGTTTTAAATGCTCAATCCACTGACCGAAAAAAAAAAATGCTTAATCCCAGTCATATGAATATCATGGTCTTGTTTGGGGTGCGAAAATTGACTAAAACTCAACCAAAATGGACATTTCCCAAAAATCAATGCTTAATCAACAAGAAGAACCTGAAACAAATGGCAAGAACTTTAACAGTTGGACATCTCAACATGCCGAACCAACGTTGTTGATGTTTTAAATGCTTAATCCTAGTCATATGAATATCTTGGCCTTGTTTGGGCAAGGAGAATTGACTAAAATTCAACCAGGATGGACATTTCCCAAAATCAATTCTTAATCACGAGAAGACCTGGAAACGAATGGCAAGAACTTCAACAATTGGACATCTCAATATGCTGAATCAATGTCTCTTTGAAGTGCTTAGTAAGAATTCAAACCTTGATTCTTTTAATCGGAGAAAAATTTCTTTGTGAAACTATAATCTAAGATTGTGTCGAATATGAGTTGCTGGGTTAATTCTGAATATTGTTGAGCTATAAAATCATGCCGTAAAAAAAAATTTGGCGTCCTGGAATTGTGGATTTTATAAAATCGATTTGGTATTTTGTTTAGTCCAAGTGAAATTTCGAAGTTTGTTGTGCATTATTGCAGCCAAATTCAATCTATTGTCGATCTACTTCCACTTATTAAAATTTACCAAGCTAGCACGGAAAAGGAACTCCACATTTTTAGGCACAGAACAATTTGCCCATGTATACACATTGACAAAATAAAGGCCGTTCGCTTGTGCTTGTGAGAAAAAAAAAAACTTAAAAAGTTTAATATGTATAGAAATTTACATGTATATGAAGATTCGAATAGTTTTAGGACAATGATCTGTTGGAAACTCCATATGTAACTTATCATCATAAATCTTCTCCTTTTTTTTTCCCCAAATTAATAATATTTCCAACTTCTAACATTATCTTCAACAGCACATGTCACGCCCCGAACCCCGAGCGTGCACACATCCCACTGCGGTCGATCAAATATGCGACATTCCAGGATATGTCACCGACCCATTCATTTTATTACGCATGCGGAAGCGAAACAAATCCCCTGACAACATTTAACTTGAGATAGAAAAGCATGAAATAAAACCACAACATAACACTTTCATAATTCAATAGAATTACAAACAGAGGTCTACGGCCAAAAGTCTACAAAAGACCGGCTTTTAAAAATGAACTGTCCTACGACCTACAAGTCGGACACGTTCTCCAATCTTACGACTTCACCTCTGCAACTCCTCAAGGCCAACCAAAGCTATCTGGCCGCTCCGTCCACTAGGGACCTAAAATTTTAATCCCCAAACCAAGATTAGACAATGTCTCGGCAAGTTCAACCCCCTAAACCCCTATTAGAAAGAAAATACGCCCCGGGTGGCCTAGCCACATCACACAAAGACTTACCTCGCATTAGACTTCATCTGCAGGTTAGCACAGTTTATATAATTCAACCACGTGCAATTATAATAACCAAACAACAATGGCACAATCACATCATCAGAACAATTCAACCACTTGGATCGTCTCAGCGATCAATCGACTTGGCCGATTACATGTCATTCTAGCAAATCAATCATTGCTCTCAATCACGGCCCTATAGGAAGATTTAACAACCAGTGGCAATTACGGCCCCACTCGGCACGACCTTTAATTAGGTGGTCCATCATGGCCTCACTGGGCACGACCTCTAATAGGTGGTCAATCACGGCCTCACTGGGCACGACCTCTCATAGGTGGTTCATCACGGCCTCACTGGGCACGACCTCTAATAGGTGATTCATCACGGCCTCACTAGGCACAACCTCTGATAGGTGGTTTCATCACGGCCTCACTGGGCACAACCTCTAATAGGTGGTCAATCACAGCCAATCTCCCATCAATTTCCACACTTATGATTTTATAAAGGATCCCTATTTGTCGCAATCACACTCAATTTACCACAACCAATCATCAATTTCAAATTCTAAATACACAAGCAGCGATCAGCACGAAATTCTAAGAAAATAAGGTCCCGACGAAATTTTTAAAATTTATTAAATAATTAATTTTATTCCGAAAATTAATTAAATAATAATATCCATAGTTTTCGCAAACCACATTCAATTTATAATATCCAATTATCAATTTCAAAATCCGAATACACAGCAGCGATCGTCACGAAATTCGAGCAACCGGGTCAAAAATAATTTTTCCGTTTTTTTAATAATAATATTTTAATAATTTCGGAATATAATATAATATTATAAATTCCAGAATTCGAAATCATTAAATAATTCAAAAATAAAACCCTATTATGTCACATCAAGGCTTTATATTAAATAAACTCTCTTAGCCTTTAATTAAGCATACTTTAAATTAAACAAACATCTTAATCTAATTCACAATTAAATAAACTAATCTAACCACCTAAACTTACTTAACTTAGTCTAAGCACACTTAAGGCATAATTAACCGTCTAATCGAGATTTAGTGAGCTAAACTCACCGGATTAGCGAGCCGAGCAGACCAAAACGACGAGGACGACGCGAGGATCGACTTTCCTCAAGGCGGGCCGAGCATCCGGGCTCGGGAAGGCGGCCAAAACGGGCCACGAGCGGGCTGCAATACCCATTTTCTGCAGCTGCTGGAAGGGGCGGAGATGGGGCGGATCTAGCGCCGGAATGGGCGGAGGAATGGCGGAGAAGCGGCGGCTGCAGCTTGGCGGGCGAGGCGGCGGCTCCAGCGGGACTCACGGTGGCCGGAGGTGACTGAATCGCGACCTGAGCTGGCCGAACAGCCCCCGGGATGCACGAGCAGAGGCCCACGGAGACAGCTGGGCGTCGTCCAAGCGCGGGCGGACGGGCGGCAAATGACGGCCATGGCTGCGGCTTTCTTCGACAAGCTCGGATCTGATTGGTCTTCAAGGAAGAACCCGAGATGGAGGAGAGAGGACGACGGTGAGCGGACGCGCGGCTGCGCGCGCGAACGGCGGCGACAACGACGGCACCAGCGGCGAGCGACGAGCAGCGAAGGAGGCGAACGGCGAGGGACTGTTTCGGCTTCTTCCTCTGCAAATTTTCTGGTCCTTTGCACAAAGAAGATGGAGGAGAAACCAACGAAAGGGAGAGAGGAAGGAGAGAGAAGGAGAGAGAAGGAGGGGGGCCCTTTTCTTTTTGTCTTTCTTTTTCTTTAATCCCTCACACATGGCCCACCATGACCTCACATGAGGTCATCTTCCACTCACACCAAGCTTCCACAACAATCCTCCAATGGGTCCAATTTCATTTTCCGCCGGGGTCCAATTCTTATACATCCAATTTCTTCAATTCTCATAAATTCTCTTCCAATTGAATCAAATTGAAGTTCATAAAATTAATCCAATGTCACCACACTTCAATTAACATCTTCACTTGCCCATAGAATCAACTTAAGTCCTAATAGCAAGACCAAAGACGAGCCTACTAATTTCTTGAGCCAAATTAGCCATTCTCTGATTATTTTCCTGAAAAACTCGGCTTGCATGAAAAATCTTCCGAAGATTAGTCAATGTTCCTAAAATGATTTGTGACACACCCAGAAGCCCAATTTCTGAATTCGATCTCAATTCTACCGTTAATTTCACTTTGGCATGATACTAGCACGGCCCAACCTACCGGGTAGCCTTGAGAAATTTTCATGCATTTAACCTGTGGTTGATCATCTCAAGCCACAATGTACATCTTTGAAACATTGGCGACTTTCGGTTGTCGGGGTAATCTCAAGGTTTCAAATACGAACACAGGGTACCAAATCGATAGAAAAGTCGGTCCAGTGCCGATCGACAAGAATTGTGCGATCTGGTGGAATCACCCACACCTAGTCACATGCCTCTGTCGAGTCGACCTATCTCCAATCTTTAATCGATTTTTAATTGTGCCGTAATAACCCTTGTAGATTAGCTCGGTCGAAAGATTGCTTCCTGGTCAAATTCTCGGGTCCTATGCATTAGAATTTCTTAACGGCTTCACCTGATAGACTAGTTTTCACATGAGTGGCCGACTCAAGGAAAATAACTATATGCGTGCCAACGAAATACCCGACTCAATTTATTGAAAATAGAATTGGAAAATCGGGATGTCACAGCACAAGTGACTGCCATTCCTTTTTTGTCTATATAGAGATGCATGACAAAAAACCATTATAATCAATCTCGAAAACTAAGACTAATGATAATCTTCACATTTATTTCTGATTGATTATATTTACCCACAAAAACAGTCACATTCTTAAAATTCACCACTTGAATTTCTTCTTTCATGCGATGATGGGTGATCAAATTTTTAATCCTTATGCAACTCATTGAATTTTTATATCCGGAATTGTCATTCTTGGATCGGTGATTGAGTAGAAATGTTGGAGCAAACAGCGAAAATGGACTATCGTAAGTTCAATGGTGGTGGGGACGAGGATGATGGTTGGGTGGCAACTTTTGTCCACATTGAAGAGTCTCATGCCACTCAAGTGAGTTTTACGTATCTATTCTTTTAACTCCCCTTACATAGAAAATCTAACCAAACATAACCTTAATCTATAAATGTGCAAGGACTTTCTCCATTTCTTGAATATTTTGAAATTCCTAGCTCATTTTTAGTACTCCACTTTTTTCTTTAAAAAATTTACTTCTTTTTTTTTTTTCCAATCCAATGAATGCTTACATCGAATTGTTATTGCTTTTAGCTCTCAGTAGTATACAGTAGTATAAATCTCCTCACCCCCCCCCCCTCGGGGGGAAAAGAAGTGAATCAATTTACCAGCTTTGCACATAATTATAGGTGTGACTTGTCATAATTCATTATTTTTTTTATCATTAGTATTTCTTTTTTGCAGGTGCACATAATTGATGGGAAGAATTTTGAAAGTGAGCTAGTCTCTAAAATCGCATTGCCTCAGAGAGTGCCCCATGGATTTCATGGGACCCTTGTCCCCAAGCCAACTCAAAAATTTGTCCTGAGGGATATAAATATATATTTCCAGTCAAGATCATAGTCTCAAGATCATCATTAGCATATCGAATTGTCTTCCTAAGTTTTCTCCCTTTTGCATATATTTTTGTTTTGTTGGTTTTATATGTATTTTCAATGATTTTAATACATTTTAAATCGTGATTTTTCCTTGGTAAGGCTAAGAGTGCTTCTTCTTTTTAAAGAAAGGGACAATAAAGAAGTCAGTCAGTGGGCAATGGGAATACTATTAGATTAAGGCAATCACCTATTTAGACCCATTTTTTAAAAAAGCTTAAGCTCCCATATTATTCACTACCCTCATCTTTAAAGGATGTGAAAATAAGATTTTGGGTCAATCTTCAACTTTCTATGTCACGTGTATTCTGGTGAAAATATAAGCAGTAAGAACTCAGAGCCAAATTAATGCAGCTTTTGAAATTCTAGGGGAAGAGTGGAGGAATAAAACAAAAGAAACTACAAACAAAAACCTCATTTTTTTTAATCTAATAACAACTTACGTCTGTTTTTGCAAATATCATTATTTAACCTCAAAGCAAAATTTTACATTGAAAATACCAAATGGCCCCACTTTACAAACTCATTTTAGCATCTTACTTAGGATTTTGGTGATTTGATTTCTAATTGGTTTTAAGTATTCATGATGGGTGTGAAAATTTGGCACATAGGAATTAAAATCATCCGCATTGAAGCAAAATTCAAACCAAAGCGGTTGCAGAACTAAAAGAAGTGATGCAAAATTTTCCTCCATTGCAAATACTATCAACTAGGAAGAGAATCCTCTAGACCGATGCTAGTCACGAATATTGATTAACCATATTGTTTGAAGAAATTGAAAGTAAGAAAAAAATTTGCACTTACAAGAGTGAAAAGTTTTCTCGGGTTGAAATGTATTATCATTCTACTTTCAATAAAACATTGATAGTAAAAAAGTTTGAATGCCATTTTATTGGCCATAATTTCCTAGTAGAATTAGATATGACATTTTTTCCCCAAATGACCAAATTTAAACAGAAGTAGATTCCCCATTCTCAGCTACTTCAATAGGCTAAATGGTTTTCAAAATATTCTTTTGAAACCAAGCATATTATAGGAAAGAAAAATGTTCTTGCCGATTTTCTCTCTTGACCAAATGCATCATCAGAAATCAACATGTACATTTTAGGCATGCGTTTCATCAAAAAGAAAAGTACAAGTTGAAAGAATACAAATTGGTCAAGCTTGGAATATCCTTATGAAATCATTGAATAGATTCAAAATGATGACCTCACAAAAAAATTTTGATAACCTCATGTGGCAACACCATATCGATCTATTCAGATTCCATGGAGGCTTAATTATTTATCCTTTTAGATTAAATTCAAAGTACCCATTTATTTATCCATTAATCTGGAAAGAAGATTTTCCTTGATCAACTTCGATAATTGTTTTAGTACTTAACCAATAGTATTCAATAGCCATTGAGTTTCTCACTAGAAAATGTATTGTCAAGTTAACCAAACTGATTGTGCTTCGGCATAATAAAGAGAGTGAAAGCAACAAGAACCTCCTGATTGTGCTTAATTGGTTTTATCCTCATATTTACTGGAAATGCCTCTTTCTATAAGAATTGAGAACTACTCCCCCAGTCAAAGCCAAAAACACATGAAGTTGTGTTTTTCAGCCAACCATGGACTTTTGTGCAACATAATAGTACTCTTACCAATGCACCGGAAGGAATAGAGACCACCACCTATAAGCCTCTATCACATCATCAAGAAGCCCATATTTCCATATCATTTCCTAACCACGTCGGATCTGTCGAATACAACTACAGAGAACTGCAAAAAGTCATATGCCAAGAAAATCAAACCGTTCTTGAAGAAAATGAGACTACTTTACACCTATCCCATGAGACTACTTTGCACTTATCTCTGAAGCCAAACAAGCACTTGAGGAATTCAATTAAGCATAGAATCAAGTAAGGACACCTCCATCACAAGAACAGGAAATGGCAGACATGGATGATCCCGCACAATCCTCTCAAAAATCCTATGCTCATGCATTCTATGCCCCATGGGAAGGTTCTTTTTGTCAAGATCCCTATGATCAAGGACCTTTGTACTTATCTCTTGAAATGGATCCCAGCACAATCTCCCATTATGCCTAAACAATAAACTAGCCCCAGCCAGTCATGCCTATGACACTCCAAGACCCTCTAGGATTCATGAAGAAAAACCTGCTTCAAGCAGTCAAAGTATGTGGAATACCCTGATCTCACAAAAGGGATCCTCTCATAATACCGACAATCCTCTTGATGATATTGGAATGGAACAACGCTATGACAAGGAATAGCTGGCAAGACATAATTTTGATGATTCATACTATGACTCTAACTCTAAAGATGGTAGATAGACCTATAACAAAAATTATTGTAGCACAGGTCAATGTAACAAAGTAATGTGACAATATGCTAGGGAAATTACTGTTACAGTAACTGTTCATATCATCTAGAATAAATCCCAACCAAGAATCCCGGAACCTCTATGTGTTCCAAGACCCGTGAGCTTGGTCTTTATTTTTGTAACCTGTTAATGCCTATAAAAAATAAAGATGATATAATGTTTGGGGCAGAGTCTCTTGAAGTAAAATGTGTGCATATGCAAATTCTCTCCATATCTCTCTAAAAACTTTTTCTTCTCCAGTCTGGTAGAATCATCTAAGAAATGCGGTTCTACTAAGTTAGAGAATCTTGACATCTTTGAGCATCCTTATGCTCTTATCCAAATTTCCGAGCAATTAACAGTTAAAAGGTAAGATTTGAACAAATGTTCGCCTATTGTGAGATAATATATCTACTGCAACTAATATGGTATTCTCTGGTTCTAAGCATTTATCGGAATGAATACATTAAAATTTCGCATAAATTATTAAAATTAAATTGATAAAATTACAAAATTTGAGACGGAATTGATATTTGTAAATAAATTTAGGATTGATTGGATGGGTACCTCGTTCACGCACCTTAGCTTTTTGGCCATCCGAAAAATGAAAATCCATGGCTCTTTGGATAATATGTCAGGCAGTCTTTTAGGCAGAAAATGACGCGTCCTGTGTACTTGTATCGATCAGAAAGATTCATCTCTTTTTCAGGAAAAAAGTTGAAACTGAGAAAAATATTTAAAAATATATTACATCCGATCGAAGGGTTTCGAATGTTTCGCAAAGAGTAAATTCGAAATTTAATGAACCATGATGTTTGGGAAAACAAGAAGCCTCAGCAGTTGTCTATTTCGTGGAAAATCAGTGACTTTGAAAATAGGTTTCCTGATTTTAATCGAGTTTATCTCGTAAAAAAAAAGAAAGAATTTAAATCTTTTCGTTATTAAAAACAATCTATACCTAGATGATTTTGTTGACTAGTATCTACACACAGCATTTCTCTCTTCCGTCGGCCCGTCGGAATGATTCCAATTTTCAAAAGCTGAAATCATAATAAACACAAGGATTGACACTTTAAAAATATGAGAACTGCTTGTCCTAAAATGTGCTGCACAATTAGTAGATAACCATATACGGAATGAGAGGTACACTGAAATCCCAAATTCCAGCATCAAGGACAAAAAATGAGCTTTGGTGGATCGCAATAAACTAATGTGCGGAAAATAAACGAACAAATAAAAAAGTACTATAGATTATATTAAACTTAATGGAGGCAAGTATTAGAGTTCAATATTAAAATGAGGGAAAGTGAGGCAAGCGAAAAATAAGTAAGAAAATTAAAATGAGCAAGATAATTGATTTGGACACGAAATGTTTTGGGTGTATATCAAATGCTCTTTCCATCTTGACTATTAGAAAATTTAACCCAAATGTAGGGAGGTCACATGTATATAAGAGCACACAATCACTCATTGAAATGGCACATATTCTATTTAATGTTATTAGATAATCCAAAAACTTAAATTAAAAGGTAAAAGGAGACCGACCACACATATGCAAAAAACATATAAACTTCACAATCAAACAATGTGAAATATCTCGACAACCATTCTCAAGTGTAAGCCATGTGAGTTGGATTAAGAATGACACGTAAAATAGGATAATTGTCCAAAAAATCCTAGACCTATTGTATAGTGGCTGATTTATTCCAAAAATTTTCAATTTGGCAAATTTACTTCTAAACCTTTTGACTAGGGGTGTGCAACTGGACCGGGTCAACCCGGTTCTCGGTTCGACCCACCCGGAAAACAGGGTCGGGAACCGGTTATGGTTAAAACCGGTCCGGGAACCGGTTCCCAAAGTTCAGACCCTGCTTGAACCGGTCCGGGAACCAGTTTGGAAACTGGTTTTTGGGCCCCAAAATTCCAAAACACCAAAACCCTAGTGGTTTCTTTCTATCTTTAGTCTTTACTCTCACGCCGCTTGTCGCTCTCAGCCTTTCACCTCCGCCAATCCATCCGAGCGCTGCGCTGCCGACACTGCCTCCGCTCACCCACCTGGTCCCGGCCATCCTCGCCACCCCAGCGGCTGTCGGCCTCGGACACAACCGTGACGGCGTTCGATGAGTGTTGGATCTCCCTGTTTCCACCTTGTTCAAAGATTCGAGCGGCTTTCGGATCCGCCGAGAACCAATGTTGGCGATTCCTTGCTCGCATGAGGGTTTTGTGATGGTTTAAGCGGTTTTCTTTTCCCCTCCTCGTACCTTTCTCCAAACTGGGAATTACTCGTAATTCCGCTTTTTCGTTCTTGAATTTCAAGTCTTGACATTTTCGACCGTCCATTGGTATTTTTCTTTGATGTTACCTTACGCGAGTCGTCAAAACCCAATCTTTTCCTCTCTTTTCTGCAGGTTTGCATATCCCTTAGAGTTTTCCCAAATTAATGTATTTTTTTCCGAGTATCAAGCTTGGCTGGATCTGCGAACTGGACTTTGAACTCTTGTCACGGATAAATGTTTTTAAATTTTGTTAAATTGTGCATTGATTGTGGGAATTAGATCATAATGGCTGGAACGGGTTTATTAATTTGTCTTTTCACTTCTTGACGACTACCCTAAGTAGTGACATTGTTCTTAGTTTTTGTTGGGGAGAGTAATATTGCCGATCAAAACGCTTCCTAATTGGAATTTCCACCAAATGTGATTTCGTGAATTGATTTTTACTGTTTAAATGTTATGTCTTGTGATCATTGCGACACAAAAGATTGGAGTGGTATTCTGTGTGTGTGGGTGCCTGCTTTTGTGCATGCATGCGTGCGATCATGATAATTGCGAATTAATCAAGCAAGTTTTTTTCTTCGGATAGATATAATGTAGCCAATTATGTGTTTTTATTTTGGATCGTAATGTCTGCTCTCCATTTAGTTTAATGCTGCAAACTTTTTATGCTTTTAGGTTCTGGTATGGTGTCTCAAGCATTGAATGATAGCCGAATTATAAGATGGATTGAAGAGAGTTTGTTCCCTGTATCTGGTTGATCTTATTTAGTATGATTTCTGCGATATGGTGCTGAATAGGAGGTTAGAATATGGATTCAATGGCTATCGTGTGCCTGCCATGCCTCGGGGCGCCAGATCTGCTAGAGTAAGCTCATTTTGAGTTTCCAGTTGGTACTTCTAGAATTTGTATCCATCTCACACCATCATTCTTGGTTACTGATCTTTGTTAATTCCCTGTTCTTTAAATTCTTTTGTCTGTGTGAAGAGGGCAGTTATGGAAGCAGTTAGTGGTGTTCTTGGCAGTGAGTTACGTGTTGGAGTTCTTCTCCAGGGAAAAAAAGTTGGAGATGACAGAAAAATCTTGCAAAACAGGTTCCAATATAAACAGGGTTAACATGTTCCCAGACCAGAAAAACAGGGTGGGCTAGGAACAGGGTCCAATGCAAACAGGGTATGGAACATGGTCCAAAAAAAGAGAACTGGTTATAACAGGGTCCAGGTCTAGACCCTACCCACCCTGGACCCAATCACCCCTACTTTTGACTATATGTCAATATAATATTTACCAGCCGATTTTAGTCTCGAAAATTGATGACGTTGACATCAACCATCTTACTTGGTATAGCCAACACTGATGTAGACATTTTTGTAATTAATTTTTTTCTTTTCTTTTTATTCCTACAACTTTTTTTTTCTATTTTGCCAATTTTCCTCCACCAACCATCGTTGTGATCGGTGGAGGTCGCCGGACTCGCCTAGATCTAGTGGACATCACAACCTTCACTAGATCTAGGCAAGGGTGTCTCGCTTCATGTCGCTTCACCTCATGTCACCTCACCTTACCTTGCCTTGTTGTCTTGCATTGTTGCCCTCGTCTCATCCACAAGGCCAGCAATTGGCAGAGGGATATACAAAAGGACAAAAAGGGGGGGGGGGCGGGAAATTTAATGAAATAATTGCAAACTTATCAATATTAATGACAACCATACCATGTTAATGATTTTTAGCCAAAATTAGTCAAAAGAATTACATTGACAAATCCTTAAAATGATTGTGACTAAATTGGTCAAAGTAAAAAGTTTCAAATTGAATTCACTATCATACAATAGATTTAAGAATTTTTGGATAATTTTCTCCTCCAATATCCAGGGTCTCCATATTCCATTGAGTTTTCTTTTAACACCATCCCATCTTCTGGTGATTTTTATTTCAACTCCACCTTTAGAGGATCCTAAACCCAATATGGAAGGGGGAGGTGAGAGGTTCAAATCCCCACCTTCTCAGGGGGGGATGGGGTGGGGACGCGTAAGTTTCAGGAGTGGGTTTCAACTCCCAGGCTCTGCAAGAGGCTCTTGCAGGGCAAAAGTCTGAGAGTGAGTATAGAGTAGGAATAGAGTAGGACTGACCAAAAATAAAATAAAATAAAATAAACCCAATTTTTTATCCACTACTGTTTTTTTTTTTGGTGCTAGAGGAACCGGCTTGCAGCCGACAGCTG
Organism: Eucalyptus decipiens; assembly: GCA_014182575.1. NCBI lineage: Eukaryota > Viridiplantae > Streptophyta > Magnoliopsida > Myrtales > Myrtaceae > Eucalyptus > Eucalyptus decipiens. The sequence goes on along the minus strand of CM024611.1, from coordinate 45,897,620 downwards.
CGTCGTAAACCCCCAGGTGACACTTAAGCAGGAGGACCCACCACCCCTGAGTCACACTTAATACACCTAGCGCCTCCCCTGGATTTTGAACCCTTCACCTCTTCATTGAGGATCAGCAGAGCCTTATCCAGTGGAGCCACCGCGGCCGGTGGTTTTATCCACTACTTTTGTTCCTAACTAATAAGTACTATAATTGCTTTATTTGCAATCTCACGCACATGTTTTTATTTTAGCAGTTCGATTAATATATTTTAGCGGTTTTGTTACAACTATCTAATTATTGATGGAGAGAGTAGAATAAATGAAATATCAATTCGTCTTTCAGCTTGTCGCAATCTCCCTTTCTGGCACCCTACACGCGGGGGCGCATGTAGATACTAATAGCTCGCTAAGTATTAGGCTTAGCTCGAACTCTCCTAAATCTATTAATTCATGACGTTTGGTCCAAGTTTTTTTTACTTACAAATCAATTTTAAATAGAAGTCACTACTAATCAATTTGAGATGGATTGATTAGTAATTCATGTAAAATATTAGGAGAAATATTTTACTCCTACACAATCAGAAAAATTAGGATCAATGACTTAATTACACTAATTAATCAATTAATGCCATTCCAATAAATAATTTTGTTTAAATCATGAGGGTTTTTTTTTTTAATTTTCAAGGATTTTTCATGTATTTGCAAAGAATAAAACCATCTTTTGAGCTTTTTCTGATTTTTTGAAAAATGTAAATTTTTTGGGATTTTTCTGATTTTTAGAAAAAAAAATTGGATTTTTAATTAAAATAACAATAAAAACAAAAGCTGACCCTGGTCGGCGGACCAGCAAGCCGACCCGATTGCGATCCGGCCCGATCTACTCAGGTCGAGCCTCTAGGGGCTGGAGGTGAGCCTCCCCGACCTGTCTTTTTTGGTAAAGCCCTTTGTCTTTATTTTTCACTCTCTTTTATTCTTTTTTTTTTTTAATTTTTTTTCCTTTTATCTCTCTTTGTTCTCTCTCTCGTCTTTTCTCTCTTTCTCCTATCTCTCTACACGTTGTCAGACTAGGAAAGAATAAACCCTACCTTTTGTAATCCATGGACCAAGAGACAACAGATAGACCCTTTCTATAAAAATAAAAATAAAAATTTAATTCCCCTCCTCCTCTTGTTTTTCTTTTCATTTTTTTTCTCCTCCCTGTTTTCTTTCTCTTTTACTCTTCACCTCTCTCTCCTTGCGTCTCTTGAATGGCTCATTCCTCTACAGGAAATGGGCGAAAGACTGCCGACCTCACCTTCCCCGATGACCGCCAGTTCAAACGCTAAAATAAGACTCGGACTCAATTATAAAATAAATAAATAAAAAGGCTCAAGAACGAGGAAGCCACGCCCAGCCACCACCGCCACACTCTTAACCTCGCCGGCCAAGAACCAACCGCTAGTGGAAGCATGATGCATGCCGATAATAACCATGAAACGAGGCAGACCGAGCAAAAGATGTATGTGGAAATCTACCGAAACGTATTCGACAAACCGCGAACACCAAGAACGGATAGGAAACGAAGAATGAATGCATACATCTCAACCGGGAATTCATCAAACACATATAGGGTGCATCGGCAGATGGGGTTAGAGATGAGGACAACGAGCTCGAATTCAGGCCGTGATTCAAAGCCGACGACACCCGAAACCTTGCGACCGCATTTTGCACATAAATGAGGTCGGGACTCGCTCGGACCAGGCAACGGCAGCCCGATCCAGCTGGCCCGAAACGGAGAACCAAAGGAAAGGAAACAAAAGAAGGGGGAGGGGGGGCGGGCGTCGATGGGGTTCCCTACCTAGCTCGAAGACGTCGGACGAGCTAGATAGATCTTACTGCGTTCGTCCGCCTCGTTCGATCCCGAGCCAAGATCCTCAGGGAACCGACACCAACTCAACAAAAGCGGGACCTACCGCAGCTTCGACAGGAACAAGGCATGCCGGCGACCGGCGTCTTCACCTTGTCACTCACTCTCAGTCTCTGCCACTGCCAAGGAGGCCGGTTGACGGAGGTGGTCCGGCCGCTGGTCCTCGGCGAGCCGACCGGCCTAGCTGCGGCCGAACCGGCCTAGATTGATAACCCTAATAAAGAATTAGTAAATACAAGGGGTTGTTGATCAAGACAAATGAAATTTGGTAAGTCAGAGAAAACATATTAAACATTGATATGAAACTCATAAGAGTTGATAACCCAATGGATAATTTAAATTTTAATCCGACAAAAGTTAGCGATTCACTCTAATTTAGTTGATAATTTCATAAATAAAAAAAATTAGTAAATTTGAAGCACTAGTAAGCTATGCGATTGAAGTTGGTGAGTTAGTACAAAACTGATCATCTAAAACACAAAAACTTAATAATTTCATTTAAAAAGACAAGCAATTCGCTACAAGTTACCTAAAAAAAAGCCAATAGTCATTTTCTTTATCAACAAGTTTTTACACTTATCAACGATTATTGGAATTTACTGGAACGGAAAAAGAACTCTTTATTTTTTGGCACAAAACAGTAGAATTCAGCGAGGATAATTATAGCACAGATTTCTAACATTATTAGGAGCTACAAATCCAAGTAATATAAGGTAAAAATATAACATTGTTGTAAAAGTTTAGACATGTCTCTTGTTAATACCACCTGAATAGCAAATTCTCCTTTTGACTGGGGTCAGGAATTACGGGTCAATAGCATCTTGACCCAACATTAAGTTTCCTTTCATGCAATTGCATTTTTTTCTTCTTTTTTTGGGCATACGTGCGGCTACATTATGTTGTCCACAATTATTATTTCGTTGTTTTTAGGACTTACGCATTATTCGTTTTGATCGGGACAGGAGGGAGAGTATGAACAGGCTGTGAAGGTTGAATATCACAAGTTTGGGGAGAGCAACTTTTGTAGCGGAAGTGTGTTCGTCGCTAAAAACGGTAGTTTCAAAGATGAAGATGAAGATAATGGTTGGATTGTAACTTTTGTTCACAATGAAGTGTCTGATGAGACTCATGTAAGTCCTTAACTACCTGTATACTCCATATTGCACTTTCTCTTGTCTTGCCCATAAAAGCATAGATCTATATCGCCAACGACTGTGAGATACAATGAGGATTAATCAGGTACTAGAACATACAAGGTTTCCTATCTTTGAAGGTTAAAATGTGAAACAACACCTCATCATCTTATATTAATGATTATTTTTTTAAAAAAGAAAAACTTGAAATGATCATGAATGACCATGAAATCCAAATTCTCACAAATGATGTTAAATCTCTTTGAGCAAATCCATTGTAAAAATTTATGGGGATGCATTAATACATACTCAGCTTGCATTTATGAATTTGTTTGAAATGCTCTATGCTCGCAGGTTGACATAATTGATGTGAAGGATTTCGAAGGCAAGCCAATGGCGAAGATAAGGTTGCCTCAGAGAGTGCCATATGGATTTCATGGCACTTTCATGGCCACACCTAATAAACAATAATTAGGCAACAAGATGTCGACAACTTAATGCTATCATTAAGTTTCTCTTGGCTTGATAAGTATTAGCATGTCTTATGTCTATGTAATTATGACTCGCTATGATTATGCCATGGGGATGTACTTGGTCAACTTCTGCATGTTTATGGAAGTCTAGACATATTTGGATGTGCTCTTCAATTATGTGAATTTGGCAATATATTTATGTGAGTTACGAATGGTTCATTCTATAAAGTACATCGCATTTGGAAGTTGTCAACTTCAGAGTACGTCTTGACCCAAAGATAAATAAATTTCAAAGTACGAACGGATACATCAATTTATAAGAGAGAGATAGTATGAGAGTTCGTGGACCGAACACGCCAGTTTTCCATTGTTGAGATACACCACTTAATGGCATTAAAATGCATTATGTATATATGTTTCATAGCCTCCAAAATATAAGGTTAATCTATTCCTAATGTGATTTTGAAACACTTCGCACCCATCTATGTGACTTCAGTTTGGTCACGTCAACAAAGTAAAGGAAGCTCGTAATATGCTTGTCACTAGTATTCTACTTCAGATTTTGCCCATCAGTATCATTTGATAGGAAATCCGCATGGTATGCACAAGGAGACAAGTTAGTTCGTTAATGACTTTTTATCCTCTATACATGCTAACTATGATCAATCAGCATTATTTAAGCCATAATGTGATGCGGATTTTGATATTTGAAATTTACGGAATGTCGCGATCATACGCTTGTGTTTGTAATTTCTCATGGCATTTCTCGATGAGTTTAAATTTGTGCAAGCTTCACTTATCCAAAAAGATTCTTTATCTTGTCCTCAGGAAGTTGTCTTGGAGTTGTTGCCTGATAAGATTCAATTTACTACTTTGAAAGCATATTGCACTACCTTGTCTGTCTCGGAGTTGTTCTAGACAAAAGGCTAAAATTTGAAGAGTGCATATAATGTCTAGGTATGCCTATGGTTATGGCCTGCTCGACCATTTTGTTAGTAAGTTTCAGGACAAGAACTATGAAGAATATTATCATTTTGAGATTGGAATCTAAGAAACTCTTTTTATCAATATTTCATAATATTGTCAATACAAAACATCTCGATATCTTGTGAATATTGTATATTTATCTTGCAAATAACATTACGGTGGATATGAGCAAGTTCAAATAGATTTTTTTCATAAGATGAGATCATATATAAATAGCTCTTTTAATCTCTCTGAAACTTCTTCAATCAAATAACATTGATGTTATTAAAATGTACTGAACAAATAGATTTTTTTTGCAAGAGTTACAAAATGGAGTTCGTCCGCCAATATTTCGTCCTTTTGCGAATATTGTCAAATAAACAAGCCAGTCATGACCCAAAATGTCTAAGATTCCACAATCTGTTTTTCTCCTGTCCATTTTTGTTAATGTCTCCGCAAGAGAGAGATTAATTTAAACCGAAGTAAGTTAAAATTTATCCGCGTCGACAAACGACAGCTGGGTGTCTTTTTTGAGACGGGCCAAAGTCGACGAAGATGGTCTCTTGTCTCTTTCTCTCTCTCTCTTTTCTATTTTAATTTTTTTTACTCAATTTTTTTGCTGTTTTTGAATAACTGAGAATTATAAATTACAATATGTCCCCAATGTTTAGATTTTTTTGTAGCGAATGATGTGTTTCGGTGTCGTAAAACTCTCTCTCTCTCTCTCCCTCTCTCTCTCTCTAGTAATTTAATCTTCGTCTTTGGCTTCAATTTTCATCGTAGATATCCACCAAACGGGGACCACTTTGTAGATAACATTTGCAGCTCTCAAGGTTCTGTTTTTGTTTTTCATGGCGAAAATATACAAGCGTTTTTGGTGCTCTCAACATGAAAAAGAAAGGAACTCGTCCTTTCTAGGTTAAGTATGGCATTGGTTTCTAGCAACAATTTGATGATGCAGACATCATCAAATTGAAATTAGAGAGAGACATTTTTGATATTACCTCACTGACAAGTATATATGACGTCTCAAATTAAATTCAAATTGCTTGGTGTAGTATATTTGTGACAAATTATGAAATTCCTATTTGACCTTCGATCTCAAAAGGTTATGTTAAGTTATAAGTGAACTTTATAACGTGACACCCCCAAGTGTAGCTTTGCAAATATTTTGGTCAAGTTGAGGATACTTGATAGGTATTTTTCTTATTTGAAGGGAAAAAAGGAAATTATTAAAAGGAGAAATCGAGATGTGAGAGAGAGCGGTCACCGTCAAATTTGTCCGCAATTTTTGTCCAAGCCCGTTTCTGCTCACACGCATCATGCGCAAGCGAGCGTTTGGGTGCCTCTTAATGGATATAGTCATTCATTAACATGATCTAGAATATGAATCCTACGGTTTCCTGCATGATCTCGTCATGTGTTATATTAAATATGCCTCGTCTAATAACATTTGGTGGTTTCATCATGGCCAAGGAGGGACGCCAGCCACTGGATGAAGGCCAAAACTTCTAGAATCTACAGTTAAGTTAAGAAAAGAACTCTGTTATTATAGCTCTATCAAGTTCTTTTGCTGTAAACTATTCTGTCCTCTTGTTTGATCATGCAAAGTTGCTAGCAAGAACAGATAACCATGATAAAAATTGCCAATTTAAAGTGCAAACACTAGCTAGATAGTCCACATAAGTACCCATTGATGATTGATTCAGCAGCAGTCATCGTTGCTTTCCCTCACTTACCAAATTTGAAGGTATATCATGGTGATAAAGAATGAATTACGACCGGTAGAGACCGGACAATTAGAAGAACTCCTGAGAAAGAAGCCATCGATTTTCTTTATCAAAACTGAAGACTCAAATAATACCCAATTTCCGCCGAGAGGATGGTCCTATTTATTGTGAATAACATTCCAAGTTGGAGCGTTAGAGTCCGTTATCTTCTTCATTGTCTCACTGAGCTGGAGTCTCACTGGGCTGGAGTCTCTACTAGATGTAAGAGATAGATAATGTAGATGATCAACACGAAACCGTCTGAGTAGACATCGCTTTTAGGTCCAGATGAAGACGACGTTATGCTTTTCTTATAGCACACTAATTAGTAGTAGTAATGTAACAAATCCATTTCCATCAATTTTTACACAGACAAAGGGAAATTAGATAACATATCCACGTTCTTTATAATCACAGGACCGTGGTCAGACGAAAGTACCGGCCATCAAGCTAATTATCACTTTATTTCTGCTCACAACTGCTCCTTAATTGAACTTAACCGAAATTGGACTCCTGACAGAGTACTTCTTGGAATCCCACCTCAGAAATCCTTGGGTGAATTTTGCAACATCCTGAGTGGAATTGGCACGGCTGAGTGTGATTGAATACGTTGCTTTCTGGTTCAATTTTGAGAAGGTGAGTTTGTTGGGCTTCACGGTGACATGCACACCCTGTGGAGGAACGACCGTGACAACATAAGGCGAATAGTCCGTTCCAACATTAGTCACAGTCCTAGTAAAAGTCTGTGGAGGTCCGAGGTTGACCGAAAATGAGGCGTAGTTCAGCTCTCCCTCGGGAATGCTAGATACTCCCGAACATTTGACTGGTCTGTGAGCAATTGTAGCCACCTGCTTGTCGGTGTATCCCAGACCACAGAGATAAGGAATGTAATCGTTGGGATGAATGTCGTAAATGAATCCTGGGTCGATGGCCTTTACAGGATCGACATGGCCTGCTCCGATGGCAAAGACATCCGCAGGTTGAAGCCTTTCGTCCAAGATTGGATTTTGCTTGATGTTCAGCTGCTTAGCCGTCGTCATGATAGCTGATTTGATTGCTGCTGGAGACCAGTCTGGATGAATGCCCTTTATCAAAGCCGCGATGCTACTGAGGTGGGGGCAAGACATGGAAGTGCCAGAAATAATATTGAAGTAGTACTTTGCTTTTGTGTCATTTCTGATGGGAAACGGCCATGCTGCTAAAATGTTCACGCCGGGACCAATAATGTCTGGCTTTAGAATTCCCGGGCTAACCAAGCTCGGGCCTCTCGAAGAGAAAGAAGTGAGCACCGGAGCAGTCGGGTTTCCAAACACAGTTCCTTTGAACATGATGGTAGCAGTAGGAGTTCTAGTCGCATTGATGTAGGCTTTGATCTTGTTACCAGCGAAGTAGCTAACATGAGACGCAGGGAGGACATAAGCATCGGCCAAGGTACTGAATCCATCGATTTCTTGGTTCATCATAATCATACCGACCCCACCGGCTCTTTTCACCTCAATCGCTTTGAAATACCGGCCGACGAACCCTCTTTCACACAGGACAATCTTCCCTTCTACTTGACTGCTTTTTAATTGTCCGGGGACACAGTATATGGACTCTTCCGTACCATCGATTCCAGGATACACAAGTGGCAGTAAAGTTGAAGGGAAGGAGGGTTGATATATTGTCTCACCTTCATATTCCACTCCATTTCCGAGTTTTACATTGGAGACAATGTTTCTATCGATGGTGCTCGCCCCGACGGTGAGAATCCATGGAGCCACGTTCGATAGCGAGCCTGAGAAAGGACCGGAATTCCCAGCAGCGCAGCTCACGAAGATACCTCTCTGAACGGCTGCAAAAGTGGCTACCGCGATGCCATCCATATGAAATGGAGCAGAGGCACCACCAAGCGAGATGGAGATTACGTCGACGCCATCTGCGAGGGCCGCATCAAGTCCAGCAAGTATGTCGCCCAGAAAACAATATGTCGTAAAGCACACTTTATAGATCGCCAAGTGAGCATATGGAGCCATGCCACCTGCCGTGCCTTCAGCCATCCTGAGCGTATTGGCTTGTTGCACAGAAGCGCCAGCTGCAGTGCTGGCCGTGTGAGTGCCATGTCCGACATCGTCAGTCGGAGGCATGGTCACATTTTTCTTAGCCGAGCTGTCGAAGGTCTTGGCACCTATTAACTTGGTATTACATTGGGAAGGCTTGAAGTCACACCTCCCTTTCCATTTGGCTGGCGGGGGCGGCATTCCATCTCCGCTGAATGAAGGATGGTCCGGGGTTACACCAGTATCCATGATTCCAATGATTATTCCTTTTCCCATGGTGGAACTATTGGAATATCCCTGATTCAGTGGCAAGCCCAAAAACTGGGGGCTGTGCATTGTCTGGAGGCTATATATTTGCTCAGGGTGAGCTGCCACAAATCCAGGCTTATCCTGCATTGTGGCGACTTCATCAGGAGTCAGCCTTGCTGCAAAGCCGGTCATCACATTCTGGTAAGAGTAAAGCAGGCGCCTCTCGTTCCTTGAGGTGGTAGAATTTGTGGGCAAAAATGAGTAATACCAGGATTCGAGATCCTTCGACTCAGAAAGGCGCTGGCCATCAGGGGGAGTCACGTGGACAATGTAGGTTTGTAAGTCACTGGTCTGTGATCGAGTTGGAGATGATTGGCCATTGGCAAGACAAAACTGCACACTGGAAAGCAAGACAATTAGGCAGAGGAGATGAACGAAAGCCATTGGTGGTGTTATTTTAGAATGCGGATTCGAGTATATTGGAAATGGTGAGATTTGTGTTTGGCGACTAAGGGAGCGTCTATTTATACAGAAGCTGGGATGGAGATATGGTCAGCTTGGGCATATCCGATCAGTCTGTGTGTCTAATTCTTGCAGTTCCTTTAAGAGCATTATCGTTTGACCATCTAAACGTAGCAGTTGCGGGAAAAGTTGGCTTGAAGGATTCTCTTTTAATAGGATGATCTTAATTCTTCGTGTTCCTCTCCTCTTGATAGCTTGCATATGGTGGAGGTTGTTGCACTGATGAGCATACGCGGAGTAGGACCATGATATTACTTGTAGCTTTGAAACTGTTCTCGTGATTATTTTGTCATCAGATTCTCCCTTCTAAATCAGGATTTTAAACAGAACCGCCTGAAAAACCGGCGAAGATAGATCAAAGTGAAGATTATCGCTCGCTCGCCCATTGTTAACTAATCCCTTATACTAGTTACAGCCCTCACTTGACATTTCTTTAATGATACCACCAAGCACGTTTTCCATATGAATTTCCAAATCTGCAAATGGTGCAAGAAATTACCACAATAAATTACCCCTAATCTAATTGATGAAAGAATATCAGCTCAATGCCGTCATCTGCCTCATGAGATTGGAGCAATATATTTTATGTTTTGATGCAGATAAGTTTCTCAGATATGATTGTTGCGTGCCGATTTGCTTTAATCTAGTAATAGGCAGTTTCGAAGAAGGACGTGTGCAGTGCATAATCAGAACAATTAGTGGTTACCAATCAGCATCAAGAGCAAATTCAGCTATGAGTCAAGAAGACATCAGTTGATGTTTCAAATGCTTAAGCGTAGTCATATGAATATCGAGGTCTTGTCTGGGGAAGGAGAATTGACAATTTCTCGACAATCAATGCTTAATCAACAAGAAGACCCGGAAACTAATGGCAAGGACTTTAACAATTGGGCATCTCTACATGCCGACTCATCGTCGTTGATGTTTTAAATTTTTAATCCTAGTCATATAAATATCGCAGTCTTGTTTGGGGAAGGTGAATTGACTAGAACTCCACCAAAATGGACATTTCGCAAAAATCAATCCTTAATCAACAAGAAGACCCGTAAACAAATGGGAAGAACTTCAACAATTGGACATCTACAACACACCGAATCAAAATCTTTAATGTTTTAAATGCTCAATCCACTGACCAAAAAAAAACAAAAAAATGGTTAATCCCAGTCATATGAATATCATGGTCTTGTTTGGGGTGCGAAAATTGACTAAAACTCAACCAAAATGGACATTTCCCAAAAATCAATGCTTAATCAACAGGAAGAACCGGAAATAAATGGCAAGAACTTAAACAATTGGACACCTCAACATGTCGAACCACCGCTATTGATGTTTTAAATGCTTAATCCTAGTCATATGAATATCTTGGCCTTGTTTGGGCAAGGAGAATTGACTAAAATTCAACCAGGACGGACATTTCCCAAAAATCAATTCTTAATCAACGAGAAGACCTGGAAATGAATGGCAAGAACTTCAACAATTGGACATCTCAATATGTCGAATTAACGTCTCTTTGAAGTGCTTAGGAAGAATTCCAAACCTTGATTCTTTTAATCGAAGAAAAATTTCTATGTGAAACTGTAATTTAAGATTGTGCCGAATATGAGTTGCTGGGTTAATTTTGAATGATGTTGAGCTATAAAATCATGCTGTAAAAGAACTTTTTGGCGTTCTGGAAGTGTGGATTTTATAAAATCGATTTGGTATTTTGTTTAGTCCAAGTGAATTGTGCATTATTGCAGCCAGATTCAATCTATTGTGGATTTACTTACACTTAGTAAAATTTACCAAGCTAGCACAAAAAAGGAACTCCACATTTTTAGGCACAGAACAATCTGCCCATGTATACACATTGACAAAATGGCCGTTCGCTTGTGCTTGTGAGAAAAAGAAAATCTCAAAAGTTTAATACCTATAGAAATTTACATGTATATGAAGATTCGAATAGTTTTAGGATGATGATCCATTGGAAACTCCATATGTAACTTATCATCACAAATCTTCTCCTTTTTTTTTTTTTCCCAAATTAATAGTATTTCCAACTTCTAACATTATCTTCACCAGCACAAGTGACTGCCATTCCTTTTTTGTCTATATAGAGATGCATGACAACAAACCATTATAATTAGTGTCGAAATACTAAGACTAATGATAATCTTCACAATTATATGTGATTGATTATATTTACCCACATAAAACAGTCACATTCTTAAAACTCACCACTTGAATTTCTTCTTTGGGTGATCAAATTTTTAATCCTTACACAACTCATTGAATTTTTACTTCTAAAATTGTCATTCTTGGATCGGTGATTGGGTAGAAATGTTGGAGCAAACATCGAAAATGGACTATCGTAAGTTCAATGGTGGTGGGGACAAGGATGATGGTTAGGTGGCAACTCTTGTACACATTGAAGAGTCTCGTGCCACTCAAGTGAGTTTTACGTATCTATTCTTTTAACTCTCCTTACATAGAAAATCTAAGCAAACATAATCTTAATCTATAAATGGTGCAAGGACTTTCTCCGTTTCTTGAATATTCTGAAATTCCTAGCTCATTTTTGCTACTCCACTTTTTTCTTTAAAAAATTTACTTTTTTTTTTTTTTTTTCCAATCCAATGAACGTTCACCATCTCAACTGGGCATTTCATCAAACACGTAGGGTACATCGGCAGATGGGGGTTAGAGATGAGTCGAATTCAGGCCATGATTCAAAGCCGACGACACCCGAAACCTTGCGACCGCATTTTGCACATAAATGAGGTCGGGCCTCGCTCGAACTGGGCAACGGTACCCCCGTCCGGCGGGCCGGAAACGGAGAACCAAAGGAAAGGAAAGAAAAGGGAGGGCCGTCGACGGCGTTCCCTACCTGGCTCGAAGACGTCGGACGGCGGACGAGCTCGATACATCCGGCTGCGTCTGTCCGCCTCGTTCGTGTACGGGAACAAGGCATGCTGGCGACCGGCGACTTCACCTTGTCACTTACTCTCAGTCTCTGCTCGAGCTCCCTCTCCCTCAGAGCTCGAGCTTCTCTCTTCGTGTGCTCACTCTCGGGCCTCCCCTGATGTCTTTCCGGGGAAGTCCTCTGAGCTCGCTGCGTTTTTGTGCCCCTTTCCTTGGCTCTCGAATGCCCTATTTATAGGCCAAGGAGGCCGGTTGACGGAGGTGGTCCGGCCGCCGGTCCTCGGTGCGGCCGAACCGGCATCCCCTCAGCCGCGAAGGCCTGCTCCGTATTAAAAAAGCGTCCCATCAGTCCGAGTTTCTCGCCGGATTTCACGCTGCACCGTCCGGCGGCATTGATGGGGCGCCCCCTCCTTCGTCGGTCTACCCTGTTCTGCCTCCTGCGCGCGAGTTGCAGGGAAGAGGACGGAAGGAAGGAGGAAGGAGGAAGGAGGATGGAAAGAGAGAGACCGGGCCGGGCCGGGCCGAAAGGGAAATAAGGCTGGGCCTTGGGCCCGCGTGGGGGAAAAGAAGAAGAAGGGGGACTGAGCACGAAGGCCTAGCCCCCGTGGGCTTTTTTGTTTTTATATAGATATTTACAAATAAGATAAGGGAAAAAAAAATAGAAAATACAACTTAGTATATGCAAATGATATTAATACCGAGGCGATGCAAAAAATATTTTTTGTTAAGGCCAAATTGATCCCTAATTTTCTATGCAATTTTAATGCTAAATATTTATCCAAGACACAAATCAATTTAGCCGCTTAAAAATCTTGTAGAGACTTAAAAGTTCATTTTCTTTCATTTGTCTAAAATATTGTCAATTTCATCTTATGATTTGAACGAGGATGAAAATGCATACTGAACGTAGTTCCGATGCATATTACACCTCATTCAATTATTAATATTCTCCTTTCAAAGTTTTGCCAAGTATTGTATTGTCTCCTTTATATCAGAGTTTGAACATCAATATTATGTTCCTTTTATTTAGTTTATTCGTGTGTGTGTTCTTAGATAATAAAATTTTATTTTCCTTTTACATATGTAAATTCCCACAAAAACTACCGATAAATAAATACTTTAATTTTTATCATTTGCTTCTTCTTTTTCTAATAAATGGCTGTCAATGTCTAGTTGCTTATAAAACATGAGATACATTTACCAACATTAAGATTTATATACATTTGACGTGACCTAAATATGATTGATTTAATGCAGTCGAGATGTCGTGAAGGGAGCATCCATTACATGCGTCATCCATTTCCAGAGACATTGAATAATAAATTTCTTTGCTTTTTCCTGGTAATTTCTTATCGTTATTTTAACCTTGTTTTGTTAAGAGCCTAAGAGATGTATTAGACCGCTGATAAGGACTAAAACATTATCATCTCTTGTTGGCATTTAAATGCTAAACCTGTGGGCATCTTTCAACGACAAGAGTCTTGGGTACTGTATTTGACCACCAATCAATTGAGAAATACAAAATGTTCTAAATCATGTAGAAACAAATCAAAGAAGGCCAGAATCCTAAAAGGTTAAGAAACTTCAGGTTCTCTACTTAGGACAAAAATTGCATTTTCCAAAAGCCCTGTTCAAGTGCATACCAAAAGTAAGATGGAAAAAAGGACGACGAATCAAGACATGACAAGAATTACAAAACTAATGAGGCCAATAAATAAATTAATTAATTAAATTGAGTCTTGCATGACAAAATTCATACCTATAATAGCTACTTTTGAGCATAAACTGGGATCTAATTAGATTCTGTGCATATGCTCTAATTTTTTGAAGCTGAAACAGAGGAAGATCCAAGAAAAACACAACTTCCATGAAGAAGAACTTGGGAGCTTTTTTGGGTATTTTTCTCTTGTTGCAACACGCCAGAGCCCAAAACACAACAAGCTCTGACCCTGACCCAGCTGTGATCCATCCTGTACATCCTAGCATGGTAGTCATCGTCGGTATACTTGCTATGATGTTTTCTCTAACATTCCTCGTCCTCGCGTATGCAAAATTCTGTCACCGAGCCCCGCCCGGTCCTTCATTTCTCGACAGCCAAAACGATCCAGGCCTAAATGGGTCGATGCCCCGGTTCTCCGGGATCGACCAGAAAGCCATCGACTCGCTCCCTCTCTTCAGGTTCTCCTCGCTGAGGGGCTCTAAAGAAGGCCTGGAGTGTGCAGTCTGCATCAACAGATTCGAGGACTCGGAGACCCTACGCCTGTTGCCGCGGTGCAAGCATGCGTTCCACTCGAACTGCATAGACCAGTGGCTCAGGAGCCACTCTAGCTGCCCGCTCTGCCGATACAAATTCAATCCTGGGGACCTCGCAAGCTTCGCTTATTCGTTGAGCCTGAGATTCCCGCAGCGTATTCCCTCGAATTTGTTGGAGGATGCAAATCTCGAGCTCAGCGTGCAGAGAGAAGCAGATAACCACCACGGGTCGTCTCGATACGGTGACAGAATCAGCTTCCGGTATTCAGAAAGGGAACTGAATTATGGAGAAGAATGCCTGAATGAGGAGAGTGGAGACTGTGGGAGCGATCAGAAGCTACTCCACAAGTTCAAGCACAAGATCATCGTCTCTGATGTAGTTACCAAGAACCGGTGGAGCGACGTCAATTCTTCAGACTTGCTCTTCTTGAACTCCGAAATGATTAATGTCTTTTCAAGCAGAAGATTCGCAGACTCAGAATCTCGGAGCGGAAATTTCAATGGCGACTTTACGGCAAACAAAGACTTGGACAAGATTAAAAACGACATAGAGAGGAAGAGGTTGTTTCAGTCCAAGGTTGGTGCAACCGCCAGTTCAAGCAACGTGCTTGCCAATCCTGGAGAGAATTCATCAAAGCTGATGAACAATCCTACTGAGAAACGATCCATGTCCGAAATCGTCAACCTTTCAAGGTTCGCATTCAGCTTGAATCACAGAAACAGAGAAGTTCTAGGAAATAATAATGGAAGGGAAGAGAGAATGAGACGGCTTTGGTTGCCGATGGTACGCCGGACGGTTCAATGGTTCGCTGGTCAAGAAAGAGACTCGCGAGAGGCAGAGGAGAAAGCTCACAGATCCAACGTCGAAAATATTTTGTAAATTCTTATTGCCAATTTGTCAGATGTTATGCATTATTAAGCATTTGTGACTCATACATCAGATCATCCTGAAATTCAAGCTATAAACTGCGCATGGTTTCTTAGATTATCTATATTTTGCATTTCTACCAAAATCCCAAATGTTACATTATTATAAAAACCTCCAACTAGATACTATTCCTGGGCTGTACTTCTGCACATGAAAATGGAATATGATGGTTTTTATATCCTTTTCTTGTTATATTTAAACGCTATAGTTGGACTAAAGTTTCGTTTTTGACCAAGACGGCCAGGCCTAGAACCGACTTGATAAAACAAATGCAAGTTTCAAACAAGACAAAATTAGGTGATGCAATAGGCGGTCCATGCAACATTAGAAAAGAGAGAGATCCGACAATTTCATAGCTTTCGAGATAATTAAGTTTTTGTCACTGTCTGACAAAGAACGGCAATAGGAAATCGCGTGCCTAAAGACATAAGATTACAAGATGATAATATATTCTTGCACACATACACATCATTGAAGCTGACTTTTTGCAGAGTGACTGCATCTGATGTTTGTGATATGTAATGATTCTTGTGCTTATGTTACGTCTGCCGTGCTTGTTTATCATTAAGAACATTCATAACCAACATTCAAACCAATTTACTTGGATCAAATAGGGTCTGTAATCCAATCATTTTTCTGGTTCCGAAAGAGATGTCTGATGATGGGCTCAGATTGCGACATCTTAGTAGGTCTTTGCAGTTAACCTAAGTCGGCCAATGCTTGATCAGTCTGATCAATAATAAAGATGATTCGACACAACTAATGCGGAGGCATGAACAAATGAAATCACTTGAGCAAGAAATGAAAGACATAAATAAAATCTAAACACAGCATAATTATGTGATTCAGCAATATACATACTCCATGAAAAGAGATCGAAGATAGTAGTTCCATTATAATTAGCAAAAATATTATTAAAATTGCTCGTTACACTCACTCATGAGTATTTTCAATCCTAGATTAAATCCAAACGGATAAGAATCGATCACGAGAAATGAGTTTTCTCATACTCTGAACTCTCTTGGATGATGGCTCTCCATGCTTTCTGTATCTCTCGCGAAGTTTTTTTTTTTTTTGGTTGAAATCAGAAAATATATTATAATTTCAGAAGCTTACAACTAGACAGTAAAGCATTGGTATATACAAGGTCTAGCAAAATGTAAGGCGGGAAATTGTTCCAATCTTGGGCCGACGTTTTCGATAAATGGGCCTTTGCGGCCCAGTCTCGCGAAGTTCACGCATATCGAAAGCGCACTCACATTGCTCTAGATATCAAAATTGACCACTGGATATTTATATCTCGAAAACCATGAGCTCTTCTTTGACGCCCACGTGGAGACTTTAACTTTGATAAGGGAAAGAAATCTTAAGGGGAATTAATTACCTTTCTACGCATAACCGGCGATCTTGGTGACAAGGAGATCAAATTGGACTTTCCTACTAAGGGTCGGGTTTCCTTGCAATTAAAATTAACTTCGAGCCATTAATCAACACAATGGTAATAATAATAATAATAATAATAATAATAATAATAATAATGCGTCGCTCAACTAATATCACCGTTATGTTAGTACCTGAGGTTATCTATTTCATTTTCATATAGTTTACAAAATCTAACTTCCATCACTTCCACTGACAATTAAGGGTGCATTTGGTAATGTTTCTGTTCAAAAATTATTCCAGAAATTAAAAATAGAAAAATTATTTATGTTCGGAAAACAATTTTTGAATAGAAGAACACGTTTTGTAACTACACAAAATTTCTATTCTTAAAATAAAAAAAAGAATAGAAACACGTTTGGTAAACTTGTATAATTTTTTGTTTCTCTTAATTTTTTAATATTTTTATTTTAGTTTTCCTTTTTTTCCTTTTTCCTTTTTCTTTTTCTTTTTCTCTTTAGCCGATCGCAAGCCACCGCCATGGCCGATGACCGGTTGGGCGACGTCTGGCGAGGCTCGACCTCGCCAAATCCGGCGAGGCCAAGCCTCGCCGATGGCCCGGCAAGATCGCCACCGGCCAAGTGATCCTCGCCAAGCCACCGATAAGGCTTGGCCTGGCGCTAGCTAGGGAGGCCAAGCCTCATTGTGGCCGGGCGAGGCTCGGCCTTGCCGGGGGCCGGCGTCATCGACCCTCAACGGCTGGTCGCCGACCATGGCTAAGGTCAACGACAGGCCAAAGAAAAAAGAAAAAAGAAAAAAGAAAAAAGAAGAAGAAAAAGGAGAAAAAAAAAAAGAAATAAGTCTTGTTTTTGTTCTTTTGTTTCTTCAAAAAGTGTTCATGGTTACAAGAAACAAGTTTTTCTTGTTTATTATTTCTGTTCCAAATTTATTCCTGGGAACAAAAGCATAAACAAACGTGTTTCTATTCTTTTTTGTTACCTAGAACAAAAGAACGGAAATTGTGTTCCGGGGAAAAAAAAAGAACACAAACAAGCATGCCCTAAAAGTTTGATGACCAAATAAGCTAACATTGGCCTAATGAGATTGAGTTTATCAACCTAACCTAATTTTTATGAGATTGAGTTTCTTAACCTAACCTAAGGTCCCCTCACAACTAAAAACATCGAGAGCTCCAACCGCATAGTACTTATTAAAAGCTTTGTCTGTACCCTCCAGAGCTTGAATCTATCTCAAAAAGAGCATTGTGGTAGATGTGAGATTCTTGAGACACAGAAGCAAAAACCCATATTCATGTCACGAATGACCCACTTCTCTTTTTCCCCCCATTCTCTATACAATAAGCTCTAAAATAGGCAGGACCTTATTAAACTAATACATAAATCCAAGAAGTACATTATATTGTAAAGTCTTAATTAATATGAGCTTGTAATTACTAAAACCTTGCAGTAGCCTGCATTAACAATGAAAGAAACCCCACTATGGCTGTCAAATATATAGCACTACTGTGAAAAGTGGCATTTATAAAAACTTCACATTCCTTCATTCGCATTACACAATTTTGGAATGCATTCATTCTTCGTTCAAATTTAAGTTACAAAAATAAAAGGAAAAAATTTATAAAAAAAAAAAAAAAAAAAAAAAAGAAGAAGAAGAAAAAGGGGAAAAGAACAACTGAGGGAAAAAGGGAAAAAGAAAACAAAAATTAATGAATAGAAAAGGGGGAAAGAATGAAATGAGAAGAAAAGAAAAAAAAGGAAAAAATTAAAATTTGAAAAAAATTAAAATATTATTTGAAATTATTCACATTATTGTAGATCGCATCACGTAGAATGACTAATGTCCACATCAATGATTTCGGCTAAAATTGACCAAATGAACTTAATTAATAAAATGTGAAAAGATTTAAGACTCAAATGACAAAATTTAAAAATTTAAAATTGAATTGATAAAAAAGTAATAAGTTTTGACTTTTTAGAAAATATTGCCAAGGCCTTTTAGACTCCAAAAATAGGAGAAAGTGTTTCTGCCGACACTTTGAAATTTTTGTATTTCTTTTATTTTTCTATTTTTTTCTTATTTTTTTTTTTTTTTTTTCTTTTTTGCCTTCAAGAGAGAAGCTTAATCTCAATCAACAGGAAGTTAATCTTAATTAAGATTTAAAACCAAAAGAAAAAAGAAATTACCCTTATTCATGTACGAAGTGATACTATTTGGCTAGGGTAATTGGCGAAAAGGGAAAAAAAAAAAATAAGATTTTGTTCCAAAGAAGGGTCATATTGTTCATGTACAATTAAGTGTACTATCTCCAAAAGCTACCGAACTGGAAATTAATAGCACGGAGAAGCAATCTCAATCAACAGGAAGTTAATCTTAATTAAGATTTAAAACCTTACCGTGTACGAAGTGATACGGAGGGTAATTGGCGAAAAGGGGAGATTCCAAAGAAGGGTCATATTGTTCATGTACAATTAAGTGTACTATCAGCTATGAAGCACGGACACGCTCGGCAACCTTCCGTGTCGTGTCGACACGTGTGTCGGATTTCACACTTTCTCGACACGCGAGTGGGAGCGTGTCCGAGCAAGAGGCTGGGGAGTGGATCTGCAAGCGTGAAGCGTGAAGGGAGAGTGAATCGTTGGCGATGGAGGGTGAAGACGAGGCGAGGGAGAGGAAGCAAGGCTGCGGAGGCGAGGCAGCAGCAGTGAGGCCGCGACGGTGAGAGAAGGCTGGAGGAAGAGAGAACCAGGCGACTGAGATGGCCGCGACAGAGGACCGGAGACAAGGCTACGACCGCAAAAGAGAGAGGACCAGAAGCAAGGCAGCGAGCAGCTGCAACGAGGTGACCAAGAGAGAGTAGGGATTGAGAGGAAGAGGATCGTGAAATGGAGGAGGGAGCGGCCGTTTTCCGAGAGTTTTCAAGCTGCTCTCGAAGGGTTTCTAAAAGATAGAATGGGTGCCCGTGCAAGGAGGATGAGCAGTGAGCACAGAAGGAGGAGGAGGCTACGATTTACTTTTCCAAGGAGGGGGTGCCGTAAAGGAGGAGTCAAAAGGGGATGAGGCAGCTAGGTTTGGATTTCCAAGGAGTGCAGAAAAAAATTTAAAACTGAGGTACCGTGCATTTGGGTTTTCAAGGAAGAGCAGAAAAAATAAAAGTAAAATATGATGGTGCCAGAAGAGCCTAAAAAAATTAAAATGGGATGCTTGTCCTGGGCGGGATGTCCCTTTTTTCTTTTCTTTTTTGGAGGGAGAGGGTGGAGGATGATTTCAAAAAAGAAAAAAGATGAATAATATTGAATAATAATAAATTATGATCATCATGAAAAATTATAAATTTATTTAAATAAATTGACTCTACTCTTTATTTTTAAAATAATCATATGTATATATAAAAATATTTATTTAATATTTGACGTGTCGAGACGTGTCGAAATTTTTTACTTTTTTAGAAATGACGTGTCGCGTGTTGTGTCGTGTCGCGTGTCACGTGTCGCGTGTCGGTTCTATATAGATTATCAGATGCCACATTGTACCGACAATCACGCCGGATACGACCATAGTGAAGACAAGGAGGAAGGTGGCAAGGTACTCTAACGTGCCAGTGGTCTTAATATGGTTTGGCTGACTGTCGGCCAATTCCTAAAGTAATTTTCGCCATAACCGCAAACCCAGAAAAAAGAAAAGAAAATGACAGTTTCTAAACGATTTATTAAAAAAATAAAAATAAAAATAAAATAAAATAATAAAAAACCTCCCTCTACTTTCTCCTTATCATTTCTCATCCTTCCTATTCTTCTGTCTCCCATCTCATCCTTCCTATTCTTCTCTCCTTATCATGTTGGTACGTCTATGATGGGTTTTCATTTTCATTGAAAGCCCATGGCATTGTACATGGAAACAATATCTATTAACAAAAATCGTCTGTGTTAAAATCAAAGGGGGATGTTAGGTTTTTTTCTTATCTTAACCAAAGTCTTCTTTCGGCCAAACGAATAGCTGATTGCAAATGGATTTCACGACATAACTTTCATTCAGCAGCATAGCAACACGGGATTTTTACATAGACTGAGTTGGACTACCAGAGTAATATTCAAAGCCCACCATACATACGTCCGATTACAAACATCACTTAGAATTAGAAAGGCTAAGCAGTCGGAAGGAGATCGTGAGATCGGCAGATGAAGAAGTTCTCGTAAACCAACCCGGCAAGGCCACCACCAACGAGGGGTCCGACCCAGTAGACCCAGTGGTCGGTCCAATCCCAGCTCGCCAGGGCAGGCCCGAAGGAGCGGGCCGGGTTCATCGAGGCCCCTGAGAAGGCTCCGCCGGCCAGGATGTTGGCACCGACGACAAGCCCAACGAGGATCGGGCCTTGGGCCCCCTGTGAACTCTTCCTGGGGTCCACGATGGTGGCGTAGACGGCGAACAGCAGGGAAAACGTCAGGACAATCTCCCACATTATCCCTTGGAGGTAGGTCATTCCACTTGCAAGGGTATGTACTGGTGTAGCCTGCACGAGAAAAAGAAGTCATAAAGTTTTGTGAAAAAGTGACGTGAGGACAAGAATATACAGCTTGGAGACCCATCATTTGATTGTCTTTTTCTTACTTTTCTCTCTCTATCTTTTAGTTTAAGAAAAGAAATAACGCCCATTTCAGAGAAAACGTGCTACAACGTGAAGCTCCTTCGCAAAAGCGTGATTAAAAAATTAATTAGATCATTAACTTTGCGATTGTTACGGAAAAAAAACAGATGATAATACACTATGCTTGGCGAAGCTAGTGCAGTAATAGAATCTCAGATCGCTTGAACACGGGATAAAGATCGATCTATCGTACATATAATCTTGCTATCTAAAAGACTTTAGCTCTTAGTGTACTGCGTATTTTGTGATCTACCGTATGCGATCATTGTGTATTGATCTTTTCGTTCGCGCCTGACAAGACTAGCCTGAAGAGCGAATGTCTTACCAGTCCTCCAGTGAGATACTGCAAAAGAAAAGAAGCTGCAGCGGAGGCAAGCAACTGGTCGATCATATACAGGATCGATCGGACGACGGTGATGTGACCGCCGAAAAGGAGGCCGAGTGTGACGGCAGGGTTGAGGTGGCCGCCGGAGATGTGGCCGGCGGATATCATCACGGCCACCACGAGCGCATGCGCCATGGCCACGCCAAACAGCCCCACGAAAGCATCTGACGCTAGCCTCTCTGATCATATAGATTCACCAAAATTCTTGTTATTTATACGGTCTAACCCTAATGTCATGACCAGAGAGAGAAATATATTCCCAGAATTCTGAAGTTCAAACTCTAAACTATATGCAAAATCTTGTTATTGGCATCATCATGATAAGACGTGCTTTATAATGACTAAGACGACAATAACCATTAATTCTTTTATCAAGACGACCGAGAGGTATTACCGGCGGCCATGGCAGATCCAACTCCGGCGAAGACGAAAAGGAAGGTGGCGACGAACTCGATGACAAGGGCCTTGAGGCAGTCCGGCTCAGTGGCCTCACGGCTGTTTCCCAGTGCGATTTTCGCCATTTTTGCAGCCGATTGCGAGGATGAAGACCTCTCTCTCTCTCTCTCTCTCTCTCTCTCTCGTTTAGAAGGACGATGAGGATAAGAGGCCTCCCGGAAACATTCAAAAGAGTACTGGCCTTTTCAAGTACAATGACTCCCCATTTTATAACGCTCGTAGAGTTTCCTTTTGTTCATGAGCCAAGAATTATGACGGCATGCCTGCAATTGCATGTGCATTATCTCTGTAAGGAAATCACGTGAACAACCGAATAATAGTATTATAATTTCCCCATCTCTTCCCACTTCTTTCCTTCTTTTCTTTTTTTGGTTTACTAATAATTTAGATCTTTCTATGGGATAAATATTAATACTTTTTTTAAGGATAAACAATAATATCGAAATTCAAATTGAAACTCATGCAACAAGTCAGATCCTCGAGAAAATAGATAAAGGAAAGTTATTATTGTGATCTCGGCGAGAATATTTTGCCTTTTAATGGACTGAAGAGGCAGATAACTGTATATGGGATCTAGTATGAAGTTTGAGAAAATTATTCTACTGAGAAATCGAAGAAAGCTGTAAAGAAAATAAATTTGTCGAAGCACTCACAAAGCAACTAATAAAGAAAAAATGTAGTTTCCATTACTTCGACTTCATCGTGTAGACTTAACATTTATTACACTTTTTAAGTGCTCTTGAGACACTTATCAATAAGATTCTAAAGAAAATATAAGGGAAAAGTACCAAAAAAGTCTTAAACATATTGCATTGGCACCAATTCAGTCATAAACTTTTCAATTGAACCAATTTAGTCCTAAACCTTTTACTATCGGTACCAATTCAGTTCATTCGGCCAATTTTGGCCGGCCAATGCTGACGTGAAAATTTTTATGATGTTTTTAATTATTTTTTCAATTTTAAATTATTTTTATTAATTTTTTTTTTCTGTCTTCTTCCTAGCGGTGGCCAACAAACCTCCGATGAGGCTTGCCGGCCACTGGGCGAGGGCTGCAAAGCCCTCGCCTGCTGCCGGTGAGGGTCGCGGCCCTCGCCCGGCCTCTCCCAGGGCTGCTGGTGAGGAGGCTTCACCCGGATCTAGGTGAGGCCGAGCAGCCCTCGCCAGCCGCCGGTGAGGGTCGCGGCCCTCGCTCGACCTCGCCTAGGGCCGCAGGCGAGGCTGGCCTCGCCCAAATCTGGGCTAAGCCGCCTCGCCTGTAGCCCTGGGCGAGGCCAAGCGAGGGTTGCGACCCTTGCCAGCAGCTAGCGAGGGCCGCTTGGCCTCGCCCAGGGCCCCGCGGGTGAGGCTGGCCTCGCCCAAAGCTAGGCGAAGCCACCTCGGTGGCGACCGATCTGGGCGAGCCGGTGAGGGTCACGACCCTCGCCGACCAACGCAAGGAAGAAGATAGAAAAAGAAAAAGAAAAAGAAAAAAAATTAATAAAAAAATTCGAAAAAATAATTAAAAAATCCTAAAAATTGCTAAGTCAGCATCCGGCCACTAGCTGACATCCACGTCAGCGTCGACCGGCCAAAATTAGCCGGATGAACTGAATTGGTATCAATAGTAAAATGTTTAGGACTGAATTAGCTCAATTGAAAAGTTTAGAACTGAATTGGTACCAATGCAATAGATTTAGGACTTTTTTGGTACTTTTCTCGAAAATATCATTACCCCTTACATTGTCCGTGGAGTTATCAACGAATATAAACTGCCCAAGAAAGTGGCCTAAATTAAAGTGCAGAAATGACTTGATCCAAATTCAAGAATGAGAAGATAATCCACCTACCATTGATCAATCCGAATAATACATTAAACTTATAATGTGCTTCTAGAATTTTACTTCCAACACCGGTTACACGACCAATGCCAATGTCCAGGCAGGGGGCCTATTTGTCACTAACGAGGTGATTCCCGAGTATAAGTTGCTCTCGATAATATATATTGGCTTTATTCGACCTCCATCTGTTCAAAAGGTTCATAATACACATTGATCCACCCACCAACGCAAAAGCCGAGATGCAAGTGCTACCCGCTCCTTGTCTTAATCCACTCGATTAGGTTACTTTACATTTATTATTTATGTTAAAGCTTCTTTTTCTTTATTTATTACGGCTATGAGAGTGTTTCCCAGTGTGGAGTTTGGTGCCGTCTTCCTCATCGTACCCTTTTCATTATGCTTTTGCCTGTGTTTCTTTGACTTTAAAATAGTGAAAACCTCAATCAATCAATCAAATACTTTATAGGTTCAAGACCCAGATTCAACTTTGCATATAGAAAATATTGACCATGATTATACATAAAGCCAGTCACCCATTTAAGTTAAACATATAAAGAGAAATGGGGAGTCGCCAATTGAGCATCGGACATCGAGACAAACCTGGTTCTCCAGCTCCGATCAAAGACAGGACGATTCTTGTCATGGCCTAGAAGATTTGTGAGGACGAGACCTCATGTTCCTCGCTGATTCAGACAATTATTCCATCGACCCTTTTGAGCTCAATCTCTTTTCTTTTCTTTCTTCCCTCTTTTATTCATGTCAAAGCATCCGCATGTATTCCAAGGAGATATCTTGCTTTCATCAGAGCCTCCAACTGCTGGAAGAACGAACGGTAGTGGGGCTAAAAATGACGGCCACTAAATTTGCATTATTGAAGAGAGGTAGGGAGGGGTAATTGATGAATTTGTCATCTTGCTCATGATGACTCCCCATTGCCCGTGGAGCAATAATTGAAGCAGGGAGAAAAGGAATCTCTTTTCGCGAGTCAATGAACAGACTGAAGAGCTTAGCTGTGCCACACATGCAACTGCAAAAGATTTCCCCAGATTAATAGAAGGAACTTTGTAGGTAGGATACTTATCATGGACCCAGATGGGGTTGTTGGAGACTTTTTTTTTTTTTTGGTCCTTAAGAAGATAAGCCGCTGACAGTTGCGACCTTTCAATTTGCTAAAATTATGGATTTGTCGAGAAGATATAAGTTGTGATTAATTTTGAGTATCAATTCATCTGAATTTGATACATAAGACGTACAAATCTTTAGAGTTACTAAACTATTGATGAATCAGGCCTAATCACATGAACTTTATCGAATCCAAATATTTGATATATTTATCGATTATTATGGGTGGATACATATTGTGGGTAACTTTTGGTCGTAAATAATTTAGTCAACTAATCTAATAATTTTGAGCAATCCTCAAAATGTTGCAATTTAAATAGTTGAGACCATTTGAAATGCAGCAGCATTATGGTGTGGTATTGGTGAATGGCGGCTAATAATGCTGCCAAAATGTTCATGAGTTGCTTTCAAAAGCACTTGACCATTCATCTCTAATTGAATGGGCCTAACCCATCATGTTATCCTGAGCTTATCTCTCGCCCTATGATTGGCAAGAGCCCTACCTATAGGCCCACGACTTCCATTGAGCCTGCCTAGTTTTTAAATAAGTTCTAGCAAAAAATCCATAAATGAAATAAGAGGAGGAGAAGAAGAATGACACGCATTTGGTAACGTTTCTAATCCGGAAAAAACTTTTTATCAAAAATGATTTTTTCCAATTCTATTCCCGAAATAATTTCAAAAAAGAAACGCATTTTGTAACTTCTTAAAATTTTATTCCCGAGATAGAAATACGTTTGGTAATATTGTTAGATTTTTTAATTTTTTTATTTTTTATTATTTTTTTTTCTTTTTCCATTTTCTTTTTCTCTTTGGCCGGTGTCCGGCCATGGCGGTGGCTAGCGATCAGCTAGGCGAGGCCCGACAAGCTCACCGGAGGCCAGCTTGGCCACGGCGAGCCTCAGCCTTGACCTGCTTGGCAAGGCCCAAACTCGCGCTGACTGGGGAGGCCAAGCCTTGCCGTGGCCACGCGAGGCTCGGCCTCACCTTGGCTAGGCGAGGTTGAGCTCGCCCGATCTCGGCGAGGCCGAAGCTCGCCAGCCACCGGCAAGGCTTGGCCTCACCGAGCCATCGCCGGTGGGCCGAGCATCTCCGTGGCTCAAGATCTCTAGGGGCTATGCGAGGTCACCAACCCTCATATGGCCAATCACCAACACTAACCATGGCCAAGGTTGACGACCAGCCAAAAGGAAGAAGAAGAAAAAGAAAAAAAAAAGAAAGAAGAAGAGAGAGAGAAAAAAAAAAAAGATTCTAGAAATTGTTTCTAGGAACAATAAGCTACTTTTTTCTACTTTCTTGTCTCAGTTCCAAATCTATTTCCGAAAACAAAAAAATAGATTTTTGTTCCCTGAACAAAAATTTTTTTTGTTCCCAAAAACAGGTTTCTATTCTTTTTTTGTTCCTCGGAATAAAAGAACAAAAATAGTTATTCCAAAGAACATAAACAAATTTTACCAAACACGGCTGAAGAGTCCAAACCCAATAATACTTAAACCTGAAAAGTTCAAACAAACTCAATGAAAATGTCAAAATAACATAAGATCTGACTTTCTTTTTTCATGGATGAAATGTTCTCTTTTTTTTTTTTCAAATAGAAATAAAGAAACATTGTTTATATTAAGATTTAAATAAAGTTAGGTACTATCTTCTTTTTAAGTAGACCGACATACAGTCCGTGCTAAAGTAGACCTAAATGTTATCTTTGGTTCTTCACTTTGAGTCCAATCTCGAACATGATTGAGTTAAGTGTGAGGAAAGCATTTGGAATCGTCAAACCCTTGTGACTTTGATCTTTTATTACTATGAGAGGATTTAAAGTTAGGAAAATAATATGGGAAATTTTTCAGGCAGCTGGTCACTGGCGAAGTTTCTTCCCCAGCTATGCCAAAGTCCAAGGCTCATTAGGGTTCATATCGCTACACAAACGGACACAAACGCAATCAATCAGTGCATTATTATTGACATAGGAGATTATATTAGGCGGCCAATCTTGCCACTAGAGCATGCTGGAGGAAAGCTGCTTCATAAACTCCACGACGGCTGTGGCCGCATTGTCTGTGGCGAGGTCGCTGAAAGTGTCGGCCTCATTCAACTCAGTGGACCCGCCGCCGGCCAAGTCGGAGAGTGCCCTAATGGCGATGAAAGACGTATTCTGCTGGTAACAGATTAGGGCAACCGACGTGCTCTCCATGTCCCCGGGGCTTGCATTGAACTCGCCGTAGATGAATCTCCGGTAAGCGACGTTGTCAAGGTAGATACCGGCACTGACGCCTTTCTTTTGACGGTGCTTACACTCGGCGTGTAGTTTAAGCACGTGGTCACGTTCACGCAAGTTTTCAATTTCAAGCCCTAGCGAGCAACATATATAAAAAAAAATATGCTCAAATCAGACCCTTCATCATAAATGATAAATTTGGATTGACAAGAAAGGTGGCCAAAATTTGTCTCTTTTCAAATTTTAGAAGTACCCCTATCTGCTCTTCATCGCAAAACGAAGTATTGACTCATTAAACTCCACGATCGTAATAATTTCCAAATAACGGTTCGAAGTATTTGAAGCGGTATTATTCAAGTGATAGCAAGAAAGATATTTTTACTTAAGTCATTTAGTTACTCTCCATGTAAATAATGTCTTTCCATGTACTGATCTCATCTGGGTTTCTTTGGTTGAGTAAAACTCGTTTGAAAACCCTAGGATCTCAGAACGCCCTTTTTCCTGAGATTCGCCATATATTCACTCTATAAATCAGTATCAGTAAAGTTTTCCCAATGTGTATAGATACGACAGCAAACCCTAGAAAGCATCAAGCAGGAGTACCTCAAGCTTCTTGGCCACTGCAAAGTAGACGGAACCGACGGGGACCCAGAACTGGTGCTATCTTCCCTCAGGAGTTCCAGTGACAGGAAACACTTCCTCCGGTTGATACCATATGTTGCTCAAGAGGCCATCACGTTTATAGTGTAATTTGCAAACCTCAAGTGCCCAAGCTTTCTCGTGGAGTCTCCGTTTGATTCCAATGTGAGATCATCTTCTGGACCTTGCTCATATCTCTGTGTGCACACCATTGTGTTGATCTTATATGTGTGGATGACCGTGTAATGTATAACCATTTCTCATAGGGAAACGATGAAATACTTTACACATGACTAGGTCACAAAAGGATAAACAAATATTGGATCTCTTTCTTTCTTTTTTTTTTCTTTTATATTTCTTTTCCTCTTCTCCTGTATCCAGTCTTGATGGCCAGCGATCAGCCTAGATCTAGGTGAGGGATAGTTGCCAGCCATCATTGAGATAGGCATAAAAGAAAAGGAATATATATACACACATCAATGAGAGTCATGTCACATAAGATGGTTGAAATCTAAATTAGCAATTTCCAACTAAAGTAGGCCTGATGGAATATATTGGAGAATCATCAAAAGATTTAAGATTAAATTAATCAAATGAAAAAAACAAAATTGGGACTCAAATGACCGTTGCACTATAGGCCTAAAGCATTTTGGTCAATTTGAAGAAAAGCCACCCTCTACTATTCTCTTAGAGAATAAAAGCGTGCTAGAGTTTAAGATTATTACATTATAGGCCTAAAGCATTTTTGGATAAAGGGGTTTTCCGAATTTGCCCTCAAGTAGCTTTGAA
Organism: Eucalyptus decipiens; assembly: GCA_014182575.1. Taxonomy (NCBI): domain Eukaryota; kingdom Viridiplantae; phylum Streptophyta; class Magnoliopsida; order Myrtales; family Myrtaceae; genus Eucalyptus; species Eucalyptus decipiens. The sequence continues at coordinate 45,869,030 of CM024611.1, read as the reverse complement.
AAATAATTTTAGCAAAAACACCATTTGGCAAAACTTGCATTTCTAATTAGCTTTTGCTATTTTTTTTTTTTAAGTCTCGAAAATAAAATGAAAGCCACCCTCCTGCTACTATTTTCTTAGAGTATAGCCAAGAGCGTGGTAGAGTGCCCTACCTTTTGTACCTTTGTCACTAGCACCACAATAGTGCATGGTAGGCTCATGTTTTGCACGTGCCCAATTTTTTCAAAGATTCAGCCTTCGGAATGCTCAATATTTTGCCAAACACTCAAAATTTCCCCCAAAGGGCCTAAAGCCCATTGGGAATGCCCAACCAAACACCCCCTGTACGTATTTAAGAGCCATTCTCTCTCTAAGTGGGACCATCTCCATAAAAAAGCCAATCCAATAAAAACCCCTTTCAACTTAAGAGGCAAAAACAAAGAATGACGAAACGCATCGAAGTTTTCATTCTCATTTACTTTGAGAACGACTCTAGAGTCTCCCCCTTGATTTCAAGGCCAAAAAATAAATAAATAGATAAAATGATCTTCTTCGAATCATACAATTTTTTAACCATTCTTGTCAGATTTCGATAAAAACTAAAGATTGGGTTGATAAGTCGAAGACCTGCCAATTCCAAAGACCCGTATGCGCCCAATACTGGGGAGTAGCGACGTCTCCGACACGTGCAAAGCAGTGTTTGCATTCCCAGCAATCGAGTAATGAATCACTCCCTCCACATCGAAGAAGCTCAGCAGAAGCTGATTAAATTAGAAATGCTTTGATTATAATTTGATTCTGCCATCAGAAGATTAGATTAGAATATGATTTGATTCTGCGTGGTGATGGCTTTGAATCGTTGTGTTAAGCTGTTTATCTGCACCAGTTCACACGTACTTTCCCTCGATATCGCGACGCACAAGCGCGTTAGACGCAACCAAATTTTGCCTTCGTTGAAAGATATTTTGAAAATTTTTACAAAAAGGGCACCAAATATAAGAAAATTCAGAGGAAAGCAAAAGGGGTAGAGGGATACATATCACGCTCAGTCCTGTCATGACCAGTATGACTTTCTTCTCTTCGACTTTCCCGAATCGAAATCTTCTACCTTGGAGTCCGTCAAGGGATGGAGAAATGTTAGGGATGAAGTGACGGACTATTTCCTAAACGTTATTAAGGAAACTAACCATTTTACACTTCATTGTCAATCTACTTCTCCTTGCTCCAATCCTTCCTTGTTACAGTATTTTCAGTGAAATTTTGTGGCATGCCCGAAAAAATTTGCGGGCAGCGTCTACTTTTTCCCACGTGTCATAAGGAGTTCTTAATTAACTAATGGTATGCAAAATGCTACAAAAAGTTGAAGTATTTAGACTTTGTTTGTTTCGCGGAATAAATTTTCCTCATTTTCTGGTATTTGGTTCACTTAAGAAAATGAGTCAGCAGGAAATTTATGATTAAATTCAACAAAATGATTTCCTCTTTGAAAAATTTAAAAATATTTTTCAAAGTATGACTAAATAACAACACTTAAATCCAAAACTCTACATTGGAACACAAAACCCCAATGCTAATTCTCGAATCTCTGGCATTTAGGACCACGTTTGCAACACCCTAGCTCGAGCTCGAGTCCATTGAGGGTAGGCCCAAGCCCCGACACCCATACCCAAGTCCATCAAGGCTAGGCCCAAAGCCCGGCATCAATCCTAGGTACATAAAGGCAGTGTTCGAGTCCTCGACACTCAATTCTAGTCCACCAAGGCCATGCCCAAATCTTCAACATTCAAGCTCGAGACCTTAGTTAATAAATCTTACGCATGTCCCCATCCTATGGGATAGGTTGCCAGGATGTATTCCTTGTTTAAACGTGCCAATACCCCCTCTCCTCACACCTCTAATTGACACAGAATCTATTGTTTTATGTCTCAGGGATCCCGACATTAAGACGTAACAAGAGATGAAACCTTTTAAGGTCATACTTAAGATTGTAAAACGTTCATTCTTATAAAAATGTTCTTTTTAAAAAAATTAATTTTTAATCTTTTTTTTTTTTTCTTTTTCTTTTCTTTTTCTTTTCTATTTTTTTTCCTTCTTCTTTGGCTAGTTAGCAACCATGGTGAGGGCTAGCAACCGGCCACAGGTGAGGGATGGGCTTGAGCTCGAAGCTCGCCATCTAGAACTCATCAACCTTTTGCATGGCTCAAGCCTCACCGACCTTAAAAAGCTCAACTTCGCCAGATTTAGCTAAGGCTCAGCTACTCGGAAGCTGGCAAGCTTGAGCCTCGGCGGCCTCGGGTGAGCTCCTTCCTTTTTTGTGGCTAATGATTGGCCAAGCAAGAAGGAAAAGGAAGAGTTCATGTCCAAGTCCGACCAAGAAAGCATTTTACATGTTATCTAGGAAACTCTGCAAGTCAAGACATAAGACAGTTGTTACATGTGAAATCTATGATTTCAACAGCGTTGTCGCTTGATGAATTAAGAAGCGGACCCACCTCGTAAATGTTAAGAATCACGATGCCAATGTAAGGGCCATTCCCGTTAGCTTTCGCAATTGCTTTTAAGGTCACAGCTGGTAATGTGCCATTCGCATCTCGGGCATTGCTGACCATAAAAACCGTAACAAAAAGAACCAGCCAGTGAGCAACCGCCATTCGCGTCGTCATATGGACTCCTTGAGTTCTTGGAGGAAGGGAACAGGCGGAGATAATGGATCAAAGCTTTGAGGGTCTTGAATGCCTTGAGAATCCAGCAGCTTGATATGTATAGAACATAGGAGAACTATTCTATGTGGATCAGACGATTGCAATATCTGTGTGTATATACTGCACGTCGAATGAATGCGGTATCTCTGAACTCAGCAACTACATGAGGGAAATGAAGATCAGGACGTGGGGACACATACCGATAGACTTGAGATTTTAGTGATTAGATGATGGACAAAAACCTGTGTAATGATGTGATGACTACGTAGAACTAAATAGAGGTAACTAATTTCAAGTTCACTCATTTTTTGAAATATGAAACCTACCTTGCATAGCTTGGAACCTGGAATATACCCTATCACAGATTCCACAGTCTATCCATACTTCATTTGTATTGTTTATTGAACGATTAGAGTGAATTATAACATTTAATGACTACTACTTGTTGTTACAATCCACTTACTATAACTTATATTTAGACACAAGAAAAATATGAAATATTAACAAAATAAAAATTTCAATTATAAAATGAAAACTCATATTTGTAGTTCCAGATTGTACATTCATGATCAAATAATGTGGAATAATGCAAGATTGCATGAAGGCATAGATCAAGAAAAATCCAAAAGCTTGTTCTAAATTCTAGATTACAAGTTATAAATTCCAAGTTCCAAGTTCCACTAATCTAAAACTTAGAATCTACTAATTAAAACAGGTTTTTCAATTTTTGAAATCTGGAATTTACTCGGCATATATTGAACCTAGAACTAAATAGGTTCTCACTAGTCCGATTCTTAAATTTTAAGTTTTACTCTTGAATCATGTTGACCCTAAAATCAACTGCAAAAAATATGTGGGAGAATATGCTTTTTGTTATAAGCTTTTGGCGGTATTTCCCCGTCCGAGATTGTCTTAAAGTAGGCCCGTAAATTATCATGCACGTGTTTCGTGCCCGATGAAGTAGGGCAACAGGCAACATTCAGGCGTTTCATTGGGTTTTCACATCGTACTGCTTGCTGTCTGATAGTGCTGAGCTTTTCCTTCGTTTACCTTTTTTAATTTCTTGTGAGTTTTGATAGTGTTTCGACGTGTTTCTAGTGAAGTTTTTGTCAGTTTATCATGCGCGTGTTTCGTACTCGGTGAAGTGGGGCAACACAACGGAGGATTTGTCAAAGGAAGAAAGTTGCCACCTTTCAATTTGCTAATATTATGGATTTATCGGCATGATATAAGTTGTGATTGACTTTGAGTATCAATTCATGTGAATTTGATGCACATGTTGTACAAATCTATAAAGTCAATGAACTGTTGATGGATCAGGCCTAACCATATGAATTTTGCCGGATCCATATATGTATCGATTATCACAAATGGATATATATTGTGGGGCAACTTTTAATTTATGGATAATCAAGTCAACTAATGAGATTTTGATGAATGATTCTCTAAATGTTGCAATTTAAATAGTTGAGACTATAAACTATTTGACATGCGGCATTTCCAACGGTGTGGTATTGGTGAATGGTGGTTGAAATGCTGCCAAAATGTTCATGACTTGCTTCCTTGAAGCATTTGACCAACTGCCTTTTGGACTTTTGCTCCGCAAATTAGGCAATTCATATATAATTGAAAGGGCCTAACCCATCATAATATTCTGACCTTTATCTCTCACTATATGATTGGAACGACCCCTAGCTAGGCCCACGACTTCCATTCGGCCTGCCTGGTTTTTAAATAAGTTCTAGCAAAATATATGTAAAAGAAATAAAATAAAATAAAATAAAATAAAAGAGAAGAAGAGTCCAGGCCCAATGATACTTGGACCTGAAAAGTTTAAACAAACTCACCAACAATGTCAAAATAAGATCTGACTTTCTTTTTTCATGGATTTAGCTTGAATAATGAAATTTTCTTTCTTACTTTCAATGGAAATAAGGAAATGTTGTTAATATTAAGATTTAAATAAAGTTAGACACTATCTTCTCTTTTACTAGACCGACACACAGTTCATGTTGAAGTAGACCTATATGTTACCTTTGGTTCTTGATTTTGAGTCCAATCTCGAACATAATTGAGTAAAGTCCAATCTATGAATATGCAATGTATAATTCAAGCAAAGATAAGTGTGAGGAAAGCATTTCGAATCATCAAACCCTCGTGACTTTGATCTTTTATTACTGTGGGAGGATTTAAAGTAAGGAAAATGATATGGGAAATTTTTTAGGCAGTCGGTCACTGCTGAAGTTTCCTCCCCAGCTATGCCAAGGACCAAGGCCCATCAGGGTTCATGTTGCTGCGCAAATAGACACAAACGCAATGGATCATTGCATTATTATTGACAATAGAATATTGTATTAGGCTGCCAATCTTGCCATTAGAGAGTTTCTGGAGGAAAGCTGCTTTATAAACTCCACCACGACCGTCACCGCATTGTCCGAGGCGAGGTCAACGAAAGTGTCGGCCTCGTTCGACTCGGCGGACCCACCGCCGGCCAAGTCAGAGAGCGCCCTGATGGCGATGAAAGGCGTATTCTGCTGGTAACATATTAGGGCGACCGATGCGCTCTCCATGTCCACAGGGCTCGCATTGAACTTGTCGTAGATGAAGCTCCGGTAGGCGCTGTTGTCTAGGTAGATGCTGGCACTTATGCCTCTTTCAACGATGCTTACACTCGGCGTGTAGTTTAAGCACGTGGTCACGCAAGGTTCCAATTTCAATAGATCCTGCTAAGGTGGAAGTAGTAATAAATTGGCCAAGACCAACTATAGTTGCTGAAGTTCGGATTTTTCTTGGTTTGGCTAGGTACTACCGGAGATTCGTGGAACAATTCTCTAGTATTGCTGCTTCCCTCACTCAATTATTAAGGAAGGATATGAAGTTCAAGTAGACGGATAAATGTGAATGGAGTTTTTAAGAATTAAAACGGAGACTTACAACGGCTCTTGTACTCGCATTTCCGTTTGGATCAAGAGGTTTTGAAATATACGGTGATGCCTCACATAAAGGACTTAATTTCGCATAAAGGACTTAATTGCGTGTTAATGCAATATGGTAATGTTGTGGCATATGCGTCTAGGCAATTGAAGCCCTACAAGTTGAATTACCCAACTCATGATCTAGAGCTAGCTGCAATTATTTTTGCTTTGAAGATTTGGCAACACTATCTTTCCAGAGAAAAGTTCGTGATATACACCAACCATCAAAGCTTGAAGTATTTATTCTCCCGAAAGAGTTGAATATGCGGCAAAGGCGATGGATGGAACTTTTGAAGGATTATGATCGTGAATTATTATAACATCCTGGCAAAGCAAATCAAGTTGCCGATGCCCTTAGTCTTAAGTCCTCTCTTGTAGAAATAATGGTTCAAGAATGGAATCTCCTAGAAGAAGTTCGAGATTCTGACTTGAAGTTCGAATAAGATGACTTGCGGGTTTGCTGGCTACACTTAGAATTGAGCTAGAAATAATACATAAGATAAAAAAAAATTACAGCAAGTCAATCCGGAGATTCAAAGGCTTCGGAAACAAGCCATGGACAAGAAAGGAAGTGATTTCTGCATTGCAAGAGACGAAACCGTGAAATTCCATGAGCATTGGTGCGTACCAATCATGATAAGCTCAAGGAAGAAATTATGGCGGAAGCACACTGAAGTAATTACAGTATCCACCCTAGTAATACGAAGATGTACCAGAACCTTTGATAAAACTACTAGTGGTATGGCATGAAGTTGCTAAGTATGTTGCCATGTGACATCCATATTTTCGGGTTCTGATTTCGATTAGATAAATTGGGCATTTCATTGATGCGATTACAGTGTTTTTCTCTGAGTTGGCCACTCACGAGATAAATAGACTAATTAGATAAGCAATTAAGAGCTTTAAGGTAGATAGACTTGAGAATTCGACTAGGAATCGACTTCTCGACCGTGTTCATCTTTAGAGATCATTACGGCACAGTTAAAAATCGTATTAAGATCAGAGATAGGTCAGTTCGACCGAGATGAATGATCGATCGTGGGTGACTTCACTAAATTGGAAAATTCTCATCGACCGGCATTAATTTGATTTTACTGTCATTTTGGTACTATGTGTCCATATTTGAATCCTCCAAATTTTCACGATAATCACGAGTCGCCAACGTGTCGAGTGGGTTCATCGTGGCTCGAAGAAAATCGACTATGGGTCATTTGTCCTAAAAAGTTCTGAAAACTACCTGGTAGCCTAGGTTACAATAAAAACGTGCCCGAGTGAAATTAACTGCCAATCTAAGTCCGATTTCAGAAATTGAAAATTCTGTCTTATCACAATAAAATTTAAGAATGTCGACTCAGTCTCAGAAGATTTTTCAGAAATTCCGGAATTTTTATGGAAAATCGAATCGGATGCTACATAAAATTAGCGAAAATTCGGACAGGCTTAATTAAAGGAAATTGGGACTTCCGAGCCAAGTCTTTGAATGTTAGGGACTTGCAGAAAATTGTTCGGTATTTTCTTTCATCGAAATTGGACCTCGATTTGGAGATTTGAGTGAGGAATTGAAGTTAATATTAGTGAAATTCGGATTAAGGCAAAGGCAGCAATTTTGAGCTTCACTTTGGTTTATTTGTGAATATTAAGGTTGGAAAGAAATGGGGGACAAACAATAAATGGGATGGGTAAGGCTTGATGATTATGAGGATAAGGGCTTGACTTTTTGCTCCCCCTCTCCTCTCTTTCCTCTCTCGGACGCATGCTTTTTCTCCACCTGCTTCTGCCAATATTTTCATTTGCCTTCCCTCGAGCCATCCCACTTTCTTCTTCACGTGCAGACTCATCCCCCTCAAACTTTCACCCCCACGCCCACCAATTTCTCCAGTTACTCTCTTCTTTAACCCGCGAGACCGCAGCTCACGAACCGAGCGTGCTTCAACCACGATTCCTTTTCACGTCGCAAGCTCATGGTCAACAAACTAGCCATAAAATCCACCGAAGTTGCATTTTTGACCACCGAATCCTCTCCATCTCTTCTTCGGTTTGCCAACGTCTGCTGCCACCGCATCAACCGAAGTAGCCTCATCACCAAGCGGCCACATCCAGCAACTTCGGCCACCTGTCGCGTGCTCCATCAGCGTACATCTCTGCCGAATTCACCCTCTTCGAGCAGTCCTCGTTTACCTCAGCTTCACCGACTTCTCCGCCAGCTTGCTTCCACTTTGTGCAGCCCATTCCACCTCTAGCAGCAGTCCACTTCCTTCGGTCTTCACTCCAAGCTGCCACGGTGTCGAGGTCCATCGAAGCTTCAATCAACCTTGCATCTTCTTAGGCGGTTTGTGTAAAAGTTTTTTTAATTGTGGACTACATTAATTGATATTGTAATTTACCGTTTAACGTGTATCGTTTTACGGGGTTTGGTCTAAGGTGAGATAGAAGGTTTCTTAATTAGTCTAATATGGGTTGGCTAGTGTGGGCCGAGTTGAGCCTGGCCCGTAATGAGAGGGACTGGCTGAAAACTCTATAAATAGTGCTAAAGTCTCTCCTCTAACCCTAATTCTCACCTGTATCCTTACCTAAGGGGCGTTTACCTAACTCTACACGTGAGGGGGGCCGCTTCATTGAGCTAGTGATACGGAGGGCAATAGAGGAGAAGGACTTGTGCGTGGAACATTGTGTTTCCGCTTCCGCTTCAAGAACAATGGATCCCAAAACAGGTGCGTCAATTCTTTCTACTTAATCATGCATATTCTTGTTCTAGTTATGGAGATCTTGGGGTTTGCGCAATTTGCGTCTAACATGTGGTATCAGAGCCTCCATAACCCTAGAACACGAATGCAATTGATTTTGCCCTAATTTGTACGGATTAGCCCTAATTAGTACGGTTATTGCCCTAATTTGTGATTTCCGAGACCTTTCGTTCAATAAAAATTAAATTAAATTATATATTCGGATTGGGCTCAACGAGACGAAGAAAATCGTGGGCGGCTCGTCGACGGAGGAGGTCGCACGTGCCCCCACGCGTGGCCACGCGCCTCCTGCGTGTCGAACACGCGCTGCGCGTGTGCTCCACGCGCCGCGCACTCAGGCGGTGCGTGCGAGCGCGTGGAGGCTCTGATTCGCGCGTGGCCGGCGGCGATGGACTCGTATGATTATTTCCTACGTCATGGTATATTTATTTTATATGTTTGATGATTTTATGGATGTGAAAATACATACAAAGCCCTAAATACGTGAATTTTTAGTGTATTTTCGCGTATTTTTCTTGTATTTTTTGTGTTTTTTGAAAATACAGGTGCCGGGATACAGGTATGTTATCACATGAACTTTATAAGTGTTATTCATTAATAATATACCATAAAGCTTATTTTTATTAATGAATGAAGCAATGTAATTAGCATGATATGTGATTTTAGTGATTATTGCCCCTATCACTAAAGTTAAAATCACATATATATGGTTTATGTGAGATGAAAATTTTATATCCTTGGTAAGAGAGAGTTTCAAGGATTCAATTGAGTAGTGACTGCCAAAGTGGCACGCTTGATTGGATTTGAGAAATTTCGATCTTGTATATTTGATTGTGATGTCTCCTAATTTAATGCATAGTTATAGTCCCAAAGGAGGTGATTGTGTATTAGTTCATGGAGGGATACATGATAGTGTGGTGGAGGAGTGACTGATCCTAATGGTTCATATGCCCAAAGGTGATGAATTCACGAAGATTGGAAAATATTCTCATAACCCTTATCATGTGGGGAGTGTACAATTGCATGTCATGTATTCTGCCCAAAGGTGATTATGTGATTTTGCATGTAACTCTCTGGATGTGTACTTGTGTGTCAAGTTACACAATGCTCACATGATGCTAATTATATATACTGCTTGTCTTTCAGTCACCTTTTTTGTAAATGGTAACTCCGTCACCATTGAGGTTCTTGCTGGTTCGAATTTTAAGAGATGGAGAGAGGATTTTCTGTTTGCTATGGAGATGGCAGATGTTCATATGGCTCTTACTACTGATCGGCCGGCAGTTTTAACTGCTGAGAGTATAGAGGCTCAAAAAGGAAATTTTGCTGCATGGGAAAAGAGTAATTGAATTTGCTTGCTGTCTATGAAGCGTTCCATTCAGGAACACTTGAAAAGTGGTTTGCCTGCAGACTGCAATGCTAGGCAAATGATGGAAGCTTTGATGGCTAGAAACCGTGTGTCGCCTAATGCTGAGATAGGGACACATATGCAAACACTTTTTACTATGAAGTATGATGGTTCTAGTGGAGTCAGAGATTATGTTCTGAGGATGGTTGATTTGCAAACAAAGCTTCAGGCTCTCAATGTTGAAATTCCTACTGCTTGCATTGTCCATCAAGCTCTAAATACTCTTCCTCCTGATTTTGGGATTATTAAGACCAATTATAGTTCCCAAGATGAAACCTGGTCTGTTAATGACCTGATTGCAAGGTTGGTGGCAGAGGAAGAGAAATTGAAGAAAGATAAATGACATATTGCTCTTTATGCTTCTAGTTCTACTAGTGACAAGGGTAAGAAGGTGAAAACTTATACCCATAAAGGCAATTCAGAAGTTGCTGGTTCTTCCAACAACAAAGGAAATTCTGAAGGAGCAGGTCTTTCTAACACTTTGGGTCTTAAGAAGGCAATCACCAAGAAGGATGGTGTTTTTTGCTACTTTTGTAGGGAGAGAGGACACGTGAAGAGACGTTGCAGCAAGTTTAAGGCTTGGTTGTCTAAGAGAAATAAGAGTGAGCCTAAAGGTAATGATTCTTTGGCATTTGTTTATGAATCCAATCTATCTGAAGTTCCGACCAATTCTTGGTGGCTAGATAGTGGTGCAACTAATCATGTTGCATTTACCATTCAGGGGTTCATAAACCGAAGGACGCCAACTCAAGATGAATCAAGGCTCACTGTTGGAAACAGCGTTGGAGTTGACGTTGAGTTCGTGGGAGATGTTATTTTGATTTTAGATTCTAGTTTTCGGATGGTGTTAAGAAACACTTTTTACATACCTTCTTTTAGGCGGAATTTAGTTTCTGTGTCTTGTTTGGACATGTGTGGATACTCTTTTGAAATAAAGACTAAAACTATTTCTATGTTTTATGATTCAAATAAGCTTGGGTGTTGCCATTTATCCGATGGATTATATCGATTGAGTTTATCTCCCAACGACATATACGTTGCTTATTCCGCTGAAAATGTTGTTTCCAAAAGGCCTCTACCTAAGGAACAGTCTTATGCATTGTAGCATAAACGTCTTGGTCACATCTCTAAAGAAATAGTAGAAAGGCTTATAAAGGCTGATATCTTGCCTACTCTTAAAGGTGATCAAGAGACTTGCGGTAGACTGCTGTAGAGGTAAGATGACTAAGATAAAGAAGAAATCCGCTGTACAAAGTTCAGACTTGTTGGAGATTATTCACACTGATATTAGTGGACCTTACACGCCTACCTTGTGCAGAAATTTTTATTTCATCACATTTATTGACGACTTTTCTCGATATGGATACTTGTACCTAATTAAAGAAAAGTTTGAGTCTCTTGACAAATTCAAGATTTTTCGGACTGAAATGGAAAAACAGTTGGGAAAAGTTATTAAGATTGTCAGATCTGATCGTGGTGGTGAGTATTGTGGTAGACACGGTGATGCTGGACAACTTAAAGGGCCGTTTGCTAAATACTTAGAGGATTCTGAATTATAAGTCGGTTTACTATGCCCTGGTAGTCCCGAACAAAATGGTGTAGCTGAAAGGCGGAATCGTACTCTTATGGACATGATGAGAAGTATGATTAGTAGGACAAATTTACCTAATTTTCTGTGGGGAGAAGCTTTGAAAACAGCTCTTTATATTCTAAATCGTGTTCATACTAAAGCGGTTCCATTGACTCCTTTTGAGTTGTGGACTGGACATAAACCTAGCTTGAATCATCTTAGAGTTTGGGGATGTCCAGCAGAAGTGAAGATATATAATCCAACATTGAGTAAGCTTGATTCCAAAATTACTCGGTGTTACTTCGTGTCTTACCCAGATCATTCAAAGGGGTATCGGTTTTACAACCCTAATGGAGGTACAAGAATTGTGGAATTTCAGACTGCAAAATTTCTGGAATTTGATGTAGCTGAAAAGGATAGCTGCTCACAAGATATCGAAGATGATAGTATGGTGGGGATTACTGGATCCCTATCTCATCCTGTGCAGACAATTATGGAGCCTCTTGCGCCACAAACTGAGCCTGTTGTGGCCCATGATCCTGTTGTTGAGACTGCTCTGAAGAAATTCCACAAGTTCCTCGATTCAAAATGAGGATGAAGTAGCTCCACTCGAAGATCAACTAGAGAAAGACGTTCAGCTATACCACCAGACTATCTAGTCTACCTGGGAGAGCATGATTATGACATAGGCTGTGTTGTTGATCCTGTGACCTATAATGAAGCCATCTCATGTCCTCAATCAGATTTGTGGTTAGATGCGATGAAAGATGAGATGCAATCTATGAAACACAATGGTGTTTGGGAGCTTGTTGAATTGCCTAAATGTTGTAAACTTATTGGTTGCAAATGGGTATTCAAGACTAAAAGGGATTCCAAAGGAAAGATTGAAAAGTGTAAAGCCAGACTGGTAGCTAAGGGTTTCACTCAAAGAGAAGGAATAAATTATGAAGCAACATTTTCTCCAGTTTCTTCTAAAGATTCCTTTAGAGTGATCTTAGCATTGGTAGCTTATTACAATATGGAGTTACACTAGATGGATGTTAAGACTGCTTTTCTAAATGGAAACCTTGATGATGAGGTTTATATGGTGCAGCCCGAAGGTTTTGTAGCAGATGACTCAGGTCAGCTTGTTTGTAGATTAAAAAATCTATTTATGACCTTAAGCAAGCTTCTAGACAGTGGTATTTCAAGTTTCATAGTGTTGTTACTTCATTTGGATTTATTGAGAACAAAGTAGATCAGTGCATATACACCAAGGTCAGTGGGAGAAAATATATTTTTCTCATACTTTATGTAGATGATATCTTGCTTGCTAGTAGTGACATTGGTTTACTGCATGAGACAAAACGGATGTTATCGAAAATTTTTGACATGAAAGACCTTGGTGAGGCGTCTTTTGTTCTTGGCATTGAGATCCATAAGGATCGCTCACGCCGTTCATTGGGTTTATCTCAGAGGGCGTATATTGATCGCATTTTAGAAAGATTCAATATGCAGGATTGTAAACCAGGAATTGCTCCTCTTGTTAAGGGTGATAAATTGAGTCTTTCACAATGCCCTAATTCAGATTTTGAGAAAGCTCAAATGAAGGATGTACCTTATGCTAGTGTGCTTGGAAGCATCATGTATGCTCAAGTTTGCACTAGGCCGATATTGCTTTTGCAACGGGGCTTCTAGCGGATATCGGTCCTAATCCGGACGCGATCACTGGGTTGCTGCCAAGAAGGTTTTAAGGTACTTAAAGAGAACAAAAGATTATATGCTGATTTATAGATATGTTCCAGACCTACAACTAGTAGGGTATTCAAATGCAGATTTTGCTGGTTGTCAAGATGATAAGAAATCAACGACTGGATACATATTTATGTTGGCAGGAGGTGCAGTATCATGGAAGAGCGAGAAACAGAAATCCATATCTTCTTCGACCATGCAAGCGGAGTTTGTAACATGTTTTTCAGCTTCTACTCAAGCTATTTGGCTCCGGAACCTCATTAGGGAGTTATCAGTTTATGATTTTGTGGATAGGCCCATGCAGCTGCATTGTGACAATAACTCTGCAGTGTTGTTTATTAATAACAACATAAGTCTCAAGACGTCTAAACACATGGAGGTCAAGTTTTTGACTATAAAAGAATCAGTGCAGAATGGTGACGTTGCAGTAGATTATATTCATACAGATGATATGGTTGCAGACCCACTAATTAAAGGCCTACGCTCGTGTGTTTTTGATCGACATGTCATTAGTATGGGCCTAGGAGCGTCTTGGGATGCTGTTATTTAGTGGGAGCTGGGTTTTATTCTTCTTTGAATAAAGTTTACATCTGTTTTGTTACAATTTAGTAACAGTTTGATACATATATGTCAACTTTTGCATTCAATAAAATGTTTTTGAATGGATTGTTACTATGTTGATATATATTGTTAAAAGTCTCAGGGTATTGTTTAAACTTTGAGTGAATGCTAGAGGCATCCGGTTATTAGCCTTGTGCATATGTCTTGTGACACATAAAGAAATGTTAACCATAAAGACAAGACATATGCGGGTTCATTGGAACCATAAAGCATTCTCTTGTGGCACAAGTTTTTGTGTCGCCTAAGGTAAGAGAATGGTGACTGACAAATGGGATCTCTTTATGAGAGATGTTATCCATTTGCCACACTACCATATTGAATCCATATCAATAAAGTTGAGAACATTCGTGACCATGGAAGGCTCTATGTGTATACATGCAGTTACCGCCATGATTCGGTGTTTAAGACTTTATGGGATATGATTGACTATTAAGAATTATCTTTGGACCAATGTGCGCACATAAGGTACGATTTCAATTAATATAGTCCAAGTGGGAGAATGTAAAAGTTTTTCTAATTGTGGACTACATTAATTGATATTGTAATTTACCGTTTAACGTGTATCGTTTTACGGGGTTTGGTCTGAGGTGAGATAGAATGTTTCTTAATTAGTCTAATATGGGCTGGCTAGTGTGGGCCGAGTTGAGCTTGGCCCGTAATGAGGGGGACTGGCTGAAAACTTTATAAATAGTGCTCAAGTCTCTCTTCTAACCATAATTCTCACCTGTATCCTCACCTAAAGGGTGTTTACCTAACGCTACACGTGAGGGGGGCCGCCTCATTGAGCTAGTGATACGGAGGGCAATAGAGGAGAAGAACTTGTGCGTGGAACATTGTGTTTCCGCTTCCGCTTCAAGAACAATGGATCCCAAAACAGGTGCGTCAATTCTTTCTACTCAATCATGCATATTCTTGTTCTAGTTATGGAGATCTTGGGGTTTGCGCAATTTGCGTCTAATAGTTTGTTGACCCAGCAAATCCACAGAGCGGCCGCTTTTGCCATCATCTGCCGCGCGTGCCTTCATCCACCGAGACTACAGCCACTTCACGGTCAACAAACCAGCATCGAAGACCACCACAATTGACAGCCCTCAGCTCCGCGCGGCCAACATCCAGTTGCCCGAAGACTCCAATCAGTCTTCAATTGTCGAGGCCAAATGATGGCCTTTGCTGCTCCTTCACTCGGCCCAAAAACTTCACACAAGCCAGCCCATGAAGTTCAGCAACTTTGGTCCAAAGATTTAGCAATTCAGCCCACCTGAAGCCTGCATCAATTCAGCCCAGCAGTTGGGCCATTTGCAGCCCGTAGCTTCAGCCCATCTTGAGTTCAGCAGCCCAGGTGCACTTCAGCTTTAGCCCATTAATTTCAATCAGGCCCAATCCAGCAGTCCTCAGCCCATTTGAAGTTCAACCCAGCTTTGAAGCCCAGCAAATTTAGTAGTTCAGCCCATCTTGGGCCCCTGAAGCAGGCCAGTCCATAACCAAGTCCAAGCCCGCGGGTGTCGTCGCGAGCCCAAGTTCGGCCGCCATTGCATCATCATCGCGGTGTTCCGGTCTTCGCTTTGCCAAGTGATTTTTGCTCAATAATGCCTTCTTAGTTTGCTAATTATACTTAAAGGTTGATTAGTGCTAGTTAGGTGTAATTAGGTGGTTAGATTAGAATGGATTAGCAATTATTAGTTAATCGTATTGCATATTAGTTAGGTGGTTAGTGTAATTAGATAGAGAATTGCCTATAGTATTTATTGGATGCTTCTTGGGATTTTTCCCGACCCTTATCAGGTGTTATTTAGGCAATTCGGGCCTAAATGGAATTTTTAGGAATTAAATTTTAATTTTCGAAATTAATTATTTAATTATTTCTTTTCCGGAAATTTAATTGGGATGGTTAGTGACCGGGATTTTATGCTGATGATCGTGGTGCAATCCATTTATTTAATTGAGCTTTATGTTGTGCTAAATTGGAATTATTGGAATTATTTATTTAATTTTTAAATTAATTATTTAATTAATTATTTTCCGGAAATTCAACCGGGATGGTCGGTGATCAGAATTTCTTGTTGATTGTCGTGATGCAATCCATTTATTTAATTGTGTTTTGATTTGTATGGAACTGATTAAATTGTGAATTTCTAGGATATATTCCTATTTAGTTGATTTTAGATTATTTGATTGAGAAATAATTGGGTATCGGTTGTTAGTATCGATGGTAGACTGGTGAACTATAAAGAAAGGCATTGTTTCATAGTGGAATCATGGTAGAAAGTAAATCACCTGGAGAATGGTAAGTTGGCTTGGTGATTAAGTATTAGCATCTAAAAGGACACGTGGGCTCGGTAATTTGATGCATTACTTCAGCGAATGCACTTGGTCTCAATAAGTACATTTGGCATCTAAAAGGACACGTGGGCTCGGTAATTTGATGCATTATTTCGGAGAATGCACATGGTCTCAATGAGTACATTTGGCATCTTGAAGAGACACATGGGCTCGGTGACTTGATGCATCGCCTTTGAGAATGCACGTGGACTCACTGATTCAGTATCGCATCTTAAAGAGGCACGTGGACTCGATGACCTAATGCATCACCTTGGAGAATGCACGTGGGCTCAATGAGTACGTATGTCGTCTTGAAGAATGCATGTAGGCTCGGTGACTAGATATTCCACCTTGGAAATTGTACTTGGGTTCAATGAGTAGGTAGGTCGTCTTAGAAAAGGCACGTGGGCTCAGAGACTTGGTATGTCATCCTAGAGAAAGCACGTGGGCTTGATGACTAGATATTCCATCGTGGGGAAAATATAATATTGATTGAAATGACCAATAAATGGTCCGATTGACATGTAATCGACTAAGTCGATTTGATCGATATTTCGATCTTTTGTGATTGCTTGGGTGCCTATTTGATCTATGCTAATATGCAGGTGGAATTTGAGGTCAAGGTAAGTCATTTGACTCATGTTGTGCATAGGCAGCCCTAAGGTATATTAGTTTACTAATCGGGTCTTAGGGGGTAAAACTTGCTGAGACGTAGTCTCATCCCGGATGTGGGACAACATTTCAGGACCCTGATGAGGAACCTGAGAAGAAAGAGCCGAAGAGGAGTATCTAGAGGAGAACCCCGAGGATGATCCAGAGTAGGATCCTGATGAGAATTGAGCCTCCACTCCTATCTGATGACTTTCGTTGTAGAATCTATTTTAGTAGAAACCAACCTTTTTAGCTAGGCTTGTATATGTATATATATGACTGAGTTGTTATATGTGTACATAAGAGTGTTGGTTTTCAAGTTCAAGTTTCTAGTCCTACTTGTATATCCCAATGTTTTATTGTCTGGGGATTTTTATAATTGTTTCCGCATGTGCTATTAAAAAGGAAAGGGTCGGCGATACGTAGTCCTGGGATATCGCATTTTAAAATTGACCAAGGTAAGGGATGTGCGCGTGCCTGAGGATTAGGGCATGACATGCCAAGTGCTTATCATGTCAACAAGTAAAAGTTCAACATTGCAATTCTAGTGGATTATTGCAATCACTTGAAATTCCTGAATGGAAATGGAAACACATTACCATGGACTTTGTTCTAGGATTACCAAGGAGTCAAAACGGAATGACTCGATTTGGGTAATAGTTGACCGATTGTCAAAGTTGGCTCATTTTCTAACAATAAAGAAGGATTTCTCATCGGAAGATTATGTGCACTTGTATGTATGACAAATAGTATGTCTAACCACCGACCAAGGTGGCGGAGATGGTAGGGCCTTGGACCTCCCCGGTGGAGGCCAAGGTTCGAATCCCCTGCGAAGCAGGGAGGCAGTCTTAGCTACTACATGGTGACTTAAGCATGACGTCGGGGTGGTGGTTTCCCTGCTAGCGTCGTCGGGGGGTTTACGGCACACTGCCGGTGCAAGCTGGTTCCTCCTGAAAAAAAAAAAAAAAAAAAAAAAAAGTATGTCTACATAAAGTACCGGTGACAATTACGTCTGATCTAGATCCTAAATTCACAGCAATATTTTGGCAAAGTCTTCAAACTACATTGGGAACAAAACTGCAATATAGTACGGCCTTTCACCCCTAAATTGATGGCCAGATAGAAAGAACCATCCAAACATTGGAGGATATGCTGAGAGCTTGTACAATTGATTTTGAAGGAAGCTGGGACGAGCATTTGCATCTCGTCGAATTTGCTTATAATAACAATTATCAACAAAGTATTAGAATGGCTCCATTTGAAACCTTATATGGTCGGACTTGCAGAACTCCAACTAGTGGGAATGAGATCAAGGAAAAGAAGCTTACTGGTCCCGAGTTGGTGCAACTTACTACCGAGGCAATGCAGGTAATTACAAAGAGACTTAGAGCCACCCATTGGAACAACCCCTAGCTAGGCCCACGACTTCCATTAGGCCTGCCTGGTTTTTAAATAAGTTCTAGCAAAAAATCTGTAAGAGAAATAAATAAGAAAGGAGAAGAAGAGTTCAGGCCCAATAATACTTGGACCTGAAAAGTTTAAACAAACTCACCAACAATGTCAAAATAACATAAGATCTGACTTTCTTTTTTCATGGATTTAGTAATGAAATGTTCTTTCTTACTTTCAATAGAAATAAGGAAATGTTGTTCATATTAAGATTTAAATAAAGTTAGGCACTATCTTCTCTTTTACTACACCAACACACGGTTCATGTTGAAGTAGACATATATATTACCTCTAGTTCTTGATTTTGAGTCCAATCTCGCACATAATTGAGATCAAATCTATGAATATCCAGTGTATAATTCAAGCAAAGTTAAGTGTGAGGAAGAATTTCAAATCATCAAACCCTCGTGACTTTGATCTTTTATTACTATGGGAGGATTTAAAGTAAGGAAAATGATATGGGAAATTTTTGAGGTAGTCGGTGTCACGCCCCGATCCTCCGAGCACGCGAACATCCCACTCTGGTCGATACAATTGCGACTTCCTAGGACGAGTCGCCGACCCATTCAATTCTTATTGCACATGCGGAAGCAAAACAAATCCACTGACAACAAAATACGGGATAGAAAAGCAGGAAGCAAAACCACAACATAAGACTTTCATAATTCAACAGGATTACAAACAGAAGCCGACAAAAGGGGAACTATCCCAACACCAACTAGCGGACACGTTCACCAATACTTCGCTCCTCCTTTCCAGACTTAGGGCTTTGGTCCTCCACGACCGCCATCTAGGGACCTGAAATTTTGATTCCCCAAACCAGGATGAGACAAAGTCTCAGCAAGTTCAACCCCCTAAACCCCTATTAGAAAGAAAATACACCCTGTGGCCTAGCCACATCACACGTAAGACTTACCTCGCCTCGCCTTCCTTCCCGCTGGTTAGCACAATTCAAATCACTCAATCACAGATAGTAATAGGAACTTAAACAACCGGAACGCATTCACTTTCATATAACCAACAACCTCGGGGGTCCTGATTATAAGACTAAATCGTTATGACACGTCACATTCCATGCCACACAATTCCGTCCCATAATCCGACACATCAACGACACTCAACATGCATTCCAATTGTTATTCACTGCCACACAAGGGCATAGCCTACTCGCTGTTCGGCTATCTACTGGCATATAGCCAGGTATCGCCTCCCCACCTTGGAGCGCGGCTTCGTCAGTACATCGACGGCGTTCCCGAATGAGCATGGGCCCAGAATCAATTGCGACCCACAACCATTGCGTGGGCATCCCATATAGGGGCAAGTCCGGCTCAACAGCCCAGGACGATTCCTCTTAGTTATCACACAACCAAAGCATACTCGGCCCCATGACACTTTATATTTCAATCAATGCTTCCACTTAAAATAGTGATCCCGGCCATTTTTCTTCATATTAAAAATATTCCAGAAATTACTCCCGTGTGTGGGGACACGCTGATTTCGAATCAAAAGACCAATATCTCACTTTTTCAAATCCCACTATTTAATATAATTATTAAAATCTAATTTTGCATTAAAACCCAACACTTGGGTTTTTATGAAGGAAATCCATATTTATCACAATCAACACCCAATTTGCCACATCCATTCATCAAATTCAAATTCTAAATGCACAAAGGCAATGATCGAACGAAATTCGAGAATTTAGGGTTCCTAAATAAATTTTCGAATTTATTAAATAATTAAATTTATTCCGAAAAGTAATATAATAATAATATCCATATTTTTCACGATTCACGCTCAATTTATGATATCAATTCATCAATTTCACAATCCGACTACACAAAGAGCGGCGATCGGCACGAAATTCGAGCAACCGGGTCAAAAATAATTTTTTTTTTTTTTTTTTTAATAACATTTTTAATAATTTCGGAATATGATTTATTATTAAATAATCCAACAATTTCGAAACATTTATTTAAATCATAAATAAATCCCTTTAAGTCACATCAAGGTTTATTTTAAAAATAAACCTACTTAACCCTTAAACTAAACATGTTTAACTTTAATTAAACAACTTAATCTAATCAACATTTAAATAAACTAATCTACCAACCTAATCTTACTTAACTTAGACTAAGCACACTTAGGGCATCATTAACCCTCTAATCAAGATTTAGTGAGTTAAACTCACCGGATTAGCGAGCCGAGCGGACCAAAACGACGGGGACGACGCGAGGATCGACTTTCCTCAAAGCGGGCCGAGCATCCGGGCTCGGGAAGGCGGCCAAAACGGCCCATGAAGGGGCTGCCATACCCATTTTCTGCAACTTTCGGTGGCTGCTGGTTGGGGGCGGATCCGGCGCCGGTTGAGGTGGCCAAGGGCGACGGAGGCAAGGCGAAGCTCCGGCGGGCTAAGGCGGGGGCGCACGGCGGCGGAGGGAGCTCCGGCGAAGGCCCAAGCTGCTCAAACGAGCTGCTGGGACGTGGCTTGGCGCGGACGAGGGCGATGGGCAGGCGAGCTGACCGGCAGGGCGGCGCGGGGCGGCGGCGACGAGCGGACGGGCGACGGCGTGCGACAGCTCCGACGACGGGCGGAGGCGGCGGTGCTAGTCGATCTCTGCTGCTGCTGGGCGTCCGAAGAAGAAGATGCAGAAGATGGAGGAGTCGCACGGTTGGGAGAGGGGAAGGAGAGAGGGAGGAGAGAGAGAGATGGGACCATTTTTCTTTTATTTTTTTCTTTTTCTTTAATCCCCCAAAATGGCCCACCATGACCTAGGATGACATCACACTCCACTATCTCCCACAACTTCTTCCAATGGGTTCACTTGCAATTTCCGCCGGGGTCCAATTCTTGTACATTCAATTTCTTCAATTCTCATCAATTCTCTTCCAATTGAATCAAATTGAAGTCCATAAAATTAATCCAGTGTCACCACACTTCAATTTACATCTTCACTTGTCCATAGAACCAACTTAAGTCCTAAAAGTACGACCAAAAGCGGGCCTACTAATTTCTCGAGCCAAATTAGCCATTTTCTGATTTAATTGCCGAAAAACTCTCATTGCAAGAAGAATCTTCCAAAGATGATTCAATGATCCTGAAATGATTTGTGACACACCCAGACTTCCAATTTCTAAATTCGATCTCAATTCCACGGTTAATTTCACTTTGGCATGATACTAGCGCGGCCCAACTTACCGGGTAGCCTTTAGAAATTTTCACGCATTTGACCTGTGGTTGATCATCTCAAGCCACAATGTACATCTTTGAAACATTGGCGACTTTCGGTTGTCGAGGTAATCTCAAGATTTCAAATACGAACACAGGGTACCCA
The DNA here is from genome assembly GCA_014182575.1 of Eucalyptus decipiens. Lineage (NCBI taxonomy): Eukaryota > Viridiplantae > Streptophyta > Magnoliopsida > Myrtales > Myrtaceae > Eucalyptus > Eucalyptus decipiens. The sequence continues at coordinate 45,847,546 of CM024611.1, read as the reverse complement.
ATCGATAGAAAAGTCGGTCCAGTGTCGATCGACAAGAATTGTGCGATCTGGTGGAATCACCCACACCTGATCACATGCCTCTGTCGAGTCGACCTATCACCGATCTCTAATCGATTTTAATCGTGCCGTAATGACTCTTGCAGATTAGCTCGGTCGAAAGGTCGCTTCCTGGTCAAATTCTCGAGTCTGATGCATTAGAAACTCTTAACAGCTTCACCCGATAGATTAGTTTTCATATGAGTAGCCGACTCAAGGAAAAAACTATATGCATGCCAACGAAATGCCCGTCTCAATTTATTGAAAATAGGATTGGAAAATCGGGATGTCACAGTCGGTCACTGCTGAAGTTTCTTCCCCAGCTATGCCAAGGTCCAAGGCCCATCACGGTTCATGTTGCTACACAAATAAACACAAACGCAATGGATCATTGCATTATTATTGACCATATAATATTATATTAGGCTGCCAATCTTGCCATTAGAGAGTTTCCGGAGGAAAGCTGCTTTATAAACTCCACCACGACCGTCACCGCATTGTCCGAGGCGAGGTCAACGAAAGTGTCGGCCTCGTTCGACTCGGCACCCACCGCCGGCCAAGTCGAGAGCGCCCGATGGCGATGAAAGGCGTATTCTGCTGGTAACAGATTAGGGCGACCGATGCGCTCTCCATGTCCACAGGGCTCACATTGAACTTGTCGTAGATGAAGCTCCGAGGCGCTGTTGTCAAGGTAGATGCTGGCACTGACGCCTCTTTCAACGGTGCTTACACTCGGTGTGTAGTTCAAGCATGCGGTCGCGTTCACGCAAGATTCCAATTTCAAGCCCTAAGGAGTGACATACATAAAAAATGTGTGAATTAGACCCTTCATCATAAATGATTAATTTGGATAGACAAGAAATGTGGCCAAAATTTCTCTCTATTGAAGTATTGACTCATGAAACTCTACACGATCGTGATACTTTTCAAATAATGATTCAAAATATCTAAAGCGGTGTTATTCAAGTGATAAGCAAGAATGATATTTTTGGCTAAAGTCATTTAGTTACTTTTCATGTAAATAATGCCTTTCCATGTACTGATCTCATATGACTTTCTTTTGGTTGAGTAAAACTCTTCTAAAAGCCCTAGAGGTCCCGGTGCACTTTTCCTGAGATTCATCATATATTCACTTTATAAATCAGTTCTAGTGAAGTTTTCCCAACATATATAGATACGACAACAAATCCTAGAAAGCATCGAGCAGTAGTACCTCAAGCTTCTTGGCCACCGCGAAGTAGGTGGAACTGACGGGGACCCAGAACTCGTGCTGTCTTTCCTCAGGAGTTCCAGTGACGGGAAACACTTCCTCCGGTTGATACCATATGTTGTTCAAGAGATTGTCGTGTGAAGCACAACCCGTGACGTTTGTAGTGTAATTCGCAAACCTCAAGTACCCAAGCGTTCTCGTGTAGTCTCCGTTTGATTCCAATGCGAGTTCATCTTCTGGACCCTGCCCGTATCTCTGTTCGCACACCATTGTATCAGTGTAGATGACTGAATAAAGTACCGACCAATTAGCGCCGACCATTTATGTGACACAACTAGTGCAAACGTTGACATCTTTAAAATAAATTTAACAATTTTGAATTCTTTTCTTCTTTCCTTTTTCTTCTCTCTTTTTTTTTTTTTTTTTTTTTGTCTTTTTGTTTCTTTTCCTTTTTGCCTACCGCCAATCTTGACAATGACCAGCAACAACGATAGACAAGGGCTATGCTCACTTAGATTTGGGCAAGGGATAGTCGCGGACCATCACTGAAACAGGCCATAGGGGAAATGGAAAAAAATAAAATAAATAAATGAAAATCAAAACACATACATGTTTGCACTAGCCATATCATATTGGACGGTTGGGATCTATATCAATAATTTGCAGTTACAATTGACTGAATGGACCACATTTGAAAATTGTCAAAAGATTTAGTGTTAATTGCATAATCAAAAAGTTCTGGACTCAATTGATTGCTGCACAATAATTTTAAATAATTTTTGGATAATATTCCCCAGTACACGCATGTTATGAAAGCCACCCCATTGTTATTATCTTCTTAGAATATAAAAGCGTGCATGGTAGGCTTATGTACGTAATAGAAAAAAAAAAAAACCAGTCTCTCTCCTAAGTGTGAACATCTCCATAAAAATGTCAATCTAATAAAACCACTTGCAACTTAGGAGGAAAAAACAAAGAATAACGAATCGCATTGACAGTTTCTTTCTCATGTACTTCGAGAACCACTGTAGAGTTTCCCCCATAATTTCAAGGCAAAGAAAAAAAAAAGTCAAGTTACTCCCTTCACAAAGTTCACATCGAAGAATTGGGTGGATGAATCTAAAAATCGGGTTGATAAGTCGATAACCTGCCAATTCCAAAGACCGGTATATGCCCAATTCTGGGGAATAGCGACGTTGTCAGAAAAAAAAGGGGGAGCACCGCCTCTCTCTCTCCTTCTCTGGATTTTTCCAGATCTCTCTTCCTCCCTCTGCCGCACCAGAATTCTCTCCCTCTCTCCAGATTTTTCTCTCCCTCCTCTCTCCAGATTGTTCCCACCGACTTTGACACCCTATAAATAGGGGTTCTTGCCCCTTGTGTGTGTGTGAAAAAGTGTGAGGAGTGTGTGATGTGAGTGGAGTGTGTACGTGAGTGTGTGTGAGTGGGTGGAGTAGGTGACGTGAGTGTAGAGTGAAGTAAGTGAGTGGGTGTGTGTGCAAGAATTGTGTTCGTGTGAGGTGTGAGAGGTGTATGCGAGTGGTGTGTAAAGAGTTTGCAATATTGTTTATATAAAATAAAGTGATTATTTTACTTATACATCCACTTGACTTCTCAACAAGTGGTATCAGAGCAGGTCGTCGGAGGCCGTGCGAAGACAAAGTGGTCGAGACCATTGTAAGTGAGCAAGGCGGTCGGGGATCGTCGAGCCAAGGAGCGAAGAAGCGAAGGACGTCGGAGTTACGCGATTAGCTGCACAATCTGGGATTGTGAAGTCGGTTGTCCGGGACCAGGCTTACTTGGTATAGTGCAGGCATTATATTCAAGTCACCATGGCGGATTTCTCAAGTTCGGTAAGTGGCGTCGAGAAGCTCAACAACTCAAATTATAATAATTGGAGTACCCGCATGCAATATTACTTGCTAGGTCAAGATTTGTGGGATATTGTTGGCGGGAGCAACACCACCCCACCCACGAATGATAGCGAGTTAAGAAAATGGAATATAAAATCGGGTAAGGCTCTTTATGTGCTTGCCGTAACTCACAAGATGAATTACTGCAACACATAAAGAGTGCGATGACCCCAAAGGAGGCTGGGATAACTTGGCGACGCTGTTTGCAAGGACAAACGATGCCAAGTTACAATGCCCGGAGAACGAGCTCCTCTCAATCTCGCAACAAAGTATGACGGTAAGTCAATACTTTTCTAAAGTTAAATCTATTTGTGAAGAAATTTCAAAATTAGATCCCGATAATGCCATCTCGAGACAAGAATGAGAAGAATCATAATTCACGGGTTAAGGCCGGAATATAATGGTATTGTTACGGCCACTCGTGGATGGGCAAATGAGCCAACTCTAACGAGTTGGAGAATATATTGGCCAACCAAGAAGCCTTAGATAAACAAATTTCTAAGGTCTCAATTAAGGAGGATGAAAATGCCCTCTTTAGTAATAAAAGAGGGTTCAAGGGCCAAAATAGAAATAGAGCAAGTGCAAGAGATGGCAAACCATGGAAAAGTAATGGAGAATGGCAAAAGCAAATAGGAGGAACTCGACCTCAGCCGGGGAGCTCGTCGAGACCACGATAAGGACGAAAATGAAGAAAAGAAGAATAGAAGGCGTAATGGACGGTGTTACATGTGCGGCAAAGTAGGTCACTTTGCCAGGATTGTCGATTCAAAAGAGTTGAAGGAAATGTCGCAGCATCCAAGGAAAATGATAGCGAAGAAGAGTGGGATTTCCAAGCATCCTTTGCAATGGAGGAACGAGAAGATGCGATGGCCCTCATCACGGTAAATGATAAATTGATTGATTATGAAGAAGATTGGATAGTCGACTCGGGGTGCTCAAATCACATGACCGGAGATCAAGGCAAGCTATCAAACATGTGCGAGTACAAAGGTGGACGAGTAGTTGTCACCGCAGACAATTCAAGGTTGCCGATTACCCATGTGGGCCAAATGATGATGACACCCCGATTCAGTTCGCATCAAATCGAACTGAAAAATGTGTACCATGTGCCAGGAATGAAGAAGAATCTATTGTCTGTGGCACAACTTACAGACTCAGGCAATTATGTGGTGTTTGGTCCTAGAGATGTTAGGGTGTACCGCAATTTGAAACCAACTGGTACACCAATCATGGAGGGGCGTCGATTAGAGTCTGTTTACGTGATGTCAGCTCAGACGGCATACGTGGACAAAACTCGAAAGAGTGAAACATCTGATTTGTGGCATGCACGGCTTGGGCACGTGAGCTACCATAAATTAAAGGTAATGATGAAGAAAGGTATGCTAAAAGGTCTCCCCCACTTGGAAGTCCAAGAAGATGCCATCTCGTGCTGGATGCCGGTATGGGAAGGCACATCGCTTCCATATGAAGAGTCCAAATTCAGAGCTAAGATGCCTCTTGAGCTTGTCCACTCGGATGTATTTGGACCAAAGAAGCAACCGTCGCGAGGATCAAAGTACATGATAACATTCATCGACGATTTCTCCAGTACGTCCGGGTCGACTTCATGAAAGAAAAATCCGAAGCATTAAACAAATTTAAGGAGTTTAAAGCAAAAGTAGAAAATGAAGTAGGCAAGAAAATACTATGCCTTCGTACGGATAATGGGGGAGAATACACATCAGATGACTTTACAAAATTTCTTCAAGAATGGAAGATACGTCGACAATTTACTTGCCCATATACGCCACAACAAAATGGAGTTGCCGAAAGAAAGAATCGGCATTTGGCGGAGACATGCAGGAGTATGTTGCATGCAAAGAGTGTTCCACCCAAGTTTTGGGCTGAGTGTATGAAGACGGCAGCGCACGTGATCAACAGACTACCTCAAGCAAGGCTTGGCTTTATGTCACCTTATGAGAAGTTGTGGAATCGCAAGCCCACGGTAGGTCACTTTAGAATATTTGGGTGTGTATGTTATGCATTCGTGCTGCACCATCTTCGTAACAAGTTCGATAAGAAGGCAGTTCGCTGCATATTCGTGGGCTACGATGATCAAAGAAAAGGATGGAAGTGTTGTGACCCTAAAACAGGGAAGTGTTACACTTCCGAAATGTGGTGTTCGACGAACTATCATCTTGGTGGACATCACAACCTAATTCAAAACAAGTTGAAGAAGAGATTCATGAAGGAATGGAAGAAAATGACAAGATTGATAAAGGCCAGCCAATTGAAGAAGGAAATGATAATGAAATTGGAAGAAGAGAAGTCGAGCACAATCACCAAAAAATCGAAGAGCCCATGGCGAACGGTGTACATCCAAGAACTACGAAGAGTTCCGACCAAGTCGAGATGGAAGAACCAAGAGGAGGAATCTCAACTAAGGAGATCAACAAGACAAAGAAGACCAAATCCCAAATATGCAAATGCAGCGCTAACCGAAGATGTCGGAGTAGTTGAGCCGTCCACATATGAGGAAGCTTCGCAAGACATGGAATGGAGGAAAGCCATGGAGGAAGAGATACAAGCACTAAGAAAAAACGAAACATGGGACCTAGTACCGAGACCTAAAGAGGTACGTCCTATATCTTGCAAATGGGTCTATAAACTTAAAACTCGACCAGATGGGTCGATAGAAAGATATAAGGCATGACTAGTTGCTCGAGGATTCTCTCAAAAGTATGGCTTAGATTATGATGAGACCTTTAGTCCAGTGGCAAAGATTACCACGGTTCGAGTCTTACTAGCACTTGCAGCAAGCAAGTCGTGGAAACTATGGCAAATGGATGTGAAGAATGCCTTTTTACATGGAGAACTAGATCGAGATATATACATGGAGCAACCGGATGGTTTCAAAAGTAAGTTTCATCCGGATTATGTTTGTAAGTTAAAGAAGGCCCTCTATGGCTTAAAACAAGCCCCGAGAGCATGGTATGGGAAGATTGCTGAATTTACGGTGCAAAGTGGCTACTTTGTAGCCCCAAAGCGGACTCGAGCTTGTTTGTAAAGGCGAAGATGGCAAGCTTGCAATAGTATTAATCTACGTGGATGATCTAATCATCACTTTGGAGATAATGAAAAGGAAATATGCCAAATCAGAACCAACCTCTCAAAGTGCGGTTCCGTATGAAAGAGCTTGGAGAATTAAAACATTTCCCGGGACTCGAGATTGAGAAGACCAATGAAGGATTATTCCTATGTCGCCAGTATGCACGAGACCTCCTAGACAAGTTCGGGATGCTTGATTGCAAACCTATTTCTACTCCAATTAATGGAAATGTAAAGTTATGTGCAATTGAAGGACGAGAATTGGAAGACTCAACTATGTACGAGCAATTGGTGGGTAGCCTTATTTACTTAACCATAACACGGCCTGATATTGCCTTTGCAAAGGGGAGTAGCAAGCCGATTTATGGAGAAGCCGCGAAGGCCCCATTTAGATGCAATCGGCGCATACTAAGGTATGTAAAGGGTACATTTGATTTTGGGCTTCGTATAGGAAAGAAGCATCATGTGAAGTTGTAGGCCATTGCGATGCTGACTTTGCTGGAGATCGTGACACGCGACGATCAACTACTGGATATATGTTTAACCTCGGATCAGCGGTAGTGTCATGGTGCAGCAAAAGACAGTAACCGTGTCACTATCTACGACGTAAGCCGAGTATAGAGCAGCAGCAATGGCAGCACAAGAAAGTACATGTCTGGTACAGCTAATGGAGGATCTCCATCAACCAATAAATCAACCTACATGGATATACTGTGATAATCTGTCAGCCATAAGCTTAGCGGAGAATCCAGTTTTCCATGCGAGGACCAAGCATGTAGAAGTACACTATCATTTCCTACGAGAAAAAGTATTACAAGACGAGATAAAGATGGAGTATGCCAAAACAGATGATCAAGTTGCGTATATCTTCACCAAAGGTCTAGGAGCTGTAAAATTTGAAGAGTTTCGAAGGCAACTTGGTATGACCACAATGTCCATGCTAAGAGAGTAGTCAGTGAGGGGGAGTGTCAGAAAAAAGGGGGAGCACCGCCTCTCTCTCCTTCTCTGGATTTTTCCAGATCTCTCTTCCTCCCTCTGCCGCACCAGAATTCTCTCCCTCTCTCCAGATTTTTCTCTCCCTCCTCTCTCCAGATTGTTCCCACCGACTTTGACACCCTATAAATAGGGGTTCTTGCCCCTTGTGTGTGTGTGAAAAAGTGTGAGGAGTGTGTGATGTGAGTGGAGTGTGTACGTGAGTGTGTGTGAGTGGGTGGAGTAGGTGACGTGAGTGTAGAGTGAAGTAAGTGAGTGGGTGTGTGTGCAAGAATTGTGTTCGTGTGAGGTGTGAGAGGTGTATGCGAGTGGTGTGTAAAGAGTTTGCAATATTGTTTATATAAAATAAAGTGATTATTTTACTTATACATCCACTTGACTTCTCAACAGACGTCTCCGATGTGCAAATCAGGGTTAGCATTCCCAGCAATTCCGTAATGAATTACTCCCTCCACATCGAAGAAGCTCAGCAGAAGCTGCGTGGTGATGGCTGCGTTTATCTGCACCAGTTCATACGTACTTTCCCTCAATATCACGACGCACGAGCGCATTAGTCGCAACCAAATTAAGCCGTTGTCGAAATAAATTTTGAAAATTTGACAAGACGAGCACAAGATTTTGAAGAAAACAGTAGCAGGACACATACCACGCTCAGTCCTGTCATGACCAGTATGACTTTCCTCTCTTCGACTGTCCCGAATCGAAATCTTCTGCCTTGGAGTCCGTCAAGGGATGGAGAAGTGTTAGGGAAAAAGTGAAAGATTATTTGCTGAACGTTATTAGGGAAACTAACCATTTTACAATTCATTGTCAATCTACATCTCTTTGCTTCAATCCTTCCTTGTTACTTCGTTTTCGGTGAAATTTTGTGGCCACACATGCCCTAAAAAACTTACGGGCAGCGTCTACTTTTTTCCCACATGTCATTAAGAGTTATTAATTAACTAATGATATCTATGAAAAAAAAAAAAACCAATCTTATGCAAAATGCTTACACAAAATTTGTGAATCACTTTGATTTACTTAAGAAAATGAATTGATGGAAAACCTACACTTAGATTCAAGAAAATGATTTTTCCTATAAAAAATTGAAAAATATTTTTTAAAATATAACTAGATATTGGCGTTTAAGTCAGTTACCAGCCACGATGCAGCCACCAACCAGCACAAGTAAGGAACAAGCTCACCCAAGGCCAGCAAGGCTCAAGCTCACCAAGCTCTTGCAAGGCTCGAGCCTCACCGACCTCTAGTGAGCTTGAAGCTCCAGATCGAGTGGGGCTAAAGCCTCTTGTCCGGATTGAACCAAACCGGCAGATTTGATCTAGTTCCCGGAATGATTAATTTAATTCCTAGTTCCCTAAAAATGGAATCAATGATTATCGATCCGATTCCCAGTTCCAAGGGGGGGCTAAACTGAAATGGACCGACTCTTTTTTTTTTAAATATATTTTTTAGTTTCTTAAAAATAACAATAAACCCTAAAAATAATAACAATTCTAATATTTAGTAAATTTTTTTTTTTTTTTTTTTTGCTAAATGATCGGTTCCATGGAACCTGATTTTGGTCTTGGGACCGTCCGGTCCAGTTCCTAGTCCCAAAATTGGGAACCAATTCTCCCGATCCAGTTCCTGATTCCTAGATAGAATCGGACTGGACCAAAAACCGATCACCCCCATGACCAATCCACACATTCATATTGGTAAACAAAGAGTCCATGTCCAAGTCCGACCAAGAAAGCATTTTCCATGTTTTCTAAGGAACTCTATAAGTCAAGACAAAATGCAATTGTTACCTAAGAAATCTATGATTTTAGTAGCACTGTAGCTCGATGAATTAAGAAGTGGACCCATCTCGAAAAGGTTAGGGATCACGATGCCAATGTAAGGGCCGTTCGCGTTAGCTTTCGCTATCGCTTCCAGGGTCGTTGCTGGTAACGCGCCATTCGCATCCCGCGCATTGCTCACCATGATTATCGTGACAAAAAGAACCAGCCAGTGAGCAACCGCCATTTGCTTCTCTCTATGGACTTGCTGAGTTCTTGGAGAAAATGGATTTAATCTTTGAGGGTCTTGGATGCTTGACAATCCAGCAGCTTTATATATATCGAACATGAGAGAACCGTTCCATGCGGATCAGCACGTGGGGACCAATATGGATAGACTTGAGATTTTATTTATGAGGTGACGGACAAAAGCATGCGCAATGATCGATGGCCACGTGGAACAGGTTGCAAGAAATATGCTGGAGAAGTGCTTTTTTGTTATAAGCTCTCGGCAGTATTTTAACGATATCCGTCCGAGATCGTCTAAAAAATAAGCCGGTAAATCATCATGCACGTGTTTCTTTTGGTTTTCGCATCGTGATGCTTGCTTGCCGTCTGGTAGCGGCGGGCTTTTCCTTGTTTTGTCTTTTTTCTTTCCTGTGGGTTTTGCTAGTGTTTTGACGCGTTTCTGGTGAAGTTTATGTCGGTTTATCATGCACGAGTTTCATGCTTGGTGAAGTGGCGACAGAGCGAAGGATTTATCTATGGAAGAAAGGCCGACGTGTTTAAATTATGCAGTTGCATAAGAAACTTCAATCGGAGCTTCTAAATTATTGCTATTAGAAAAATGAACCCTTGAAGAGAAGCAATTGTAGGACATGTTTCATGACTTCATTCACCAGCGAACCACGTGAAAGGTGTTGGAGAAATCTTCTTGAAGTGTTTTGAAGTTGACAAAACGTTTCTTTCAGTCTAGTCTAAAGGCTTTGCAGACTCTTCTATTTAAAGTCTGAAGACCTCCGGACAGCCAGACTCAAGACTCAAAGTCTATCATCATTGACAATCTCTAATCCGTTGAAGAATGGTTATCCAGATCTGGATGATTCGTTAAGGGGATGACCTTATCAACTGGAGAAGACCTCGTAGCTGGAGAAGACATAACGGAATCCTTGATTGATCGAGATTGACTCGATGATTGAAAATCCGATGATTGTTTGGATATTCTTGGAATGTTTTACTTATGGAAACCGAGATCCTGATTGTATGGGCAAGCATGATTGATGGGCTATCGACAAGTTCCTTTAATAGCTTAATTAATCTTCTTGATTGATTCCGTCCAACGGGTAGATTGGAGGAATTCCTTTGGTAAATGCCAACGGGTATGATGGCATGAAGGAGTATATAAAGAAGACGTATTAGTTGTTGAAGAAGTGCGCGATAGAAAAATTCCAAAATCTGAAAGCTTCCTGTTGTTTAGACAAATTCTTTGAGCAAATCATTGTATTCAAAAGAGAGTCTATATTCGTAAGAGACCTTGAGGAAGTGTAGTAGATCATCTACGCTGTGGATTCAAGGAAGAGCTGTGGTGTAACTCCTCTTTTGTTCATAATGGAATCCAGCCAATTGGCTGTCAGTGCGGAAGAGTGGACGTAGGCTTAGAATAAGCCGAACCACTATAAACCTTGTGTTTAATCTTCTCTTCCTTTATCTTAGTCTTACTTTGATCGCTACATGTCTCAATTCTATTATCTATCCAATATTGTGTGATTGACGAGAAAAATATTTATACCTATTCACTCCCCCTCTAGGTGCTTATACTAGTTATATCAATTGGTATCAGAGCTCGTGTGCTCACTTTGTTTGAAGTATTTTATTTCAGAGTAAAAGATCCATGGCTAGTATGTTGGCTCTAGGGCTGGTAGAAGGGCAAAGCAACACGAGACCACCTTACTTTGATGGAAATGACTACAACATATGGAAGAACAAGATGAAGGCGTTTCTTAGATTAAAGGATCCTCTAGAATGGGACGTTGTAGAAAAAGGAATTATTCCTAAAGCTGCATCTGTTTCAGAAAGAGGAAAGGAAACTGTTGAGACCAGCGACATGAGTTAGGAAGAGAAAATCAAGAGACAAACTCTTGATGCAAAAGCAATCTATTCTTTATATTGTGCTTTATCACCTACTTGAATATAACGAAATATCTTCTTGTGATACAGCCAAAGAAGTCTGGGATAGATTACACATTACTTATGAAGGAACCGATCGTGTGAAAGAGACCAGAGTCAATATACTCCTCGGTCAATACAAAGCCTTCAGGATGAAAATGGGAGAATCTATAACTGACATGTTTAGTCGTTTTACAGATATCGTAAATGGTATGGAGAATCAAGGTCAACAAGTTTCTGATTCCATGAAAGTAAATAAGCTACTGCGATGACTCTCCAAGGATTGGAACCACATAAAGACATCAATCAGAGAAACTCAAAGAATCATGCCACTATCTCGTTGATGAGTTGGTTGGAACTCTTCGATCTTATGAAGTAGAACGAATCAATGAAGATGAAGACCCTAAAGGTAAGAAATCCATTGCATTAAAATCAATGATGATTCGATGATGTTGCGATTATTCTAAAGACGATATGGACGATGAGGAGCTTGCTCTCATGATTAGAAGATTCAAAGCTGAACAAAAGGAAGAAGACTCAATCCAAGGAAACAAGGTTTTCAAAAGCAACATGCTAAGTCGCCGACGCCGGGTGCTCCCTCGCCGGCGCGAGCGAGGGGCTGTTTGAGGATGATGAATCAAACAAAGATGTTGTTTGCTTCGAATGCAAGAAAAAGGACACATCGGACGAGGGCCGCCCTAACTCCTCTTTTGAAAAGAAGAAAGGAAAAACTAAAAAATTAAAAAAATTAAAAAAAAAAAAAGTATCGAAAGGCTCTTATAAATAGTTCAAGGACCAAATTAAGCCGAGGAGGATACTGAGAATGTGAAGAAAGTTATGATGATTATGCCAACATATATCGATGGCACAATGTCGATGGCATTCGAGAATCAAACTCCGATTCAGATTCAGAAAGTGAATTCGAGGTAAGTAACTTCAAAATCCCTGTTAAAGTTTCAAAATACATTGATGAATTATGTTTTAGTCTTAAGACTTCTCTTAAAAGAATTTCCGAAATCAAAAAGCAAAATTCTGCTTTAAAACATCAAAAGTATGTTTTGGAAGAAAAAGTGAAATGCTTAGACCAGAATGTTTCTTCTATCAATGAAAGCAAAGATAATATTTTAAAAGAGAATGCATTTTTGAAAAATGACATTTCAAATATTTCAAAAAGATTTTCTCTGGGATCTGAAAACTTGAAAAAAACTTTCTGTTCAAAGACCTTATTTCAATAAATCTGGTTTAGGAATGGTCTTTGAAACTATTCCTTTAGTCGATTTTTCTAAAGTAAAAGAAAGAATCAAACAAAGACCTTCAAGAAATGCTTACAAAAATCATTTTGAAAGGAATTTTGTAAAACCGAGGTCGCAATGCTCTTAAATGTTCAAAATGCAATAGTGCAGATCATTTTGAGAAAGAATGTCCTATGATATGGAGACCTGTCAATAAAGTCTGGGCAAAAACTATATATCAATCTAACTCAAAAGGACCCAAGAAAATATGGGTACCAAAGAAAGCTTGAGTCTCTTTTTATACGCAGGTCACTATCAAGAAAAAGGTGAAATGGTACCTGGATAGTGGATGCTCGAGGCACATGACAGGAGATTCAAACTGCTTCATAAAGCTCAATCAAGTGAATGGTGGAAAAGTTTCATTTGGTGGAAACAGCAAAGGAAAAATATTAGCCTTTGGAACTGTGAAGATTGGGAACCTCACAATAAGCAATGTTTCTTTAGTTGAAGGGCTCAATTACAATCTGTTTAGTGTCAGTCAGCTGTGTGATGCTGGTTTTAAAATCAGCTTTCAAGAGGGTATTTGTTCAGGAACCAGTAAAGATTCTACTCAGTCATTTATGGGTCGAAGACATGGAAATATCTACCTCTTGGACTTAAAACCAGATGAGTCACAATGCTTAATCTCAATCCAAGACGAAGCAAGTTTGTGGCACAGAAAGCTTGGACATGTTAACATGAAGCAGATAGCCAAGATCTCAGCCAAGAAGCTTGTTCGTGGTCTACCCAATTTATCTTACCAAAAGTCTGATCAATGTACACCTTGCATATTGGGAAAACAGGTAAGAAATTCTTATAAACCAATAAATCAAGTTTCTACTAACCGTGTACTGCAGCTCTTGCATATGGATCTCTTTGGACCAACAAGAACGCAGAGCATTGGAGGTAAGAAATATTGTCTAGTAATTGTGGATGATTACTCACGATATACTTGGGTATATTTCTTAGCAAGTAAGTCTGAAACTTTCTCTTATTTTGAAAAATTTGCTAAGATGGTTCAAAATGAAAAGGGATATGTTATTTCAAGAATAAAAACAGATCATGGAGGAGAATTTGAAAATCAAGATTTTGCCAAATTTTGTGAAGAATCTGGTTTTCAGCATTTATTCTCTTCTCCATATACTCTAGAACAAAACGGAGTTGTGGAAAAGAAGAATAGATCTCTTCAAGAAATGGCTAGAACTCTTTTAATTGAAAGTAATATCTCTTTACAATTTTGGGCCGAAGCTGTTTCAACATCATGTTATATTATCAATAGAATTTTTCTAAGAACTATTCTAGAAAAAACCCCCTATGAGCTATTTAAAGGAAAGAAGCCTATTGTTTCATATTTCCATGTATTTGGATGCAAATGTTTCATACTGGAAAATGCAAATGATCGAGTTGGTAAGTTTGAAGAAAAGTCAGATGAAGGCATCTTCCTTGGATATTCAACCTCTAGCAAAGCATTTAGAGTCTACAACAAGAAGTCTCTGAAAGTGGAAGAATCAATGAATGTCAAATTCCAAGATTCCATTCAAAATGAATCTACACAGAGTCATATTGAGGAATCTGAATCTGCTCCAGACCCTACAAAGTCTAAATCTCAAGAAGCAGCTCAGACTTTGAAGGATCAGCAGCAAGTGACTGTTGAAGAATCAAGCGAAGAAAGTGATCATCAATCTGACAAATTATTCAACAACTGGAAGCATAAGTCCAGTCATCCCAAAGATTTTATCATTGGCAACATCAATGAAGGAATTCGTACAAGATCCAAAAGGCGTGAAGAATCTAGTGCCGTGGCTCTTATTTCTGAAATAGAACCCAAGAGCATAGAAGAAGCTTTATCTGATGAAAGCTGGATTGAAGCTATGCAAGAAGAACTCGGGCAATTCAGTATTAATGATGTCTGGGAATTATCTCCTAAACCTAAAGGTAAATCTGTTGTTGGAGCAAAATGGGTTTTCAGAAACAAGATGGACGAAAAAGGAAAAATCTTGAGAAACAAAGCAAGGCTGGTGGCCAAGGGTTACACGCAAGAAGAAGGGATCGACTATGACAAGACTTACGCACCAGTAGCAAGGTTAGAAGCAATTCGTTTATTACTTGCATTTGCTTGTTACAAAAATTTCAGGTTATTCCAAATGGACGTCAAAAGTGCTTTTCTAAATGGATTCATCCATGAAGAAGTTTATGTGGAACAACCACTTGGGTTTGAAGACCCAAAGAAACCAGACTCAGTATTCAGACTCAAAAATGCCTTATATGGCTTGAAACAAGCACCTCGAGCTTGGTATGACAGACTGAGTAAGTTCTTAATTCAAAACAATTCCGTGAAAGGTAAAGTAGACACTACTCTATTTATCAAAAAGGAAAGCAAAAGTTTCATTCTAGTTCAAATATATGTTGATGATATCATATTCGGATCTCCTAATGAAAGTCTTTGCAAGAAATTCTCTAAGACTATGCAGGAAGAATTTGAAATGAGCATGATGGGTGAGTTAACCTTCTTTCTTGGACTTTAAGTGAAACAACTAAAGGAAGGAACCTTTATTCGTCAAGAAAAATATGCTAATGATCTTGTCAGAAAGTTTGGACTGGACAATTGCAAAAAGACTAACATACCAATGTCAAGTGCCTTGAAGATAGACAAAGATGAAGAAGGAAAGAAAGTTGACCAAAAAGCTATACGGGAGTATCATTGGCTCACTTCTTTATCTTACTTTGCTTCTAGACTGACATTTTGTTTAGTGTTTGCATTTGTGCTAGATTTCAAGCGGATCCTAAAGAATCTCATTTGAGTGCTTTGCAAAGCGTATTCTCAAATACATTGCTTCAACTTCAAGCATCGGCCTATGGTATCCTAAAGAGGGAGACTTTACTCTTCTTGGATACTCGAGACGCAGATTTAGGCTGTCTCAGAGTTGATAGAAAGAGCACCTCGGGTACATCAACTACTTGGAGCAGGACGGTGTCTTGATTTTCAAGAAAACAAAGTACAGTAGTTCTCTCTACAGCAGAAGCATAGTATGTAACTCTTGGAAGTTGGTGTTCTCAAATTTTATGGATAAAGCAACAACTAAGAGACTTTGGAATTGAATATTCATGCATTGAAATAAACTGCGACAACACAAGTGCTATCAATCTTACCAAAAATCCAATTCTTCACTCAAGAGCAAAGCATATAGAGATTCGACATCACTTTATCAGAGATCACGTTCAGAATGGAGATGTTTCAATTTAATATGTTGATACAAAGAATCAGTTGGCGGATATATTCACGAAGCCTCTAGAGAAAAATCAATTTGAATTGATTCGCTCCAGACTCAACATTTTAAGATTTGAGGAGATCAAAGTCTAAAGTCCATCAGACTTAGGAATGCAAGACCTTAACTGTAAGTTAGTCTTGGTACAATCGTCAGACTGTAAGTTAGTCTTTCTCTCTCTCTCTCTCTTCTATTTTATCTTGAAAAGGTACGTTTGCCAACCGTGTTTTATCGCTATCTTCAATCAACGTAATTATAGCATCGTTTCCTTTTCAAAAAAGAAGTCATTTTTATCTTCACGGAAAAAGGGGTAGTTATTTTTAAAAGGCATCTTTTTACCTTCCTTTGTGACGGTTCGTCTACCTCTCCTTTTATTCGACAGCTCTCTGTCTGTTCCTCTTCACTTTACTCTCGAAAACCCTAGAAAGCATCAATCCTCCATTCTCCATTTTTTCACCTTTGTTTAATCCTTAAAAAAGTTTTCATCTTTCTTGAGAAAAGTCAAGCAAGGAATCTTCAAAAAACTGAGAAGAATGTCGTCCTCGAGAAAGTCATCTAGAATCGCTAACAGGGGACCACGGAGAATGCCAGAGGGACCTACGCACTTCGATCTTACTGAAGAAGAAGCTTCTCGAACGAGCAGCCGAGCCCACAACATTCTCAGCGCGTCATCCATCTAGTCCTCAAGGCGTTGTTCATCAACAAGAGGAAGAAATCATTGAGGATGCAGATCCTGTAAGAATCCAAACGCCTGCCTTTATCTATAAGCTATATCGTGCTTTGAAAGGAACACATACTCCCTTGAACTATGTCGATGCTTTTCTTAAAGATAAAGGATATGGGAATGAATATATCTTTTTGAAAAGAATGGAAAGGTTGGGAATTGCTCGACAAGGGGTGGCTGAGGAAACCCTTGCGAATATTCCAAGTGATCCTCATGACTGGGGACCGAATCCTGTAGATGGAAATGATGACGACAAATTGTATAGTCAATTCCAACCAAAAATGGGTGTGGCGGCTAATAGTAAAGGAAAAAGGGGAGAAGTGTTTCAATCGAAGGAACAAGAGGATTTGTACTCAAAATTGCTGAAGCGTGGGGTTATAAACCCTAGAAGTGTGGACTTTGATTTTCTGGATGCAGTGAAGGTTAACTTGAGGGAGAAACTAAGTTACCTTCAACTTGAGACATTATGTTCTGATTCAACAGAGGCCTATCCTGAATTGACTGCCTATTTCTATTCGAATCTTAGCTTTTTGGATGCGAATAGATTTTCTTTCAGTGTCAAAGATCAAGACTATGTTGTGGATATGAATGTGCTGGCAGATGTGTTAGGAGTTGAAAGAGGAAGATATCAGCCGATCAAGGTTTCCATTGCTCGGGCTACTCCGGAACTTGTGAAGGATAGGAGAACAGATGAAAAGATCACCTATCTGAGGATGAATGCATTCAACATCCTTCTTCACAAGATCGTGATCAATTGCCTCCGACTGAAATCAACCTCGAAGACTGATGTTTCAAGTTCAGAAGCAAAATTGATGTATGCCATCCTGACTGGAAAAAGGTTTTCTCTTCCTCACTCTATCATGTTTCACATGTATAAAGCGATGATGAAGGACATAGGTCAACTGCCTTATCCAAGCCTTGTGACAAAGTTGTTCAGACATCTCAATATTCAGCCTCCGCAAATATTTTGTGTTCGATTGTGCGATCATATGGTGGTAGGACTGAAGATGGTGACCAAAATGCATCTGAAGGAATTGAACAAGGAGTTGGAGAAATTCAAGGAGAAGACTCCAGTCAGATCTCATCCAATCTCTTCTTCAAAAAGAAAAGGAAAGGAGCCCTTGATTGCTTCAAAGCAGAAAAGAAGAGCTCTTATTGTGGACGAAGAAGAAGATGATGATCTTACCATTTCGGCAATAGCTTTGAAAAGGCTAAGTCGTTATGTTCCAGATTCAACAGAACAGGGTGAGACAGAAGGAAAAGAAGGAGAAGGTCAAGAAGCAAGAAATGCTGAAGAGAAGGAGAAAGAAGATCAAGAAGGAGAAGAAGAAAGAAGAGAAGAAAGAGAAGAAGGAGAAGAAGAAGAAGAAAGAGAAGTTGGCGAAGCAGAGGCAGAAAAATCTGGAAGAGAAGAAGAACCTGAGGATCAATCCTCTCCACCTGTAGGCATGAAAACAGGGGGAGATCAAGAGAAAAGAGATAAGTCCTCACATCCTGTCATGAGTGAAGGAATCAGTCGATCTCCTGCAGACCTAGAGGATGTTTATGCCTCTCAATTTCCAGAAGAAGCTCATGAAGTTTCAACGCCAAACCTGCGAGATTATTCAGACATGACATCATCTGCGCGAACGTCTTTGAAACTAGTACGCGACTGATAACTCAGCCGACTTTCGCAGAATTCTTGATATTCTTTTGGAGATGCGCGGTCAGATTTATGCCTTGGGATGCGAGGTTCAATCTTTGCAGAATGCTGGTCAGGTTTCTTCAGTATCCTTACAAGATCAGATCCAAGCCCTATTTGTTCACATTCAGGCCAATGCCAAGGGTGAGGAGATTGCTCAACTGAAAGAAGACTTAAAAAGGCTAGAAGGGATGGTTCAGTCAATAGAAGATTTCCAGCTTGTTCGTGTTCCCAAGAAATCTTGACTTCACTTTATTTTCATCTCAACCCTTTCAATGCTGACAAAATGGGGGAGAGATGCAAGAGATTTGAACAACAACTTTTACTTTTGAACATTTTTTTTTTTGGTTGGTTTGTTTTGGATTTAAACTTTGTGTGTTTCTGTCTGGATTTGAATTTAGATTATTGCTATTGACTGCTATTAATATCTTATGGATAATTTATCATATTCGAGACTAACCTATTTTCTGTGGTTGCAGATTTTAGAGTTAGCCATTTATCTCTATAAGATATGCACATATGTTTGAGATATGTTTTGTAGGTCAATGTTGTCCAAATCTGCAGGAAAGTTTTGTCACAATCAAAAAGGGGGAGATTGTTGGAGAAATCTTCTTGAAGTGTTTTGAAGTTGACAAAACGTTTCTTTCAGTCTAGTCTAAAGGCTTTGCAGACTCTTCTATTTAAAGACTGAAGACCTCCGGACAGCCAGACTCAAGACTAAAAGTCTATCCTCATTGACAGTCTCTACTCCGTTGAAGAATGGTTATCCAGATCTGGATGATTCGTTAAGGGGATGACCTTATCAACTGGAGAAGACCTCATAGCTAGAGAAGACATAACGGAATCCTTGATTGATCGAGATTGACTCGATGATTGAAGATCCGATGATTGTCTGGATATTCTTGGAAGGTTTTACTTGTGGAAACTGAGATCCTGATTGTATGGGCGAGCAGGATTGATGGGCTATCGACAAGTTCCCTTAATAGCTTAATTAATCTTCTTGATTGATTCCGTCCAACGGGTAGATTGGAGGAATTCCTTTGGTAAGTGCCAACGGGTATGATGGCATGAAGGAGTATATAAAGAAGACGTATTAGTTGTTGAAGAAGTGCGCGATAGAAAAATTCCAAAGTCTGAAAGCTTCCTGTTGTTTAGACAAATTCTTTGAGCAAATCATTGTATTCAAAAGAGAGTCTATATTCGTAAGAGACCTTGAGGAAGTGTAGTAGATCATCTACGCTGTGGATTCAAGGAAGAGCTGTGGTGTAACTCATCTTTTGTTCATAGTGGAATCCAGCCAATTGGCTGTCAGTGTGGAAGAGTGGACGTAGGCTTAGAATAAGCCGAACTACTATAAACCTTGTGTTTAATCTTCTCTTCCTTTATCTCAGTCTTACTTTGATCGCTGCATGTCTCATCAATTCTATTATATGTCCAATATTGTGTGATTGACGAGAAAAATATTTATACCTATTCACCCCCCCTCTAGGTGCTTATACTAGCTATATCAAAAGGCGTCCGGCGGAAGATCAGAACCTTATGTTGCACATGGTTAAAAAAGGGGAATTGAGAGGCATAGAATATTGTGACCTATACCTTCATTGCACACCGCAAACCATACATCCGATCAAGGGCTATATGAAATGGACACTCAAATATATCTAAATAAAAATGCGGGTGATGTTTATACTTGTAACCTTTTAATCAGAACACTCCCTCCAATCCGAGATGAAGGAAAACACAACTGTGTCGTGAAAAAATTAAAGCTCGACTATGACATTGTTTAGGGTACTTTCAAGGAAAAGAAAATACAATCTAACACAACTTTTGATGGAGAATATGGAAGGAAAACCCGGATAATCCTTAGTACATATGTTGGTAAAGGCTGAAGTGAATGGAAGATTTGATCACACAACTTTTGTCGCCGTTCAACTTTTAATTTCTCCACTTTTTGCAAAGCTGGCCGTAGTTCTCGTAAAGTGAATTGGAGTCCCCACTTACATCTTTTTAACATTTCAAGAACCACTCCATGTCGTTAACGCTACAAACTATAAGATTAGTCTGCAAAATAACCTTGACATATAGCAAGTGTTTAGATGAACATGTCATATCTTATTGCTGAAAAGGAGGAATCCACATCGTCCACAAACTGATTTTGTAGATTAATTCATCGATCTCCGCCATTATCATTGTATGGAAGGAATCCTGTATGCTTAAAAATTAATCGTTAGGAAAGAAACGGTACAGCTGTTAGGCATGGATCGGAGAAATGGGAAAGGAAGGAAGGAAGGCCAGTCTTGATTTTCTTTGGAATGTGGATTAATCCCAAGGGAACTCCGATGTCGATCACAAATCCCCCCTATGAAAGAAGAGATTCCTGCATGGCGAGGGTGACCACGGATCGGGACAGGAAGCCTACCCACCGTGTTTTCCCCTTTATTTTTCTTTTAGACCAATAACACAGTAAATGTATACGTGAATCAAAGCAACTAAGGTGGACGTCAACTAAAAGAAGGAAAGGATTCTGATGTCCTTTCACTCCCTTCAAGCTTTTTAAGGAAAGGACTCTAATGGCATCCTTTCACTCCCTCCAAGCTTTGTCCCGAACATTATCAATCGATAATGTCTCCACCTTGTGAATGGCAGATGGCGTATTCTGCAATAAAAGCTTGAGTTGGGACCATGAGAGCCCTTTAACTGCGAGCTTGGTCCCTCCGGAAAGAGATTCCTAACCACCAGTTTCCGCCGTGCAAAAGATGCCAATCCCCATTATTGTTGTACTATGCAGACCCACCTAAACCAGCCGCGGCGCCACTCAAATTTGATCCGGTCCATGGCCCTGTCTGTTCGGAAGGATCGATTTTCCACAGGATCGATTAATCACCATCTGTGCTTCCTGACAAAAATCGTGCAGGAATCGTCCTTGTGTCGCGATGTAGCTATATTATGATCCACGTGTCAGGTAAAAGACACGGGAAAGAAGTTTTCCGTGGGCGTCATTTCTGTTGAACGAGTCAATGTTTCTGGTTTGTTTTTATGTATTAATAGTCTATTATGTGGATTGGTTGCTGTACATGTAAAGTTAGTGGGTTGTGGTGGTTACTTGTTTTTGTAAAGCCTATATAAAGGCTATGGCATCAGTTTTTTTTTTTTTTTTTTTTTTTTTTTTTATGTGTGTGGTTTTGCAGACAGTTCCTCTGTTTTTGTGTATATCAGTATTTCCTCTGTTCTCCTCTATTTTTTAACACTGCTCTTGTGCATATCTGCAAATCTACATCTCCTCTGCTTTTTTTACATTGGTTTCAAAGCCGAGGTTAGGAAGAAAAGTGTGTGTTTGGGTGCTGTAAAAAGGTGAGAACCAAAAGAGAGTATCTATTGCAGCAAGTACTTTCGTTTGCAGCAGTCAAAGGAGAGTATTGCAGTAGATTATTTTCGTTTGTAGCAGCAGCAGGTTGCTTTTGTGGTGGTTCTGTTTTGCAGCAGCAGTAATTGCCTCAGAAACATTTGTACAACCTGCTATTCCACACTTTGATGGTCACTATGATCATTGGAGCATACTAATGGAGAATTTTCTCAAGTCCAAGGAGTATTGGGATGTTGTTTTTTCGGGAGTTGCTGAACCTGATGAAGGAGCTGTGTTAACAGTAGCGCAAAGAACGGCTTTGGATGCACTAAAATTGAAGGATCTCAAGGCCAAAAATTATCTTTTCCAAGCAATTGATAGATCCATTTTGGAGATAATTCTTTGCAAGGATACCTCCAAGGAAATATGGGATTCCATGAAGAAAAAATATCAAGGCTCAGCAAGAGCAAAGAGGCAGCAGCTTCAAACGCTTCGTTCGGAGTTTGAAATGCTACGAATGAAGTCGAGAGAGACAATCACGGATTTCTTCTCTCGGACATGGCAATAGTTAATAAGATGCGGATTCATGGCGACAAGACGGAGGATGTCATCATCGTTGAAAAGATTCTTCGATCTTTGACACCAAAGTTCAACTTTATTGTTTGTTCCATAGAAGAAGCCAAGGACATTGAAGAACTTTCCATTGATGAGTTGCAAGGATCCTTGTTAGTTCATGAACAAAAACTCCTACAACAAGAGACGGAAGAGCAAGCTTTGAAGGTCTCAACTGGAGATCATTCTTCATTAGCAGTAAGGGTGAATAAAGGAAGAGGCAGAGGAAGGGAGAACAATGATCGCAGTGGCTTCAGCTTTGATCAAAAGTCTGAAAGCTATTCCTATCGTGATTTCCAAGGGAGAGGAGGAGGTCGTGGAGGAAGACATTCAACTAGTTTTAGGCCAAAGTCAGCAAACAAATCCAAAGTTGAGTGTTTTAGATGCCACAGGTATGGGCATTACAAATCTGAATGTCGAACTAATTTGAATAAACAAATAATTGAAAGAACTAACTTTGCTGAAAAAGAAGAAGAAGTATCTCTTTTGATGGTGTGCCATGAGAAGGAAGAAACTCAACCAAACATGTGGTATCTTGACACTGGTTGTAGCAATCACATGTGTGGAGACAAGAAAATGTTTTTTGATCTAGACGAAACATACAACAACACCGTAAAGTTTGGTGATAATTCCATTGTGTCGGTGATGGGGAAAGGAACTGTCACGCCCCGATCCTCCGAGCACGTGAACATCCCACTCTGGTGGATTCAATTGCGACTTCCCAGGACGAGTCGCCGACCCATTCATTTTTATTGCACATGCGGAAGCGAAACAAATCCCCTGACAACAAAATACGGGATAGAAAAGCAGGAAGCAAAACCACAACATAACACTTTCATAATTCAACAAAGTTACAAACAGAAGCCTATAGCCAAGGGTCTACAAAAGACCGGCTCTTAAAAGGAACTGTCCTACGATCTACAAGTCGGACACGTTCTCCAATCTTATGACTTCACCTCTGCGACTCCTCAAGGCCAATCAAAGTTATCTGGCCGCTCCGTCCACCAGAGACCTGAAATTTTTATTCCCCAAACCGGGATGAGACAATGTCTCAGCAAGTTCAACCCCCTAAACCCCTATTAGAAAGAAAATACACCCCGGGTGGCCTAGCCACATCACACGTAAGACTTACCTCGCCTCGGTCCCTTCCCCGCAAGTTAGCATAGTTCAAACCACACAATCTCGGGTAATAATGATAATTCAAACAATTGGAACGCCATCACTTTCATATAAATCACAAATCGAACTTAGCACGCATTCCAATTATTATTCATGCCACACAAGGGCATAGCCTACTCGCAGTTCGGCTATCTACGGCATATAGCCAGCATCGCCTCCCACCTTGGAGCGCGGCTTCGTCGACATCGACGGCGTTCCCGAAGGAGCATGGGCCCAGAATCAACTGCGACCCGCAACCACTGCGTGAGCATCCCGTATAGGGGCAAGTCCGGCTCAACAGCCCAAGACGGTTCCTCTTAATTATCACACAGCCAAAGCATACTCGGCTCCAGGACACTTTGCATTTCACTCAATGCTTCCACTTAAAATAGTGATCCCGGCCATTTTTCTTCATATTAAAAACATTCCAGAAATTACTCACGTGTGTGGGGACACGCTAATTTCGAATCAAAAAGCCAATATCTCACTTTTTCAACCCCACTATTTAATATAATCATTAAAATCCAATTTTTGCATCAAAACCCAATACTTGGGTTTTTATGAATAAAATCCTTATTTACCACAATCAACACTCGATTTGCCACATACATTCATCAAATTCAAATTCTAAAGGCACAAAGAATGATCAAAGCACGAAATTCTGTGAATTTAAGGTCCCAAAATAAATTTTCGAATTTATTAAATAATTAAATTTATTCCGAAAATTAATATAATAATAATATCCATATTTTTCACGATTCACGCTCAATTTATGATATCCATTCATCAATTTCACAATCCGACTACACGGCAGCGATCGGCACGAAATTTTGAGCAACCGGGGTCAAAATAATTTTTTCGTTTTTTTTTTTTTAATAATAATAATATTTTAATAATTCCGAATATAATATAATATTATAAATTCCAGAATTCGAAATCATTTAAATAATTCAAAAATAAAACCCCATTATGTCACATCAAGGCTTTATATTAAATAAACTCTCTTAACCTTTAATTTAATCACACTTTAAGCTAATTAAACACATTAATATAATCCACACTTAAATAAATTAAACTAACCACCTAATCACAATTAACATAAACTAAGCACACCTAAAGCGTAATTAACCCTCTAAGCGAGGTTTAGTGAGTTAAACTCACCGGATTAGCGAACCGAGCGGACCAAATCGACGAGGACGACGCGAGGATCGATTCACTCCAAGGCGGGCCTAGCTTCCGGGGTCGGGAAGCCGGCCAAAACGGGCCACGAAGGGGGCTGCCATACCCATTTTCCAGCTACTGGTTTGGGGCCGACGGAGGGGGAGACGGCGGCGGTTCGGGCGCGGAACCGGCAGAGAAGCGGCGGCTGCAGCTCGGCGGTCGCTCGGACGGGCGAGGCGGCGGCCAGGTGGGCCTCACGGTGGCCGGAGATGGGCTGGACAGCTCCGGCTGAGCTTCCCAGATCTGGTATGGTTGCTGGAACAAAGGAGCCGGCGAGATGGAGACAGAAACGGACGGAGCAACGGCAAGGCGACGGCGGTCCAAGCGGGGTCGGAGGACGGCTGGACGGAGACGGAGGGAGCTCGGCGGGGCTGGGACGCGTCTCGAGCAGCTCGGAACAGGGAGCTGGGACTGCGGAACAGCGAGAACGCACGGCAACGGGCTCGGGTGCGCGTGAGCAGCTCCGGTGGCTGGTGAGCGTGCGACGATGGAGCTCCTCGACGGATTGCCGGTCGATCTCCGCTGCTGCTGGTGGCGTCCGAAGAGGAAGAAGATGGAGATGGAGGAGAGAGCGTCGACGGGAGAGAAGGGGAGGAAGAAGAAGACCGGTTCTCTCTCTCTCTCTCTCTCTCTCTCTCTCTCTCTCTTTCTCTTTCTCTTTCTCTCTCTCTTGGCCCCACCATGACCTCATGGATGATGTCACCTTCCACTATCTCCCACAACCTCATTCCAATGGGTGCAATATCATTTCCGCCGGGGTCCAATTCTTGTACACTAATTCAATCATTTCTCAATCAATTCCATCCAATTGAAGCTCAATTAAATTAACCCAATGTCACCACGCTTCAATTCACATCTTCACTTGTCCATAGAACTAACTTAAGTCCCAAAAGTACGACCAAAAGCGGGCCTACTAATTTCTCGAGCCAAATTAGCCATTTTCTGATTTAATTGCCGAAAAACTCTGATTGCAAGAAAAATCTTCCAAAGATGATTCAATGATCCTGAAATGATTTGTGACACACCCAGACTTCCAATTTCTGAATTTAATCTCAATTCCACGGTTAATTTCACTTTGGCACGATACTAGCGCGGCCCAACCTACCGGGTAGCCTTTAGAAATTTTCATGCATTTGACCTGTGGTTGATCATTTCAAGCCACAATGTACATCTCTGAAACATTGGCGACTTTCGGTTGTCGGGGTAATCTCAAGGTTTCAAATACGAACACAAGGTACCCAATCGATAGAAAAGTCGGTCCAATGCCGATCGACAAGAATTGTGCGATCCGGTGGAATCACCCACACTCGATCACATGCCTCTGTCGAGCCGACCTATCTCCGATCTCTAATCGATTTTAATCGTGCCGTAATGACCCTTGCAGATTAGCTCGGTCGAAAGGTCGCTTCCTGGTCAAATTCTCGAGTCTGATGCATTAGAAACTCTTAACAGCTTCACCCGATAGATTAGCTTTCATATGAGTGGCTGACTCAAGGAAAAGAACTATATGCGTGCCAACGAAATGCCCATATCAATTTATTCAAAATAGGATTGGAAAATCGGGATGTCACAGGAACAGTGGCAATTCATCCAAAAGGGATTTCGGTACAAACTATTTCAAATGTATTGTATGTCCCTGAATTGAAGACTAATCTGTTAAGTGCTGGTCAGCTGCAAGAGAAGGGATATGAAATATCTATTAAAGGTGGGATTTGCAGAATCTAAGATGAGAAGTTGGGTTTAATTGCCGAAGTCAAAATGATGGGCAATCGGATGTTTCCACTGTATCTCCACAACACTACAAATTCATATTTCTCTGCAAGATTGAAGGAGGAAGCTTGGTTATGGCATTTTCGCTATGGGCATCTTAATTTCGGTGGGTTGCAAACACTATATAAAAAAGAGATGGTGGAGGGTCTTCCTCAAATCTCTGCTCCTTTGGAAATTTGTGAAGATTGTGTTGTTAGCAAGCAACATCGTGCTCAATTTCCACAAAGAAAATCGTGGAGAGCAAAAAGTCCGTTGGCGTTGGTTCATTCAGATATTTGCGGACCAATATCTCCAATTTCCAATGGAGGTAAACGGTATATCATTACCTTCATCGATGATTTTAGCCGGAAAATTTGGGTGTATTTTTTGCAAGAAAAATCTGAAGCTTTTGCAGCTTTCAAGAACTTCAAAGCATTTGTTGAAAAGGATGGAGGAAATCAAATAAAGGTCCTTCGCACGGATCGTGGTGGAGAGTACAACTCACTTGAGTTTATAGATTTTTGTGTGAAGCATGGGATCAAGAGACAACTTACAGCAGCCTATACACCACAGCAAAATGACGTATGTGAGAGGAAGAATCGTACCATTCTGAATATGGTGCGAAGTCTCTTGAGGGGAAGTGGAATTCTAAAAAGTTTCTAGCCTAAAGTAGTCAATTGGAGCATTCATATTTTAAATAGAAGTCCCACTCTAGCTGTTCAAAATATGACATCGGAAGAAGCATGAGCGGCCAAAGACTTGCAGTAGATCACTTCAGGATTTTTGGGTGCATTGCCTACGCCCATGTTCTTGACCAAAAGAGGAAGAAGAAGCTAGATGACAAGGGAGTCAAATGTATTTTTCTTGGCATTAGTGATCAATCAAAAGCCTATAAACTTTATAATCCTATGACCAAGAAAATCATTATCAGCCGTGATGTGATTTTTGATGAAGAACAAACTTGGCCGTGGGGTGAGCAAGGTGTTGGTAAGCAAACTCCAACGAATTTTGAAGATGAAAATGGGCTGGTGCAGCAATCCACAACAACCCAAATCGCCACAGGCAGTGTCCAAAGTACAGCAGCAGCTGCGGAACCTGAAGATCGGCCTCATCGTGTTCGACAGAGGCCTGCATAGATGAGTGATTATGAAGTAACAGGAGTTGATCAATATGAAGATCCACTTATCCATTTCGCTTTATTTTCAGATTGTGATCCAACAACTTTTGATGAAGTAGTATAAAAAGAAAATTGGAGGATAGCAATGGATGAAGAAATTGCAACTATTGAGAGGAATAACACTTGGGAGTTAACAGATCTTTCAAAAGGACACAAAACAATCGGAGTCAAGTGGGTGTACAAGACAAAATTGAACAAAAATAGTGGAGTTGATAAGTATAAAGCGCGCTTGGTGGC
Organism: Eucalyptus decipiens; assembly: GCA_014182575.1. Classification (NCBI taxonomy): domain Eukaryota; kingdom Viridiplantae; phylum Streptophyta; class Magnoliopsida; order Myrtales; family Myrtaceae; genus Eucalyptus; species Eucalyptus decipiens. Next base: position 45,819,942 of record CM024611.1, on the reverse strand, counting down.
GAAAGGCTACAAGCAAGAATTTGGAGTGGATTACAAAGAAGTATTTGCACCTGTAGCAAGACTTGACACAATCAGATTGGTAATTGCATTAGCAGCGCAGAATTCATAGCCTATCTTTCAATTGGATGTGAAGTCAGCATTCTTGCATGGTGATCTTCAAGAAAAGGTATTTGTTGATCAACCTTCTGGTTATGTGAAGCTCAGTAGTGAACATAAAGTTTATAAATTAAAAAAAGGCACTATATGGGTTAAAACAAGCTCCCCAAGCTTGGTATAGTCGCATTGATGCCTATTTCTTGAAGAAAGGTTTTAGAAAATGTCCATATGAGCATATACTCTTTATTAAAATTGGTGATAGTGGAAAGTTGCTTCTTGTATGCTTATATGTGGATGATCTTATTTTTACTGGGAGTGATAGTGCCATGTTTGACAAATCCAAGGAGTCTATGATGGATGAATTTGAGATGACTGATCTTGAATTGATGCATTATTTTCTGGGATAAGTGTTCCAGAAGTTCTACAACTTGTCACGAAAATGCATTTCAGTCCTAAAACTTGCAAAAAGTGCATTTAAGTCCTAAAATTTGTCAAATTGTTTCAAACGAGTCTTAAGATCGACGCCGTTAGCCTTTTCCGTTAAATATGCTGACGTGGCATTTTAAATAATTTTTTTATTTTCCACGTGAATTTTTTAATTATTTTTTTAAAAAATAGATTTAAAAACTAAAAAAATCAAATTTATTCATTTTATGTTATTTTTACCAAAAACTTAAAAAAAAATTAAAATATTTATTAAAAAAAAAAAAAAAAGAGCGGCTCCTCCCCGCCGCCGCCGCCACCCATCGCCGGAGGGGCCGGGCGACGGCCGCCGCCCCTCGCGAGGCTCGGCGGCCCGGATCCGGGCACCCGCACCAGCCGAGCGAGGGTGCCCCGATTTGGGTCCGTCGGCCCTCGTGGGAGCCGTCGGCCCTCGTGGGGAGCCGGCGGCCGTCGCCCCCGGGCGAGTCGTCGCCGGCCCTCGCTTGGGGCTGGCGAGGCCCGGCCACCCCCGCCCAAGGCCGATGACCGTCGCCCGGCCCCTCCGGCGATGGGCGGCGGCGGCGGCAGTGGTGGCCGGGGGAGGAGCCGCTCTTTTTTTTATAATAAATATTTTAACTTTTTTTAAAGTTTTTGGTAAAAATAAAATAAAATGAATAAATTTGATTTTTTAGTTTTTAAATCTAATTTTTTTTTAAAAATGGATAAAAATTAATTAAAAAATACACATGGAAAATAAAAAATTATTTAAAATGCCACGTCAGCATTTTTAACGGAATATGCTAACATCGTCCATTTTAGGACTCGTTTGAAACAATTTGACAAGTTTTAGGACTTAAATGCACTTTTTGCAAGTTTTAGGACTGAAATGCATTTTCGTGACAAGTTATAGGACTTTTGGAACACTTATCCCTTATTTTCTGGGCATAGAAGTAATTCAATCTACAGCTGGAATCTTTATGTCTCAAAAGTAGTATGTTCAAGAGATTTTGGACAGGTTTCAAATGAATAATTGTAACATTGTGACTACTCCAACTGAAGTTGGATTGAAGCTTTTGAAAGATCCTAATGAAAGCAAGGTGGATAGCACTCTCTACAAGCAAATTGTTGGAAGCCTGATGTATTTGACGGGGACAAGACCATATATCATGCATGTTGTGAGCCTTATAAGCAGGTATATGGAGCACCCAACAGAGTTACATTTACAAGCTGCAAAAAGGATTATAGCATGCATGATATCTGGTCAAAATTTTGGGTTGTTCTATAAAAAGGGAGAAAAGTCAGATTTGATTGGGTTTACAAATAGCGATTATGCTGGAGATGTTGATGACAGAAGAAGTACTTCAGGGTATGTATTCATGCTTTGTTCAGGGGCGGTTTCATGGTCTTCAAAGAAGCAATCAATTGTTACTTTATCAACAACTGAAGCAGAATTTGTTGCTGCAACTTCATGCGCCTGTCAAGCCATATGGTTACAGAAGATTCTTGAAGAGCTTCAGTTCAAACAACAAGAAGCAACTATAATCTATTGTGACAACAGCTCAGCTATCAAGCTGTCCAAAAATCCAGTTCCACATGGGAGGAACAAGCATATAGATGTGAAGTACCACTTCTTAAGAGATCTTACAAAGGATGAAGTAGTTGAGCTAGTTTTCTGTAGAAGTGAAGATCAAGTGGCTGATATATTCACCAAGCCCCTAAAGTTGTCCATGTTTCAGAAGCTGAGAAAGCTCCTTGGTGTTCGTTTGTTGGATATTCCAAATTGAGAGAAGGTCCTTTAAACTAATTGTTTGCAACATCAGTTTAAGGCAGGGAATGTTGAACGAGTCAACGTTTCTGGTTTGTTTTTATGTGTTAATAGTCTATTATGTGGATTGGTTGCTGTACGTGTGAAGTTAGTGGGCTGTAGTGGTCACTTGTTTTTGTAAAGCCTATATAAAGGCTATGGCGTCAGTTTTTATTTTTATTTTTTATGTGTGTGGTTTTGCAGACGGTTCCTCTGTTTTTGTGTATATCAGTATTTCTTCTGTTCTCCCCTGTTTTTTTAACACTGCTCTTGTGCATATCTGCAAATCTGCATCTCCTTTGTTTTTTTAACAATTTCAATGATACAGTACCTGGAGACCACAATGAGAAGAAGGTCTAGAGAGCTACTGTTTTTACAAATAATGTCTTCCCCAACCCGTCCTGAATTAGACCTCTATACATGTGAAAAAGTTACTAACAGCTCTTCCAGACAACCTCGGAGTAAATAGGAGCCATCAACTATAGACCGAAGGTTTGAGGAACGGAGCCAAACCGCAAAACCCATCAGTATGAACAGGAACCTCAAAACACAACTCAGAAGCTCCAGCATGGAGGTCTTACCTTTCTAATACAATGACTGCAAGGAAAGGTAGGAATGATACGTGATCGAGAGGTGGAATGCCTGAAGTTGACAATGACTTTATGCAAGGAAAGGTAGGAATGATCAATATGCCCATTCTTGGGCATACTTCTTTCTGCTGGACATTGAACTCAGACAAATGCCATTTACCGGAGGTTTTCATCGCTCTTCCCCTTAGCATGTTGGTAATGTCCAAAACCCGAAACAAGGCCATCAAATGGGAGGGATGACAGCCCTAGCCCTGCTAACTCTTAGCAAGACACATTACTTGGATAAAGTCCTTAAGTAATACAAGAGGATTTTTGTCTTTGATCCTTTTCGTACTGCAATGCTGAGGAATATCTCGTGCCACTTCTATGATATATATTGGTTAAACAAGAAATTTTGCAGAGATGCAAAATTTACAGTTAACTGTCCATAACTATTGGTGTTGGAGGCTTCCATATGAGAGGAGGTTCCAGAACCAGTTGGTGATGCCACATTCATCTTCTAGCACAAATTAAAAAGTTAAACACCCGCAGTAGAGGATAATCGGTCCAAATTATGGAACTCGCCTTCCCTCGATTCCATCGTATCTTCATTCCTGTATGTGCAGTTTTAGATCACCAAAACAAGTATCATTACAAGCTGGACCATGGCCAGCCTCTGCGGTCGGAGCACGCAATGTTGTACCAGGATCCTTGATTGTTGCCTCCACTACAACCTGCAAAAAATCAACAAATTCTGCTCACTTCACTTTACTGATCAAAATCACATACTTTGTTCTTGCTGAGGACTAAATCCTATCTACAAAATACGCACATACTGTTAAACAGCATTGTGCTACTGGCAAATACAAACAAATTTCTGCATGAGGTATACAACTTCACGTTGGATGAAAGCTAGAACATATAGAGGTAGCAATAGCAGCAATTTACACACCTTCTGCCCTCTTAAGTGGCTTAGTCACAGTTGTGGCGAGGGACTCTCCATTAACATTATGTTAAAGTTATAACAGGAAACTATGCGTCTCATTTTCTGACTCCATATGCCAGACCCCATAAAGCAACTTCCCAATGACCACCATTCCAAGGCGCAAATTCATAGATAATCCCATCATAGTGAACTCCAACCTGCACCAGGAGATAGAAGGATGATAAATCAGGAGAACAAATCTCTCATTTGAAGTTGACTCCCAAACAACACCCATATCTAAAAACATATCATTGCAATAGGCGAATGAAAGAAGCTCCAAATCAAAACAATTAGGCAGGCCCAAACGACAATGGCACGATGTCATCACTTCAGTGCCAGGATAAGCAGCAGCATCTAGTCAAAGCCTCAGATGGAAGGCCCCCCTTTTTTAGAAGCTTAGAATATTAGTGAACGCAAATCCATTTTGTCAATTAGCTCAGTGACGAAGAGAGTTTTATCACCAAGAGAGTTTATACAGCACTATTTATGTTCATACAACTGGCTAGCAGATATTTTTTTCTGCGTCTTTTTTCTCCTTGCAGCTATAAATTTCGTAAGAGGATGCTGCCAAAGCAGTTCCATGATTAGGAAAATGAAGCCTAAGCCTAACTTACGCACATGGTCCATCTATGCAATGGAAACAGGAACAATTCTCAACTAAATGAGCTGACCTCCCCTCTCTTTTTGGAGGAGATAAATCCTGATAGAGAACATGGAAGGAAAACCTGGATCAGAGAAATATCTTAAGGTCTCCGAGTTGGCAAAGCTGGCCGCAGTTCTCAGAAGTGGTCAGGGATGGAAAGGGAATTGCATGCCGGGATTATGTCTGTCTAACATTCCAAGAACGAACTCGATATAGGCTTGAGTAGATGTTAGGGCTACAAACTATAAGACTAATGAAATGCAGCGAGGATTTATATGAACAGGTCATCTGATTGCTCAAATGGAGGAATCCAAATCGTTCATAGATTAATCAACGGCAATTTATATGCTCGAAAAACATTATAAGGAATGAAACGGTAAGGTTGTTATGCAAAGACTGGGGAGACAATAAAGAAAGAAAGGAAGCTCTGGCTCTTTTAATTTCTTGTGAGTTTTGATAGCGGACGTGTTTCTGGTGAACTTTTTGTCAGTTTATCATGCGCGTGTTTCGTACTCGGTGAAGTGGGCAACACAACGGAGGATTTATCAAAGGAGTAAAGTTGCCACCTTTCAATTTGCTAAAATTATGGATTTATTGGCATGATATGAGTTGTGATTGACTTCGAGTATCAATTCATGTGAATTTGATACATATGTTGTACAAATCTTTAAAGTCAGTGAACTGTTGATGGATTAGGCCTAACCACATGAACTTTGCCGTATCCATATATCTAACGTTATCACGAATGGATATATATTGTGGGATAAATTTTAATTTATGGATAATCAAGTCAACTGATGAGATTTTGATGAATGATTCTCTAAATGTTGCAATTTAAACAGTTGAGACTATACACCATTTGACATGCAGCATTTACAACGGTGTGGTATCGGTGAATGGAGGTTGATAATGCTGCCAAAATGTTCATGACTTGCTTCCTTGAAGCATTTGACCAACTGCTTTTTGGACTTTTGCTCCGTAAATTAGGCAATTCATCTCTAACTGAATGGGCTTAACCCATCATAATATTCTGACCTTATCTCTCACTATATGATTGGAACGACCCTAGCTAGGCCCACGACTTCCATTCGGCCTGCCTGGTTTTTAAATAAGTTCTAGCAAAATATCTGTAAAAGAAATAAATAAAAAAGGAGAAGAAGAGTCCAGGCCCAATAATACTTGGACCTGAAAAGTTTAAACAAACTCACCAACAATGTCAAAATAAGATCTGACTTTCTTTTTTCATGGATTTAGCTTGAATAATAAAATGTTCTTTCTTACTTTCAATAGAAATAAGGAAACGTTGTTAATATTAAGATTTAAATAAAGTTGGACACTATCTTCTCTTTTACTAGACCGACACACAGTTCATGTTGAAGTAGACCTATATGTTACCTTTGGTTCTTGATTTTGAGCCCAATCTCAAACATAATTGAGTAAAGTCAAATCTATGAATATCCAGTGAATAATTCAAGCAAAGATAAGTGTGAGGAAAGCATTTCGAATCATCAAACCCTCGTGACTTTGATCTTTTATTACTATGGGAGGATTTAAAGTAAGGAAAATGATATGGGAAATTTTTGAGGCAGTCGGTCACTGCTGAAGTTTCTTCCCCAGCTATGCCAAGGTCCAAGGCCCATCAGGGTTCACGTTGATACACAAATAGACACAAAAGCAATGGATCATTGCAGTTTTTATTGACAATAGAATATTATATTAGGCTGCCAATCTTGCCATTAGAGAGAGTTTCTGGAGGAAAGCTGCTTTATAAACTCCACCACGACCGTCACCGCATTGTCCGAGGCGAGGTCAACGAAAGTGTCGGCCTCGTTCGACTCGGCAGACCCACCGCCGGCCAAGTCAGAGAGCGCCCTGATGGCGATGAAAGGCGTATTCTGCTGGTAACAGATTAGGGCGACCGATGCGCTCTCCATGTCCACAGGGCTCACATTGAACTTGTCGTAGATGAAGCTCCGGTAGGCGCTGTTGTCAAGGTAGATGCTGGCACTGACGCCTCTTTCAACGGTGCTTACACTCGGCGTGTAGTTCAAGCACGCGGTCGCGTTCACGCAAGATTCCAATTTCAAGCCCTAAGGAGTGACATACATCAAAAAGATGTGTGAATTAGACCCTTCATCATAAATGATTAATTTGGATAGACAAGAAAGGTGGCCAAAATATCTCTCTATTGAAGTATTGACTCATGAAACTCCACACAATCGTGATACTTTCCAGATAATGGTTCGAAATATCTAAAGCGGTGTTATTCAAGTGATAAGCAAGAATGATATTTTTGCTAAAGTCATTTAGTCACTCTTCATGTAAATAATGCCTTTCCATGTACTTATCTCATCTGACTTTCTTTTGGTTGAGTAAAACTCTTCCGAAAGTCCTAAAGGTCCCGGCACACTTTTTCCTGAGATTTGCCGTATATTCACCTTCTAAATCAATTTCAGTAAAGTTTTCCCAACATATATAGATACGACAGCAAACCCTAGAAAGCATTGAGCAGTAGTACCTCAAGCTTCTTGGCCACTGCAAAGTAGGTGGAACCAACGGGGACCCAGAACTCATGCTGTCTTTCCTCAGGAGTTCCAGTGACGGGAAATACTTCCTCCGGTTGATACCATATGTTGTTCAAGAGATTGTCATGTGAAGCACAACCCGTGACATTTGTAGTGTAATTTGCAAACCTCAAGTACCCAAGCGTTCTTGTGTAGTCTCCGCTTGATTCCAATGCGAGTTCATCTTCTGGACCCTGCCCGTATCTCTGTTTGCACACCATTGTATTGATATTTATCAGTGTGGATGACTGAATAAAGTACCGACCAATTAGCACTGACCATTTATGTGACACAACCAGTGCAAACGTTGACATCTTTAAAATAAATTTAACAATTTTGAATTGTTTTCTTTTTTTCCTTTTTCTTGCCTTTTTTTTTTTTTTTTTCTTTTTGTTTCTTTTCCTTTTTTCCTACAGCCAATCTTGACAATGACCGGCAACAACCATAGACAAGGGCTATGCTCACTTAGATCAAGGCAAGGGATAGTCGCAGACCATTACTGAAACAGGCCATAGGCGAAATGAAAACAAAATAAAAAAAAAATGAAAAGCAAAATACATACATGTTTGCACTAGCCATATCATATAGGACGGTTGAGATCTATATCAATAATTTGCAGTTACAATTGATTGAATGGACCACATTTGAAAATTGTCAAAAGATTTAGTGTTAATTGCATAATCAAAAAGTTCTGGACTCAACTGATCGCCGCACGATAACTTTAAATATTTTCGGATAATTTTCCCCAGTACACGCATGTTATGAAAGCCACCCCATTGTTATTATTTTTTTAGAATATAGAAGCGTGCATGGTAGGCTTATGTACGTAATAGAAAAAAGAACAAAAAAAAAAAAACCAGTCTCTCTCCTAAGTGTGAACATCTCCATAAAAATGTCAATCTAATAAAACCCACTTGCAACTTTGGAGGAAAAAAACAAAGAATAACGAATCGCATTGACAGTTTCTTTCTCGTGTACTTTGAGAACCACTGTAGAATTTCCCCCATAATTTCAAGGCAAAGAAAAAGAAAAGTCAAGTTACTCCCTTCACATCGAAGAATTGGGTGGATGAATCTAAAAATCGGGTTGATAAGTCGATAACCTGCCAATTCCAAAGACCGGTATGTGCCCAATACTGGGGAATAGCGACGTCTCCGATGTGCAAATCGGGGTTAGCATTCCCAGCAATTCCGTAATGAATTACTCCCTCCACATCGAAGAAGCTCAGCAGAAGCTGCGTGGTGATGGCTGCGTTTATCTGCACCAGTTCATACGTACTTTCCCTCAATATCACGACGCACGAGCGCGTTAGTCGCAACCAAATTAAGCCGTTGTCGAAATATATTTTGAAAATTTGACAAGACGAGCACAAGATTTTGAAGAAAACAGTAGCAGGACACATACCACGCTCAGTCCTGTCATGACCAGTATGACTTTCCTCTCTTCGACTGTCCCGAATCGAAATCTTCTGCCTTGGAGTCCGTCAAGGGATGGAGAAGTGTTAGGGATAAAGTGAAAGATCATTTCCTGAACGTTATTAGGGAAACTACCATTTTACAATTCATTGTCAATCTACATCTCTTTGCTTCAATCCTTCCTTGTTACTTCGTTTTCGGTGAAATTTTGTGGCCACACATGCCCTAAAAAACTTGCGGGCAGCGTCTACTTTTTTCCCACACGTCATTAAGAGTTATTAATTAACTAATGATATCTATGAAAAAAAAAAAAAAAAAAAACCAATCTTATGCAAAATGCTTACACAAAATTTGTGAATCACTTTGATTCACTTAAGAAAATGAATTGATGGAAAACCTACGCTTGGATTCAAGAAAATGATGTTTTCTATAAAAAATTGAAAAATATTTTTTAAAATATAACTAGATATTGGCGCTTAAGTCAGTTGCCAGCCACAATGCGGCCACCAACCAGCACAAGCAACGAACAAGCTCACCCAAGGCTAGCAAGGCTCAAGCTCACCCAAGGCCAGCAAGGCTCAAGCTCACCAACCACTTGCAAGGTGAGGCCACTTGCAAGGCTCGAGCCTCACCGACCTCTAGTGAGCTTGAAGCTCCAGATCTAGTGGGGCTAAAGCCTCTTGTCCGAATTGAACCAAACCGGCAGATTTGATTTAGTTCCCGGAATGATCAATCTTATTCCTAGTTCCATAAAAATGGAATCAATGATTGTCGATCCGACTCCCGGTTCCAAGGGGGACCGAACCGAACTAGACCGACTCTTTTTTTTTTTTTTTTTTCAATATATTTTTTAGTTTCTTTAAAATAACAATAAACCCTAAAAATAATAACAATTCTAGTTTTTTGTAAATTATTATTATTATTTTTTTTTTGCTAAATGATCGGTTCCATGGAACTTGATTTTGGTCCTGGGACAGTCCGGTCCAGTTCCAAGTCCCAAAATTGGGAAACAATCCATCCGATCCAGTTCCCGATTCCTAGATAGAATCGGACCGGATCGAAAACCGATCACCCCCATGACTAATCCACACAGTCATATTGGTAAACAAAGAGTCCATGTCCAAGTCCGACCAAGAAAGCATTTTCCATGTTTTCTAAGGAACTCTATAAGTCAAGACAAGATGCAATTGTTACCTGAGAAATCTATGATTTCAGCAGCACTGTAGCTCGACGAATTAAGAAGTGGACCCATCTCGAAAAGGTTAGGGATCACGATGCCAATGTAAGGGCCGTTCGCGTTAGCTTTCGCTATCGCTTCCAGGGTCGTTGCTGGTAACGCGCCATTCGCATCCCGCGCATTGCTCACCATGATTATCGTAACAAAAAGAACCAGCCAGTGAGCAACCGCCATTTGCTTCTCTCTATGGACTTGCTGAGTTCTTGGAGAAAATGGATCCAAACTTTGAGGGTCTTGGATGCTTGACAATCCAGCAGCTTCATATATATAGAACATAAGAGAACCGTTCCATGCGGATCAGCACGTGGGGACCAATATGGATAGACTTGAGATTTTATTGATGAGGTTATGATTTTATTGATGAGGTGACGGACAAAAGCATGCGTAATGATCGATGGCCACGTGGAACCGATTGCAAGAAATATGCGGGAGAATATGCTTTTTCTTATAAGCTCTCGGCAGTATTTTAACGATATCCGTCCGAGATCGTCTAAAAAATAAGCCGGTAAATCATCATGCACGTGTTTCATTTGGTTTTCACATCGTGCTGCTTGCTTGCCGTCTGATGGTGCCGGGCTTTTCCTTGTTTTGTCTTTTTTGTTACCTGTGAGTTTTGCAAGTGTTTTGACGCGTTTCTGGTGAAGTTTTTGTCGGCTTATCATGCACGAGTTTCATGCTTGGTGAAGTGGCGACAGAACGAAGGATTTATACATGGAAGAAAGGCCGACCTGTTTAAATTATGCAGTTGTATAAGAAACTTTAATCGGAGGTTCTAAATTATTGCTATTAGAAAAATGAACCCTTGAAGAGGAGCGATTGTAGGATATGTTTCATGACTTCATTCACCAGCGAACCACGTGAAAGGCGTCCGGCGGGAGATCAGAACCTTATGTTGCGCATGGTAAAAAAATGGGAATTGAGAGGCATAGAATATCGTGACCTATACCTTCATTGCTCTCCGCAAACCATACATCCGATCAGAGGCTATACAAAATGGACACTCAAATATATCTAAATATAAAAGCAGGTGATGTTTATACTTGTAATCCTTTAATCAGAACACTCCCACCAATCCGAGATGAAGGAAAACACAACTGTGTCGTGAAAAAATTAAAGCTCGACTATGACATTGTTTAGGGTACTTTCAAGGAAAAGAAAATACAATCTAACACAACTTTTGGTGGAGAATATGGAAGGGAAACCCGGATAATCCTTAGTACATATGTTGGTAAAGGCAGAAGTGAATGGAAGATTTGATCACACAACTTTTGTCGCCGTTCAACTTTTAATTTCTCCACTTTTTGCAAAGCTGGCCGCAGTTCTCATAAAGTGAATTGGATTCCCCACTTACATCTTTTTAACATTTCAAGAACCACTCCATGTCATTAGCGCTACAAACTATAAGATTAGCCTGCAAAATAACTTTGACATATAGCAAGTGTTTAGATGAACAGGTCATATCTTATTGCTGAAAAGGAGGAATCCACATCGTCCACAAACTGATTTTGTAGATTAATTCATCGATCTCCGCCATTATCATTGTATGGAAGGAATCCTGTATGCTTAAAAGTTAATCGTTAGGAAAGAAACGGTACGGCTGTTAGGCATGGATCGGAGAAATGGGAAAGGAAGGAAGGAAGGCCAGTCTTGATTTTCTTTGGAATGTGGATTAATCCCAAGGGAACTCCGATGTCGATCACAAATCCCCCCTATGAAAGAAGAGATTCCTGCATGGCGAGGGTGACCACAGATCAGGACAGGAAGCCTACCCGCCGTGTTTTCCCCTTTATTTTTCTTTTAGACCAATAACCTGGTAACAAATACTGTGAATCAAAGCAACTAAGGTGGACGTCAACTAAAAGAAGGAAAGGCCTCTAATGTCCTTTCACTCCCTTCAAGCTTTGTAAGGAAAGGACTCTAATGGCATCCTTTCACTCCCTCCAAGCTTTGTCCCGAACATTATCAATCGATAATGTCTCCACCATGTGAATGTCAGATGGCATATTCTGCAATAAAAGCTTTAGTTGGGACCATGAGAGGCCTTTAACTGCGAGCTTGGTCCCTCCGGAAAGAGATTCCTAACCACCAGTTTCCGCCGTGCAAAAGATGCCAATCCCCATTATTGTTGTACTATGCAGACCCACCTAAACCAGCCGCGGCGCCACTCAAATTTGATCCGGTCCGTGGCCCCGTCTGTTCGGACGGATCGATTTTCCACAGGATTGATTAATCACCATCGGTGCTTCGTGACAAAAATCGTGCAGGAATCGTCCTTGTGTCGTGATGTAGCTATGTTATGACCCATGTGTCAGGTAAAAGACACGGGAAAGAAGTTTTCCATGGGCGTCATTTCAGTGATACAGTACCTGGAGACCACAATGAGAGGAAGGTCTAGAGAGCTACTGTTTTTACAAATAATGTCTTCCTCAACCCGTCCTGAATTCGACCTCTATACATGTGAAAAAGTTACTAACAGCTCTTCCGGACAACCTCGGAGTAAATAGGAGCCATCAACTATAGACCGAAGGTTTGAGGAAAGGAGCCAAACCGCAAAACCCATCAATATGAACAGGAACCTCAAAACACAACTCAGAAGCTCCAGCGTGGAGGTCTTACCTTTCTAATACAATGACTGCAAGGAAAGGTAGGAATGATACGTGATCGAGAGGTGGAATGCCTGAAGTTGACAATGACTTTATGCAAGGAAAGGTGGGAATGATCAATATGCCCATTCCTGGGCATACTTCTTTCTGCTGGACATTGAACTCATACAAATGCCATTTACCGGAGGTTTTCATCGCTCTTCGCCTTAGCAAGTTGGTAATGTCCAGGGAAATTTGTGCATGGGAAAAGCAAAGAAAAGTCAACAAAAGTGGCTGGGAGTTGCAAAGAATAGAAAAATCGAGAATAAGGAGAAGCAACTCCAAGAATCGAGAGAAGCCGAGATAAAGATCCTAGCTACAATTTTATATTATTTTTGTACTCAATGTCGGTGAAGGATGGCGGTGATTCACGCCCATAAATAGGCTTGAATATTGATCATGTGAGTGTGTGAGAGGTTACCTCCACCTTGTATGTGGGGGTGAACTCTCCACCTTGAAAGGTCTTAGACCTTCATTATATTTTCATCAAATTAGTTTATTTAAATAATAAAACTATTTCCCCCATATCTCATGTCCTATATCCTTCAAATTATCCTACCTTGTTCCTTGTTCATCCTCCACAAAATATATCATACACTTGCACACGCCACTAACCAAAAACTATAACTAATACCAAAACCATGCTTCCGCACGCACACATTTAAATTTTAACATGGTATCAGAGCCAGTTGCACTCAGGTTCGTAACTGAGCCAGGTGTCAAGGATCGTGAAGCCAGAGATAGGCACATCGGATGGTTATGGGCGTTTGTCCTCACCATCCTCAACTAAGAAGGCCAGAGCCCGAGCGAGAGCCAAGAGAGCCGAGCGGAGCGAGCCAAAACCAAAGCGGAGCGGAGCGAGCCTACGAGAGTTAGAGCCAGAGCCCGAGCTAACAACTACAACTAAATGCATGTTCCGAGACGTATGGGACATCGTTGAAGAAAAAACATGCACATTCGAGGCAAGTGCAAATGTTTCGATGGGAGAATACAAGGGATCATGGAACAAAGACAACATAAAAGGTATGGGACAAACTACAAGAAAATTTCAAGGTATGTCCGATACTTTACAACACAAGTCCGGATTATCTCGAAAATGGATCAAGGGGGAGTGTTAGAAATTGGTGATCCATTTTCAACAAAATCTAGAAGCTACTAGCTTAAATGAAGAAAAAACTTGAAGACTCTCAAATGTTGAAGAAGCTTCTAGTACCACGTGAAGAAGCCCAAGTTGATCAAGAAAAGAGGGGCACACAATAAAATAATATTATAGTAGTTGCTGGAGTTTTCTAGAGAACAAGCTCTACGTGCATGGGAAATTTGTGCATGGGAAAAGCAAAGAAAAGTCAACAAAAGTGGCTGGGAATTGCAAAGAATAGAAAAATCGAGAATAAGGGAGAAGCAACTCCAAGAATCGAGAGAAGCCGAGACAAAGATCCTAGCTACAATTTTATATTATTTTTGTACTCAATGTCGGTGAAGGATGGCGGTGATTCACGCCTATAAATAGGCTTGAATATTGATCATGTGAGTGTGTGAGAGGTTACCTCCACCTTGTATGTGGGGGTGAACTCTCCACCTTGAAAGGTCTTAGACCTTCATTGTATTTTCATCAAATTAGTTTGTTTAAATAATAAAACTATTTCCCCCATATCTCATGTCCTATATTCTTCAAATTATCCTACCTTGTCCCTTGTTCATCCTCCACAAAATATATCATACACTTGCACACGTCACTAACCGAAAAACTATAATTAATACCAAAACCATGCTTCCGCACGCACACATTTAAATTTTAACAGTCCAAAACCCGAAAAAAGGCCATCAAATGGGAGGGATGACAGCCCTAGCCCTGCTAACTCTTAGCAAGACACATTACTTGGATAAAGTCCTTAAGTAATACAAGAGGATTTTTGTCTTTGATCCTTTTCGTACTGCAATGCTGAGGAATATCTTGTGCCACTTCTATGATATATATTGGTTAAACAAGAAATTTTGCAGAGATGCAAAATTTACAGTTAACTGTCCATAACTATTGGTGTTGGAGGCTTCCATATGAGAGGAGGTTCCAGAACCAGTTGGTGATGCCACGTTCATCTTCTAGCACAAATTAAAAAGTTAAACACCCGCAGTAGAGGATAATCGGTCCAAATTATGGAACTCGCCTTCCCTCGATTCCATTGTATCTTCATTCCTGTATGTGCAGTTTTAGATCACCAAAACAAGTATCATTACAAGCTGGAGCAAGGCCAGCCTCTGCAGTCGGAGCACGCAATGTTGTACCAGGATCCTTGATTGTTGCCTCCACTACAACCTGCAAAGAATCAACAAATTCTGCTCACTTCACTTTACTGATCAAAATCACATACTTTGTTCTTGCCGAGAAGGACTAAATCCTATTTACAACATACGCACATACTGTTAAACAGCATTGTGCTGCTGGCAAATACAAACAAATTTCTGCATGAGGTATACAACTTCACGTTGGATGAAAGCTAGAACATATAGAGGTAGCAATAGCAGCAATCCACACACCTTCTGCCCTCTTAAGTGGCTTAGTCACAGTTGTGGCGAGGGACTCTCCATTAACATTATGTTAAAGTTATAACAGGAAACTACGCGTCTCATTTTCTGACTCCATATACCAGACCCCATAAAGCAACTTCCCAATGACCACCATTCCAAGGCGCAAATTCATAGATAATCCCATCATAGTGAACTCCAACCTGCACCAGGAGATAGAAGGATGATACATCAGGAGAACAAATCTCTCATTTGAAGTTGACTCCCAAACAACACCCATATCTAAAAACATATCATTGCAAAAGGCGAATGAAAGAAGCTCCAAATCAAAACCATTAGGCAGGCCCAAACGACAATGGCACGATGTCATCACTTCAGTGCCAGGATAAGCAGCAGCATCTAGTCAAAGCCTCAGATGGAAGGCCCTCCTTTTTCAGAAGCTTAGAATATTAGTGAACGCAAATCCATTTTGTCAATTAGCTCAGTGAGGAAGAGAGTTTTATCACCAAGAGAGTTTATACAGCACTATTTATGTTCATACAACTGGCTAGCAGATATTTTTTTCTGCGTCTTTTTTCTCCTTGCAGCTATAAATTTCGTAAGAGGATGCTGCCAAAGCATTTCCATGATTAGGAAAATGAAGCCTAAGCCTAACTTACGCACATGGTCCATCTATGCAATGGAAACAGGAACAATTCTCAACTAAATGAGCTGACCTCCCCTCTCTTTTTGGAGGAGATAAATCCTGATAGAGAACATGGAAGGAAAACCTGGATCAGAGACATATCTTAAGGTCTCCGAGTTGGCAAAGCTGGCCGCAGTTCTCAGAAGTGGTCAGGGATGGAAAGGGAATTGCATGTCCGTCTAACATTCCAAGAACCAACTCGATATAGGCTTGAGTAGATGTTAGGGCTACAAACTAAAAGACTAGTGAAATGCAGCGAGGGTTTACATGAACAGGTCATCTGATTGCTCAAATGGAGGAATCCAGATCGTTCATAGATTAATCAACAGCAATTTGTATGCTCGAAAAATATTATAAACAATGAAACAGTAAGGTTGTTATGCAAAGACTGGGGAGACAATAAAGTAAGAAAGGAAGCTATCGCTCTTTATTTTGCCGCTGAACTTAGAGAAACTCCACTCCATTGTGAGACAAGAATCGAACCTTCGAAGGATGGGGCTTCTTTACACGGTAAAAGCTAGGAAAAGCAATACACTTTAGAGTTCCGTTTTTTAGCGAAAAATTGAATGATTTTCTTGGAGGTGATTGCTTGAATCACTTACCAAAATAGATAAATAAAAAAATTTCATCATTCATAAAAATGTTTAAATATAAACTGCCATTGATAATAAAAATATTTTTCATACTTAATTATTCCAAGCATTATAAGTGATTATTTTAAAAAATATTTTTTTAAATCATTTATTTTCTCCGAAATAAACAAAGTCCAAAAATGACCGCACTGAATCATAAGCTTCCCTAAAGGAAGGACAACTCCGATTTCCTTTGGCTGCCTTCCGCGATGGATTCGCTACTAATCGAATCATGTCTCCAGCAGATTGAATAGGACATGGCGTACCCAGCAATAAAAGCTTGAATCGGGACAAGAGGTCTTAAGCCGCGCGCGCGGGCATCTGAGTGAGCACATATTAAGCAACGAATTCCATGTCCGAATTCCCCCATCACAGTTGCACCACTGTGGAACTGCTAAAACCAGCGCCGGCACCACTCAAATCTAATCCATCTTGAGGCCCCACCCTTTCCACGGTATCAATTATTCTTCGCCGACGATTCTCAACAATCTCCAACGGTGTCGAGTAAAAGACAGTGCGCCAGGTAAAAGACCCGAGAAAGAAGTTATCCGAGAAAGAAGTTATCTGTGTATTATTTCAGATGGCGCTCCATAACAACGACAGGAAAGTCTAGAGAAGTATTGTTTATAGATTGTCTTTAATCTCAACCTGTCCTTCCAAATTGTAGAAAATGCTCTCCTTAAAAGCGAAAAGTTTGTGACAGCTCTTCCTGCTAACCCAACGGCATTCATTGATCAGTTTGCTCCACAGAGTGAAGAGGAAGCCATCAACTATAGACCAGGGGGTTTGAGGAATGGAGCCAAACCGAAAAACCCATCGACATCAATGGGGACGCGTAAAGCACGACTCAGAAGCTCCGGCGTGGAGGTCTTGCCTTTCCAAGTGTTGAACCACGGCCCTCCTCCAATTTCCACCGCCGCCTTATTGCTTGTCACGTCAAAGATCAACTGCAGATCATATCTTCCGACTTAGAAAAAAGATAACAAACCATATGGCAGCAGAACAAGAGCTGGAATGCCTGAACTTGACATTAATAAATTTTAAGCAAGGGAATATAGGAATGATTAGTATGACCATCCAAACCATTGATTTTAATTGAATTGGTCCCAGATTTCATTTTCCCCATATTTTGGCATAACTTACTTTTCTGCCGGACATTGAACTCAGACAAATGTCATTTTCTGGGGGTTTTTGTTGCTCTTCGCCTTACTGAGTTGGTAAAAAGCAAACCCAAAACAAGGACCCTACCAACAGTTATTGCCAAGAGTTCATACATTAACGTCTCTTATTTTCCCATAGCTAGGCCATCAGATAGGAGGAAGACAGCCCTAGCACTGTTAACTCTTAGGATAATGAAATTGCAAGACATATTACTTGGATAAAGTACTTAACTATTATACAACAGGATTTATCTTTGATCCTCTCCGTACTGCAATGCCAAAAAATCTATTATGACACTTCCATTATATATTTCAGCTAAACAAAAAATTTTGCACATAACTGCCCATAAGTATTGGTGTTGAGGCTTTCATATAAGAGGAGGTTCTAGAATCAGATAATGATGCAAAATTCATTTTATAGCACAAAGTAAAAAGTTAACTCCATTGCTACTTCAGTTTAGGATGATCAGCCCAAAATATGAAACATACCTTCCCCTTACTTCCATCGTATCTCCGTTCCCATATCTGCAGCTTTAGATCACCAAAACAAGTATCATTGCAAGCTGGAGCAAGGCCAGCCTCTACAGTAGGAGCACACAATGTAGTGCCATGATCCTTTGTTGTTGCCTCCCCTACAACCTGCAAAGAATCAACAAATTCTGCTCACTTTACTTTACTGATCAAAATCAGATACTTTGTTTTTGCTAAGAAGGTCTAAAGCCAATTTACGACATATGCACACACTGTTAAACAGGCTTGTGCGGCCGGACAATACAAAGCAATTTCTGCATAAAGTTTAGGACTTTACACAATGAAAACTATAGCAGCCTTCAACACATCATTGGCCCTCTTCAAATGGCTTAGTCCTGGCTGTGGGGAGAGACTCTACTTTACAATTGCATAAGCTATAACAGAAAACTATATTTACCTTGTGAGTCTCATTATCTGCTTCCATGTACCAGGAGCCCCATCGAGCAACTTCCCAGCTGACAACACCATTCCAAGGCACAAAATTCATAGAAAATCCCATCATAGTGAACTCCAATCTGCAACCGGATAAAGAAGATGATACATAATGAGTAGAGATCTCTCATTTTGAAGTTAACTCCCTAACAGAACCCATATCCAAAAACATATTGTGGGACAACACTTAAAGGAGAAAATGGGCATTGATAAAACCAAATTTTGCCATCACCATCCCAACTCTCCTATGTGTAGATCCAAGAAAGCTATAGTGAAAATAGAATCTAAGGGATTGAAACATGCCATTACCATGGGTTTATTGCTAACAGCATCCCCTGATCTTTTACCAACTAAAAGGCCATTAGAGTAACACATTTATCAGGTCCATTTTCCCAAGACTGCCGTTCTTTGTTATTTTCATTATAGCCAAAGATTCCTCCTCTCTCTTTTTTTTCTTTTCTTTTTTTTTCTGATTAACCATACAGACATTTAAACAGATCCCAGATTTTAGGGGAAAAGTACCAGTGCAGCATTTTCAAATGTCTCGGTAAGTCCGGGTAGCTGTCTCAAACCACCACCAGCCGTCAGAGCAACTTCTCCTTTTGCACCTTCAAAGACGTTACATTGAACCTGTATTAAGAGGCCAATAAAAGAAGCTCCAAATTAAAACAATTACGAAGACCACATGATGACATCACTTCAGTGCTAGGATAAGAAGCAGCATCTAGCCAAAGCCTAAGATGGAAGGCCCCTACTTAGAAGCTTACAATATTAGTTAAATTCAAATCAATACTGCCAATTAGCTAAATGAGGAAGTTAGTTTTATCACCAAGAGAGTTTCTACAGCGCTATTCATTGACATACAACTGCCAGCAGATATTCTTTCTGCATCTTGTTTTTCCTTGCAGCTGTAAACTTCATAAGAAAAGAGGGAGGCTCCCAAAGCCAGTTCACTAATTAGGAAAATACAGCCTAAGCCTAACTTACCCATATAGTCCATCCGTGCAACTGAGACAGGAAAATAATCAACTAAATGAGCTGACCTCTCCTCTCTTTTTAGCTCCAGTCAAAAGGAGGATGTGCAACACTTACCCAAAACCACTTCCTTGGGAAGGCCCCACCCCAATTCTTTTCTGAAAAGAGGGCGCGTCTTGGAACTCAAATCTTTCTCCTTCCCATTCTATCCAACCTAGAAATACAAAAGGAAAGGTTCGAAGGAAAATTTAAGTGAACGCTTGAAAATACTGAACACATTCCGAACACATTCTAAAATAATAGCCAAATCAATTTTTTTTTTTTTTGGTTATCGGAAATAGCCAAATCAGATTAAGTGCTATGACATGCTTATGAGCCAGGGGTGGTCAAGGAGAAAGTAACATATTATAAATGAATCTACCATTCCAACGCTACTACATGCAAAATTAAAATAATATATGCAGAAAAGAGAACTATTCAATTGCTATAGTTAGTTACAGTTTATAGTGCAACATAATGAAGAACGTCCCAAGGATAAAGAATCACATTATGCACAGTCAAAAGACTGTTCAACCCTTCATATATCCCTCTAATAACCAAGGGAGGGTTCAGATTTTTATGACAAAGAACTGCTTCAACACCATGAACAAGTTAAAAAAATGAAAAAACATATAATGAGGATAGCACGTGTTGCGAAAAGGTGAGCGATCGAACAATAATATAGACAGATGAAAAAAATAAATCGGACAGCAGATTTACGTGGTTTAGTCGTAAAGACCTACGTCCACGGGGAGAGCAGCAACGAATTTTACTATAGATCAAGCGATATAAGGAGATTACACACTTAAAAGTCACTCAAACACTCTCTTGGTGTTTCCCAAGCCCCAATTACACCTAATACACCAATCTATCTTGGATATAAATCACGAATAAGCTTCGTAGCACGAACAACACGAAGGCCCAAAACCAAGCACCTAGCACCTATGAATGTCTCTCGCGAACAGAACACTCATAGCACTCAGAGTAAAAACGGCATTTCAATGTGTGGCTTTCCTCCCTCTCGGCGGTGTGTAGCTTCTCGTGAATCCTTCGGCGGCTACTTTTTACGTAGGGTTTCAAGCGGCCACTAACCACGTAAAAAAAAAGACCTGCAAAAGAATTCTTTATTCCACCGCCAGAGAATTGTGTGCATGAAGAAACCGAATAATCCAAGATTCGATCAACAAAAGAGAAACATTTGACTTTCCCTTTTAATTCTACAAAGCCGAGTGGGACGCTGCTTCTTTGTAACTTCCTTTTCTTCAATTTGGATTCCGCAGCCATCACAGCAAAACACTTTCCTCCCTTTTTATTTTATTTTATATTTCAAAATTTAGTAATTCGCTTCGGGCTTAAACTCGAGACATATTTTAATAATCTTCACCTTGGCTCGACGTTTTAGCCAAATTGCAATAGCTTCACAAAAATTCAAACTCTGCCGCTACTTTCCCATAGCCCCAATGGGCTCAACCGCCACAGATATTATTCAAGTCCAAGCCTCGCTTGAACTTCGCCATAATCGAGGACCTCATCAGAATACCAATTCCACATGCACCTTTAACTACTCCACAAGAATTTTCCGATACAATCTCCTTAACCGCAGATAAAACAAAACCATTATTGCATCAATATATGTCAGGAAATCGAATACGTACCTTGTCAACATCAGCAGTTATAGCAACCGTTGGCTCTATAGGCTCCATCTCGCTATGAGCATCATCTATGTCGATTACTTTGCAAGTACCTGTTCTCGCTACCTCAGAAGTTTCCGGTTGCAACTCCACCTCAAGCTGAACATTGTCTAGATCTGTATTAACACTGTCACAAACACTCATAGCCAAAACTATTGGAGACTTGTCAAGGGTAACTTCTCTACTATCAACAGGTGAATTTATATTCGGGCACCACAACTGATCGCTCCACTCACCTTGTGCATAGCCATGGAATATGGACCTTCCCCTCCAATCAAGCTTACCATCACTTACTCAAAAATAACATGGGCAACCAAACATTCTAATAATAGAATAATCAATAACGTTACCTGACCACACTTCTTCAAGAGTCCGCCTCTATTGATGGGGATTTATTCACCAGGTAGCTTACTGTACTTAGCACATCAGCTAGGATTCTTCTAGCAATACTAGCACTAGAGATAATTTTTCGGGTCGTCTCTAGTAATATTATACTCATCAATTCTGCAAATTGTTGTAATTTACTGGCACTAGTGCGGTGTTTCACTATGCCTTCTTTCATGCAAAATTTATTTGCCAGCTCTGAGCAAAACTCCATGCTATTGTTAGTTTGCACATGCTTGATCGACTTACTAGTCTCCATCTCAATCAAAGCTCTTGACGGTGAGATCCTGACACCAGCATCTTGTGCAATGGCACAAACCTCCAAGTCTTCTTCGAGCAGTCAAAAGACTCTCGAACAGATGCATTCGACGTTTCCGGAGCAAAACTTGTCACGCCCCGAACCTCGGCCACGTAAACATCCCGCCATGGTCGATGCAAATGCGACATTCCCAGGTAGTGTCGCCGACCCCAATTTACATTTTTAATGCGCAAGCGGAACGTACTAAGAAACCCCTTACAACAGCATACGGGATAGAACAGCAAAAACATCCATTCAAAATCAAACAACATACTTTCATGTATCATTATCATTCCAAGGTTTAAGTACATCAACAGGATCCGGAGACTATGCACCAAAACGGGTCAGAGATTATGTGCATCAAAAGGGGTTAGCCTACACAACATGGATCAGCCCACCAAAAAGAGGAACAGTCCTATCGGTACTAATCGGACTCGTTCGACGATCCCACATCCTCCACAAACATCCGCACCGGGCCCGGAGATGGTGGGTTATCCACCCCGCCATCGGGGAGGTCACTACCCCCTCTCCCGGAGAGCATCCATCACGGCCGGGGAATGTCAAAACTGTCGGTGGACCAATCCTAAAACCATTGGCCCCAAAACGGAACCAAGCCCTATACCTATGGGGCACCCTAACATCTTCGCCCTCACGGATCCACACGGTAGACCTAATCAGCTCATAGACCCAATGACTCCCAGGGTCAGGGGCGCTGCGCACCTGCTCGATAATCTGAACCGGGATGCCATTCTTCTCAAGGGGTCCCGCCATCTAGGGTCCTGTAATAATTTCCCCAAACTGGGATGAGACTTTGTCTCAGCAAGTTCACCCCTCCTAAACCCCTATTAGAAAGTAAATACGCCCCAAAGTATCTTAGCCACAACATCGAGAAGACTTACCTCGTCTTAGCCCTCATCTGCATTAGCACAATTTATATAATTCAACACGTGCAATTATGATAACCAAACAATCCATGGCACAATCACATCATCAGAACAATTCAACCACTTGGATCGTCTCAGCGATCAATCGACTTGGCCGATTACATGTCAGTCTAGCAATTCAATTATCGCTCTCAATCACGGTCCTAACGGAAGGTTTAACAACCAGTGGCAATCACGGCCCCACTCGGCACGACCTTTAATTAGGTGGTCCATCACGGCCTCACTGGGCACGACCTCTCATAGGTGGTCCATCCCGGCCTCACTGGGCACGACCTCTCATAGGTGGTTCATCACGGCCTTATTAGGCACGACCTCTACTAGGTGGTCAATCACGGCCCCATTAGGCACGACCTCTCTTAGGTGGTTCATCACGGCCCTACTAGGCACGACCTCTCATAGGTGGTTCATCACGGCCTCACCGGGCACGACCTCCAATCGGTGGTTAATCACGGCCAATCTCCTATCAATTCCCACACTTAGGGTTTTCTAAAGAATCCTCATAATTCGCAATCACACTCAATTCACCACAATTAATCATCAATTTCAGATTCTACTAGCACAGCAACGATCGGCACGAAATTCGAGCAACTAGGGTCAAAATAAAATTTTCGAGTTTTTTTTTTTTTTAATTAATTTTTTTTTTTTTTGAATTTCGGAAAATGAAATATTATTAAACAATCCAACAATTTCCAAGCATTTATTTAAATCATAAATAAACTCCTTTAAGTCACATCAAGGTTTATTTTAAAATAAACACACTTAATCATTAAACTAAACACACTTAACCTTAATTAATCCCCTTAATATAATCCATAACTAATTAAACCAATCCATCCTCCTAACCACAATTAACTTAAGCTAAACTTACTTAAGGCATCATTAACTCGCTAATCGCGGATTAGTGAGGTAAACTCACCGGAATTGCTTTCCGACGGGTCTC
Source organism: Eucalyptus decipiens (assembly GCA_014182575.1). Lineage (NCBI taxonomy): Eukaryota > Viridiplantae > Streptophyta > Magnoliopsida > Myrtales > Myrtaceae > Eucalyptus > Eucalyptus decipiens. Next base: position 45,796,330 of record CM024611.1, on the reverse strand, counting down.
CGGCGAAGAGCACGACGATGCCGACGACAAACCTACACGGATCGAGACCAAATAAGCATTAAAAGGGGACCAAAATGAGCCCAGAAGATCATAGATCTTGCTGGTTTTTCATTCCAGCACTAACCGAGCTTGAGGGGGGTGGCGGAACGGCGACGGAACGGCGGAGGAGAACCGGCGAGCTTGAGTAGTAACCGGCGAGGGCTGGAGCGGCGGACGGCGGCGACGGAGACGCGACGAACGGCGAATGGCGAATGACGAACAGCGACCAGCAGCTCGGGCGAGGAGACGGCGACGACGGGGACGCGACGAGCTCGCACCCGGGGCCTCGCACGCGGACGAGCGGCTCGGCGACGGCGTGCGACGGCGGGCAAGACGGCGGCGACGGGCGGCGAAGGGAGGCGGACGAGCAGCTGCAATCCGGCGGATTCTCTCTCCTTCTCTCCCCCAAATTTCGAATTCCTCTTCCCAAGGCTAGAGGTTGAAGATGAAGTGGATGGGACACCCCCACTTTTGGTGAGCCAATTGGCTGGTGACACTTGTCAAGCTCTCCTTAATTTTGGCCTCCACCATGACATCACCTGCTGATGTCACTCTCCACTAACCCAAATTCTCCATAACGTCTTCCAATAGGTTCAATTCCTTTTCCGCCGGGGTCCAAGCTCTTACACAATCAATTACTTCAATTTCCATCAATTCTCTTCTAATTGAGTCCAAATTAAAATCCATGAATTAATCCAATGCTCCTAATGAGATTTGCAACACCCTTTTACTTTCAAATTTCGGAAATTCAATTTCAATTTCACGGTTAATTTCACTGCGTGCGATTTTAGCGCGCCTAATCTACCGAGTAGCTTTTGGGAAATTTTTCTTGCATCCGACCCGAGGGTGATCACCCCAAGTCGACACGGTAAAATTCCTTAATTACTTCACTCAATAAATTAGTTCTCTCATAAGTGGCCAACTCTGAGAAACGAACTATATGCACAGATGAATTGCCCGACTCAATTGACTGAAAAATACTTGAGAAAAATCGGGATGTCACAACTCTTCCCCTCTTATAAAAATTTCGTCCTCGAAATTTAAATCATTACACATCTGAAGCAAAAAGGTAGGGGTACAATTCTCTCATCGAATCTTCGGTCTCCCATGTTGCTCCTTCGGTGCCATGGTGTTGCTGCACCACTTTGACCATTGGGATGGTCCCGTGCGCAGAACTTGCTCCTTGCGATCCACAATTTGAACCGGGCTTTCAACGTATGACACTTTGTCATCCACGTCTAATTCCTCGAAGTTTAGAACGTGAGTCGGGTCAGGTTCATACTTCCTCAACATCGACACGTGAAAGACGTCGTGCACCAGTGACAACTTTGGCGGTAGTGCAAGACGATACACTAGAGTCCCTATTCTTTCCAAGATCTCAAAGGGACCTACGTACCTCGGACTCGGCTTCCCTTTTTGCCAAAGCGGGAAGTACCTCTCATCGGTGACACCTTTAAGAAGACGTGCTCACCGACTTGGAATTCCAATGGCCTCCGACGCTTATCGGCATAACTTTTCTGACGACTTTGAGCGGTTTTCAATCTATTTCTGATAACTGCAACTGCCTCTACTGACTGCTGAACCAACTCTGGACCGGTGATCTTTCTTTCCCCGACCTCATCCCAACACACAAGGCGTCCCCGCACGCCCGCCATACTGTGCTTCAAAAGGAGCCATTTGAATACTCTGCGATAACCATTATAAGCAAACTCAACCAGATGAAGCTGTTCCTCCGGCTCCCTTTGAAGTCCAAGACGCAAGCTCGCAGCATGTCCTCAAGAGTCTCGAATTGTCCTCTCGGGCGGCCATCGCCCTGCGGGTGATAGGCCGTACTATACTGCAGCTTCGTTCCTAAAGCGGATTGCAAGCTCTTCCAAAAAGCGGCGGTGAACCTTGGGTCCCTATCCGAAGTAATTGTAACTGGCACTCCATGTATACGAACCACTTGACGTACATATAGATCTGCCAGTCTATCCAAACTCAAGTCTCTTCGAATCGCAATGAAGTGAGCCGACTTTGTCAGTCTGTCGACCACTACCCAAATCGAATCGTTCCCTCTCGGCTCCTCGGTAGACCCGTCACGAAGTCCATCGTGATATGCTCCCATTTCCACTGGGGATCTCAAGGGGTCGCGAAGTCCTCCCGGTTTGCAATGCCGAGCTTTCACTGCCGCCGACACGTCAAACACTTGGCGACATGCTTGGCGATATCCGCCTTCATGCCACACCACCGGTAGTGTTGACGCAGATTCGATACATTTTGGTACTACCGGGATGAATGTCTTTAATCGCTACGATGCGCTTCTGATAGAATCTCTTCTCTAAGCTCCACATCGTCAGGTACAATCAATCGTCCTTGGAACCTCAATGTTCCGTCCTCAGAAATCTGAAAGTCAGCCTTCCTTTTCTCAAAGCATCCTCTTGCGGGATTTTCGAACATCGAATCCGTCTCGTGAAGTGTTCTAATTCGACTTGCACTTCCGGTTCAATTCTAAGGGTGGCCACAAGATTCGAAAGGTGGCCTACCTCAAACTTAAAATCTGAATCTCTTGCTCTCTCAATTAGGCCCCATTCCTTGAGTACCATCTGAGCAACTGAAGACTTCCTACTCAGTGCATCGGCGACCTTGTTCACCTTTCCCGGGTGGTACAAAATTTCACAGTCATAGTCCTTTAAGAGCTCCATCCATCGACGCCTGTCTCATATTCAACTCTTTACGAGAGAATAGGTACTTGAGACTCTGATGGTCAGTGAAGATTTGGAATCTCTCTCCGCACAAATAATGCCTCCAAATCTTCAGGGCAAAGATGATTGCTGCAAGCTCCAAGTCATGCGTCGGATAATTCAACTCGTGAGATCTCAATTGACGGGACGCATATGCAACAACCCTACCATGTTGCATTAACACGCAACCTAATCCCTTAAATGACGCATCACTGTAGATCTCAAATCCCCCTGGACCGGATGGGATAGTAAGCACAGGTGCGGTAGTTAGCTTATGCTTAAGCTCTTGGAAACTACTCTCGCACTTATCCGTCCACACAAATTTCTCTTCCTTCTTCAAGAGTTTCGTCATCGGCGATGCTAGCCTTGAAAACCCTTCTACAAACCGTCTGTAATACCCTGCTAAACCCGGAAACTTCTGATTTCTGTCACTGTCGTCGGTCTCGGCCAATTGATCACTGCCTCAATCTTTGCGGGGTCCACCGAGATTCCTTCTCCAGAGATGACATGACCTAGGAAAGCCACACGAGTCACCAAAACTCGCACTTACTAAACTTGGCATACGGCTCGTGATCTCTTAAGGTTCGAAGCACTATCCTTAAGTGCTTTTCATGATCCCAGACTCCTTGAATACACTAGGATGTCGTCGATGAAAACAATTACAAACTGATCTAAGTACTCTTTGAACACTCGGTTCATTAGATCCATGACAAAGCAGGGGCGTTTGTCAACCCAAACGGCATCACAAGAAACTCATAATGGCCGTATCGAGTGCGAAACGCCGACTTCGGTATGTCACCCTTCTTGATTCTTAACTGATGGTACCCCGTCCTCAAGTCGATCTTAGAAAATATCGACGCTCCTTGAAGTTGATCGAACAAATCATCAATCCTTGGCAATGGATACTTGTTCTTAATTGTCACCTGGTTGAGCTGTCGGTAATCGATGCACAAGCGTAATGAACCATCCTTCTTCTTCACAAACAACACTGGTGCTCCCCAAGGTGATGCACTTGGACGTATAAATCCTTTATCCAACAACTCCTGCATTTGCACCTTTAGTTCCTTAAGCTCTGACAAAGCCATTCGGTAAGGAGCCTTAGAGATCGGCTCTGTCCCGGGGGCTACTTCGATCACAAACTCTATCTCTCTCTTTGGCGGTAAACCCGGTAATTCTTTTGGAAACACGTCTAGGAACTCTCGTACCACTGCGATATCATCAATCTTTAACTCTTCTACTGTCGTGTCTACGACAGTCGCTAAGTAACCTTGGCAACCCTTGCCTAGCAAGTGAGTTGCTTCGAGCGATGAAATTAAGGAAACCGAGGGTCCTCCTCGACTCCCAATAAATTCAAAGCTCTCACCCCTTAATGGGTTAAACCGAATCGCCTTGCGATAACGGTCCATTTTGGCTCGTTGCTTGGTGAGCCGAGTCCATGCCAATTATCACATCAAAATCAAACATGGCTAGGACTATCAAGTCTATCCTTCCCTCTCGCTCACCAATCACTAACTTGCAATCGAGACAACTTACTGAAGCTAACACTTTATCTTTCAACGGAGTAGATACACTAACCACAGACTCCAACAATTCAGGAATTAATTCTATCAATTTAACAAATCTTTCAGCTATAAACGAATGCGAAGCTCCAGGATCAAATAAAGCATAAGCAGGATGGTCGTTCAGCAAGACCATACCTGTGACCACATTAGGCGCATCCTCCGCCTGTCCTCTGGTGAGCGCATAAGCCCTTCCTTGAGCTGGAGGTCGGTTCAATCCACCCGGTGGCATGATCTCGTGGTGCGAATCCCCGTTCGGCCTGGCGGTGGCGGCGGCGGCAACGAGGCCGTCTCATTTGTCTCCTAGGACAAACCCTAGCAATGTGACCCGCCGGCCACACTCATAGCAAGCACCCGTCCTAGGAGGGCACGGGGCGAGCCATGTCGCCTTCCACACAAACGACATGCTCCATTGAAATTCGATGACGACTTCCCCACTCCACCCTTCCTATTGGGTGGAACATGGTACCTTCCCCCTGGGCATCGGCCTCTTTCCAAACCGATTATCACCTCGTTTGAATTAAACCGCGACCCGGATGCCGTGGCTTTCTCATTCTGGTCTTTCTCAATCAGTCACCGGCCCGCTTGTAAAGATCCTTGTACTCCTTCAGATCTAACGGCACCAAAAAGCTCCTCACCTCCTGGTCTAAGCCCATCTCTAAACCTTCGAATTCGGTTTGCCGGTTTTCGGACTAACTCGGGGGCATACGTGACGGTTCGGTAAACTTTGCCTCATACCGATCAACCGTCATTGTACCTTGACGAAGGCGTTGGAACTCCGCCATCTTCAACTCTTTAGCACAATCGAAAAAGTGCTTCTCATTGAAGGCCTCTAGGAACGCATTCCACTCTCGACCTACACCATCGGGGAACACTATCCCTTTATTAGTTTTCCACCATGTGGCAGTTCCCCTCAACCGATAGGCCGCCGGCCACGACCTTCTCTTCCTCGGTGCACAATAGCGGTTCAAAGGCATTCTCTAGTTCCCCGAACCCATAGTGCTGCAGCCTTCGGGATCTCCCTCTCCCCGCGAACGTTGGTGGATTCAATCTCGAAAGTGCTGCACCAACTTCGTCTAGGCCTCCCGGGCCACCACATCCTCAAGGGAATTTCCTCAAGTTCCTCTTCGCTCGGCAACCGGTGCGGCGGGCAAAGAGCGGGGCGGCATTAGCGGCAGCAGCAGCATTGGCGGCATTAGCAAAGCATTAGTGGCGGCGGCGATAGCGGCGGGCGGCGGCGGCTCCGCCGGTCTAGTCTGTCACCCATCATCTCAAGCATCTCGCATGATCCCGGCCCAACCTCGGATCCTCGGGGGCTACTTTGCATCCTCTGGAGGTGACACCGCACCACTCGCACCGGCCTCGGCTGCGCTCTCCCCAAGGCACCTCGAGGCACCGACTCTCATCGATGGCCCACCCCAAACACGGGGCCTCGCTCTCTTCCTAGCAGCTCTTGGCACTCGGTCACTCATGCTACAGGCTCAATATAGATGCCTATTGGCGAATTCCAATACTATATTAGAATTTGAGTAACCTTTCAATCAAGCTACAAACAACTAACAATCACAAGCGTTAGAATATGAAAAGTCCTTCCTACTAACTATCCCATGACTCATCGTCCTTATTACTCCATACACAACCATGCTCTGATACCACTTAAACGGGGATGTCACGCCCCGAACCTCGGCCACGTAAACATCCCGCCATGGTCGATGCAAATGCGACATTCCCAGGTAGTGTCGCCGACCCCAATTTACATTTTTAATGCGCAAGCGGAACGTACTAAGAAACCCCTTACAACAAAGATACGGGATAGAACAAAGAAAAACATCCATTCAAAATCAAACAACATACTTTCATGTATCATTATCATTCCAAGGTTTAAGTACATCAACAGGATCCGGAGACTATGCACCAAAACGGGTCAGAGATTATGTGCATCAAAAAGGGGTTAGCCTACACAACATGGATCAGCCCACCAAAAAGAGGAACAACAGTCCTATCGTACTAATCGGACTCGTTCGACGATCCCACATCCTCCATAGCCGATCGCACCGGGCCCGGAGATGGTGGGTTATCCACCCCGCCATCGGGGAGGTCGGCCACCCCCTCTCCCGAGAGCATCCATCACGGCCGGGGAATGTCAAACCCAAGTGGACCAATCCTAAAACCATTGGCCCCAAAACGGAACCAAGCCCTATACCTATGGGGCACCCTAACATCTTCAGTCTCCTGGATCCACACGGTAGACCTAATCAGCTCATAGACCCAATGACTCCCAGGGTCAGGGGCGCTGCGCACCTGCTCGATAATCTGAACCGGGATGCCATTCTTCTCAAGGGGTCCCGCCATCTAGGGTCCCGTAATAATTTCCCCAAACCTGGGATGAGACTTTGTCTCAAAGCAAGTTCACCCTCCTAAACCCCTATTAGAAAGTAAATACGCCCCAAAGTATCTTAGCCACAACATCGAGAAGACTTACCTCGTCTTAGCCCTCATCTCGCAGATTAGCACAATTTATATAATTCAACACGTGCAATTATGATAACCAAACAATCCATGGCACAATCACATCATCAGAACAATTCAACCACTTGGATCGTCTCAGCGATCAATCGACTTGGCCGATTACATGTCAGTCTAGCAATTCAATTATCGCTCTCAATCACGGTCCTAACGGAAGGTTTAACAACCAAAGGCAATCACGGCCCCACTCGGCACGACCTTTAATTAGGTGGTCCATCACGGCCTCACCGGGCACGACCTCTCATAGGTGGTCCATCCCGGCCTCACTTGGGCACGACCTCTCATAGGTGGTTCATCACGGCCTTATTAGGCACGACCTCTACTAGGTGGTCAATCACGGCCCCATTAGGCACGACCTCTCTTAGGTGGTTCATCACGGCCCTACTAGGCACGACCTCTCATAGGTGGTTCATCACGGCCTCACCGGGCACGACCTCCAATCGGTGGTTAATCACGGCCAATCTCCTATCAATTCCCACACTTAGGGTTTTCTAAAGAATCCTCATAATTCGCAATCACACTCAATTCACCACAATTAATCATCAATTTCAGATTCTACTAGCACAGCAACGATCGGCACGAAATTCTGAGCAACTAGGGTCAAAATAAAATTTTCGAGTTTTTTTTTTTTTTTAATTAATTTTTTTTTTTTTGAATTTCGGAAAATGAAATATTATTAAACAATCCAACAATTTCCAAGCATTTATTTAAATCATAAATAAACTCCTTTAAGTCACATCAAGGTTTATTTTAAAATAAACACACTTAATCATTAAACTAAACACACTTAACCTTAATTAATCCCCTTAATATAATCCATAACTAATTAAACCAATCCATCCTCCTAACCACAATTAACTTAAGCTAAACTTACTTAAGGCATCATTAACTCGCTAATCGCGGATTAGTGAGGTAAACTCACCGGAATTGCTTTCCGACGGGTCTCCGGCGAAGAGCACGACGACGCCGACGACAAACCTACACGGATCGAGACCAAATAAGCATTAAAAGGGGACCAAAATGAGCCCGGAAGATCATAGATCTTGCTGGTTTTTCATTCCAGCACTAACCGAGCTTGAGGGGGTGGCGGAACGGCGGCGGAACGGCGGAGGAGAACCGCGAGCTTGAGTAGTAACCGGCGAGGGCTGGAGCGGCGGACGGCGGCGACGGAGACGCGACGAACGGCGAATGGCGAATGACGAACAGCGACCAGCAGCTCGGGCGAGGAGACGGCGACGACGGGGACGCGACGAGCTCGCACCCGGGGCCTCGCACGCGGACGAGCGGCTCGGCGACGGCGGGTGAGACGGCGGCGACGGGCGGCGAAAGGAGGCGGACGAGCAGCTGCAATCCGGCGGATTCTCTCCCTTCTCTCCCCCAAATTTCGAATTCCTCTTCCCAAGGCTAGAGGTTGAAGATGAAGTGGATGGGACACCCCACTTTTGGTGAGCCAATTGGCTGGTGACACTTGTCAAGCTCTCCTTAATTTTGGCCTCCACCATGACATCACCTGCGATGTCACTCTCCACTAACCCAAATTCTCCATAACGTCTTCCAATAGGTTCAATTCCTTTTCCGCCGGGGTCCAAGCTCTTACACAATCAATTACTTCAATTTCCATCAATTCTCTTCTAATTGAGTCCAAATTAAAATCCATGAATTAATCCAATGCTCCTAATGAGATTTGCAACACCCTTTTACTTTCAAATTTCGGAAATTCAATTTCAATTTCACGGTTAATTTCACTCTGGTGCGATTTTAGCGCGCCTAATCTACTGAGTAGCTTTTGGGGAAATTTTTCTTGCATCCGACCCGAGGGTGATCAGTCCCCAAGTCTGACACGGTAAAATTCCTTAATTACTTCACTCAATAAATTAGTTCTCTCATAAGTGGCCAACTCTGAGAAACGAACTATATGCACAGATGAATTGCCCGACTCAATTGACTGAAAAATACTTGAGAAAAATCGGGATGTCACAAAACTTGTCATTGTCTCACCTTGAAGTTTATACGGGCCATCATACTTGATTCATTTCATTATCACCATGGCACCTCAAACAACCTTCAGAACTCCACATTTTGAAGAATACCTGCAACCAGCTGAATCTAGAGCACCCAAGGAAATTAAGTTCTTTTTCAATTCTAGAACATGCCTCACTCCAGTCAATGTCCTCACAATACCATCATCCATTCTGATTTTAACATCACCAACACCCATAACATCGCACTCAGCGTTGTTCCCTAACTGGACTTTATCCCTATCTGTACACTGATAAGTGATAAACTAGTTTCTATTTGGTGTGACATGAAAAGAATAACCAGAATCCACAACGCATCCATCAAGCGATGAATCATTAGTGACAGACAAGACATAATCGGCATTATTTGCTACAGCTGCGACATTATATGTAGAATAAACCGTAATTGCCTTACCTTTATTATTTTTCAACTTAAGGCAATCTCTTCTAAGATGCCCCCTTTTGCCACAGTTCCAACAAACAACATTACTAGTCCAAGATTAACTGCGTCTGTTCATATTAGTACTACTCTTATCCACACGTGTTACAGATCTTCCTCTATTTTCACCTACTAAAGCAGTAAATACAGGTTCGCCAGATTCTCTTCTATGAATGTTCTCGTTCAGAATTAAATCTCGGATCCCATCAAACGTCAAACTTGTTGACCCAGAGGAATTACTAATAGCAGTGACAGTAGTATTCCAACTATCAGGCAATGAGGATAACAAAATCAGAGCACGTACCTAATTTTCAAAGTCAATCTCAACTGAACTCAATTGACTAATAATCACATTAAATTCATTGATATGATCAGCAACTAACGCACCTTCGCTCATCTTCAAATTAAACAAACATCGCATCAAACAGACCTTGTTGATTGCAAAGGGCTTCTCGTACATATCCGACAGGGCTTGCATCAAATTAGCAGTGGTCTGCTCCTTTAAGATGTTAAACGCGACGTTACAAGCCAATGTCAGCCGAATAACACCCATAGCTCGTCTATCCAGCAAATCCCAATCAGCTTGCTTCATCGTCTCTGGTTTCTCCCCAGACAAAGGCAAGTGCAGATTCATCTGGTAAAGATAATCTTCAATCTGCATCTTCCAGAAACTAAAATCCTTTCCATCAAATCTATTGATTCTCACTTTTACTTCTTCTGTCTCTATCAATTCGCTTCAACTTATCCAAGCCCGGCTTTGATACCACTTGTTGCGAAAAGACGAGTGATCGAACAATAATATAGACAGATGAAGAAAATAAATCGGACAACAGATTTACGTGGTTCAGTCGTAAAGACCTATGTCCACGGGGAGAACAGTAACGAATTTCACTATAGATCAAGCGATACAAGGAGATTACACACTCAAATCACCCAAACACTTTCTTGGTGTTTTCCAAGCCTCAATTACACCCAATACATCAATCTATCTTGGATGTAAATCACAAATAAGCTTCGTAGCATGAACAACACGAAGACCTAAAGCCAAGCACCCAGCACCTATGAATGTCTCTCACGAACAGAACACTTACAGCACTCAGAGTAAAAACGGCGCTTCAATGTGTGGCTTTCCTCCCTCTTGGCAACGTGCAGCTTCTCATGAATCCTTCGGCAACTACTTTTTACGTAGGGTTTCAAGCGGCCACTAACCACGTAAAAAAAAGACCTACAAAGAATTCTTTATTCCACCGCCAAAGAATTGCGTGCATGAAGAAACCGAATAATCCAAGATTCGGTCAACAAAAGAGAAAGATTTGACCTTCCCTTTTAATTCTACAAAGCCGAGTGGGACGCTGCTTCTTTGTAACTTCCTTTTCTTCAATTTGGATTCCGCAGCCATCGCAGCAAAACACTTTCCTCCTTTTTTATTTTATTTTATATTTCGAAATTCAGTAATTCAATTCGGGCTTAAACTCGAGACATATTTTAACAAAAGATAGCATGCTAATCATATCCATTTGACTTTTTATCATTAAGTTTCTAGAAGCTCTTCTTTGTCATAGTTATCCATCCTTCTACTTAAAGGATCAACCACCAATGATTAAATTAAGAAATTGTGTTTTTGTCATAACAACAGAAAGTAAAGCTCTTTCTAAACTCGCTGGTTCTGTTACTCAACACTGTTCCAACAACCTTCTATATGCCTATCAGAAAAGAAATAGTTCGTGAATCAGATTTGTAGTCAAGGTACATATAAAGCCTGTTCCCTTCTGACAAGAGTTTAACATGACAATCCCTCATTGTTGAAGCTGCAGATTCGAGAGTCCTAAATTAAGGATAGGATGGATGAATATAGCCACAAAACATGACTTCTGATTCAGTCAGTATAAACAGAAAAGCATTAAACCGACACTTGAGTTTAAACATTTATTAAAACAAAAGACAACATCAGAGAATGGGCCAATCTATCAAACAAATCAACTTTAAAAGGTAAGAGACTAGATTCTAACCAGTTGACAGCCCGCCTGCCATGCGAATTTGCCAATGGGGTTCGAATACAGGAAAAGCTGCTAACCCACCCGCAGTTGACTTCTGTTGTGATCCAACATTGCCCCATCCATAGACAGGGCGGGTACTATACTCCCAACGTGCAGTTTTCACAGTTTCCCCGTAATCTGACCTGTCATTAGAATCTAGGACCTGTGAGAAAGACAGATATTAGGCAAACAGCGAAATTAATAAAGAAGGGTCATAGTCAAGACTAAAGTACTATCTAGCAGATTGAACCCCTCAATTTTCTTTTTTGTTTTTGAACGATAGACCTACATCAGTTAAAGCATAGAAAGATACCAATGAAATAAGTCGAGAACAAATTACTATATAGAACATGGAATATTACAAAACTGCTACAACCGTAGGCTAGCCATTTCCTTTGATCATTCTATAATTCCTCCATCCCTTACAGATAGCTATAACCATCACTAGCTATCAATGGCCAGAATGATGGAAAGCTCATGGGAATTCTGTTTGGGATCTCCAAAAATGTAAAATGTATTCTGCGCCATATGAGGGTATTGTGCCCATGCATGATGGACGATCTAACAAGCAGCTGGAATTAAACCAGGAAACATCAAGACAAAATGGGAAAAGCATTATCCTGCCATCATCTCGTATGAAACCTTGATGCCAAAGTGGGCTGACTTGAAAACCTTCCGCTACCCTTTTATTAAATTCCTGTGCAAAGCAAAATATTAAGAGCCCTACATATTATGAAGACATCCATTTCACTCAACTTGTCATCAGCAATTTTTCTCTAGGATCATCACTCATCAGAGCCGGAAAAGAGGGGAGCTAGACAGAAGACAATATTAGAAAAATAGAGACAATATTAGAAAAATAGAGAAAAAGGGCAAAGATAAGAGATGGTCCACTTGACATTCATCCTTTTTTTTCTTTTCTCATTCTTGTTTCCTTTTTGTATCTACAAGTGGCCTTCTAATCAAATTAATAACAAAAGTGAAATAAATAATTGAAAAGAGAAAAGGTAAAAGAAAGATGAGACGAAAAAATTTACTTCCAGCATCCTCTTTTCTGTTGTAGCTACAAACTAAGCGAGTGTTAAAAGAATTTATTAAACTTTTGCAAACTTGAGAAAATTACTTTAGCAGGAACCTCCTACGAGACTAAAAAGTCATAGTACAATGGCAAAGTCAATATGATAATCTGACCTTCAACTTAATTGGAGGAAAAGAACACCAAATAAGGAAGAAAGTACTGACGTCGTCTTTTAACTTGTCATAAAACCTCAAAGCGAGAATAAATCACAAATGATAGAAGTTCTGCAAATCAATGAACCCCGATGACAAAAAAATTACCTGAGGAGGAACCTCCTTGTTCGGAGGCTTTGCATCTTTTTCAGCCATAAAAGTATTCCCCAATATAAGCTCATGCCTACCTAAGCATTGAAAGCAAGCCATTAGAAAACAGTTTGTATAACACATGACTTGATTGCCTAAAGAGTTAAGAAGATAATCAATTCAACCCAAAAAAAGACAATCCCAAACAGAGAATTAGAATAGACCTGAAATATAACGGAATAAAAATAACAGCAATGGTTCAAAGAAGACAGTGAGATATAATAGATGACAGTGCACACAGACCATGTGTGAGATACAGAAAATCCAAATTTAAAGAAAGACAACTTAAAATTCTAATCTTTGTCTTCCTAGGTGGAAAAGCCAAGCATAGGATTATCCTTGAAGCAACAGCAAAGGTCCAAAGTGTGACTCCTTTCCTCAAGTATTCACGTACTTTGTGTGTTATTAAGAAGCTAACGGTCACTTCAAGCAGAGTGCTGCTCACATGTTATTGCCATGGGTTTTGATTATGTGTTAAGGCGGCAGGAGATCTAGCCAGATTTTCCGCAAAAGACCCCAAATTTACAGGCTAAGAGCACGTCCAACAGGCTCTACCTAGGTGAGTTATGGGTAATCACAACAGGATTTGCTTTGGATAATATCTGTTGACAGAATATGTATTGTAATGGCCAAGGTTGTTTCCTATAGTAAACCATAAATCACACTATTATTTATCCAAAAACCATGATGAGAGCTTAAATAGCTACCCATCTAGCAGCTGAAAAAAGCATAGTTTACTACCTCACCAATTTCCACTCTTTACTGAGTATAAGATGTCTCTGTTTTAAGAGCATCTACTTCAAAGACAGATCTTAACAAAGTCAACCGCAAAATTACTGCTTTTGATGCGTAAGCGTACACTATTTGCACATACTTCATATCAAGTATTACTGTACAAAACGTCAAAGCCTTACTTCCCCAAAAGTTGGCAGATTCCTCAGAGAATTGGCAAATATACTTGTCATCAGCACCAAGAATTTGTGCGCCAACACCAGTATATCGAGGCCCATACTGTGCCACTTCCAAAGTACTCAGCTTCTTTGGAAATGCAGGATTTTCCAGAGTACATGAAGCAGAAGCTCTGTCTACTCTCAGGAATAGACACTTTAAAGTACCATGCTTCAAAAAATTTCCGACTACTTCCGTCAAAATGGTACCTAATTCAAGTGACAGATTCATTAAACAGCATCTCGACAAAGCAATGCTTATGAAATAATAAAATACATTCGAAAATCCTGAAAACCAAGGTCGACTTCAACCCTTTGCGTGGCTCAAGCCTCACTGACCTTGTTAAATATGTCTTGATTTTTCGTGGGACTACACGATGGATTTACAAAAGAATAAAATAAAGAAGAAGGAACCCCTGCAGTTTCAAATTCCTTTGAAAAAGGAAATCTGGGCACACGTATTATAATAAAATAGGTTTCCCTTTTGGCGTGAAGTCCCTCCGTGAAGATTGAAATTGGTGGGGCCCAAGGTCAAACTTTGACCTTGGGCATACTTATATATATAAGTGCAGACGGATCATATAGGTCTTCTTTCTCAGCAGCTGCTGCACGTACAGGTCGAAGTCTCTGTGGAAATAAACCCTACATAGAAGTCGCAGAAGGGAGCCGCGAAAGAGGTTTTCTTTTCGGGGTGTTGCTGCTGCACCCGTACGAGAGAAAAGGAGGAGCCACATGTCTTCAAGCTGAAGCGCGATCAAGAAAATGAGTTCTTTTTCAGTGTTTGTTTTGAGCTTGTGTGATAATTTTGTGCCGTGAGTTGGGTTTGGGGTTAAATTGGGGTTTGAAAAACACCGAGAGAATGTTTGAGTGACTTGAGTGTATAATCTTCTTGTATCACTTGATCTATAGTGAAATTTGTTTCTGCTCTCCCCGTGAACATAAGTCTTTACGACTGAACCACGTAAATCTAGTGTCCGATTTATTTTCTTTTTCTGTCTATATTTTGTTCTATCGCTCGCCCCATCGCAACAAATGGTATCAGAGCCAAGTTTGGCTAAGTTGAAGCGAATCGATAGCGACAGAAGAAGTAAAAGTGAGAATCAACAGATTTGATGGGAAGGATTTTAGTTTCTGGAAGATGCATATTGAAGATTATCTTTACCAGATAAATCTGCACTTGCCTTTATATGGGGAGAAACCAGAGACGATGAAGCAAGCTGATTGGGATTTGCTGGATAGACGAGCTATGGGTGTTTTTCAGCTGACGTTGGCTCGTAACGTCGCGTTTAACATCTTGAAGGAGAAAACCGTTGCTGATTTGATACAAGCCATGTTGGATATGTACGAGAAACCATTTGCAATCAACAAGGTCTGTTTGATGGACGTCTATTTAATTTGAAGATGAAAGAAGGTGCATCAGTTGCAGATCATATCAATGAATTCAATGTGATTATTAGTCAATTGAGTTCAGTTGAGATTAATTTTGAAGATGATGTACATGTTTTAATTCTGCTATCCTCATTGCCTAATAGTTGGAATACTATTGTTATTGTTGTTAGTAATTCCTCTGAGTCAACAAGTTTGACATTTGACGAGGTTCGAGATTTAATTCTGAGCGAGAATATTCGTAGAAGAGAATCTAGCGAATCTGTATCTACTGCTCTAGTAGGTGAAAATAGAGGAAGATCTGTAACACATGTGGGTACTGGTAGTACTAATATGAACAGATGTAGTTAATCTAGGACTGCTAATGTTGTCTGTTGGAGCTATGGTAAGAGGGGGCATCTTAGAAGTGATTGCCTTAAGTTGAAGAATGAGAAGGGTAAGGAATTATAGTTGATTCTGTAGATAATGTTGCAGCTGTAGTAGATAATGCCGATTATGTCTTGTCTGTCACTAATGATTCATCGCTTGATGGATACGTTATAAATTATGGTTGTTCTTTTCATGTCACACCAAATAGAAACTGGTTTATCACTTATCAGTGCACGGGTAGTGGTAAAGTCCAGTTATGGAACAACGCTGAGTGCGATGTTGTGGGTGTTAGTGATGTTAAAATCAGAATGCATGATGGTATCATGAGGACATTAACTGGAGTGAGGCATGTTCCATAATTGAAAAGGAACTTAATTTCCTTGGGTGCCCTAGATTCAGCTAGTTGCAGGTATTCTTCAAAAGGTGAAATTCTGAAGGTTGTTCGAGGTGCCCTGGTGATAATGAAAGGAATCAAGCACGGAGGCCTGTATAAACTTCAAGGTGAAACAATGACAAATTTCGCTACGGAGACGTCGAATGCATTTGTTCGAGAGTCTTTTGATTACTCGAGGAAAACCTGGGTGTTTGTGCCAAGGCACAAGTTTAATGCTGGTGTCAGGATCTCGTAGTCAAGAGCTTTGATTGAGATGGAGACTGGTAAGTCGACCAAGCATGTGCAGACTGACAATAGCATGGAATTCTACTCGGAGCTGGCAAATAAATTCTGCATGAAAGAGGGCATAGTGAAACACCGCACTAGTGCCAATAAATCACAACAATTTGCAGAATTGACGAGTAGAACATTACTAGAGATGGCCCAAAAAATTATCTCTAATGCTGGTATGACTAGGAGATTCTTGGTTAATGTGCTAAGTACAGTAAGCTACCTAGTGAATAGATCCCCATCAACTACTATTGAATGGCAAACTCCTGAAGAAGTGTGGTCAGGTAACTTTGCTGATTATTCTATTATTAGAATGTTTGGTTGCCCGTGTTTTTTTTTTTGAGTAAGTGATGGTAAGCTCGATAGGAGGGCAAAGTGCATATTCCATGGCAATGCACAAGGTGAGCGGGGTGATCAGTTGTGGTGCCCGAATATAAATTCACTTGTTGACAGCAGAGAAGTTACCATTGACAAGTCTCTGATAGTTTTGGCTATGAGTGTTTGTGGCAGTGTTAATACGGATCTGGACGGTGTTCAGCTTGAGGTGGAGTTGCGACCAAAGACTCCTGAGGTAGCGAGTACTAGCATTAGCAAAGTAATCAATATAGATGGTGCTTGTAGCGAGGTGGAGCTTATAGAACAAACGGTTGCTGTAACTGCTAAAATTAACAAGGTAGGTATTCGATCTCCTGATAGATATGGATGCAACAATGGTTTTGCTTTATCTACGGTTAAGGAGGTTGTGTCGGAAAATCCTTGCGGAGCAGTTAAAGGTGCATATGGAGTCGGTATTCTGATGAGGTCCTCGGTTATGGCGAAGTTTAAGCGAGGCTTGAACTTGGATAATATCTGTAGCGGTTGAGCCCATCGGGGCTATGGGAAAGTAGCAGCAAAATTTGAATTTTTTGCGAAGCGATTGCAACTCAGCTCAAACGTCGAGCCAAGGTGGAGATTGTTAAATATGTCTCGAGTTTTCGTGGGACTACACGATGGATTTACAAAAGAATAAAATAAAGAAGAAGGAACCCCTGTAGTTTCAAATTCCTTTGAAAAAGGAAATCTGGGCACACGTATTATAATAAAATAGGTTTCCCTTTTTTGGCGTGAAGTCCCTCCGTGAAGATTGAAATTGGTGGGGCCCAAGGTCAAACTTTGACCTTGGGCATACTTATATATATAAGTGCAAACGGATCAGATAGGTCTTCTTTCTCAGCAGCTTCTGCACGTACAGGTCGAAGTCTCTGTGGAAATAAACCATACATAGAAGTCACTGAAGGGAGCCGCGAAAGAGGTTTTCTTTTCGGGGTGTTGCTGCTGCACCCGTACGAGAGAAAAGGAGGAGCCACATGTCTTCAAGCTGAAGCGCGATCAAGAAAATGAGTTCTTTTTCAGCGTTTGTTTTGAGCTTGTGTGATAATTTTGTGTCGTGAGTTGGGTTTGGGGTTAAATTGGGGTTTGGGAAACACCGAGAGAGTGTTTGGGTGACTTGAGTGTGTAATCTCCTTATATCGCTTGATCTATAGTGATATTCGTTGCTACTCTCCCTGTGGACGTAAGTCTTTACGACTGAACTACGTAAATCTGGTGTCCGATTTATTTTCTTTTTCTGTCTATATTTTGTTCGATTGCTCGCCCCATCGCAACAGACCTTAAGAAGCTCGACTTCACTGGATCTAGCTAAGGCTCAGCTACTCGGAAGCTGGCAAGCTTGAGCGTTGGCGGCCTTGGGCGAGCTTGTTCCTTTTTTTGTGGCTAACCATTGGCTAAGCAAGAAGGAAAAGGAAGAGTTCATGTCCAAGTTCAACCAAGAAAGCATTTTACATGTTATCTAGGAAACTCTGCAAGTTAAGACATAAGATAGTT
This sequence comes from Eucalyptus decipiens, assembly GCA_014182575.1. Lineage (NCBI taxonomy): Eukaryota > Viridiplantae > Streptophyta > Magnoliopsida > Myrtales > Myrtaceae > Eucalyptus > Eucalyptus decipiens. The sequence continues at coordinate 45,778,381 of CM024611.1, read as the reverse complement.
GTTACATGTGAAATCTATGATTTCAACAGCACTATCGCTCGATGAATTAAGAAGTAGACCCACCTCATAAATGTTAAGAATCACGATGCCAATGTAAGGGCCATTCCCGTTAGCTTTCGCAATTGCTTTTAAGGTCGTAGTTGGTAATGTGCCATTCGCATCTGGGGCATTGCTCACCATAATAACCGTAACAAAAAGAACCAGCCAATGAGCAACCGCCATTCGCGTCGTCATATGGACTCCTTGAGTTCTTGGAGGAAGGGAACAGGCGGAGATAATGGATCAAAGCTTTGAGGGTCTTGAATGCCTTGAGAATCCAGCAGCTTGATATGTATAGAACATAGGAGAACTATTCTATGTGGATCAGATGACTGCAATATCTGTGTGTATATACTGCACGTGGAATGAATGCGGTATCTCTGAAGTCAGCAACTACATGAGGGAAATGAAGATCAGGACGTGGGGACACATACCGATAGACTTGACATTTTAGTGATTAGATGATGGACAAAAACCTGTATAATGATGCGATGACTACATAGAACTAAATAGGGGTAACTAATTCTAGGTTCCTCATTTTTTGAAATATGAAACCTACCCTACATAGCCTGGAACCTGGAAGATACCTTATCACAGATTCCACAGTCTATCCATATTTCACTTGTATTGTTAATTGAACGATTAGAGTGAATTATAACATTTAATGACTACTACTTGCTGTTACAATTCACTTACTATAACTTATATTTTAACACAAGAAAAATATGAAACATTAACAAAATAAAAAATTCAATTATAAAATGAAACTCAGATTAGTAGTTTCAATTATACATTCATTATCAAACGATGTGGAATAATGCAAGATTGCACGGAGGCATAGATTAAGAAAAATCCAAAAACTTGTTCCAAATTCTAGATTACAAGTTATAAATTCCAACTTCCAGGTTCCACTAACCTAGAACTTAGAATCTACTCATCAAAACAGATTCAAGGGGATCCACGCATCAAGTCCTTCTCCTCTGTTGCCCTCCGTATCACTGGCTCAATGAGGCGGCCCCCTCACGTGCGGCGTTAGGTAAACGCCCTTAGGTGAGGATACATGTGAGAATTAGGGTTAGAGGAGAGACTTGAGCACTATTTATAGAGTTTCCAGCCAGTCCCCCTCATTACGGGCCGAGCTCAACTCGGCCCACACTAAATGCATATTAGACTAATTAAGAAACCTTCTATCTCACCTTAAACCAACCCTGTTTTACGGTAGCCGTAAAAACAATAAATTACAACATCAATTAATTTAGTCAATATCAGGAAAAACTCTTACATTCTCCCACTTGGACTACATTAATTGAAATCGTACTGTATGTGCGCACATTTGGTCCAGAGATAATTCTTAATAGTCAATCCTATCCCATAAAGTCTTAAACACCGAATCATGGCGGTAACTGCATGTATACACACGTGAGCCTTCCATGGTCACGAATGTTCTCAACCTTATTGATATGGATTCAATATGGTAGTGTGGCAAATGGATAACATCTCTCATAGAGATCATTTGTCGATCACCATTCTCTTACCTTAGGTGTCACAAAAACTTGTGCCACTAGAGAATGCTTTATGGTTCCAATGAACCCACATATGTCTTGTCCTTATGGTTAACATTTCTTTATGTATCACAAGACATATGCACAAGGCTAATAACCGGATGCCCGGATGCCCCTAGCCTTCACTCAAGGTTTATACAATCCCTTGAGACTTTATCAATATGTATTCAACATAATAACAATACATTCAAAAATATTTTATTGAATGCAAAAGTTGATACATATCAAACCGTTACCAAGTATAACGAACCACAGATGTGAACTTTATCAGAGTAAAGCCAAAATAGCTCCCACTAAACAACAAAAGATCCGAAGATACTCCTAGCCCTAATGACATGTCACTCAAATACACATGGGCGTAGGCAGTGGATCCGCAACCACATCATCTGTGAAAATATGTTATATTATAAGTCACCTTTCTGTATCGTTTCTTTATGGTCAAAAAATTTTGATCACCATATATTTAAACCCCTTGAGACCTCTGTAGTAAATAAATAATACTACAAATCTGTTATCTCAATTAAACTGTATGGATCTATCCATAAAGTTAAAACGATCAACTCCTTTCATGAGGTTCAGGAGCCTAATAGCCCAAGTAACAACCTAAAAGAATGTTACTAACACTGCAAGAATTAAACATGTCTGTAAATTAACACATAATCTCTTGTCTTCTTTAAGTACCTTTAAAACCTTCTTGATGTCATGTCCCTGGATTTAACCAATCTCTCGCCTAGAAGTCCCATCGCAAATGCGATATTTAATCTAGTGCAAAATCAAAGCATATATTATACTTTTAAGTGCACTAACACAAGGTACATCATTTAATTAGATTTTCTCAATATCTAAATAAGGACAATGTGATAGATTCAATCCATCACCCTTAACAACAGGAGCAATTCCTGGCTTGCAATAATGTATATCGAATATTTTCAATATACAATCAGCAAATGTCCTCCGAGAAAATCTAATATAATATGGCAAAAGACCTGTCACAACTTGTAAGCGAAATAAAAGAAAAAATAAATTTCCTCCAATACTACAAAGGATATAAGATGTTTCAAAAGGTCACTCTTTGGCGTAACTCCATAAAAATAAATTATTGTTAAAAATCTTTAAAGAAATAATTATTTCAACTCTTCTTATGTACGGTTCGATGCCACATTCACTCTGCTTTAAAGAAATAATTATTTCTATGAAGTTTTTGTCGCCAAACTAATGAATTTATGATCTAAAAGTAAATTTCCTAATGTTTCATAGATTGTATATCGCCTTTTTATGGCATCTAATCACATACTTGAAGAATAAGAAACGACATTTATAAATATGTCATTACATCAACCGTATAGTGGATATTGTATATTAACATTAATAAAGCTCTTGTTTATAAACTTTAAGTAAATTTCCAGGTTCCAACCACCTACTTTAAGAATTTGAAATGACAACTTACCAAACTTGCTTAAGATCATTCCACAAGTAACCTAGAATCACTTAGAATCTACTCATCAAAACTTTAGATTTTTTCTTTGGGCTATTTTTGAAATTTGAAACTTTTGCAACCCTTCATATTGAACCTTTACTATAAATTAAACTCCACCCCTCTTTCAAGAAAAACTAAAGTTTTTTGTACGCCAATTTGGATCTTTAAACAAGTAAATTAGTTCTATGATGTTTCATAGATTGTATACTAGTCACATACTTGATTGAGAATAAGAACGACATTTATAAATATGTCATTACATCAACGATTCTTAAATTTTAAGTTTTACTCTTGAATCATGTTGACCCTAAAATCAACTGCAAAAAATATGTGGGAGAATATGCTTTTTGTTATAAGCTTTTGGCGGTATTTCCCCATCCGAGATTGTCTTAAAGTAGGCCCGTAAATCATCATGCACGTGTTTCGTGCCCGGTGAAGTAGGGCAACAAGCAACATGCAGGCGTTTCATTGGGTTTTCATATAAACTTTACTCCTCACATACACCATCGTATTGCATCACATATCATGCTAATTACATTGCTGTCTGATAGTGCTAAGCTTTTCCTTCATTTGCCTTTTTAATTTCTTGTGAGTTTTGATAGTGTTTCAAATTATCGATCGTTTACCTGCTGTCTGAAGTTTTTTCCTTCATTTATCATTTCTTGCGTGTTTTCGACGTTTCTGGTGAAGTTTTTGTCAGTTTATCGGTGAAGTTGGGCAACACAACGGAGGATTTATCAAAGGAAGAAAGTTACCACCTTTCAATTTGCTAAAATTATGGATTAATCGGCATGATATGAGTTGTGATTGACTTTGAGTATCAATTCATGTGATTTTGATACATATGTTGTACAGATCTTTAAAGTCAGTGAACTATTAATGGATCAGGCCTAACCACATGAAGTTTGCCGAATCCACATATCTAACGATTATCACGAATGGATATATATTGTGGGATAACTTTTAATTTATGGATAATCAAGTCAACTGATGAGATTTTGATGAATAATTCTCTAAATGTTGCAATTTAAATAGTTGAGACTATAGACCATTTGACATGCAGCATTTACAACGGTGTGGTATCGGTGAATGGTGGTTGATAATGCTGCCAAAATGTTCATGACTTGCTTCCTTGAAGCATTTGACCAACTGCCTTTTGGACTTTTGCTCCGGAAATTAGGCAATTCATCCCTAACTGAATGGGCCTAACCCATCATAATATTCTGACCTTTATCTCCCACTATAGGATTGGAACGACCCCTAGCTAGGCCCTCGACTTCCATTCGGCTTGCCTGGTTTTTAAATAAGTTCTAGCAAAATATCTGTAAAAGAAATAAATAAAAAGGAGAAGAAGAGTCCAGGCCCAATAATACTTGGACCTGAAAAGTTTAAACAAACTCACCAACAATGTCAAAATAAGATCTGACTTTCTTTTTTCATGGATTTAGCTTGAATAATGAAATGTTCTTTCTTACTTTCAATAGAAATAAGGAAATGTTGTTAATATTAAGATTTAAATAAAGTTAGACACTATCTTCTCTTTTACTAGACTGACACACAGTTCATGTTGAAGCAGACCTATATGTTACCTTTGGTTCTTGATTTTGAGCCCAATTTCAAACATAATTGAGTAAAGTCAAATCTATGAATATCTGATATATAATTCAAGCAAAGTTAAGTAAGAGGAAAGCATTTCGAATCATCAAACCCTCGTGACTTTGATCTTTTATTGCTATGGGAGGATTTAAAGTAAGGAAAATGATATGGGAAATTTTTGAGGCAGTCGGTCACTGCTGAAGTTTCTTCCCCAACTATGCCAAGGTCCAAGGCCCACCAGGGTTCATGTTGCTACACAAATAGACACAAACGCAATGGATCATTGCATTTTTTATTGACAATAGAATATTATATTAGGCTGCCAATCTTGCCATTAGAGAGTACTGGAGGAAAGCTGCTTTATAAACTCCACCACGACCGTCACCGCATTGTCCGAGGCGAGGTCAACGAAAGTGTCGGCCTCGTTTGACTCGGTAGACCCACCGCCGGCCAAGTCAGAGAGCGCCCTGATGGCAATGAAAGACGTATTCTGCTGGTAACAGATTAGGGCGACCGATGCGCTCTCCATGTCCACAGGGCTCACATTGAACTTGTCGTAGATGAAGCTCCGGTAGGCGCTGTTGTCAAGGTAGATGCTGGCACTGACGCCTCTTTCAACGGTGCTTACACTCGGTGTGTAGTTCAAGCACGCGGTCGCGTTCACACAAGATTCCAATTTCAAGCCCTAAGGAGTGACATACATAAAAAATATGTGTGAATTAGACCCTTCATCATAAATGATTAATTTGGATAGACAAGAAAGGTGGCTAAGATTTCTCTCTATTGAAGTATTGACTCATGAAACTCTACATGATCGTGATAGTTTTCAAATAATGGTTTGAAATATCTAAAGCGGTGTTATTCAAGTGATAAGCAAGAATGATATGTTTGCTAAAGTCATTTAGTTACTCTTCATGTAAATAATGCCTTTCCATGTACTGATCTCATCTGACTTTCTTTTGGTTGAGTAAAACTCTTCCGAAAGCCCTAGAGGTCCCGGCGCACTTTTTCCTGAGATTCGCCATATATTCACTTTATAAATCAGTTCTAGTAAAGTTTTCCCAACATATATAGATACGACAGCAAATCCTAGAAAGCATCGAGCAGTAGTACCTCAAGCTTCTTGGCCACCTCGAAGTAGGTGGAACCGACGGGGACCCAGAACTCGTGCTGTCTTTCCTCTGGAGTTCCAGTGACGAGAAACACTTCCTCCGGTTGATACCATATGTTGTTCAAGAGATTGTCGTGTGAAGCACAACCCGTGACGTTTGTAGTGTAATTCGCAAACCTCAAGTACCCAATCGTTCTCGTGTAGTCTCCGTTTGATTCCAATGCGAGTTCATCTTCTGGACCCTGCCCGTATCTCTGTGCGCACACCATTGTTTTGATATTTATCAGTGTGGATGACCGAATAAAGTACAACCATTGTTTATAAGGAAACGATGAAATATATTATACATGACTAAAGTGACAAAAAGAAAAACAACTATTGTACCATACTGTCGCCATAGAAAACATGCTAAAGAATAGTTTTTTCTGTAAGTCACGACTTTCTTGAAACGATTTGATGCATTCCTATTAATATCTCACTAGTCACTAGTAACATATATTTTGTATGTTTATGTACTTTGGTTGGACTATTATGTGAGGAAAATTATCCAAAAAGTCATAAACATATTGCATTGCGGCTAATGCAGTTATAAACTTTTTAATTTGGTTAATTTTATCCTAAATCTTATTTATGTTTGTCAATGTAATCATTCCAACCAATTTTGTCCGGAAATCACTAACGTGATGATCCAATTAGCACCGACCATCTATGTGACACAACAAGTACAAACGTTGACATCTTTGAAAAAATTTAACAATTTTGAATTGTTTTCTTTTTTCTTTTTTCCTTTTTTTTGTCTTTATTTATTTTTTCTTTTTTTTTTTTTTTTGTTTCTTTTCCTTTTTGCATACAGCCAATCTTGACAATGACCGGCAACAACCTTAGGCAAGGGCTATGCTTCACTTAGATCTGGGCAAGGGATAGTCGCAGACCATCACTTAAACAGGCTATAGGGGAAAAGGAAAAAAATTAAAAAATTAAAGCAAAAAACATACATGTTTATACTAGCCATATCATATAGGACGGTTGGGATCTATATCAATAATTTGCGATTACAATTTGACTAAATGGATCACATTTGAAAATTGTCAAAAGTTTTAATGTTAATTGCATAATCAAAAAAGTTCTTGACTCAACTTATCGCCGCACAATAGCTTTAAGTATTTTTGGATAATTTTCCCTAGTACACGCATGTTATGAAAGCCACCCCAGTGCTCTTATTTTCTGAGAATATAAAAGCGTGCATGGTAGGCTTATGTACGTAATAGGAAAAAAAAAACCAGTCTCTCTCCTAAGTGTGAACATCTCCATAAAAATGTCAATCTAATAAAACCACGTGCAACTTAGGAGGAAAAAACAAAGAATAACGAATCGCATTGACAGTTTCTTTCTCATGTACTTCGAGAACCACTGTAGAGTTTCCCCCATAATTTCAAGGCAAAGAAAAAGAAAAGTCAAGTTACTCCCTTCACATCGAAGAATTGGGTGGATGAATCTAAAAATCGGGTTGATAAGTCGAAAGCCTGCCAATTCCAAAGACCGGTATGTGCCCAATACTGGGGAATAGCGACGTCTCCGATGTGCAAATCGGGGTTAGCATTCCCAGCAATTCCGTAATGAATTACTCCCTCCACATCAAAGAAGCTCAGCAGAAGCTGCGTGGTGATGGCTGCGTTTATCTGCACCAACCAGTTCATACGTACTTTCCCTCAATATCACGACGCACGAGCGCATTAGTCGCAACCAAATTAAGCCGTTGTTGAAATATATTCTGAAAATTTGACAAGACAGGCACAAAATTTTGAAGAAAACAGTAGCGGGACACATACCACACTCAGTCCTGTCATGACCAGTATGACTTTCCTCTCTTCGACTGTCCCGAATCGAAATCTTCTGCCTTGGAGTCCGTCAAGGGATGGAGAAGTGTTAGGGATAAAGTGAAAGATTACTTCCCGAACGTTATTAGGGAAACTAACCATTTTACACTTCATTGTCAATCTACATCTTTTTGCTCCAATCCTACCATGTTACTTCATTTTCAGTGAAATTTTGTGGCCACACATGCCCCAACAAATTTGCGAGCATCGTCTACTTTTTTACCACATGTCATTAAGAGTTATTAATTAATTAATGGTATCTATGACAAAAAAAAAAAAAAAAAAAAAAAACCAGTCATCTGCAAAATGCTTACACAAAATTTGTGAATTCGCAAAAAACATTTTGCTCACGTTGGTTCGCTTAAGAAAATGAATTGATGGAAGATCTATACTTAAATTTAGGAAAATGATTTTCTCTATGAAAAATTGAAAAACATTTTTGAAAATATAATTAGGTATCGACGCTTCGAGTGTGTTTGGTAACATTTCTTGTTTAGAAATAGAAAAAACTATTTCTGTTCTAGGGACAATTATTGAACAAGGGAATTTAGAACAAAATTTCTATTTTTGGAATAGAAAAAGAACAGAAACACATTTGTTAAACTTATTTAGGGTGCGTTTGGTAACGTTTTTGTTTAAAAATTGTTACGGAAACGAAAATAGAAAAAAGTGTTTCTATTACGGGAACAATTTTTGAACAAAAAAACGTGTTTGGTAAACTTGTTCCGGGAATAAAAAAAATAAACGGAAACACGTTTGGTAAATTCGTATAATTTTTATTTTTTTATTTTTTATTTTTATTTTATTTTTTAATATTTTTATTTTATTTTTTCTTTTTTTCTTTTTCTTTTTTCCTTTTTTTTTTTCTTCTTTTGGCCGGTCGCCGACCTCGGCCATGGCCGGCGACCTGCCGATGAGGGCCGGCGGCCTCACCCGGCCACGGCGGGGGCGAGGCTCGGCCTCGCCTTGGGCCGGGCAAGCTCGAGCTCACCCGGATCCGGCGAGGCCGAGCTCGCCCGGCGGCGGCGGCGAGGCTCGGCCTCGCCGGGCCACGGCTGGGGATGCCGACCACAGCGCCCGGCCTCGCCGGGGGTTGGCGAGCCTTGCCGTGGCCGGGGCGAGACCGCCGGCCCTCGTCGACCGGTCGCCGGCCATGGCCGAGGCCGGCGATCGGCGAAAGAAAAAAGAAAGAAAAAAGAAGAAGAAAATAAAAAAAGTGTTTATAAATTTTGTTTCAGAAACAAAAACAACTTTTTGTTGTTTCTTCTTTATGTTCCCTTTTTGTTTTTAAGGAACAAAAAAAAAAAAAAGGAAAGAAACGCACCAAAACGCGTTTCTGTTCCTTTTTTGTTCCCATGAACAAAAAAACAGAAAAAGTGTTCAAAAACATAAAAAAGAAATGCAAACAAACAGGCCCTTAGTAACTGCACAAAATTTCTGTTTCTAGAATAGAAAAAAACATAAACACATTTGTTAAACTTATTTAGTAACTACACAAAATTTCTGATTCTAGAATAAAAAAAGAACAGAAACACATTTGGTAAACTTATATTATTTTTTGGTTTCTTTTAATTTTTTAATATTTTTATTTTATTTTTCCTTTTTTTTTTTTCTTCCTTTTGGCCGGTCTTTGACCTCGGCCATGGCCGACAACCGGCCAACGAGGGTTGGCGGCCTCGCCCAGCCACGGGGAGGCTTGCCAACCCCCGGCCAGGCCGAGCCTCGCCGTGGCTAGGGGAGGCTTGGCCTCGCTGGGGGCCGGTAACTCTCCGGCAAGGTTGCCGGCCCTCAATGGCTGGTCGCTGGCCAAGGAAAAAAGAAGAAGAAAAGAAAAATAATGAAAAAATAAGAGAGAAAATTTGTTTATCAAAAGTGTTCGGGAACAAAAAACAAGTTTTTCTTGTTTCTTATTTATGTTCCAAATTTGTTCCCTGGAATAGAAACAAGTCTCGAGAACAAAAATGCATTTCTATTCTTTTTTTGTTTCCCCGAACAAAAAAAAACAACCAGAAAAAAAGAACACAAACAAACGCACCCTTAAGCCAATTGCCAACTACGGTGCAGCCAACAACCGGCACAAGCAAGGGAAGAGCTCATCCAAGGCTAGCAAGGCTCGAGCTCACTGACCTCTTGCAAGGCTCAAGCCTCACCGGCCTCTAGTGAGCTTGAAGCTCACGATGTACAGAGGCTTGAGCTTGCCAAATCTGGCAAGGTAAAGCCTTTCCCGAATTGGCAAAGCTCGACTAGTTAGAATTCAGCAAGCTCGAGCCTCATCAACCTTGGTTGAGCTTGTCCCTCACCTGCGGCTGACGATCAACCAAGGAAGAAGGGAAAAAAAAAGAAAAAATAAATAAATAAATTCAAATATTTTGGTAGTTTTCCCTTGGAAAATCAAATTAGATTTTTCATACCAAACAACAAAAAATATTTTCCAATTCATTTTCAACTTTCAACTAAACAATTGAAATTATTGTCATTTTCCTAAAAATACTTCTCAAAGAGTATTTTCCAATATCAAGTTTTTCCAGAAACAAATGGAGCCTTATACTAATTTGATATTAGTCAAAGAACTTTATCAAACTCTTGATATGTCTAACATTGCTCCTTCAAAGCTCATGATCATTGACCGATTAAGGGTGAGCATGTTGGACCACCCAAACTAGGAACTATTCGGACCGGACTAGACCGAACCGACCGATTTGGTCCAGTTCCTAGAAGGATAGGTCGGGTTTCCAATTCCATAAAAATGGAACCGGTGATTATCAATCCAGTTCCTGATTCCAAGGGGTAACGGAACCGAATTAGACCAACTCTTTTTAATATATATATATAAATTTCTTAAAAATAGTAACAACTCTAGTATTTTTTTTTTTTTTTAATTTTTCTTCTAAATGATCGATTCCATGGGACCAGACCTTGGTCCTAGGACCTCTGGTCCAATTCCCGGTCCCAAAAATTGGGAACCAGTCCTCTTAGTCCAATTCCTAGTTCGTAGGTGGAATCGGACCGGACCGGGAATTGATTAACCCAATGATTGATCCACATATTCATATTGGTAAACAAAGAGTCCATGTCCAAGTCCGATCAAGAAAGCATTTTCCATGTTTTCTAGAAACTCTATAAGTCAAGGCATAATGCAATTGTTACCTGCGAAATCTATAATTTCAGCAGCGCTGTAGCTCGACGAATTAAGAAGTGGACCCATCTCGAAAAGGTTGGGAATCACGATGCCGATGTAAGGGCCGTTCGCGTTAGCTTTAGCTATCACTTCCAAGGTCGTTGCTGGTAACGCACCATTCACATCCCGCATATTGCTCACCACAATTACCGTAACAAAAAGAACCAGCCAGTGAGCAACCGCCATCTGCTTCTCTATATGGACTTGTTGAGTTCTTGGAGAAAATGGATCAAAGCTTTGAGGGTCTTGAATGCTTGAAAATCCAGCAGCTTTATATATATAGAACGGAAGAGAGCCGTTCTACGTGGATCAGCTAATTGCCGTGTCTCTGAACCCTGCAACTACATGGGGGAAAGAAAGGTCAGGACGTGGGGACCAATATGGATAGACTTGAGATTTGACCGATGAGGTGACGGACAAAAGCATGCGTAATGATCGATGGCCACGTGGAACCGATTGCAAGAAATATGCGGGAGAATATGCTTTTTGTTATAAGCTCTCGGCAGTCTTTTAACGACATCCGTCCGCGATTGTCTGAAAAATAAGCCGGTAAGTTATCATGCACGTGTTTCATTTGGCTTTCACATCGTGCTGCTTGCGTTCCGTCTGATGGTGCCGGGCTTTTCCTTGTCTTGTCTTTTTTATTTCCTGTGAGTTTTGCTAGTGTTTTGACGCGTTTCTGGTGAAGTTTTTGTCGGTTTATCATGCATGAGTTTCATGCTTGGTGAAGTGAGGCGATAGAGCGAAGGATTTATCTATGGAAGAACGGCCGACATGTTTAAATTATGCAGTTGTATAAGAAACTTTAATCGGAGGTTCTAAATTATTGCCATCAGAAAAATGAACCCTTGAAGAGAAGCGATTGTAGGATATGTTTCATGACTTCATTCACCAGCGAACCACGTGAAAGGCGTCCGGCGGGAAATCAGAACCTTATGTTACACATGGTAAGAAAAATGGGATTTGAGAGGCATAGAATATTGTGACGTATACCTTCATTGCTCACTGCAGACCATACATCCGATCTGAGGGCTATACAAAATGGACACTCAAATATATCTAAATATAAATATGGGTGATGTTTATACTTGTAACCCTTTAATTAGAACACTCCCTCCAATTCGAGATGAAGGAAAACACGACTGAGTCATGAAAAAATTAAAGCTCAACTCTGACATTGTTTAGGGTACTTTCAAGGAGAAGAAAATACAATCTAACACATATATAACTAGCCGGTGCAACCGGAGAGAATTGAACAATCCTGGTGGAGAATATGGAAGGGAAACCTAGATAGTCCTTAGTATTGTTGCTTTAGACGAGTCAGACAAAAGAACGACTTCTTTACTCAAGAAATGTCATATAAAGATTCTAAAAGAAAAGGAAAAGTATGCACGGCCAGGAACAGCCCAAGTGGCTAGGATGTCCAAATTTCAATCAAGACCTAGAAATTAAACCTCAAACCAATAGAGGATACAGCATGCTTACCACGTAGAAGAAAAGCTCACAACATACCCAAAGGATAAATAAACATGCAAAGCTGAATCTAGAATTTATTTACTGGTCAAATAAGAGCCAAATCGAGGAGAGAAACGAACCTCGAGGCGAGACGTGAGGACACACACTCGTACCACTTGCCGGCATTTGGGAACAAGCCTTGGGGCTTCTCGAGAACCGCGGTGTACACCTTGATATTGTCCTTCCTCCTTCGTGAGCTGATCTCAGCCATCGAAAACGATACCGATAAACATCCCAAACAAGCAAGAGGGCCCAAGATACCGAATCGACCGATCGTCCCCGCATGAAGAACCGAGAGAGAGAGAGATTGAAGCGTTACTAGAGATGTAGGTCTTGCCAGAGAGAAACTCGTCGAGAGACTTGAGACCCGACTCCGTGTGAAGATTTGTCGAGGGTGAGTAGCATCGGGCAGAGACAGAGAACTGTGAGTGTGAAGTGAACTAAGTGAGAACTGAGACTAGGGTAAACATTAAAATTGTTAGGGCTTTTTCTAGAACCTAATGGTTCCTAAAAAAAGGGAACCAGGAATCGGAACCGGTCTCTTTAGAACCGGGAACCGTGCTCACCCCTACTTAGTACGCATTTTTTTTTTTTTTTGGTAAAATACTTAGTACATATGTTGGTAAAAGCTGAAGTGAACGGAAGATTTGATCACACAACTTTTGTCGCCGTTCAACTTTTAATTTCTCCGCTTTTCGCAAAGCTGGCCGCAATTCTTGTAAAGTGAATTGGATTCCCCACTTACATCTTTTTAACATTTCAAGAACCACTCCATGTCGTTAGCGCTACAAACTATAAGATTAGTCTGCAAAATAACTTTGACATATAGCAAGTGTTTAGATGAACAGGTCATATCTGATTGCTGAAAAGGAGGAATCCACATCGTCCACAAACTGATTTTGTAGATTAATTCTTCGATCTCCGCCATTATCAATGTATGGAAGGAATCCTGTATGCTTAAAAATTAATCGTTAGGAAAGAAACGGTACGGCTGTTAGGCATGGATCGGAGAAATGGGAAAGGAAGGAAGGAAGGCCAGTCTTGATTTTCTTTGGAATGTGGATTAATCCCAAGGGAACTCCGATGTCGATCACAAATCCCCCCTATGAAAGAAGAGATTCCTGCATGGCGAGGGTGACCACGGATCAGGACAGGAAGCCTACCCGCCGTGTTTTCCCCTTTATTTTTCTTTTAGACCAATAACCTGGTAACAAATGCTGTGAATCAAAGCAACTAAGGTGGACGTCAACTAAAAGAAGGAAAGGCCTCTGATGTCCTTTCACTCCCTTCAAGCTTTGTAAGGAAAGGACTCTAATGGCATCCTTTCACTCCCTCCAACTTTGTCCCGAACATTATGAATCGATAATGTCTCCACCATGTGAATGGCAGATGGCGTATTCTGCAATAAAAGCTTGAGTTGGGACCATGAGAGGCCTGTAACTGCGAGCTTAGTCCCTCTGGAAAGAGATTCCTAACCACCAATTTCCCCTTTATTTTTCTTTTAGACCAATAACCTAGTAACAAATAGTGTGAACCAAAGCAACTAGGGTGGACGTCAACTAAAAGGGGGAAAGGCCTCTGATGTCCTTTCACTCCCTTCAAGCTTTGTCCCAAACATTATCAATCGATAATGTCTCCCCACTAGGTGAATAGCATATGGCGTATTCTGCAATAAAAGCTTGAGTCGGGACCATGAGAGGGCTTTAACTGCGAGCTTGGTCCCACTGGAAAGAGATTCCTAACCACCAGTTTCCGCCGTGCGAAAGATGCCAATCCCCATTATTTTTGTACTATGCAGACCCACCTAAACCAGCCACGGCGCCACTCAAATTTGATCCAGTCTGTGGCCCCGTCTGTTCGGAAGGATCGGTTTTCCACAGGATTGATTAATCACCATCGGTGCTTCATGAGAAAAATCGTGCAGGAATGTCCTTGTGTCGCGATGTAGCTATGTTATGACCCATGCGTCAGGTAAAAGACACGGGAAAGAAGTTTTGGAGCTTCCATATGAGAGGAGGTTCCTGAACCAGTTAGTGATGCCACATTCATCTTCTAGCACAAAGTAAGAAGTTAAACACCATTGCTACACAGTAGAGGATAATCAGTCCAAAGTATGGAGCTCACCTTCCCTCGATTCCCTCACATCTCCATTCCCGTATGTGCAGTTTTAGATCACCAAAACAAGTATCATTACAAGCTGGAGCAAGGCCAGCCTCTGCAGTCGGAGCACGCAACGTTGTACCAGGATCCTTGATTGTTGCCTCCACTACAACCTGCAAAGAATCAACAAATTCTGCTCTCTCCACTTTACTGATCAAAATCACATACTTTGTTCTTGCTGAGAAGGACTAAATCCTATTTACAACATACGCACATACTGTTAAACAGCATTGTGCTGCTGGAGAATACAAACAAATTTCTGCATGAGGTATACAACCTCACGTTGGATGAAAGCTAGAACATATAAAGGTAGCAATAGCAGCAATCCACACACCTTCTGCCCTCTTAAGTGGCCTAGTCACAGTTGTGGCGAGGGACTCTCCATTACCATTATGTTAAAGTTATAACAGGAAACTATGCGTCTCATTTTCTGACTCCATATACCAGGCACCCCATAAAGCAACTTCCCAATGACCACCATTCCAAGGCGCAAATTCATAGATAATACCATCATAGTGAACTCCAACCTGCACCAGGAGATAGAAGGATGATACATCAGGAGAACAAATCTCTCATTTGAAGTTGACTCCCAAACAACACCCATATCTAAAAACATATCATTGCAATAGGCGAATGAAAGAAGCTCCAAATCAAAACAATTAGGCAGGCCCAAACGACAATGGCACGATGTCATCACTTCAGTGCCAGGATAAGCAGCAGCATCTAGTCAAAGCCTCAGATGGAAGGCCCCCCTTTTTTAGAAGCTTAGAATATTAGTGAACGCAAATCCATTTTGTCAATTAGCTCAGTGAGGAAGAGAGTGTTATCACCAAGAGAGTTTATACAGCACTATTTATGTTCATACAACTGGCTAGCAGATATTTTTTTCTGCGTCTTTTTTTCTCCTTGCAGCTATAAATTTCGTAAGAGGATGCTGCCAAAGCAGTTCCATGATTAGGAAAATGAAGCCTAAGCCTAACTTACGCACATGGTCCATCTATGCAATGGAAACAGGAACAGTTCTCAACTAAATGAGCTGACCTCCCCTCTCTTTTTGGAGGAGATAAATCCTGATAGAGAACATGGAAGGAAAACCTGGATCAGAAAAATATCTTAAGGTCTCCGAGTTGACAAAGCTGGCCGCAGTTCTCAGAAGTGGTCAGGGATGGAAAGGGAATTGCATGCCGGGATTATGTCCGTCTAATATTCCAAGAACCAACTCGATATAGGCTTGAGTAGATGTTAGGGCTACAAACTATAAGACTAGTGAAATGCAGTGAGGGTATACATGAACAGGTCATTTGATTGCTCAAATGGAGGAATCCAGATCGTTCATAGATTAATCAACGGCAATTTGTATGCTCGAAAAATATTATGAGGAATGAAACGGTAAGGTTATTATGCGAAGGCTGGAGAGAAAATAAAGTAGGAAAGGAAGCTCTCGCTCTTTATTCTCTCACTGCATGCGAGGGTTAACTGAACTTAGAGAAACTCCACACCATTGAGAGACGAGAATAGAACCTTGGAAGGATGGGGCTTCCTACACAGTGAGAGCTAGGAAAAGCAACGCACTTTTAGAGTTTCCTTTTTTAGCGAAAAATTGAATGATTTTCTTGAAGGTGATTGCTTGAATCACTTACTAAAATAAATAAACAAAAATTTTCATTATCTACAAAAATTTTAAATACAAACTATCGTTGATAATAAAAATATTTTTCATACTTAATTATTCCAAACATTATAAATGATTATTTTTAAAAAAATTTTTTAAATCATTTATTTTTCCGAAATAAAAAGAGTCCAAAAATCACCGCACTGAATCATAACCTTCCCTAAAGGAAGGACAACTCCGATTTCCTTTGGCTGCCTTCCACGATGGATTCACCGCTAATCGAATCATGTCTCCAGCAGATTGAATAGGACATGGCGTACCCAGCAATAAAAGCTTGAATCGGGACCGGAGGTCTTAAGCCGCGAGCGTGGTCATCTGGGCACATATTAAGCAACGAATTCCACGTGCGAATTCCCCCATCACAGTTGCACCACTGTGGAACTGCCGAAACCAGCGCCGGCACCACTCAAATCTAATCCATCTTGAGGCCCCACCCTTTCCACGGCATCAATTAATCTTCGCCGACGATTCTCAACAATCTCCAACGGTGTCGAGTAAAAGACAGTGGGCCAGGTAAAAGACCCGAGAAAGAAGTTGTCTTTATGTGTATTATTTCAGATGGTGCTGCATAACAACAATGACAGGAAAGTCTAGAGAAGTATTGTTTATAGATTGTCTTTAATCTCAACCTGTCCTTCCAAATTGTAGAAAATGCTCTCCTTAAAAGCGAAAAGTTTGTGACAGCTCTTCCTGCGAACCTCAATGGCATTCATTGATCAGTTTGCTCCACAGAGTGAAGAGGAAGCCATCAACTATAGACCAGGGGGTTTGAGGAATGGAGCCAAACCGAAAAACCCATCGACATCAATGGGGACGCGTAAAGCACGACTCAGAAGCTCCGGCGTGGAGGTCTTGCCTTTCCAAGTGTTGAACCATGGCCCTCCTCCAATTTCCACCGCCGCCATATTGCTCGTCACGTCCAAGATCAACTGCAGATCATATCTTCCAACTTAGAAAAAAGATAACAAACCATATGGTACCAGAACAAGAGCTGGAATACCTGAAGTTGACATTAATAAATTTTAAGCAATGGAATATAGGAATTATTAGTATGACCATCCAAACCATTGATTTTAATTGAAATGGTCCCAGATTTCATTTCCCCATATTTTGGCATAACTTACTTTTCTGCCGGACATTGAACTCAGACAAATGTCATTTCTGGGGGTTTTTGTTGCTCTTCGCCTTACTGAGTTGGTAAAAAGCACACCCAAAACAAGGACCCTACCAACAGTTATCGCCAAGAGTTCATACATTAACATCTCTTATTTTCCCATAGCTAGGCCATCAGATAGGAAGAAGACAGCCCTAGCACTGTTAACTCTTAGGATAATGAAATTGCAAGACATATTACTTGGATAAAGTACTTAACTATTATACAACAGGATTTATCTTTGATCCTTTCCGTACTGCAATGCCAAAAAATCTCTTATGACACTTCCATTATATATTTCAGCTAAACAAAAAATTTTGCACATAACTGCCCATAAGTATTGGTGTTGGAGGCTTTCATATAAGAGGAGGTTCTAGAATCAGCTGATGATGCAAAATTCATTTTATAGCACAAAGTAAAAAGTTAACTCCATTGCTACTTCAGTTTAGGATGATCAGCCCAAAATATGAAACATACCTTCCCCTTACTTCCATCGTATCTCCGTTCCCATATCTGCAGCTTTAGATCACCAAAACAAGTATCATTGCAAGCTGGAGCAAGGCCAGCCTCTACAGTCGGAGCACGCAATGTCGTGCCATGATCCTTTGTTGTTGCCTCCACTACAACCTGCAAAGAATCAACAAATTCTGCTCACTTTACTTTACTTATCAAAATCAGATACTTTGTTTTTGCCAAGAAGGTCCAAAGCCAATTTACAACATATGCACATACTGTTAAACAGGCTTGTGCGGCCAGACAATACAAAGCAATTTCTGCAAAAAGTTTAGGACTTTACACGATGAAAATTATAGCAGCCTTCAACACATCATTGGCCCTCTTAAATGGCTTAGTCATGGCTGTGGCGAGAGACTCTACTTTACAATTGCATAAGCTATAACAGAAAACTATATTTACCTTGTGAGTCTCATTATCTGCTTCCATGTACCAGGAGCCCCATCGAGCAACTTCCCAGCTGACAACACCATTCCAAGGCACAAATTCATAGAAAATCCCATCATAGTGAACTCCAATCTGCAACCGGATAAAGAAGATGATACATCATGAGTAGAGATCTCTCATTTTGAAGTTAACTCCCTAACAGAACCCATATCCAAAAACTTATTGTGGGACAACACTTAAAGGAGAAAATGGGCATTGATAAAACCAAATTTTGCCATCACCATCCCAACTCTCCTATGTGTAGATCCAAGAAAGCTATAGTGAAAATAGAATCTAAGGGATTGAAACATGCCATTACCATGGGTTTATTGCTAACAGCATCCCCTGATCTTTTACCAACTAAAAGGCCATTAGAGTAACACATTTATCAGGTCCATTTTCCCAAGACTGCCGTTCTTTGTTATTTTCATTATAGTCAAAGATTCCTCCTCTTTCTTTTTTCTTTTTTTTTTTTTTTTTTTTTTTCTGATTAACCATACAGACATTTAAACAGATCCCAGATTTTAGTAGAAAAGTACCAGCGCAGCATTTTCAAATGTCTCGGTTAGTCCAGGTAGCTGTCTCAAACCACCAGCAGCCGTCAGAGCAACTTCTCCTTTTGCACCTTCAAAGACGTTACATTGAACCTGTATTAAGAGGCCAATAAAAGAAGCTCCAATTAAAACAATTACGAAGACCACATGATGACATCACTTCAGTGCTAGGATAAGAAGCAGCATCTAGTCAAAGCCTAAGATGGAAGGCCCCTACATAGAAGCTTACACTTTTAGTTAAATTCAAATCAATACTGCCAATTAGCTAAATGAGGAGGTTAGTTTTATCACCAAGAGAGTTTCTACAGCACTATTTATTGACATACAACTGCCAGCAGATATTCTTTCTGCATCTTGTTTTTCCTTGCAGCTGTGAACTTCATAAGAAAAGAGGGAGGCTCCCAAAGCCAGTTCACTAATTAGGAAAATACAGCCTAAGCCTAACTTACCCATATAGTCCATCTGTGCAACTGAGACAGGAAAATAATCAACTAAATGAGCTGACCTCTCCTCTCTTTTTAGCTCCAGTCAAAAGGAGGATGTGCAACACTTACCCAAAACCACTTCCTTGGGAAGGCCCCACCCCAATTCTTTTCTGAATAAGAGGGCGCATCTTGGAACTCAAATCTTTCTCCTTCCCATTCTATCCAACCTAGAAATACAAAAGGAAAGGTTCGAAGGAAAATTTAAGTGAAACGCTTGAAAATACTGAACACATTCCAAACACATACTAAAATAATAGCAAAACCTTTTTTTTTTTTTTTTTTTTTTTTTGTTATCGGAAATAGCCAAATCAGATTAAGTGCTATGACATGCTTATGAGCCAGGGGTGGTCAAGGAGAAAGTAACATATTATAAATGAATCTACCATTCCAATGCTACTACATGCAAAATTAAAATAATATATGCAGAAAAGAGAACTATTCAATTGCTATAGTTAGTTACAGTTTATAGTGCAACATAATGAAGAACGTCCCAAGGATAAAGAATCACATTATGCACAGTCAAAAGACTGTTCAACCCTTCATATATCCCTCTAATAACCAAGGGAGGGTTCAGGATTTTATGACAAAGAACTGCTTCAACACCATGAACAAGTTAAAAAATTGAAATAAACATATAATGAGGATAGCATGATAATCACATCCATTTGACCTTTTTATCATTAAGTTTCTAGAAGCTCTTCTTTGTCATAGTTATCAATCCTTCTACTTAAAGGATCAACCACCAATGATTAAATTAAGAAATTGTGTTTTGTCAGAACAACAGAAAGTAAAGCTCTTTCTAAACTTGCTGGTTCTGTTACTCAACACTGTTCCTACAACTTTCCATATGCCTATCAGAAAAGAAATAGTTCGTGAATCAGATTTGTAGTCAAGGTACATATAAAGCCTGTTCCCTTCTGACAAGAGTTTAACATGACAATCCCTCATTGTTGAAGCTACAGATTCGAGAGTCCTAAATTAAGGATAGGATGGATGAATATAGCCACAAAACATGACTTCTGATTCAGTCAGTATAAACAGAAAAGCATTCAACCGACACTTGAGTTTAAACATTTATTAAAACAAAAGACAACATCAGAGAATGGGCCAATCTATCAAACAAATCAACTTTAAAAGGTAAGAGACTAGATTCTAACCAGTTGACAGCCCGCCTGCCATGCAAATTTGCCAATGGGGTTCAAATACAGGAAAAGCTGCTAACCAACCCGCAGTTGACTTCTGTTGTGATCCAACATTGCCCCATCCATAGACAGGGCGGGTACTATACTCCCAACGTGCAGTTTTCACAGTTTCCACGTAATCTGACCTGTCATTAGAATCTAGGTCCTGTGAGAAAGACAGATATTAGGCAAACAGCGAAATTAATAAAGAAGGGTCATAGTCAAGACTAAAGTACTATCTAGCAGATTGAACCCCTCAATTTTCTTTTTGTTTTTGAACGATAGACCTACATCAGTTAAAGCATAGAAAGATACCAATGAAATAAGTCGAGAACAAATTGCTATATAGAACATGGAATATTACAAAACTGCTACAACCATAGGCTAGCCATTTCCTTTTATCATTCTATAATTCCTCCATCCCTTACAGATAGCTATAACCATCACTAGCTATCAATGGCCAGAATGATGGAAAGCTCATGGGAATTCTGTTTGGGGTCTCCAAAAATGTAAAATGTATTCTGTGCCATATGAGGGTATTGCGCCCATGCATGATGGACGATCTAACAAGCAGCTGGAATTAAACCAGGAAACATCAAGACAAAATGGGAAAAGCATGATAACAACCTGCCATCATCTCGTATGAAACCTTGATGCCAAAGTGGGCTGACTTGAAAACCTTCCGCTACCCTTTTATTAAATTCCTGTGCAAAGCAAAAATATTAAGAGCCCTACATATTATGAAGACATCCATTTCACTCAACTTGTCATCAGCAATTTTTCTCTAGGATCATCACTCATCAGAGCCAGAAAAGAGGGGAGCTAGACAGAAGACAATATTAGAAAAATAGAGAAAAAGGGCAAAGATAAGAGATGGTCTGCTTGACATTCATCCTTTTTTCTTCTTTTCTCATTCTTGTTTCCTTTTTGTATCTACAAGTGGCCTTCTAATCAAATTAATAACAAAAGTGAAATAAATAATTGAAAAGAGAAAAGGTAAAAGAAAGATGAGACGAAAAAATTTACTTCCAGCATCCTCTTTTCTGTTGTAGCTACAAATTAAGCGTGTTAAAAGAATTTATTAAACTTTTGCAAACTTGAGAAAATTACTCTAGCAGGAACCTCCTACGAGACTAAAAAGTCATAGTACAATGGCAAAGTCAATATGATAATCTGACCTTCAACTAAATTGGAGGAAAAGAACACCAAATAAGGAAGAAAGTACTGACATCGTCTTTTAACTTGTCATAAAACCTCAAAGCGAGAATAAATCACAAATGATAGAAGTTCTGCAAATCAATGAACCCCAATAACAAAAAAATTACCTGAGGAGGAACCTCCTTGTTTGGAGGCTTTGCATCTTTTTCAGCCATAAAAGTATTCCCCAATATAAGCTCATGCCTACCTGAGCATTGAAAGCAAGCCATTAGAAAACAGTTTGTATGACACATGACTTGATTGCCTGAAGAGTTAAGAAGATAATCAATTCAACCCAAAAAAATAGGACAATCCCAAACAGAGAATTAGAATAGACCTGAAATATAACGAAATAAAAATAACATCAATGGTTCAAAGAAGACAGTGAGATATAATAGATGACAGTGCACACAGACCATGTGTGAGACACAGAAAATCCAAATTTAAAGAAAGACAACTTAAAATTCTAATCTTTGTCTTCCTAGGTGGAAAAGCCAAGCGTGGGATTATCCTTGAAGCAACAGCAAAGGTCCAAAGTGTGATTCCTTTCCTCAAGTATTCACGTACTTTGTGTGTTATTAAGAAGCTAACGCCCAGTTCAAGCAGAGTGCTGCTCACATGTTATTGCGCATGGGTTTTGATTATGTGTTAAGGCGGCAGGAGATCTAGCCAGATTTTCTGCAAAAGACCCCAAATTTACAGGCTAAGAGCACGTCCAACGGGCTCTACCTAGGTGAGTTATGGGTAATCACAACAGGATTTGCTTTGGATAATATCTGATTGACAGAAATATGTATTGTAATGGCCAAGGTTGTTTCCTATAGTAAACCATAAATCACACTACTATTTATCCAAAAACCATGATGAGAGCTTAAATAGCTCCCCATCTAGTAGTTGAAAAAAGCACAGTTTACTACCTCACCAATTTCCACTCTTTACTGAGTATAAGATGTCTCTGTTTTAAGAGCATCTACTTCAAAGACAGATCTTAACAAAGTCAACTGCAAAATTACTGCTTTTGATGGGTAAGCGTACACTATTTGCACATACTTCATATCAAGTATTACTGTACAACATGTCAAAGCCTTACTTCCCCAAAAGTTGGCAGATTCCTCAGAGAATTGGCAAATATACTTGTCATCAGCACCAAGAATTTGTGCACCAACACCAGTATATCGAGGCCCATACTGTGCCACTTCCAAAGCACTCAGCTTCTTGGGAAATGCAGGATTTTCCACAGAGTACATGAAGCAGAAGCTCTGTCTACTCTCAGGAATAGACACTTTAAAGTACCATCCTTCAAAAAATTTCCGACTGCTTCTGTCAAAATGGTACCTAATTCAACAAGTGACAGATTCATCAAACAGCATCTCGACAAAGCAATGCTTATGAAGTAATAAATTACATTCGCACAAAATCCTGAAAACCAATATACCAGAGCTCTACGACAGAAAGAGATGCTCTCCGATTTTTAAACGACTGAGATCGAGAAAGCAAAAGCATACTACGATACCTACGACATCGAGATGCTACTTCAATCAAACGCAGCATCTAAAGCAGAAAAAACGTCAGCCAGATTTTACCGAATCTCCTTGAGCGCAATCAAGTACCCTACACTCCCAACTACAACTTCAATCCCGAAATGCAACCACAAAAGACACTGACGCCACACGATTTACCCGCTGTGAGGAGTTCGCGACTCCCGATTCGGCGGCGTGGGCACGTAAACGGGACTCGCGGAGGGAGACGAAGGCGCGGACGAAGCCGCCTTCTTGTCACCGCCTTCCGCCTCCCTCCGATCGATCGTTGACGAACCGTAAGCATCGCCGGCGGAAGCAGACGCGAGGGCGACGCCTCGGGAGCCCCTCCGCGGTCCGACCTTGAGCGAGCCCCGTCCCGGCGACCGGCATCTGCTCCGGCCGAAGCTAGGGCTGGTCAACGCCCGCGGGCCGCGCTTCGGCGCGAAACGGTGGACCTCGCAGAGCGCGACCGAGCTCGCTTCCATCGGAGGCCGGTCGAGGAGTGCGATCGGCCGGAGAGAAGACGCGGCGGCGGCGGCGGCGCCGGAGAATGCGCGGTCGTTGCCGAGCTTCCGGTGCCGTGTGCGGGCGGCGTTTCCAGCTGCGGAGCAACAAGTGGACGGGGAAGGGGCGTCGTGGCGGTAAAATTGAGGAGGAAGAAGACGACTGAAATTTCGGTTTCGTATCTTGCGCGCCCGATCCCTTGTCCACCGTTGGATCATGCGGGTCCCCCATGTGAAAAGCCTACTCATCCAACGGTGTATGCAAATTAGGCACATAAATACCGATATCATGCGCAAAAGATCCTAAATTGATACCTCAAATTATTACTCAAAAGGTAAAAAAAAAAAGCTAAATTAACCACCGACCAATGTGGCGGAGATGGTAGGGCCTTGGACCTCCCCGGTGGAGGCCGAGGTTCGAATCCTGCGACGAGGAGCGATGCTTAGCCAAAAAAAGCTAAAATAAATAAATAAATAAATAAATAAGCTAAATTAAACATACATGCGTGTGTCTAAATGTACATAACCTTGCCGTGTTGATATAAATTACAATACTTAAGTTTGATTAAATGCGTGACGTGCTTAAATTGCTAGAAAGGTCAAATGTTTATTATTTTTATAAACAAGGTGGCTGAAAGGTTTTAATCTTTTAATGGGATGAACATGCTTCTAGCCAAAAAAAAAAAAAAAAAAAAAAAAAAATCGGAACTCTCGTATTTATGTGCAATGTCTTGTGGTGATCCTCTTGGAAGTAGGAAGAGGGATTTAAGGATAATGTCGAGTTGAGCACCAATGGTCCTCAATCAGGGCGGGTTCTTCCAAATCCTTACACGTTAGAAAATTCATTTTAATTGATTAATTTTTGAAAATTCTATTATGTGAATGAGTGATAACTAGTTCATTGGAGTAGGAATTAAGTGAGACACAAGAGCATATTTCACTTTCCATATAACTAGATATCTCAAAACAAGAATTTAATTGGACTAGTCATTCATCTAATGCTCTTGCAATTTCTAAACTTAATCGTTTCTCAACTATGTGTCTAATACATTTTTTTATCCAATGATGGGTCCTAAAGTTATCGTCCACTAGGTGTCATGCAATGCTTTTATGCTTATTATGATAGGTCCTAACCATCCAACTAGTTTAAACAAAATAATAGAAATATAATCAAGAAAATGACATAAAGAAATAGAAACAAGAGCACTAAAAGATAACGAGAAGCTAGTAAGAAATAAAGTGTGGAATGTGGCCCGACACAATGCTGCGCAAATAATGTCACATGGCCTCATTGTTAAACTACGGAACAACAACCTTTGTAGCTAAAATTTAGAGAGGAAACATTCGTATTATTGATCTAAAAGCAATCATGGAGCAGCATTTCGAAACCAGACGACCACAACAATCATAATAACAAGCTCAATTCCTCGATGGATGCTAAATCATGGCCGGGTTCCACGTGTTGTAGTAGCTAAAATTTACGGACTCTGCTTTGCTAATAGGTGACGAAAACAGAGTTTGAAGAGTTTAACTTCAAGAGGAAGAATCCTTATCACCATCGGTTATCAAACTGACAGGAGAAGGAACAAGAATTCGTCGTCATCGTGTATCAACACTAGAGATGAAGTTTCAACCAAAATTTTAACTACTTCCGACGCTCAAGAGCTTTTCTATCGGATCAGTGTGTGGGTGATGAATCACCTTGCTCTGTATGAATGGCGATTTTAAGTTATGACTCTCTTTGTTGAGAGAGCTATGGAGAAGAAAAATCAATGAACAAATCGTTGGAAGTTCCAACAAAGGCAGAGGATCAATGCCATTGACTGAATCGGAAAATGAAAATCAGAAAATTGAGAGAGCACTTAGCTCTTTCTCGTAGCAATTGGAAGATTTGGAGTTTTCGAGTGAGGAATTTGAGTCCACTCAAACTTCGGTAGCTATTGGTTCCTTCCACGGTGAAACGCTCTGCTCGATTCACGGCAGATCAAAATCAAATCGATAGCTTTCAAAAGCACAAAAAGTAATGGCATCTTATTTCAGTCAATTGTCAAAGCGAGCTCATTATATATTTAACGGAAAATTATGTGGGTTCACGGGATTGAAGTTAGAGTAGGCTGTTGTTCAATTCTTCCTTTAAGTGAAATGTTGTGGTAAAGAAAGCTGGTCCAACCTCTAGCCTGAGCATTGCACTCCAATCTTTATGTCAAAACTCTGAAAGTAGTGATTATGAGG
Organism: Eucalyptus decipiens; assembly: GCA_014182575.1. NCBI lineage: Eukaryota > Viridiplantae > Streptophyta > Magnoliopsida > Myrtales > Myrtaceae > Eucalyptus > Eucalyptus decipiens. The sequence continues at coordinate 45,752,430 of CM024611.1, read as the reverse complement.
ATTGTTAGGGTGAGCATGGAATCCAAGGTAGAACTTGGAACTAAGAACCGAACTAATGAAAACTTATAGATTCTAGATTCCAAAATATACAGGATAGGTTCCAAATTCCAAAAAATGATGAACTTATTTTAAAATGTAGGTTCTAAGTTCTTAATTGAGGAACTTGAAACATGTAACATGTAACCTAGAACCTAGAACAAGAATTTAATGTTTTTTTAGTTCATGTCTTCATGCAATTTTGTAATATTTCATAATGTTCGATGATGAATGTATAACTAGGAAACACTACTTTGAGTCTCCATTTTATGACTAAGACTTTTACTTTGTTAATATTCATATATTCCATGTGTCTTTATAACCAATGAATTATAGCAATAAATGGTGGTCATTAAATATTTTAATTCATTACAATCATTTAATTAATAATATATGTGAAATCTAGGTAAACCTTGAAACTTGTGATATGATAAGTTCCAGATTCTGGGGTATACAAGATGAGTTCCAAGTTCCAAAAAATGAGGAACCTATTTTAATGAACAAGTCTCAAGTTCCAAGTGAAATATGTATGGAATTTGGAACCATTCATCCTATTGGATACCGTTCATCTTATGACTGAATAATCTATTTTTTTCTCATAATTTCTTGAAACAAACTAGCAAAATGTTACAACCATATAACATTATAAGTATATTTAGACCACATTGCTCGCAAAAATGGAGGATGAGCTAACGTCTTTTTATTGGGTCTATTGAGCTCCCAGCTCTACATAAAAATATATGATGACGTCATAATAATATTGTCACGCCTGGAAGAAACTATCTGCTATAAAAACCTCAAGCCTCCCAACAGTGGCACGAGTCAAGTTTGAATGACTAGCAAGAATTGATCACAAAATTCTCTCTCGCTAAATGAAAATAACATAGTGTCCTAGGTAGTTCCAAATCGATAGACTTCATTTTCCTAAACTGGGCTGGCCTGAGTAAGAGTGAATAAGCTAAGGCCAATGAGACGAACATTTCTTACAAATTCCCCAAAAATATTGTATGGTCTATGAATTTTACTGACCAAATCCATTTCCATCGTCAATCACCTTCGACCTTTGCATACCTCTTTATTTTAGAAAACAAAACAAAGAAGATTGAGAGACAACAATCTCCCCAAATCATCTTATTTAACATTAAGAGCATATAATCAATTTATTATGATTTAATCATGAGGGCTAATTGGCCCGAGCTCCGCAGAAGGAGTTGATGAGGCTCTCGCCCTTCATGCAGCCATTGACAGGGTCATAGTAGCAAAGGAAATTTATATAAATGAAGGGCTTGTATTGCTGAGGGTGTGCTTCATCAACAAATTCCTCCGGCGTCTCGATCATCCCTGTGACATCTGAGAATGCCGCAAGAGACTATTTCACTTGATTGTTTCCGGTAACCATCACTCGGTGGTCACAAGCCTTGATTCTTTCATTGCTCCATGCCTAATCAAGAATGAACCCCACAAAATTACAAATGATTTCAATGAACTAGCGCATAAGAAGAATTTTCAAGCAAATAAGGATGCGTTTGGTAACGTTTCTGTTTAAAAATTATTCCAGGAAACAGAAATAGAAAAGTGTTTTTTCATTAGGAACAATTTTTGAACAAAAAAACGCGTTTGGTAAACTTTTCTGGGAATAAAAAATAAACGGAAACACGTTTGGAAAATTTGTATAATTTTTTTATTTCTTTTATTTTTTAATATTTTTATTTTATTTTTCTATTTTTCTTTTTCCTTTTTTTCTTTTTTTCTTCTTTTGGCTGGTCGCCGGCCTCGGCCATGGCCGGCGACCGGCCGGCGAGGGCCGGCGGCCTCGCCGGTCGCCGGGCGAGCTCGGCCTCGCCGGATCTGGGCGAGATCGAGCTCGCCCAACCTGGCGCGAGGTCGGCCGCGCCTTGGCTGGGTGAGCTCGGCCTCGCCGGCCGCTAGGCGAGCTCGGCCTCGCCGGGGGACGGCGAGGCTCGCCATGGCTGGCGACCGGCCGACGAAGGAACAGAAACGCACCCAAACGCATTTCTGTTCCTTTTTTGTTCCCAAGAAAAAAAACAAAAAAAGTGTTCAAAAACAGAAAAAAGAAATGCAAACAAACAGGCCCTAAGTGACTCACCACATGCGTCACCGGCAATGACCATGAAAGTTGAAGCCGAGGGCTAAGAAATGAACCACTCGCCATCTTTGGTCCTCACATCCAGGCTATTAATGTTGTTCTAGTGCAAGTGTTGGAAGTTTATTTGTAAAACAAACTTGTTTCCTTATCCCACATAGAATAAGTGAGAGGAAGTGGGTCAATTAATAACTGTGGAGTTTCTTTAGCATATCTAAAGAAATGATCGGGTGTGGGCTAGACCTCATCATACTCGTGTGCAGGTGCCTGAATGATTGTGTGATTATTATGTGCACTTAACACACTTGCGGTTAAATTAGCACTACCTCATTCGTCATTACTTTTTTTTACGGTTATCTTATTAAATTTAATCAATTCAAATGTTTTTATTTTTGTTTATTGAGAATTTTCGGAAATTATTAAAAAAGTCGAAATTTTATTTAGTAAAAATAATAGTTATTTTTTTAATTATTCCGAATTTTTGTTTATGTCTCTTCAAGACAACCTTTGAAAAAGATACTTATTCAGTTTGCAACCTTTCGAGAAAAGTTGCATTTGTTCATTTTTTCAATTTCTTCCGAATGGATGCCTTTGTTCATCTAGGCAATTTTTCAAAAGGATGTATTTGTTCACTTTGCAATTTTTCACGAGTTGCCTACGTTTTTAAGACTGATTTATATATACATGTCAGTTTTCCAGAAGAAGAGTGTGTGTGATCATTTTTATCTTTTCAAGCCTTCTTTCTGAAAAATTACAGCTAATTTTTCAATGGTTTCTAGAGAGACTCTGGAAAAATACTAGAATTACTATTTAGTATTCTCAATTTTGAGACTTTGTTGTATCCTATAAGATATTTGTCAATAACCATTAGCAACTTTATGGGGCAAATAAATCCTTAAAGAAAGTGATATCACATCTCAAAGTCTAATTTGATTACTTTAAAGATCTGACTTCAATGTTTTACCCAATTCGAAGCCATATTTTCCCAATAGTAAGTAGGACAAAAAGCTCATCCATGTGATAAGCTGGGTTTACACTGACCTCCATGGCTTCAGATTTCTTGGACTTCAAGAATCATAAGAGGTACGAGCTGGAATTGATCATAACAATTCTCGACATCGTAGCCCTCGCAGACCATCCCAAAAAATACTCTTTCCATCTCAGCTATGAACTTGCCATAGTCATGAACAACTTTGCTGCAGCCAAAATAAAAAATAAAAAATAAACAAGAAATTAAATTAGAGAAGTCAACCATGGCACTGACTCTTTATTTATTTTTCTCGATATCCTATCCCCTAAACTTGACATGCCAAAGTTGGTTGGAGAAACATGTTTGTCATGCGGGATCGTTAAAAAGTAAGAAAACTGTTACGTGCACTAGCAAGACATATAAAAGTTGGCATATGTACTAAATAACACGGTTCAAAATAGATAGGTGCTTCGAGAAGTGAGCTTGAAAGCATGATGTGATAAGCTTGTTTATATATAAAATATGCACAATGATGACTTTATTACATATACCATTTTTCAAACACCTTCTTAGTAATGGCTAGCGCAATCATAAAACAGTAGGAGAAAGATCAAGACATCGAAGTGGGATGGGGAGTCGTTAATAAGTTCAAAAAGTACAGTGAATATAGATGTGCACATAGAGTATTAAGAGTGGAGGAAATAGAAGAAGGCACTTCCCATGTGATGTCCCGGTCTTAAAAAATTCAAAGGAGTAGCTAACATATTCATGAATGCGTTGGAGGTGTAGTTCAAAGTATATACCTTACTATTATACTAAAAGGGAAAAAGAAGATCAATACCAGGTTCTAGTGCATAGACATACATTGAGGATGGCAGTGAGTGAAACAGTTAATCTATGGAAGTGACAGTCGATAACATAACTAGTCCAACTGTGAAGTGCAGATGGTATTTTGAAAATGGAATGTAACATGAACAGCCCAAGTACTTGGTAAACCAACAGAACTTACGAAAGATTGTTGAAATGGTGGCAAGACATATTTTATCTCGAGCTGCATCTGATTATAGAAGAGGCAAATCAAACCAATTTCCTCATCCCAAATGAGCTTGTGCTTTCCTCCTGGACAAAGGGTAGCTTGACTTGTTTCAGTTTCATCCTGAAGAGCATCACAGGAGCGCTTTTAGAACAACTAAATATGCAAGAAAGGGCATTACTTCATTTTCCATAGAACGTGGAAGAATGTACTAACCTCATCAACAATGGAAGAGGAACGACAGAAATAAACACATCTCACACATTTTAACTCTGCAAAAGCAAGAGCTCAAAATCTGGGAATTGCTGGCAAAAGGAACAAAATTAGGATAAACATCATGATAGAAACTCAGTTGCAGATGTATTTGCAGTTGAATCAATGGTCTACCACAGTTAATATTTGGTCCAGAAGTTCAATTCCTGCTTCCGAGCAATAGAACTTGAGAACTTGAATGGATAATTGGTCAGTTACTTTATTTTTAAGCAATTAGAGCCCAAAAGTAGGTCTGATGTATATCAACTGCATTTACTAACATGTTCACCAATTGCAAAGTCTCAGGTATTTGGACCACTTCAAGTTTTCGCTTTTTTTCCTTCCACGAAGCAAAACTTCAGCAAAATAACAATCCCTGAGAGGAAGATGACCGGAATCAAGTTATAGAATGGCTATAACATTCCTCATGGACCTAGCTTGTCAATATGTACTCTGAGCAGAGGTGCATGTACATGTGCATGTCAGCATGCACACATGTTTGCATGCCTTAGAACATAAATCATACAATCACAATATTTCACCTGAAATTTACAGATGAGCAGTGTGGCTTATATTTTAAATAAATTAAATTACAGTAGTTCAAATACTCCCAAGGAAAGAAAGCTAAGACATATGCCTAAAAAAATTAAACAGGATCCTCCTAGTGACTATTGAAGATATTATTAATCCATTGGATGGTGTTGTTGATGCTGAAAGGTCTCATTTACATCAAAAGTTCTACACAAATATTACCATACTAATGATAAGTATACAGAAACATTGATGACCTGAAGTCTAAATAAACTGGACAGGGAGAAAAACAAGACATAGCTAGAGACACTATGCTTACCAGTAGGTCATAGACGAGGATGATATTGTTGCTTTTAAGATTACAAAAAATGAAACAAAACTAAAATTTTCAAACAAGGCCAAAAGAAGAGAGAATTAGCATCCACTAAGAACATTACTCGAGAACTAATAATAGTCTTTCCCCATGAAGCAAAAACTGCAAGACTTGTGACATCCCAAATTTCTGATTCTGTTTTCAATTAAATAAGACGGACTTTTCAACGACGCGCTTATAGTTCAATTCTCCGAGCTGATCACTCACGAGATAACTAGTCTATCAGGTGAAGCCGTTAAGGAATTTAAATGCAATAGGCTTGAGAATCTGACCATGAACCGACCGCTCGACCGTATAAATCGCAAGGATCATTACGACACCGTCGAATCGAACGAGAGATCGCAGTAATAGGTCGATTCGACGAGATATGTAATTAGAGTGTGGGTGATTCCACCTGATTTCAATATCCTCGTCGACCGGCACCGAACCGATTATTCTCGTTTTTGGGTACCCCGTGTCCGTATTTGAAACCTCGAGATTTTCACGACAATCGAGAGTCGCCAATGTGTCGAAGATTATGTCGTGGCTTGAAAATAATCAACCACGGGTCAATTGCACTGAAAATTTCCTAAAAGCTACCCGGTAGATTAGGACGCGCTCAAATCGCGCCAGATTGAAATTAACCGTGATTTTAAATCCGGATTCAGAAATTGAAGGTTATGGCATGTCACAATTCATTTTAGGAACGTCGACTCATATTCACAAGATTTTTCTACAAACCGAGATTTTTGGCGGAAAAGCAAAGTAAGGCCGTTTTTGTTCGAGATCGTCAGAGGGCCGTTTTTAATCGAATCTTCGGGATGCGAGTTGGATCATTTGACGGGGAAATGTCATGAGAAGGCCGAGGACACATGGACCGATTTATTTGAGCTTCAATTGAGCTTCAATTGATTGGAATTAAGAGAGAATTGAATGGATTGAATGGGGGAATGTCCAAAATTCGTAGCCCCCATGGCACACCACATTTTGCACCTATTGCCAAGCTTGTAGAGGAAGATTGGAGGAGAGAGAGTGGCTGAGGTCATGTGGTGTCATGGTGGGGGCAAAGCCAATGAGAAGATGGCAAGTGTTGAGCTCTAGAGAGCCCAAGGAGACCCCCACTCTTAAGCAGCTTCTTCTCTAAGGCTTTCTCCATTATTGTTGAAGGAGAGAAGCTCAGCAAAAACCAGAGGAACCGAGCAGCACCAGCCCCTCCATCGTCGCACGCCCGGAAGGCCATCGTCGGCCGTTTTCCTCCCTTATTTTCCCTTCGTTCCAGTTTCTGCTCCAGCCGACCTTTCGCCAAAGATCCGAGTAAAAAGTTAACTTTCCGGTTGAATCAGCGAACGAGCCACCCATCGCCGCGAAGAAGACATCCAGCCCGTTCCGGAGCACCCTACCTCTCGCCGGAACGATTCTCCGGCCGTCCCGAAATCCTGAGAGAAGCTGCCGCTCGCCGGACCGTCTGGACTCGCCTGGTTCCGCCTGTTTCGGGTTTTCTTGCTGTTTCGCCCCATTCCGACCATTCCTTTGCCCGTCCCAACCTCCAGCAAGATCCCCTTGACCCCCGGGAGCCGCCGGTTGCCAACCACCCGCTTGCCGGAGCTCCGATCAGTCCGTTTTCGCCGTTGAAGTTGCTGGTTTCTTCTCTGCAGTTCAGTCCAGATCAGAAGCAGAAGACAGCAAGGTTTTGGAGACTTCGAGGCCCGTTTTCAGTGTCTTCCCGGCCTCCGTTGGTGTCGCCGCTTTGGGGTTTATCGACCGCCTTGGTGTCGTGGTCGCCGTGAACTCACCGGCGCGCAAAACCGGTGAGTTTATCCTCTAAACCTTGCTTAGCAAGTTAATCATGCTTAAGGGGTGTTTAGATTAGTCTAATTAGGTTTAGGTGGTTAGATTAGATTATTTTAATGTAAATTAGCTTAGTTGTATGATTAGTTAATGGATGTTTAATTAGGGCTAATTGTATGTTTAAATTAGTGTAATCTTGTTTAAGCCCTAATTAATTATTTTTATTAAATAATTATTTCGAATTTTATAAATATTATTTTATTAAATTATATTATTATTATATAATATTTAATTATTTAATTTTCGGAATTAAATTTAATTATTTAATAATTTCGAAAATTTTGCCGGGATGGCCGGTCGTTAGAATTTCGCACTGATCGCAGCAGTGCGGTCGGTTTGTGCTAATTGTATGTTTAAATTGAGAAATTGAGTGATTGATGATTGTGGTTAATAATTCCAATAATGTGGAATTAAGTGAAATTGGAGAAGTTTTGGTATTTAACTTGGAAATACCCGGTGTCAGCTATTGGCATCGTAATTGGTTGGTAGGACCAGATTGAATCTATTGATTGATTTGATTGAGGATTGGTTTGGGTTATTGTTGAATTGATAGCTTTGTCGAGCAGTTGTTTATATATGTATCAGCTTGGTCGAGCAAATATTATATACATATATGCTACAGCTTCAGTGAGCTATCTATACGCTACAGCTTCAGCGAGCTACCGTCTATATAATATAGCTTTGGAGAGCATTTGTCGTATTAACGACTGGTTTGATAGACGGCATGGAAAGATAGATAATATGATTCAATTGAATCATTGTGAATGATTGGATTTGGTTGAATTATGAAATGTACTGACGTGCAGGATTGGACTGAGGCGAGGTAAGTCCTCAATCCTCTTTGTGTGGCTAGAGCACCTTGGGGCTTATTTTCTTCCTAATCGAGTTTTAGAGGGTAGGACTCGCTGAGACATTGTCTCATCCCGGTTGTGGGATAATATTTCAGTCCCTAGATGGCGGATCCTCCGGAGCTTTTTGGTAGACCGGTGAGGGTCGGCCGAGAGGATTTTTGACTTCGCCGATCTCGACGAAGAGCGGCGAATGGACTGTCTAGCCGATCTTAGGACAGCTTAGTTTTTGAGGACTGATCTTCTATAGATCTTTTGTAAATAGCCTAGTCCTATAAATGAACTGGTTTGATATGTATAAAAAGTATGTGGTTGGTTTTGAAAATGTGATCCTGCTTTTCTATCCCAATTGAGATTTGTCTGGGGATTATTTATCCGCTTCCGCATGTGTAATTAAAAAGAATGGGTCGGCGACGTGTCCTGGGAAGTCGCATTTCTATCGACCGCAGTGGGATGTGCGCGTGCTCGAGGTTCGGGGCGTGACATCCCCGTTTAAGTGGTATCAGAGCGGGTCTGTGATTGGAGTGATAAGGTGCGATGGTTTATGGGATAGTTAGTAGGAATGACTTTGATTTCATGCCGGTGCATGTGATTTCTAGTTGATTGGTAAATTGTTTGGTAGGTCACTCAATTCTAATTCAATGTGAATTGGAAAGCAGGTGTATGTAGAGAACTTGCATTATGAGTGATCGGAGAGGACTCCTAGGAAAAAGACCATGAGTCTAGTTACTCGGGGGAGGACGCCAACAAGGGTCGGTACCCGAGGTGGACGTGGTCGAGCGCAAGCTGAGGCTAGCGCTAGTGGAGTAGCACCACCTCCTGTTGGTGCTGGGGTAGCAGCCCCTGGTGATCCGAGGATCGATGGGATCCTGCAGATGCTTGAGGCCATGGGGAATCGGATGGATCAGCAAGCTCAGAATCAAGCCGCCGCTATTACGCCGTTCTTCTTTGCCACCGCCGCACCCGGCGTTGCACCCGCTGCCGCACCAGTTGCCGCGCCTGTTGTTGCACCTGTTGAAGTTCCACCTGGGAACGTGGTCGCTGGGAGACCAATGCCTGACTTGGTGGAGCATTTCCTGAAGTTGAAACCACCAAAGTTCACCGGGACAGGAGATCCCGAGGCTGCGACCCGTTGGATCGAAGAACTGGAAAAAGCATTTGAGCTACTGAAGTGCTCTGAAGAAGAGAAGGTTACCCTTGCGGTGTATCAGATGCAGGGAGTTGCAAGTACTTGGTGGAGAGCCACCAGGAGAGAAGTATTCCCAGAAGGCATAGTCCCAGTGTGGAACGCCTTCGTTAGAGCATTCAATGACAAGTACTTCTCCAACTGTGCCAAGCAATTAAAATTGGCGGAATTTCTGCGTCTCCGTCAAGGTCCAATGACTGTGGACTAGTACGAGGCAAAGTTTGCCGAGCTTTCACAGTATGCTCCTAGGTTGATCCAGGATCCCGAGGAGAAGGCTATGAGGTTTATAGATGGCCTCCGACCAGAACTGAAAGATCCGCTGGTGCCATTGGATATAAAGAACTACAATGAGTTGTATGGACGAGCTCAGCTGATCGAGAAAAATCTGAATGAACGAGCCGCCGCATCTGGATCGCGGTTTGGGTCGAACAGAGAAGGTAATCGGTTTGGGAAGAAACCGATGTATGGAGGAAGGTATCACGTTCCACCTAATAAGAAGGGTGGAATTGGGAAGTCAATGCCAAATCAAAATGGTGCGTGTCGCTTCTGTGGAAGGCGACATGGTACAGCCCCATGTTATATTAGGATGGGTGCTTGCTACGAATGTGGCCAACAAGGTCACCTAGCCAGGGATTGTCCCAGAAAGTAGAGAGGACCGCAGCAGTTACCGCCGCCACCGCCGCTTCAGTTGGGTCAGAATAGGGGGTTTGTGCCGCAGATCGCACCACAGGGTGGACCGATTAGACCTCCAGCTCAGGGAAGGACGTATGCCATCACAAGAGGACAGGCGGAGGATGCGCCTAATGTGATTACAGGTACGGTTTCGTTGAACGACCATGCTGCTTATGCTTTGTTTGACCCCGCGCCACTCATTCTTTTATAGCTGAACAGTTTGTTAAGCCGATAGGATTAAGTCCCGAATTGTTGGAGTCGTGGTTAGCATAGCATATCTACATCGTTAAAGGATAAGGTGTTAGTTGCATTGGGTTGTTCGATTCGGTTTAACCCGCAAGTTAGTGATTGGTGAGCGAGTGGGGGAAATAGATCGAGGAGCCTTGAGATAGTCCTAGCCATGTATGATTTTGATGTGATTATTGGCATGGATTCATACGCCCTCACCAAGCAAGAAGAAAGATGGTTCGAGCTAAGATGGACGATTAAGAACAAGTATATCGTAAATCGATTATTTTCAAAGATCGACTTGAGGACGGAGGTATCATCGGTTGAGGATCAAGAAGGAAGACATACCGAAGTCGGCGTTTCGTATTACTTGTAATGCCATTTGGTTTGACGAACGCTCAGTTTGCTTTTATGGATCGATGAATCGTGTGTTCAAGGAGAGGATCAGTTTGTAATTGTGTTCATCGACTCCGAAGATCATGAAAGACGTTGAGGATAGTGCTACGGGCTATTATGGGAGTGCGAGTTTTGGTTAACTCGTGTGGCGTTTCTAGGTCACGTGATATCGGGCGAAGGAATATCGACCCGTCCAAGATTGCCATCGAAAGGTGAGACGGATTGACGAAGTCGGCTCACTTCATTGCAGTACGAAAGGACCTTAGTTTAGATAGACACGCGGACTTGTATGTGCGTCAGATCGTTCGTCTGCATGGAGTGCCAGTGACGATTACTTCGGACAGAGACCCGAGATTCACAGCCGCCTTTTGGAAAAGCTTGCAGAGTGCTTTGGGTACGAAGCTGCCCGATGCAGTCACGGCTATCATCCTCAGACGGATGGCCTGTCTGAGAGGACTATTCAAACCCTCGAAGACATGTTGCGAGCTTGCGTACTAGATTTCAAAGGGAGTTGGGAAGAGCAGCTTCATCTCGTCGAATTCGCCTACAACAACAGTTATCAGCAGAGTATTCAGATGGCACCTTTCGAAGCGTTGTATGGCAGAGCATGCGGGACACTTGTGTGTTGGGATGAGGTTGGTGAAAGAAAGCTTACGAAGCCCGAGTTAGTTCAGCAAATGTGGAGGCGATTGCGTGATCGAAGCGGACATGCCGCTCGGGCCGTTCGATTGGAGGTCCCTAATAGCTTAAAAGTTAACTTTCCGGTTGAATCAGCGAACGAGCCACCCATCGCCGCGAAGAAGACTCCAGCCCGTTCCGGAGCACCCTACCTCTCGCCGGAACGATTCTCCGGCCGTCCCGAAATCCTGAGAGAAGCTGATACTGGGAGGGCGTATGACATCTTCAGCTTCATGGGGATATATCGAACTCATCTGCACATTTACTCGTAAAAAAAATAAAGTTGGTATTTATCCCAAAAAAAAAAAAAAAAAGCCCACTACTCATGCCCAAGTCCGGAATTTTACCTTTGTAAGCCCATCCCTTATCCCTATACCGGATAGCCTTCAAATAAACACTTGAATTGAACACATAGATCAAAAAGACATGCACCTTGCACTTGCAGCTCAGTCCGTAAAACACCATTGTCAAGTATAATATCCCATACAAAATCAGAACTTTTGGAGAAGTGGATATATTACATGTTTAAAATTCTGTGCATATACAGCTCCACAAAGCATTGCATTGCCAGTCTAGAACCACAAAACTTGTCTAATGACTAGTAATAAGACAGAAAAGCACCACAGGCACCATTAGCCATATCAAGCAATTTTAGAGCGAATAGTGAAAAGATGACATAGTCTTCCAATTTCTAAGGATATTAGAGTTTGAGGGTCAATACGGACTCAATAGCCCTTATCATTTAATTCTAGATTAAGTCTAGTTTAGTCCTCTTAACCTGTACCCTTCTTTTCCATTCATCATCCTTTTTCTCTTGCAATTGATTCCGCTAACTTGCTTGATTTTTGAGTTTGCTCCTTTTGTGACCTACCACTAGCACCACTTTCTCCTTTAAATGTTGAGTGACTGTGCTAATTGGACTCACTTATTTGATGAGACCAAACACGTACGATAATGATCACTTATATGCAGTGGAAGAGTGGGCCAATCCTTGAAGTGGATTCAGCCCGTCTGCCGCTATCACGAGCAACACAGCGACAACAATTATAGAGTTGGATTTTTGCCACATCCTATTTTCCCCCATATGATACCTCTACTTTCACGTTCATCGACAACAGCAACTATAATTTGAGGAAGGTGAGGAATTGACTTGTTTCGTCGACAGCATTTTGTTTGTTTTTTGTTTTGTTGACAGCCTTTTGTTTGTTTTTTTCTTCATCTTTTTTCGGTTAGTGAGAATTTTTATCTTGATTTATAGGGCCAAGCAGTCTCTATCCATCCATCGGACATGCGGGAAGATAGACTTTTCTATTGGCATTCTGGAATCTAACAAATCTTTCCAGAAACAGACCGGCGAATGGAAGAGAAGCGCCTCTTCCGCTCCTATTTCATTCGCTGAACTCTTCCTGGAAAAATTTGTTAGATTCACCCAATAGAAAAGCTGCACGTCCAATGGATGAATTGAGACCGTTGGCCCTATAAATCAAGGCAAAAACCCTCAACGACCAGAAAAACAAAAGAATAAAACCAAAGAAAAAGCACTCAGCGAAAGAAGTCAATTCCTCATCTTCCGCCTGCCAACAAACGTGAACGTGGACGTCAAGACAATCATATGGGCGAAAGCTATGACATGCCGAAAATCCAACACTGCGATTGTTGTCACTGTGCTGCTGGCCACGGTGGCGCTCCAGACGGGCTGAATCCAATTAAAGAACGTCCACTCTCCCACCGCATATAATTCTTTTATTACGTATAACACAGTTAATCTAGTAGTTAATATCTAGTGGCGTCTAGGTGCAATCTTAATTCTTATGAGCGGACTCCGGCAACAATGTATGGTCCTCAGAGCAGATCTTCAACTTTCTCAAGTTCAGATTCCAACCTAGGTTCAAGCTAAACCAACCCCAGATGCTCGCAATCAGAGAAACGAACTCAAATAAATCGCGTCAACAGAGGATTTAATATCTGAGCTGCAGTAAGGGTAGAGAATCGGAATCGGAACCTGCGGAAGAGCTTCGTAACTGGATCTTCGGCACCCAAGACCCTTCACTCATGAACACATGCACAGCGCATACACAAGCAGCACGCATGAAAGAGCTAACAAGACGGGGAAAAAATAAGAAAACCGGGAAAAAAAAGGAGAAGAAGAAGAAGAGGAGACTTTGGACGCTCTCGGGGAGGACTTGGGCAGGCGGAGGCCGGCGGACGAGGGGGTGGGCATCCTGGGGAGGCGGAAGAGGAAGCGGTCGGCTGGGGAGAGCAAGGCGGCGACAGAGAACCTGGCGGCGGAGGAGGAGGCGGAGGGGGCTGGTCGAGGTTCTGGGGGACGTAGAGGCAGGCAACGCCGCTGTTGAAGCCGAGGGCGAGCTTGAGCTTCCTCCATTTGGCATTTGCTACCATTCAGTGGAGGCGAGACCAAGGGAAGGAGGAGAAGGAGGGAATGCGCGTCACGAAATGGCGGTCGATACGAGAGAGATCAGAGGAAGGAAGGAAGGAAGGGCTTCTTCTTCGAAAGTTGCAGAGCGCAGAGAGAGAAAGAAGAGATAGAGAGAATGGAGATGGAGGTGGCGGAGGAGGTGGTGTAGGATATGTGTTGAAAAATTTAAATGTGCGCGGAAGCATGATATAGTTTATATTTGATAGAGGATGGACAAGGGATGAGATAGGATAATTGAAGGATAAAGAACATGGGATATGGAAAATAGTTTCATTAGTTGGATAAAATAATTTTACATAGTTGAAGGAGTTGTTGGTGAGGAGCACACGATATGATTTTTATGCTTAGCTCCCACACCAAAACATGGAGCACTTGCTCCTTGCTCCTTTATATAGGTTGCCAAAGTAGGTGTAGGAAGTCTCTAGACTTCTCTACAAATGGCTACTAACATAAGATAGAGAATTCTAGACTTCTCTTGAAGCATGAACTTCTCTAGCTTGTTCTAGGAGTTTCTTTGATGCTTGGCTTTTGCTTGCTCCAATGTGAATCTTCTAGATTCAACTAGCAATCTCCATTCTCAACAATTCTAGAAGGTTCTCACATTCATGATTAAGTTAGTAGTTTCTAGATATTTTTAGAGAAAATGGATCATAATTTCCAACAATATGCCACAACAGATCCAGGTGGCAGGAGGTGGGAACCAAGAGAGGACTTAAAATAAGCGATATCGAGAGCATAATACTGCAGAAGCAAACATGACAAGATTTAAAGCGGCAGCACTATACAGGATCCAAAAGTTGAAACCGAAGAAAAACTAGGAAACCTGTTTATGGTGCACGCCAAAGTCCTCGATTTTATTGAGAGGGAAAGTTTGATACTCGGAAACAGGTCACCCGGAGGCTTATATCCTTCTGGATACGTCCTGAATGCCCCAATTCTCCACTTTACCCGCTGGTCCGATCAATGACGACAGCCAAAAAGGGTTCTTGAAAACTGCTGGTTGAGTACTCGTGTCGAAACATCAATATGCCGGAGAGCCAGCACCCACATGCAGGACGCGAATGGTAACAACCGACGACATTCCCTAATCTCCCAGCCTACGTATAGAATTTTGTGCTTAACTTTAAAAATCATAACGAGGACTGCCACCATCTCAGGCTATAACATAATTCAAAGCAAAATCATCGCAGGCAAACGACAAAATTAATGAAGTTCACAAAAAACTCCGTGATTTCCTCGACATCCTTTAGTGAATACAACATTCTCTCCAAGATTTCTGATTAGATACCACTTAGAGAATCGGAATCGGAACCTGCGGAAGAGCTTCACAACCGGATCCCGGCGCACTATACAGGCTTCGGAAAGAAAGGGTACGCGAGGCTTCGGAACGGCAGAAAACGGCGGCGTCGGCAAAGATGGCGGAAGGCGTTGGGAGGGCGATGGGGGAAGTACACTGTAGTGATGACACGGGGTTTTTGAATCGGCGGAAGAGGCGGCGAGGAAAAACGACTCCCGATACTCTCTTTCAGTAACCGCGATCGAGAAGAGGGGCAAAAGAAGTCACGACGGCGACGGCGACGGCGGCGGCGGCGGCGGCGGCGGCGGCGGTCGAGATGACCTTGCAGCGACGATGGGCCGCGTCCGACGGGCGAAAGAGGAAGAAAGAAGAACGGTTCTCGGATCGCTTTTCTAGAAAAGATCTCCACTTCCTCGGTTCCAAATTTTGACCGTATTTTTCTTATTTTTCTTTTCTCTTTTTACTTTTAAATTTCCTTTTTATAAGCTCAATTGAGAGGCATAATCACAAGAGGATCCGCGGAATTAATTTTCTTGAATATGAAGAAATAAAAAAAATTAAAATAGATACCGTAATACAAATAATTACAAATAGCATATAATTATCACATCTAAAGAGAAACTGTAAATATTGTTATATAGATCTATTAAATTTAAAAGAAGAACAAAATGGTGTCATACCACTTTCATCATCATCATCATCTTCGTTTGAATTGTTCATCTCGTCTTCATCACTACCATTATTTTTATTAGTGAAGTTACTTTTAATACAAACTCTATCCATCTGAACGAAAGTAAAAGAACAAATTAAGCATTATATGTCTAATTTATATAGATACAAAACTAAAATTCCACCATAATGAATACCTCTTGCTTTCTTACAATCAAGAAGTAGAATTAACAAACCTTTATCCATAGTTATGACTTATTAGATTACAAAATCATATAATAATTGGGAGTTCAAATTATATAAGATAATTACATTCCTTTTTTTTATTAAGTTATTTTATTTTATTTGGGCACTAAAATTCACTATTTTAAAAGTTGTAATCGAGTTTTGGTATATTTTTTATGGTTTTTTTTTTGACAATTTTATGGTT
This sequence comes from Eucalyptus decipiens, assembly GCA_014182575.1. Classification (NCBI taxonomy): domain Eukaryota; kingdom Viridiplantae; phylum Streptophyta; class Magnoliopsida; order Myrtales; family Myrtaceae; genus Eucalyptus; species Eucalyptus decipiens. The sequence goes on along the minus strand of CM024611.1, from coordinate 45,736,463 downwards.
TAAATACTATCACTTTGATTTGTTTCTTCAATGATTGTAGACAATCGGAACCATGTTTGAACATTTTCTCAACAGATTGGATCGTGACCTACTTTGGAAAATGTATTTCTATATAATAAGAATGCGAAACCTGTTAAGTAATTCTCCCATTTTGAAGATGGAAAATGTGTGGCTGAGGTATGGACGTTCCTATTAAAAAATAATGGCATGGTAATCTCAACATTTTCCATTTTACTTTTTTTAAAGTTAGATTGCCACATCAATCTCAATAAGTACCGTCAGTCACTGATTGGAAGATTGCATTAAAATTCCACGCAAAATGGCAAAATTTAAAATCATACAATATGTTCAAGATTGCTTTGATAATTTTCTCCTCACACATGAAAAAGATTTGATTTATGGGATCCATTTACGACATATCATTGCTATTAACGGGAGACTTGCACTTAGAAGGAAATAAGAGATAAAACATATTAAAGATCAAAACTATTTGAAAATAAGCGAAAGGTTGAGATCACAAGTCATGACCTTACGAGACCTAATTTTGTAGAATTTCATGAAATCATTATCAACTATTCTTACAATTTTAAGTGTTAAAAGAAAGTATTGTCTAGTAATTCAATAATGCAACAAGTTTAGTTTAAAGTTAATTGCGAGAAAAAATTTTCAATTACCATATATGCTCTAGGTTTTGACGGTATGCAAGTCATTGGTTTTGTTGTCTTCATCGTGAATTTGAATATGCTTTTGGTTTCTTTTTTAAAATAAAATAATTTGACTTATTTTATGATGTGGCGTTCACTTAACACCATATTTTTTCAATTCTTATTACAAAATATCAAGTTAGATTTCCAGCATATCACATCAACAGAATGGGTAGATATCCTGTCGAAAGGATGAAATTACACCTTTTTCAAGATATATAGAATCTGTTTGTACTTTTTTTCTAATATTTATGAATTTATTGTATTTTGGACCAAACCTTATGACTTTTAGTGTAATTTTCCCATTTATATCAATAATACAATATTAATGTTTTTCTTGCAATATTGGGCAACCACACAAGTTCATATATAGAGGAGAAGAACTTGATAGAGAAACAAAAATATATGCTCGTAAATAATGTCAACGTAATACACAAGCGCATGAATAGTGAGGTCCGTAAACTTGAACGGTCCTGCAACGTAGAAGTCACTAATGAAGATTGTGGTCCACAACAACAAAATGTGGGAGAATTGGATTTTATAAGATGTCAGCAATTTATGGATTGGTTTCTTGTTGATCTGTAATTATTTCAAAATTTAATCATCAAAAAGAAAGAAGATAACTTTTCAAAGGCATTGAGAAATTATCTATATTAGAAACCGTGATCACAACGTGTTTATAGAAGAGCTCCATCTGATAGTGATTCATTGTTTATGCTCGACACTGGCATAATCCCGTTAGCAAATGCATGAAAAATTGTGTGCGCTAAACCTTTTGGTAGGCTTATATATGGACAAAAATTACGTATCATCATTGTTGAAAAGTACTATGCAGATGAATAAGGTGAAACCCGTAAGATTAAACACAATAATTTAAAAACAATGACAAGGAGATACATATGTACAAGTGGTTGCGAAGCTTTGCCATTGGCTCTACTTGCCAAGTGCGCAAAAAAAAAAAAAAAAAAAAAAAAAAAAAAAAAAAACCACCGGGATTCGCCATTTCCAACATGGAAGGGGAGGTGAGGTTAATCCCCACCTTCTCGGGGGATGGGTAAGTTTCGGGGAGTGGGTTTCGAAAAAAGGCAGGTTTGAAAGTGTGAGTAAAAAGATAGAACTAACCAAAAAAAGTGACTGAAAAAAAAAAAAGGGCAATAAATGGAAAACAAAACAATGGAAATAAAACTGGAAAATGTGAATTATATGCAACCCAAATTAAAAATCCAAGACATCAGATACAGTTGTAGCCAAGCACAACTGTCTTTGTTCAAAATATAAAATTAACTTAGATCACAACATTAAAACATTCCTAACATAGCGTTTTGAAGTAGAATATGTCTTGAGTCAAGACTATTCCAAGGATGCATTAACGCCGCTAGAATTAGCAAATGATATGTAACTACACATGTTGCACAAAATATGGCACTTATCAATGAGATTCCCATTCGATTGACAATAAAATATGGAAAAATGAACACACTTGCTAATGAATGTTATGTGTAAAGTCACCCTCTAACTATTTGCACATATTTGAATCTCACATGAGAGATTGAACTGAATGCCCATCCGTTTCTTCAACAAAGACATAGACGTCTCGGCGTATCAACAAACATGTCCCACCCCTAATTTGTTTTGCTGGCTTAAGGATTGCTTCCTTAAGATTTGCAAGCCAACCCTTACTGTAGTCACCTCTTCTCATTTAAATATGTTTTACTCTCACTTAGGGGTGTCAACGGTTCGGTTCGGTTCGATTTTTTTTTTTTTTAAAACCAAACCAAACCGAACCGTTAGAAAAAACTTCCGAACCAAACCGAAATTTTGGTTAGGTTCGGTTCGGTTTTTCGGTTTTTGATTTTTAACTTTTGGTTTTTGGTTTTTTTTTTTTTTTGGTTTTTTTTTTCTGTTCAACTCAAAATAATCTAAATTCAATATGTTGCTGCACTTCAAGCTTAGAGGATTTTGCAATTTAGATCGCATACTTCATTCCCTTTTTTAAGCATTGGCCAAGTAATAATATCCAATTTAAACAATTGCTTAACATAATCTCTCTTGATGATTCTCTAAGAGACAATTCTATTGTTCAATTGAAAAAAAGAAAGAATTTTTTAATACGAATTCCTTCAAGTCAGATTCAGAAGATCATATCAACAAAGATCGAGTTGTGGAAAATTAAGCAGAGGCAGGGAGCGGGACAAGAGAACCATGTACAGAGTGAATCCAACTAGAAAACAAAAAGTCACCAATGAAAATCCAAGTGAAAAACAAAAGTTGAGATGAGAGGGAGAAAAGTCATCACCAACTCACTGAAATGAAATAAAACATGCATAAATAAGTCAAAATACTCCAAGAAACAGGACCTTAGGGACTAGCAGCCAAAGACTAAAAAGAACAGCGAATTTCTCACTTTTCCCTGATGCTCTCTACTTGTAGCAACCAAAGGAAGCTCAGCGAATTTCTCACATGCATAAGCAAGTCCGGGTCAACAAGCCTTGCTCTGACGCTTTGATCAAGGCAGGCAAAGCGGGGACATGGGCTTACTTTGTTAGTGTGGCGTCGCCGGCTATAGTTACTCGCCGAGAAGAGTGGACTTCACTAGGCGTTGTTGAGCCAACATTCCTCTCCCTTAGATTCCTCTCTACCTCGAGCTCACTCTCGGATCTCCCTCCCTCTCACTCCCAGCTCACTCTCTCTTGGTTGCTTCCTCTGTCTTCGATCTCTCTCTCGGTTAACCAGTAGAATGCCGAGCTCCCCTTACGTCTAAAACTAAGGTCTAGAATCTGTTTGAGCCTGAACCAACCCAAACTCTCTCAATCAACCAAAAACCCAAATGATTTCATTAAACCTACCAAGCCCATTGTTCACAACTCACGGCCACTTCAAAGCCAACTTCTCCTCTCACCAATATCTGCACACACTCTTTTCCTAGCAAAAGGATAACGCTCATGGATTTTCAAACTGACACATTCTATCTTTAAACAGCAAATATGTATAGCCGTAAACTTAAATCTCAAGTAAACAAATACGGACTAAATGAACTGAAGTCGAAAGTTATGATTTAAAAAAATTAGATGTTTTGATTCAAAAGACCCTCTTCAAACGAGGATGCAGCTCCCTTTAGGCATTATCATGAACATATTGCATGCACTAATGAAACGAGAATGTTTTACCTCAATCGAAGCTCAACTTGAGCCTAGGCTTTAAACTAAGCATACTAGCATGCGCAGAAACATCAATGGAGAATCAATAGGATTGGAGCTCGTGTGAATTGGTCAGTCACAAGATCCAGTTCGACGCCCTACAAAAATGGAGCATACATGATCAGAGAAGACCTACCTGGTTTGGTTTGGTGGCGGTGTTGACGGCGGATCACCTTTTTGGGCTCCCCGCTCCCTCGATTTTCTCTCTGTCTCTCTCAAGCTCGCTCTCACTCAACCCCCCTTCTCAATCTCTCTCCCCCTCTTGACCAATGAAGACGGGATTAAGGGGAGAGACAAGCTTTGTTGCAAAAGGAAGGGGCTTCGTCCCTCAATCGGTCGCCGTCACCGTCACAGTCGCTGTTGTTGAGATGGGGCGAGCGAGCGATCGAACAATAATATAGACGGAAGAAGAAAATAAATCGGACACTAGATTTATGAGGTTCAGTTGTAAAGACCTACATCCACAGGGAGAGCAGCAGCGAATTTCACTATAGATCAAGCGATACAAGGAGATTATACACTCAAGTGAATTTCACTATAGATCAAGCGATACAAGGAGATTATACACTCAAGTCACTCAAACACTTTCTCGGTGTTTCCCAAACCCCAATTTAATCCAAACCCAAGGCACGGCACAAAATTATCACACAAGCTCAAAACAAACGCTGAAAAAGAACTCCTTTTCTTGATCGCGCTTCAGCTTGAAGACATGCGGCTCCTCCTTTTCTCTCGTACGGGTGCAGCAGCAACACCCCGAAAAGAATACCTCTTTCGCGGCTCCCTTCTGCGACTTCTACATAGGGTTTATTTCCACAGAGACTTCGGCCTGTACGTGCAGCAGCCGCAGAGAAGAAGTCCTATCTGATCCGTCCGCACTTATATATATATAAGTATGCCCAAGGTCAAAGTTTGACCTTGGGCCCCACCAATTTCAATCTTCACGGAGGGACTTCACGCCAAAAGGGAAACCTATTTTATTATAATACGTGTGCCTAGATTTCCTTTTTCAAAGGAATTCGAAACTGTAGGGGTTTCTTCTTCTTTATTTTATTCTTTTGTAAATCCATCGTGTAGTCCCACGAAAACTCAAGACATATTTAACAATCTCCACATTGGCTCGACGTTTGAGCCGAGTTGCAATCGTTTCGCAAAAAATTCAAATTATGTTGCTACTTTCTCATAGCCCCCGATGGGCTCAACCGCCACAGATATTATCTAAGTCCAAGCCTCGCTTAAACTTCGCCATAATCGAGGACCTCATTAGAATACCAACTCCACATGCACCTTTAACTGCTCCTCAAGAATTTTCTGACACAACCTCCTCAACCGCAAATAAAATAAAACCATTATTGCATCCATATCTGTCAGGAGATCGAATACATACCTTGTCAATATCAGCAGTTACAGCAACCATTGGCTCTATAGGCTCCACCTCACTATGAGCACCATATGTGTCAATTACTTTGCTAGTACTCATACTCACTACCTCAAGAGTTTCTGGTCGCAACTCCACCTCAAGCTGAACACCATCCAGATCCGTATTAACACTACTACAAATACTCCTAGCCAAAAGTATCGGAGACTTGTCAAGGGTAACTTCTCTGCTGTCAACAAGTGAATTTATATCCGGGCACCACAACTGATTGCCCCACTCACCTTGTGCATAGCCATGGAATATGCACTTTGCCCTCCAATCAAGCTTACCATCACTCACTTGAAAATAACACGGGCAACCAAACATTCTAAGAATAGAATAACCAGCAACGTTACCTGACCACACTTCTTCAAGAGTCCGCCTCTCAATAGCAATTGATGGGGATCTATTCACCAGGTAGCTTACCGTATTTAGCACATCAGCTAAGATTCTCCTAGCAATACCAGCATTAGAGATAATTTTTTGGGCTATCTCTAGTATTGTTTTGCTCATCAATTCTGCAAATTGTTGTGATTTATTGGCACTAGTACGATGTTTCACTATACCCTCTTTCATGCAGAATTTATTTGCTAGCTCCGAGCAGAACTCCATGCTCTTGTCAGTCCGCACATGCTTGATCGACTTACCAATCTCCGTCTCAATCAAAGCTCTCGACTGCATGATCCTGACACCAGCATCAAACTTGTGCATTAGCACAAACACCAAAATCTTCTTCGAGTAGTCAAAAGACTCTCGAACAGATGCATCCGATGTCTCCGGAGCGAAATCTGTCATTGTCACACCTTGAAGTTTATACAGGCCATCATGCTTGATTCTTTCATTATCACCAAGGCACCTCGAACAACCTTCAGAACTCCACATTTTGAAGAATACTTGCAACCAGCTGAATCTAGGGCACCCAAAGAAATTAAGTTCTTTTTCAATTTTGGAACATGCCTCACTCCAGTCAATGTCCTCACAATACCATCATGCATTCTGATTTTAACATCACCAACACCCACAACATCGCACTTAGCGTTGTTCCCTAACTAGACTTTATCACTACCCGTGCATTGATAAGTGATAAACCAGTTTCTATTTGGTGTGACATGAAAAGAACAACCAGAATCCATAATCCATCCATCAAGCGATGAATCATTAGTGACAGACAAGACATAATCGGCATTATCTATTACAGCTACAACATTATCTGCAGAATCAACTATAATTCCCTTACCCTTCTCATTCTTCAACTTAAGGCAATCCCTTCTAAGATGGCCCCTCTTGCCACAGCTCCAACAGACAACATTACCAGTCCTAGACTGACTACGTCTGTTTATATTAGTACTACTGTTACCCACACATGTTCTAGATCTTCCTCTATTTTCACCTACTAAAGCAGTAGATACAGATTAGCCAGATTCTCTTCTACGAATGTCCTCGCTCATAATCAAATCTCGAATTCCATCAAACGTCAAACTTGTTGACCTAGAGGAATTACTAACAGTAGTAACAGTAGTATTCCAACTATTAGGCAATGAGGATAATAGAATCAAAGCACGTACCTCATCTTCAAAGTCAATCTCAACTAAACTCAATTGACTAACAATCACATTGAATTCATTGATATGATCTGCAACTGACACACCTTCTCTCATCTTCAAATTAAACAGACGTCACATCAAACAGACCTTTGATTGCAGAGGGCTTCTCGTACATATCCGACATGGCTTGCATCAAATCAGCAATGGTCTTCTCCTTCAGGATGTTAAACGCGACGTTACGAGCCAACGTCAGCCGAATAACACCCATAGCTCGTCTATCCAACAAATCCCAATCAGCTTGCTTCATCGTCTCTGGTTTCTCCCCAGATAAAGGCAAGTGCAGATTCGTCTGGTAAAGATAATCTTCAATCTGCATCTTCCAGAAACTAAAATCATTCCCATCAAATCTGTTGATTCTCACTTTTACTTCTTCTATCGCCATCGATTCGCTTCAACTTAGCCAAACCTAGCTCTGATACCACTTGTTGAGATGGGGCGAGCGATCGAACAATAATATAGACGGAAGAAGAAAATTAATCGGACACCAGATTTACGTGGTTCAGTCGTAAAGACCTACATCCATGGGAGAGCAACAACGAATTTCACTATAGATCAAGCGACACAAGGAGATTACACACTCAAGTCACTCAAACACTCTTTCGATGTTTCCCAAACCCCAATTTAATCCAAACCTAAGTCACAGCACAAAATTATCACACAAGCTCAAAACAAACGCTGAAAAAGAACTCCTTTTCTTGATCGCGCTTCAGCTTGAAGACATGCGTCTCCTCCTTTTCTCTCGTACGGGTGCAGCAACAACACCCAAAAAAGAAGACCTCTTTCGCGGCTCCCTTCTGCGACTTCTACGTAGGGTTTATTTCAACAGAGACTTCGGCCTATACGTGCAGCAGCCACAGAGAAGAAGTCCTATCTGATCCGTCCGCACTTATATATATATATATAAGTATGCTCAAGGTCAAAGTTTGACCTTGGGCCCCACCAATTTCAATCTTCACGGAGGGACTTCACACCAAAAGGGAAACCTATTTTATTATAATACGTGTGCCTAGATTTCCTTTTTCAAAGGAATTCGAAACCGCAGGGGTTTCGAAACTGTAGGGGTTCCTTCTTCTTTATTTTATTCTTTTGTAAATCCATCGTGTAGTCCCACGAAAACTCGAGACATATTTAATAGCCGTCATCATCGTTGTTGCCGTCGCCATCGCAGTCGCCGTCGCCGTTGCACCTCCAACTCCAAGCCAATCAAGACGAGACAGTGAGACATGAGAGGACTCAGAGGAGACAGGAGAGAATAAAACCGAATTTTTAATGGTTTGATTTTATCAGTTTGTGATTCGGTTCAGTTTGGTTAACCGATAAAAATCAAACCAATAAAAAAATTATTTTTAATGAGAACCGATACGAAAAAACCGAATTTTTCGGTTCGGTTCAATTCGATTTGATTTTCGGTTTGGTTTCTGACACCCCTACATCCCATACCATGCCACACAATTTTGTCCCATAATCAGGCATAGCTATCACAACCATTCCTCGTGTTCCAGTTATTGCGACCCATCGGCCACGGCCAACTTGAAAGTCGATGGTCATCCGACATAACCGTGCGTCATCCCGCTCCGTCAGGCATGACATTGTCCAAAACCCTCGCCTAAACGACATTCCATAAAAGAGCATCGGTCCGGCCTCCATCGCGACTCAGCTTTTGAACTCCCGCCGGGCATCCGATAAAAATCAAGCATCGTCCCCAAACTCCCGTTGGGTGACGAGTTCCACTTAGTGACCATGTGCGCACGTCATCAATCAAACCCCATTTCTTATCTTATGTCAATTAGCTCAAAATACCAAAATTCCTTTTAAAACAATAAACCTTGCAAATCCCCCTTTTTTTTTTTTTTTGTTCAAAGCTTTCCGAAATAAATTTGTACAAGGTCACGTATTTGAAATTAACCATCAAACTTTACACGCATCTAGTATAAAACCTCCTCGTTTTATTGAGCACATAAAATTTGGCGTCCAAATTCGACACCTCATTTATTTTCTATTTTCTTTTCCAAACACCCCTTTTTGAAGACAATCTTTAGTAACCCCTTTTTTTTTGTTCAAAACTTTTAGAAATAAATTCGTAGGTACCCACATACTCAAAATTAATCCATCAAACTTTACACACACCTAGTTTAAAACCTTATTGTTTTGTTGAGTAAATAAGTTTTGATGTCCGGACCCGACACCTCATTTACTTTCTATTTAATAGCCCAAAAGGTCATATTTTGCAATAGTAATAAACAACCAATATAGAGCAATCAACCTCATGATATCACACATGAGTTCTTAGCATGCCAAACACTAATCAAATCACAAAATATTCATTTCCCATCAAGTAAGATACCAACAACAACTACGAAACCACAATTGGCATTAACCAGTAGAAATCGGGCCACTCGCACACCTCCAAATTTAATTCCAGAAAAATAATTAAACGAGCTCAGAAGATTCTCAAATTTGAATATGTTCTAAATGACACATAAATGAACATTTTTCATGAGTACACATTAACCCAAATATTTCTATATTAAGAGAAGTAAATCGCTCAATCCATTACAAAAATTGTGTTCGTTTCCAGAAATTACATTTTCCAAAATCAGTTTAGTTCGAGATCCAAAACTTTTCCGTTTAATCTAAAATTTGATTATGTTAAACTAAAAAATGTGAGGAACAACTTTTGTGAAAGAACTATTTCGAAAATCAAACCCTAAAAGTTGATAAATCCTATAAACACCAAAAGGTTACCAGTTCTAGCACAATCCGAGATTTTGCTTTGCAAATGATGAACCTGAAATCTCATTATTTTAAATCGATAAAATCTTGAGTAAAATATATATCATATCTGAAAATTGTCTAGAACATTTCTTAAGAATAAATCAACCTCAAAATCGTAACACATTTTTTTCCACAAAAATGGCAAACAGTGAGCGTCCGGCAAACTAATCTGGAAGAAATCCACTAAACCAAACTAAATCATCCTCATTAGTACTAATCTAACCAACTAGATCAACACTAATCCATATTAAGGCTAATTTAACCAAACTAGATTAACATTAATCCATCTTAAGGCTAATCTCACTTAATACTAATTTAACTAAGTTAATTAGCACTAATCTAACTCCCAAAGCGCAATTAACAACCTAATCAATGATTATAAAGTTAATGATGGGAGAACGGTAATAATTCGAACAATATCGAATCAACGCAACGAAATAAAATAATCTCTCCTTTTGTGTAAACCTAATAGGAATTGATATAGTATAGTAAAATAAATACCAAGCACGCGAACACAAGACGATTTTTTTACGTGGAAAACATCATCGATGTGAGGAGATAAAAAATCACGGGACCGGAGTCCACCTAAAAATCTTCACTATCAATAAAATTGTTCTTCTCTAGCAAATACTAGAGGTACATAGCAGCAAACACCTCAAGAACATAATTTTTGGCAATACACATGAACTTTACAAGAGATCAAGGATAAATCTGACCAAAAACACAGGTTTTGATCAATCCATGAAAAACCTGATGTATGGAGCTTAAAACGAAAATCAAACCGTTCCGATTCGATTAAATTGCGCCACAAACATGCTGACAAAATTTCAGCTCAATCGGACCACGAATCGACCTCTGACGCCAGCTTGATGTAAATCAGATATTGCCCCAAACCCCAGATTTTCTGCTTTCTCTTTTTCTCTTGTTACTATTTCCTTTTCTGCTGCTATCTCTTTATATAGATAGTGAGAAACCATATTTCATCATATAACTTATTATATGGGCTCAAACCCTTTTTGGGCTTGCAACTCATTGGGCTTCCTCCACATAAGAGTGAACCCAGTTAACAAATCTCCCTCTCATGACAATGTGGAGGGATTCACCATCCCTACTATCAAACGGCAATGTTCAAGCTTCTCTCTTGGTAGAGTCTTTGTCATCATATCGGAGCCATTATGATCCATATGAATTTTCTCAAGTTCCAACAACTTTTCATCTAGAACATCCTTTATTCAATGATATCTAACATTAATATGTTTCGATCTAAAATGAAAAGATGAATTCTTACCAAGATGAATTACGCTTTGATTATCACAAAATAGCACATACCTCTTTTGCTTGAACCCAAGTTCTTCTAAGAATTTCTTCATCCGTAGCATCTCTTTACTAGCTTCAGTCGCTGCAATAAATTCAGCTTCGGTTGTAGAAAGTGCAACACACTTTTGCAATCTTGACTTCCATGACACAGCTCCACCCGCAAAAGAAATCAAATAACCAAAAGTAGATTTACGAGTATCAATATCTCATGCCAAGTCGGAATATGTGTATCCAACTAACTCAATTTTTCCGATCCCGAAACTGAGTTTCAAATTTGAAGCTCCTCGAAGATACCTCATAATCCACTTCACTGCATTCCAGTGCTCTCTGCCTGGATTTGACAAATAGCGACTAACAACGCCAACTGCATGCGCCAAGTCTGGGCATGTACATACCATCGCATACATTAAGCTTCCTACAACTGAAGCATATGGAATACTTTCCATATCTTTCTTCTCTTTATCAGTCGTAAGACTTTGCATCATATTTAACTTAAAGTGGGCAGCAAGAGGAGTACTAACCACTTTAGCCTTGTCCATGTAAAATTTCTGAAGGATCTTCTCAATATATTTCTCTTGCGACAAAAATAATTTCTTAGCATCTCTGTCTCGGGTAATTCTAATGCCAAGAATCTGCCGCGAGCCCAAGTCTTTCATGGCAAAAGACTTGCTCAACTGTTTCTTCAATAACTCAATTCTTGAAGCATTCCTGCCAACAATCAGCATATCATCAACATAAAGTAAGAGAATAATAAAGTCATCATCAGAAAATTTTTGGACAAACACACAGTTATCCGAGGAAGTCTTCTTATAGCCCTGTTCTGTCATAACTGACGCAAATTTCTTATACCACTGTCTCAGTGCTTGTTTTAGGCCATAAAAACTTTTCTTCAATTTGCACACATAATCCTCTTTCCCTTTCACTTTGAAACCCTCAGGTTGTTCCATGTATATCTCTTCCTCCAAGTCACCATGTAGGAAGGCCGTTTTAACATCCATTTGCTCAATTTCTAAATCTATGCTAGCCGTCAAGCCTAGTACCACACGGATAGAAGACATTTTTACTACCGGAGAAAATATATCATCAAAATCAATACCCTTTTTTCTGACCGAATCCCTTAACAACCAATCTAGCTTTGAACCGTGGTTGTAAAGTATGTTCATCTTGCTTCAACCTATATACCCACTTATTCTTCAAAGCTCTTTTACCTTTAGGTAACTTCACAAATTCAAAAGTATGATTATCATAAAGTGACTGCATCTCATCTCGCATAGCATCGAACCAATTGCTTTTGTACTTATCCTCTATTGCTTCTGCATAACACTCTGGTTCACCTGCATCAGTCAATAATACATACTCATCTTCAGAATACCCGGTGGAAGGTCATTGGTCTCTAACGGATCTCCGGATTGGAACATCCAATGGAACATCTAATTGAGCCTCTAGTTCAGGAATAGTATTATCTATTTCAACATGTTTAGGAACATGTGTGTTATTTGGAACATTGACTTCCTGCTGCTCTTCATCAACCTGTGTAGGAATATTTGTAAGAGGAACTTGATCTAAATCAACCAGATTATCACTAACCTGTGGTGCTGAAATCATCTTCGATTTCTCAATATCCTCTATTGTTTGATCTACCATAAACACAACGTCTCTGCTTCTTACAATTTTCTTTTCAAGTGGATCATAAAATTTGTAGCCAAGCATATCCTGTCCATAACCAATAAATATGCACTGTCATATTTTCACATCAAGTTTAGACCTCTCATCTTTGGGAACATGCACAAATGCTTTGCACCCAAATACACACAAATAATCATAAGAAACTTCTTTGCCTGTCCAAACTCTATTAGGAACATCAAACTCTAAAGGAACGCATGGAGTAAGATTTAATATATGCACAACTGTACTTAAAGCCTCACCCCAAAAGGATCCAAGTAGCTTTGATTGTGAAAGTAAGCATCTTACCCTTTCAACCAGTGTTCTGTTCATTCTCTCAGCTAAGCCATTTAACTGAGGCGTCTTAGGTTGTGTCTTTTGATGTCAAATACCTTGTTGTCCGCAGTATTCATCAAAAGGTCCAATATACTCTCCCCCGTTATCAGTTCTAATGCTTTTCAATTTCTTTCCAGTCTGTCTCTCAACTGAAGCCTGAAATTGCTTAAAAGCTTCTAACACTTGATTTTTAGTTTTCAAGGTATAAATCCAAATTTTCCTTGAAAAATCATCTATAAAAGTAACCAAATAAAGAGAGCCACCAAATGATTTTGTTTTCATAGGACCGCAAACATCAGAATGCACTAAATCCAGTATACCTGATTTTCTTGAAGGATGTGAGCTTTTAAATGCAACTCTATTATGTTTTCCTGCTAAACAATGAGCACACTTCTTTAGCGTTAAACTTTTCAATCCTGAAATGAGTTTCTTCTTGGCCAATATTGACAAACCCTTCTCACTGATGTGATTGAGCCTCTTATGCCATAACTCAGCTGCATCTTCGCTATCTACTGCATTAATTTTTTCTGTAGACAACTTTGCCTGCATAATGTATAACGAAAAATATTTTTCGCCTCTAGCCACAACAAGAGAACCTTTGGTAAGTTTCCATTGACCATTACTGAAGGTGCTGCAATACCCCTCATCATCCAACTTGCCTGTAGAAATCAAATTCAAGCGAATATCAAGTATATGTTTAACATTATTCAATAACTTATTATTCCCAGTCTTTCAAGCATATAACTGTTCGAGCTTATCCCATAAACTGCGTGCATGTGTTTCCTCAATAATATGGTTTAAAACATTATCATCTACCCACTGCCTGATATAACCACACTTGACGATGAAATATAGACCATTCAGCGTCAGTTTTATTCTCTGGTTTCTCCTCAGCAAATACAGGCAAATAAAAATCTTTCACATATAAAAGATCTTCCATATTCCCTTTCCAGATATGATAATTCGAACCATTCAGTATAACCATTCTACTCGTATTCGTTTCCATTGTTTAACACAAAGCAGAAAAATCAAGCAATAACCTGTTGCTCTGATACCACTTTGATGGGAGAACGGTAATAATTCGAACAATATCGAATCAACGCAGCGGAGTAAAATAATCTCCCCTCTTGTGTAAACCTAATAGGAATCGATATAGTAAAGTAAAATAAATACCAAGCACGCGAACACAAGACGATATTTTTACGTGGAAAACCTCCTCGATGTGAGGAGATAAAAAAACCATGGGACCGAAGTCCATCTGAAAATCTTCACTATCAATAAAATTGTTATTCTCTAGCAAATACTAGATGTACATAGCAGCAAACACCTCAAGAACATAATTCTTGACAATACACATGAACTTCACAAGAGATCAAGGATAAATCTGACCAAAAACGCAGGTTTTGATCAATCCACGAAAAACCTGATGTATGGAGCTTCAAACGAAAAATCAAACCGTTCAGATTCGATTAAATTGCGCCACGAACATGCTGACAAAATTTCAGCTCAATCGGGCCACGAATTGACCTCCACACTAGCTTGATGTAAATCAGATATTGCCCAAAACTCCAGATTTTCTGCTTTCTCTTTTTCTCTTAATACTATTTCATTTTCTACTGCTACATCTTTATATAGATAGTGAGAAACCCTATTTCCTCATATAACTTATTATATGGACTCAAGCTCTTTTTGGGCTTGCAACTCATTAGGCTTCCTCCACATAAGAGTGAACCCAGCTAACAGTTAACTCATCAGATTAGGGCAGCGGTGGGTTCACGGCGACATCAACGCAAAGGTGGTGAAGACCTGAGCCTACCGCATCTCCAACAAAGCTCAACCGGCGAAAGAAACAGCCTTGCAAGCTCTTGACCAAAGAGAGCTAGGCTCAGTTTGGGCCGAGTTTGCTGGGTGTTGGGAATAATGGATCCCCGAAAAAGCGGATTCGACACCGAATCGAACCCCTAAATCAATGCGGAAGTCGAAGCCCGGGAAACGACACGTATCACCGATCGTAAAGCACACCACGGATTCAAGCGTACCTTGTTAGCCACAGATTAAACACCGTCGTCAATGGAGGAAGAGAATCCGGTCGATGAAGCCTTGAAGGGAAGAAATTGGAAGCCATATGCCTACTGTTCTTCGGGAGAGAAAACGCGCGGGAGAGAAGCGTACGTTGATTCCAATCCAACCAATGCGATCTCTCTCTCTCTCCTCCCTTTTATACCTTCCCCTTCCACGGGCCCTATTCCCGTGGGCCGGGCTTTTTGGGCCCAGCATGGGCGGACGGGCCTTAAGCCCAATCTACAATTAAATCCATCATCTCCCACTCGCACATGGTGGTACAAAACCAACATGGGCGGACAGGCCCAACTCATCCCCATCAGAGAAAATCCATCATAGACTCTCACTTAACATGGTGGGCTGAACAGAATCCTCTTTTCCTCTCTTCAACATTCATACCGGTGAATAATCCGTGCGACCAGCATACTTTGAGAGCTCATTGCTATACATCTGTTAGGAATATATAGCAGCTCATAATGGGCATCACACTCCGAGTAAATTTAGTATGCAGTACCCTAGATCGATCAATCACATTTATATCTCTCTTGATCTCTTTTAAACAATGATATATATTGTATTCACAACTATGATTATCCCAAAGACAGTCATAATTGGTTAACCGGTGAATACAAAACTACAATGTGATTCTCCATAATCGATCTTCCTCTTCCCTTCAAACTCTCAATTTCAGTCCAGCTTGCTTTTCTAGAAATGCCCCATTAGATCGAATCAAACATGACCATTGGCAACATTCTAAGATAGCAAACACTAAATAGAAATCTTGAGAATAAGTAAGAGTCATGAGGGGACTAAAAATTGAGGAACTCTTTTCCTCAAGAGTCTCACACGTCATAAAAGTTGAGATCAAACTTTTTGCCACTCTTATTGGTCGTCTCATGCATACGTAGTATGAAATACGTATTACGGTATTAACTCCTTTCCCATGGAGCGTATGTCTACACCTTTCAATACCGTACAGATGATAGTTCGACATACCCAATGTCTAACTTGAGTTCACGTATCTACTCATTCACAAAATTCATCGAACTCACATCGGCATCTTAGACAGATAAAGTAAAATATGTGGGGTATTTTACTTTCGGACATCGTAAGAATTATGTCCTCATCTTAACACTCAGTTAAGGCGACATACGTGTTTTAAGCTTGAGCTCTCGATTATCACCTAGATAATAAGCTTAAAAACAGTCTCATCTCTATTTATCACACAAGAAATGGGGCGATTACCCGTGTGAGTGGGCTAATCTTATATCTGTCCGACATACTTCTCAACTTAAAATAATGCACTGAGCATTAAGATGCATAAAGATCAAACAAAGATTCATAGGCATTAATGATGAAAACACAAATTCATCAAATTGTGAACACTTAGGGAAATTACAATATTCAGTACATCACCCTCTACGCAACTTTAGAGATTTCATATGGCCACAAAACACATCTCTAGGTATTGGCTTTGTCATAGGATCTGCTACCATTCCATGCGTAGTATGTACTCTAGTTCACATTTTTTCGTGCAATCATATCCTTGACAAGGTTATACTTTGTATCTATATGTTTGGTCTTGCCATGATATTTTGGATCTTTGGTGTACACTTTTACTGCTTGGCTATCACAGTTAACGAATAACAAATTTGCAGCACTTCCAATAACACCTAAATGATCCAATAATCTCTTAAGCCAAACATCTTCATATACTGCTGCTGATAATGCCACGAACTCAACTTCTATCGTGGACAAGGCTATACACTTTTGTTTCTTACTGCTCCAACATATGGTGCCATTATTCGGTAAGAAAACAAAGCCAGAGGCAGATTTCCTTTCATTTAAATCTCCTCCCCAATCAGCATCATAATAGCCTTAAAGTCGCAGATCCTTTTCCTCAATGACTCAGCATATAATCAGCAGTCCTCTTTAGATACCTCAGTATTCTTTTAACGGCTTATCAATGTGCTTGACCTGGATTGGATTGGTAACTACTCACCATTCCAACTGCAAAACATATGTCAGGTCTTGTACACATCATAGTGTACATGAAGCTTCCAACAGCACCAACATAAGGAACATGTTTCATTTGTTCCTTCTCTTGTGGAGTCCTTGGACACAGTCTATGGCTCAATCCTTCACCTTTTGTAATAGGAGTGTCTATGGGTTTACAATCTTGAAATCTTAATTCCAAGAATGTATGCAACATCACCCATGTCTTTTATCTCAAAATTGGAAGATAACAAATTCTTCACAGTATTAACATAACTCCATATTACTTCCGACAATTAGTATATCATCAACATATAATGATATGATCACAAATTGATCTTTGGATCCTTTGATATATACACAATGATCCTCATCAATCATTGTAAAATCATATGCCCTTATGGCATTATGAAAACATATATACCATTGTCTCGATGGCTGCTTAAGGCCATACATCGACCCCCAAAGTCGACATACCTTTTCTTCCTAGCCTTTCACTATGAAACCAGCAGGTTGTTCCATATATATTTATTCCTCTAACTCTCCATTGAGGAAAGCAGTCCTTACATCCATCTGATATAACTCAAGATCCATACTAACCATTATTGCCAGAATTATGCGAATCGAGGTAAATCACACTACAGGAGAAAATGATTTACATAATCAATTCCTTCTTGTTGATTATACCCCTTCGCCACGAGGCGAGCCTTATGCCTTTCTATCGAGCCATCAGCCTTTTGCTTTATTTTGAGAACCCACTTGTTCCCAATAGCTTTGCGTCCTTTTGGAAGATCAACCAGTTGCTAAACATGGTTTGACTTCATTGACTCCATTTCCTCTTTCATTGCATAAATCCATTTTTCCTTACTAGGGCAATCTAGAGCCTCATTAATATTTCTTGGCCCATCCTCATCTCGTGGAGCAACCACAAAAGTTTCCCCTTCAATGTCAAAAGTTGACGGGGAATACTTTGGAAACTTGTTCGCCGTATGGGAGATTGTACACTTAGCACATCATTTCCCATTATGCTCCCACTAGGATTAGATAATGATGATGTCATCTCATCATATGGTTGTAATTGAGAATGAGTTGAATTCAATTCATCACTTCTCATATTACTCCCACTTGGACGAACTCCACTAACATCATTATCCTGATCCAAGGTCTCAAATAGGAAAAATCTTCTCCTATTTTGCCCTTCTTAGGAAATTCATCCACTAAGAATGTGACATCCTGTGGTTCAAATTCAGTTATACTCCCACTTTCCCGCTCACCTATGAACACATACTCTTTCGAGTGTTCGGAGTATCTCATGAAAATACTCTTATTTCTTTTAGGACCATATTTCCCAAATTTGTGAGAGGACTCATGAGTATAGGTAGCACAATCTCATGCCTTAAGAAAACTTAAGTCCGGTTTTCTACCTGTCCATAACTCATATGGAGTGGAAGTAACTAATTTGGAAGGCACCCGGTTAAGTATAAAGGCAGCAGTTAACAAAGCATCACTCCAAAAAGTGATTGGTAAGTTAGCATGTGCCATTATGGACCTAACCATTTCCAGTAGAGTTCTGTTTCTTCTCTCCGCAACACCATTTTGTTGAGGAGTATATGGAATAGACAATTGTCTTTCCATTCCTTTTTCATCACATAATTTTCTGAACTCATCAGATAAATACGCTCAACCTCGATCGGATCTAAAAAACTTTATTTTTTTGTCTAATTGATTTTCTACCAGTTCATAAACCTTCGAAACAACTTATGCTTCAGATTTATGAGAAATCAAATAGACATATCCGAATCGAGTATGATTATCTATAAAAGTGATGAAATAAACAGTCCCATGCCTTCCTCTCACATTCATTGAATCACATACGTCATAATGGATTAAATGCAGAGGAAATTCAGCTCTTTTACCTTTTCCAAATGGTTTCCTTGTCATTTTCCCTACTAGGCAATGCTCACATCTGGGCAAATCGACTTTTTCAATGTTGCCCAACAAGCCCTCTTTGGCTAGTCTTTACATATGTTGTTGGCCCATATGACCAAGTCTAGCATGCCACCATATTCACATCATTATCATATAAAGTAGAAGACGTGAAACAAGGGAATAACATATTGACATCACCATAGTCAACATTTAGTACAATAAAATCATCTGGAAAGTGACCACAACTATAATAGTTTGTATCAAAATACAAATCTACACCTCTATTATGGAAGTTCACACTAAAAACAAGCTTAACCAACACCAAAACAGACACTTAAATTTTGACGAATCTCCGGAGCATTCAGAACATCTTGTAGAAACAAGGTGCGTCCACCACGCATATTCAGTTGGCAGGTGCCAATCTCTTTAACTTCAGCTTTGGAGATGTTTCCCACATAGGTCCACTTAGTTCCGCTTGGTACTCGTCAAAATTCCACGAAGGATCCTCTATCCTTCCTTACATGGTCTGTCGCCCTTGAATCTATAGTGCACAAAGTATTAGATTCAACCAATCATACAGAACTTGACACATAAGCAAAGTTCTCGAATGTACAAGAGGTGTATTACTTTCTTTGGCTCACGACAGTCGCGAGCATAATGACCCTTTTTGTCACAATTGTAACACCCCACCCTTGACATTTTCTTCACATGAGGACGTTTTCCTCTATTGTGTTGGTTAACTCTTGATTTCTTGCAATAAGGACTTTATCCTTTGCATTCCCACATATTGAACGAATCAATATGCTTGCGCTTAGAGCTCGAAGCTCTTTCTGAGCTAGAAGCAGCATTGCAAATGTCCATTTTTGGCTCAAATGCCGTTAGGTGGTCCTCTACTAGCTTAAGGTGGCGCACAGCATCCTCAAGATCTTCCATAATATGGTCAAGAGCTTCCAGTGCTTCTTGCTTTTCCAGCGCATATTGAATATTCATATTCAATATTCCACAATTGTTGCCGTTTATTTCAGCAATTACGTTCTTAGTTGCTGAAACCATCGATCTGAACACATCAGACTTACATGCACGAATTATTAATGCCTATCATTTATGCATCCCTATTTGCATAGACCCATCATATTAATGAATAATTTCAAGTAAGGCTTCGAATCAAAAGGTCACTATGTTTCCAATCATCCTCCAAAATCCTCACTCAAAATTATTATTAATATAATTGTCATATGCAAAATCAATTCTATGAAGCTACAAAAGCTCATAAATCTACCCACAGCTAATTACCCACAGCAACCAGCAGTAATAGAAAGCAAATAATAATTTATATTTAACAGAATAATCATGCTTTCAACATAATACAACTAACATATTACACTAAGCAATATATACAGAGAAAACATATCAACATGAAAAGAGATATTTACACCCATAAAACATTTAATCTAAGAAATAATTAGGGAATGTCGCTTCTAATCTATCAGTCAAAACATCTAAGAACTTTGAAGGCACATTTGCCAACCATGGAAAAACTTTTGGAGAGCTTTCATGTCGCCACGAAGGCGCATTTACTCTGCGCCATGTGGCGCTCATTCTAAGGGTTGAAGTTTTGGCCAACTCAATCCTATAGTACTCTCTTACAAAAGCTTCCACTAGCCTCCTATAATCCGGAACCACGTTGACCTCCCATAGCCGACCTAACACTGCTTGCCATTCAGGTGGAAGAGTGTTCATCAAAGCCGGCACCTTCTCAAAATCCGGCATAAGATAACCATTCAAGATGATTTCCTGTATCATCTGATTGACATTGACCACATGTGATACTAAATCACCGTCATGCCACCGATAATCAGCTAAATCTGACATCAGCCTTTTAAGTCTTGCATTTCCCTCGACCGTTCTCGGGATTGCAGGTATCAGTGCATGACTCGTCATAGTTCCTGCAACAAATGCAAAACAAAAAATGGATCACTTATAATCCATAATGTATATTAGGGAAAATACATAATTTTCCAAAATTCATGCAACACATGCATAATAAAAAAATGGATTTCATATAAACCACATAGGCATACATGAAAAAAAGAAACAAATTCCTTTTTTTTTTTTTTTTTCCGGGTCAACGGTCAAAGTCAACGGTCGGTCAACGGTCAACGGTCAGTCAACGGTCAAGTCAACGGCCAACGGTCAAGTCTACGGGTTAACGGGCGCGGGTCGTCGGACCGCTCGGACCGGTCGGGCCGGTCGGGCCGCTCGCGCGGACCGACGCACGTGCCGCACGCGTGCGCAGCCGCACGTGCCGCGCGCGTGCGGCCGCCACACGTGCCGCGCATGAGCGTGCCGACGCCACTCGACGTCAGCCGCACGTGCGCGGCATGCGCCAGGCGATCGGATCGAGCCGGTCGCCGTCGGGTCGGGTCGCCGCCGGTGACCGCCGGCGAAACGCGCCGTCGGCAATGACGCATCGGTGACGCCATCCGAGCGGTTACCGATCGTTGGATGACGCCACGATGACGTCATCGCGTGACGCCAGCACGCGTCGGTCCGCGGACCGGCGCGTGCCCATTCGCCGGTCGCCGGCGCGCACGTGCCGGTTCGCCGCCGCACGCGCGGCCATAGCCGGCGCTGGGCGCGCTGCGCCCCGCGCGCAGCGGCTTCCGGCCGCGCGTGTGAGCGCGTGCGGTGTCTCCGGCGGCGGTCGACCACTCCCGGACTCGTCTCGACGTCGCCTTTCACCCAGTGCCTTCAGAATTTGATTTCGACATACGCAAACACAGAAAAAAACGACGTACGGTGCTCGGGTATCGGGAATTTTGCCCCGATCCGTACGGTCGAAAGCTTTTTGCGAAAATTCAATCAAAAAACATCAAATTGATCGGGAAAACGTGAACTAGGGCTCGATACCAATGTTGGGAATAACGGATCCCGAAAAGCGGATTCGACACCGAATCGAACCCCTAAATCAATGCGGAAGTCGAAGCCCGGAAACGACACGTATCACCGATCGTAAAGCACACCACGGATTCGAGCGTACCTTGTTAGCCACGCATTAAACACCGTCATCAATGGAGGAAGAGAATCCGGTCGATGAAGCCTTGAAGGGAAGAAATTGGAAGCCGTATGCCTACTGTTCTTCGGGAGAGAAAACGCGCGGGAGAGAAGCGTACGTTGATTCCAATCCAACCAATGCGATCTCTCTCTCTCTCTCCCTTTATACTTTCCCCTTCCACGGGCCCTATTCCCGTGGGCCGGGCTTTTTGGGCCCAGCATGGGCGGACGGGCCTTAAGCCCAATCTACAATTAAATCCATCACTGGGGGCTGGTCGGCCTCGGCTAGACAGGCGGTTATGGAGCTGCTGGGTTCTGTGGAAGGGCTATTCGGTGGCGTGAGGTGGTGCGGGGCGGTGGTTCCTGGCCGTTCGGTGGCTGAACGGTGTGGGGATGGCGGTTGGACGTTGGACTGTGGTTTGGTGAATCTGCTGGTGGGACGTGATGGTGGCTGTGATGTGAGGAGTGATGGTTGCAAATGATATGCAACAGCTTAATGAAAAAGGCGCAAAACCAAAACTAGAGGGAAAGAAAGTGAGGCCGATTCACGTAAGAGAGAAGGAGAGTGGGAGATTTGAGGGAAAATGGGTTGGGTACTGAACAAGAAAAGAGAAGAGATGATGAAGAAAGAAGAAGAAGATGGTCTGCTAAGGGAGGGAGGATTTGTGTGTGAAAGAGAGGGAGAGAGGGAGAGAAAGTTAAGGAAAATATCATAATCATCATTACCTAAGCCCCAAAAGTTTCTATGCTCATCTTCATCCTTCCAAAATACTTTCCTAAGCTTAATTTCCCAAAATAAGCCTATCTAGGGTAGAAAAAGTCCAATTTCTCTACCCATCCGAATTTCTTTTTCTTTTTTCTTTTTGTCCGAAATTCCTTTTTTCATAAAATTCCGGACTCGTCGAAATTTCTCCGAAAAATGAGATGACGTCCTATATATGAATTGTGACACGTTCGAATGTCCAAATCTCGAAACCGAATTCAATTTCATGGTTAAAATCGACCGAACACGATTTTAGTACAACCTAACATATCAAGTAACTTTTAGGGATTTTAGCGCGTTTGACCCATGGTCGATAATTTTCGATCCACGTTCTCCGACTCATAGTCAACTCTCGATTGTCATAAAAATCGCAAGGTTTCAATTACGGGTACCAAGTACAAAATCGACAGAAAATCGAGTTAGTGTCGTTCGACGCGAATTTTGCAATTATGTGGAATCACCCGCAATTCAATTACGTTTTTCCATCGAATCAACTTATATCCGATCACTAATCGATTATAACGGTGCCGATTATTATGGTCAAGCAGTCAATTTCTAATTGAATTCTCAAGTCTGCCGCATTTATATCCCATAACGGCTTCACCTAATAGATTAGTTAAACTCGAGTGATCATCTCCGAGAAAAATGACCATAGGCACATCAACGAAATGCCCATTACATATTATCGAGACGAGATCGAAATTCAGAATGTCACAACCTTAGTGACCGTGAGCCTCAAGTGGTGTCACCGCTGTCGTTTGAGCCTTGAGCATCACATCCTTGACGTCGTCATGCCACCGTCGCCAAAAAACCATGAGTTAACTTCCCAATCGTGGATTAGGCTGTTAATTATGTTTAGGGGATAGGTTAGTTAAGGATAATGACAGTTAGTATTAGTTAATTTTGATTTAGCCTTAATTGAGATTAAGGACGGTTTAAATTAAATTTAAGTGCGATTAATTTAAGTAATTACAATTAGATTAATTAATCATGGTTAGATTAATTCATTGAGTTTAGTTTAATTAATTGTGATTTATTTGATTACTCGTACTTTATTTATTCAAACGTAATTCTTTTAATTAATCGTAATTATTTTAATTAACACCGATTAGTTTTTAATTAATTTTTGTTAGGTTAATTAATCGAGGTTAGCCTAATTAATTGCAATTAGACTAATTCATCGTAATTAGCCTAATTAATCGTGATTAGTGTAGTTAACGACAGATTAGCGGTTAAGTAGAATTTTATTCTTGTTTCACTGAATGATTGCTCAATTATAAGCCTTATTTAATATATTTTCAAAGAAGGTTTATTTGTTAAGAAAATGGAATATTTTGAGATGTCGGATTTGCACACCGGATTTTACGTGTTAAATGAGGCAATGGGGTTTTAAAATGAAAATGTGCAAAATTTGGCGGGTTAGTTTTAAGTACATGACCACGTACAATTATTTTCCCGGAATTTTAAAATAAAAATTTCGAGATTTGTTAATGAGCATAAACTACGTTTGCATTGGCTAAGTCAAAAAATAGAAATAAGGAGTGCTCGTGTGATCACATAATGGCCCCGATGCATATGATTATGTGGGGTAATGGTTCCATCTTGATATGCAAGACAATGCTCAATTTTTATCGGATGCCCGGCGGGGGTCCAAATGCCAAGTCATAGTTAGGGTTGGACCAATGCTCCTAATGGAATGCTACCCTGATGTGTATGAGTACGTGGGATGACCGCTCGAACACAAGGATCGACAAAAGTCAATACTACACTATCATAAGTCAATTAGCGAATGGATATAAATCGATTTAACGGAAGTACATAGTCAGTTCGCGAGTAATTTCGCACGATTACGATATTCGCGTCTAGCGACGATAAACTGATTTTTCTATTGATCTTATATTCAAGATACATAATTGAACTCTCGTGATTACATGACAACCAATGGTCGTCCACGATTTGAAAATGCACAAACATAGATTGAAAATTATCAACCATGGGTCAATCACATGAGAACCCCTAAAAGCTACATGATAGTTTAGGTTGTACCAAAGTCGCGCTCAATCAATTTTCAACCATTAAATTTAATTTGATTTTAGGTATCGAACTTTCGAGAGTTTCGAGACTAATTTATTGGATGTCGCCTCATTGTCCGTTGAATTATCAACAATTCGAAAATTTTGGAAAAATGAATTATTGGACGAAAATTGAAAACTGGAAAGGGAAAAATTGGAACCGGTGGAAAAGTTGTGAATTGTTGGCCAAAATTTTGGTTTTGAAGAAAAAGGAAACAAAAAGAAAGAGAGTGGACAAGAGACTTGGTGTGGAGGGTTTAAGGGGGAGTGGTTGATGGGATTTTCATGGATTTTTGGATAAAAATCCTAAAAAATATATTGTTTCTTCTATTTATTTCTTCTCTCTTCTCTCTCGGCAGAAGTACACCTAAGTGCAAAAACTTGGTACGGAGGGACACTTAAATGCCAAAAGTTTGGAAGGTGACACTTAAGTACCAAAATCGAAACAAAAATGCCGATGTGGCGATTTTCTAACAAAGGAAGTGCAAAACGACACCGTTTTACATGCCGACGTGGCTAGACAATACAAAAATGACGTCGTTTTGGTGCTGATGTGGTAAAAAAAATTAATATAAAAATTAATTTAATTTAATTTAAAGCTAAATTTATTTAAAGCATTTTAAAAAAAATAAAAAATAAAAAAAAAGGGGCAGGCGGGCGAGGGCCGAGCCCTCACCGCCGCCGCCTCCACGCTGCCGCCTAAAGGGCCTGCCCCCCCCTTTTTATTTTATTTTTTAATTTTTAGTTTTTTAATATTTTTATTTGATTTTAAAATGTTTTAAATAAGTTTAGTTTTTAAATTTTTTAAATTTTTATTTTTTTAATATATATATTTAAAATTTTTAGTTTTTTTTAGTTTTTTTAATAGTTTTATTTTATTTTTAAATGTTTTAAATAAGTTTATTTTTTATTTTTTTAAATTTTAGTTTTTAAAATTATTTTTTTAATTATTTTATTTTATTTTTAAATTTTTATTTTTAAATTTTTAGTTTTTTAATATTTTATTTTATTTTAAGTGTTCTAAATAATTTTAGTTTTAAATTAAATTAAATTAATTTTTATATTAATTTTTTACGACGTCGCACCAAAACGACATCATTTTTGTGTTGTTTAGCCACGTCAGCATGCAAAACGGCATTGTTGTGCACTTCCTTTGTCGGAAAATTGTCACGTCGACATTTTGGCCGAATTTTGACCGGAGTGGTACTTAAGTGATTCATTTTACTCCGATTTTGGCTCTTTAAGTGTCACTTTCCAAACTTTTAGCAAGACTTAAATGTCCTTCCGTCTTTGTTTTGACTCCATGTGTCCATACCTCCTTCTCTCTCTACCTCTCTTTTCTCTTTTCCTCCCCCTTCTTTGTTGATTCCTCATCCTCCTTTGCTTCTTCTTTTTCCCTCAATCTTCTTCCTTCTCTTCCTCCTTGCGCGCACCCTCATCACCATCATCATCATCTCACCACTTCATCATCCACCACGCCACTATCATCATCCCCATCTCGCTCACCATCACCGCCCACACCACCATCATCTTCATCTCCCAACTGCATCATCATCACCACCACCACGAACCACCACCACCACTTTAGCCATCATTGCCCACGCCATTGCCGCCGTCCATCCGTGTCCCTCACCGCCCATACGCCCACGCCATCACACCATCCTCACCTTAAGCCACCACCACCATCTACACCGAACTACCCTTGGTGGCCGTGAGCCTCAAGTGGTGTCGCCGCCACCGTTTGAGCCATGAGCACGCATCGAGCTACTAATGCCGCGAGCTCACTGTCACCGAAACACCCATGAATTAACTTTCTAATTGTGGATTAGGGTGTTAATTACGTTTAGGAGTCGGTTAGTTAAGGATAATGACGATTAGTGTTAATTAATTTTGGTTTAGCCTTAATTGAGATCAAGGACAGTTTAGATAAAATTTATGTGCAATTAGTTTTAAGTAATTATTGTTAGATTAATTAATCGTGGTTAGATTAATTAATTGAGTTTAGTTTAATTAATTGTGATTTATTTGATTAGTCGTATTTTGTTTATTTAATCGTAATTACTTTAATTAATCATAATTATTTTAATTAACTGTGATTATTTTTTAATTAATTATAGTTAGGTTAATTAATCGTAATTAGCCTAATTAATCGCAATTGGTGTAATTAACGACGGATTAGTTGTTAAGTAGAATTTTGTGCTTGTTTTACTGGATGATTTTATGCTTGATTCTGATTGTTTGAGCTTGTTATGCCACGTCATTGATTGCTTTTTAATATATTTTCTAATAAGATTTATTTGTCAAGAAAATGGCATACTTTGAGGTGTCAGATTTGGACGTCAAATTTTACATGTTAAATGGGGTAAGGGGGTTTTAAAATGAAAGTGTGCAAAATTTGACAGGTTGGTTTTAAGTAAATGACCACGTGCGATTATTTTACCGAAATTTTAAAAATAAAAATTTCCGAGGTTGGTTAATTGAGCACAAACCATGTTTGCATTGGCTAAGTCAAAAGATAAAAATTTGGAGTGCTCGCGTGATCACATAATGGCCCTAACGCATATGATTATATGGGTAATGGTTCCATCTTAATGCGTATGAATATGCGAGACAATACCCCACTTTTATCGAATGCCCAGCGGGGGTTCGGATGCTAAGTCACGGTTGAGGCTGGACCGATACTCCTAATGGAATGTCGTCCTAATGTGTATGAGTACACACAATGATGGTGTGCTCAATGAGGTTGGATGATACCCGGTTATGCCAAAAGATCGCCAACTCTTGTGTTGGCTGTGGCCCGAGAGGTCATAATAATTAAAACACGTATGATGGCATTATGCATGGGATATTATGAATATGTTCTAATTATTGGTTATGCTTGATGCATTGATATTGGCATGTGTGAATTACTAACATGTAGGAGTGTGCCAAGACGAGGTAAAGATTTTGTGATGCTATATGTTTAGGGCTGCCTATGAAACGAATTAACGTTCTAATTGAGGCTTAGGCTGTTGACTCGCTAAGATTTTATCTTATCTCGTTGTCGTTAATTATTTTCAGGCTCGTAGCATGGAACATCGTCACATGCAGTTTGGGCCAAGACGCAAGCGTGCTTGGCGTAGCTTTTGGTTGGCCTCGCATTAGAGAAGTTAGGTTAACTAATTCCTTCAAATTGTTGGGGAAATATGACTTTGAATTGGATAGAACAATGAAATCAAACTCTGAACTATGATATCACTTTTTTAAGAAATTATTTGCCACACAACGTTGCTAATAGTCACTGGCAAATTTTCTTTATAATACAACAAAGTTTCGATTGAGAATACTAGATAGTCATTCTAATATTTCTCCAAAGTCTCTAAAGGGAAACAATTAAAAAAATGGCTGTATTTTTTAAAAGAAAGTTCAAAAAGACTTGATCATGATTGATCGCAAAAATTAATGTACTTATCTCTGTCTTTTGAACAGAGGCAACATTTCAGGAAAATGTTGCAAAATGAATCAATGCATTCTTAAAGAATATCTTGAAAAGACACTAAATAAAAAATAATCATAACTTCTTTGTGACCAGTTGCACTATTTCAACGGGATGCTATGGCTTTTTATAAATATAAATCCGAATTTTTCAATAAATAAAAAATAATAATCGTTGATTAGTGCCAAATCTCATGTGCACTCATATCTTTTCAATGTGAGACAAGGCATTTCTTAGTTTGTTTTACAAGCGAACTACCAACAGGCACCCAAATCTTGGTGACACTAGCCCTCCCTTGAGGCTGGCCACCTTTACTAGCCCCTCCGACGATAGGTGATGGTGACAACCTTCCACTGGCAAGTCCTTGCCATTATTTTTTTTTTCGATTTTTTTTATATAAAATTTTAGCCTTTTAGTTTTTAATCTAATTTAATTAAGTTTTTGAAGAGCATAATAATCAAGAGCAAAGTGTATCGAATTTGGACGAGTTAAGCAATGCCTTGAAAAGTTGATGGATGTTCTTATAAGGGGGTGAGTATGTTAGAAGTGCTAAAAGTTATGTACGGCGCTCACTTTGATGCCAAAAATTTTCGTCAACTCACTTTAGTACCAAATTGGAGAAAAGGTGATCACTTAAATACCTCCAACTATAAATTCCGGCTAAAATATTATGTCGCATTTTTATTTAAAAAACAAGTCCAACATGGATTATGACATAGCTACACTCTTCATAAATGATGCCGTATGAGAATGAATCCTTCAATACGCTCTTCTATTTTTCAGGAAAATGTGTAGAGAGAAGGGAAAAGAGAGGGGAAAGAAAAAAGGAGGGAGATTGAAGAATGCCTAAGTTGAATCGAAGTCGAGAAGAAAGAGAGAGAGAGAGAGATCAGCTTGAGGAAGGCTTTTGATCAGGTTTGGTAATCTCTGTCGAAGCCTCAGTGTCTTTCCTCGAGCTCAGTCAAGACCTTCACTTGTTCCTCTTTGTCCTCCCACTGGTCTAGTGTACAAACACCTAAAAATTGTATTTGTCGAGGGAAGCTTGGGCTTTGAGCTTTGGTCTCATAGTGCGAGGCGGCATCACAAGCGTGAGGGCAAAGCGACGCGGCTGGTGAGTCTCGAGCGGCAAAGGACTCTCGGCCAAACTTGCCGAGCACTCTATCTCTATTTGTTTTGGAATTGTGAATTTTTGTCTCAATGTGACCATAGATATCAATTGTTTGACCCACTTTTGAAGGTTCATCACTTTGTAGGAAACACCAAAAGAGGTCTTCATAGTGTAAGGGAGGCGTCTTTCACAGGAAAGGCAAAGGGGAGTGCAGAGTTAAAAAAAAGGAAAAATTAAAAAGTGGTCTTTTTCTTCTTCCTTGGTGTTTCGTCCGCTTCAACAAAGGACTCGACTGCAACCTTATGCCACTGTTGATCTTCTTTCAGCAGCCACCGTCTGAGACATTGTCCACACTTGTTCTTATTAGCTTGAGGTTTCAGATCCGAGCATTTCCAGGGCAGAGCCAAGCGAGACCACTCAACTATGATGGCAGCGGTAACAAAGCTTCTTTCCCCCCATGACAATGATAGTGGCAACGGAACTTCTCTCCCCCTACAATGATGATAGTAGCGACAGAGCATGGTCACCACTGAAGCAACCGCCTTCATCTGAAGCAACCAACTTCATCATCTTCATCCCTCATCATCTTCCACTTTCCTTCTTTAATCTTTTGCAAATTGAAAAGGAAAAAAGCTAATTTGGACAAAAATCCTATATTGCAAGTAAAATTACTGTTTATAATTGGGGCAAACATATAAATGAGATCGTTTTGAACAATTAATGCTAACTGTACTCTCTAGCGAGCCACATTGGCTACAAAAATGTGACACGTCAGATTTCCGGCCAATCATATTGGTGTTGGCACCAAAATGATCGTTTTTCAAACTATTTGGCACTTAAGTGATCCAAAATAAATTTTTGTACCAAAATGAGCACCACACATAACTTTCGACACTTTTAGTATACTTACCCCTCTTATAAGTGAGGCCGCATTGGCTTTGTCTAAGCTTGCAGTGGGCGGTTCGAATTTCTCGAGTTAAGAACATGTTCATGGCCTCGTGCAGTGTACAAGAGGAATCTCTGGGAGTGATTGTAAGACCTGTTTGGTGTTGGCTTTGAGGGATCTGAGAACATGTTGCTCTCCTCATCAAGGTGGAACCGTTTTCAGCAAATACTGCAATGTGAGGTTCGAGCTTTACTGCTTCTGTAATCTGCATTTTAAAGGTAATTAATTCAAATTCTTTGCTGAGATTGTGTTGTTGGTCACAAAGTACCGATGCTTGTCAAAATTAGAAGGGATAAGTGTTCCAGAAGTCCTACAACTTGTCATGAAAATGCATTTCAGTCCTAAAACTTGCAAAAAGTGCATTTAAATAATTTTTTATTTTTCAGGTTTATTTTTTAATTAATTTTTATCCATTTTTTTTAAAAAAAGTAGATTTAAAAACTAAAAATTAAATTTATTCTTATCTTATTTTCAACAAAAACTAAAAAGAAAAGTTAAAAATTTTATTTTTAAAATTTTTAAAAATAAATTAAAAAAATAATGTTAACTTTTAAAATATGTTTTTTAATAAATATTTTAACTAAAAAAATTTTAAATTTTAAATTTTTTTAATAAATATTTTAACTTTTTTTAAGTTTTTGGTGAAAATAAGATAAAATGAATATATTTGATTTTTTTAGTTTTTAAATCTAATTTAAAAAAATAATTAAAAAATTCACGTGGAAAATAAAAAATTATTTAAAATGCCACGTCAGCATTTTTAACAGAAAAAGCTAACGGCGTCGATCTTAGGACTCGTTTGAAACAATTTGACAAGTTTTAGGACTTAAATGCACTTTTTGCAAGTTTTATGACTAAAATGCATTTTCGTGACAAGTTGTAGGACTTCTGGAACACTTATCCCAAATTAGAAATTAAACTTGGGAAACTGCCATTTAAAGTATTTTGTGTATATTTCCCAGTTTGAGAGTTTTATGGAAACGGCCAGACGAAGAATTGCACATATCATAGTGTCAAAATCTAGTCCAAAGTTGTCAACAAACCATGAGTTGATTGTTCGAGGAAAAAACAGAACTATTCGCAAGGACTGAGCGGTACTGAAGTTTAATCATCTAAGTGAGGATAGTAAAATCATCTATGCATGAGAAAATCCTTTGTTTCCATGTGATTCATTCTAAGTGATAGCTTTTCAGATGGAAAGTTCTCTTATGGAGTTTTTATCTATATAAAGGATGCATCAGAATTGACCTACCCATAGTGGATTAAGTACAAAATATGCAAGATATAAATTTTTCTGAGCAGAAAATTTTTACAACAGAGTTTCTTATGACAACAGAGGAATTGGATTGACACGATGATTGACCAATGGTCATAAAGCATTTTATTGACCTGGTTGGATTCCAAAACATTTGGTAATTCTTTATTAGACGGCTTGATGAGCAGTCTTGTTGGACGTCTTGATTCTTGAGCTGATCCTAACTGTTTTTATTATTTTTGTAGCCAGTAAAATTGCCTTGCTGACTACTTGAGTTCTCTCTTTGGGAGTTGGAAATTGGATTTTATACATTTCTTAATTGTTTGATGGTGATATTATAGGCTTGGGGAAGGCAAGGATGATTTTGTTGGTCATATGTATTCTAGCTGGGGCATTGCCAGTTTCCCTTGGGGTTTGTGTTGCCTATTGAAGACGGAAAAAGAAGAGAACTAGAGGTATATTAAACAAGTCAGTTTCAGTCACCAACTGATAACTTGGACAGTGTTAATGACAAGAATTCGGATCTTCTTTTTCTTTTTTGGTTTCCCAGATGAAGAGAGAGACGAAAATGTATTGCTCTAGGAATTGCCAAAACCCATTGAACTATCAATTTCAAGAGGGGATATAGAATAACCTGAAGATATGTTTGTCATGGATTTGCAACTCCGAGGGCTGCCACGGCTAAATTTTCCCTTACAAACAAGCTTGGACAAGGTGAATTCAGCATTGTTTACAAGGTTAAACATTCGATAGGATCATATTCAATTTGGTTGGAAGAGTTTCCCAAAAAAGCATAAACTGATGACTATTCTTTAAGTTGTTCCAAGGAATTCTACCAGATGGAAACGAAATAGTAGTCGAGAGGCTGTTGAGGAAGTCGTGGCAGGGCGTAGATTAGTTTAAAAACAAAATCACGCTCATCGCAAAACTCAAACACAAATATCTGGTGAGGCTTTTGGGGTGGGGCATAGATGGACATGAGAAACTACTCATATATGAATCCATGGCCAACAAAAGCCTTGACGTCTTCTTCTATGGTTAGTCCCAGTACAGTCTGTTTTCGCTCACAAGTGGACCACACTCCAATTGTCTTTACACGTTCAATGAAAATTGTGTCAACTACTGCTTTTCAGATCCAATGAAGAGTTAGAACTCGATTGGAGAGCACGCTACAACATAATTAATGGGATTGCCAGAGGACTGCTTTATCTTCATAAGGATTCCGTGCCGAAGATCATCCATGGAGATCTAAAGCCGAGCAACGTGTCGCTGGACATCGACATGGTTGCCAAGATATCACTTACCTTCTGATTTTGACGAAAAAGAAACTAGAAAATCACCTCTTGTTAATTGTTTTTAATCCTTTGTGTGGTTTGTACTCTAAAAAGTTCAGAACAATCAAAATGGAAAATGGAACTAATTTTCCATGATCTCTGTGAATGTATAAAAGAAAATCATTTATCTGAAATTCCATTAAACTTGTTTTTGCCTATGCACATAACAACAATGGAGGGACAATTCTCTGCGAAGTCTGATGTGTTCAGCTTTGACGTCATCCTGCTCGAAATCATCAATGGGAAAAAAAAAGTGATTTCTACCTCACCAAGCGCGCATCATTGCTGCTAAAATATGTAAAGTTCATTCTCCTTGCATGCTTGCATCATGATTTTAATCGAATTGAGCAAAAGGTTTGAAATCACATAGATGACATATCAGGGTGATACAAATAAACTATGTAACAAAGGGAAAGATCTTAAATTCATGGAACCATTCCTGCTGAAATCGTTCGCACTGGCTGATGTGCGTAGAACCATTCAAATAGGGCTTTTATTTGTGCAAGAAGATCCAGCAGACCAGCCTCTCTTGACGGATTAGGTGGTTCTTCTCGAAAGTGGACCTGCCGTGCTCTCGCAGCCGGAACAACCTGCATTTTCCAGTCGGCGAGACATCACCTTGGATAGCCTTTCAATGCCAGAAAGTTCTTGTACCAACGATATTACTGCTTCTACAATGTCAACATGGTGAATGGTGGCTATCAACATCCAAACATTTGACATCAACATGACTCTTAGGTACAATGGGAACTATGTATAATAAGTACTGCTAATTCATGCAGAAATTAGAATTCATGATCTGTCTTAGCTGTCCGATAATAGGTAAATTACTTAGTAGAGCATGCATAGGTTTTTACAGCAACCATATAAATGACAAATCCAGTCTTTGTGAATTTTTTGTACATGGACATTAACATCTTATTCGTTGAATTGATTGGATATTAGATGATGGTCGTAACTAGATGAACACCATACAATAAGATGGCATATGAATAATATTTCAAATTCTTATAAGAAACTTTTTTTTTTTTTTTTGAGAAGTTGAGACAAATGGGCTCTAAGACATCAGAATTAATTTTTCCTCAACGTAATCTCTTGGTCAAACAAGCCACGGGCAACCTAAATGACTTGTATAATCAACGTCTTGTAAAGTCTTACCATGTCTTGATATATCATTTGATTTTTCCCAGTAATAAATTTTCCCCGTTCCTCCAGTAACAACTGCATCGTGGACACTAGTTGATATGCGTGTAGACTTGTGGTCCATACATAGCCAAACTTCTAATCTGACACTACCTTATATAAACATCTTCTGAATGTCTATTCTTAACCATCCAATCATCAAAACATGAATTCTTGCATCACCATTTGCCTCTCCTGTCATCTTCTTACCAATTTCTTAGCATTTACACTCACACTACTGAAGCTGCACCAACTTATTTAGGGCATTAGTGCACAAACACCGCCCTCTTCATTCCCAACTCCACCTACGAAACATATCTCAACACCCTCCTCTCTTCCCTCTCCACTGACGTTGCCATTACCGCCAAAACCCGATTGACCTCACCAACAGGCTATTCCTCTATAGGGGCGATGTCAATGTCACTATTGTGGAAAGTGAGTGATCAAATAATAAAATAGAAAAAAATCGAACACTAGATTTATATAGTTTGGTCATAGTGATTGATGTCCATGGGGAAAACAGCAATGAATTCTACTATAGATCAAGTGATACAACAGAGATTACACAGTCGAGTCACTCAAACACTCTTAGTGTTTCCCAAGCTCCAATTATACCCAATAATGCACACAATGTTTAGCCCTAAAATTCACAAACGAAATAATCTCTCAATCTCCCAAAGAAATTCACAAATCTTACCAAAAGATTTCATGGCTATAAGCACCGATCTTTCTTGGATGTAATTCACAAATAAGGTTCGTCGCACGAACCTGTTGCCAAACATCCAGCAGCTATGGACATCATGCACAAATTGTGCACTCATGACACTCACTAAACAAAACGGCGCAAGACTCTTGGATATCTTTAGGGTGTAATTCACAAGCAGAATCTCCTCTTTGATAATCTTAACAAAGAACATCCACTTCTTATGTATAGGCAAGAATTGAATCCGACATAAGAAACCTTCTCCAACGAAACCTATTCAAAATAGGAAACATACTTCAATCAGTAAACTTTCCTTTTTTTTTGGCTCAAACTCGAGACATATTTTCAATAGTCACCGCTTGCGAGATTGCATGGCAAACATCAAAAGGAGATACCCACGCATGCCTTAATGACAAAGACTCAATCACTTGGGATGATGAGTGCATTATGGATATGTTTTGACAACTCATATGTACATCCCAACAACTGACACTTACATCCTAATGGTCCTTCAACAAGGAGAGGAGCTCCTTGAGATTTTTTGATAATGTCATCTCCAATATCAAGGAGATCAAGACGTGGTTGCTTTTCCTTTTCGTTGAATGCCCAATTTTTAAACAAAGCCATAAAGCTTCATGAGAAGGGGCTTCTAGTTTAGGGCTGGATAAAAAAAGGAAAAAAGGAAATCCAACGTTAAACATGTAAAAGCAACTTCTAAACTGGGCCTAAATTTGGAACAAACTCATAAGAGGTGTATTTTGATAGGACAATATAGTTTACCGTCAGAAATCCAACATTAAACATGTAATATTTGGGCTTTGACCAAGTCAAAAAAAGGAAAAGGAAAAAAAGGAAAATAAATGTTGACTAGTGCAAAAGAGGGAAAGAAGAAAAAGAGAAAAAGAAAAGGAAAGAAACGGGTAAATGCCATAGGGATCTCGCAAAGCCATTTTGAGTTCATCTTGCCACTTCCAGTAAGCGCTCACATCCTTCATTTGTCTAATTGGAGTAGATTTCAGGACTCGGGCTTAAATTTGGAATTTTGTGAGATTTGGGCTGCGAAGTTCGATTTTTGAGTTGTTGAGCTATGGAATCTCTTTAAAATGGTGATTTATGGCATCATAGAGCCGTAGAATTTTTTTAGTCATTATCAAGCAACGGTTTGGTCGAAGCAAAATTTTAGGATTTCATGTTTAAGATCCACATTGCGAACAACTTGAA
This sequence comes from Eucalyptus decipiens, assembly GCA_014182575.1. Taxonomy (NCBI): domain Eukaryota; kingdom Viridiplantae; phylum Streptophyta; class Magnoliopsida; order Myrtales; family Myrtaceae; genus Eucalyptus; species Eucalyptus decipiens. The sequence goes on along the minus strand of CM024611.1, from coordinate 45,700,356 downwards.
TAATCTCTTCAGGTGAGCAATTTCTTAGCGTGTAACAGTTGTTTTATTAGCATTTAAGTGTATGTAAGCCATCTTGTAGTTGAGGTAGTGTTTTCCTTGATTTTAATGTGACATCCTAAATTTTGACCCCGTCTCAATAATATGAAATGGGCATTTCTTCGATGCCCCTATGGTCCTTTTTCTCTGAGTTGGTCACTCATGAGTTAACTAATCTATTAGGTGAAGCCGTTAAGGGATATAAATGCGGTAGACTTGAGAATTCGATCAGAAATTGACTGCTCGACCATAATAATTGACAAGGGTCAATACGACACCATTATAATCGATTAGTAATCAGATATAGGTCGATTCGACGGAAACACTTAATTGAATTGCGGGTGATTCTGCATTATTGCAAAATTCACGTCAAACGGCAATAACCCGATTTTGTGTCGATTTTATACTCGGGACACGTAATTGAAACATTGTGATTTTTACAATAACGGAGAGTTGCCTACGAGTCGAAGATGCACAAACGTAGATCGAAAATTATCGACAGTGGGTCAAACACGCTATAATCCCTAAAAGCTTTAGGTTGTACTAATATCGCTTTTAGTCAATTTTAACCATGAAATTGAATTCAATTTCAGGAATCGGATGTTCAAGCATGTCATGATTTATTTTTAGGATATCGTCTCATCTTTCAAAGAATTTCCGTCGAGCCCGGAATTTTGCGAAAAAATCAATTTCGGCAAAAAGGAAATTAAAGTGAAATTTGTATGGGCTGCTGCCATGGGACTTTTGGCCACCAAAATGAATTGTTTTGTGAAGAATTTGAAGGAAATTAACCATTGGAGGGTCCTTTGATATTGTGGCTGAAGACTTTGGGGCATAACAATGATTATTGGGATATTTTGCTTAGCCTTGGATTGGCCAAAGCCTTTACCTTCATGGCTTCTTCTTCTTCTTCTCTCTCCTTCCCGCCCCCATTTGTGCGTGCATCTCCTTTCTGCTCAGCCAGTTGAACCCCTCTACTTCTTCATCTTCAGCATTTCTCCTTCTTCTTCACGTCACAACCACTGCCCAATCCACCCGTCCCTATTGCTATCCCCGTGCCACTCGTGCCAGCGTCCAGCAGCCGTTTGAGCCAGTTGCCAGCCCCGCTAGTCCCCGTCCGAGCCACCAACCGCCCCTGGACGTCCTTCCACCAGTCCAGCTTTGCGCCTTAGCGAGCCACAATCATGTCCAACCTCAGCCAGCTGCCATCCCCTAGCCATTCGCCTCAGCTCAGTCGAGCAACCACTAGCGAAACCGCCACCTCCGCGAGTTGCAGCCCTGACTAGCAACTCCAGAACCAAGCAGAACCAGAATTGAACTTCCAACTTGGCCATGGGCTTCACCTAGCCTTTTCAACCCCAATTAGTCCTCCATTGGAGACACGGTAGCCTCGAGTCTTGGTCACCATCGCGCCGCCATTGTCGTGAGCCCGCCGCCATACTAATCCGGTGAGTTAACGCCTTAATCTCGAATTAGGATGTTAATTGCACTTAGTGATTAATTAGGGTTAATTAGGATTAGTGCTAATTAGTTAGTTAGATGAACTAGCCTAGTTAGGTTAGTTTGGTTAGTATAACTTGGTTAAGTGGTTAGTTTAGTTAGCCTACCCTAGGTTAGTTAGTTAACTTGGGTTAGTTTAGTTAATCGTGGTTAATTAACCATGGTTAGTTTAATTAAATTAGATTAATTTAATTTAATTGCAATTTATTTAATCAATTATAATTAGCGTAAACTTTGACAGGATAGCCATTTAGTGAAATTTTACGTTGATTCTCGTGGTTGAATTTATATGTGAAATTGACTGCTAGTATGTGCGATTGAGTGCTTGGTGATAGTTGGTAATTATTATTGCAAAAATTGATTTTTTGGGTATTTAATTAGAAAAATACCGAGTGTCGGTTTTTTATGCCAAATTTTTATATACTATATAAAATTGTGGAATTTTAAATTGGGAGTGTATTGTGGTTAATGGTTCGATTTAAATATGTGACCACGCACAATTATTTTACCGGGAATTTTTAATACGAAGAAAATTGGCCAAGTCCATTATTTGAAATTGAGGTATTTGAGTGCAAAGTACGGTCTTCTTGGGCATGTATGGATGTGTGTGTAATCACTATTGGAACCCGTCACTCGATGAGAGTCAAGGAGGCGATGCCTGATTAAGTTCGGATGCCCCATGTCAACGAATGCTGGTCACAATGGAGGTTGGGCCGATGCTCCTTTATGGAATGCCGTCTAGGTGTCGACGTTGCCATGCCCAATGGAGTGGGACGACACCCGGTTATGCCGGATGACCGCCGACTATTGAGTTGGCCGTGGCCGATGGGTCGTAAATAACTAGAACACACCTGAGTGGTTGCGAGAGTTGCGCCTGATTATGGGATAAAATTGTGTGGCACAGAATGGGACGTGTCATAACGATTTTACCTTATAATTGGGACCCATGTGAAAATTTGGTGAATGGAAATGATGTGTTCCAGTTTGTTAAATACGCTTGCTTTATTCATATAATATATGTGATGCGCTAATGTGCAGGGACGTGCCGAGATGAGGTAAGTTTGTGTGTGACGCCTGTTTAGAATGCCTCTAGGTGAATTTGCATCCTAATCAAGGTTTAGGGTTTTGACTCACTGAGATTTATCTCACCCCGTCATAGTTAAATGTTTTCAGGTCCTTAGTATGAAGTGCTGGCGTCACGTTTGTTTTGGGTGTCTGTGGGAGATGGAGTCTAAGTCTACCTTCTTTCCTATTCTCGGGACCACCTGGACCCGTGAGTTAGTGATGACCACAGTTTGGGTCGATGAGGACCTACCTCACTTGGTGCCTCATTGCTTCAAAGCGTGGTTCCTTAACGAGCCCAATGAGGTCCAAAAGGGTCCTTTGCAGGGTTTTGACAAGCCTACCGTCAAAACCGATAATGGGGAGGTAGCTCAGCCTATGGACATCGACATCCCTGAGGGTGTCATGGATAACCCAGAACCTGAGGCTAAAGGGTCCGGAGCGTAGGTGGCCTAAGGTTTTCTTTTTGGATATAGACTTGTAAATATGAACTCTTAGGTTAACCTAGTATGTATATAAAGTGTGGTTTTTGAAAAAGGCATTAGCATGTTTGACTATCCCTGTGTTTGTTGGTTGTTTGAGTATTTGTTTAATTCGCTTCCGCATGTGCTTAATTGAAAGATAAAAAGAAAGGGGTCGGCAATGCGTCCTGGGAACGTCACATTTAATCGACCGCCGAGGGATGTGTGTGTGCCCGGGGTTTGAGGCGTGTGGTGCTATCTCTTCTTTGAATTTGTAAATTCATATTTTGAAAATGAGAAGTATGAGGTATGTGCACATTACGAATTGGCTAAAAGACAAAAGTAATATTCATAGCATATTTGATGCATAACTGCGGATCGATGGTTTGAGAAACTTGTTATGGATGGTGTCATGAAAGTTTAAATGTGTGAATTACGTTGCGAACTAATTTATGGAACGAATTAAATTGCGGATCGATGGTTCTTTAACGATTTGGGAAAAGTTTAATGAGAAAGACGCTTTAAAATGGTGTGAGAAATGTATTGTGAAATATATACTTATATTGTCTAATGAACAAAGTTGGGAAATGGGATATATTTTGGGTTTGCAAAACCTTTTTGTGAAAGAATTGTGTTGGCTTAAGTATGGTTTATGAAATGTGATTTGATTCGGTATGTGAAATCGATTTATGATACGGATTTTGAATTGGTTTTGTGGAGAGAATTGACTTGTGAAAGGTTATGTTTTGGTTTATGAAACCAATTGTGATATGGACTGGTCAAGGACTAAGTGCTAAACGATAACATAATTTCGTGAGAGCCACTTTTAGGGTCTTGTACTATTGATATATGTTGGTCAAGAATTAAGTGCTACATGATAACTTAATTTTGTGAGAGCCACCTCTAGGGCCTTATACCATTGATATGTGCTTATCAAAGGTTAAGTGCTAAACGGTGATACAAACCTCATGGGAGCCACCTCTGAGGCCTTGTACTACTCAAAGACTAAGTGTTATATGATGACGTAACCCTCGTGGGAGCCACCTCTAGGGCGTTGAGATATGATGTGGTACGAGTTTGGACGGTAAAATGGACCATTGACATGATTTTTGATAGAGATTAATCAATGGACTTGATCATTGATATTTATGTTATGATGATGGATGTAAATGAGCATTTCTTATTTATATAAAGTTTATTGAAATGAAACAACTCATATGTGATTTGATATGTATATTAAAGTGTTGGATTATGAGTTTATGGCCTTGCTTCATATGTACATATATATAATATATATATATGTACATGTATGTATGTATGTATGTATGTATGTATGTATGTATGTATAGTGGTTGCTCGATTTGCTTAGAAGCAATACGCACTACTCACTAAATTGTGGTTGCTCACCCCTCTCTTTCCAAATCTTTTTACATTCCTCGATTAGTGGGCAATAGAGTGAGAGCAATACCGATGGGGACTTTTGAAAGTTGAATTTGGGTGTTTACAGACTATTTCCTTCGGGTGGAAGGATGGCCATGTCATTCCTCCTTTCTATTGGGATTCGGCGTGTGACAAAACGTGTCTAGTTGAGAAACCTATCAAGATGGGTAGCGTCCTATACACTAAACCGTGGAATCGATATATGATGGATTAAACTGAGTGATACCTCGAGCAAATTAGTCAAGTCGCATGAAGACCTAGAAAAAAAACATCAATTTCATTTTCTTTCCTAAATAAAAGAGAGTAACTCGACCGAAACATTTTTGGAGGGGACTGATCCTTGGGCCGTGTTGCATCAAATCGTATGAATCAAATTTAATCTATCAGATTACTCTGTTGCCATAATGGAAAATTCAAAGCTATGAGCATCACCAAAATCATTTTCATCCCATCTCTCTCTACAATGGAAAATTCAAAGCTATGAGCATCACCAAAATCACTTTCATCCCATCTCTCTCTCCCTCTCGCTACATCGACATCACTGGCATTTATATCTTGACTTTTCTTCTTCCAACCTCCACGTTGAAATCGTCTGTCCCTTGAATATTGATGGCCCGACCAACTCCAATGCCTCTCGCTTTAATATTTCGGAATGGACTTTTATGCTTTTGACTTGAGGGACGATCTCATCTCAGACCGGTTTGACTTGACTCGTAATACTCCGTTATGACCTTCCCCTATAAACAGAAGCTATGTAATAGCTTTTCATAATTTAAACTACCAATTTTCATATGTTTTATAACTCTAAAATATGTCAAATTTCAAATTTTAAATGCTTATGTTAGAGGCCTCGTTTGGTTTGGCTTTATGGAAATGCATATACTTTTGGGCCAAAAGGGGTATTTTGAAATATAAATAGTGTTTGGTAAATTATATTTTGAAAACATATTAGGAAGCAACTTTGACCTAATTGTCACTTAACAAAAACTACACTTTGTAAAGAATTTTTGGTAATTTAAAAAAATAAATTTAAACTATATGACAATGGAACCCAGCTACCGTAAGTGAGGCTCGTGGTGGCTTGCCTGTAGTTAAGGCCTTCACCAACAAGTTAGGGTTTTTGATGGCATTTTTGGAATTATGAAACCACGCCTAAATTTGGACAAACTCAAAAGCGGTGCATTTTGATAAAGCAATACGGTTTAGTGTCGGAAATCCAATGTTAGACATGTCTAGTTGAGAACCCTATCAAGATGAGTAGCCTCCTAGAGACAAAATCATGGAGTCGGTATATGATTGATTAAAGTGGATGGTACCTTTGAGAATTAGGCCAGAGAGTCGCATGGTGACCTAGAAAATAAAAAAACATCAATTTCGTTTTCTTTCCCATATAAATATGAGTAGCTCGAGCAAAACACGCTTTCGGAGGGGTCTAAACTAGGAAAAGTGTTCAAAAAACTCCTAAACCTTTTGTATTTGTGCTAATTTAGTCCTAAACCTTTTTTTATTTGTGCCAATTTAGTCCTAAACATTTTTACTTAGTGCCAATTCAGTCCTTTCCGGCCAATTTTGGCCGGATTTTGTTGACTAGACGCCAATCGGCTGACGTGGCATGATCGATGCTAATGTAGATAATTTTTAATAATATTTTAATATTTTTGAATTCTTTTTCTTTTTATTTTCTTTTTATTTTCTTTTTTTTTTTTTTTCCTTCCCCACCTCCAGTCGGTCGCCAAACCTCGGCGACCGACTAGAGGCGACGGCCAGCGAGGTTGACCTCGCCAAACCTCGCCAACCACCTCGCTAGTGGCTGCGAGGGCAGCCTCGCGCTAGGCGGCGAGGCTCACCGTCGCCTCGCCCGATCTGGCGAGGGTCAAGCCTCACCCATGGCCAGTAAGGCTCAACCTTGCTAGATCCAACAAGGGCGAGCTTCGCCGACGCCGCCTAGGCCACGATTCGGCAAGGCTCGACCTCGCCAGCCACGATGCCAAGTCGCCCTCGCGACCGGGCGACGGCGAGGCTCACCCTCGCCGGATCTGGTGAGGTCGAGCCTCGCCGCCCAACACGAGGCCGCCGTCGCAGCCACTAGCGAGGTGGTCGGCAAGGTCCAACGACTGGCTGGAGGAGGGGAAGGAAAAAAATAAAAATAAAAATTTAAAATTTAAAAATATTAAAATATTATTATAAGTTGTCCACGTCAGCACCAATCATGTCACATCAGCCGACCGGCGTTCAGTTAATAAACTCCAGCCAAAATTGACCGAAAAGACTGAATCGGCACTAATTAAAAAGGTATAGGACTTTTTTAACACTTTTCCCAATCTAAATTTTAGGCTGTGTCGTCGCTATCCATTTAATCTATCAGCTTACTATGTTGCCATTGTGGAAAAATTCAAAGGTATTGGTGTTACCGAAATCACTTTCATCCGCCTCTCTCTCTCTCTCTCTCTCTCTCTCTAAGCTGCCATTGTGGAAAATTCAAAGGTATTGGTGTTACCGAAATCACTTTCATCCGCCTCTCTCTCTCTCTCTATACCAACATCATTGGCATACATATCTTGACTTATCGTCCTCGGGCCACCGCTTTGAAACCAAAGAAGAACGCAACTTGCGTCCATCTTATGCGTCTATCCCCCGATTATTGATGGCCTGACTAACCCCAACTCCCGTCGCTTTCATATTTAAAAATGGACTACAATGTTTTTGACTTAAGGTATGATCTCTGACCAATTTTTTGTCTTGACTCGTGATAATTTGTTCTGACCTTCCCGAAGAAACAAAAGCTATCTAATAATTTTATTATTATTTAAACTATCAATTTCCAAATTTTAAGTGCTCACTTTAGAGGCCACGTTGGTTCGATTTTGGGAAATGTAAATGCATTCGGGCTAAAGGAATTTTCGGAAATATAAATAATATTTGATAAATTGTATTTTGAAAACACATTGGGAAGCAACTTTAACCCAAATGCCGCTTAGTAAAAATGACACTTTGTAAATGACTTTTGCTAATAAAAAAAAAAAAAAAGAAATCAAACTATTTGCCGATGAAACTTAATGACCTCCAACCAGGCTTCGCTAGTATTTAAGACGTTTGCCAGCAAGTTAGGGTTTTCGATAACATTTTTGGAATTATGAAATTGAGCAAGAGCAAAGTTGAAAGAAAAAAAAACACTAGTGCATTTCAAGAATGTTACTTTTCAAAGTACCTCCAAAACTACCTTGGGGTAAAGGCCTTAAGAGGCATTTGGAAATGCAATTGTATTTCCTCAAGGTTAGAATAAAATGAACAAAACACCATTCCTTTGCCCAAGGGACTTTAGAGTCCAAAAGCCCATTTCCAATGTTGAACTAAACAGGGTCTCAATATGTCTTTAGTTTGTAAAGAAAACCCGATTCAAGTAAGTTTCCTAATTTTAGTAGGTTTTCTGGTTTGAGTATATTTTTTAAAGGAGTTTTCTATATTGAATTCAAATATCATGGCATACAGGAGATAGAATTCTACTCAGTTGACTCAAACTAGAGCAAACAAGAAGAATGTTAATATTACATGTGTGGGAGTTTTTTATGTAAGTTATTCATAAGAAATTGTGAGATTTTTTTTTTTTTTTTTTTTTTTTTTTGTAATTGGGGGCTCTGAACAAATAAACAATCAGGTGATTGTTAATTGTGTATTTTCAGATTTATAAGGGATTTCTTGATAGCAAGCTCTCCCCACAAGGTAAGTACCTACAGTCGGACCAAACCACAGGATTTTCTAATATCCTTGTCATTTCTTATTGATTTCTCTAGTAATTTCACTCTCTTGTGTTTGACTTATATTACAAGATATGTTGCTTCCATGTTATTTTTGCAACAATTGGTATCAAAGTTAAGACTAGGATTTTTAGTATTTATTTGGGACTTTTGCTTGTCTAACCACTGTGAAATTTTTGTTGTTGTAATTATTTTTGAAGCAAAAGTAGAAATGAAAGATTTAGGTTCTGCAAAGAAAATACCAGCCATGGAGATTTCGCATGATAGGGCTACATGGTTTTTGTGTCTGTCTCAAAAGCAATATATTGATAAGATTGTGGTGGGTTTAACATGCAGTGGGCAAAATTCGTCAGTACGACTTTAAACTGTGCATTCTAAACTATCTAATAAGTTATCGCCACAAACTAAGGATTAAGAGGGGCATATGTCCCACATTCGTTACTCTAGAGTAGTGGGTAGTATTATGCATTCCATTTTATACATTAGGCCTGATATTTTACAAGTTGGGAATGTTGTTAACTATTATATGAAGCATTATGGTAAGACTCATTGAGAAGCTGTGAAGTGGATCCTAAGATGTTTAAAGGGGACAACAAACACTGATATAGTGTATTGGAGGGACGGCAATGATAGTGTGGCTAGGGGTTACTTGTATTTGGATCACGCCGGTGACTTGAATGAGTGAAGGTCTTAAGTAGAATCTGTATATGCGCTGGTAGGTGGTGTAGTAAGTTGGAAAGTGCCCTTATAGGATAATATGGGCTTGTCTTCAGCCGATGCAAAGTGCATGCATAGACCTTCATAGCAAAGGAGTAAACAAGAAGATTGTTAAAATTTTAAGTTTGTTAGTTTTCCAAATGAGTTGCCTTTGACAGTGGAGAACTTGACAACATGGTGACAAGAAGCCTTAGCTCAATTAGATAACACTTTGGGGCATTGGGACATTTGCTTTGGGAGACAAATACACTTGTACATTTGAGACATACTTGAGTTATTGTTGTACTTAGTAGTATGCGAATTCATAATGGAAGTGGCATGGTTTCCTAGAAGAATAGATATTGAAACTCAGACTAAATCACATGAATATTTTGTGTCATTACTGTTTGTCATTAATCTTTTTAATAATTTTACTCTATCGCTTTTGACTTGAATCACAAGATTCGTGAACTTCCGCACAATTCAAAACTCGACCCCTTGAATTTTGATTTGCAATAATGTGTTTTTAATAAATTTCCTAAAAAGGCGATATTTCAGCTTTGAAGTTTTCAGTTGTGCTGTTGAGGCTAATTTCAATTCCACGTTTCCTATAATATATGTATGACCATAAATTGCTCAGCTTTCGCTTTGGTGTCCCTCGTCTAATATTCATCTATATGAAATCTCATCCATCATTTACATATGGTTCTATAGACCACATGAGACACAAGAAGTTATTGTATAGACTTATTCTAATTCATTACATCCATCATATATTAAAAAAGAGTAAGAAAATCGAGTCCCGTGTAAAAAACAGAAATTCTTCCTACTTGCCATTAGTAGAACGAGTCTATATTCCGATACTTCTCTATGATATGATTAAAAATGCACTATGACAAATAGAGGCGTAAGTATAGTAGAAGTGCCAAAACTTATGTACAACACTCACTTTAGGGCCAAAAGTTTATTTTGAATCACTTAAATTTTAAAATTTGAAAAACCATCTTTTCAATGTCAACTCCGATTTAATTGGCCAAAAATCTGATGTCACTTTTTTTTAAAATTTTTGAAGCCACATGGCTTGTCGAATAGTACAATCAGCATGCAAAAAATAAAATGACACCGTTTAAATCCCCAAATTGATTGAGAATTGGAATTTGAAAAACCTAACTAGCAATTTGAGCACCTACTTTGATTTTTCCTCAAAATTATTAGCTTGATCTTGCAAATGGAGGGCAGAAGCTTTAGCAATGCTCACATTTGTTCCACAAAAAGCGAATTAGATGGTGAGTGTTACTGTTATTGTGAATTACCGAGTCTAAGAAGAAGCTTTGGTAGTGGCCAGCAAATGACAGCGCAACTATGACAGCGGCCAAGTGACATTGGGCAAGTGATGTTGGGTGATCGAGCAAGCTACGGTGGGCGTCGGGCAAGCAACATGCTTCGTATGTGGGAAGAACATATCGATGCCCTAATTTTAGTCCCCCTTCAGCGATGTCGTTTTGGCCAGAGCTATGCAGTGTCATTTTTGAAAGGTAGTCCATATATGATGGCGAAATGTTGTTTCTTAAGGAGTATGAAAAACAACATCATTTATGCCATTCCACATAGATTGCATTTTAAAATTTTTGTCATGTCAACTTATTTTTTATTAATATAAAAGTCACGTAATCAATTTGGTCGGAATCTCTCGCTGAGGGCACCAAAGTGATCTTTTCTTTATCTAATTCGACACTTAAGTGAGCCGGTGGAAATTTTTGGCACCAAAATTAGCGTCATATACATGTTTTAGCACTTCTAGTGTACTCAACCCACAAATAGAATATTTCACTAAGCAAGACCTTACTTGCATTTGTAGCCATTGGATTACAACCACCTGAACATCAGTAACAAAGATATTTCGGCAATGTTTTTTTTTTTTTTTTGTACCAGATTTATCTTCCGGGTAGTTCCCACGACAAAAATATATAGGAGAGCATACTATGGCTCTTCTTCTTCTTCTTCCACTAATTCCGTGCCTGTGCAGCAAGACCAAGGGATTCATCAACGTAGAAATGAGTTCTTGCTTCACCATCTCCCTCTATATCTCTCTCCTCTTCTTCTTCATATATTTTGCAGCTACCGAATTAGCACCTACGTTTCTACGGCACTACTGCCCAAACACCACCCTTTTCACTCCCAACTCCACCTACCAATCCAACCTCAACGCCCTCCTCTCTTCCCTCTCATCTCATTCTTAGTGGCTAGCAACTATGATCTACAAGAAGGAATCATTCCATCGGAATCAAACATAGGAGCTAATCAAAGTATCCAATAGCTAGAAGATTGTCAAGTGCAAATAGGTCTATCAACGAAAGGAGAGCATTCCTGGTGTCAAGGTAGTGAGGTATAAGGCAAGATCTGTTGCGAAGAGATATACTTAGTGACAAGGCATTCACTACAACAAGGTGTTCTCTTATGTGGTAAGACATACATCTATTGAGTATTACTTACTTTAGAGGAGACAAAAAATGTTGGTATAGCGTGTTGAAGGGACGACAATGATAGTGTGGCTAGAGGTTACATGGATTCATATAACGCCGGTGACTTGGATGAGTGAAGGTCTTTAGTGGGGTACATATATGCCCTAATAGACGGTGCAATGAGCTACAAATATTGATCCAAGGTGGAGATTTATTAGAATATTTTGAGTGTCTCAAGGAACCCAATTTAAGTAAGTTTTCTACTACAAATCGGTTTTTTAGTTTGAGTGATTTCCTAGTTTGAGTAGGTTTTTTCAAAAATGAGTTTCTTGTTTTGGATATAAATATCATGTATAGATAGAGCACACATTAGAGTTAACAAGAAGATTGTTAAAATTTTATATGTTTGAGAGATTTCTAAATGAGATCTCTATATGAGATTATGAGATTGTACATTTACTTTGGGAGTAGTTGGGGGTTAAGAAATTTTTGAGCTATTGAGCGATTGTATACTCGGTACTATGCGAATTCATAATGGAAGTGGCGCACTTTCCCAGTGGAATAGATATTGACACTCAAACTGAACAATATTTCTTTGATAATTTTGCTCTATCACTTTGGTGCTCTTAGTCTAGTAATCATCTACATGATACACAATAAGTTATTATGTAGACTTAATCTAATTAATTGTATCAAATATATATTGAAAACAGCAAGAACAACAAGTCCCGCTTAGAAAAAAAAAATCTTACCAAATGCCATTAGTAGAATGAGTCTATATTCTAATACTTCTCTACGATATTATTAAGAATGTACTATGATAAATAGAATTTGTTACATGTCAATTTCCCATTAATTAGCTTCACCACTGGGATACCACGAGGCTGGACTTTGCTTGCATTTGTAGCCATTGGATTACAACCATTTCAACATCAGTCACAAAGATATATTGACAATCCAACGGGTGTAAATATTCAGGGCTTGAATGTCTAACCCCATAATTATTTAACAGATTTGGCAGTCTGGGTTAGGTTCCGTTTAATACACGTACTAAATTTTCCAAATAGTTCCCACGACAAAGATATATAGGAGAGCAGACCGTGGCTCTTCTTCTTCCCATAATTCCGTTCCTGTGCAGCAAGACCAAGGGACTCATCAACATAAAAATGAGTTCTTGCTTCACCATCTCCCTCTCTCTTCTCTTCTTCTTCATCAATTTTGTAGGTGCTGAATCAGCACCCACGTTTCTACGACATTACTGCCCAAACACCACCCTCTTCACTCCCAACTCCCCCTACCAATCCAACCTCAACACCCTCCTCTCTTCCCTCGCCTCTGCTGCCGCCAACGGCGCTGATGGCTTCGCCAATGCTACTGTTGGCCAAAACCATCCCGACCAGGTCTACGGGCTCTTCCTCTGCCGCGGTGACATCGACATCTCCACGTGCAGCGACTGCGTGGCCACCGGAAAACAGGATATACTCCAAAGATGCCCCAACCAGCGAGTCTCCATGATCTGGTACGATGAGTGTATGTTGAGGTACTCCGATGGGTCCATCTACTCGGTCATGGAACAAGTGCCTTCTTTCAAGATGTACCGCACCAGGAACATCACCAATCCAACCCAGTTCACGCTAGTCCTGGGAGAGACCATGGACGACATCGCTGTGAGGGCTTCAGTCGGCAAGTCGGGGAAGAGACTTGCCGTTGCGGAGGCAAACTTTACGAGTTTGCAGAAGCTGTACACGCTCGCACAGTGCACACCGGACTTGACGGTGTTGGAGTGCAACACATGCCTCCAGGCAAGAATCGCGGGTCTCCCACAGGGGAAGCAAGGTGGGAGGTTGTTCGCTCCAAGCTGCAGCATGAGGTTCGAGCTGTACCCATTTTATAATGCCTCGGCCATGGCGGCGCTGGTGCCTCCGCCGTCCTACCTTCGTTCTCTTCATGCTCCCGTGACCAGACGTAAAGGTACATGTTTGTTTTTGTATTTTGTCTTCTGTCATAATGGAAAGATCTGTCCATTTTTTTTTCTAGTGAACTACTTATCCTACTTTGTAGTTTGAATAAGTGGAGTGAACCTTTTAATAAAAAGGGAAGAAAATATCATAAGTGTCATAATCCTTATACACGGTGCCATAAATGTTTAATTGATTACTTAAGTATCATAAATTTGAAAGAAATTTACTTAGGGTGCGTTTGTTTTATGTTTCTATTCAAAAATTGTTCCGAAGAACAGAAATAGAAAAAACTATTTCTGTTTCAAGAATAATTTTTTACTGACTGAAAAGACGCGTTTGGTAAACTTGTTCTAATAAAAATGAATAGAAACACGTTTGGTAAATTTGTTTTTTTTTTTTTTCTTTTAATTTTTTAATATTTTTATTTTCTTTTTTTTTTTTTTTTTTTTTTTCTTTTTTTTTTTTCTTTTGGCTGGTCGCCGGCCTCGGCCATGGCTGGCGACCGGCCGACGAGGGCCGGGGCCTCGCCCAGCCACGGCGAGGCTCACCAGCCCGGCAAGCCCAAGCTCGCCAGCCTCGCCCCACGCCCGGAAGGCTCGGCCTCGCCTTGGCCGGGTGAGATCGAACTCGCCCAGATCCGGCGAGGCCGAGCCTCGCTAGTGGCTAGGCGAGCTCGACCTCGTCAGGGGCCGGCAACCCTCCGGCGAGGTCGCCAGCCCTCGACGGCCGGTCACCGGCCATGGCCGAGGCCGGCTACCGGCCAAAGAAAAAAAAAGAAAAGAAATGAGAGATTTGTTCTTCAAAAGTGTTTCTGGAACAAAAAATAATTTTTTTTTGTTTTATTTCTATTCTAATTTTGTTCCCGAAACAAAAAAAAATTGATTTTGAACAAAAACGCAAACAAACACGTTTCTGTTCTTTTTTTGTTCCCGAGAACAAAAAACAAAAAATCTGTTCATGAACAAAAAAAAAAATACAAACATGCACGCCCTGAAGTGACATCACCAGTCAAAATTTTAACATGTCAATAATTTAATATAAAAATATCAGATGTGGCTCGCCAAGGAAATGATAGAGAACATATTGGGTGGTCCGGGACAGCCACGTCAGCATGGTCCCGGACCACTCACGCGGCGCCACGTGTGAGGGGAGGGAACCAAAGGAATGGCCCTAGCCCACCTCTCTGACGCTCTCTCTCCTCTTTCTCTTCTCTGTCTCCCTCCCCTCACACATGGCGTTGCGTGAGTGGTCCGGGACCACGCTAACGTGGCGGTCCTGGACCACCCAATATTTTCTCGAAATGATATCAAAAAAGCGTGCAGAAATGAGTCATTAGTCCTTTCTTACCTCAAATTGATGAAGGGGCTTATCGAACTCAAATCCTAACCCTATCCCCAAGTTAGGTCCAACAGCGGCCAGTCTTTGTCCCCCAAGTGCCGCCAAAGAACATCCTTGGGGAGAAGGCGCCGCTACTAGTCTTCAAGGGTCGCCGCAATGGAAATTCCTTTGATTTGTGATAACGTAGCTTTCTCTTCATGGGATGGACCGGTATTATGTGTATTGACATTGGAGATTTTCCTTTGAGGCTGCGAGCTCAAGCAGCAGCACTCAGGGCCCTGTAGGATAGGGTATGCAGTGGGCTCATGGCGATGTCTTTCATCTCAATTTCTTGAGCAATAAGTTGCTTGTCAATTTGGTGCGAGGAAAGGGTTAAATGACGTCCTTTCTGCACACTTTTGATGATATTACTTATCCAGCAAGCCACGTCACATGATTTTATGTCAAATTAATGATACCTCAAATTTTTCGACAAAAGAAATTACTAGTCACTTAAATGAATATCTTTTAAAATATTATGGCACTCAAACGATCGATTGAAAAGTTATGATATGTATAATATAATTTTCCCTCTGTCAAATGATGCCTTTTGCTGAGATGAGCGTATGACAATCTACAAGTCATTTTCAAGTTAAACAATAAAAAGGAAAAAGAGAGAGAGAGAGAGAGAGAAAGAGAGAAGGGTAGCTGTCAAAGAAACTAAAATGAAAATATAATTCTGCAGTAACCTTACTTTGATTAAAAAACAATCGGCAAAATTTGTGAATTATCAACCCCATCCCAAATCTAAGCATCTTGAATATGGAAGAACTAATTCAAGAGAATACCAAATTCCACATGGTATTACCCATGGCCTTGAGTGATACTGGCCTCAAAGGGAAAATCTCCAATATCACATCCGAAATTTCAGTTTAATGCCCACGGGAAAAAAGCTACATTACCACAATTTGGAAGGATTGCCATTGAGATGGCCCTTCAGAATCAGCAACAGTGCCACCTCTAGCACCTTCGCTCCAAGGGTATCCTTCGGCGGCACCCGCAGGATAAAGACTCACCACCATTGGACCTAATTTGGGTTTAGGGTTTGAGTTGAATTTAGCCTTAATTTGTCAATTTGGGTCAAGGAATGGCTAAATGATATCCATTATGAACACTCTAGATGACATTATTTCCCAAGTGCGCCACATCAAACGATTTTATATTAATTTGAAGTCATGTTGGATGTTTTGGCAATACTCACATAAACTTGATATTTTTTAAAGTAATGAAACTCAAGTGATCAACTTAAAATTTACGACACTAAAGTAAGCATGGTACAAAAGTTATGGCACTGGTCATGTCATTTTCACATTCTGTGTCTATCCATTTTGATATGCTTATAAGAAGTGAAGTTTCCCAAGGCATTTTTTCACATATACTTGTTGAATCTGTTCCAAATAATTCCAATGACTCTGCACTTGTGTTCTTTGCTTGTCTTCTCCCTGCTTCAAGTACTTCAAAGCAGCACAATTTACAGCATAACTGCATCAAGTCCACTGTTTCAGCACCAAACCCTTGTCTCTAGTAGTCAAATCTTTGAGCTCAAGTTCTTCACGCCTAAAGGATCAGCAAAGCAGTACGTAGGAATACAGTACAAGAAGATGACTCCCTCTAAAGTTGTCTGGGTGGCCAACAGGGACAAGCCACTTGGACCTACAGATCAATCTGCAAGTTTAATAATTGGCGAAGATGGAAATCTGAAACTTCTTGATGGGCGACAAAACACTGTGTGGTCTACTAATGTCACGGCAAAGTCGAATTATTATGAAGCACTGCTTTCAGACTTTGGAAACTTTGTTCTTCAAGACAGGGAAAAGCATATAATGTGGGAAAGCTTTGATGAGCCAACAGACACTCTCTTGCCAAACATGAAGATTGGAGTAAATGTGAAAAAAGGAAAGAAACTAAACTTGACTTCCTGGAAAGGCGAAGATGATCCCTCACTCGGAAGGTTTGTCGTGGGAGTGACATCGGAGATAACACCTCAGCTTTTCACTTGGAATGGATCAAGTCCTTACTGGAGAAGTGGACAGTGGGATAAAACCAACTTCATCGGAGTACCGAACATAACCAACGTATACTACGATCTCCAACAAGACAATGTCCAGGGAACCTCATATTATTACCTCAAGAATTACAACAACTCCGTCTTTGAATATGTTTCCATCACTTCTGAAGGAACTCTAAAGTCAGTTTGGTGGTTTGATGCCTGGTGGACATACTGGGAAGCACCGACACCAACTACACCTTGTGAAATTTATGGAATATGTGGCCCCTTTGGAGTTTGCAATCCGTCTAGTTCACCCATTTGCGGATGCTTAAAAGGTTTTAAACCTAGATCAGATGAAGAATGGAACAGAGGAAACTGGACCAGAGGGTGCCTTAGGAAAATGGAATTGAATTGTCAGAAATCTGCAAGCGCAGCAGCTTCAACAACTGTGGAAAAAGATACGTTCTGGCAAATGAGACAAATAAAATTGCCTGATTCCGCTGATCATTTGTTGATAGATAATGCGGAAGGATGTCAAAGTTGGTGCCTAGAAAACTGCTCGTGCTTGGCCTTTTCTTATGTGAATGCTATAGGATGTATGGCTTGGAGTAAAGACCTCCTAGATACTCAGCAATTCTCCATGGGTGGCGAAGATCTATTTATTCGACTTGTGGATGCGAGTGCAGGTGTGGATACAGGTTGAAATGGTTGAATCAATACAAGTTTGGTTTTGCACTTCCTGTGCTTCTTATAATATATTTTCTATGGTTCAGGTGTACCTACGCGGACAAAACTTATAATCATCCTAAGTACTATTTCTGGCATCATCTTATTTGGAGCTGGTATTTCAGTCTGTGGTCTTTCAAAGTGGAGAGGTAATAAAAGATGTACAGTTTGTTGCTATTTTAAGGGTGATTTTGCGCTAACTGCAATATAAGAATCTTAAATTATTGGTAGAACCACAGCTTCAGAAGCCTGCTCTGCTACTGATGTTCTCATGCTTATCGTGAGTTGATTTCGTTCTATCTGTAAAATGCAGGGAAGTTTAGGAAAATGACAATCCCAAGGCTCGTTACATCAGAAAATTTGCTAAGGGACACTGCTTGGAAAGACCAAATGAAGGAAGATGATACATCAAAATTGGTCGTTTATGACTTTGATAGCATACGCCTCGCAACAGACAACTTCAACGTGAAAAACAAACTCGGGCAGGGAGGGTTTGGCCCGGTTTATAAGGTAAAAGAAAAGCCTTCTCTGAGGGAAATAAGGAAATTATCCAAAATCTGATAGTGCTGTTCATTTTGAAACAGGGAAAACTGAACGATGGTAAGGAGATAGCAACAAAGAGACTTTCAAGCAGCTCAGGCCAAGGCATAGCGGAGTTCAAGAATGAGATTCTTCTAATTTCCAAACTTCAACACCGAAATCTAGTAAGACTCCTTGGTTGCTGCATTGAGGGAGAGGAAAAGATTCTAGTGTATGAGTACTTGCCCAACAAGAGCTTGGACACCTTCCTCTTTGGTTAGTCTCACTCTTTAAAGAACTTATTCCTACTTTCAACAAAATCCGGTATTAAAACTAGATATTTCTTCTGTTTGCGACCTTGTTCAGATTCAAAAGAGAAGGCAAAACTTAGTTGGAGTGTACGCTTCCACATTATCCAGGGGGTCGCCAGAGGGCTGCTTTACCTCCACCGCGATTCTTGCCTTAGAGTCATACATCGGGATTTGAAAGTGAGCAACATTCTCTTGGATGAAAAGATGAATCCCAAGATTTCAGATTTTGGGCTGTCACGGATGTTTGAAGGCACTCAAGTTTTGTTAAATACTCACAAAGTTGTGGGGACACTGTAAGCTTTCTATCATCACTATTAGGAGTACTTACTCATGAGGCAATATATCACCTTAAACAGTAGATTAGCAATATAATGCGCTCAGCTTTTCCTTCATACATGTCCCAACTGTTGCTTTACTATTACCAAGAAAACTCTTCCATGTACATCCAATGGTTCCAATATGTTAGTTCACTCCGAGATAATTATAGACCAGCGCCGCAATGCAAATGCTAAAAGATATGAGAAATATAGTGCTAGTCAAGTTGGATGTTTATGACCCTCCAATTTTCTCATCTCTCATGTCATCATCCTTTAGCCTATGATTTTTTTTGTTTGAACTGTACTTCAAGAATGCTCCACCTATATTATTTTGTCTACAGTGGCTACATGTCTCCAGAGTATGCCATGGGTGGGATATTTTCTGAGAAATCTGATGTTTATAGTTTTGGAGTACTGCTATTGGAGATTATCAGCGGCAAGAAGAACACAAGTTTAGATTACTCAGGGCAACATCTCAATCTCCTCACTTATGTAAGAACAAGATCTAACTTCGAACTACTACACCTCCATTTCAGTTTCCAACCATTAGTAGTCCTTGAAACACTCTGACAATTGACTAGCTGTTACAGGCTTGGCATTTGTGGTGTGAAGACAAAGGATTGGATCTAATGGATGAAGGCATTGCTGATGCATTTTTGGTGTCAGAAGTGATAAGATGCATTCAGTTAGGGCTTCTCTGTACGCAAGACCATGCCACAGATAGACCCAACATGTTGACCGTGGTTCTAATGCTGAATGGGGAGTCCAATCTTTCACAGCCAAAGCAACCGACATATACATTTTCACGCTCGCTGGCTCACAAAGTCCCATCACAAGAAGAAAACATCCGGTCCATGAATACCATCACCATTACTACAATTGAAGGAAGATAAAATTCTCAAATGCATTTTCACTATCAATTCATCTTTCCAGGGGTTCAGTGTTCACCAAATTAAGCAACATGGATATGCGATATTTTGTTGCACTTTTACGTGGATATATGATGTAAACATAGAGATTGTGAGGGAATCTGAGTTGCTAGCTCTCTGGTAGAACAGCGTTAGGTGGGCAAGGATGCACAAACGTTCAGAACATTTGTAAGCAGAAGCAAGGTGTTAGAGCTTCTTTTTAAAGAGAATTTGAAAGTTAAATTTCTTCTAAAAGATTATTCACGCATTTCAAATTTTCAAGGATCAAATTCTTTGTCAAACGACAAAATTTGACCCTCAGCAAAAATTGCGATTGCGCGTCATTTTGCATTGACATTTTTATCAGCACATCTCTACAATTAGAAACTAGGGACATTGTAGTCTTAGTATCTTGGACCTATGTCAAGAGATAGGTATCACATATGCATTTCATAAAGATTAAGTATCGAATACGTTAATAATGGCAAAATTCGATCCCTAACTAAAAATACTGACATAGCGTCATCATGCATTTACATTTCTCATTGCATTTCTTTTGCACGCAGTAATAGAGCATTCTAAGTTATCATATTATACGTGAGGTGGTGCGGGGCGGTGGTTGCTAGCCATTCGGTGGCTGAACGGCGTGGGGACAGAGGCTAGACGTTGGACTGTGGGTTGGTGAAGCTGCTGGTGGGACGTGATGGTGGTTGTGATGTGAGGAGTGATGGCTGCAAATGATATGCAGTAGCTTAATGAAAGGGGTGCAGAACCAAAACCAGGGGGAAGGAAAGTGGGGCTGATTCACTTAAGAGAGAAGGAGAGTGGGAGACTTGAGGGAAAACGGGCTGGCTGCTGAACAAGAAAAGAGGAGATGAGGAAGAAAGAAGAAGAAGATGGTCTGCTGAGGGAGGGAGGATTTGTGCGTGAAAGTGAGGAAGAGAGGGAGAGAAAGTCAAGGAAAATATCCTAATCATCATTACCTAAGCCCCAAAAGTCTTTATGCTCATCTTCATCCTTTTAAAATACTTTCCTAAGCTTAATTTCCCAAAATAAGCCTATCTAGGGTAGAAAAAGTCCAATTTCTCTACCCATCCGAATTTCTTTTTTTTTTTTTTTTTTGTCCGAAATTTCTTTTTCCGTAAAATTCTGGACTCGTCGAAATTTCTCCAAAAGATGAGACCTATAAATGAATTGTGACATGCTTAAATGTCCAAATCCCGAAACCGAATTCAATTTCGTGGTTAAAATCGACAGAACGCGATTTTAGTACAACCTAACATATTTGGTAGCTTTTAGAGATTTTAGCGCGTTTGGCATGTGGTCGATAAATTTCGATCCACATTTATACATTTTCGACTTATAGGCAACTCTCGGTTGTTGTAAAAATCGCAAGGTTTCAATTGAGCAAGAGGTTTGAAATCACATAGATGACATATCAAGGTGATACAAATAAACTATGTAACGAAGGGAAAGATCTTAAATTCATGGAACCATTCCTGCTAAAATTGTTCGCACTGGCTGATGTGTGGGCTTTTATTTGTGCAAGAAGATCCAGCAGACCAGCCTCTCTTGACGGATGTGGTGATTCTTCTCGAAAGTGGACCTGCCGTGCTCTTGCAGCCAGAACAACCTTATTTTTCAGTCAGGCGAGACATCACCTTAGATAGCCTTTCAATGCCAAAATGTTCTTGTACCAACGTTATTACTACTTCTACAATGTCAACATGGTGAACGGTTGTCGCGACCTAAATTCCGGGTACACCACCTAAAATTAGGCTAATGGACTACTGAGTCTAACTTAGCTCGGCTCTCCTAAACCCATATCAATTTTCGACTTAGGTTTATATATCTAGCATGCAAAGGGGAGTCGCCACTAATCTATTTTTTGGTGGATCGATTAGAAACCCAAATAAAGTAACATGAGTTTTACTTTACTCCTATGAACCAAAGATTATGGGTATGGGAACTTGGTTACACTAGATTTCTCTAATACCCTCTCGGTACCATTCTTTTATTTTCAAAAATGTTTTTGCATGGAACTTAAATTGATTTTAAATCTATTTCCCTAACATATGAGGCAATCATGCGGGTGCGCAAACCACCAATTTAACACCTAGATAAATAATGAATAAATTGCAAAACTTACCTCAAAACAATGAAAGTATCTGTAATGTTAAATTAGAATCCACATCAACAACCCTAGATATGATTTCTAACTAACACGCAATTTCTTTTATTTTTTTTCACTTAATTAATGAAAATCATGCAATATGTAATGCAATATTAACTAAATGACCTAATTCTAATGACATGCAATTTCTAATTAAATAGACCTAACCACAATAACTAAATGACATGCATTTCATGAATCTAATTCTATATGACATGCAATGACTTCTTTTTTGTGTTTTCTTAATAAATGTGCAATTTATCCTAGAAAATGGAATTAACTTATCCTAAGACATTTTTTGTATTTTTTTTAATGAAATTCGAAATATAAAAATGTGAAAATTATCTAGCTATATTAAGATTCTATCCCACTTATACTAAGGATTAGGTCAGGCTAAACCTTAATTTAAACCAAGATATTATCTTAACTTAGCATTCTCTAACCTAAAATGAGTCTATCTAAATCAATCTAAACTTAAATGATGTACAAAGGATGCCCTAATTCTATATGACACATGCATGATGATTTTTTTTTTAAAATTAATTAATTTCGAATTTAAAAAAAAATGTCAAATAATTAAACATGAAATTTAAGCTAACAAAAATCTAACATCCTAAATTTATTTTTTTATTTCAAAAATTCATGATAAACAAAATGTTTAATCTAAATATGCAAATAACCCTAAAGCATGCAATATTCTAACTCAAACATATTTCAAGATAAATAAAGTAGACAAGACAGGCCATTCAAAATTATCAAAAATATCACACACCGTTCAGATCAATGGATAATATTCTCGATAATAATATCAATAAATTGATCTTAAGCCTTAAAGATCAAAATATCAATTTTATTCCAGCTTGATTAATTATTTCTTCTAAAGCCGGAATAAAAAAATCGGTGCGCGGTTGCAAATTAGGCAATAAACCCTAATTTGGGAGATATGCTTATCGCTGAAATATGCAAATTAGATATTGACAAACATATATTAGGCAATAAAATATCCAAATCAAATTTAGATAAGATAATTATCTAATTTCGCAAATAATATTGACAAATTTGAATTCAACGGAATCGGCTCGACTGATGACCGGGAAAGGGTTGCGGCACTTGATGGTGGAGAGGGCTCTTGGCTCGGTGAAGGCTACGTCGGTGTTGTCGAGCACAACTGAGAGTCTTCAAGTGAACTTTGTTGTTTGCTTTTCTTGTTTGCTGAACGTGCCCTCCTTTTTTTTTTTGGGCGGTAACGTCCCCTCCTTGAATTGCCTCCAATTATTATATTTTAATACAATCTTCACTAAAGCTCCTTCGACCGCCGTTTGGAGTTATCCACTTAACCTGCAGGGGCACAAAACAATTCACTGCGAAGAGTGCTGAGGGGCGTTTGGTGTGACGCAACACCAGCAGTGTCGTCGAGCCACTGGTACAGGCGGTATCGTTGCGGCTCGGACGACACAACAGTGACGACGCGTGCGAAACAGCAGGAATTCAGTCGTCTTCGCAACAGGTGATAGCAGGGACTGGGGGTGACGTCAGGATTATAAGCTTCGTGTCTGGAAACTGCAAGAGCTAGTCCGAGCGTTCGCTGGAACTTCAACGCTGGGGCAAGCCGAGGCGGCAAACGGCATGGACGAGAAGTCTACTGCCACCGGGAGGATATGGGTTTGGCATTGAGCTAAGGTGAGCAGCGGCTTCACGTCTGGATGGGGACGGCGTTGAGATCTAATGTAAAAATTCGCTTTCCGAATTTGAATCCAATGTAATCAGACTGGCAGAGACTCCTGAAAGCGTGAGGGTAGGCGGCGACAGAAGGTAAGGGGTTCGTGGATCTGGACGAAATTCAAAAGAAGACAGATCCACCGCTTGGATTTATTTGACCAAATCGTGACTCTTTTTTGACCGGAGCAGCGGATTAATTTCTCACCGGTCTTCTTCTTCAACCACGTTCTCTTCCGACTTCTGTTTCTTCTCGTCGGCCGTGGTGCAAGCCCAACTCTCACGTTCCCCGTTCACCGGCATTATCGGCGGACCTCCAGTGTACGGCAAGTGAGAGCGGCGACTCGGGGACGTGCCAGCTCGTCGTATAGCAGCAGCGATCAAAGTAGGTGTGTCCGTCGAGGCTACTTCATCGAGGGTCAAGAAGCTTGGCCAAGCACCTTTTCTCTCTCTTTCACTCGTGTATCTCTCTATGTGCTCTGAAATTTTGATTTGCCGGCCCCCCTCTTTCTATAGTGCGCCCATCTTTTATAGGTCAAGGACGTGACTGAAATTTCCCTGCCTATAATTTATTTCTTACCTTTTTTTTTTTTTGCTCCAATGGATGCACAAAATCCTGTCTGTGAGCATCTATGATATATATTGAAATTCCTTTTCCTTCCTCACCCTCGCAAATCATGCATTTGTAAGCCAACTTTCCTTTATTTCCTGTTTCTTTTCTTTTTAGCTCACATATGAAATCTACCTTGACCATTGAATATAACTCTCAAGATATGCCCCACGTGCAATATTCCCTCTCAATATTTCATCCTTAAACTTCCAATCTTCAGTAAAATATATCGCTTAATGTATAAATCACGTGAATATATGATATATTTACTGAATATTAGAATAATAATATGAATCCTTTATGAAAATACCGAATTGTCAACTCGTAAAATTGAAGCTCATCCGCCGCTAATCAAATGCAAAAGTGATAAACAAATAAATAAGTGCAACTAAAATTATATGCTATGCAATTCTATTTTTCTTTTTTTTAGGGGTTAAAATTAATCCCTAATTTTTATGCAATAAATAAATGGATTGCCAAAATTTAGGTGTCAACAACGGTGGCTATCAACATCCAAACATTTGACATCGACATGACTCTCAGGTACAATGGGAACTAGGTATAATAAGTACTGCTAATTCATGCAGAAATTGGAATTCATGATCTGTCTTAGCTGTCTGATAATAGATAAATTACTAAGTAGAGCATGCATAGGTTTTTATAGCAACCATATAAATGACAAATCCAGTCTTTGTGAATTTTCTTTACATGGACCTTAACATCTTGTTAATAATCTCTCAATCTCCCAAAGAAATTCACAAATCTTACCAAAAGATTTCATGGCTATAAACTGATCTTTCTTGGATGTAATTCACAAATAAGGTTCGTCGCACGAACCTATTGCCAAGTATCCAGCAGCTATGGACGTCATGCACAAATTGTGCAATCATGACACTCACTGAACAAAACAGCGCTTCAAGAATCTTAGATATCTTTAGGGTGTAATTCACAAGCAGAAGCTCCTCTTTGATAATCTTAACAAAGAACATCCACTTCTTATGTATAGCAAGAATTGAATCCAACATAAGAAACCTTCTCCAATTAGGGAAGTCATTCAATTACGAAACCTATTCAAAATAGGAACATACTTCAATTAGGAAACTTTCCTTTTTTTGGCTCAAACTCGAGACATATTTTCAATAGTCACCACTTGCGAGATTGCATGGCAAACATCAGAACGAGATACCCACGCATGCCTTAATGACAAAGACTCAATCACTTGGGATGATGAGTGCATTATGGATATGTTTTGACAACTCATATGTACATCCCAACAACTGACACTTACATCCTAATGGTCCTTTAACAAGGACAAGAGCTCCTTGAGATTTTTTGATAATGTCATCTCTAATATCAAGGAGATCAAGACGTGGTTGCTTTTCCTTTTAGTTGAATGCCCAATTTTTAAACAAAGCGATAAAGCTTCATGAGAAGGGCCTTCTAGATTAGGGGCCAGATAAAAAAAGGAAAAAAGGAAATCCAATGTTAAACATGTAAAAGCGACTTCTAAACTGGGCCTAAATTTGGAACAAACTCATAAGAGGTGTATTTTGATATAACAATATAGTTTACCTTCGGAGATCCAACGTTAAACATGTAATATTTGGGCTATGACCAAGTCAAAAAAAGGAAAAAAGGAAAATAAATGTTGACTAGTGCAAAAGAGGGAAACAAGAAAAGGGAAAAGAAGAAAAAGAGAAAAAGAAAGGGAAAGAAACGGGTAAATGCCATAGGGACCTCACAAAGCCATTTTGAGTTCATCTTGCCAGTTCCAGTAAGTGCTCACGTTCTTCATTTGTCTAATTGGAGTAGATTTCAGGACTCAGGCTTACATTTGGAATTTTGTGAGATTCGGGCTGCGAAGTCCGATTTTTGAGTTGCTAAGCTATGGAATCTCTTGAAAATGATGATTTATGGCATCATAGAGCCGTAGAATTTGTTGAGAGTCATTATCAAGCAACGGTTTGGTCGAAGCAAAATTTTAGGATTTCATGTTTAAGATCCACATTGCGAACGACTTGAATAATCACTTCAGGTGAGCAATTTGTTAGCGTGTAACAGTTGTTTTGTTAGCGTTTAAGTGTATGTAAGCCATCTTGTAGTTGAGGTAGTGTTTTCCTTGGTTTTAATGTGACATCCTGAATTTCGACCCCGTCTCGATAATGTAAAATGGGCATTTCATCGACGCACTTATAGTCATTTTTCTCTGAGTTGGCCATTCACGAGTTAACTAATTTATTAGGTGAAGCTGTTAGAGATATAAATACGGCAAACTTGAGAATTAGATCAGAAATCGACTGCTCGACCATAATAATCGGCAAGAGTCAATACGACACTATTATAATCGATTAGTGATCGGATATAGGTTGATTCGACGGAAACACGTAATTGAATTGCAGGTGATTATGCGTGATTGCGAAATTCACGCCGAACCGCAATAACCAAATTTTCTATCGATTTTATACTCGGAACACATAATTGAAATCTTGCAATTTTTACGACAACTGAGAGTCACCTACGAGTCAAAGATGCACAAACGTAGATTGAAAATTATCAACCACGGGTCAAACGCGCTAAAATCCCTAAAAGCTACCTGGTAGGTTAGGTTGTACTAAAATCGCGTTTGGTCGATTTTAACCATGAAAGTGAATTCGATTTAAGAAATCGAACGTTCAAGCGTGTCACGATTTATTTTTAGGACATCGTCTCATCTTTCAGAGAATTTCCGTCGAGCCCGGAATTTTGCGGAAAAATCAATTTTGGCAAAAAGGAAATTAAAGCAAAATTCGTATGGGCTGCTACCATAGGACTTTTGGCCACCAAAATGAATTGTTTTGCGAAGAATTGGAAGGAAATTAACCATTGGAGGGTCCTTTGACATTTTGGCTGAAGACTTTGGGGCATAACAATGATTATTGGGATATTTTGCTTGGCCTTGGATTGGCCAAAGCCTTGACCTTCATGGCTTCTTCTTCTCTCTCCTCTCCCCCCCCTTTGTGCGTGCATCTCCTTTCGCTCACCAATCAAACCCCTCTACTTCTTCATCTTCATCATTTCTCCTCCTTCTTCACGTCACAGCCACTGCCCAGTCCGCCCGTCCATGGTGTCATCCCCATGCCACTCGTGCCAGCGTGTGGCCGTCCGAGCCGGTTGCCAACCTCGCCAGTCCCCATCCGAGCCACTAGCTGCCCTTGACCGTCCGTCTACAGTTTAGCTTCGCGCCTCAGCCAGCTGCAATCGTGTCTAACCTTAGCCAGTTGCTGTCTCCTAGCCATCCACCTTAGCTCAATCGAGCAACCACCAGTGAAACCGCCACCTTCACGAGCTGCAGCCCCAACCAGTAGCTCCAGAACCGAACTTCCAACTTGGCCGTGGGCTTCACCTGGCCTTTTCAGCCCCAGTCGGTCCTCCGTTGGAGACGCGGTAGCCTCGAGTCTTGGTCACCATTGCGCCGTCGTCATTGTGAGCCCGCCACCGTGCTAATCTGGTGAGTTAACGCCCTAATCTTGGATTATGATGTTAATTGCACTTAGTGGTTAATTAGGGTTAATTAGGATTAGTGCTAATTAGTTAGTTAGATGAACTAGCCTAGTTAGGTTAGTTTGGTTAGTAAAACTAGGTTGGTTAGGTGGTTAATTTAGTTAGCCTACCCTAGGTTAGTTAGTTAACTTGGATTAGTTTAGTTAACCATGGTTAGTTTAATTAAATTAGATTAATTTAATTTAATTGTAATTTATTTAATCAATTATAATTAGCGTAAATTGTAACAAATAGCCATTTAGTGAAATTTTACGCTGATTCTCATGGTTGAATTTATATGTGAAATTGACTGCTATTATGTGCAATTGAGTGCTTGGTGATAGTTGGTAATTGTTATTGCAAAAATTGATTTTTTGAGTATTTAATTAGAAAAATACCAAGTGTCGGTTTTTTACGCCAAATTTTTATATACTATATAAAATCGTTGAATTTTAAATTGGGAGTGTACTATGGTTAATGGTCTGATTTAAATATGTGACAACACACAATTATTTTACTAGGAATTTTTAATACGAAGAAAATTGGCCAAGTCCATTATTTGAAATTGAGGTATTTTAGTGCAAAGTACGGTGTTCTTGGCCAAGTATGGATGTGCGTGTGATCGCTATCGGAACCCGTCACCCGATGAGAATCGGGTAGGCGATGCCTAATTAAGTTCGAATGCTCCATGTCAACGAATGCCAGTCGCAATGGAGGCTAGGCCGATGCTCCTTTATGGAATGCCGTCTAGGTGTAGACGTTGTCGTGCCTGACAGAGTGGGACGACACTTGGTTATGCCGGATGACCGCCGACTGTTGAGTTGACCGTGGCCGATGGGTCGTAAATAACTAGAACACGCCTAAGTGGTTGCAATAATTGCGCCTAATTATGAGGCAAAATTATGTGGTATGGAATGGGACGTGTCATAATGTTTTTACCTTATAATTTGGACCCATGTGAAAATTTGGTGAATGGAAATGATGTGTTCCAGTTTGTTAAATACGCTTGTTGTATTCATATAATATATGCGACGCACTAATGTTCAGGGACATGTCGAGACGAGATAAGTTTGTGTGTGATGCTTGTTTAGGCTGCCTCTAGGTGAATTTGCGTCCTAATCAAGATTTAGGGTTTTGATTCACTGAGATTTATCTCACCCCGTTATGGTTAAATGTTTTCAGGTCCTTAGTATGAAGTGCTGGCATCACGTTTGTTTTGGGTGTCCGTGGGAGATGAAGTCTAAGTCTACCTTCTTTCCTATTCTCGAAACCACCTGGACCCATGAGTTAGTGGTGACCACGGTTTGGGTCGATGAGGACCTACCTCACTTGGTGCCTCATCGCTTTAAAGCGTGATTCCTTAACGAGCCCAATGGGGTCTGGAAGGATTCTTTGCAGGGTTTTGACAAGCCTAATGTCAAAACCAAGAATGGGGAGGTAGCTCAGCCTATGGACATCAACATCCCCGAGGGTGTCATAAAGAATGCGGAACCCGAGGCTGAAGGGTCCGGAGAGTAGGTGGCATAAGGTTTTCTTTTTGGATATAGACTTGTAAATATTAACCCTTAGGTTAACCAAGTATGTATATAAAGTGTGGTTTTTGAAAAAGCCGTTTGCATGTTTGACTATCCCTATGTTTGTTGGTTGTTCAGGTATTTGTTTAATTCACTTCTTCATGTGTTTAATTGAAAGATAAAAAGAAATGGGTCAGCAATGCGTCCTGGGAACGTCGCATTTAATCAAACGCCGAGGGATATGTGCGTGCCCGAGGTTCGAGGCGTGTGGTGCTATCTCTTCCTTGAATTTGTAAATTCATATTTTGAAAATGAGAAGTATGAGGTATGTGCACATTATGAATTGGCTAAAAGACAAAAGTAATATTCATAGCATATTTGATGCATAACTACGGATCGATGGTTTGAGAAACTTGTTATGGATGCTGTCGTGAAAGTTTAAATGTGTGAATTACGTTGCGAATTAATTTATGGAACAAATTAAAATGCGGATCAATGGTTCTTTAACGATTTGGGAAAAGTTTAATGAGAAAGGCGCTTTAAAATGGTGTGAGAAATGTTTGCGAAATATATATTTATATTGTCAAATGAACAAAGTTGGCAAATGGGATATATTTTGGGTTTGCAAAACCTTTTTGTGATAGAATTGTGTTAACTTAAGTATGGTTTATGAAATGTGATTTGATTTGGTATGTGAAATCGATTTATGATACGGATTTTGAATTGGTTTTGTGGAGAGAATTGACTTGTGAAAGGTTATGTTTTAATTTATGAAACTAATTGTGATATGGATTGGTCAATGACTAAGTGCTAAACGATAACATAATTTTGTGAGGGCCACTTTTAGGGTCTTGTACTATTGATATATGTTGGTCAAGAACTAAATGCTACATGATAACTTAATTTTGTGAGAGCCTCCTCTAGGGCCTTATACCATTGATATGTGCTTATCAAAGGTTAAGTGCTAAATGGTGATACAAACCTCGTGGGAGCCACCTCTAAGGCCTTGTACTACGCAAAGACTAAGTGCTGTATGATGACGTAACCCTCGTCGGAGCCACCTCTAGGGCGTTGAGATATGATGTGGTATGAGTTTGGACGATAAAATGGACCATTGACATGATTTTTGATAGAGATTAATCAATGGACTTGATCATTGATATTTATGTTATGACAATGGATGTAAATGAGTATTTCTTATTTATATAAAGTTTATTGAAATGAAACAACTCATATGTGATTTGATATATATATTAAAGTGTTGGATTATGAGTTTATGGTATTGCTATGTATGTACATATATGTGTGTGTGTGTGTGTGTGTGTGTGTGTGTATAGTGGTTGCTTGTCTGCTTAGAAGCAATATGCACTACTCACCAAATTGTGGTTACTCACCCCTCTCTTTCCAAATCTTTTTACGTTCCTCGATTAGTGGGCAATAGAATGAGAGCAATACCGACGGAAACTTTTGAAAGTTGAATTTGGGTGTTTACAGACTATTTCCTTCGGGTGGAAGGATGGCCATGTCATTCCTCCTTTCTATTGGGATTCGGCGTGTGACAAAACGTGTCTAGTTGAGAAACCTATCAAGATGGGTAGCGTCCTATACACTAAACCGTGGAATCGGTATATGATGGATTAAACTGAGTGATACCTCCAGCAAATTAGTCAGAGTCGCATGAAGACCTAGAAAAAAACATCAATTTCATTTTCTTTCTTAAATAAAAGAGAGTAACTCGACGGAAACTTTTTTGGAGGGGACTGATCCTTGGGCCGTGTTGCATCAAATCGTATGAATAAGATTTAATATATCAGATTACTCTATTGCCGTAATGGAAAATTCAAAGCTATGAGCGTCACCAAAATCATTTTCATCCCATCTCTCTCTCCCTCTCGCTACACCGACATCACTGGCATCCATATCTTGACTTTTCTTCTTCCAACCTCCACGTTGAAATCGTCTGTCCCTTGAATATTGATGGCCTGGCCAACCCAAACGCCTCTCGCTTTAATATTTCGGAATGGACTTTTATGCTTTTGACTGGAGGGACGATCTCATCTCAGACCGGTTTGACTTGACTCGTAATACTCCGTTATGACCTTCCCCTATAAACAGAAGCTATGTAATAGCTTTTCATAATTTAAACTATCAATTTTCATATGTTTTATAACTCTAAAATATGTCAAATTTCAAATTTTAAATGCTTATGTTAGAGGCCTTGTTTGGTTTGGCTTTATGGAAATGCATATACTTATGGGCCAAAAGGGGTTTTTTGAAATATAAATAGTGTTTGGTAAATTATATTTTGAAAACATATTAGGAAGCAACTTTGACCTAATTGTCACTTAACAAAAACTACACTTTGTAAAGAATTTTTGGTAATTTAAAAAAAAAATTAAACTATATGCCAATGGAACTCAGCTACCGTAAGTGAGGCTCGTGGTGGCTTGCCTGTAGTTAAGGTCTTCACCATCAAGTTAGGGTTTTTGATGGCATTTTTGGAATTATGAAACCACGCCTAAATTTGGACAAACTCAAAAGCGGTGCATTTTGATAGAGCAATACGGTTTAGTGTCGGAAATCCAATGTTAGACATGTCTAGTTGAGAACCCTATCAAGATGAGTAGCCTCCTAGAGACAAAATCATGGAGTCGGTTTATGATTGATTAAAGTGGATAGTACCTTTGAGAATTAGGCCAGAGAGTCGCATGGTGACCTAGAAAAAAAAACATCAATTTCATTTTCTTTCCCATATAAAAATGAGTAGCTCAAGCAAAACACGCTTTCGGAGGGGTATGAACCGAGAAAAGTGTTAAAAAAGTCATAAACTTTTTGTATTTGTGCCAATTTAGTCATAAACATTTTTACTTAGTGCGAATTCAGTCATTTCCAGCCAATTTTGGTCGGATTTTGCCAATTGGACGTCGGGCGACTAACGTGGACAACTTTTAATAATATTTTAATATTTTTGAATTTTTTTATATTTGTATTTCTTTTTCTTTTTTTTTCCTTCCTCCTCCAACCAATCGCCGGACCTCGGCAATCGGCCAAAGGCAACGGCTGGCGGGGTCGACCTCGCCGGCCACCTCGCTGGGCGGTGAGGCTCACCCTCAACCTTGCCCGATCTAGCAAGGGTTGAGCCTTGCCCATGGCTGGCAAGGCTCAACCTCGTTAGATCCGGTGAGGGCGAGCTTCGCCGGCGCCGCCCAAGCCGTGATTCGGTGAGGCTCGACCTCACCAGCCCTGCACGCTAGGTCGCCCTCACGGCCTGGGCGATGCTGGCGAGGCTCGCCCTCGCTAGATCTGGTGAGGTGGAGCCTCGCCAGCCATGGGCGAGGCTCACCCTCGCTAGCGAGGTGGCCGATGAGGTCCGGCAAGGTCGACCTCACTAGCCGTTGCCTCTGGCCGGCAACCAAGGTCTAGCAACCGGTCCAAGGTCCGACCGGCTAAAGGAGGGAAAGGAAAAAAAGAAAGACAAAAAATAAAATTAAAAAATTAAAAAAAATCAAAACTATGAAAATATTATTAAAAGTTGTCCACGTCAACACCGATCATGCCACGTTAGCCGACCAGCGTCCAGTCAACAAAATTCAGTCAAAATTGGCCAGAAAGGACTGAATTGGCACTAATTAAAAAGATTTAGGACTTTTTTTAACACTTTTTCCTATCTTAACCTTGTGGCTATGTGTCATCACTATCTCTCTCTGTCTCTCTCTCTCTCTCTCTCGGGCCACCGAGTTGAAACCAAAGAAGAACGCAACTTGCGTCCATCTTATGCGTATGTCCCCTGATTATTGATGGCCTAACTAACCCCAACTCCCGTCGTTTTCATATTTATAAATGGACTACAATGTTTTTGACTTTAAGGATGATCTCTGACCAATTTGTCTTGACTCGTGATAATTTGTTCTGACCTTCTCGAAGAAACAAAAGCTATCTAATAGTTTTTTTTTTATAATTTAAACTATCAATTTCCAAATTTTAAGTGCTCACTTTAGAGGCCACGTTGGTTCGATTTTGGAAAATGTAAGTGCATTCGGGCTAAAGGAATTTTCATAAATATAAATAATATTTGATAAATTTTATTTTGAAAACACATTGGGAATCAACTTTAACCCAAATGCCACTTAATAAAAATGACACTTTGTAAATGACTTTTGCTAATTAAAAAAAAATCAAACTATTTGCCGAAGAAACTTAATGGCCTCCAACCAGCTTCGCCAGTATTTAAGACGTTCACCAGCAAGTTAGGGTTTTCGATGACATTTCCGGAATTATGAAATTGAGCAAGAGCAAAGTTGAAAGAAAAAACAACACTAGTGCATTTCAAGAATGTTACTTTTCAAAGTACCTCCAAAACTTGGGGTAAAGGCCTTTAGAGGCATTTGGAAATGCAATTGTATTTCCTCAAAGTTAGAATAAAATGAACAAAACACCATTCCTTTACCCAAGGGACTTTAGAGTCCCAAAACCCATTTCCAATGTTGAACTAAATAGGCCAGAATATGTCTTTAGTTTGTAAAGGAAACCCGATTCACGTAAGTTTCCTAATTTAAGTAGGTTTTTTGGCTTGAGTATACTTTTTAAAGGAGTTTTCTATATTGAATTCAAATATCATGGCATACAGGAGATAGAATTCTACTCAGTTGACTCAAACTAGAGCAAACAAGAAGAATGTTAATATTACATGTGTGGGAGTTTTTTATGTAAGTTATTCGTAAGAAATTGTGAGATAACAATTTTTTTTTTTTTTTTTTGTAATTGGGGGCTCGGAACAAATAAACAATCAAGTGATTGTTAATTGTGTATTTTCGGATTTATAAGGGATTTCTTGATAGCAAGCTCTCCCACAAGGTAAGTACCTACAATCGGACCAAACCACAAGATTTTCTAATGTCCTTGTCATTTCTTATTGATTTCTCTAGTAATTTCACTCTTTTGTGTTTGACTTACATTACAAGATCTGTTGCTTCCATGTTATTTTTGCAACAATTGGTATCAAAGTTAAGACTAGGATTTTTAGTATTTATGTGGGGCTTTTGCTTGTCTAACCACTATGAATTTTTGTTGTTGTAATTATTTCTGAAGCAAAAGTAGAAATGAAATATTTAGGTTCTGCAAAGAAAATACCAGCCATGGAGATTTCGCGTGATAGGGCTACATGGTTTTTGTGTCTTTCTCAAAAGCAATATATTGAAAAGATTGTGGTGGGTTTAACATGCAATGGGCAAAATTTGTCAGTACGACTTTAATAGTGCACTCTAAACTATCTAATAAGTTATCATCACAAACTAAGGATTAAGAGGAGCATATGTCCCACGTTCTTTACTCTAGTGTAGTGGATAGTATACTAGGCCCGATATTTTACAAGTTGGGAATGTTGTTAACTATTATATGAAGCATTATGGTAAGACTCATTGAGAAGCTATGAAGTGGATCCTAAGATGTTTAAAGGGGACAACAAACACTGATATAGTGTATTGGAGGGACAGCAATGATAGTGTGGCTAGGGGTTACATGTATTTGGATCACGCCGGTGACTTGAATGAGTGAAGGTCTTAAGTAGAATATGTATATGTGCTGGTAGGTGGTGTAGTAAGTTGGAAAAAGCCCTTATAGGATAATATGGGCTTGTCTTCAGCCGATGCAAAGTGCATGCATAGACCTTCATAGCAAAGGAGGTGATATGACTGAAGAATTTGCTCTTGAACTTTGGGTTGAAGCGGAAAAGTGTTGCCATACATTGTGACAGCCAAGATGAGATATATCTCACTTTGAATTTGATTTATCTCGAACAGACAAAACATATTGACATCAAGTACTATTTTATCCAAGATTTCATAGCAATTGGCAAGGCGGTTGTGAAAAGGATTGTGACAGTGGAGAACTTGACAACATGGTGACAAAGCTCATTCCTCTAGCAAAGCTTAAGCCTTGTTGGATCTCAATTAGGGTCTATAGAGAATGATCGCTCATTAGGGCATTGGGAGAGCTGACATAGATGATGAGCACTACGACTTAGCTACAAATATCAATCCAAGGTGGAGATTTATTAGAATATTTTTTTTATTTTCTCAAGGAACCCGATTTAAGTAAGCTTCCTACTGTAAATAGGTTTTTTAGTTTGAGTGATTTCCTACTTTGTGTAGGTTTCTTAAAAGGAGTTTCTTCTTTTGGATATAAATATCATGTATATATAAAAGATGGAATTCTATTTGGTGGACATACACATAAGAGTAAACAAGAAGATTGTTAAAATTTTAAGTTTGTTAGTTTTCCAAATGAGTTGCCTTTAAGAGATTATGATATAACACTTGTACATTTGCTTTGGGAGACATACTTGAGCTATTGAGCTTGTATACTTAGTAGTATGCAAATTCATAATGGAAGTGGCATGGTTTCCCAGTAGAATAGATATTGAAACTTAGACTAAATCACATGAATATTTTGTGTCATTACTGTTCATCATTAATCTTTTTAATAATTTTGCTCTATCGCTTTTGACTTGAATCACAAGATTCATGAACTTCCGCACAGTTCAAAACTCGACCCTTGAATTTCGATTCGCAATAATGTGTTTTTAATAAATTTCCTAAAAAGGCGATATTTCAGCTTTGAAGTTTTCAGTTGTGCTGTTGAAGCTAATTTCAATTCCACGTTTCCTATAATATATATATTTGACCATAAATTGCTCAGCTTTCGCTTTGGTGTCCCTCGTCTAATATTCATCTATATGAAATCTCATCCATCATTTACATATGGTTCTATAGACCACATGATACACGAGAAGTTATTGTACAGACTTATTCTAATTCATTACATCCATCATATATTAAAAAAGAGTAAGAAAATCGAGTCCCATGTAAAAAACAGAAATTCTTCCTACTTGCCATTAGTAGAACGAGTCTATATTCTAATACTTCTCTACAATATGATTAAAAATGCACTATGACAAATAGAGACGTAAGTATAGTAAAAGTGCCAAAACTTATGTATGGCATTCACTTTAGTGTCAAAAGTTTATTTTGAATCACTTAAATTTTAAAATTTGAAAAATAATCTTTTCAATGTCAACTCCGATCTAATTGGCCAAAAATCTTACGTTTCACTTTTTTTTTTTTTTTTTGAAGCCACATGGCTTGTTGAATAGTACAATCAGCATGCAAAAAATAAAACAATACCATTTAAATCCCTAAATTGATTGAGAATTGGAAGTTGAAAAACCTAACTAGCAATTTGAGCACCTACTTGATTTTCCCTCAAAATTATTAGCTCGATCTTGCAAATGGAGGGCAGAAGCTTTAGCAGCGCTCACATTTGTTCCACAAAAAGCAAATTAGATGGTGAGTGTTACTGTTATTGTGAATTAGTAAGTCTGAGAAGAAGCTTTGGTAGTGGCTAGCAAATGACAGCACAACTATGACAGCGGCCAAGGGACATTGGGCAAGCGACGTTGGGTGATCGAGCAAGCTACGGTGGGCGTCAAGCAAGCAGCATGCTTCGTATGTGGGAAGAACATATCGATGCCCTAATTTTAGTCCTCCTCCAACAATGTCGTTTTGGCCAGAGCTATGCAGCGTCATTTTTGAAAGGTAGTCCATATAATGATGGCGAAATGTTGTTTCTTAAGGAGTACGAAAAACAACATCATTTATGCCATTCCACATAGATTGCATTTTAAAATTTTTGTCATGTCAACTTATTTTTTATTAATATAAAAGCAACGTAATCAATTTAGCCAAAATCTCCCGTTGATGGCACAAAAGTGATCTTTTCTTTTTCTAATTCGACACTTAAGTGAGCCGGTGGAAATTTTTTACACCAAAATTAGCGTTGTATACATGTTTTAGCACTTCTAGTGTACTCAACCCACAAATAGAATATTTCACTAAGCAAGACCGTACTTGCATTTGTAGCCATTGGATTACAACCGCCTGAACATCAGTAACAAAGATATTTCGGCAATTTTTTTTTTATGTACCAGATTTATCTTCCGGGTAGTTCCCACGAAAAAAATATATAGGAGAGCAGACTATGGCTCTTCTTCTTCTTCTTCCACTAATTCCGTGCCCGTGCAGCAAGACCAAGGGATTCATCAATGTAGAAATGAGTTCTTGCTTCACCATCTCCCTCTCTCTCCTCTTCTTCTTTATATATTTTGCAGCTACCGAATTAGCACCTACGTTTCTACGGCACTACTGCCCAAACACCACCCTCTTCACTCCCAACTCCACCTACCAATCCAACCTCAACGCCCTCCTCTCTTCCCTCTCATCTCATTCTTAGTGGCTAGCAAGTATGATCTACGAGAAGGAATCATTCCATCGCAATCAAACATAGGAGCTAATCAAAGTATCCAATAGCTAGAAGATTGTCAAGTTAGTGAGGTATAAGGCAAGATCTGTTGCAAAGAGATATACTTAGTGACAAGGCATTCACTACAACAAGGTGTTCTCTTATGTGGTAAGACATACATCTATTGAGTATTACTTACTTTAGAGGGGACAACAAATGTTGGTATAGCATGTTGAAGGGACGACAATGATAGTGTGGCTAGAGGTTACATTGATTCATATAACGCCAGTGACTTGGATGAGCGAAGGTCTTTAGAAGGGTACATATATGCCCTAATAGATGGTGCAATGAGCTACAAATATTGATCCAAGGTGGAGATTTATTAGAATATTTTGAGTGTCTCAAGGAACCCAATTTAAGTTTCCTACTACAAATTGGTTTTTTAGTTTGAGTGATTTCCTAGTTTGAGTAGGTTTCATAAAATGAGTTTCTTGTTTTGGACATAAATATCATGTATAGATAGAGCACACATTAGAGTTAACAAGAAGATTGTTAAAATTTTATTGTGTAGACTTAATCTAATTAATTGTATCAAATATATATTAAAAAACAGCAAGAACAACAAGTCCTGCTTAGAAAAAGAACATCTTACCAAATGCCATTAGTAGAATGAGTCTATATTCTGATACTTCTCTAAGATATTATTAAGAATGTACTATGATAAATAGAATTTGTTACATGTCAATTTCCCATTAATTAGCTTTACCACTGGGATACCACTAGGCTGGACTTTGCTTGCATTTGTAGCCATTGGATTACAACCATTTCTACATCAGTCACAAAGATATATTGACAATCCAACGGGTGTAAATATTCAGGGCTTGAATGTCTAACCCCATAATTATTTAACAAATTTGACAGTCTGGGTTAGGTTCCGTTTAATACACGTACTAAATTTTCCAAATAGTTCCCACGACAAAGATATATAGGAGAGCAGACCGTGGCTCTTCTTCTTCCCATAATTCCGTTCCTGTGCAGCAAGACCAAGGGATTCATCAACATAAAAATGAGTTCTTGCTTCACCATCTCCCTCTCTCTTCTCTTCTTCTTCATCAATTTTGTAGGTACTGAATCAGCACCCACGTTTCTACGGCATTACTGCCCAAACACCACCCTCTTCACTCCCAACTCCGCCTACCAATCCAACCTCAACACCCTCCTCTCTTCCCTCGCCTCTGCTGCCGCCGATGGCGCTGATGGCTTCGCCAATGCTACTGTTGGCCAAAACCATCCCGACCAGGTCTATGGGCTCTTCCTCTGCCGCGGCGACATCGACGTCTCCACGTGCAGCGACTGCGTGGCCACTGGAAAACAGGATATACTCCAAAGATGCCCCAACCAGGGAGTCCCATGATCTGGTACGATGAGTGTATGTTGAGGTACTCCGATGGGTCCATCTACTCGGTCATGGAACAAGTGCCTTCTTTCAAGACGTACCGCACCAGGAACATCACCAATCCATCCCAGTTCATGCTAGTCCTGGGAGAGACCATGGACGACATCGCTGCGAGGGCTTCAGTCGGCAAGTCGGGGAAGAAACTTGCCGTTGCGGAGGCAAACTTTACGAGTTTGCAGAAGCTGTACACGCTCGCACAGTGCACACCGGACTTGACGGTGTTGGAGTGCAACACGTGCCTCCAGGCAAGAATCGCGGGTCTCCCACAGGGGAAGCAAGGTGGGAGGTTGTTCGCTCCAAGCTGCAGCATGAGGTTCGAGCTGTACCCATTTTACAATACCTCGGCCATGGTGGCGCTGGTGCCTCCGCCGCCCTACCTTCGTTCTCCTCATGCTCCCGTGACCAGACGTAAAGGTACATGTTTGTTTTTGTATTTTGTCTTCTGTCATAACGGAAAGATCTGTTCATTTTTTTTTCTAGTGAACTACTTATCCTACTTTATACTTTGAATAAGTGGAGTGAACCTTTTAATAAAGAGGGAAGAAAATATCATAAGTGTCATAATCCTTATACACGGTGCCATAAATGTTTAATTGATTACTTAAGTATCATAAATTTGAAAGAAATTTACTTAAGTGACATCACTAGTCAAAATTCTAACATGTCAATAATTTAATATAAAATTATCAGATATGGCTCGCCAAGGAAATGATATCAAAAGCGTGTAAAAATGAGTCATTAGTCCTTTCTTACCCCAAATTGAGGGAAAAGTACCAAAATCACCCTAGACCTTTTGCATTGGTACCAATTCAGTCCTAAATTTTTTAATTTGACCATTTTAGTTTTAAACATTTTTACATTGGTACCAATTCAGTCCATCCGACTAATTTAAGTTGGAAATTGCTGATGTTGCCACTAACGGTCTTATGTGGCGCCACGTGGGACAAATTTTTTAATTTTTTATACTTTTTCAGATTTTTTAAATTATTTTTTTATTTCCTTTTTTCTTTTGTCTTTTTTTCTTTTCTTTTCTCCTTACCCCTTGGCTGGCGAGGTCACCGGCCAGCCGACCATCGCTGGCCACGGGTTGGTCAGGGCGTCAGCCCCCGCCCAAATCCAAGCAAGGGGCGGAAGGAAGCGTGCATGTGGGCGTGCGGGCGGGCGGGAGAGAGAGAGACAGAGAGAGTACCGTTGAGCTTGATTGAGAGAAGAAGGGAGAGACGCTTCGCAACTAGAGGAGACGAGATGCCCGCTGCCGCGCCCTCGCCTAGATCTGGGCGAGAGCCGCCACACCCTCACCCGCCACGAGCAAGGGCTGCCGCGCCCTTGCCTTTGGCCGACGAGGGCACAGGGGCCCTCACCAATAGGCGACCTCACCAACCAAGGGTAAGGAGAAAAGGAAAAAAAAAAAAAAAAAGAGAAAAAAAGAAATAAATAATTTTAAAAATCTGAAAAAATTATAAAAAATTATAAAATTTATCCACGTGACGCCACATAAAACCGCCGGTGGCCACGTCGGCATTTTCCGGCTTAAATTAACTAGATAGACTAAATTGGTACCAATGTGAAAAGGTTTAGGACTAAATTGGTACAATTGAAAAGTTTAAAACTAAATTGGTACCTGGTACCAATACAAAATGTTTAACCAATGTGAAAAGGTTTCCACGAGGAGGTCTAAATTGGTTCAACGCAAGTTGAAGGGAGGCTTGGATTGCCGCGTGGCGTCTTAAGTGGGTTGCCGGGGTGGTGGGTCCTCCCGCTACGCAGCCCCCATTTACCCCTCGTACGGGGGGTTCCGGGTCACCAAAAAAAAAAAAAAAAAAATGTTTAGAACTATTTTGGTACTTTTCCCCCAAATTCATGAAGGGGGCTTATCAAACTCAAATCCTAACCCTATCCCCAAGTTAGGTCCAACGGCGGCCAGTCTTTGTCCCCCAAGTGCCGCCAAAGAACATCCTTGGGGAGAAGGCGCCACTACTAGTCTTCAAGGGTCGCCGCAATGGAAATTCCTTTGATTTGTGGTAACGTAGCTTTCTCTTCGTGAGATGGACCGGTATTATGTGTATTGACATTGGAGATTTTCCCTTTGAGGCTGCGAGCTCAAGCAGCAGCACTCAGGGCCCTGTAGGATAGGGTATGCAGTGGGCTCATGGCGATGTCTTTCATCTCAATTTCTTGAGCAATAAGTTGCTTGTCAATTTGGTGCAAGGAAAGGGTTAAATGACGTCCTTTCTGCACACTTTTGATGATATTACTTATCCAACAAGCCACGTCACATGATTTTATGTCAAAATAATGATACCTCAAATTTTTCAACAAAAGAAATTACTAGTCACTTAAATGAATATCTTTTAAAATATTATGATACTCAAACGATTGATTGAAAAGTTATGATATGTATAGTATCATTTTCCCTCTTTCAAATGATGCCTTTTGCTGAGATGAGTGTATGACAATCTACAAGTCATTTTCAAGTTAAATGATAAAAAGGAAAAAAAAAAAAAAAGAAAAGAGAGAAGGGTAGCTGTCAAAGTAACTAAAATGAAAATATAATTCCGTGGTAACCTTACTTTGATTAAAAAACAATCGACAAAATTTGTGAATTATCAACCCCATCCCAAATCTAAGCATCTTGAATATGGATGAACCAATTCAAGAGAATACCAAATTCCACATGGTATTACCCATGGCCCTCAAAGGGAAAATCTCCAATATCACATCCGAAATTTCAGTTTAATGCCCACGGGAAGAAAGCTACATTACCACAATTTGGAAGGATTGCCATTGAGGTGGCCCTTCAGAATCAGCAACAATGCCACCTCTAGCGCCTTCGCTCCAAGGGTATCCTTTGGCGGCACCCGCAGGATAAAGACTCACCACCATTGGACCTAATTTGGGTTTAGGGTTTGAGTTGAATTTAGCCTTAATTTGTCAATTTGGGTCAAGGAATGGCTAAATGATATTGATTATGAACACTCTAGATGACATTATTTCCCAAGTGCGCAACATCAGACGATTTCCCAATGGCACTGCTCATGGTACAAAAGTTATGGCACTGATCATGTCATTTTCACAATTCTGTGTCTATCCATTTTGATATGCTTATAAGAGGTGAAATTTCCCAAGGCATTTTTTCGCATATACTTGTTGAATCTATTCCAAATAATTCCAATGACTCTGCACTTGTGTTCTTTGCTTGTCTTCTCCCTGCTTCAAGCACTTCAAAGCAGCACAATTTACAGCATAACTGCATCAAGTCCACTGTTTCAGCACCAAACCCTTGTCTCTAGCAGTCAAATCTTTGAGCTCAGGTTCTTCACGCCTAAAGGATCAGCAAAGCAGTACGTAGGAATACAGTACAAGAATATGACTCCCTCTAAAGTTGTCTGGGTGGCCAACAGGGACAAGCCACTTGGACCTACAGATCAATCTGCAAGTTTAATAATTGGCGAAGATGGAAATCTGAAGCTTTTTGATGGGCGACAAAACACTGTGTGGTCTACTAATGTCATGGCAAAGTCGAATTATTCTGAAGCACTGCTTTCAGACTTTGGAAACTTTGTTCTTCAAGACAGGGAAAAGCATATAATGTGGGAAAGCTTTGATGAGCCAACAGACACTCTCTTGCCAAACATGAAGATTGGAGTAAATGTGAAAAAAGGAAAGAAACTAAACTTGACTTCCTGGAAAGGCGAAGATGATCCCTCACTCGGAAGCTTTGTCGTGGGAGTGACATCGGAGAAAGCACCTCAGCTTTTCACTTGGAATGGATCAAGTCCTTACTGGAGAAGTGGACAGTGGGAGAAAACCAAGTTCATCGGAATACCAAACATAACCAACATAAACTACGATCTGCAACAAGATAATGTCCAGGGAACCTCATATTATTACCTCAAGAATAACAGCCCCTTCTTTCACTATGTTTTCATCACTTCTGAAGGATCTCTAAAGTCAGTTTATTGGTCCAATGTCTGGTTGACATACTGGGAGGCACCAACACCAACTACACCTTGTGAAATTTATGGAATATGTGGCCCCTTTGGAGTTTGCAATCCGTCTAGTTCACCCATGTGCAGATGCTTAGAAGGTTTTAAACCTAGATCAGATGAAGAATGGAACAGAGGAAACTGGACCAGAGGGTGCCTTAGGAAAATGGAATTGAATTGTCAGAAATCTGCAAGCGCAGCAGCTTCAACAACTGTGGAAAAAGATAAGTTCGTGCAAATGAGACAAATAAAATTGCCAGATTCCGCCGATCATTTGTTGATAGATAATGCGGAAGGATG
The DNA here is from genome assembly GCA_014182575.1 of Eucalyptus decipiens. Taxonomy (NCBI): domain Eukaryota; kingdom Viridiplantae; phylum Streptophyta; class Magnoliopsida; order Myrtales; family Myrtaceae; genus Eucalyptus; species Eucalyptus decipiens. The sequence goes on along the minus strand of CM024611.1, from coordinate 45,657,266 downwards.
TCAAAGTTGGTGCCTAGAAAACTGCTCGTGCTTGGCCTTTTCTTATGTGAATGCTATAGGATGTATGGCTTGGAGTAAAGACCTCCTAGATACTCAGCAATTCTCCATGGGTGGTGAAGATCTATTTATTCGACTTGTGGATGCGAATGCGGGTGTCGATACAGGTTGAAATGGTTGAATCAATACAAGTTTGGTTTTGCACTTCCAGTGCTTCTTATAATATATTTTCTATGGTTCAGGTGTACCTACGCGGACAAAACTTATCATCATCCTAAGTACTATTTCTGGCATCATCTTATTTGGAGCTGGTATTTCAGTCTGTGGTCTTTCAAAGTGGGGAGGTAATAAAAGATGTACAGTTTGTTGTTGTTTTAAGGGTGATTTTGCGCTAACTGCAATATAAGAATCTTAAATTATTGGTAGAACCACAGCTTCAAAAGCCTGCTCTGCTACTGATGTTCTCATGCTTATCTTGAGTTGATTTCGTTCTATCTGTAAAATGCAGGAAAGTTTAGGAAAATGACAATCCCAAGGCTCGTTACATCAGAAGATTTGCTAAGGGACACTGCTTGGAAAGACCAAATGAAGGAAGATGATACATCAAAATTGGTCGTTTATGACTTTGATAGCATACGCCTCGCAACAGACAACTTCAACGTGAAAAACAAACTCGGGCAGGGAGGGTTTGGCCCGGTTTATAAGGTAAAAGAAAAGCCTTCTCCGCGGGAAATAAGAAATTATCCAAAAACTGATAGTGCTGTTCATTTTGAAACAGGGAAAACTGAACGATGGTAAGGAGATAGCAACAAAGAGACTTTCAAGCAGCTCAAGCCAAGGCATAGCGGAGTTCAAGAATGAGATTCTTCTAATTTCCAAACTTCAACACCGAAATCTAGTGAGACTCCTTGGTTGCTGCATTAAGGGAGAGGAAAAGATTCTAGTGTATGAGTACTTGCCCAACAAGAGCTTGGACACCTTCCTCTTTGGTTAGTCTTACTCTTTGAAGAACTTATTCCTACGTTCAACAAAATCCGGTATTGAAACTAGATATTGCTTCTGTTTGCGACCTTGTTCAGATTCAAAAGAGAAGGCAAAACTTAGCTGGAGTGTACGCTTCCACATTATCCAGGGGGTCGCCAGAGGGCTGCTTTACCTCCACCGCGATTCTTGCCTTAGAGTCATACATCGGGATTTGAAAGTGAGCAACATTCTCTTGGATGAAAAGATGAATCCCAAGATTTCAGATTTTGGGCTGTCACGGATGTTTGAAGGCACTCAAGTTTTGGTAAATACTCACAAAATTGTGGGGACACGGTAAGCTTTCTATCATCACTATTAGGAGTACTTACTCATGAGGCAATATATCACCTTAAAAAGTAGATTAGCAATATAATTTGCTCAGCTTTCCCTTCATACATGTCCCAACTGTTGCTTTACTATTACCGAGAAAACTCTTCCATGTACATCCAATGGTTCCAATATGTTAGTTCACTCCGAGGTAATTATAGACCAGCGCCGCAATGCAAATGCTAAAAGATATGAGAAATACAATGCTCGTCAAGTTGGATGTTTATGACCCTCCAATTTTCTCATCTCTCATGTCGTCATCCTCTAGCCTATGATTTTTTTTGTTTGAACAGTACTTCAAGAATACTTCAAGAATGCTTCATCCAGAATGCCTATATTATTTTGTCTACAAGGATGATGGTTACATGTCTATTATTTTGTCTCCAGAGTATGCCATGGGTGGGATATTTTCTGAGAAATCTGATGTTTATAGCTTTGGAGTACTGCTATTGGAGATAATCAGCGGCAAGAAGAACACAAGTTTAGATTACCCAGGGCAACATCTCAATCTCCTCGCTTATGTAAGAGCAAGATCTAACTTCGAACTACTACACCTCCATTTCAGTTTCCAACCATTGGTAGTCCTTGAAACACTAGACAATCAACTTAGTTGGATGAAGGCATTGCCGATGCATTTTTGGTGTCTTGGCACTTGTGGTGTGAAGACAAAGTTTGTCGTGGTTCTATTAGATCTAATGGATGAAAGCATTGCCGATGCATTTTTTTTAATAATATTGGTGTTTTTTATTTTCTGTTTTTTCATTTTTTATTAATTTTTATTTTTGTGATGAGATGCATTCAGGCCCGGCCGGCGACGGCGACGCCGGCGAGGCCGCCCCGGCCCCGGCGAGGGCCTCGGCTCGCCGGGCTTCTCGCCCCCTCCCGAGCGCCGACCTCGCCGGTCGCCGCCACGCAAGACCATGCCAAAGATAGACCCAACATGTTTGCCGTGGAAAATTCTAATGCTGAATGGGGAGTCCAATCTTTCACAGCCAAAGCAACCAACATATACATTTTCACGCTCGCACGAATCCCCATCACAACAAGAAAGCATCCGGTCGATGAATACCATCACCATTACTACACTTGAAGGAAGATAAAATTCTCAAATGCATTTTCACTATCAATTCATCTTTCTAGGGGTTCAGTGTTCACCAAATTAAGCAGCTTGGATATGCAATATTTTGTTGCACTTTTACGTGGATATATGATCTAAACATAGAGATTGTGAGGGAATCTAAGTTGCTAGCTCTCCGGTAGAACAGTGTTAAGTGGGCAAGGACGCACAAAAGTTCAGAACATCTGTAAGCAGAAGCAAGGTGTTAGAGCTTCTTTTTAAAGAGGATTTGATAGTTAAATTTTCTTCTAAAAGATTATTCATGCATTTGAAATTTTCAAGGATCAAATTCTTTGTCAAACAACAAAATTTGACCCCCAGCAAAAATTGCGATTGCGCGCCATTTTGCATTGACATTTTTATCAGCACATCTCTACAATTAGAAACTAGGGACATTGTAGTCTTAGACTCTTAGTATCTTGGACCTATGTCAAGAGATAGGTATCACATATGCATTTCATAAAGATTAAGTATCGAATACGTTAGTAATGGCAAAATTCGACCCCTAACTAAAAATACTGACATAGCATCATCATGCATTTACATTTCTCATTGCATTTCTTTTGCATGCAGTAATAGAGCATTTTAAGTTATCATATTAGACTCGGCGGCAAAAACTTTGATCAACAAAGGTGCTAGAGCTCACAGGCAAATCGAACCCACACAGGACTAAACCTTTTTCTTTTTTAATTTTGTTGCAGCTTCTCCTGCTTGGTTCAAGGCTCAAAAAAACTTGGAAATTTGCAAGCTTAAGTATTGCGATGAACATCTTTGACTCTAACTTTTTATTGGCTAATACCATCAAAAACTCTAAACCGGTATACCCATAACACATTTACCATAAACTAATTTTTTGTTTCACAAAAAACTCCCAAACTAATATAAGTGCCATATTCAACCCCCAACTAATTTTGTATCATAAAAAAGAACTCTAAATTAGTACAGTCACGTCTCAAACCGGTATACATGCACCATATTTACTCCAAATAGTGGTAGATATGGATTTGCTTCTTCTTCTTCTTCTTTTTTTTTTTTTTTTTTTGGTAAATGGGGCATGAGTGCATCAATTTAAGGTAAATATGGCATGAGTATATTAGTTTGGATTTTTGTTATATAAGAAATCAGTTTATAATAAATGTGACACAGATTTACCAGTTTGAAAGTTTTTATTATATAAAAATTAATTTGAGATAAATGTGGCATCGGTGTACCAATATGTTGCTTTTTGTGGCATGAGCCCTTCTTCTAATGGTATGTGGCCCATGGCTTAATCCAAAAAGTTACCGTTTCCCAAATTCGCATTAATCGAAGTTATCGATTGAGTGTAAGGCAAGCAGTCCATAAACAATGATCTGAAGGCATCAAAGTGGGAGTTTCTAATGTCCGTTTGGCCTGAAAATTTTACATAACTGTAATCTACATATTAGCTCACTCCACTACAAATTTCAGTCAAAACGGACGAGCGATGACTATATACTCGTCGTTTCCATGTGACTACATAGTGTGCCCAAGCCTAACCCATGACTTGGTTGACTGGTTTTTGTGACAAAGACTCAATGGATCAAGCTTGAAATGTTGGACAAAAACCAAGGCACTTTAGAGCTTTGAACCAGTGGATATTGGTTAGAAATCATTGGGTAAGGATGGGCTTGGCTAACGCGACCATATAAATGGATTCATAAAAAATTGTCCAAAAATTCTTGAACTTATTATAAAATGACCAATTCAATCCTAAACCATTTACTTATGCAAATTTAGTCTTAAACATGTTGACGATTTATCAATTTAATCCTAAACCTTTTAATGATATGCCAGTGTAGTCCTTAGGCAATTTCCAACCAAACTTATCCAAAAGAATTATATTAGCAAATTGCTAAAAGATTTATAAGACAAGCTATCCAAAAGTTTAGGATAAAATTAGTACAATTAAAATATTTATGACTAAACCGGTTGCCTTACAATAAGTTTAGGACTGAATTAACACAATTGAAAAGTTTATGACTAAATTGAGTAAGGATGGGCTTGGCCAGCAACCATATAAATGGATTCATAAAAAATTGTCCAAAAATTCTTGAACTTATTATAAAACGACCAATTCAATCATAAACCATTTACTTATGCAAATTTAGTCTTAAACATGTTGACGATTTATCAATTTAATCCTAAACCTTTTAATGATTTGCAAGTGTAGTCCTTAGGCAATTTCCAACCAAACTTATCCAAAAGAATTATATTGGCAAATCGCTAAAAGATTTATAAATAAATTGACAAGCTATCCAAAAGTTTAGGACAAAATTAGTACGGTTAAAAGATTTATGACTAAACTGGTTGCCTTACAATAAGTTTAGGATTGAATTAACACAATTGAAAAGTTTATGACTAAATTAGCTGTCGTACAATAGGTTTAGGACTTTTTGAATAATTATCCCAAGGGATTCAAGATACTTCTCTCTCTCTCTCTCTCTCTCTCTCTCTCTCTCTCTCTCTCTCTCTCTCTCTTCTCTCCCTCCCTCCTAGCTCATTCTCTAGTCTTCATTTCCTTCAACTCTCTCTAGTCTTGAAAAACCATAAAAACTACGATTTGAGGAACCCAAAATCGTTAAGTAACAAGTGAAGGTTGAGGGAACTAATAGAGCAAACTGTGTCAGTTTTGCTAAATATCGTGAGTCGAGTGAGAGCCTAGGACCCCTTGCTTCACGAATTCAAGGTAAAACACTTCCGTCCCTCTTCATTTTAAGTTGTAGCCGGTTCTCCAAAGATAAACAAGTTTCGGATTACAATTAAAAGCCGAGGTATGGCGGCTCACATAGTCGTTGAATGCATTACAAATCTGCTACCTTGGTCTACCGATTGATTGACATGGTTATGGCATCTAGTACATATGATTTGACCTTTTTGGGTTATGTTAGACTTAAGTTTGTTGTTAAACCGATCCATTTCCACCTCGCTTGGCTGTGACCCCTACTAGCTTTGTCTAGCCGTTTCCCTTGATTTTTTGTTGAAAAATCTTGCAAATGTGTCTAGCCCCATGCTTTGGCCGAGGGCCTTAGGGTGTCGAGCTCATTTTTCTTCGTCATTTACTCATGTCGATGTCATATTTTTTGATAGATTGAGATGTAATGTCGATTCCTATGTTGAATGTCATGTTTGTGAAGTTTGAGACCTAGCGTCAACCGGTTCCAAGGATCGGTCCTTAGATGTGATTAACCTTATTTCTTTTGCCACTTGCGTTGTTTAATCTCATATTTTAGTGGAATCACACATCATCATTCACCTGTCACCAAGATTCCATGTTTATTTGGAACTGTTTAGTGGGCAAATGAGCACATTTAGCTAACTGTTCAGCACACCTAATGGGTTGGACAGTCGATTTTGGACAACCCATTGCATTATTGCTATTGCATCATTCCTGAGTCACATTCACTTTTTCGCCTCATATTTATAGAATTTTCATTATGGTTATTAATTTAAATTTATCCAACACGTTTTTGGTATAGTTTAGATATCTAATCATGTTATCATTATTATCATCATTTAGCTTTAGGAGACATGCACTCCTTAATTTAGGCCATTTGCAAATTTAATTATTAGCAGCCTCGGAGTCCTATTCTAAGGTTCAACAACAAGAGAATGTATATTTTTTGCCCAACTCATATTGGGTTCTTATTGCACCTCAATTGCTTTTGATATCATAGTATTTTACTTGGTATGATATTATTTTGATGGTTAATGTTCTTGTGTTATACAACTTTGATTATGTGTGGTCATGTAGATGTGTGTGCTTTGGATTTTAAAAGTTGGAAAGATCGCATGATTAAATGTTTTCAAGAAAGAGGAAAAGATACCAAATTAGGCATTAGATAGACATCTAGCACTATCGAGGCCCTAGGCTCGAGTCTCTAATTTGCAAAAGTAAAACGACCTCTCACATTTTACTTGGCCTCTAACCAACCTTTAATAGATTGGTGGTCGTTCTTAAATTAAAAATAGCATTACATAATTAACCAAGGAAATCACCCCTGCAATTAGGCTTTTGGAGAACTTGGGCCAATTACTAGCACCACCTCACAAGAGGGATCGCCTATGCTTGCTTGTTAATTCATTAACCATCTTAGGGGTTATTCATTCGGAGGGTGACAAATTTCCCTTAACAGAGGCATCAAACAAGAAGTGAGAATGGTCAGGCTCTAGTAATGTTATGCATGATATAAATCACAAGATCATAAACATTCAATCAATTCATTTCACGACAATTTTGTTAGATCAATTTGACTCAATTTAGTTCCATATATTCCATTTTCAATGGCTATTAAATTTAATTCACATAAAACTTGTTACTAAAGTGCACTAGAAGTCATAAACTTATCACGAAAGTGCAATTAAATCCTAAAACTTTCAAAAAGTGTAATCAAATACTAAAACTTATTAAATTAGTACAATCAAATTCTTCATTGAGATTGTCAATTTATCCAACAAAAAATGCATTTAAATTAATTTCTCTCTCTCATATGGCTTTTTTTGTTATTTCTTCTGCAAATCTTATTTAGATTAGATTAAAAATAAAAATGCTAAAAAATTATATTTAAAAAAAGAAATTCAAAAAAGGGAAAAAAGTAGGGCTCACTAGTGGGGCATTGCCACCCATTGCCAAAGGAGCCAACAGAGGTCGTCGACTATGGGCAAGGGTGGTTGGCCCTTGCCAACTCTAGAAGAGGGCGCCCAAGCCTAACAAGGGTGAGGGCACCCAATTTTAGGCAACATGGGCCCTCCCCTAAGGCTGACGACAGTGCCTCTCGCACCTTGCCATTATTTTTTCAATTTTTTTAAAATAAAATTTTTGCCTTTTATTTTTTAATCTAATTTAAACAAGATTTTGAAGAAGAAAATAATAATAATAATAATAATAATAATAATAATAATAATAATAATAATAATAATAATAAAAGCTATGTAGGAGAAAAAAATTAATTTAAAAATGCCATGTCAACGACTCATCACCAAGATCAATTTCTAGATTTTCAACTAATTTACAACATCATAACGTTGAGTTGATTGCTCAGACATGATACTCTATTCCTTGTATCTCAAATTTACAAATCTCTTATTTAAAAATGCTTTATTTTGTGAGATCCCCCTCTTACACACATCTTACAATTTCTTCCGCAATGTGTTAACATTTGTTTCTTGAGGAGCATGATATAAAAAATTATGATCAACCTATTGTGAATATAGCCAATTGTTTTCTAATTGATTCACTCCCGTTCTTTATCTTCTTTGTCTTCTTTACCTTTATCCCCCGTGATGGATTCATATAAATTTTGACAAGACAATATGTCTTTAGTCTAGATGTCCAAACAAAATAAGTTGAGGCATTTAACTTAAACACGGTGCCAATGGTTTCCTCCATCAATGCTAGCTTTGATTCCACTTTGTTGGGGAAAGCCAGAATCAATTGTTGAGAACTTAAACTTCTGACCAAAAAAAAAAACCTGTCCAAGATTGATACCTTCCCCAAACTCAATGAACTAATATCAAATCAATCTCAATTGCAACTAGTTACAATATTCCAGTACTATCAACCCCAAACAAGTAAATATAGTGCCAAAAATTAAATACAAAGTAGAAAAACAAGACCCAAAATTTTATGAGAAATAGCCAATTCGGGAAAAGCCACAAGAGCTCTGTCTTTTCTTTTTCAGCAAGAAAACGCGGCTACTCTCGCTTCTCCACTGCTATGAAACGTTCAGCCCTCTTTTTCTTTTCTTTTCTGATTTTATTCTTATTAAAGATGTGCTGGACCTATGAGTCAGACCTAGCCCATCACTCTGCACACGTTGAGTGAGATCCATGGTGCCCTAATTCTCACTGACTTCCTCTTTCTCTCTATATTTATGTGACAATCTGCGTACGAAATTTGTTCTCACTAAATTTGCTAGTAAAGTGCAACTGGATCCACTAATTAATTGTGCTCAAGCATTACCTTTAAATCATCCTTTAGTCATTTGCACACTAACACATATCCCAATCTTTTCACGGTTCCACCCGATACTTTATGTTTAACATTAAATCGTAAATTGAAGGAGGGAGGGAGGGAGGGAGTAGAGTGGTCGCAAAAAAGGACAATGCGAGAGAGAGACAGATAATAAAATGCTTATGGATAATAAATGGGAGAGAGAAGGGAGGGTGTTTCAAAGAATGTCATAGGTGAGACCGTTGTCATGAGTTAAGTGGACTGTCTCAATAATAACATGAAAAGTCTATCTCATGCAATATTTTCCTGGTTAAATCTAGTTACATCATCATATCCAATCTAATCACAGCCCAAAAAAATAATTTAAAAAAAAGCGACATTTCTTGCTCCATTTGCAGCAACAATTAGGATTTATTTTCTGAACAACATGCAGGATTAATTTCAACGTCTCCGACAAAGATGTGTTTCAATTGGATTTTACACACATATACAGACATCATTCACGATCAACATAAAAATACATGATGACGTAATAATAATATTTTCACTCCCGGAAGAAACTATCCACTATAAAAACCTCGAGCCTCCCAAAGGAGGCACGGGTCAAGTTTGAATAACTAGCAAGAATGGATCACAAAATTATCTTGACGCGAGCAAAGCAATATGCATGCACTTCCGAAGAGGAAATACGTCCCCGGAATTCACGAGAAAAGGATTCGAGCCCGGCGCGCAGCGTGGATCGATGCCTGAACCCCGCGCTCCGCCCACGGCCTCAACGCCGAAGAAGCAGAAACGCCGCACCGCAGGACCGTGCAGAGAAGGAGGAGCAGGCCCAGCTCGACGTCGGCCTTCACCAAGTCGAAACGCGAGGACAGCAGCTGGAAAACGATGCACGAATCCATGGCGATGATCGAGAACAGCCCTGCGGCGAATCCTAGGACGAGGCCGGCGAGGACGACGAGGACCACCGCGATCAGGATGCCGGCGACGAGCGTGCCGTAGAGGAGCGCGACGAGGATGAGGTCTAAGTTGGGTACCATGTCGGCGAGACTGGTGTAGAGAGCCAGAAAGAATGGAGATTTGCGAAGGCTCGGAAGCCAAGAAAAGGGGGAAGAGAATGGAGTGAGCTGCACTTATTCTTTGCTGTGTTCATCTGCAAGAATGAAGCAAAAGTCTTGTGCCGAAGTCATGGAGGTCGGTCGATCTTTTAATTTCCCAAAATTAAAAGGGAGTTAAAAGATTTTCTTAAATTCTCGCTAGAAATAGAAATCAAAAGATTAAAAATAGTAAAAATAAAAGAAAAAGAAGAAATACTTCGGTCAAACTTCGGTCAATCTTGAGATTAGTAGTTGTCGCTCTCAAGATAAGCATTGAAACCCCAAAAAATAAAAGGGAATTAAAAAGATTTTCGAAGCTAAAATTCTCGCAAGAAAAGGAGAAAAGAACAGAAGAAAGAATCGTCGACAGCAGGATTCGAACCTGCGCAGGCAAAGCCCAACAGATTTCGAGTCTGTCTCCTTAACCACTCGGACATATCGACGCTTTGATGGTGGAACCTGTAATTTATTTTTTATATATTAAAATATACTTGACCCAATTGGTCCCCCTAGCATGTTACCTATGATTCGATAGTACTAATTCGGTGAAATCAAGGCGATGCCATCTGCCTAATTAAATATCCTTTGATCCATGGTGATTCAAATATAAATCAGATCTAATAAACCAAATAGATGACATTTGAATGTATTGAGAAAATGATTCATCAACAATAGAAAATCTATACTTGAATTTAGAAAAAAACAATTTCAAATTTAAAAAATCAAAATCCGTTTTTTAAATATGGCTAAATATTAATGTTCGGATCAGGAACTTTACACTTAAGTACGAGTATCTTAATTTCCCTTTTTAATATTCGAACTCGGTTCCTCAACACTCAAGCTTGGATCCACAAAAGACTATATCCAAATCTATAGTGAATTAGCGATTGGATTTGGAATGCCGGCCTCACTCAAGCCGGGGATTGACTTTTAAACTCACATTGTTTTCCAAAATATCGAAACATACATCAATCACCATATAATTTATTTCATTTAAGTTTTCGTCCCCGTCCGGCTTTCGTGGAGTTGCGTTTTCTTGACGACATCCCACGTCGTTTAAAGTACACAGGGCTTTGTTCAAAAAAAAAAAAAAAAAAGTACACAGGGCCGAAAGTGATATTCAGTCAAAATCCAAGGCCTCCTTTATAATTTCAATTTTCACCGTGTCAGCTGTACTTTTCCGTTTAACTCCCTTAACTGAAGACTCAGTGCGCTTCGCTTCGACTTCTCAGATCCGTCCCTTCGTCACAGAAAAAGAGAGAGAGAAAGAGAGAGAGGGGAAGAGAGAGAGAGCTCGAGCGAGGTCGCCACAGCGCAGCCATGGCGGCGATCGGGACCCGCGTCCTCTCCGTCCTGCTCTTCCTGTCGTTATCGAATCTCGCCTCCTCGCTCTACGAAGATCAGGTCGGCCTCATGGATTGGTAAGGAATCTGCGGATTTCGATTCCTCCGAATCGCCGCCGCCTCGCCTCGTCTCGTCTCGTCTCGCGCTAGCTCGTTGACTTCCGCGCCTGCTTGAAATCGCCTCGATTCTTCCGCCCCGTGCCGTAGCGGTTCTTAGACTCCGCTGCTCGAATTTCCGCGGCCTAGGGGGGTGCTTAGAATCGGTTCTGTGAATTAGGTCGGGTTTGGGATGGTGTCGAGGTCGGTTCTGATCGGTATGCCTAACATGTGGAATTCGCAATTTGCCTATCGCAGGCCGTTTTCGTATTGTCTACCCGTGGGAACGTTGCGATGCTAACTTTTACGGCAGTTTTGACCGAAGTTTTCGTGTGTTGTTGAGTGTAGAGGGAGGTATCCTTTGAGTTGAGCTCTTTGTTTGATGAATTTTTGCGCAAGACACTATTTTTTTAGTTAAACTAGCTGACGATGTGACTTTTGATTGATAACTCAATATGCGAAGTTGAGAGTGGTGGTTGGTGATGTTTTCAGCGTGGAGTAGGTGATGCGAAAGTGGATGCAAGTTCGTAGTTTTATCATACCTTTGTTAGCGGTTTGCGGTCTAACTATGCAGCTTGCCATACATGATTAGCACCTGGCTTATTGGTTTGATTTAATTTACTTGCGAATTGATAACCTTAGGCATCAAAAGTACATTGGGAAAGTGAAGCACGCGGTTTTTCACACTCAGAAGGCTGGTCGAAAGCGCGTCGTGGTGTCCACGGAGCAGAATGTCATAGCATCGCTTGATCTCCGCCACGGTGATATATGTGAGTACTCCTCATCATGGACAAAATCCAAAAGCATTTATTCATGGGGAGGGGCTATCTGTAATTTGACACAGTTTGTAATTTCTATTGACAAAAAGAAGAGCAACTGTTGTTCAATAAGAATTCTAGTTCTGACGCCCTTACTCTGGTCTACTACTTAAATTTTATTTTGTGAAACTCATGTCTCTTGCACATATTTGCTTGCAGATTGGAGACATGTTCTCAGTGCTGATGATGCCATTGATGGAATTGATATTGCTCTTGGAAAATGTACAAATGGCTATGTCTTTTGCCCTTTATGTCGTTTTTTCATCATGTTCTCTAACCTTCGTTCTAGACAAGTCAATTCCTATATCTGCTTGTGGTATTTTTATTTGAGCTAACTGACTTTCTCCTTGTTTTGGGTTTTCTGATTTTTCTATACGTAGCTTGTCTGCTTGTTTTGTTATGTGTCGCAGTTTAGCATGTCACATCTGGTAATATGAATTCATTGTTGTGTAAGTTAAGATTTGTCTTTGTCATTGTTTCATTTCTTTTTAATGAAGAAAGCAATTTATTCAAAGAGAACAAGAGCAGGAGGACCCATTTCAATCAGAAATCGTGCACCATGAAGTATCAACAACTTAATTTGTGTACTTTAACATTCACGTTGTGTGGAGTGGGTATAATTGTTTTCCTCCTCCTTTTCAGGGTATTAGCTTTTTGTCAATTAAGTTATTCTGGTCTAGTAGAAACATATAACTGTCCATGAAATTATTTAAAATTAAGAGTATGTCCTTCTCTATCAAATTCATGAGTGAAGAAATTAGTTATTTATCCAAGCCGTTGCAGCATAAGAGCTGTACATCTGGTGATTTGAAAGATCTTGGCGGTTGAATAAGCCTGTTTCTGCTGTGGAGCTTATTTTCAGGAGCCAACAACAACAGCTATTTTTCTAATCACTTAAGTTGACTGATGCCATAGAAGTTTATAATTCTTTGCTGCTTGTAGTTTTCCATGGTAAGTCCACCGTGTCATAGGATACTCTGGTAAGCAGGGTCATCGATTCCATTGCTAGATAGAAATAGTTCTACCTTAGTGTGGCTAGAACTTGAAAAAAAATTTCTGGACTTCAAGGGCGGAATCCTGTTTCTTGTTTGACAGAGTAGCCTTCTTCAAATATGATAATGGCATGCAAAAGTTACTTATCTAATCATTTTGACAGCTGTATTGCTATTGATACAAATTTATCTCTTCATTTCAGTTTTTCGTTCTTGTTGTCCATAGCTCGTGTTCAACCATTTGCCATTACAGGGTAATGCCTGCTGGCTTCACTTTATGGTAGTGTGTACTTACGATAGTTCTCTCTTTTTCTCTATGGCAGATGTCATTACCCTATCGTCAGGTGGAAGTATTCTGAGAGCTTGGAATCTTCCTGATGGACAATTAGTTTGGGAGTCCATTTTGAAGGGCTCAAACCCCTCAAAGATAATGTTAATCGTGCCAGTATGTGACTATCATCTTAACACTTCAGAATTTCCATTAACTTCTTCAATTGCTATTTCATTTTCTGTTTGAATCAAAGATGTACCTGCGTTTGCAGTTAAGCTGTTCATGCTTACAATTTAGTTATCGGTATGCTATGTTCAATACGGTACTATGGGCTTTTCAGCCATTATCATTATGAAAGAAGATGCTAAAAAAAACGGAAAGTCTATATGTCTGTTATCTAGCATACCCTTTCAAAGAAGGTTATGGTGCCACACATTAACCCTGTTGCTGTCTATCTATCTTCCAAATAGTCATATTGATAACATTGTAATGTGAATGCCTTTACACTTGGCTGAAATAGAGAGTGCCATACTAGTAACCATAAATTTATAATAATAATATTAATGTTAATATACCCAGCGTCACTGCTTTCATCTTATGCTGTTCCGATGCTTTTTTGTTCATTACTGATATAGAGCCCTTTTATGCAGACGAGTTTCAGAGTTGATAGGGAAAATTTAATTTTTGCCTTTGCCGAAGGGTGTCTCCATGCTGTTTCTAGCATTGATGGTGAAATTATTTGGAGAAAGGATTTTGCTGCTAAAAGGTTCGGGTTATTGGTCTTTTCTGTATGTTCTTTTCACTGAATTGAACAAATGGATGATCTTTTTTTCTTTCTCTGTTCCTCTTTACAGCTTAGAGGTTCAGCAGGTTATCCAGGCTCCTGCAGAGGAGACCGTACGTGTTCTGGGATATGTCGAATCTTCCCAGTTTCATGCATATGAAATCAATCCCAGAAAGGGAGACGAGATAAAGCATGTAAATGTTGATTTTCCTGGTGGCCTTTCTGCAGATACCGTGCTAGTTTCAGATGATGTTCTTGTGGCATTGGATGCCACTAGATCAGTTTTACTAACAATACTCTTCCAAGATGGAGAAATCAACTTCCGAAAGACACAGATCTCGAGTTTAGTTGATGATTCTCATGGGGTGGTAGAGATATTACCTTGTAAGCTTGCTGATATGTTTGCTCTGAAAACAAATAAGTTCCTAGTCCTTGCCAAAGTGATGGATGGAGGTATAGTGGAGTTGGTTGAAAAAATTAAGGAAGCAGCAGCTCTCAGTGATGCTGTTTCATTATCAGAGAGCCAACAGGCTATTGCACTCGCTCGACATGAAAATCAGAAGCTCCACATTGTTGTGAAACCTGTTCATGACTGGAATATGGATTTGCTGAAGGAGACCATTAAGATCGACAACCAGAGAGGTCTGGTCCATAAGGTCTTCATAAACAACTATGTTAGGACAGACAGGTCTTATGGGTTTAGGGCCTTAATTGTCATGGAAGATCATTCATTATTATTGATCCAACAGGGTGAGATAGTTTGGTGTAGGGAGGATGGCCTTGCATCAGTGATAGATGTAACAACCTCTGAGCTACCTGTGGAGAAAGATGGCGTCTCAGTATCAAAAGTGGAACAGAGTCTCTTCGAATGGCTTAAGGTATGTATATTATGTCAAAGATGAAATGTTTGCCCCATTTTTAGATGCATCAAACTCATTTGCAAATTTGTGTCAGAAAAATCGAATCCCAATATCATCTAATTGTAGATTCTCTTTATAGAAAGGGGGTTTTGATGGAGGAACCAAGGATCGGCCCAATGGTCATCCTTCCTTACCTAAACCATCATGGGTTCTATTCCTTCCTTATGGCATTCCTCCTTCTCTTGCTTGTTTATCAAAAAGGGGAAAAAAAGGAAAGGGGAAAAAGACACAAATAATCCTTGAACTTTGACCTAATGTGCAATATGGCTCTCGAACTTTAAATTCGTTTAATGCGATTCCTGTAGTTTTGGTATATATGCAACTTAGTCCCTGAATTATGTGAAAATGTTCAATATTGCCCTTGAGCTTGAATTAATGGAAGGACAACATTGAACATCTTCGCTTAGTTTGGAGACTAAGTTAAACATGTATCAAATATGTAGACCACATTGAGCCAATTAAAAGTTCAAAGACTACATTGCACATTTTGCTAAAGTTTGGGGACCAAATTAAACAAATTAAACATTCAGGGACCATATTACACATTGGGTCAAAGTTAAGAGACTATTTGATGCATTATCTCAAAAGAAAGAAAAGGTGGCTGGCTTTCAAATTATCTTGAGAACATACCTTTTTGTGAATTCTCTCTCTAATGATCTTCGTTTCTCCCAAAACCCAAAGGGGCACATTCTGAAGCTCAAGGGGACTTTGATGCTTGCAAGCCCTGAGGATGTAGCAGCAATACAAAACATGAGGTTGAAAAGCTCCGAGAAGAGCAAAATGACCAGAGACCACAATGGTTTCCGCAAGTTGCTCATAGTACTCACTGGGTCTGGCAAAGTCTTCGCTTTGCACACAGGAGATGGAAGAATTGTTTGGTCTCTCTTGGTACAATCACTACGTAAATCTGAAAAGTGTGATTATCCAACTGGGCTCCGTATTTATCCATGGCAGGTTCCTCATCATCATGCGATGGATGAGAATCCATCCATTCTTGTTGTTGGTCGGTGTGGACCAAGTGATGATGCACCAGGCCTTCTCTCTTTCATTGATGCCTACAAGGGCGAGCAGCTCGATTCTTTGGTTCCTATACATTCTATAGTGCAAGTTATTCCTCTGCCATTTACAGATTCAACAGAACAGCGTCTTCATTTACTTGTAGATGCTAACCAGCGAGCCCACCTGTACCCTAGATCTCCAAAGGCTTTAAGTATCTTCCGTTCTGAAATCTCGAATATATACTGGTATTCAGTTGAAGCTGATAATGGCATCATCAGGGGGCACGTATCTAAGGGTTCTTGTAGTCATGATGAGGATGAATACTGTTTTGATCCCAAAGACTTATGGTCAGTTGTACTCCCTGCAGAATCAGAAAAGATTGTCGCAAGTGGGACGCATAAAATAAATGAGGTATGACAGCTTTAATTACTCATAATTGAGAATTAGCAAGAATATTGGTGTGGATATCTTACCCTATTTATTGGAGTTGTGGGAACTGATATATGTGGCTATCTCAAGAAAATATGTTTAAGCTTAGCTGGTTGAATTATTTTTCACATTCTGTTAAGATGACTCTGGTGTTAATATCATTTGTGGAGGCATTGGCACTCTGTATTTTTCTATGCCTTGTATTTCTGCCGATACTTGATTTACAAGTAATCTTTGATCAAAAACTTAAACAAAAACTAGGCGTTATTCCAGGAAGGGGGGCTGTCATGCATACATGTTTGCAGAAACAGAAATGCAAACATACACATTGTATATCCCACTGTTGGACCTGGTCATTTCCTAACCATCTTTTTCCGTAGCCTTCCTTATTGCTCATTTTCTTTTTATTTTCTGTGTTTCTTGTTGAGGGTGGTTCTCTGCTGCTGCCTGTTTATCATTTGACTTCTTTACATGGGTTATCTAGGTGGTTCACACTCAGGCAAAGGCAATTACTGACCAAGATGTGATGTACAAGTATATATCAAAAAATCTACTGTTTCTGGCAACAACTGCACCAAAAGGTAGTGGTGAAATTGGCTCAGCTACCCCCGAGGAGTCATGGCTGGTAGTATATCTTATTGATACCATTACTGGTCGTATATTGCACCGCATGACTCATCAAGGCTCACAAGCTCCAGTCCATGCTGTAAGCTTTCTGTCATTTTTTTTAGTTGGTTCCATCATTAAAAAATATGGCTCCTTACATATGTTTTTTGTTCCAGGTTTTTAGTGAGAACTGGGTTGTCTACCACTATTTCAATCTTAGAGCACACAGATATGAAATGTCAGTTGTTGAGATTTATGATCAGTCTCGGGCGGTAATTTCCTGAACATGTTCTGTGCAAATATTTTAATGTTCCTCATGCGAACTTAACTGTATATTTTACTGATATATGCTACAGGATAACAAAGATGTTTTGAAGCTAGTTGTGGGGAAACATAATCTTACTTCACCTGTATCTTCGTATTCTCGGTCAGAGGTTACAGCAAAATCACAGTCGTACTTTTTTACTCACTCAGTGAAAGCTATAACTGTAACATCAACTGCCAAAGGCATTACTTCGAAGCAGCTTCTAATCGGTACAATTGGTGATCAGGTGAGCTAAAAGAGTTCCTGAAAAACTTTTTTTTTTTTTTTTTTCCCACACTAAAAGGTCTTCACACATGTACACATCTGAAGGTGAATATGCTTATATGGCTTTGTATCAAATGCTTGTTGTACCTGTTCAGGTATTGGCTTTGGATAAGCGATATCTAGATCCTCGCCGTACTGTTAATCCTACACAAGCTGAGAAAGAAGAAGGAATGATACCCCTCACGGATTCTCTGCCAATTATGCCTCAGGTGCTGTATGTTAGCTTGATTATTTCTGATGCATGAATGAGCGAACTTTCTTCTTGTGTATGTATTGCATTAATTATGAGCATAACCATTAGCATAAGTAGAGAGTAATACGTCTGGAGGTTGAATATCTGATTTTCTTTGTTGAGTAGAATGCACTTTCACATAATTAACAGCAAATATTAAATAGTTATATAGTGGACAGCGATCTTCAGCTTGTGGTAAAGTACGGTACTAGATACATGCTACTCAAAGTGATGATTCAGAATTTCACACAGGGCAACCGGGCTGAGTGATGAAGCTCATGGAAAGTTTAAATCAATTTTTTGTTTGATGAACAGAAGACAACATCAAATAGTTTGTATAGCTATGTTCTTATGTACTGACGAACTAACATCTAAATCATTTTGGCTTTCTTCTTTGCTTATTTCCATGCATGTTATTTGGGGTCAATTTTGAGCTTCTTCGCATAGGGTATAATTCTCGAGAGAGAGGTCAGCATGGTGGAGAGGAATGGGAGGGTTACAACTTAGATATTGACGGCATTCTAGGCACCGGAAGTATTAGTATCCTCGTTGTTTAGTAAATACTTGATGCTAAGTTCTGGTCCTTCGAACCCTTATATATCTTCCCTCGCTCTTACACAATTTCTGTGAGCCTGAGGACTAACTGAGTACTCTTTCTGCAGTCTTATGTGACACATGCCCTTAAAGTTGAAGGTCTTCGAGGCATAGTAACGGTTCCTGCAAAGCTGGAGTCAACGACCCTTGTCTTTACGTACGGCGTTGATCTCTTTTTCACCCGGCTTGCACCATCAAGGACCTATGATTCACTCACTGAGGACTTCAGCTACGCTTTACTTCTCATTACAATAGCCGCACTCATTGTGGCAATCTTCGTAACATGGATCTGGTCCGAGAGGAAAGATTTGCAAGAGAAATGGAGGTGAGGGGAGTCTCCATCTTATTCTCTCCTTTCACTTGTACTAGGGTTTTTCCAATTTCTTCCCCGATCTCATTAGGAAACTGCTGCTGCTAATTTGTAATTTACATTTATCAGTTTTGTAGCATGGTCTTAGTGAATTTTTCCCTATTGGCCGAAAATAGATATAAATTGTGAATTTCCACTACGATCAGTTTGAGTACTTTGCTACTTGATTCAGTAAGTTTTTTTTCCCTTGCCAAAATCATCTGATTGGACGGACGTACTAGTGTCACCGACATGAAATTCAGGTTAGACGGTTGTACCTGAGCTTTTTTCCTTTTGGGGCACAGCCGCAATGATCACGCCATCCGAATTCATCTAAGACCATAGTCATATCGTATGGATGGAATAAGAACACTGTTGAAATCGAAACCTGAAGATGGAATCCTGAATCTGCAGATGATATCAGTCGGTAAGGCGATAGGTGATTGGAGCGGTATCCAAATGGAAAGCTAACGCGTCCCTTCGATTCGGAACTCTCCGGTGCACATTATTTGTTATTGAATTGTGGTGGGGGGGTTTCATTTGAAGAAAACTGGTGATGATGGGAAAGGGTAATGGGTTGGTTCTCCGAGCGAAAGAGAGAGAGAGAGAGAGTGTGAGCTAATGGCATAGAAAACTCGGCCGAGTTTATCAAAGGCAAGTCTCCAAATTGCATCTTTTTCTTGAAAGAACATGATGTTTTCTTACGCAACATCGACCCGGTCAAGAGCGCGATACCTTGTCATGTGACCGTGGAGCTGGGCTTACTGTTTCAACAAATTTTATTTTTTTTGTACGAATGAATGAACTCTGCTAACGTAGCTGGAGCTGCTGCCAAAACACCAAAAACGTACGTGCACGGTCGTCTTTGTCGCGGGTGTTCCAGCGTGCAGAGAGACCACCAGCATGCAGAGGGTAGTGGGGACCTCCTCTTCTGACCCTTTGACTCTCTTCAGCCTAGCTCGACCCTGTATACACTCCTCCCTCCCTCTCTCTCTCTCTCTCTCTCTCTTCCCGCTGCATGTTCTTTTCTTCTACAGTCCTTTCGTTTAGATTTTTTTGGGATAATCACGTAAATAATATCTAAATTTTGATCCAAAATATAATGTACTCTCTGAATTTCTAATTTATTTAATATAATTTATGAATATTGACTCACTTATAATTTTTTCTATCTATTTAATTTGATACCTGATTTTTTTATATATATTTAATCACGAATTATATAAAAACATTTAATATTATTTTGAGATGTTGGCCATAAACGTTTAATCTATTTAATATGATACCTGAATTTTTAATATATATTTAATTTAATTCCTGAATTATATAAAAATACTGAATGTTATTCATCTGTTAATTTAGACTTAAGAACAATAAATATAATTTTTGAATTAAATATATACCAATAGGCTAATCACGTTAAATAAATTCAAAGACCATATTAGATAAATTTAATATCCAAAGATTATGTCGCACGTCAAATCAAAATTTAAGTATAATTTACGTCATTTACCGTTTCTATTTCTTGGAACGGCGACGGTCTCTCTCTCTATGAAGTCTTGCTAGCCAATGCTCCATCTCCCTCTCCCTCTCCTCTATTCTCTAATTGGAGAACTCCTCTCACTTCCTTCCTCACTCTCCCCTCTACCGACATCAACTCTCTCTCTCTCTCTCTCTCTCTCTCCCTCCCCAACTTCTTCATGCTGTCGGAATTTCATGTTCAGCCACTAAAGAACAGAGCAAGAGCATGAAGACTCACCCCCAGAAGCTCAAAACCCAACCCTCCCCCCGCCCCATCTTCTCTTGCTCCTTCTTCCGCCACTGCACCCAAACCTCCCTCAGCCCCACCGCCCCCACCCCTCCCCCTCCCTCTCTCCCCTTCCGACCCCCTCCTCCTCCCCCTCCTCCTCCTCCCCCTCCGCCGCCCCCACCTCCGCCCCCTCCTCCCCCACCTCCTCCGCCACCACCTCCACCACCACCCCCACCCACCCTCCCAAGAAAGCCGAGACCTCCTCCTCTTCCTCCTCCTCCTCCACTTCCCAGAGCTTCACCCTCTGGAAGTTCCCACTGAATTCACCCATCCACCACCACCACCACCCCGCCCCCCTCCGCCGTCTCCGCCCCCCCGCAGCCGCCGCCTCCCCCCCGTTTCGCCCGCCGTCCTCCAGGACCTCTTCCACTCGGCCGAGCTCCGGCTGACCACCGGCTCCGGCCCGACCAGCTCTCGGCCCTCCAGCTCCTGGAGCGCTCCCTGGTGCCGAACCCGCCGCTCGAGCCCGCCTGCCCGCCCGGGCTCATGCGCGCCGTCGTGAACTGCATGCAGGCCCACGTGGGCCCCAAGTCGGCCACCAAGATCCTCTTCGCCCTCTGCCTGGCGGAGGGCAACCGCCGCGTGGCGGTGGAGGCCAGGGGCCGCCGCGGCGGTCGTGGAGTCCCTGATGGAGATGGAGGTGACCGCCGCGGAGAGGGCGCTCGCGGCGCTGGAGCTGATGTGCACGGTCGCCGAGGGGGCGGCGGAGGTGCGGGCCCACGCCCTGGCGGTCCCCGTGATGGTGGAGATGATGGGGAGGATGGAGGGCCGCGGGCGGGAGCACGCGATCGGCGTGCTCGCCGTGATATTCTGCACCGGCGCCGCCGGCGCCGGCGACCGGGGCGAAGGGGAGGCGGCGGGGGTGGCGCCGCCGGAGGAGGTGGCGCGCGCGGTGATGCTGGCGCTGCAGGGGGACTGCAGCGCCCGGGGGAGGAGGAAGGGGGCCCAGCTGCTGAAGGCGCTCCAGGAGACCGTCGGATACGACTCGGGCGGGAGGATGAACGGCTGCGATCTGGCCGCCGTGGGAGTCTAGGCGGGGAGGAAATATAATGCGAGCTGCTATTGCTAAGTGCTAAAGTGGTATTGTAGCGTAGCGTAGGAAATGTAGCAAAAGCCTTTTTCCCTCTTTTTATCAATAGAAACGGTTCGAATTACAGCCGTCTTGCGTAGAAATTTGTCATTTCGTATAAAGATTCGCATACTAAGAAAGGGTAGTTATTTCTAACTTACGATAGTTACAATGAAAATATGAGCAAGGAAATCGAAGTGGGAAAATGCATCCGACATTACCCATTTCCCACATTTTACCTCAATTTTTTCGAGTTTGAAATCGAGTCCGCCACGATACGTGAATTGACGACAGGTAGCGTGACGTTACAACGTCAAAGATTGTCGCGTGCACACGTGGTTTCTGTACCGACCGCTGGATACGCTGTACGGGGAGGGGCCATGTTGCGGCAGACCAGTCAATCGATGGGAAGGAACGAGCCTTGCCCTGCGACTTGGGTGTCAGATTCACATGGAGTGGTGGGGGTCCAAGAGTCAAATCATGTCTTTTGGGCAAGGAAATTTTTACTTTTGATTTTCCCCTCCCCCGGCGTTTTTGCCAGCGAGGTCTTATAAATTATGATGGATGAAATTTGCATTTCGAGAGTTATGTATTTTGAATATTTTTTTTTGTTGGTTCAATACTAACTACAAATCGACTTTTGATGTGTAAAAAAGATAAAAACTTATGAAGTAGAGTAGTTGACGAGAATCGCATGATACCCGCCTTCTGATACTTAAATCTGATAATCCCCTGCTTATAATTACTCAATGGTAAGACTTCGAAAGAAGAAACACATCATGGCGGTCTTTATATATGAAATGTCGTGCGTTTTCAGGTGCTCGGCTATTGAAAGTCATGGTGAGATTTACATTCTCACTTTTCAACTCGTGTTGTGGCATGTTTGATTTGAACCAACTATGCAGTTGATTCGAAATTCGGATGGTATATGGAGTGAAAAAAACAAAGGAATCAGCATTGGATGGCAAAATTGACAATTTGTTGGTCATAAAATTGACATTTAAATGTTGCTATATTCGATAGGGAAGCAAGGAAAAGATGAAAACAAATTGGGCCTGTTGGACTTTCAGACTTAAGCAACAAATTCCTTTTCTTCCACTCTGTTAATTTCTTTCGTGAACCCAAAGTTCCCAGGAAACCCATGTTTGGTGCAAGATAAATCAATAATGTATATTAACAAAAAATAGACAAATTGGGGACTCAAAAGTATCAGAACAACTCACATCTTATCTCCTGAACTCTAAATTTTAAAATAAGCGTGCATTTTTCCCATGCTCCAATCAGTCAAACCAGTTTCCGAAAAGACTCAAACGGCACCTTCTTTCTTCATTAGCTAGTTTCCTAGAATTTGTGAAAGATGAGCAGAGCTGAAATTGTAAAAAATTTGCAAAGTGTATTATACTTTTTAATGACACTAGGTACTCCAATTATTCAATTCAATTAATGACTAAAAATGTACACAAATTAACCTCTCCACATGTATCAAGTAGACCGACGGGGTGACAAACATGACCTCATGGCAATTCTCAGTGGGTGACATTGTGATTTTACATGAGAATCTATACATGTATATATAATTAAATTAATTCTAATTGTCTGCTCACCCCATATATAAGGGGCTTGTACGCTTCATTTGGGTGTAGGTATTTTTACATTTTTGTCTATTTCACCAAAAATCTCCAACTTACACAATTATTTGGGCATTAAATTATCTTTGGGATTTGCTCAAAACCAAGAGCTGGGAATTAGATGGGTGGATGTTGTGACTAAATAGAGAGGACAGAAGACAATGAATTCCTGCTGGTGGATAAGGTGGAGCATTAAAGGTATTGCCATTGATTATTTTCCTATTGAAGTAGGCCATCTTTCTTACATAAAAAAGCTCTCTGGTCCACGCCCATTATATATTAGGTTAGCTAAGTGATCTTCGGGTAACATGTGAGCCCAAAATATATGTCAACTAAAGAAAAGTCAAAACCTCAGCTGTCATGGCTCCAGAAAGAGCAAGATTTCTTGTATAAAACCTAATCCCCACACTTATTACGGGGAAATTGTAGAAAATGTCTTGAGCTTATTTTGTCATGACCAATTTAATTTTAAACATTCAATTGTGTCAATTTAGTAATAAATATTTTTACAATTTGCTTGAATAGTCTTTTTGATTAATTTTGACTGGCAATCATTGAGAAGAGAATCACTTGAAAAATATATATTATTTGGAAGATAATTAAATATTATAGGCTCATTTGCCTCACACATAAATTCACATTATATTTCCCAAACATCTCCTACGTCATATTTTATAAATATTAAATTTATCAAGAACTATTTCAATTTAATTCAATTCCATCGTTTCGTCATTTCTTTAACAGTAATCATTTATTGTTAATTAATTTTAATTCTAACATTATATTTATGGTGCATTAAATTGCAAGTGTTATAATCGATTTTACCTCTTCATATTATTATATAGACATGTAAGCAGATTTTTCTGTAAATACATCATATTACATATCATGCATAATATAGTCAATTTTATATAAAACTATTAACGCAATTACTTTTTCATTCTCAAAAACTTAATTATACTACTTATTATCATAGCTATGAGAATACTTTAAAAAAAGAAACATCCTAAATTTTTGTAAATGTTCTTCTTCTTCTTTTTTAAATTCTCAAAGGTCAATTTTACTACTCATTCTCAGTATATCTTTCTCTAAACTCTTATGTTTTCTTGGAAAACATTTAAAGCTTTCATTTGAAGAAGAAAGGACCCCTTCATTAAATTTTAATACATGCAACATGCAAAGTCACTTTTAGCACAATATATAATATTACGCGTGTCGTCATAACGGGCATATCAAGTTACTCCTTAACCAAAACAGTAATTACACGTCACGAGAATGGTTGGTATTTTGGAAATTTACAGAATTTTCTCAATTAGTTGCTTTTACAAGTGCTCGTGTATGGGACACTTGCTAACAAAATCTTCATATCTTCTAGAATCATCAATTCAGAATTAGATCAACATAATTGTTAAAACTACTACTTAGAATAAATCCAATATTCTTAAACATTTGCGTCGCTCAGGCATGCTAACCA
Source organism: Eucalyptus decipiens (assembly GCA_014182575.1). Taxonomy (NCBI): domain Eukaryota; kingdom Viridiplantae; phylum Streptophyta; class Magnoliopsida; order Myrtales; family Myrtaceae; genus Eucalyptus; species Eucalyptus decipiens. The sequence continues at coordinate 45,632,731 of CM024611.1, read as the reverse complement.
CGAACTGATGAAATATGTCTCGGACATTCAAGCCATTCAAGCTGATTAAATTAAGGAAAAACTCACATCCAAAGATTTACAGCTGAATTTACCGGAAAACGAATTACATCATTCTATTTTGATAGGATTTCATTAACAATGCCTTTAAGATACCCGTCCAACATTTAAATAAGGGAATTTTCGAATTTCAAACCAACAATTTTTCTTGTGATCACTACTCAATTTTTGGCCTAAACTTTCTAATTTTGCAAATACGATCTTATATCTTTGCGCGAAATTCTAATGCAATTCTTTTGACCAATTACTATCATAAATCATTGGCGTAACAATGCACAAGTCATCCACGTCAACATGCCATGTAAGATGGCCAAAGTCACATTAGCGATTTCTAACAACAATTTGATAGAAGAACTGCATTAGAATTCTGTACTTTATTGGTGAATTTAAAAAGTTTAGGATTAAAATGGCATTGATCCAATAGATTTAAAACTTTCAAACAATTTTCTCCATAAATATTGATTCTTTCATGATCCTACATTTTCGTCAATTTGACTTCACCAAGTGGACGACTCTACTAAATGCATGATTCATTACCACACTTAGAAAGAAAGTACGCCGCATCATTTGTTTACAGAATTTATGTACTTTTAATATACATGTGATCTCCCTTCACCTATCAATTTAAACTCTCCCCATCGGTCGAACATTCTTACATCACATCAAAGTCAGGCTCTATCGTAGTTTATTTCACGTGTGCGACCTTAAGAAACTGAATTACGACAATAAGAGAGCAGCATCAATGTAACTAATATATTCCAAAACTTACCGCTGTCCCTTGAGAATTATCGGCCGCATTTAGGAAAGCTTGTCGTTTTAGAGCTTCCGTTGACCAGAGAGCATATATTCGATGATTATCAGGCATTATAATCAACGGTTATTGAAGATAATGTTCTCATACTTTCACTTATATTAAGCCTAAGAAATCATCCAAGAATCGGTCACCCGACATCCCAACGATAAGCGAGAATATTTGAGAAAGGGATGCCGTTGTCCTTACGTCGTGGGCCGGCAGCTTTCTCATGTCGTTCTGGATTTTTTGTCCAGCTGACGAATTTCCACGGCCGGCTAATGCTGCATTTGGAGTCATCCTAGACGTGGCGTTGTTTAGAAGATGATTTTGTCCCCTACTTTTCATAAGAAAACTCAAATTGACGGTCTGAAAACAGGAAAAAAAAATAACCATCTTCCTTTTGTTTATTTAATTTCATTATTTATATTCCATTTTTTTTTAGTGTTTTTTGGTTGTTGTCGTTGTTTCTCTTCTGTTCTTTTCCTTTCTGCTGGAAAGCCCTTCGAAAGGTGTCCCACGTATTAGAAAAACACGGTCTCTTCGGATGCAATGCAAGAAAACCTGTCCCTTTTGTCTTGGTCTGTCTTCGAAGCATTGCCTTCTCAATTCAGACGAGATCGACCCTCTCATCACTAGCGTTCCGAGAACAGGACGCTCTCAGGTCTTTCTCCAATGGCCAGCTCTCGATGGCTCCTCCATGCCCTCCTCGTCGTTCTCATCCTTCACATGGACTCCATCTTGCTCAAAACTGCTTCCATGCCGCCACCTTCCCCTGTCGTGTGCGGCGGTCCTGACGGCGGCGATGGCTGCATCCTCAGCAACTCGTATGGCAAGTGGAACGACAGGTTGGACTGCCGTGTCCAGAATGTCACGTACCCTTCGACCGAGGAAGAGCTCCGCTCTGCCGTGGCCTACGCGGCCCGCCACAGGCTGAACGTCAAGGTCGTGAGCAAGTTCTCCCACACCATCCCGAAGCTGGCCTGCCCCGGGAGGGCTGGATCCGCCGGCTCCTTCTTGATAAGCACGGCGAACTATGCCTCTGGTATCGACGTTGACGTGACCAGCCTGGTGGTCACGGCCGATGCGGGGGTTCCGCTGCGGGAGCTGATCGACAGAGTCGAGGGACAAGGGCTGAGCGTGGTGGCCGTGCCGTACTGGGAGGGTGTGAGCGTGGCCGGGTTGATAAGCACGGGGGCGCACGGTAGCTCGTGGTGGGGGAAGGGCGGGGCGGTGCACGACCACGTGGTCGGGATTAGTCTCGTGGTCCCGGCCAAGGAATCGGAAGGTTTCGCCAAAGTCATCAGGATTGAGGCACAGGATCAGCTTCTTAATGCTGCTAGAGTCTCTTTGGGCATGTTGGGTGTGATCTCCAAGGTATGTCGATTTAATGTTTGCACTCGGTACATCTTGAGTTTTTGAAATTTGAATTTTTCGTTCTGTAACATTGCCTTTATCGCGCTTTAGACCAAAATGACTACATTAAACTTCCGTGCCATCATAAATTTCTCCACCTTTGTCCCTAGAAAAAATGTCTTTCTGAAGGAAACAGTGAAGGAGAAGTGAAAGGTGGCTGAGGATTTTGATTCATTAGCTTGTTACTGAATCGTTGTAGAATAAAATCTATCTCAGGTGAAGTTTTCTCTCGAGAAAGGGTTCAAGAGAAGCATAACTTATGATTTCACGGACGATGCTCGGATCGAAGAGGTATACACAGATCACGCCATGAAGTACGAATTCGCCGACATCACTTGGTACCCATCTAAACACACTGCCGTCTACAGAAACGATAATCGAGTTCCTCTGAACACATCAGGCGACGGTCTTTATGACTTCCTAGGATTTCAATCCAACTCGGTTGTCGTCTCTAAATCCGTACGAGCGACCGGTAATGCTTCCCTTCTTCTCTCTAACTTTTATACTGTTTCTCAAATCATGTCATTGGCATATCATCCTCGTCAAAACAGAATGACTGAAGAAAACTGATGCATGCAGAGAAGTTACTGGAGAATGCAAGGAACGTGGATGGGAAGTGTGCGTTGGCGTCTACCACGGTGGGATACAAGAAGCTGATCGCCAACGGTTTGACGAATGGCCTGATCTTCACCGGCTATCCGGTCATCGGTCGCCAGGGGAAAATGCAGACTTCCGGTTCGTGTTTGTACTCACCTCCCTCGAGAACTGACCTCACTTGTGCGTGGGATCCAAGAATCGACGGGCTCTTTTTTTACGAGTCGACCGCGATATTCTCCTCCCGAAGATTCGCAGATTTCGTTCGAGATGTGAAGAAGCTCAGGGACATGAATCCGAAAAGCTTCTGCGGAGTGGATATCTATAATGGGTTCCTGGTACGTTTCATCAAGGCCTCCAAGGCGTACTTGGGTCAATCCGAGGACTCGATCGTGGTGGATTTCAACTATTACCGAGCCGACGACCCCTCGACCCCGAGACTGAATCAAGACGTGTGGGAGGAAGTGGAGCAAATGGCGTTCTTCAAGCATGGGGCCAAGCCGCATTGGGCTAAAAACAGGAACTTGGCGTTCTTGAACGTCCGAAACAAGTATCCCAACTTTGGTAAATTCATGGCAGCTAAGAAGCAATTGGACCCACAAAACCTGTTCTCAAGTGAATGGTCAGATGAGATATTGTTTCGGAATGAAGTAGCAAAAGGTGATGGGTGTGCCCTAGAAGGACAGTGCATATGCTCAGAAGACAGGCATTGTAGTCCAGCAAAAGGTTATCTTTGCAAAGCAGGGCTTGTTTATCAGGAAGCTAGAGTTTGTAGGTATACACAATCTTCAATGGCATAAGACGTCATATCGCTTTGTTTGTCTCGTTCAAAACCTGTAGATTGGCCATATTTGTTCGAATCATGTACCTCTCATAATCTTTATTGAGGTTTCCATTGCTATATTTGAGTTCTTGCACGCAAATTATCAAGCTTATGCAATCCTTTTGTCATTCAGACAGAGGACAACATTAGCACAATGGGCAAATCTCAATAGGTTCCGCACTCGAGACGTGTTTATTCCTATTGTCCTACAAGCAAGCAACAAACAGGTTATGGACCCCGTTAGCCAATATCTTCAACCGAGAAGATAGCTAAGACTTATTGTCTTGAAAGCTAAATATCATTTATGCTTTAAGCTTCAACCAACACCACTCTAAATGGAAAAAGCAAGCTAACCAAATCTAGACAAGCTCGTTGTCAGAGTATATCTGCATCAGAACAATGCTTAAACTGGAAATAGGACACTATAGAGAATGTACAAGTATCACGTATCCGAGTGGAATGGAGTATAGAGCTGGAAATATAGTATCCCTACTCAAATAGCTGATTGACTGTCTAAAGTTGATCTTAAGATGGTAAGCATGTCGATTAAGTTTTTCTTGTACATCAAGCAATTCTGACGAATTCCATATCCAAAATATAATGTTTTCAGTTTGCTTTTCCTTTTGCTTTTTTCCTTTTGCTTTATTTCAACCGACCACATTTCCAGGTCCTCACTTTCACCGTAGCCAAACACCCTTATTACAAATGCTGAAATGAAAGATAAACAAGAAAAAAAACAAAAGAAAAGCACAAACTTGTAATGTGTCCCACTCGGCCAAATAGTTGTGTCGATGCCCTGCTATTGTTCCTAAACAAATTCATTGCCAGGGTAAATCACAAAACAAAACATGGAGGTACTCTCATAGAGTCAAGCATCTATAACTGCATAACCTCTGAAGTCTTGTGCTTGAGAACTCTGAGAGGGTCAAACTTCCCACAAATTTACAGGCCTTACCTGGTTGTATTTTCATGAAGTCAGCTTAGAGATGGATCCGGAGTCAGGACTAACAGCAAATTTCCGGACCACAAATCAGCTTGCACATTCTGTACACTAGAGCCCCAAAAACCCCTGTCCAAGATGCTCTTTTTTGCGGCAACTAAGCAAGAAAACCAAGATGCTCACCTGTCGGAACTAGAAAAATAAAACCTTGACTTAATAAAAGTATCATGAACATGGCAAGAAACTGCAGGCAAGGCAGCCTTAAAATCTAGCTGGTTGAAGAGAACATAAGGATGCCTGAACCTAAAGAACATACTGAACTTTGGAAGATCTACCTTGTGAATATTGGGAGGGATTCAACCAAGTTGGTGCTGGGGAATTCTAAATCCAGCAGTGAGCTTCATGCTACTCTTTTCTTTCAAACCATCCAGATTAGCTAGGCCAGACTTCTTCGGAAATCGGACTTTCTTTTCAAATTTTAGGTCATTACGTCCAATTGTGTAGAAATTTCCTGCTTCTGGCACACTAAAGTCCGCAGGGTTCCGATTAGTTGTGCAAATTCCGGGCTCAGAACTGCATCTCGGAGGCCAAATGGTTTCACTTCTATTATGGATGTCCATTTCGGCCTTTTCAGAGGTTTCCTCGTGCAGCGAGAAATTCCTAGGATTTGGCATGCTAAAGAAATTCCCCGATTTATGATAGAGATTGCCTCCATTACTCATTCCTGAATAGGCACTTCTTGCTAGAGGGTTAGAGAATGTAGAGCCTCCAGTTGGTCCAGCTAGATCAGAACATTTTCTCTTCCCTTTATCACGGACCTTGAGAGGGAGACGCAAATTACCTTCATTATCCCCCCCAAAAAATTTATCAGGTTGAACAAAGGAAGCAGATGCACTCACGATCGGAACAGTAGAATGTTCATGGTATCTTCCTGGAAGAAAATTTGTAGGACAGTAACCTGAAGATGTGCATTTCAATGGATCAGATGGCTTGTGTAGACTCAATGGTCGCCCAGGAATTTCCTTTGAATGATACCCACATGGAAAGGAAGGATATTTTGAGAACCTATCATCTCCACCTACATCAATGTTTTGACCAGAACTAGGTCCCGCATGCATGAGACTGAGTAAATGCATAGCAGGTATAGTTTCGTTAGAACGAAAATCAAATGTGTCATATCCATTTTCAACCTCGATTCCCTTATGCCTCGATGCATATGGGTTCTCCACACATGTTCTGCTGAAAGTATCAAAATGGAAATCCTTACTTGGCTTCTCAAGGTTTGTAGCACTGAAGCTAAATAATCTGGGATCCCGACTCCAGTTCATATCCACCTTGGGTGGTGTTTTGGGGCGATATGATTGAACATCCATATGGTTAGAGTGAAGTCCCCCGTTAGGAGGGAGACTGTACACAAAGGGCATGTGGGTTGGTATCATGGATGACGACAAACGAACCGGTTCATCACCTTGTCCAGGAATATGGATTCTGCTATGTGCTTGTAAACGCTCGGAATTAGTATCAGAGGGCTTGTTTCTACACATATCCTCATTCATTGTGCCATTCAAAATAGTACCCTGCCTCGAAGGATCCGTAACACATACTCGGACCTTAACTGACTTTTCTTGGTCCTGGGAAAACATAACATGCCTTGCAGTATTAGGAGTACCTTCTACTTGGCCAACACTTGTATAATTTGTGATTGGGCAAGAAGAGTTCTGAACAATCTTTTGCATGGGCGATCTGAAATCTTTTCCGACCACAACACTTCGAGGATTTCCAGAGTGAATTTGCCTCTTTGGAATGCTTTCCTTTTGCGATAAGTTCAGCTCCCTGTTTCTGCATTCCTTGACAATCCTTGAACTGCCAGAATCCATTGACTTACTTGTTCTTGGCAGGAGTTTATTTCTTCCTGCACCATCTAAAGACCTTTCATATTGATTTTTTGCCATGAGTTCAACAATTTCCATTGGTATGTCATCTACAGTTGTCTGCTCAGAAGCTTTACCAGATTTTTCGTCATGATATTGCTTCATAATTGCAGAGGACTCCCGAGATTTAGTGGCTTTCTCTCTGCTACTTGTCCCAGAAATATCTTGCTGTAAAAGCAAAAAAGCAATTGTTGAATTCTGAAAATCACTGAGGAAATCACCTAATATTACAAGAGCTCAAATGTAAATTATACCGAGAGTGTTTCATAACATCTAATGACTTTGCAAAAGCATATAGTTGTAACAAGATGAAGAGAAGAATCCAAACATAATATATGAACAACCAACATGAGGAAATGCAACACTGTAAGACCAAGCCTAACATTCATATCAAATTCATTAAAGAAAAATCAAATCTTCACGCTAGGATACATGAGAAAAGCATTGCATTTCTGTGAAATTGATGTGAATCTTGCTACATACACCAGCATAGAGAGAATGCAGAGTGTCATCCAAGGTAATAGCTTGGGTATGACGTCATACTCCCAATCCTAGATTTTCTATTACACCACAACTTATGATGGGTATGATGTAGTATTCTAATTAGTCATCTCAGCAAAGGGGCGAGGAGGGTAGCATAGTACTACAATTGACCAAGCACACGACTGCAGATTTAGAAAATCCAAATCAAGTAACTCTATGAACTAATGACAAGATTGCATACCATTTGTGGCTTCATATAAGAAAATGCATTCTCTAAATTCAAGGCATGACTTTGCTTCTCAGTCTGAACTTTAGCAATCTTACGGGTGGATCCCTTGCTAATGACATCACGATCCCCTTTACCCGGAAAAGCATCGGATCCACAACTAGAAGGACGCTTTGGCTCTACGGGTCTGGCTTCCCGCTTTCTGAGAATAAGTGAATCTTCTCGAGCACCTTCCGGCCAATTGAAAGAAGAAGCCAAACCGAATTGAGTGGGAGTGGCATATGCTTTGTCGACTTTGGGAGGAAGCAAACAGCTTTTGGAAGAAACATGGGATCTATTTTCTACAGAAGCATCACTGGTGGGTATGAACCAGAAAGGTGGAGGACTGGAGTGCATGACTCTGGAGTCTGTCCTAAACATCCCTGCTGAAGGATTGGGGTTACTGATTGGATGAGTAACTGAAACCTGGCCACAATTTTCTTGAGGCATTGCTGTCTTGTCATTGCAAAGCAAACTTCTGTCATTCTTCGATGCAGGGATAAGGAAAGAGTTCGTTTCTATGGCTGCACTTGCAGATATCTCATGTCTAAATGAAAACATGACATCAGCTGGTTTGGTACCAATCTGTCCAGATTTATAGTGGAAAATATCTTCATTAACATGGCTCTTCTTTTTCTTCTTAACAGTTGCACATATTACTGCATCCTCCTTGTGTTTAGCCCAATGATTCTTTCTGACAGTTTGTGAATCCATTCTAGCAAGTTCATCGTCTTCAATTTGAGACTCAATAACAGCACTGGAATTCCCAGCACCATCTTTGAAAACAATTTCTTTCCCGCTTTCCTGTCTAGGAGTCATAGAATCCTTCTGCTTGCTGTCCTGATCAAAAGGCGAACTTCTCTTCCTTTTCTTGAAAACCCTTTTAACATTGTCAGGGACCACAATAGGGCAATCTGTCACAGATGCTATGCCTATCTTTGCAGACTCATCGCATGTAGCAAGACAAGAAGCATTTACTTTCTGGGTTTGATCTGGATGCGTACTTTCATCCTTACCCAACAAGTCAGTTAGTAGACGTACCTTCCGATTTCTTCTACGGCGTAAATTAACGTTTTTAGCATGTAAATTATCCTCAGAGAGGTCGCCACTGTCAGACGATGGGCAGTCATGTTCATCCAGTTCTTCTGAAGGATGTTTCTTCTCTTGAACCGTCATTGCATCATCCACCCCATCAATCAAAACAACCCCAACGCACTCAGAGCCATTGCCTGCCTTCAGAGAATCGGGATTAGATGGTTGTTTCCCCAATTGAATGATTTCGGAAGAACTTCCACGGCCAAAAACTTCATGAACTCCACAGTCTAGCATAGACAAATGAAGAGACCCATAGCCATTTGGCTGGTTAAGTACTGATTCAGCATCCATATGTAAAAAGAGTGTCATGTTGCACCAATCTAACGTCAACTTTATGTAGGTAATTAAACTTGTAGTTAGTAGCCATATTGGAAATGAACATACCTGTGTCATCAGCATCCTTTCCGTTTCCCTGGCTGACGCCAACTTCTGTAGAAAGAAAAACAAAAGTATTGAGAGTTCCTAACTTGGATTGTGGTCCCATACTTATCATCAAGAAATATCAAAGCTTTCAGATATAAATGAATCGCAAATATATGAAAATTCACCTTTGGAGATCAGAATGCAAGTTTGATCCTCTTTGTCTTTTTTCTCATTAGAATATAATGAAGCTCGAACATCACCGCCATTAACTTGAGGTAATATAGTAGCATCAGACTTTACTGTGCTAGCAATGCCTACACTCCTTATCTGCCGAAGATCAGAGGCAACAGTTGCAGGTTGACTTTGGTTCAACAGATTGATACTGGTGCTCTCACATTTGCATTTAAAAACAGAATTATCAATGACTTTTTCAGCAGGGGTAGATTCAATGCACAAATCTGGAACGCAAGTTTGGCATCTCCACCATCTGAACTTTGGAACATCTAGTGGTGGAAGCATGTCTTTTGGAACTTCTGAGGTGTCTTTCTCCAATTTGAACGGCCAACATAGCTTGCTTTCTTTTTGCCGCATCCCAGAAACATATTTACTGATGGAAGGATGAGTCAGATTATGTTTAAGGAACAATAGTGCGAGGTATTACAAGAAGTAGCAAGGAAACTACACTAGACATGTGTAAAGTCCAACACAGTTCATCTTTATTACCATTGGCCACTTCATTTCCAGCAATACCAGTAAAGAGTCATAAAAAGAATTAATGAAACTAATTCTTTGAAAGATTGGAGAGAGAACAATTGGTCTCCACACCAAATGTATCGAATATCTATAAGCAAATTCTTCCAGCAGTATTTTTGCTACTCATTAACATGAGGACAAAGCTGAATTTTTCATTTGGTTCAAACATTTGAACAAATAAAATATGGATGAATGATGCAAAAAGAGTGAAGCCTAGTAGATGTGGACTAGATCCAGCAAAGAAGAAGCTCGAGGAGCATCACACACAGGCCTCCAGCAACTAATTATTCTGGTACCAGAGATTATAGTGCAGGAATACATACATACATACATACTTATATTTATATATATATTTATATATACACAGCAATTGCAGCATATATGAGGAACAGCAATATTAAATATATGCAGAAAATTTAAACCTTACCGGATTGAGAAGTGCTCACACTTGGTATTACTTTTTCCAGCAACCCCAAGAAGATCTATTGATATTGAGTCAATTTGGGTGAATGATTCCATTGATGTTGAGATGCAAATGACAATGCGGCCACGTTGGCTGTTCGTGCAGTCATGCGATCATTTCACTTCAAAGCAAGCTGCCTAGGACAAGCCATGTGCATTCTTAAGAATTTTGAATGTCAAACATAGAACTAAATTGCAATAGGAACCAGATGATCGTACAAAAACTCACTAAACAACTAATCCTAGAAAAGTTTTTAGAGGATCAATGTAAATTATAGTATTCAAGAGAACAGATTAACACAGTAACCTCATATGCAACATCAGGCAATTACAAAACAGAAGAAAAATGCTATAAGTTTATTGCTAACATGCCATTTTATAAACCATAAGAAATCGAGCTTACATGGAAAGTGCACATAAAATAACAACTTTTTTCTCGGGTATACTCATGAAATGATAGTAGAAACCCTAGCAAATGAGCAGGAAGTTGTATCTTGCAACATTCTACCCCATGAACGAACAAAATCTCTCAGGCAGAAAGAACCAACCAAGTTAAGATGTGAGGAAGTGACAATGAAATATCAGCTACAAGACAAAGGCCAGATTAGGGTTTTGCCATGAACTGGACATAGGCCCCACCAAGAAGGAAAAGGTTGTATTCAAGCCTTGGGTTATTGATTATGAGCATAAACCCACTAAGATATCACCTCAAAGACACCATTCACACCATTATATTATACCCATTAACCCGGAAAAATAAAATGATTCCTAGGGTTTATTTTACTCACTAAATCGCTACTGTGACAGCAATAATCGAACCCCCACTCTAGAAGAGCAAGAAAAATCATCAAACCGAATCAAGAAAACCACCAAGAGTTAATATTCCTGACAGTAGAGAAAGATTCAGATCGAGAAAAACAGTTGAAACCCCACTCCACGAGCAAAAGACGAATTTCAAGCACCCCCCGCAAATCAAGAATAGAAACCCAGCTCGCGGCCAGCTTTATTTATAGAAACAGATCCCCCATCAAGAAAAGACCCAACTCAAGAACCGCCCGACCCAGAAGAGAAGGCACCGATTCGAGCTCAAAGAACGAACCTCGATCTCTCAGAGGCCCGAGTCAAACTGTGCCCTATCCGCACTCGACTTGGGATCCCCCGCCCGCGGCCTCCCCGGATGAAGACCTCCCCGAGTGGAGTGGCCCGCGTCGGAGCGGACGGTGGCGGATTCAAGAAGGGATCGAGCTCAGGCCGCGCGGAATTTGGGCGCGCGGATCGAGAGAAACCCTAGCGCCTTCGATGTCGGGCGTGTGCGCGCGGGGCTTTCGATTCTTTACTCTGAGAAAGAGAGAGAGAGAGAGAAATGAGTTCTTTTTTTTTCGCCTTAAAGTCATGAGACGTTTCTTGTTTCTTGCCACATGACACCTCCCTCTCTCTCTCTCTCTCTCTCTCTCTACTTCTTTGACACCTTTCTCTCTCTACCTACACAAACACACAAACCCACTCACATCGGTAGGATAAAAAAATGCGGAAAAACTGATAGAAAAAAAAGAGGAAAGAAGAAGAAATTCCTTTAGTGTTGGTGTGCGAGGGTTTTGCGAAGTGGGGAGGGACAGATTCGAGGCGGGAGGGCCACTGGGGCGGCGACACGTGGCGGGTTTGTGCGGATCTTATCACTTTCCATTACCCCCCGCCTTGCCTAGGAGGAGAGGAGGGAAAAAAAAACCCTAGGCGGAGGGAGCGACAACGCTGGTGCGTCGAGGGAGTCCCCTCGGTTCTGTTTCTGTCTCTCTCCCCATGTTTCCCTGTCCGCGCGCGTCGCCCCCACGCGCCGCGGCGGGCCTCGGAGAGCCGGTCCGAAGATGCCTTCGCATGAAGGCGGGACGCGATTGGCGCGTGCCGCTCCCGGCGTCCCGAGGCGAGTCGGGGTTGGTTGACCGCAAAAGCCCTAGCTTTAAATGGTAAAGAGGGGTTGAAGGGTGGTGTAGGAGAACCCTTAGCCGGCACTTGAGTATGGATTTAGATTTAGGTTTAGGCGGAATGCAAACCCCATCTCTCTTTTTATATCCATATTTTGATCATCATCCAAGTTGATATTTCACGTCGTGATTGGGCCTATTTCATCGCATGCTTATGTGTTACTACTGTATATCTATATGAGTATACCTAGAAGTATTCTTTATGTGAAATTAATGAGCAAAAGAATTCAATTAAATTAGTTACGAATTGCGAAATAAAGATTATTGAAAGTCGTTTGTTCAAATCTACATCAAAAGAAATCTAGTTGTTGGAACATGCAACTTAGAAGAGAAAGAAGCTGAGTTTTAGAAGCCTTGTCTGAATTTGAGAACTGTGAAACATGTTCTTTGGAATTGTAGTGGAATTCTGAATTCCTTTGATTCCCATGTTTGGCTAAAAGAGGTCTGTATAAAGAGTAACCTGAATGATGATTCTGAAAGTACAATGACAAATTTAGAGTTAGGCGACTAGCTAGTTTTACGATCAATGAGGCTGTTTATAGGAAAAACTAATAGGTACAATTACATCCATTAATTATCCAACATCCTAGTCACATGTGACCTTTTATGACACCACTAATTCAAGCCATCCGTGATGTCACTAAATCAAGCTAAGTCATTGGCAAACTTTTCATTAGCTTGCGTGGCTCGTGCCTTGACTATTTGATATCTCACATGAAGAGATTCCAAGGTTTCTAAAAGACTAGTGGACACCGCGATGATAAGCTCGTTTAACCACAAACCTTTATGTCATGGATGCATGACTAGTTATGCCTCGAACGGTACACTGCATAATAAGTATGAGACCCTTATGAAAACACATCAGAGGGGTAGCTGTAATAATTGATCCTCCCACCCTTTCCCTAGAAAGACATTGCTTTCATCAATTTAGCAGTTCAATGTGCATGAGCCCATTGATAATGTGTGTCCCACAAGAAATATAGAGTTTTAGATATACGAAATACTCCCAAACTAACTACTGATTCAGAATTTGAAGTCGAGAGGAAGTTGACTTGCAGCATACTTGCAAGGAAGGAAAAGCTTGTGTCAACTGGCTTGCTAATTTTGCTTTTCACTTTAGTTCGACAGTATAATTCCTAAATGTTCCGCCAATTGGGATTAATTTTTTGTCAGCAGAAGACTTTAGGGCCTGGCTACTAAGGATTGCGGTAGCTTTTGATGTAATTCTCTCTTTTAATCTCTTGTACCAAAAAAGAATTTTCAGGGTTAGTTAATATAAAATATTTTATTACCTATGTTATTGCAAGTGATTGAATCCCACATATAGATTGAGAGGGTTCTATTTTTAGGTTTTGTTTAAAAAAAAAAATTGTAGTGCCAGTATTTTTTATGATAAATAAGTTGCAAAGTTATGAATATTATTGCGCGGTATGCCACGTAAAATCCCCTTTATGGAATGTATTGTGCTCTTGAAGGAAAAGGACTTACTGGGGTATTCCCAAATATCCAAAACCGAAAGAAAGTCTTCTAGGTTCTTTTTTATTTTGGGATCTTGTAGGGAAACTTTCCGACTTTCTGCAGTAGGTTTCTGGTAACTTTTCAGCTCTCTTGTCGTTTTTGGACTTCCCTATTGCTAGTTTGAGATTACAATTTAATGATATAAATGTTTGATAACTTTCGTTTAAAAGTATAGCTTATACTTTTTGGGAATTAAGGATTTGTTTGGGGTGATTTTTTACTTTTAATTTCTATAAATATTTTCTGGTATTGCTTTGAAATTGGGCTTTGGTCTAATATTGGATATCCAAATCTTTCAAGATATTTAAGTGCTGAACGTGTGAAGCTATTTAGAATTCCGACAAAAAAAAAATAGTAATTTAGAATTTTTTGTAATTTTTTAGATTTTAAAATGAGTTATTAAATTTTCATAATTTTTGGAGAGAAATATGGAAAGGCCCTTTTAAGATGAGACTCAAACGTTGATATGGTAATAATCATTTCCTTTTTACCAAACTAATAAGGCAATAATTGATTCACTTGCTTGTCAAACTTACTCTAATCAATTGAGAGCTAGCGCTAAATGGGATTTTCCAAGTGTTAAAAAAGAAGTTATGGCGTAACTCAAATTTTGGCGAGTGTGAGACATTTATGATAGCGTCGTTAGCGGATTTGTCTCTCTCCATCATTTTATTAAAATGAAATCATGTGTTTTTTACGTGCGAATTTCCATTTGCGTTGGCAATTCCTCTATCAATGCGGGAATGCGTGGTTTGGCTTACCAAGAGTTTTTAAAATGGAAATAGAAAAGGAACACCAATGCTTTTTGACGCGCGGCTTCTTTTAGTTTATCCCAAAATAAAATAATAAAAAAAGGGTATTGAGTGTACCCAAGCCTCTTGTGCAACATGCTTGAGGTAGAAAATATTCAATTTTCAAGGCATTAATTGTCATAACTGTTTAAGATAAGTATCGTGAATCAACATTTTAAATTTACAAATTATGAATCAAGAATCAAATAGAATTGTAAGTTTCGGTTACACATCTAAGATTAGCATTTTGTGTCACGATCTATAAACTTCGTAAGAGATGATATAGATATGAAATATTAAGCTAGTTTAATGATCTACGAAAAAGAACTCTTAATTTTGAGTATATATGATGATTACTATGCGTAAAAAGATATTATTTCACATTTTTTATTGACATAAAAGTTACATTCAAATATGAATTACAAATCTTTATCGGTCATTTCATTTATAATCGTTTTGTAAGAATGCAAACTTTACTTTCAATTATTTAGAAACTATCAAACGTAGCATATTATCACAAAATACAACAAAAAATTACATTATTTGATAGTAAGCATGCAAACAAGTGAATCCTTGAATCAACAGATCTGTGTCTAATCTTGATTTAATAGATTCACGTGTAATTTAGGAGATTAACCATTTACCTATATATCTCTTTATATATATCATATATATGTATTGCTTAGAACTCGCCTTGTAATGAATAGTACAACAAGAATGGGGAATTGATCGATTATGATAATTATGTTGATTTCATTGATCGGGAGAACAGTCTATGTATTACAAATTGTGATAATTTTTATTTAGTTACTTAACAAAAGCTTTAGAGACTCATTTTGACAAGATAGGATTAAAAGAAAATCATTTCATTGTAAGAGTAGGAGAAATTTAAACAACTTTGATGTTTTGTCAGAGAGAGAAAGCAGGAGGAGAAAATGTGAGGCGGATGTTAAAAATTCAAGCTTAATTAACTTTAATTACCGAAATTACAAAGTGATTAACTTTAATAAGTATAACTCACTTCAGAAACACACTAAAAATTTCACTTGTTCAAAGCAAAAAGAAACGAAAAGACACACTACTGGTTCTTATAGTCTTCAGTCGTCTTTGCTTATTATTAAAATAATTGATGATGATTATGTTTTGTCAACTTTGCCATGCAATTCCCAGTTTTACTCATTTTTTTAAAACCACTCTCATTCAGTAGTTATCACTATTTCCTCCACTACTCTCTCTCTCTCTCTCTCTCTCTCTCTCTCTCTCCTTCTACTTTGCAGCTCACTTACAATTACGATGACATGACATTACGATAAGTTTCACATATATAATAAAATTACGTCACAAATTAAAATACTTCCATAATGCGTTTCCTCTTCTTAAGATAATAGAGAATCAAAGCGTGTAAATTATCTTTTTATTAGATTATTTTTACCATACATAATATGGGTCCTGTTTTTGTAGGATGAGCAATTGAATCGGAGTATAAACAATTAAGGAATGAGATATTATAAGGTGGCATATATATGTAAAACACAATAAGTAAGGAAGGAATATATCTCTGCTTGCCAATGAATGATTTGCCGAATAAGAACAAACACGAAAGCAATGGTACGGGGGTTTTTCACTGAGATGTGTCCCGTGGAATTGATTGAACATGACAGAACTCAACAATTCACATCGCCTCGGAAACAGACCCCTTTCATTTCTAAATGTAATGGCTGAAAGTAATGCTTTACCTCCATCTTAATTAGAAGCAGACCGATCCAGAAAAAAAAAAGGAAGCAGAACTTTTTTTTTTTTAATTCTCTAATATTTATTATTGTTGAATTTCGATGTAGATAAAGTCTTTAACCAATAAACTCAATTTGACCATTATTATTCTTTTTTGTAAACAATCCTTTGCACCAATAGGAAACGAAAAGAAAAGAAATGTGTAGGCCTTTGCCGATGGCCGTATTTCCCTGAAAATGTGCACGAGTTGACAGGAAAGAAACCCTTACAAAGAGAGGTGAGATGGTCGATTGTTCTATGATCTGGTCCCAGGATTTTATGGTCCCTATTGTTCTTGTGCCCAACATTGTAAATTCTCTAGCAGCTCTTTTCTATCAATAAGGTTTCACATTCTAATAAATTCACTTTGATCTCAGTGGTGCTCTTTGTAAATATTCGCTTGTTAATTTTTTTTTATTATTATATCCTTTTGTATTTTCACTTGAGAAAAATAGAGTGCAGAATGTCCTCGAAAGAGATACCGAGTAGTAGCGTAGTGTACGGTAGGTATTGAATCCATGAAATGCACAATTTTCTCTGTGGGATAATAGATTAAAAAAAAAAATGATAGTTGAACATAAAATTAGACGAGTCATGTAACTCTTGAGCTTTTTCTTCTTTTTTCTTTCTTCTTTCAAAAGTTGGGAAAGTCCATCTTAATAAACAAACCCTAAACCTATTTAACACTCAATTTTATAGATCAGATAAAACTCGGGCGATGGTGCAAACGTTGAACTGTTTATAAACTGCCAAAAAAGGCTTTCGTGAAGCCTTGTTAAATTAAGAGAAATGGTTGTTTTAGAGATGAAATTCGATGTTGTCGAAAGAGCACTTGAGCAATGGCGTGGTTCGCCGAGTAAGTTAAGGAAACAAAAGTTCTCCATTCGATTATGAGTCTTCTAAAAGGAGCTTTATCTACCATGTTAAGCTGTCTACCTTTTTTCTTTTTTCTTTTTTTGTCCTCAAGCTTAATTAGATCTCGAGAGATGCCCTTTTTCTTTTTTGCTGTCAGATCTCAAAAGGGTACCTGTTAATTTAACAAAGGATCCAAATCCATGGAAAAATTATTTTATCCAATCTTTTGTAGTAAGATAGCTGTAGGGTTTCTATATGTTACGGAATACGTTACACTGATACATGTCATTAGATGTGCTTAATTTAGTAATATAAAGTGTCCGAAGAGAATGTCAATAGATGTAGGGTACCTTTAGGCTTTAATCATATTTGATATGTGAAGAGATTGCATGAGACAACAACCCATTAATCCTCTTGTTTTTGTGATCCGGGCCCCTTTGCTGAAAAAGACCTAAACAGATGGGGCTATTGCTTCATAGCTATTCATCATTTAGTAGCTCTAGTATCTACATGAGTAATGAGAAAAATGGGCTTATCCTAAAAGAGGTATGTGGTACAGACAAATGATATTCCAAGACAGATATGATCCCTCTTAACACGGCCTTTCTCTCGACTTTATAAGGGACCGCCTCTTACTTTTTAAAATACCATTAATTTACACCATAAGGTTCTTGGGTCTAAAAAATTTTCTAATATACGGGATTTAGAGCAGTAAATGGAGAGCATATTCACAAAATTAACTTATTATAAGCCGAGCGTTTAACCTAATCAAGTGAGAGCATACTCTCATTCGTTCGACCTAATCGAACAAGACTTGGAAGAGAGGATACTCATGCGTCTCGATCCCGCGTACCATTTGTTCAGCACGCTTTTGCAAGTTCTCCCATGTCACCCTACTGGCCTCGGGGTTGATGTTTTGCAAAATTAACAAAAGAGGGCATGGTTGGTCGTCGGCAGAGAAGCCCTAAATGGATGGCAATGGAAAAAAAATAAAAATAAACACAAGGTGAGTCGTGCAAAGAATTATTTAAAATTAGCAGCAATGATTACATTTACTCAAGAAATTTGCTTTGGTCCGATAATTGTATGACACCAAAAAATTGGGAAAAATTAAGAGTATACGAACAGCTCAAAAAGCTAATCCATGAGGACCACATCTCATGTTCATATCGGTAAATGAAATATTATTTTGGAAAAAAGAAAGTTTATCCAAATGGTCATTTCGTTTCGGTTCATCTCAATTTGATTTTGACACGGGGAATTTTACTTTTCAAGTTTTGTTTGTTTCACGGAAAACAAATTATTTAGATAACATAACATCTTTTTTGAAAAAATGACCGCTTATATCATTAACAAAAACGAACAAACGAAAAAATATTTTCATCGTCTACAAACATATTTAAATATAAATTGTTATTGATAATGGGGAAAAAACTTTTCTTTAGCTAATTATTTTAAGGAATATGAGGGATCATTCATAAGAATATATTTTTCAAATTATTTTATCTTTCGCAAAACTCTCTTTATATACTAAGCGAGAATTATGGTGCCTTCGTGGGGTTTTTAATTTTTGACTTTATGGTCTAACGAGGGTAACAAAGTGGGTTTGCTATTTGATTGGCCATGCCCGAAATATTCTGATCGCGTTTTGATCAGCGAGTCGTCCGAGGATGGCAGAAGGGTGAGAATGAAGCGCTGCGAATGCTTTGATAAAAGCTGAGGAATCTCCCCATTCTCCATTTAGTGACGGAGGAAGTAAGCAGGAGAAGGGGAGAATCTGATGTTCGAATGATGGCAACCGGACATGTGTGGAGTTGTCCCACGAGGTTGACGGTGTGTCCCCAGGACCAAGAGGTCCTTTTCAGCTTGTACGATCCTCATCATGGTCCATGCCGTGCCATGCATCTTTTGTTCGCACTACACACTTTGAACCTTTAACCTAATTTCGTTCTTTTAATGCTTCTCGGGGGAAAGAAAAAGAGAAAGATGTAATAAGAGGGAGGAGAAGGAAGAAACCCTCGAGCCCTTGATGGATCTTGAAAATTTCTGTTTTTAATTTTTTATTTATTTTTTTAGGAGGAAGGCTTGACTATTGAATTGATGGTGTGTAAATTAAACTTGGAGTGGATGGTCTTAGTGATGATGTATGAATCGTAGTAGCAAAGAAACTCAATTGCAGATCGCAAGTATATGACGGGAAATGGCCCTCTAAACCACTCCCCTCTCTCTTCATCCAATGGTGGGGTATGCTCACGCACCATTCCTTTTTCAATTGATACACTATTGGGCGACGCATTTGATCATCACTGGATAAATAGAATATCAAGGTCAACTTATATCAAGGGTTAGCTTTCTCGTACCACACACTACGTCCACTTTTTCCAGTTTAATCAAGGACAAATCGTCGATGCATCGAGAGGAATTCACTGTGAATTGGTGCCTTAACCCCAAGTAGATGTCAAATACGAGACGTCATGTTTCCTGAAATGTACAAGGTTTGTTATTACTAACTTATGTAGCTAACCCCATAAGAGCTGCATTGGGTACCTACAGCTTAAGCTAATCTTCATTTAAGACATCAATGAACTGACGCATGAGTCAATCTAAAGGAGTTGGCCGTGCTTAAAAGAAAGGACTTCTACTTGTTAGCTCCACTATCAATGCAGCTAAACATAGTTTACACGTTGGATGATTGACATGTAGAAATACTCCGCTGTAAAATCAATTCGAAACAAACATATTGATGATCTAACGGTGAGTCAATTACAATTTCTTCATATTGGCTTTGGGGCTAGTAACAATTCTAAAAGGGGGTCAGTTTCATTTTCGGTGTAAAAATTACCCATTCACAATTGGATCAAATGCTCAGCAGACTCAAAACGTATAGTTCTCTCGATTTGATGCCACCAAGATTAGCTTCTATCACCTTCAATGTAGATTGGCAAAAAGTTAGACAATAGACAGTATGGAATGGACACCTTTCTTCAATGGAGTAGTGAATTAGATGCACCAAGTGCATTAGTCCCTGTCTATCTTAGTTTCCCTGTCCATCTTAGTTCTTAAGGGGGTGCATGGAAACACTCCAAAAAAGTGTTTCCGGAACACTTCTGTACGGAAAGTGTTCCCTAAAAAAAAAAAACAGAAACGCGTTTGGTTGCGTTTCTTTTTTTTTTTTTTGTTTCCTGAACGAAATAGAAACAGAAAAAAAAAAAAAAAAAGTTGTTTCTCCCGAAAAGAAACACTTCTCGGAAAAACAAAAGAACAAAAACCACTCTTCTCTCTCTTCTTCTTCTCTTCTTCTTTTCTTCTTTTTTTCTTCTTTTTCTTTGGCTCTGGTCGTCGGCCTCGGCCATGGCTTCGGCCGATCATTGCCGAGGCTCGGCTGTCGCCGACGCGAGCGAGGCCGAGCCTTGCCTTGGCCGGGCGAGCTCGGGCTCGCCCAGATCCGGCGAGGCCGAGCCTCGCCATGGTCGGGCGAGCTCGAGCTCGCCCGGATCCGGCGAGCCCGAGCCTCGCCGGGCGGCGACGCTCGGCCTCGCCGGATCTGGGCGAGCCCGAGCTCGCCCGCCAAGGCGAGCCCGAGCCTCGCCCAACCACGGCCGGCTCGGCCTCGCCGTGGCCGGGCGAGGCCGCGCCCGTCGGCCGGCCGCGGAGGCCTATGACCTACGAAAAAAAGAAAAATAGAAAATAAAAAAATGTTTAAAAAATTAAAAGAAACAAAAAAATAATAAAATTTACCAAACGTGTTTCGTTCATTTTTTATTCTCGACCAAACGTTACCAAACGTATTCTTTTGTTCAAAAACTGCTTCCCCCGAACAAACACTTTTTTGTTTCTATTCCTGAACAAAAAAAAAAAACGTAAATAAATCCATGCGCACCCTAAGTCACTGGTGTAGTGCACCTTATGCCATCTTAGCTCCACTCATTCAGAGATACTCAGGGACAATGCATTAGAGGGAGAAATTAGATTTTTTTTTTAACACACAAATGATTCATAATTATCCTGATTTGTGCATAACATTTTGTGAAAGAGTGCCCTAGGTACACTATGTTAGCAACTAACTAAAGAAGTTTTACCGCTTTTCACGTTGATCACATTACATGTGATCATAACCTAGCAATGTGAATTATGTTTAATAAGCGTCTTCAAAGTACTCATCAAATATAATCTTCGTTGCCACTCGCATAATTCAGCACAAGAACATAGAGAGTGAAAGGACGATGAGTTAAATGGGTTTTGAGATGGAAGCGGTGGGTAGCTAGTGATGGGGTAAGAAGTTGCCATAGCTGTTCATATCAAATTACTACATCAACTTGCTGATGGAGCAACTTCCATGAACAAGTTGAATTATTGCGAAGGGCAACCTGAGGAATTTCATGTTTAAATTTTGATGAACTAGGATCAGAGAAGCAATTCTTTCTAACTAAGAGTAGTAAAATATAAAGTTCAACTAATCCTATTCAACAACACGTGAGTCAAACCGTGTTCTTGAAAGTCAAGTATGTCATGATGCTGCAAAAGACTCATTCATCTCCCATTTAACTTGTAGATCACGTGCAAAAATGATTAGCTGTCAATTAGATTGCTCAAGCTACTATAGACACATCAAGATTTTAAGGTCTTTTGTAAGGAAAAGGATGATGCAAAAGCTATATCTAAGCACCTTTTTTTATATGCCCTCGAGATTTTTCAAAAGGATACCGATGAATCTATTGACTTCGCAATTCTAACAAGAAAAGTTCAAAATTTCTTTCTTAGAATAGACACCGATAAATCTATCGACCTCATAATTTTGACAAAAAAAGTTCAAACTTTCTTCCTCATAATGGACAAAAAAAATCGAGAAAAATTCGAAATTTTTTTTCTCTACTCCTTACGAAAAATTCAAAATTACCCAATTTCACTTAGATGAGATATGTGATTACGCAATAAAAAAAATCAACGCATACTTAATTCTTTACTTTGGTATCGATAAAAACTCCTTACCAAAATAAATATTTTTGAACTCTTTGAAATGTTATTTAAGTTTTTTTATCTCAGTAATGGGCATCTCAATGATAAGAGATCACTTAATTAAATCTTAAACTTGATTTATTAAATTAATCGCTAGCTGTTTTACATTATTTAAAGCCATTTCAGTTTCAAATGCCCCAAGCTCCAATCCCAGCCAAAAAAGGTCAGCGTCTTGTTCCTAATTGGAGTTCGAGTTTCAAATTGCGACCGTCCATTCAGGGCCATCTCGATTCTCCCGTAAGATCTGCCGTACACGTGTCTTCACGCCAAAACGCCACCGACCCCTTACCGCCAAACTCGACCCCCGTCGCTTTACCCATTTTCCCAGCAAAAAGGGCAAACCTAAAGAGCCCGAGCTCATCCGACGGCTCTACATAGCTCGCCTCGCTCCTCTCCCGATCTCTCCCGTCCATCGGAACTTTCAATCTGAGCCGCGCGATCGTCCACATCGCCAGTCTCACCGTCCGATCGCGACAGGATCAAAAAATTCAAAACCATTAGAGGGAGATGAGCACGCACTCGCAAGCTTCGATACAGAATCGCAGCACCATCAGTCCCACCTCTCTCTCTACATCTCTCTGTCTCTCTCTCTAAACCCAAAACCTCTCCGCCGTCCGCACGGTCCGCCGCTCGCCGCCGACGGCCGGACGACCTCAATTCGCCGGAGCTTCGGTAACGCGTTCGGTCGGCGGCGAACCGTAACGCCTCGTCGCCCTCGCAATGCCGTTTTGCTTCGTCGCCGTTACGGCAGAGAACGAACCTCCGGCAATCGTCCCTTCCGTTCGCGCCGGCGTCCTCGTCCTTCGGATCTCGGAGAAAATGCGGTCCCGCCATTGGTGACGTCGTTCGTCGCTGGCGACCGTGACGTATGTGTGGCCTTCAATTTGCTCGCCGTCAATTGAGTTTCATCTTGCGGAGTCCGAGGTAATCTCGAGGACTCGATCGAGCGGCCGAGAGGGAAATCGTTTGGACTAGCGTAGGCCAATTGCGGAATGATGGACAAGAGCGAGGCGGTGTCCGATTTCGCGCCACAGAAGCCGGCGAGACAGTTGGATTTCACGGCAATCTGTAGATCGTCGGCGGCGGCGAGTGTGGCGTTGACGGAGCATCAAGAGCCCCCGGCCCAGCTGCAGCGGCCCCCGCAGTTCGGCACGCAGCTCGAGCTTCGGTTGCCGTCTGAATCAGAATCGCGGCGACAATCGCAGTCGGAGAAGGCGGTTCAGTGGCAGCCTCGGCAAATTCAGCCGCGTCTTTTCCGGCCGGTGCAACTTCAGCCGCCATTGCAGCCGCCGCAGGTTCAGTATCAGTTGAAGTTCTGTGTGCCGCAAGGGAAACCGCCGCAAGTACAGGCTCAGTCTCCACCACCACGGATAATGATCTTGAATTCGAACTTGCAGCCGCAGCCGCAGCCGCAGCTGCAGGTGATTCCGTCAACACAGCAGACACATCCTCTGCATAAGGTTCCAGTTCCGGCAGTGGAAGTTGGGTAAAGTTTCTTTTAACGATCACTGTACTTCTATGGACAAATAGAGGTCATTTGCTGCTAATTATTTGTGTTGCAAATCCGTTAGAAATTTCTATGAAAAAAAAAAAAGGATCGAGAATTTGAATCTTGGGTGTCAATGGTTTCTCTTTGCAATGGAGTTGAGTTTTGTCATCATTGTTTGGGTGTATATATACCCACACCCACATACACAGACTTGCACATAATAATATCGTAAGTTCGGGAATTTTTTTATATCTGTCTGAACTAAATTGAATCACTTACATTGCAGCAAGCCAGAATCTCCCATTTCACGGCCACAGATTGCTACTGAAGCAAAATATTTTACTCCTACGAAGCCAAAGCTTTGTAATTGCAAGAGTTCTCGATGTCTGAAACTGTAAGCTTATCCTTGTCCATATATACAAACTCTGCTCCAAATATATTGGACATCTTTTATTAGGGTGATGCCTTTCTGTTGTCTCTCCGAGCATGGAGAATTCCGCTGCACGATGCGAGAAAACATGAATACTATGTGTGTGGGGGCTCACTGTGCGGGTGTCTTTGATCACTAGCAGTGGTATAGTACAATTAGGACTCTGTTTCTTTCCACTACTATGTTTAATCCATATTTGTGCCATGATACATAACAGTAGAGTCTCTGGATCTGAGAGTATCCTTGCATTCATGCCAGAAAAGATTAAATTGATCAAATGTGTAGGCAGATTTTCATTTTATCAGTTCTGGGTAGTGTCAAGAGATGGTGAGAGCATTGCATTCATTTGTCTCCTGCATTATTATTCTCAATGAGGAAACTGACCTTGAAGCTTTTAGGTACTGCGAATGTTTTTCAGCTGGAGTTTATTGTGATGGTTGCAACTGCATGAACTGTCAGAATAATGAAGAAAATGAGCCTACAAGGAAATTTGCTGTTAGAGCAATCTTAGAAAGAAATCCGGAGGCGTTTAGACCAAAGATTGCTACCAGTCCTCATGGATTACAAGATAATGGGGTATGTGTCTTTTTGTGAATACTCTGTCTTTATTATGTCTCTGTGTGTTGATTACATAGCTACTTCATCTAAAAGTTTTGCTGGGTAATAAACATGTTGAAAACAAAACACAGGATGTGGGGGGAATTCAAATGGTGGGAAAGCACAACAAAGGATGTCAGTGCAAGAAATCTGGGTGCCTCAAGAAATACTGTGAATGTTTCCAGGCTGGTGTTTTGTGCTCTGAAAATTGTAAATGCAAGGATTGCAAGAACTTTGAAGGAAGTGAAGAAAGAATGACTCTCTTCCATGGTACCCATGATGCTATGGCCTACATCCAACGAGCAGCCAATGCCGCGATCAATGGAGCGGTTGGTTCCTCAGGATATGGGGTCCCTCCAGCTATGAAGAAGATAAAACTTGAAAATTTTTCCAGTATGCCCCGTAATGGTAGATCCAGCCGAGCTAGTGCCCGGTATCAGCAGGTCTTTTCTCTTTTGCAACCTCGGCTGTACAAGTATATTTCAAAGTGACTTCTGCTTGGATAATTGTGTATACTTTTCTAAGATGTATGTGTCATAATTGAGACTAACTGGGAAATATAGTCTTTGGAACTATGCGCACTTACACACACATACACACACAATGTGAGATATGTATGTTTTAAAACTGTTGAAATTATGAAACATGGGTTTGATAGACACGTCCTTAACCATAGTGTATTGTTGAAGGGACAGTGTGGGCATTTTCAGTGATAATTTGAAAAGGAGAAGGCTCAATCATTCAGTAAAAATTCCCCCCCCCCTCTTTTTTTTTGTCGAACTACTTTAGCTATCTAATGAAATCACATAGATGGTACTGTGGAGCATATACCTGTTATTGATTTGATAAACATTTCTTATGATGCCCTTGTCACCCTTGGAGCTTAGTGGGGAAAAAGAATGGAGCAATAGAGGTGCTTAGTATCGGAAAAGATGAGTTATAGACTATCACATGATTATTTCGTGCAGTTCTGATACATTCCTTTTTGGGTTTGGACTAGTGTTTGGAACTATCCGGAATATACAAGAAGCGTATGCTTCAAGGATGTTGGAATCTATGGAACATGGTATCTGTAAACCAGTCCTTATCCATTTTCGTCCATAAGGGACTTCCTGTACATCTTCTGGGGTACAATGGGAAAAAGAGAAGGCACAACTCTATCACCGGATTTGTCTTTGTCAATTTATTTTAGCTATTTCTAAGTTTGTTAAGAAGATTGGTGGGAAACAAAAGAGAGATTGAAGAAAAGATATTGACTGCCAAATTCATGTGCCTGTGCATGCACTCACATTAGACACACATAAGCATTTAATTTACAATCATCTGCAATAGTGGCTTAATGCTCGATTCTGTTTGAAAAGCTCATGTTTGTGAAACAGTGACTCATCATACACATTTCCATGCTTCTTGAGTTCTTAAGAGGACAAAGCTCTTAAAAAAGAACATTTCAGTCAATTGCCAGGATGGAATTTAGACTCAAACTCTCTTTCTTTGCATTGAGTATCTCTCTTCTCACTGGCCTGTAATGGTGAGTTCTTGCAATGTCTTTAGGAAAGAAAGTCTGGAGCTTATGTCGCTGGTGTGGCTTCTTCCCCATCCACATCTATATTTTACCCAGCTAATGCAGCAATGCCAGGACCTTCCAAATTCACATACAGGTTCTACATTGTTTGTCGGAAATTGAGCATGCTATGGAATAGGGTGATTGTTTTTATCTAACCAAGCATTGGTGATTTTCGCTGAAGATCTCCGCTGGCAAACATGCTCCAACCAGAGGACATGAAGAAATTCTGCTCATTACTGGTTTCCATCTCTGCCGAAGCTAGGACTACATTTGCAGGTTTCCACTTTTACATGCAATTGAACTGTAATTTGGCTGTTTTTGTGAACTTCATCTCACGTTTAAACTTATTAATAAGTATGAGGTTTTACAGCTGCCATTTGTTTAATTTTGTTTTCTTTACTAGTTAAATCAGAGCTTTTGAGGCTTTCAACATGCCAATGCTTAAATCTCTGGATGATTCTATATGTTCTTGGACGTGTATATTTTGACTGTCTCATTTAGATGGCAATCAAAACTTAGGATGATGGATATTATTATTATTATTATTATTATTATTATTATTATTATTATTATTATTATTATTATTATTATTATTATTATTATCATCTATGTTTTTTAATATTTGCTTAACTTGATTGTGGAATATCTATTGAGAGTTGCATGAATTGGACCTGCCTTTATGCCATAGTTTTTTGTTTTACATTTTGATGTTTATTTAGTTTTTTTTGCCAGATTTATTTATTTTTAGTTATTCACCCTTATTTTGTATGAGTTGGACTCGGTTGTTTTGATTTGGTATAGTTCTGTCATCTGAATTGGCCTTGTTGCTCTATCTAGAGAAGGAAGCCCAGACAGATCAGCAGAAAGAACAGGAAGACATTGAAGACTCACTCCTTCTGTTTGCTAAAGCAGTAGAGCATGGTCAAAAGGATAGTGCTGTTCAGAAAGGCATGGATGATGACAACTTGAGTAGGAGTCTAGCAGAAAGAGAAGGAGCAATTGATTGTGCATACAGTGGAGAGGCTTTGCAAAATGATCGGCCAGTTTCCCCTGAAACGCTTGCATTGATGTGTGAGGAAAAAGATGCTATACACATGGTAGATAGACTTGAAAATGGAGTTTATGACCATACCTGTCCCACTAGTGCTAAATTTAATAGTGGAGGAGACCGTAGGGGGGTCTATGTGGAGCAGGAAAAAGTTGTCCTAACAACATTCTTGCACTTCCTCGACAATCTCATCACTCATAGAAGTAAAGGTAAGTACCTGGATATCCTTCCTTGCAACCTTTAGGGGTTGTTCCTAATCTGCAGTATTTTAGTCAGTCTGCAATCAATAGCTGCTTGTTCTGTAAATTGCCGTGATGATGTGTTGGCATATTCAACTCCATTTGGCTCTTGATGAAAATAAGCATTTGCTTTCAAAAGGGGTCTCATAGAGACAACTATTAATGGTCATGTACTTCTCTTTCTCAATATTTTCTTGCCGATGATCTCTTTCTGCATTGTTGGCACGGTTGTTGGCTTTCTTTAGTAATTACAATGTGGCATTTTGTGGAAGTCCACTATTTCTATCAATTATGACAGATATTCTTTGGACTATTATTTGTCATTGAGAAGCTTTGCTCAGAAGATTCTACAATGTCTCTAATGTTAGATAACTTGGAAATTTTAATATCTGGTTCAAAAGGACCATTTGTGGTTGACCTCAAAGTGTAGATACTCTTATTTGTGTCCTACCAATCTACTCTAAAGGCTGATTATGTCCTCTCCACCATGCTGCAGACACATTGTTCGGTCCAGCACTTCAAACTGAGACAAGAAAACGGCCGGAACTCCAAAATGACTGCACAACAGCTGGAAGTGAGCCAGAGAATCGCCCTAACTGCAATGGGGTAAAGTTTCCTCCTACAGAAACTATAGTGGAATCTCAGATAGACAGTGGAGTCTCCTGTTCTAAAGAAAATTCAACTTTAACTATGGGATTGGCTACTGAAAATGCTCATCTAACCTCCAATATTGAAAATCTGTTGTGATTTGAAGAAAACAGCTGATGAGGCACATTTTGGCTTTTCATTACGCAGATGCAGCATTTTATTAGGTCCAATAGATATCCTCTGGCAGAAACTAACTAGAGCTTCAATCATTTTTTTATTCGTTTTAACAATTGGGAAGTGGTTTTCCTAGTTTCCCCTTTTCCCCATAATTAACATTCCTTTATTTAAATTTGGCTAATTATTTTTCTTAAGTTCATGCACGATTCATAAGTGTACAGGCCCCGAGCAGTACATCTTTCTGGTGGAAAACTCATTGTCAGGCTATAGACCACTAGGTTAACAAAGAATTCAATTGCACGGGATCGTTTGTTAAAACCATAGTAAATGGGTGGCTCACGAAAGGATAAAGCATTGATTTT
The DNA here is from genome assembly GCA_014182575.1 of Eucalyptus decipiens. Taxonomy (NCBI): domain Eukaryota; kingdom Viridiplantae; phylum Streptophyta; class Magnoliopsida; order Myrtales; family Myrtaceae; genus Eucalyptus; species Eucalyptus decipiens. Next base: position 45,604,336 of record CM024611.1, on the reverse strand, counting down.
TGCACTGCCGGAATATCATTGCACTGATATTGAAATCTGTTCTTTGCCTCCATGCGGTGAAAGGAAACCGCAGCATACAATGTGGTTAAGCAGAGATAGTGAGTACTCATACGTAAAGGTCAGTGCATCAACCGAATAGTGCTCGAAAAGTTCTACAACTAGCATATGGAGTAGAACATGCTTGATTGAATTATCATTCTGAAAACTATCTAGCTTTTATGAAATTCCATGCTTGTCCAGTTCCCTCGTTTTGTGTGGATTCGGAATGAAGTAACACGGTCACAGGGTTTGAATTATGGGTCAGTGATCTGCAGAAACCGTATACCGGAGATATACGAAAAGATCTATGCACTGTGCGATAGATTCGACTTACTGAGGATGATATGCCGACGGTATGTTGACTTGCTCATTTGCAACAGAGGTTGCCTTTAGCCTTTCCCGAGGATCGTCGAAAATTATGCATGCGTTGTCCGTGACTTTAATAAGTGCAACGCTTGGGTTATGTTAGGCCAGTTCGCATGATGAAGGTCCAATTTCGTTAGCAGATTATAAACACGAACTTCATATCTTCTTGTGGATTTGAGGAAGTTTCAACTTTGATCAACAACGATTACGTTGAGAAGGGGAGATCCGACCTGGTCAAATTCATTAGACGCACGTTTCGATGTCAAGGCTGGAAAGGATACCACGGTAGATTCGAATATTTGCTTGCTTATTCACGCAAGCAGGTGTAACAGAGAGGAAATGGCAGGAACTCTCGCTAGTTCACAGCGTTTTTGAAGTTGCTTTAGTAATAATAATACATTCGAGCTCGACATTTTATCGACAAGGATGAGCATGCCCTTTTACAAGACCAACAACGGAAGTGCGTAGCTGTACATTCAAATTGTATGATATGGCGTCGAGAGAAGTCATCTCGGCTCGGCTCGGCTCAGCCGGCTCAGCCCGCCTCGGCACTCAGTACGGGACGGGAGTACGGACTGTCGAGGGTCCTGATTTCATGTCCTCGATGATGGCATTCAAGAGAAACTGAGTCACGGGACCTTCTTTACCTATCAAGGAGAAAATGCGAAACGCAACTAGTGAACTCGATGCGTGCGATGCTACCAAGACGAGTTGATGCAGCTTATTAAACTTACCGTTGCCGATCACCTGCTCGTCCCACTGGACGACGGAGCGGACGAGCACTCCGCTGCCGATGAGCATCATCTCTTCTGCTGCTTTTCCTTCCTCTACCGTCACGTTCCCTGGCTTGATCCCCCGAAGTTTGCCCTCGTTCACCAGCGCCTCGGCGATGGTCAGGACCCTTTTCGCGGTGCACCCGCTGAGGATTTTGTCGAAATGCGGCATCACAAGTTCCTTCTCCTTCGTGACGAACGCCACGTTCATGTTCGGCCCTTCGGCGATGAATCCTTCGTTGTCTAACCATATGGCGGCATAAGCGCCGTTTTCTTCAGCTTCCATCTTCGACAGCACGTTCGGGAGGTAGTTCACGCTTTTCATGGTGGCGAACTGAGGAGGCTTTATTGGAATCGACGAAGTAACTACTTTGACGCCCCTCGAATCAAACGGCGACTGATCCTGAATCACGATCGCGTACAAAGCGGGCTCGGCGCAACCAGAAGGAGAAAGCTGGAAATCACCAGGGCCTGCCGAAAGCCAGTACCTCAGAGACCCTTTTCGACACTTAGAAGCGCTCACGGTTCGGATGAGGATTCTCTTGATGCTTTCCCGATCGAACGGAAGACTGATCTTGGCCATGGATGCTGATCTTACGATGCGATCGAGGTGCTGGTCGAGCTCATAGAGATGTCTGCGACAAGCGTAAGGAATTACAATCAGCTGTGAACTAAATTTCAGCTACTGCATCTGTATAATTAGAGACACTGTCTCTGTCAATCGACTTGAACATGATTTCTCGACCTCGAACTTGCTATAGCCAGGCATTCGACAAGCATCGGCATCATGAGCGACTCTGAGAATTATCAAAAAAACCGTGGAGAGCAGTCGAAAAGAATCGCACCGACATTGAATCGCCGATGCGCATGCTGACAGTACAATGCCATTCTTCTAGGAATGAGCTTTGTTTTTGCGGAGGCGAAACGCGAACTTACCCGTCCATTATCGCGGCGGTGTCGAAGACGCCATGGCCCCTGTGAACCATGTGGTCGTCCATGGGGATCACCATGGCCGCCGGATCCGTCACGATGCCGCCGAAGACGCTCGAGTACATGGCGAGATACTGCTGCTTCCCTTTCCATCCTCGCCGCTTCGCCTGCAGCCTCTCGACGGCCTAGACACGCCCCAGAAACGAATTCATCAACCCAAATAGCTACTTTGACTTTGGCCCTTTTGATCAAGCAGCAAGCCACTAACAAAAGCACTCGAACGAGAGAGAGAGAGAGAGAACGAAACTGACCTCCGAGAAAGTCAGGAGCGGCACGTCGGACGCCCGTTGACTGCCGTTATCTACAAAACGCATTGACATCACTCGAAAAATGATCGAATCACAAAACGCGGTCGAGCGAAAAGAGCGAAGAAGAGCAGTCTACGGTCAAAGGTAGAGGATCCAGCGTTCCGGAGAAGAGAACAGAACTCACCAACTAAAGCCTGCGCTCCGTGGCAGCTCCTGACGACCGCCGTCCGTCCGCGAGCCGCCGCCGCCGCGCGCGGGAGCTTGAAGTCGCGCGGGACCGAGAGCTTGAGCAGGGCCGCGCGAGGACCGGAGTCGGGCGCGCGATCGGCGGGCTTCGCGGCGGATCGAGATGGGGAGAAGGTCAGGGAAGCCATGGGGGGGAGAGAGAGAGAGAGAGAGAGAGAGAAGGGGGAGGATGAAGACGAAGCTCGCCGGAATCGATGGGCGGAGGAGGAGAAAAGAGATGCTGCTGCGGCGAGATTCGAGCGGGCGGCAGAGATTCTGGCGGCGCGAGTGGAGCCAAGGAGGTGGCGACGGGGACGATTTCCCGAGCTCCGTCGGAACAAATTCGCCGGCGCTACGGGACGCTTCCACGTCAGCGGCCAGCATTTTGACAATCAATTTGTTTTTTTCTTTGGAATTTTATTTTATTTTATTCTCCGCGTGCGTGTGCAAAGCCGCCTCGTTTTGTAGTTAATTGACTAGTGTTCGACAACGCACTTAGCTTAGTAAAAAGCATATTTTAAAGGACGCCGTTTTGAGTTTTCCAAAGTAATGGAAAAAAAAAAATTAACATTGGTCGAAAGGTTTAGGCCGTAACATTATTTAATTTCGCCGTTGCTTGACTAATGTCTTAAAGTATATTTAGGACTTTCTTTTTATGTCAATTCAAATCATATCGAAAGTAAAAATACAAGAATTTGTCGTATTAGGAATGAAGAGTGCTGCCTCCTTCATCGTCAGAAAGCATATAACCTCTTTGGTGATTGAGTAAGGGTGGTTGGCCAATCACTGTTGACCTAAATGCTGTTTGAGTCATCATCACTCAATAATCAATCCAATTGAAATTGATTACTCAGGGCAAAATCAATTAAGCTAAGTGACTTGATTGCGCATTAAAAGTTCGAGAGTACCAATCCCATCGGATAAGAATTGGGTGACAAAAAGTAGACTCAAACTTTAATTCCCTTGAATATAACTCGTTGTACAAATAATATAAAAAAAAAAATTTAACATGTTTTACAAAGGACAAAAATCGAATTATGTAAGTCACAAAATTTGTCGGTTGTAAGAAATTTAAAGTAGAAGTCATACCAAACAGACTTAAGTACACTAGCAACAGAGAGAACGATGTCCCACAAGACTATTCATGACATGGATGTTACATGGTTACTTACTTGTACGGATCATGACTTATGAACACGGATTTTTTTTTTAACGTAATGTATAATACATCCATTGATATTATATATATTCGATTTTTTTTTTTTTTTACTGGAGGAATCGGCTTGCAACCGACAGCCACGCCGTAAACCCCCAGTGGACCCACCACCCCTGAGTCACACTTAATACACCTAGCGCTTTCCCCGAGCTAACTCTTCACCTTCGCTTCGTTGAGAATCGCAGAAACTTTATCTAGTGGAGCCACCGCTGGCCGGGTTATATATTCGATTTATTCATTATTGAATAAATCAAAAATTTATTAATCATATTAAATAAATTATAAATATATGGATTATATATTAGAAAAAAGTTTAATGAATATTTTTGTCATCATTCCGAGATGGAAAAGAAAAAGAGAGAAGAAAAATGGAGGCACTGTTCCAGAGCTCTCTCCCCATGGGCCCCAAATCCGCGATTCGAAAATTAGGGCTCGCTTCCTCCCCCAATTCAATCCGGCCCCGCAACCGATCTTCCCAAATCGTCCGATCGAATCCCACTCCGAGGAAAATTCCTTCCTTTTCTCCATTTCCGACCGACCATCGATCCTCGAAAGCTCGAACATCGGAGCGATCTTCCTGCTTCGAATCGGAACTCGACTCGCCCGATCGGGCCCGCAGACCCCGCAAATGGCGATAATCGGCGACGCGCTGCGCCAGGCGTTCATGCCGAAGCGCGAGTACGAGAGCCTCCGCGACGAGGACAAGGCGTGGCTGAAGCTCCAGCGGCCCGCCCTGGTGCTCCTGACCTCCGCGGTCGGCGGCCTGATCCTGGCGTGCACGATCGTCAGCCTGAAGATAGTGTTCCCCGGGGACGGTACCCTGAGGAGGCCGTTCTGCGGCGACCGGAGGGTCCTGCCCCTGTCGATCGACGAGAAGGGCGGGGACGCCGACGCGCTCCCGGGCGCGTTCTACTTGACGGACGCGGAGACGGTGGATTATTATTGGATGGTCGTGTTCGTCCCGTCGGCGGTCATTTTCGCGGTGTCCGCCGTGTACCTTGTCGCAGGTGAGCTTGAGTGAGCTCTTTCTTGCTGGGGTTTTATCCGCGAAGTTACTGCGAAAGTCGGCGGTTGTTAATGGAGAGAAGGAGAGCTGAAGAAATGAGCTGTGTGAATTGAGTGGTTGCCTAGTTATGTCGCAAGACTTGATTTTAGGTTTAACCCATGTGTTGTCTTATGAGAGGTCTTTGAAAGGATAAGGTCTATAAGTATTCGAAACATGCTTTACTGTAGAGAGCCGACAGGAAAATAATTGAGGAAGAAATGGAATGGTAGGTTGGAAGTGAAAATCGTGGATGAGCGTCCGTGGCCATCGGAAGAAATGGGCTAAAACGGAAAATGCTGTTGAGAATTCTCGTAGGACTACCTTGCATTCTGGGCAGCAATAAGGGAAAGAACAAGTTGAAGTTGAAACTTTGCACATGGTGGTTTTGCCGGATCCTTCTATGGTCCTTTCGAAATATCGAGTGGACTGTGTACCTGAAGTGTTTCTCTAGTTGGTTATAGCTGCTAATGCACCCTGTTGGCCCAGGGGCTTTGACAAAGGAACGATGATCACACTAACACGTTATGGATTGATAGTTCGATCCTTTCTCCGCCCTTGTATCATTTGGGTTGTTATATATTCATAGAGCTGGACTTAAAAATGCGTAAATGTGAATGGAAATGTGATTCTGAGTATGGTTGATTATATATCCAATGGCCAATCGGTGCGTTGCAAGTTTGCTCTCCATTTTTGGGATCTCCAATGTTGTGCCTTCTTGCTAGATGTCCCAATTTTATCTTGATTATAGACTGAATATGATCATCAAGATGCATACGACACAATCATTTTCCAGTATCTCATGGTTTTGAGTACTCTGCAGGATTCACTGTCGCTTACTCTGCTCCAACAAGGCATGGGTGCTTGAAAGTGGTCGAGAATAACTACTGTGCTTCAAGAAGGGGTAAGTGCTGTTTCTTCAATGTTGTGGACACAGTTTGCTCCACCAGCTCCTGCTAATTGAGAACTCAACAACCATTTGCAGTTGCTTTTGGTGGTTGTGTTGCTACAAGTTTTCTCTGTTTGTTGTCTGGGACTTCAGAAAACTTCTTAATCAACTTAAATGGATTTCGCCTGGTGTGTGAAGTCTAAAAGAGAAGAAAATTTCCTCACTGTGCACTGTTTTTAACATTCTTAGTTCATATATGCAGGTGGTGTCCGCTGTCTTTCTATTCTCAATGTCGTCTTTGCTATCATATTTGGCCTTCTCGCGATATTTCTGGGTTCAAGCCTCCTCACATTGGGCAGCAGCTGTTCGGTGCCCCTGTTTTGGTGCTATGAAATATCAACTTGGGGGCTTGTTGTTTTGTACGGAGGGACTGCCTTTTTCCTGAGAAGGAAAGCTGCTATAATCCTCGATGGAGGAGAATACGGTAGTCGAACCCTTGGTCTCGAAATGCTCGAAGCTAATCCATTGGAAGTCACTCCCGATGTGGAAAGACGTGTCAATGAAGGGTTCAAAACATGGATGGGATCATCCCTCTTGTCCTCCGACGAAGAGGATGAGCCGGAAAGCTACGTGGAAGTGCCTCAACCAAGTCTCACTGACTTCAGCGGGCAAAGAGTGTGACTTCAGAAAGAAGAGGTGCCTGGATTCAGACTCGATAGCGTTTGCATTTTACCCTGGACCGCTGCAGAGCATTATCGGATTCGGATTTGCTTAAACCAAATCTGCAACTGATGAACTGACACCATCTTAGATTAGATAAGTTTTGGCAATGCTGGGTCAACTGAGGCCTCGTCTCCGACGTCTGGCTATGACCTACTCCGCGGGCAATCCTCATAGCTTGTGAATAATAAGTGATTTTTTGCCCTCACATTCTGTAACAGTGTACTCACATGGTATAGGAGTAAAGGAAGCACCTTTGCCCTGATGGCTTCTGCACTCAATTCGTTTTGAGTTTTCTCAGTGACAGAAAATAAAACGCTGTGTAGTTTATGACCTTGCGTCACGTGGTTTGATTTGTGACGGGAAAATCACATAAATAGTATTTGAATTTTGTCTCAATATACAATGTGTTTTTTGAACTTTTAATTTGTTCAATATGATCTATCAACTTCACTTAATGTGTAATGAGGTTCTTGAATTTCTAATTTGTTTAATGTAGTTTATAAACTTTTGTTGAACATTCAATTTGTCTCCAGATTAGATAATTCATAAACTAGATTGAATCAAGTGATATAAAATTTTAGGGATTAAATTGAACATTTACTAAAAGTTGAAGGGATAACATTGCATATTAAGGTAAAATTTAGAAATCATATTAAATAAATTAAATATTTATAAATTATTTGTATAATTATTTCATTTGTTATCTTTGGAAGATTGCACCTGCCAATCTCAAGAAGAGACTTTGGAAATTGCAAAATTAAAGTGATATCGCATCAACAGGTTGAGTGGAAGTTGCAAAAGTAAATTGTGGAAATTTAAGAACAAAATAGCCAATGACATGACATATTGCATGTATGACTCTACTGTCTGGAAATAGCGCGACTAAATAGTTCCATATATTAATGTCGCAATTATTTTGTTGCTTTTTACATGGAAAGATGTTTTAAGCGTGAGACTTATTGCATCAATATGTTGTGACAACAATATTTATTAAAGGTGAGCATAATCCGGATTGGATCAGTCCACCCCCTAACCCTAAAATCAACTCGCACAATATTAATTTTCAATTTTTGAGACTGAGAAACGACACTATTGAGCTCGAGATTGAGGACTGGACCACCTATTCAGTCCGGTTCCAAGATTAACTCGAGATCAGTCGATAACTTTTTTGTTTTATTTTTTTGTATTCCTTGAAAATGTAAACCTATCATTTCAAATTACATATCCATTGACAATGCGGTATTGTGCAACAAAACTATAAATACCAATATATATTTAACAATTTTAAGATAAGGCAACAATAGAAATTTTACATGTGCTAAAAGTTTGAACTCATAAAAATGATTAAAATCATTCATAGAGATATAAAATAAGATGGGAAGTTCTTGTAATCATCTATCAACAATGACCATATGCGAAAATTTTACATCCACGAGTGAAGAAGTATGTTGATTAGCGCACGATGTGATGTCGTATTTCGGATTTTCTCCTCATGAATCGTATTGTTGTTCCTTACCATTTTTTTTCTAGTCCAGCTTAATTATCACTTTTCAAGCTGGGCTCTTTGGTCCTTTGACCCAAAAAAAGCTGGGCTTTTTGGTCCAAAAAACAAGCCCAATCTCCATCTCTCCTTCTCCTCCTTCTCCTTCTCCGATCCATCCCTCCCTAAACCCTACCCTTCCTCTTTCTCTCTCCGAGATCCATCCTCGGCTCTGTTTCTCTCACGCTCGCAGCAGCCGAAGCTCGTCTCGTCGTCCGTTCGCCGACGACGATGGCCGCCTCCTACGAGTACGACGATGCCCCCGGCGGCTACGACGACGGGCACCGGCAGCCCCAGGCGGCGGCGGCGCCGTCGCAGGCGGACGCCGCCGGGTACGACCCGAACTTCGTGCCCGACTCCGTCAAGTCCTTCGTCGTCCACCTCTACCGCCACATCCGCGAGAAGAACGTGTACGAGATCCACCAGATGTACGAGACCTCGTTCCAGACCCTGTCCGACCGGCTCTTCAAGGACACGCCCTGGCCGTCCGTCGAGGCCGTCGCGCACTACGTCGACAACGATCACGTCTTCTGCCTGCTCTACCGCGAGATGTGGTACCGGCACCTGTACGCCAGGCTCTCGCCCACGCTGAAGCAGCGGATCGATTCGTGGGATAATTATTGTAGTCTCTTTCAGGTACGAGGGGCTTCGGATTTGTTTCTGTGGCTAGAGATGTTAAATCGATTGCGCAGTCTATTGCTTCAAAAGTTTGATTTTAAAGAACGGGACGATGTATTGGTGCGTTTGTGTATATATATTAAACGTATGGCATTACCTTAACAAGTTAAGTTGAGTGTCATTATCAATTGCGACAACATTTTCATCTTTTGGGAATATTGCAGCACTGGTCTTACAAATGGTAGTTTGGAGGTCCTTATTGGTGGGCTTTTGCTTTATGAATGGGTGCAGATTATGGGTATTTAGGAGGACACATTCTGCTCTTATTTGTAAGGCTTAGGTTTTGTGTTCATGATGGGCACCAGACTACTGTATGCATGCCCTTGAAAGCAGATTTCTTGTCTTAGTCAAAAATTTTATGGTCTTTGATGTGCAAAAGACTGTTGATTGGTGGATGCTAATCTATCGGTGTGGGTATCTTTATTGTCATAAAGCTGATCCTGAGGAATGATAGTTTCAGGATTTTTTCTTTTGGTGTCACAAATCAGGTAGTCTTGCATGGAGTGGTGAATATGCAATTGCCCAACCAGTGGTTGTGGGACATGGTGGATGAGTTTGTTTACCAGTTTCAGAGCTTCTGCCAGTATAGGGCGAAGATGAAGAACAAGACTGAGCAGGAGATTGCATTATTGAGGCAGTATGATCAGGTAATTGTAATTGGGAAACATTATGACTCTCAGGACTTTCCTAATTTGCAAGTTTTCTGCAGTTTTTCTGACACTAGTCTACATCAGTTGCTAAACTGGGAAAATTCCATGGTCCAGTTCATTTTTTCAAATAGATTGTTTAGATCAATAACCAGTCAAATGCAGTTTACTTGGTCAAACCGGCAGTTCAACTGGGAGAAGCCCAGTTGGATTGGTTCATATAGATTTGCTCTTAAAAAAATAGTAGCAGCTTTCAAAAGACGGGATTGGATGCTTTCCACTTTATTGTGGAGCCCCAACCACTAAGCTACAGTCTATCTGCTTCTATTTTTTACCAGAACTTAATTTCAAGCTCTTTTATGGTCTTAGAAACAAGTGACTGGCTTGATAGATGCGACTCAAAAGACCTGCACCTCTCAATTATGGCAAGTGTGTGTTTAACCTGCTGAACTAGACAACAAGTGCAGCATACGCCACCATGTTTTGCTTTTAATATCTGAACAAGTGGATGAATTCAGCATCTAATGATCTGGCAACTTAACCAGTTGAAGTGGTTGACTTGTGAACTGCTTCCCTGACTGGTTCTAAAGACCAGGGCTGGGTTTATAAATGCTTGTATTCTGTTGTGAACTGTGAAAACTGGGTTCCACTTCCATGAAGCGTATTCTCAAGTTTAATTCTACCAATGGATAGTTTCTCCTTAAGATGATTGATAGGTGTACACTCAAATGCAAGCTCATGTTCTCATAGTACACCTTTGTTTCTGCAGATTTATTATATGCTGCCGTTGCCTGTTTATTACATATGTTGGTAATATAGTACTCTGTTGCAGGCTTGGAATGTGTATGGTGTGCTCAATTTTTTGGAAGCACTTGTGGAGAAGTCTATGATCATTCAGATCTTGGATCAGGAAAAGGAAGGCCTTGAACAATTCACTGCCACTGATGGTTATGATTACGGTGGTGGTAGCAATGTGCTGAAGGTGCTCGGTTACTTCAGCATGGTGGGATTGCTGCGAGTTCACTGTCTCTTAGGTGATTATCAGACTGGCTTGAAGTGTTTACTCCCAATTGACATTAGTCAGCAAGGCGTTTATACTAGTGTCATTGGAAGCCACATTGCCACTATTTATCACTATGGGTTTGCCAATCTTATGCTGCGGAGGTAAATTTCTCTTGTGATCTTTGATTTTGTTTGGTAGCTTTACTGTCTCTCTGTTTTGAGCCAACTATTTACACAATTTTTAATAGGTATGTTGATGCAATTCGAGAGTTCAATAAAATCCTCTTATACATCTATAAGACAAAGCAATACCATCAGAAGTCCCCACAGTATGAGCAGATACTCAAGAAGAATGAGCAGATGTATGCCTTGTTGGCTCTTTGTCTTTCACTTTGTCCCCAAGTGAAGCTTGTTGACGAGACTGTGAACTCTCAGTTGCGAGAGAAATATGGTGAAAAAATGCTCAGAATGCAGAGATATGATGATGAGGCTTTCGTCATCTATGATGAGCTTTTCTCATATGCCTGTCCTAAGTTCATCACACCCTCAGCTCCAAGCTTTGAGGAGCCTCTTGTCAACTACAATCAGGTATGTAACATTTAACTTTATCTCATGAGAAGCAGTATTCAGTGGTTATTTGGAGCTTTCCATTATGCTTTTGGTGCATTTAATCTTGCTGAGAGTTAATTAGCTGATATCTGTTTGGCTGTCTATGGCATTGACAAAATTTATATGGGGCTGGATTGCATGGATAGGTCAATTGTCATTTCATTTCCTTTGGCAGCGCTCAAATGTACCTTGATATGAGGTGTTGGTATTCAGCTGGTTGAAATGGATTCCTGTCTGTCCAAATGATGGCATTAGAATGTCTATTCTCCTATCTAGTGTGCATTGCGCAAGGCTGCATGTGCGTTTGTATATGTTTACCTTTGGTCATAATGCCGATAATCCTATGCTAGGAAATACCGATTGTCTTTTTTGTGCGTATTTGTCTTGAAAGCAGCATTTTGTGCAATCTCGTCTGCTTTTTCAACATGACTGGTAACTTGCTATACGCCTGATGCACCACCTATCAATTATTGCAGGATGCCTATAGGCTTCAGTTGAAGCTGTTCCTTTATGAAGTGAAGCAGCAGCAACTACTATCAGGTGTTAGGACTTTCTTGAAAGTGTATTCAACAATCTCACTTGCGAAGCTTGCAAATTATATGGAAGTTGATGAACCCACTCTGCGGTAAGGAGTAAGAGAAATCTTGTTTTTGCTCTGTCCTATATAGGTGTCACTGCTTATTTATGCGTTGCATTTGTCTGCTGCAGAACTATATTGATCACATATAAGCACAAGACACATGCTATTGATACAGATGGAAAGGTCATCTCAAATGCCGATATCGATTTCTTCGTGGATGATGTAAGCCTGTCAGCTTTCTGCTGTCATGTTCTCCTCCTGATCGGCACACAGGCTTTTTGTTTAATTCTACCTGCAAGACATTTATTTTTTGGAACAACATGCTATTCCTTTCTGCTTAATTGTAGAAACTGTTAAGATTGCTTAGGCTAGCAATGTGATGCAAAATTATCCTTATTAAGAGTGACACTGGAGTTAACATCCAAAACATTTCAGTTTTTGGATGCATTTGCCAAATCAGCAGATACTAATGTCTACTCATATCTGTGAATATATATGAGTACAAGTCTTATGTCAGAAGTGTCACAATCAATTGTAGGTTCTTTACTATTGCATTGAGGTTGCGGATGATAGGGCAAAACTAACCACATTTATACCTTGGGAAACTCTTCTTGGGTTGATATTTGCCGTCAACAATTTCTTTTCTATGGATTGGGGGCTCATATGTCATGTTAATGCAGGACATGATTCATGTCGTTGAATCCAAACCAGCAAAGAGATATGGAGATTATTTCTTGCGCCAGATTGTCAAGGTATGTGTAACCAACCTTGTCTTCATGACAATTATTAGCTGTGTAGGTGGACAGTATTCATGATTATGTGTTGTTTCTCTGACAGCTTGAAAGCATGATGAATGACATGGACAGAGTTAAGCTGGAATAACCGGACTGTATTCTTGATTTGTCTGTCCCCTCTGCCGGCTGTCTTTCTCCGAAGGTCGGCATTTTTTTGGCACTACGATCGGCCTTTTTCTGTAGTTTCTAGTTTGACTGCATTGGGTCTCCGTGTGCTAAAAGACATGATAAGTATGGAGACCTCACTTAGTCGGTGTGCCCACCAGGTTTTAGAATTATTTTTCCGAAATGTATTTTTTTGGCATTAATCAATGAGCTTCCTACCAGTACAGCGGACCATGCTAGTTGTTATCCTTTTTATCTGCTGTTACATCAGAAACTTAGAATGGGTAGCTAAACGCAGGAGCCAACTACACGGCATTTACATTATGGGTTACGGTTCGCTGACATTGTAATGCACAGGTGGGAGTATTATTGCATGTTCAACGGATAGGGCAAGGGCCCTTCGTGTGTGATTGTGGTTCATCCGTGTGGAAGGAACATGAATATGTGAATAGGATTGATGTAGATAGGGTTGGCTGTTCCTGTGGCGTTTGTGTTTTTTGTCATTTGTCCTCTTTTGGGTTGTGAAAGCGACGACAGACATGCTAAGCCAAAGCCTATTTGGTTTAAACCGATGAGCTGATGGTTTGATTGTTCTCCAATTTGGGTTAAGACATGCTATGCGACAACAGCGATGGCGTTATGAATGGGTGATTCACTGACGGAGGAAATAAAGTAAATATTGAACGTCCGAGTAAGAGCGCTAGAATTGCATACTAAACGAGAATGTCTATCACGTTCTTGTAAATTCATTTATATGCAGTGATGATTGTAGTATATTCGGCTTTACTTTTCAAAGAAATTATAGCTGCAGCAGGTTCCTTTAGCGACGGACAGATCGACTCCCCTTCCGTCGTTCCGCTGCTTTTGTTTGCCTCCTTTGGGCTGGCGATCATTCGACCTGGGAGCTAAAAAGATAATTGAACGACGGCTGGTTCAATTGTATTGGCCTCACCTTTACGTCTCTTCGTTGCTTGATCTTTTCGTCTGGTCGAGGATTCGACGAGACCCATCGAACGCGTCGAATAATTGTCGTTCGGACTAGTTGTTCCGCCAAAATGAGACCCAGCACTACCAATAACGATAAAACTGCGATTTCACGGGACCCAAAAAGAGAATGTTAAAAAAAGGTTTCCTCGATAACGATTTTTTTATTTTATTTTATTGAACAGAGATTTTTTCTTTAAAAAATAAGAAGTTTCACTTTCGACAGGATTGTGATGCCTCCCTTCCGCTCGATATGCGGCTGTTGATGTTCACCGGAGGTACGTCCGACGACGGCCATCTGCCCAATAATTGTGGAGTACTTCTTGGAGGTTCTGTCGGCGTAGGCACGTGAATTACCTTTTTTATTTCTTTACATTTACGTTGGCTCTAGGATCTGTTTGACACGTGTTGGGGTAGTACATCATATCGCTTATCGCATTCATTTGTGTAGGGAAAGTCCAAGCTACAAACCGTGATGATTTGTCTTTCCGTATTCCGTCATCCGAGATGAAAGCATTAGGTAAAAGTAGACTGTTCTGAAGCTAAAAATTTCAACGTCTATTTATAGCACCAAAAGATATATGGATAATAATGGAATGGAATAATATTGATTCATACATATATTATTCTGAGTTTATACCTCGGGGAGAAATTTGAAAAATCATCTGTCCTTTTCATTCTCATGTCTATTTATTCTGAGTTTTGAAAATTTATAATTTGTATCTCCAAATGAAATCTTCAAATTGAAAAGACTAATCTATCCTTGAAACTCATCTAGACCTAAAATTGTTTGCCACCTCTCTCTCTCTCTCTTCCGCCACACCCCCTCCCCTTCTTCACGGGCGTTGTTAGACTTGACCAAAGATCGACTCATTTGCCACAGATCCGGCTCAATGGCTGCGGAACTTGGCCAAATCTGGGACAAGAGGCCTGCCTTGTCGATGGGTCACAGCTCAATTGGGGTGGCAAATGGCAACGACATGGCAAGCATCATTGGCACTGAGGAGGAGAGGGCAAAGGGGCGGGTGGGCGTATGGGTTAAGGTTTTGGACAAGTGATTTCATCGTGGGTGGATTTGAAATTGTTGAGGGGAGTGGGGGGAGGGGTGATGTTGGAAGAAGGAAAATAACAAGCCCATAGATACTTTAGATTTTCAAAACTCGAGATGTTAGGTTGACACGAAAATGAAATGTGAAAATACTTTAGTATTATTGTTATCTGTGTACACTTTTTTCTATTAATGCAAATTTCGTTAGTAGGAAAAAAGATAACTTAGTGATAGGATTATAATTTATCGAAGAATCCTAATCAAGTAATCTTGTCCGGAAACAAAGAACGGTGGGATGCACGGACATTCAACTCTATGGACCCCCCTCCTCGATAAGATAATGGTAGGCAGAAAGCTGCACGATGCCAATAGATTATAACGCCAAAGCATCTTTCATGGCCAAAACGAGAGAGACCACTCCAAATCCTTCTCGCCGTACGAATAAACAAACGCTAAAATGGGGACGATAAAAGAATCCTCCCAGGTTGAAAAGAAGAAGCCGTCGTCCTTCATGATCGGGACACGCGACCTAATGTGGTCGTTCTGATCGGTAGGTGGGCGGGTGCGACCCCGTCTCTCTCGCCCCCCCACGTGATTCTCCGTCTGATGGCATCGCCCTGTACGATGCGCCGACGGGTTTCTTGAAGCAGAGCGCAGGCCGGCCAAAGTAGAGCATCTTCCTCATAGGGAAATCCGTGGTACTTGCTGTGCAAACCGCGATGACCATCTTTCCGTTTTCATGGCCAAAACCCAAAAGGGTTCCCCACCAGTGCGTCGCTGACTGCTGAGCTCTGTCTCTCCCAGCGTGGAAAAGAAACAATAAATTAACAGGGGAAGGAAGAAGGAAGAAGAGCGAACGGAAAAGAACTTCACCAGCTGACCCAAGTGAGTAGCGCATGCCACTTCCCCCACCTGCTCACTTACCACCCTCGCCAAATTCCCCCTCTCCACCAACCACCCGCTTACCCCATTCTTGAATTTCTTGGGCCCCTCTCCTCGCTCCTCCCCTGTTCACTCCCTGCCTCGCGTGGCTACGGAGTGCTCGATAAATCTTGGCGAGAGCTCAAGAGAGATAGGAAGCAGAGGCTGGTCTCTCTCTCTCTCTCTCTCTCTCTCTCTCTCTTTCTTCGCAGCTTCGCGGAGGGCCTTATGGTGAGGTGCGCCAGGTGCTGGGTTCGCGGCTCGATGAGAGCGATGAATGTGATCGTGAACATCTGTGGGGTCGGCATGATCGTATACTCCCTCTGGCTCCAGAAGATGTGGGACGATGGCGTTGCTCTGCTTCCCACTGTCGCCAACCTGCCTCTGCCATGGTAAGCACTCGAGATAGCGGAAAAGAAAAGAAAAGAAAAATACTTCTTGATGTGTTTCTTTCCGAATGCTGATGCGGAAATTACCCAAATTTGCTACAGAGCTTACCATACAGCATTGCTTGCGGATTCTTCCATTTCGCGTTTGCTTCTTCTCTTGAATGAAGAAGCCCATCGATTGTTTATGAGGGGTTGTCATCGTCAAATGTCAGTCAGTGTATCAGAGCTAGTTCGATCCTTCTTTCCAGTTTCTAGAAAATTCAATGAAATTCAATGTTTTCTCGTCTTGATAGCCGGTTAAATTTTCTTCTGTAACCATGATATGTTAACTTGGGCTATGAGTTTTGTTCCCTTTCCTTCTGTATCATATCCCAGTGGCTGCTAATACCATATTCTTTAGGCATGAATGAGGCAATATGCTAGATTATATCTTAGTTCGTCATATAATCTTTTAGCATGTTTTTTTAAAGCTCCTAACACCAAATTGGAGAGCAGTCCTCATTTTACCTGAAACTTGCGGCATTGGTTGAAGCACTAGAATGAAAGTTTATCACGAAAAGATATCTCAGCTTTCATCAATCAAGTTCATTTTCTTTATAACATAATGCTTACTCTGAGAAATATGAACATTGCTTCATTCTTGTATAACGTTCTTCTGTTCAATGCTATTGAATTGTACAATGAGGATTGTTCTTCCTTTTAACAGGTTTATATTCACATGTTTAGGCATTGGTATCGCTGTCTGCTTCAGTACGCTTCTCGGCCATGTGGTTGCTAATTGTATTGGCAATTCTTCTCTGTGCATTGTATCCTTCTGAACTTTTTACTCTCTCCTTCAAGTTTGGTTATTCTCGTTATTCTTATCGGCCTTTGAGAGAACCTGAGCTTCTGTCAAGTGTCCTGTGTATTTGATCTCTTCTGTAGTTCACTCACGGTAATCCTCAACCGATTATTCAGTACATTATCACTTTGTTATCCCTTCTTTTTCTTGAAGTGACAGTTCTGGTCTTGATATTCTTCAAGATGGATTGGGCAAAGGTATGCTCTCTCAAAACTTTTCATGGTCTAGCTCAATTAGTAGTACCTTGTCAATAGCATTTCTCTTCCTTATCTCTGAGATGGGGGAAATCTCATTGGACATGTTATGGTTTTGGACTTGGTGGAAGCTAAAATCGAGAGGAATGTTTGATGGAACGGAAAAACTTAAACATTTGTGGCAGAAATAACTGTTAATTATGTGACATTCTTGGTTGAGTACAGACTATAATTTTCATGATCCATGAGGCTAGTTTCAGTTTTACTAGAATGTAAGATATCCTCAATCCGCTCTCGCAATTCACATGTTAAATGACTAGTTGGATGCGCTACATGAAAATAAATTCTTGATGAAATGCCCAGAAACTGTCCGTCCGTTCTTCACATCCTTGATGCTTGAGTTCATAAAGTTTGGCCATTTTGTAAACTGAAACTCTAGAAGTATCTCAAAGCTGTTTTTCAATTCTGGTTCCTGTACTTTCATCATGGATTCGCAACCATGAGCTTCCGCATCTCACTGAAAGCTGATTCTAGTTTTGCTTTCGATCGATGGGCCCTGCTCCCTTTTAACTCCTCTTCTTTTTCTTTGGCTTTATACACAGCTAATTTCGGAGTATATTGATGAGGACAATGAGCAGTTCAAGGTTTTTGTGGTCTTCCACTTGAAAATGTGTCGCCTGATCGTAATCCTGATTTTGTTGCTACAGGTAACTGATTCTTCTCTGAATAAAAACACTGTAAAGCTCTTGCATCGTTTCTTATTTTTGAAAGAAAACATTTACCGTTAATGTAAAATGTAAAAAGAATGAATCTTTAATAATATCAAACGGAAACAGAAAATCATCTCTAATTTGATCTTTACTGCGTTGAGATCATTTCTTTTAACTTTTATGATCTGAAGAACAGCAGGTCGCTACCAGAAAAACCCCTTTTTTTTCCTGTTCTTTCATGTAATGACAAGGTAAGGATAAGATAGTGATTGATCACATGCTTGACCAAGTACTCCGACTCCATGCTGTATTGCATAGAAAATCTTAGTAAAAAATGGAGTTTCCATCTCCTTCATTGTGCTCTCAATTCCTCTTGGACCAAGTTTCCTGATGAAATCTGATTCCTTTGCTATTTTCTATGATGTCGGTCCTCTTTATTTTCGTCACTTGAAGAACTTTCTTTCTTGGCATTCTGTATGAATTTAGAATCTTTGTGAGCAAACTGTCAAGAAATGTTCCGAGTTTGCCGATTGTTTCTCGGCACCGCGTATCTGAAAGTGAGAGAGCATTTGGCGCTAGAACTCACTCCTTCACTCTCGATGTCTCGCAGATCATCGTCATCGTGTTTGCAGTAATCCTCTGGGCTGTTGGTACGGGACCGAGTATCGATCAGACACCGGACGTCAGTAATTTGAGACAATCCTTTCTGGTCTGGCCCAGCACACCGGCGCTCATCGAGAATTCACAAACTTGCATAAGATGCGGAGAATTGCAAAGTAGGAACCTGCTCCGAAACTTCGCATCACGTCTCAAGCGCGCAATCGCGACCAGATTTAACCGGACATCAATGAATGAAAATTGATTCTTTCTTCTTTAGATGAACTGATCAATCTGCAGCAAGCTCATCCTCCACAGCACAGGTTCAGAAGCAGTCCTAGAGGTCGTGGAAGATCTGTGCATTCAACCCAGATGAGTAGAACGTTTGGAAATCGGTCCTGCCGTGATTACGCCACAAAATAGAGGCTTTCCGAGCTCTCATTTTCAACCCGGGTTTCGCAATCGAAGAAAATGGGGTCCTCATAAGCCACAGGCTTATCGGCTCGGCAATGCAATACGTCGTCCTGAACCTTCGTGTCATCGGCGGTGGCGGGAGCCGCCCTATGCGGTGGAACTACGGTGGGGAGAGGTTCCTAGTTCTTTGGAGACATCCTTAGTAGTTTGAGCACAGGAATCAGTACGAGGAAAATGAGAGTTCTGGGTTTTTGCCTCTTCTGATCTTACAGGCGCTATAAGAAACTTCAGTTTAGGCTGAACAGGGGAATTAGACAAACGATGGCATTGTCGAAATTCATGTCCAGATGAGATCGTTATCGTCCCAAAAACGGCCAATGCCCCAGAGCGAGAGCGATATTTCATCTTGATTCTTGTGCCGAGTTTAGCATTTATTGAAGTTTATCTCTTGGATGAGTTCATCCTATCTTATCCATTCTTAATCCGTAATTTCCATATTTATTGCTAATCTTCCCATTTCTTTTTAGAGTACGTTTATTTTGCAAAATGAATAGTTTAAAAATTATCTACTTAAGAATACTCGTTTGTATTATTTACGAAGATAAATGGAACGAAAAATATAATCACCATATATGAAAATATTTAAATACAAATTATTATCAATGATGAAAATAACTTCTTATTAATTAATTATTTGAATCGACATAATTGATGGTTTTTAAATTTCAATTTTTTTAGACTGTTAAAAGAATAATAGAATGTCCATTCAATCGTTTGCTTTCTAGGAAGAATTCGTGTAATGACTAGAAAGGAAATGATATTTGATCCATTTGTTTTATTGACTAGAATTCGTACAGTGATCGAAAAAAAATAATATTAATTCGTTTATTTCGTGAATATGAAAAATTTCAAAAAAATTATTTATCTTGTTTGAACTAATTTTTTGATAAAAAAATATATTTATTATCAACAATAATTTATGAATAAAAATTTCGTGGACATTAAATATATTTTTTGTTCATTTTTATTATTATTTTTTTTTTGGTGGCCAGGACTCCCCGTACATAAATGATAAAAGTGAACTTTTCTTTTTTGGGAGAGTAATTTTCATTTTTCATAAATGATAAAGTGAACTTTTCTTTTTTGGGAGAGTATTTTCACTTCATTCATTTTCTGTACCTATTTTATCTCTCCATCCAATTAGAATCTGTTAATCTTTCTATATTAAAATTTCATCCTGAAGTTGTGCAAAGGAAAGAAAGATCCAGCCGGAAACCCAGCAAAACGGATTAATGACGTCATAATACAGCGTGGAATGAAATAGCAAATCTTATCGGGATTTGAATTATTTCTGACGAAGTGGCAGTAAGCTCTTATCTAATCTTAACCGAATAGGGATGCGTGCTCGAGGTGGGTCCCACCCGCGATCGCCGCATAAGGAAATGCCTAAATGACGAAAATCTCCCCGGGCCTCCTCCATCGATCGCTCGCTCGCTCGCCGCGTAACTCCCTTTTAAACACGCAAGCTTCCTTCTCTTTCCTCCTTCCTCTTTCCTCCTCCTCTCCCACTCAACCGCCCCGAGATCGCGCACGCCGCCGCAGCACCGCCGCCGATCGGATCCCCGAAGATGAACCCGCGCGACTCCTCCTCCTCCTCTCCTCTCCCGAGCGATCGCAGGCTGAGCGCGCTCGCTCGCCACCTGAGCTCCCCCTCCGTCGCCGGCGTCGGCGGCGGCGTCTCTCGCTCCCTCGCTTCCTCGTCCTCCTTCGCCCGCGGCGACTCCGTCTTCAGCCACGTCGCTCGCGCTCCTGAAGATCCTATTCTCGGCGTAACTCTCTGTCTCTGTGAATTTTTCTTTCGTTTCTTTTGTCGGCTGTTTCTGGTAGCGTCGCTGTGGTGATCTCTGCCGTGCGCAGAGCCTACGGAGGATGTTCGTTAGGCCGTGTAAGTTTAGCGGCGTTTTAGGTTTTGCTCGGTGGAAAAGCGACGAAGAAGATGGGGACGGAGGATCGGTCGCGATCCGTTTTGATTTCTCGCTCTTCTTCTTCGGAGACGATGATCTATCCTGGCTAGCTGAAGTGGCTCGGATCTGTACGTGTTGTCCAGTCGTCGTATGCGATTTCAGGAACTTGTCGTGGAACTCTTTCGTCGTTATCTAAGTTTGGGAATAATATTGGCCTAGGATGTTTCTGTGTGAATGTGTCTCTCAATCGCGCTCGCAATGAGTATGGCCTTTGTCTCCTTCGCTCCGTTGCTCGGAGAAATAGGAAATGGCTATCGCATTTTTGTTGCTGAGCTGGGGAAAAAAGGTGAAGGTGGCGTTGAAATTGGACAGTTAACCAACAGTCTTTTCGATTTTGCTATTTGATGAAGAGAGCGCGTTACTTGTTGAAGGAGCTATGGTTGTTGCGTATTAGCTAGATCATCCTTAAAAGCTCGTCCTCTTACTAATTATTCCTTGTCTTCTGGTTCCGACTGTTTATCCTATCGTCATAGTTGGAGTGCATCATTATCTATATCTATGTATCTCAAGTAGTCATGCTGTCTTTACCAAAAAAAAAAAAAAGTAGTCATGCTGTCTTTACCAAAAAAAAAAAAAAGTAGTCATGCTGTATGGTGTCTGCATGTGTTTGTGTGAAGGTACGCTGCCTCGATGTGCTTGTGATACCATAAGATCAGAGGGAGATGAATTTGTAATGATGCAATTTTGCTGCTGCTCTTGGAGTTCGATCCTTTTGCTTTCTAAATGGCCATTGCTTACTGTGATCGTCATTCTGTGGAGTTCAACAGCGGCTCTGTTTGGTAGTTGAGTTTTTGGGAAGGAGACAAATAGGATTATATTTCCTATATTTGGCTGAAGGCTGTTCTGTTGCGAAGATGAAATTCTCTATATGGTGGTAGCTGAAAGAGCTTCATATGTGATTTATGGAGTGTTTGTTGTTTGTTGGGGGGGGTGGGGGATTGAACTTCCTTTACAGTGGTGTCACCTACCACTTAATCTCTTCTGAATTATGACTAATGTAAAACTTGTTCAGTCACCTAACGTGTGTCAGTGCAAATGCTGTTTAAAGGCTGTAATTTGTGTTCTCCATCTCTGACGATTTCATTCTAATGTATAATGAATAGGTGACTGTTGCATTCAACAAAGATCCAAGTCCTGTAAAGTTGAATTTGGGTGTTGGCGCTTATCGTACAGAGGTAATTTTTTAAATAGACTTGATTTCACTGTTTCAGTCAGTAGTATACTGTACTTATGATGCTTCTTAGAAGATATTCTTTTTTTCTGCACTACTCTAACTCTCCTCTCTCTCTCTCTCTCTCTCTAACTTTTACCTTGCCTCTTTGCGGAGTGTGAGGGTGTGAACCTCACACCCGAAACTAAACGTCCCCAGCCCAATTAATTCTCTTACCACTGGGCTGTGTGCCCGCTGCTCATACCTAGTGTTAGAGAAGATTCTTGTGTACTCACTGACTGTATTTTCCTTTATGATTTTCATAGCAATATGTGAGTATCTACTGTGCTATGCATTATAAACAAACAATCACAGATAGTATGCATTCATTAATCCTTCTGGCCTGAAAAACCATTAATCTTTGGATCGTTTTCTTGTTTGGCTCTATATGCCTACAGGAAGGAAAACCTCTTGTTCTGAATGTTGTGAGACGAGCTGAGCAGCAGCTTATAAATGACAGGTTTGTTTGTGATGATATGATGGATGGTAACTTTAAATACGAATTTACTAACTTGTCTTGTCTGGTTTCAGGGCACGTGTTAAGGAATATCTTCCAATTGTTGGATTGGTAGAATTTAACAAATTGAGTGCCAAGCTTATTTTTGGTGCTGATAGGTAGAAAATTTATGTAATAAATGATTGCCTGTGAAATAATACCTGCAATTAATCTTCTTATGTACAACATTTTATTGGTGGCATTTTATGTTTTGACTTTTTTTTTTTCCTTGATTTCCCTGGGAATAGCCCTGCTATTCTCGAGAACAGGGTCACAACAGTGCAATGCTTGTCAGGCACTGGCTCACTAAGAGTTGGGGGTGAATTTTTGGCAAGGCATTATCATCAGGTATAGTGTATGTTTTACATGAGATGATTTCCTTGTCTTTGCAGGTCTAAGTGGGTGGTTGTATAATAAAACTAATGGCAAATATCTCTACCATGTGGTGCAGCACACAATATACATACCCAAACCAACCTGGGGGAATCACCCGAAAGTTTTCACTCTGGCTGGGTTATCTGTGAAATACTATCGTTATTATGATCCTGCCACTCGTGGACTGGACTTCCAAGGTAAGGAGCAGTGACTCGTGATTTTCTATCTCAGCTTATATTTCTCAGATCTAAACAGTGCCAATGATCCCACATTTAGTTGCATGCTTTCCCCCCTTTGTAAAGAATGATGCATGATTGTTGATGATGCAGTGCAAATTTGACAATTTAAATGAATTCAATAATGTTGTCTCTGAAACATAGGGCTGCTAGAAGACCTTGGTTCAGCCCCATTGGGAGCTGTTGTCCTTCTTCATGCATGTGCTCACAATCCAACTGGTGTTGATCCAACTATTCAGCAGTGGGAGCAGATCAGGCAGTTGATACGTTCAAGAAGATTGCTACCTTTCTTTGATAGTGCTTATCAGGTATCTTCTTGAAGCATAGCGGATACAGGAATTACACAGAAGCTCCATTTACTGGGATCAAATTAGCTGCAGATGACTGATGAGTTAATCTTTGTCATACCTGTTTTGTTTGGTCCAGGGTTTTGCAAGTGGAAGTCTGGATGCAGATGCTCAGTCTATTCGTTCATTTGTGGCTGATGGTGGCGAATGCCTTGTAGCGCAAAGTTATGCAAAGAATATGGGGCTCTATGGTGAGCGTGTTGGAGCCCTGAGCATTGTAAGACTCAATCCATGCTACTACTATTGATTACTGCCCATTCCTCTTCTTTTGATGGGGTCTTTCTTATGATTCGTGACTTTTGGATTCAAGGACTATGTTCATCTAAGCCAGTCTTGAAATTTTTTGGACTTTTCTAGAATATGAATTAATGTGAATTAGTCAAATTTAAAATGGAAAACAATGATTTCCTTTTAGTCACTACTATGGCCCTGTTTGCCAACATTTAATTTAGTTGGTGGATTGGGCCCTTCCATCATATTTTCTTCCTTTCGCAAGTATTATGTGCAAATATGATTGAAGAACTAGTCTCTGGTCTTTTGCTGCATCCCGCTTTGAGGAAAAACTTTTTCCTCTTGAAGTTTTGTTTGTGACAATTGAATTTTTTCCAGGTCTGCAGGACGGCTGATGTGGCCGGTAGGGTAGAGAGTCAGCTAAAGCTCGTGATAAGGCCTATGTATTCAAACCCACCAATTCATGGACCATCTATTGTGGCTGCCATCCTCAGAGACAGGTCAGATAAAAAACTTTTGCAGCTTGATGTTGTTTCTTCTTTTCTTTTTTTCCCTATATCCATAGCCTATGCCCGTTACTTGATGAATTCACGCTTAAGCTGCTATTTAAGCAATTACTTAGTTTGATCTTCAATTCTTCTTCTGCAGGGAGATGTACAATGAATGGACTATAGAATTGAAAGCAATGGCTGATCGTATTATCAGTATGCGCCATCAGCTTTTTGATGCCTTGCGTGCGAGAGGTAAGAACCCTGTTTTTCTAAGAATATTATCCACGCTCTCCCTTTGTTTGTTGCTCATCTTCAGGCCAGCGGCTTAGGGACATTTTTCTTCGATTGCACAAATAAACATGTCACAGCCTGCTGAGTGCAAGGCTTACCCCAATTGGTTACCTCCGCTTATTCCACTTCCACTTAATCTACACTACGTGAAAAGCTTACAGCTCATGTATAATTATCAGTTGGATAAATCTCTACTGTAGCAGCATCTTTGCCTTCATTCTGTTTGGTCATGCGTGCATATTGCATATCGTTTAGGTAGCTACTCATTTGACTTTTACCATGCTGTGTCAATTAATACATGTTTCGGTCAGGCACTCCTGGTGATTGGAGCCACATTATCAAGCAGATTGGAATGTTCACTTTCACGGGGTTGAACTCGCAGCAAGTTGCTTTCATGACAAAGGAGTATCACATCTACATGACTTCTGATGGGTAATAAATTCTTGTCCTTTTGTGCCACTAACATCATGCAGTTATTTGGCTCATATTGACTCGATCTAATATTATAATTATCTTGGGAATCTCCCTTCCTTCTTCAGATATCATTTTTTCTTTCATTTAGCGCATGTTGTAGAATCGCAGGTGGAATAGAATGAATACTGGCAATTTTAGTTATTAAATCATGTTGCAACAGTTGAGAAGTCTCACTTGTACTGAGCATTTATAAGCTTTTCTAGTCGCCGCATCGGACACGCCTCCAAAAAATTTGTCAAATGTTTGTCCTTTGTTAATTGTGCAATTGCGATGCTTATGACACGCCGCCACCGCTTCTTTTTATGCAGGAGAATTAGCATGGCAGGACTGAGCTCTAAGACAGTCCCTCATCTTGCGGATGCTATACATGCGGCCGTCGCTCGTGCTGTTTAGAAAATGTCAGCGTGTTACCTCCATTTCTCCGTCCCGCTCTAGTTATTAATTTCCCCTTGGTTATGTTGTAATAATTATTGCCTCAATGTATTTAGGCCCTTTTTATTTATTCATTAATTTTGGTAGAATAAACGGGAAGTCTTTCTTCTGCATGGTTATGTAATAATTGGGGAGCACGCACCCCTCTGTCATTCCAAATTTTGCCTCAAGTTGTGATGCGGTAAAGTACAAATTGTCATTCAAAAAGCGTTATGTGCCGGGGCCTCAGCTGAACCCGAACCAAATTTTAGGCCAGACCAGTTTTTTGCGACAGCGACGAACTTCGTCGGATCTGTTCGGTTGGGTCTCAACTTAGTACCGGGATGGGGGGCGAGGCCATGGACCATGGCCATTTAAAAGGTTCTTGTCTGTGAAACGTCTAAGGTTGGGCGTGGACCACCCAGCCCAAGATCATCAGACTTTAAGCTAGTCTTAAGGCCCAAGAAAACCGAAGGTTGAGCTTCCTGAAATTTCTGCCCAAATAGTAGGGAAGGAAAGGCCCCAGTGTTGGGCTTAGAAGGTGAAGATTGTGGTGCAATGGGCTGAGAAAGTCTAAGTTTGAGAAAGTCTAAGTTAAGGCCAATTACAAGAGTTGTTTTCCAGGACCAGCTCAGGCCCAATTGGTCGAGAAAGCGCAAGTTTAAAGCCCCTAATCCCAAAAGAGAGCGCCTCTAGGCCCAATTTAGAATGGGGCTAATGAGAAAAGAAGGCCCAAGGAAGTGGACTGAAAGGCCCATAATTCAGAGTCCAAAAATTGGGTTGGGATCAATGGGCCGCGAAGGCCCAAGCATTAGGTCTTGCGCAAGTTAAGGCATAAATTCTGGGCAAGGCCCAAAGAGTTAAGGCCCGAAATAGTTGGCATTACCCAATATTGCCATGTTAAGGCCCGAAATAGTTCGGTCGGATCACAGCCTAATGGGCCAGGCCAGGCCCATGTTTAGGTTCAAGTCAGTTGGGCCAGATCCAAGTTAAGAGCCCAAGACTTCCGTGAGGCAGGAGCCCAGCTTAAGGTGAAAATTGGGCCAGGCCTGTTTTAAGGCCCGAACAATTGGGCTTGCAGGCCCAATGTGGGATGAGCACAAAAGGATATTAGGCCCAAAGAATTGTGCATCCAGGCCCAATGGGCCATATCAGCCCATATTGGGCTGAGCCCAATGGACCGTTACGGCCCAAATAGCCCGAGGCCCAATTTAGGTCATTACCTCTAGGCCCAATGGGCCGATAACCCGTCTTCCATTTCCAGGCCCACGTTAAGGCCCAAATTATGTATGGGCCCAGCAGTAGGCACAAAGAATTGGTCTTCCAAACCCATGTGAAGGCCCAAATTTTGGGCTGAGCCCGTTAATTCAAGGGGTTTGGACTAAGTGTCCAGATCCAATGTTGTATTATGAGCCGGCCATAGCTGAAGTTACTGGGACTGTTTAGGCCCGCTTTCCAAGGAGGCCCAATCCTGATTAAGGGCACCAGGCTTGGGTTAGGCCAAGCCCAAGTTGAGGCGGAAAAATTGCGCTAGGCCGGGCAAATGTGAGGCCCAGAAATTAAGGCCAGCCGGGGGCCCTTTAGCCTGTAGATGACCCTCAATCGTTTTAGACGGCCAGTTCTTTTCTGTAAAGACAAGCCCAACCTACGTTTTACGAAATTCTAAATCGAACGGAAAGGCACCATAAATATGAAGGAGCACAAGCCCTGTCTCCAATAATTTAATTTGAGTTCCCAATCGACACTATGACTTGGCAGTTTGATGCTACATAGAATGACATGATACATGACGAACGCGTCCATATATACTGTATGAATTTTTATGAATAGTTAAAAAGCAGAGAGGTGGGCCAACTTTTCAGCACCTAGCCATTCCTATCTGCAACCTTTCAACAGATAGGAAGAGGGACTCGAGAAGTTCATGGCGATGGAGGATTTCCCATTCTCTTTCGGTTTTCCGGGGGTTCCGCATTCGCTGAAATCGAGCGTCCGGCGCTCCACCTGCGATGTTTCAAAATAAATCATCAAATTTTGATGTCCATTCCATTGTTCACGATGATTTTGGTCATTCAATGGGCTAAAGAAATAGCACAATCCCTCCCCTACAAATAGTCTTGACCTCGTCTGGTATTGAAGCCTAATTATTTGCTGAACGGTTATATCCTGATGTTATCGAGGTAGGTGTACCCTAAATAATGCCCGAAACCCCTCTCTTTTCTACGATGAGTATGGCCGAATAATGCGTAAGTCCAATTAATCAGATAAGTTAGCCATCTGATGACAGACTTCATGTAGAAAGCAGGTTACATGTCCATCACGTGCAAGAGAAGAACACGTACGGACTAGGAATTTCATAGTTCTGTTTAGTCTATGGGATTGGTTTTTTAAACTACACACGGTCTTTCTTAAATATATAAACAACTTATTATCTGAGAATGAAGAGAATCATACCGGAAGAGTTGAACCCATGGAAGAGCAATTCTCCATCTGCTGTTTTGATTTACAATTTTCTTGGTCGGGATTTTGGTGATTAAGGTTTTTCTTCTTGGATACTGTCTCCGGAGTGTCATTTCCGAGAACCTCCTGCGCTGTGGCAAATGCAGCAGCACTTTGTTCACTTAGATGTTTCATAAGCCCAAGAGCGTCATAACTTCTGTCACCAGGACTCATGAAATACCCTATATCCTGAAAACAGACCAGAAGACGAAAAAGACATCATGTTATATCATTCTCTTATTGTGTGCCAAGGACAATGTTATTAGCTGTGCAATTGACACAACAATACCTCGACCGTTATTTCAGTGCCAATCCTGGGCCCTGGAAGGAAAGAGTTTATAAACCAAGGCGACTTCCATGCTGAAGGAGATTCGATAATTCTTCTGAATGGCGTCCCTCCAAATCTGAAAAAGAACGTCATCAAGTCATCAATCCCATCATATCTAAGAAAAAGCAAATAAACAAGGAGAACCGAAGCAACGGATTTTAATATAAAGTTTGGAATCATAATCAAACTTCACCACTGTCAGTTTAAGTATATGGAGGTCATTTTAATACCCAAGGGACACCTCAAGCAACGTAACAATCTAAAAGAACTACATACAATTTCTAGGAGAACACAAATACCCATACTATAATATTTTAGCACAATCTTACATGCTTGAGTTCTCAAAGCTGGCATCATTCAAAGCATTGTCGACAGTGATCTCCAAGGGACCTGAAGGAAGCGACAACGTAGATTTAGCGACCTTGTGGCTTCCACGTTTGGCTTCACTAGCAGGAGAGCTGAGAGGTTGGCATGAAT
Organism: Eucalyptus decipiens; assembly: GCA_014182575.1. Lineage (NCBI taxonomy): Eukaryota > Viridiplantae > Streptophyta > Magnoliopsida > Myrtales > Myrtaceae > Eucalyptus > Eucalyptus decipiens. Next base: position 45,575,885 of record CM024611.1, on the reverse strand, counting down.
TCCCAGACGAGGACTCAAAGTTAACTCCATGAGTCAAAGAAGGTGCCACGACTTGAGAGGACTGTCTTCTGGGAGTTTCATCTGTTGACCCAGTTGCTTTATGAGCTTGGTTACTAGTTTGATCAGGAGAAAACAACAGGAGGTCATTTATGTCATGTTCGGTAAGCACATCAGGAGGCTCTGGCACCTGCAAAGATAAGAGCAGGCCAAGTGTCACTGAGGAATAGAAAGAAAAAGGACAAATGAAACGGCCAAGTCACTTCCAGCAAAGAGAAGAATTTGCAATTTGATCTAACTGCTCCACATGGAAAGAACAGAGATTTGAAGTGCTACTAAATCCATGATATGTACGCTGCATGTAAAACTCTGTAAAAGAGTAACCAGCAAACTAATAGGAAGGATAAAAATTTGTAGACTGTCCCATGCGTAATATACACAAGACCACAAATATGTCGATAACTTGATAGATTCATACTCTCACTTATTTTGGCTGGCATTCTCTTGCTGCAGAATCTTGTGCAGATGTATCGCCAAAAAAATAAAGAAATAAAGTGAAATTACAAACTCACACTTTCGGTTGTGGCATCAGCTTCTGCACCAGTTTTAGCTTGAATATCATCATTAACAGTCTGTTGCTCTTCTTTCATATAATTGTCCCTACTGCAATCATCCTCTAAACTTTTATTGCCTGGAAGTCCACTTCTGTCATTCTTTTCCTGTCTGCATTCGGAACCAATACATGAATTTTCTTTGTCTTCAGCACGGTTCATCAAGTTCCTTTCCATGCCAATCAGTGGAGACAGCATATATGGCCTTTGAGTGTCGGCCTCATCAAACATAACATCTAGACGAGAAAAGTCTCTAGTCAAGTCAGATGTTATATCTTTTTCCAGCTTTTTGTCAATTCTTCTATCTGACAAAGGGGACAACAAGTCGCGACATCTTTTCTTTAAGATAGAAGGGGTACTCGTGAATGTTTTGGCGGCACTTTTCAGTACAGCATCAGGACTTTTGTCACGTGAAGGAGAATCCCATAACCTAAACGGGGATATGCAGTTGATAGAAGACATCATCAGCTGTCGGATACCAAGGGGACTATATTCTTGCTGCATGTCATTAGTTGGTTGTATCAGATCACAGCTGAAAAAAGGAATATCCAAGCTAGGAAAACGTGGGGGCTCGTAGCACAGTGACCCTGGCTCTTGCTTGAATGCTCCAATTCCTGGCCCAGCTTTCGAAGGAGTAGTTTGCATGACATCTGATCCTGAACCAAAAGCATTTACAGGTACTAATTTCGATTGATCAGGTGGCAATTCTAATTGCTCTAGCATACCGGGGCTCATGCCATTATCACAAGGAGAATTGGCTGAATTGTCCGCAATAACAAAACAACTATGCATGCCAGTTTCAAAGTCTTCTTGAGTGTCAAAAGAGGGATACTGGTTGGTTTTGCTACCAGATACTGGTGCGTCACCATCACTTGAGAACAATAAAGGAGCAGAATTAGAAGGCTGCGCACATGAAGTATCCACAGCAACAGCTCCTGAAGGATCATACAGCTGAGAAGATTCAGATGGTTGAAAATTTGATGATTGGCTAATTAGCGCATCTATACATCCACCAACATCAGTTCTGATTGATTCCTTGGCAATATTTTCAGAGGATAATTCATCGGCCATAGCATCTGAGAATAAAAACCTGCAACATTCATCATCAGAAATCAAAATCTGATGCAATTGATCAGCTCCTATGCCCAAACTGCCAACAGAAGGAACCATCAGTGCCAAAGAAGTTTGAAAGGGAACATTTAGCCCCCCATGGCTCTCACTGGCACCTATGGACTCTGTTTTTGCTCCTGATGATTCTGGCCCAAAATCCAAAAAGGAATTATTTGGTAGGTCATGTCCACTGAACTTGTAATCCTCGAGAGAAGTTTCATTGCCACATGAAAAATCATGATGCACCAAATTAGAAGAGCCACATATTTCAGGATGTACATCTGGAATAGCGAGATTGACATCATCCATAGATGGGTAATACTGCTCTGAACAGGAAACTGGACTGGAGTTGTGATCTCTTCCCAAGGCAGACTCTTCATTCTTAGGTATGCCTACAGCCATGTCATTAGTAGACTGAGAGCAACCCACGGTCGAACTTTGACTGCATTCTGAATTTTCCTCTGGCTCTACCCCACACTTAGGACCAGTGTCGACTCCACTGGTCTGCAACCTTGAGGAAGATGAAGCAACGAGCTGATTCTGGAATCCAACATGAGGCAAAGCTGGAAACTGTGCAAGTAAACCTGATGCCAAGTAAGTGTCCAGTTTCTTCTTTACAGAACTGTTCCAATGGTTTTTTATAGCATTGTCGGTCCTGTTCATGCAAGAACATAATTCTAATTTATCCACAGAACGAGAAACATTTCCTGTTGCATCTTAAGCTGCCAAAAAAAAAAAAAAAAATACAAACATGAAGAAACACCAAGGACACAAACCTGCCAGGCAAGAATTTGGTCAGCTCTGCCCATCTGTTTCCATAGATCTGGTGAGCCCGAATTAAGGCCAGCTCCTCTTCTTGGGTCCATGCCTCTTTATTTATAGCAGGATTAAGATGATTATGCCACCTGACATTATATATACATGAATGCGATTTCAGACAGCAATTTCAATTTCAATTTGGACTCTCATCTACTTCAGCATGGCTAACCCAAACTTCAAAGTACCTTTACAATAAGCTTGAGGGCATAAACACTTCCGGTTTAGGACATTAGGGTGAACAATCAAAATATAAAAGCAAATAAAATAAAAAACAATCAAAAGTATCCCTATGGTGGTATGAAGTGTGCAATTAGCAACAAGAGGAAGCTTGCAACACAGAAGAACTCGAACTTCATTGAAGGAGGAGAAGAAACAGGGACTGCCTGACGTAGTGTTTGAATATTACTAGAGAAGCCAGAACAATTGTCGTTCAAGTTCAACTTTTCACTCAATTTTGTCCTGGTGACTTCCCCTCTACTCAGTTACAAATTCAAGCCCCAAAATCAGCTTCAGTTCACCCTAATACTTCCTCATTTTTCTTCATTTCACAATCCATAAGCTTTCTCCATTTCTCTTGGCTAAAAGAGCTCTTCAGTCGCCACATGCAGTGTGTCCTGGCCTAAATATGAGTCCCTGACCAGCCTATGTCAAAAAGCTGGACATGGCCATAATATACAGCAATCACCTTCATTTGGCACATCCTTCCAGATTTCTTAGCTGTTTAACAACACATGTAAGCTGTAGTCTCGGTGGTTTTGCTCAAGTGGCCATTTCATACTTGTGGATTGTTACAAAAACTAGTTGACAAGCATGGCAATTTTGGTTTTGGCAATTAGTATCACTTTGATCAACCAATTTACAAATCAGCATCTGAAATGAGCAGAGGCGGAAAACAAGTCTCGGAACAATTAAAATATAGAGGACAAATAAGTAAAAATTTAGTATTAATTGGTTTCAGATTGAGACTGCTAGATTTTAGGTGGGTCCTTCGTTATAGAAAATGCAAAATGTTTTTTCTATCAAAGGGAGAAGGATGTTTTAACATAATTCAGTATAATGGCATCACATGAAATGATGACTAGACATTCTCATCAGAAGGGCAACAGAGGACCAAAAAAGAAAATCATGAAACTTTCTGCCAAACCTTTCTCGACATTGCTTTCCAATTCGCCCAGGCAAATGTTGTGCAATCGTGGACCATTTTTTTGGACCATATTTGTTGACCAATTCAACGATGATTTCATCCTCCTATATCACATAAGCAAGTAATCAAGTGATGTTATGGAAACGCTTTGTGAATTTACATGGTGAAAATGATAATCATGAGAATTATAAAAAAGTTTGACACGAAAAAGGATATAAAGGAAAAATGATTTATTACCTCTTTAGACCAAGGACCTTTCACAAGTTCAGGATTCAAGACCTTTTGCCACCTATGTAGACATTGTACATCAGTCCGATCTTTGAAACACTCGGCTACAAAACCAGTATTATTCATCAAAGCCAAGAAACTGTTGTAGAAATTCCAGAAAACTAAAGTGAAGGAATATTTAAAAAAACAATTAGTTAAAAACAAACCAAATGTGGCCAGCACAAACAAAATCTATGCTCGAGAATATCGTTACAACATAATAATTCTACTTTTACAGAAGAAAATAGCAAATATATTTGTACTCAGAATAGAATTCAGAAGCGACAAGCAGATGTTCATCGAAGACTCTGCATTCGTCTGGCTCATGTTCATACAAACTTCAACTTTGATGATTGATAGTAAAAATTTTGCTTTCCTTCGAAGAAAAGCTACATATGATAATACAAACAACCAGCAACTTTGGGATAATGAAAACATTGCTAAATTGCACCATCAAAAACCATACCTATCTTTTTCCAATTCTTTCCTTTGAAACGCTCGACTGCCTTGCGCAAAATCTCATCCTGACAACAACATAACCTCAAGTTATTATAGCATTATCTAATGCTCAGCCTATTGTCCCACTTGCAAATGGATGAACATCAGTTAATAAACCAAACTTAAGGTGAAAAATGATTTTCCAGGATATAACCATGAATAACCCATCAGCAGAACATCAAGAAAGTCACGCCGAGAATTCATTTTTATGAAATGAAACCGTGTTCCATCTAATCTATCATTTTGCATGAGTGCAGCTAAACTCGTCAGACATCCTAGTAAGTATTGAAGTGGAATTACTCAACACAAAAGAAAGTTTTGACGGTAGGACAAAGTACAAGCATTTACCTCTTCGGCTGTCCATTGTCCCTTTGTTGAACGTCTAGTTGGCCCACTAGTCCTCCTAAAAAACAAAAGCACCATACAATGAGAGCTTAGCATTATGGTACGCAGTTGAACCTTCTATAAATAATTATAAAGTAACGCAATCTGTGGAGGGTGAGCATCAAATGTAATTAAATCATGAACACTAACTGAGCACTTGAGCACACTAATAGCCATAAGAAACTGCAACAACCGATTTAAGAAATTGATAGCCTTTGCCTGATTTCACACTCAGCAGAACTGCAGCAGGGATTGATGAGAAAAAAAATCAGAATTCTTCTTCATAAATTTTTTTCCTCGCAAAGGTAAAAAATAATAATACCACATCACATCTCAAAGATGCCATTAAGTGAACTCTCATCCATCCAAACCACGTCTCTAGTTCTGAGTAGCAGCCTAGTCACCAAGCATATTGATTGAAGCCATTTTGCATAACATGTATGTACTAAGGTTTCGAATGCAGTACCCATGCAATGGCCGCGCTCTTGGTACACCATCTCTGCTCCCGTCGGACGGAGCCGATGCTGTCCTTTCACTTTCCATAGTTCCTCGATAAGCATGAAATGCTACATATGCCGATTCCCACTCTGTGACTGTATCCAATATGTAACCTCCAAATCATCATAAACCGGCCGCCAAGATGTTTGGGCCCACGTCTTCAAACCCCAAATTCAAACAAACAAATAGCAAAATAAGCACCGGGCAAGTGCCGATAATGAAATGCTAATTACGCAGCTTAAAATTGAAAGAGAAATGAACAAGCAGACGATCTTCTCACGACTCACGACTTACACGCACAATCCGAACCCTAGAATTAAACAAAAAAAACTCGCCAAATCGCTCAATTAAGTAGAAGATGGAGCGCTGCACAAGCACCGACAAACCAAATCTCCAACTCTAGCTAAACTCGTTGAGATCGAAGGAGTTCCGAATTTCTTCCAAACCGAAAGCATCGGACCGACCGAATCGAAACCTCCGCGACTAGCGGCCGAATTCCGGCGAATCCGAATCGAACCGACTCCAACCTAGAACCGATCACCGGAAAAAAAAAAAGAAAAAAAAAAACCGCGCCGACGTGCGGCGACCGACGGAAACGGAGACGAGATCGAGGCTTACCAAGCTGAACTCCGACGAGAGGTGCGGACGGCGTCGAGCGTCGGCGGGGGGGAGTCGGCGGAGCAGGCGCCTCGCGCATTTGCAGATCCGGCGGAGCAGCTCTGGAGCACCGCCGGAGGGGGGCGGCGGGGGACGGCGAGCGAATCTGCAGATGCTGCTGCTGCTGCTGCTGCTGCTCTGCGATCGAGAGAGAGAGAGAGAGAGAGAGAGAGAGAGAGAGAGAGGGGGAAAGAGAGAGAGAGAGAATTTGAAAGTTGGAGTTTTGAGTTTTTTTTCTCTCTCTTCTTTTTGGTTTTTTAAGCGAAACGGTCGTGAGGAGAGATCCTCCTTCTTGGTTATTCAAACGCGAAGGGGCGGACTACGATGATTCAAACCCTATGCTTTTAAAAGTCGAACACGTTCGGTGGGTGCGATGATGGAGATCCGGCGCATCTGGACCGTCCGTCCGCGCTTAAGTCTTTTTCAGTCCTTTTTTCCTGTTGCTACTCTGCTCCGGGGTGAGCTTCTCTCTCTTAATGTTCTTTTCTTGAGTCCAACGGCACACAAACATTTCCTCTTTCTTTCTTTTTTTCTTTTTTTGTCTGCTTTTAAAGCGAATAATTCAAATATGGAAGTTTCAATTTCAATACGTGTAAAATAATTAAACCGATGATAACCTGACATGTTTGATGGAGAGATATTTCCTTCTTTTTTCTTCTGTGCTCAATTAGATAAGACACAAATGGAAGATATTTAAAGAAAATCAAAAATAATGATTCAAGCAGGTGAAAAGTTATAGAATTTGCAAAATTTGCCTACAAGATTTTTCTTTTTGTTTTTACAGTTTCATATTTGGTTTTTGATCCCTCAAATTAACGATCCCATAATTTCAAACTTTTCAATTTTGTCAAATCTACATAAAAATAGCCCGAATGGAAAAAGGAGCTTTGAGTGTGAAAGATAGCTTTAAGACTTGGGTTGAAAAAAAGTTGGACAAGTTGACTTTTCAAAGAGATGACTAAAATTTGAATATGGTCGTTTGGTTGGGCGTAGACATTCTTTAAAGACTTGAATATTTAACGTGTTGAGCATTAAAAGAATATCAAATCCAATAGTAATTAGGGCATTTTTTTTTTGGTAAGAGTAATTAGGGCATTTATTTAAGAATATCAAATCCAATATTAATTAGGGCATTTATTTTTCAAGATTTTAAGTCATGCTTTCTGTAGACCGTTTACCATATAAGATTAGTTGAGCCAATTTTAATTTTATTTTGTGATTTATGATGTATCAATTCTCATTTTCACAAGAAAATATTACAATATCAACGAATTCGAGAATCTTACTCGTTTCATCACATCAAACTTACACTAATTTATTTTCTCTTTTCGCATAATTTGTTGATCAAATATAAAAGATGCCCTTATCAAAACCGAATCATGATTGGCATCCATCAATAGCGATAGATAAGTAGGCATTCCATCATCCCATCGATTTGAGTCAATTCACATTTCACATAGACTTAGTTCACGTGAACCATGAAGCACTCATTTCTTCCTAACAAAAAATGTTGATGCTGGATTGGCAATGGGGTTTGTGAGTTGGTACCACTCCCTCTCAAATCATGTGATTGTCGCTCGAGATTCATCTAATCTAAAAGTTAATCATTGAGAAAACAATTTTTTTTTTTATAAACGATTGTTTGTATCATTTAGAATAATTAATTAATAAAAAATATTTTTAATTTAATAAGAATTTTATGTCTAAACACTTTTTGGATATTTTTCATTTATTTATTTTTTAAGCAATAAAAGCAATAATTTTAAAAATACTTTTCAAATTATTTATTTTTTGCAAAGTCCAAAAATAAAATTTCACATTAGGCATATTATCATTATGTAATTTCTTTTTTTTTTTTTTTATTTTTATAAGGTACATTTATGTTGATCAGTTATGAAGTATGTAAAAAGTTGCTTAGTAAAATGGAATGATAGTTCTATTTAGTTCAACTTTGAGGAAATGACTTTAGAAAAATGCAAATATATTTAGATAAAAGGGGTTTTTCGAAAGCTATGGTGTTTGGCAAATCTTAACATTGAAAATAACTTTTGCTTAAATACCACTTGATAAAGCTTCCATTTGCAAAGAGCTTTTGTTTTTTGTTTTTTGTTTTTTTTTTAAAGTCAAAATTAAGGACAACCCTCGGCGGCCAAATTTGGCCATGGAGCTTAAAAGTAGGCAGCCAAACCTCCTAGCCACCAGATAACCTCATTAAGGTCATGCGCCTTGGGCGATGCCTTGGGTCGCCCGACCTAGGCAGCGATCGCCAGGACGCACCTAAGGTTGCCCAGGACGCGTATGAGGTCACCCTAACCTTAGGCAGCAACATCACCTAGGTTAGGTGACCCCAAGGTAGCTATGGCTAGGGACACATGACCCCTTAGGTGACACTGTCATCAACCTTCAGCAGCTCCTCATGTAAATCGTGGAAGATGAACAGTGAACGTGAGATAAATAGTGAATGTGAACTTATATTTTCAAAATACTGAAAGTCCAAAACAAATCCCCACCCACTTTAAACTTTCAGTCTTCCCAATGCTGATATTTGGCCAATGGGGTCCTAAACACACTTGCCAAACACCTCATATTAAAAAAAAAAATGATTTATTTGTTTTCTCCAAAAAGAAAAAACAGAACATAGGGCTAAGTAATTTCTATCTATGTACACGCCCAAGATAAAAGTAGCGCATTGACCATTCACTTGCGTTGCAATTATTCACTCTAGACCAGGTTGATAATGTCCTTAGGATAGGGCAAATCATGCATTGATGCTTTTACTTTCCAAAGCTTTTTGAGTAAGTTTGCAAGCCTAAATCAACTTAGAAAATCTGTTTTGAGTAAAATTCAAAAGTCTGTCCATATTGCAGGATTCAAACCCAAGTCTGATTTATCTATTTCCAGTTGGTCCTGTCCGAAAGAGATTGCAAATTACAGAGTATTAGTAAGCCTCATTGACTGAGATGTTAAAAACTCTTGAGATGATGAAAAGGAGAGAAAAAAAATTGGAAGAAAAAACAAAATTGTCTCGGAAGAGAAGAAACAAAGACAAATTTTTTCAGTTGGTTGAAAGTAGTATCATACATTACATACAACAACAAAGAGAAAGAGATTGAACACAGATGTCATCCGCCATACTTGCAGAGGTTCTCGAATCCCATATACTCGTGGCGCTCTATCTTTCCAACCATGTTTGATATGCCAACCCCACCTATCAAGCAGAAGCCGAGACACTCCTTAAAATTTTTTAATACCTCAAGAGTATTAAACCAACTGGGTTTGAACAAAGCTGTAAAGAAGTTGCATATAATCTCCTAAAGAAGGAAACCCGCGAAAAGCTAATGTTCTCACCTAGCGAGATTGCGCTAACAAATATCATGAAGGCTAGAATGAAGATGATGAGCGATGCCCTTCCAAACACAATGATCAGCTTCCTGACAATGTGTTGCCCGAAAAGAGCCGCCACCGTAGCCACAATAACAAAGTACAGTGCTGCAGAACATATTTGACAGCGTGTGAGAATTTCAAGAACTTTTTACTTTGTTCTTTGCAGAGATGAAGATAATGCATCAGTTCAGCATTGTAATGCCTATGGTTTTATGTATTCATGACAAAGTTGCCATCTATCGACTTACCATAAGGAACAGGAAAGCGATTGAGAAGATAATACTCCACGACAGACATGGATGAGGAAAAGGTCATTGCAAATGTGGCTGTGGCACTTGAGACCTGCGAGTACCAAATGGTTGGCAACAAAAATTAAGCATGGGCCTATGTCTCTAGTAACATAAACAGACCTCCTTAATTGATAAAGTCAGTCTCACAGACAGGTTTTTCACTGGTACCATAAAATTGTAAGCAGTTTTTAAGCGATAATTTCTGCTAACATGGTGGAGCTACTGAAGTATATATTTACTTCAGGATGTAGCAGAAACTTTCTGGACTTCAGTTAATTACCCATAGGAAAGAGAAAGTACCAAACTCAATTTCACTAGAATATAACCACCCAGAGAAAAGATAAAGCACATAGGCATCGTCCATGAAGCTCTCAATAGCCGAAAAATGGCGCATCCCAACCGTACAAAAGAAATAAATAAATAAGAAAGAAAGAAAAATAAACATGGTAGTTTTTCATGAAAGCAAATTCAAGAGAAGGAAAGTTACACTCATGGACACCGATTTTTTTTACTGCCATAGCTTCCTTTGCCGTGAACTCACCTGTGGAGGGACACCCAGCTCTAAAAACAGTGGACCCATGATGAATCCTCCACCTAATCCAAGAAGCCCTCCGACAATTCCAGCCAGGACTCCACAGGCACAATAAAACACAAGCTGATGCACTTGAAAAGTAGTTTCATGATCTCCTTTAGACGAAATTACTCTCCTTCCCTTATACAAGCTAATTGCCTCATAAAGAGACACCGAAAATGAAATCGGGACCTGCAAATGATCACAAAAAATGTGGAAACGCTGACTAAGAGGAACTGGTAGAATGTGCATTGTTGGGATCAATCTGGCCTCTTGTGCCAGCGCCTATAGTCCAAAGCCTCAATATCTGAAGAGACATGCAGACATTCATCTATTTATATATAAAGGGAAAAGTACCTGCAATAAGTTTAATACCCAGTAGCCAACTGAACAGGTAGCTGTATGATTCTGTCAGCAAAAGCAGAAAATACTAAAATGAACACATGTACATCAGGAAAGAGGAAAGTGACTCAGAGTGATCTATTGCATTTCCAGAATTGTTAGAAAGCTAAAGGGGAGAGAAACCTTGCCAATCTGAATTCCAAGAAATGCAACCCAAACAAGAACGAGGAGCCCAAGTTCCATCCAATAAACATTTTCGAGAATGGTCACCTGCAATGACATGCCAAATGAAATTAGGCATTCATCAGTGTCTCATGCAAACTACCAGGCAATACTAACCTCCGATTCCCTGCTGTTCCTTTGAGAGACATTGCCTGGGCCACTAGGAAGAGGCTTGTATTCCACTTCTTGGTTTCCAGTGTCTGAGTAAAAGCCGGGAAGTGACAATCAGAGAACAAAAGAGAGAGCACAGAGCAGGGCAGAGAACTGAAATTCAGCATGATGAAAGAAATAACATCATGACACACCATCAGACACCAAGCGCTTGGCAGCCTCCTGAAAACAAAAGCATGTGAAAATCAGATGGTGACATTACGAAGGTAATGGTCACTCATGAAGAAGGTAAAAAAGAAAATCAAGCAATCCAGCTCGAAACAAAGGTAAATAAGCATATCAATCATAGTTTGAAGGAATATTCATTTTACTAGGCACACTAAAAGCTTCTGTCTATGGCAGTTATAACAGATCGAGAGGCATTTGCTCCCAGGTAAAGTGGGGTTTAAAACCTGTTGTACGTTTTTAGACCAATAGAGAATTGCACATCCCACTTCATCAAAGATTTAACTATGGTTGCTTAGTTTCTACATATTTGAACAGAATCAGAGTGCCATTTTTAACACGACATACAAGTTATGTCAACGCAATGAAAGGGGGATGGTAAACTGAGGTAACAGATATTGAATAGTTTTCATTCCAAAAGAAGTATATGTTGTCGAATTATGATAATCTGTTTTAGTAATTAGTCGAAATGATAAGAGAGTCCTCATGCATAGAAGGCATTCATGTCAATAAAGACTAATTGTTGGCAATAATTTTCAGCAAATTGCTGGTAATGATATCCACACTGCTATCTTTTTCAAAGAATGTTAGCAAGTTTCATTAGAATACTTTTGCCTCACACACCCCCTAGTCAATCTTTTTAGGTGTTGTACAGTGGTAATTTTTCAGAACTAGGAGGTGGCACTTTAGTTACGCAACATAATTTAATTTACTTCACAAACATAACAGACCTACCTTCTTCAATATGGTTTCTTTGTTCCATGTTTCAATTCCCTTAAAGAACGCCTTAGTTGATGTGCCTGCATGTGTAAATCAGGTAAGTTCTGTAGGCAACACAGTGCTTTACCTGACAAAACTTGCAACAAACATTACCTATGAAGAGAATAATCAGCAAAACTGTGACCATCCAGTCAGCAAATATCACGTTAAACGCAACGCCTATGCTTATGCCAAGCATGAGCATCGGTTGGATAAGCAGTGCCAAGTCATAGTCTATGATGGGCATATCCAGTGTGGGATGCTTAAGCTTAAGATTGTAGTAGACAGTTGACCCCGCAGCACCCATTATCATACCTGAAAAACAAATATGCTCGGAACTTCCTAAATATTAGTTCCAGAGTGCGTGAATGACTGCTTTTTATGTTAAGTAATTCAGTCAAAAGAAAAAATACATCAGTTTCCCTTCCTTCTTTTATAATTTCAATCTCGTCTTACAACTTCATTGATTTAAAACATCTGTTAAAAGGCTTGTGAATTAACCAGTGTCCACTGAATTGGAGAATTTTATCTGTATTTTGGAAACCAAAACTGTTCTGTAAAAAGTTTTAACTTGTGCATACATTTTGAAATAGCTGTTGCTGACTTCGGATCGAACCCCATGATTAGGCTAAGCATGGGAACAAAAATCCCACCACCACCAACACCACCCACGCTCCCTAATGCCGCTCCTAAGAACCCGATTACAGTGCCGACGACAATTTGCCAGCCAAATTTCATTTCCTGTTGATGAAAAATTAACACAAACAACGTTCAGATTTATATATATAAAAAAGTCGTTCATTTTTAACTTCATTCGGGTAAAGAAAACAAAGGGACACATTCAGGGGAACAAAACCCATTATTTAAACAATTTCAGAGATACCTACAGAGGGAGACAAGACTAAAGAAGATCTGGATCCCACAACAATAATGCCCATGGGATCAAACCATGAATGCACAAAACAAATTCAGAACCCGAAACCCGGCAAAGCACGAGAAGCCATGAAGCAATGATTGACATGAAGCAAACAAACCCATTTTATGTAAGCCAGACAAGATATTAGATCACGCTTAACATAAGTATGACCGAGTAAAAAACAGATGCCTTTACCGGCCAGACGTGTTGATAACCGGTCTGGTCAGATTGCCACAGGAAATCCACAGCCCTCGAAAGGAAGTTGGAAAGGGGTCCCTGCTCCGATCGACTGAGCGCTGGAACTTCATGCTTGAAGCTCCTCTGAGCTGAAGCAAAGAAGAAGGCGAGCAAGAGGTGGAACGCGACCACGGACAATCTGCACGTGACCCATTTGGCTCGAAACGAAGCCATCTCGCGGACGAGCACTCTCGCGAAAGACGATCGAACAGCGCGCTCTGGGGTGTCAAAAAATCGCAACTTGAAGGTGGCGAGCACTGCAGGGACGCAGAAACAAGGACGGGCAGAGCTTCCCTCGGTGCTCCCCGGCGGTTGGAGAGGAAAGGAAGCAGAGGAAGCGACAGGAGAACGAAAAGGACGAAGGGAGAAGAAGGCGAAGAAACGCGGGAGCTTTACGGGCGCGATGCGATCCGCTCGAGCGGATGCACAGGATCTGCTCGGAAAGCAAAACGACCGAGAGAGTGCACGCAGTGCGAGAGCAAGAATCCAAAGGCGAGAGGGAGACGGGGGATGGGAAAACGGGGAGTGAAGTGAACTGGCGTGGGGGTAAGAAAGAAAAGGAGTGTACGATGCAGGCGTGTGAATTTGAGAAGGAGAGGAAAGGGGGAAAGGATCTTGGAAAAAAGCTGGCGATGGCTCTCTCTCTCTCTCTCTCTCATACGGGGGATGTTTTGTCGTAGAATCTTTAAATCGGGAATGGTGGGATTGCTGTGTCGTGTCGTGTCGGACGATGACGACGGCATCACGGCGCGGCGCGGGACGGACGCACGACGCATTTCGCGAGTGTCTAGAAAACGCGGCGATGGGGCTCGTACTCGATCGTCATTCGTCTTTCTCGATCGAAAGCCTGCGCGAGAGGAATGACTGCTGTGGTTCGTTTCGCTCGTGGGATCGTCGAGGTCCGCCCCCCGGACGGGGATGAATGAAGTTGGTATGAATAGATGAGATAAGTTGAGGCACTCATAAGAATATTTTACGAAAAAGATTGACGAAGTAGGCAATTTCACAATTCTTAGACACGTGAATGAGGTTAATACAAAGTGATGAGATATGCCAAGATACTCATTAAATAATTCGAAGAAGCAAATCAACAAAAGTTAATAATTCCACGAGAATGAGGCTTAGGCTATTTCCACTCCTTAAATCGTTTTAGACATGTCCTAAAATTTAAATGGTCTACAATAACCTAGTGAGATTGATGAGAGAGAAAATATGTCTTTAGTGTAGATCGGATTATTACATTCTTCTTTTTTTTTTAAATAGTTGTCTCTTCTTCTTTTGTGTTCAAATAGATAAGTTTACATGTTTGTTACTTTTTCTACAAGAATCATCTAAAGTTGGAGTACTTGAATGAATTTGATGATCGGCATTTGAAAGATATTAATAAAGTACATTTATTTACAATGTCTCTCTAAAGTTCAATCTCTAATATTTTCTTGTGATATATAATTCTCCTATTCAAACTCTTTTAGGAAAATTATTCGGTTAAAGATGTGGACTCTTTATGATTATACTCTATGATTACCAGTAAGGTTCAAACTAATTAGAAAAAATCTTTTATAGAAACCAACCTGAGCACATTAGTAAGCAAAATAGAGGAAATGAAATTTCTACAAAATGAATGGAAAAAAATAAGATGGTGGAATAAAATACCATTTTTTTCGACTAATGCGGACATTCTTAAATTTTCATGACAATGTGCGGTTTTTCCATTTTCAATGTATATTAACTTTCACCATTTCCATTAATGATTCTAAATAATTGCTTCTTTTGAGGTTATTTTCAGTAATCAATAAGTTAGGGAATACTATAGCCATTTGGAGATTGGATATAGCGTGAACTTGAAAGTTAGTAATTTGGAATCGAACAAATAAACTTAAGTAGCTTCACGTAACAGTTAGTGAACTAAAATTAGTTGGCAATTTTATTACGAAAAAATGCTAATGAACCATTCAAATAGAGTTATAATTCAATAAAAGAGACAGTAATTTCAATCAAAATTGATAAATTAGTAGAAAAGCAGTCAAAACAAAATCATCAAACATAAACATTCATAAGCAGTCTGTAGAGCCTGTGACTAATTGGTAATCTTATAGGAGAACCAAACATGATAACCTAAATTAAGGTTGGTAATTTTGTGTAAGAGTTGATAAGTAACAATCAAATAAACATTGGTAAATTAACACAAGAATCAATAATTTACTAAAACCAAGTTATCTAACAATCAAATTATTGATCCCTTCTGCTTACCTATAGCATCTGAAACCTACCAACCATCCTAGAAATTTGATTTAAAAACCCTCTGTTTCTTCCCAAACAACCTATAGAACCGTCCACCAATTCTAATTAATGACTCACATCGTGGAAAAAGCAAGAAAAGATAATTGGAGGGCTCCAATATAATATGCCGCTGTACTTTGTCTTCTCGAAGCATGTTGATTAGTGGATGTAATTGAATGTCTATTTTAATTAAAGTACACGTGGCCCTTAGTCATTTGACTCACCTCATCTTCCTTTTTTATTCATGCAATTCTTCTTCATCATCTTAATTGTTTATTTGTTTATTTACTTATTAATTTTGTGGTGCACCCCTTACCATGTTCTCGAACTCGTAAAGTAATGCACCTTTCTAGCATTAGTGGGGCGAGACTTCCAAAAGATGGGCAGACAAGAAAACTGAAAGATGTGAAAAAAAAAAAAAAACGAAGAAGCTGAATTTACGCCCCAAAATTCGGTACTTCTTGCTAATTCATATGGTGATATAAGGAAATGTATTGAAAAAGAAATCAAATTTTCAAGAAGGGTCTAAAGAATCAACCAATCGTCATAGTCAAATCAGACGGGAATTTGAAATTCGGATAGAGCAAAGTGTGATATTAAATGAAATTAAAAGTAAATTATTTGAAAAATGATCAAAATATGATTATCAATCAATACGATCAAAATTGTAATCGTATTTCCCGTGCAATTACGTCAGAGTTTGATGAAACTTGCATTTATCTTCAATAATTTCGAACCGTTAGAATACTCGTGGTCCTTAAAACATTTATTTAAGAATCAAATAAGGGCATGCTATAATTTTCGATAAATGATTTCTCGAGATATATATGATACTTTTGTAACTTCAGTACTCATTCTTATAAAGCACGTTGAAAAAGCGTCCTTGATATGCTCGCTGGCATAATCGTGGAAAGTAGGACGTGGCTTTCAGGATAAGATGGGGCTCGAGACAATCATGGCAGCATCTCCCGGGGGGCTGCATTTCTTCGCAAGTGGACGCCAAAACGTGATGAAATAAAGAGCAAAACGACGAGAGAGTTAGAATAAACCCAATTCGCCACCCACTTCTTATCATCCCTTTGTTTAACATAATTATTTTAAAAACAATATATTATGATAGTATTTTTTATCGTGAAATTTTTAAAGAAATAACTGATAATCTTAATAACTTGAAAATCGATTGATGGACCGGTCAGCAGTGGCACGTGGCCTCAGTGATGATCATACCTCTTTCAAGTCAGCAATTTGGGGAAGCTTTTGACTACTGCTGATTGGGACAACCTATTCAGATCTCTGTCCCGGCCAACACATCTAATCATGCGGTTGCAGGCATGCCTCGGTGTAGGAAGTACATACAGCAGACAAATACCAAAGCGAAGTTTAAGTCGTATGGTAAAAGACAATATGGAATCTTGTCTAGATCTGTATACTCTCTTGTATTGTATGGTAACCCAGTGTTTTCACTGGTGCTATCATTTGCCTGTACCACGCCTCAAGTTTTTCTGGGAGAAAGCATCATGGAAATCAGACATGGCTGTCTCCTTTCCCATAAAGAAGTGGCCGGGTCAGCTAATGGGATCGGAATTTTTATCCAGGCCCAGATCCCGGCGTGGGAGGGGCGTAAGGGGTCACTTTCCTCAGGAATATTCTCCCTCCGTTTCCTTTATGAGCAGTTTAAGGACCCGATCAAGTTTTAGGCCTTTACCATTATAGTGGTCGTCGTTCTCGAACTCCATCATGGTACACTCCTTGTCAAGACTAATAAGCATGGGGCAATTTTATTTTCCTCCTCAGTTACAGGACTATGTGCTTCTCTTTTTTTACCTTCAAATCACCTTTTTCAAATCACCTTTTCTGATCCAGCAGAAGGAGATTTGACGTCGTGTTTAAGAGATTCTGAGTGAAAATGCTTGTCATCTCGTGGTAAGGCAAATTGGACTTGGAATTGAGTACAGCAGAGTGTTGTGGGGCTCGAAACGAAAGTTTTTTGACACCGGATAGCATGGTGGTTCGCTTTGATAGTTTTGTAATCATTCATGTCTAACCGAATTACTTAGTGAGAGAACCTCTGATCAAATTTACTTTATTGGATGCTATCATCTCACAAGAAAAGACACAGATTGTTAATGCGTTATTGAAAATGTAACGAACATCTAGCTAACCTCATTCTTGAGAGATGGGTCAGCCAAGTGGAGTTACTATTGCTTGAATCAAGTGTTCCACAACGGAAGCAAGTGGATACCAATAATCTTCTCGACCTTTTCTAACTATTTAAAGAAAAAAAAATCGTTGCCAAGACCATACTAGACTTTTGTATCTTAAGATACAGATATGGCATATATCAAATGACCCCAAAAACAATTATTAGTTTTAGCGGTTGCAATTTAGTCGTATTTCATTTTCAATTAACAACCTTTTTTTTTTTGCCCTTCCATTATAGAGTGGTCAAAGAGAGCACGCGAGGGCTAACCCAGTTCGATGCAGGAAATAGAAAGCTGCCGGTGAATATTCACTTTCTGGGCACTCTTTCTTTAGTGCTGGCAAACAAAAGGAGCTCAAAAATATTCGTTGGTCCCAAAAAAAAGGGATAGGCTTTATGTTGATAGCTGTCAAAAGTGCTGAAGGATCCAGTGGAAGAAAGGATGAATAACTTTCATGCGTCTAGATGCCATTATAATCCCAATTCCAATTTTCTAAAAATAGAAAAAGAACAATGCCACAAAATGAACATAGACCGTCAAAACATTCCGCATCATTTATCTGAGAAATTTTGTACGCTATTTATAAATAAAGAATTTCTTTTTATTTTACATTTAGGCTTTCAAGTTTGATACCTTGGAATGATTTTGTCCAAATTTATTTCTCGCATGCTGTCCCCATTGTTTGTCCAAATCCATCTTTTGGATTGAACATATGGTCTTTCTTTTTTTCTTCCTTAGATTAGGAGAAAGTGGGACATCTTATTTGTTCTTAATTAATTAGTTGGTAACTTTACAATAATTATAGGGTTTTCCCTCTCCTGATTGCGTTCTAGTTTCTTCTATCTGTCTTCTTTTTTAGTATGACGAAAGGTCTATCCCTACAAGTCTATAAGTAGGTTCTTTTTCGAAAAGAGGGGATACCAAAGAGAGTAGAGAGGGACTTGTTTTCTCTGAATATCCAGAAGGTACTTAGCTAAAAAACTTACCAGAAACCACTCTATAACAAAAGGAAATTGTAAAGCTCTTCCTTTTGACTAAACCAAGAAAGACATATGTAACAAGATAAAGTGATATGGACAACGCCAGTATTCAAATGAGGTCCCTTCAAGTAGGGTGGGAGCCAACTTTTGCCTGAAAATCAAAATCATATTTTCTTTTTAGCTTTCAAGATCATCTAAGTACTTTTTTAAAACGTGTCATCGATATTTTTAAAAAGTGCTATCGACCGTCCAGTGATAGAATTTACTGACTTAGCGTTAATGTCGTTAACTATTTTCTAATGTGAATATTTTTGTTCTTTTTTCATTTGTTCTCCCTCTCCCCTCCATTCTTCTTCAAACCTCATTCCAAATCAAAACACTGGCAAAATTCGACACTCACAACAAAGCAAAAACCATGACAAATATTCATTCACGAATCACGACCATAGATTGAGTGGCCATGGCTGCGACTTCAGCTTCCTGGCTCAAAGCTCAATGGGCCATGGCCTCCACAAGCTCAAAACTCGAGTGGCCATGGTGGCCTTGAGCTTCGTTGGCTCTACAAAATCTTGCCACCATGGTTGCCACCAGCTCAGAGCTCAAGTGGCCATAGCCACCGCAAGCTCAAATTGAGCTAATGGCCATAATCACCATGAGCGTAGAGCTCGAGACCACTACAATCACAATCTCTCTTTCGATTTTGCCTTTCCTTTTTACATTGTTTGATGTGGCGCCACATGCATAAAAAAAAATCAACCAATAAGAGAAAAAAGGTTGAACCAAAATAAAGTAGAGAGATCATTTTGACATTCGGGTAAAAAAAGTAAATAGACTTCACATCACCCCAAGTCAAATGATTAGATTGCATATGGCCATTATCCTGAACTTCCCTTTATGCTCAGGAGTCACGCGTTTTCAAGAATGACTGACATTTCCTTTTGAAATTGAAACCTCTTGTCCTGAGACAAAAAAGAAAAGAAAAAGAGAGATGTCTGAAGTCAAGTTCTCAGGGCGTACTATCTCGTTTCCCACCTGGGCATGTCTCAGGGAGAGAGAGCGAGAGATCTATGCCGTAACATGCCAACAATTTCTTTGACCATGTCATATTCTAAAACGGTAAAAAGTAAAGAGCGGTCAACCTGCACTGCTTCAGCACAGCATGAGCAAAGCCCAAAGCCATGAGCAGTGGAGAATTTCCTCTGCATTTCTTCTTGAAGGACAACAGTTTAACATACTTACATCAGTAAAAAATGGTAGAGCATCTCTTGTCAATCAGTTTAAGAAAACCACTGTACACGGTTGAGCAATCTGGGCGCACGCCCCAATACCCGCTCGCAACTGCTTTTGGCAGATGACCGGCAAACGCGACCCGAATTTACACGTATTAGCAAGATAAATAGGTCTTGTAGGGAACAGCGTGCCTTCAAATGATGTTTCTTTCTCCATCGATAGCATTCGGCTCTTTTTTGTGGCTGCAACGGTTCCCACGTGATGACTTCCTGCTATGCCAGGTATCTGTAAGATATGAGAATTCCGTGCACCTTCGTTTTCCCTCTGATAAATTCTTTCCAAGTTCTTCATGGGTTTCTCTTCCTCTGATATCCTCGCGTTGGCCAATTTTAGGCTTTTGAAAGTATCCAGTATTCTCTTCGCCTCTTTGGATAGTCCAGTAGATTGCCAAGCTTCTGCAACCGACAAGAAAGTTGATTTTTCCGGCCGAACATCAAACTCTTGCATGATCTGGAGGATTTCCTCTGCTTTCCATGGTTGCTTTGCTTCTCTGTAACCCCAAATCAGAGTCTCGAAAGTTTTCAAGTTCGGACAAATCCCATATTCGCACATATGGTCGAAAACTCTGGTTGCACGGTCCATGTCTCCATTACTGCACCATCCACTGATGATGGTTGTGAAGATGACCACGTTTGGGCGAAATCCCGAATGGACAATGGCCATTAAGAGCTTTTCTGCCTTTTCAGGTTCTTTTGCACGGACATAGCCTTTGGCTAATATGCTATAAGCATGTGCATCAGGTTGTATGCCAGCCTTCACCATGTCATCAAAGATCTCCTCACACTTGTCCATGTATCCTGCCGTGCTCCATGCATTCATGATGGTGCTATATGTCACAACATCTGGTTTGACCCCGAATTTATTCATCAACTTCAAAACCTGTAATGATGCCCATCTATGGATCAAATCTACTTTTCCCTCAGGGAGGAACCAAAAAGAAAAAGCCAGACCAGATTCATGAAAAATCAAAAGCTGGCAGATAACCATAATGTTACCATTATATCACAGTCCTGAAGACAATAATGAATAATGTCTATTTGATAACCAAGCAAAAAAAGAATCTACGTTAAAGTGTGGACATGGATTTTTTAGTCAAAAAGCATAGAGACGGTATTGAGGGTAGGTAATGATGAACTGCCAAAAGCGAATGAATAAGTTCATAAAACGCAAACAAAACTTCCTTCAGAAATTACTGTCAAATAAATTCATCAAAATAGAAACTTCCTCCAGAAACTAGTGTCCAATAAATTGACCAGTGATCCTCTTCTTGAAAACCAGCTAGAATAAGATACTAATTTTTCTTTTTCAGAATTTTTATGTGAGTGTATGGCATATATCATCACCTAGGAGCCATTTTATAGTACAAGCATTTGATTAGAGACTTCAAAAAACAACGAGCTTATACTCACCTCATCAACACCATCTCTGTCCATAATTTCGACAAAGCCTCTGACTAGAGAATTAAAAAGAACAAGATTGGGATGCATTCCAAGATCCTTCATCCTGTAAGCAAAACTCAAAGCCTTCTTCATTTTGCCTTCCTTACAATAACCAGTTATGATGATGCCACAAGTTCTTTCATTTGGCTCCACGTTATTTTTCTGCATCTCTAGGATTAGATCTTCAGCCTTTTCCGTCTCTTTGTTCTGAGCATATGAGGTGGCTATAGTGTTGTAAGTAACAGCATCAGGTTGCATATTAGAGGCCACCATTTTGTTAACTACATTCCATGCCTCAGTGATGTTCTTCTTACTGCACCATGCTCTGACTAAGACGTTATATGTTCTTACATTAGGTTTCACTTTTCCCTCTTGGGACATCAGGTTCCAGTAGTTTCATAGATTCTTCAGGCTTCCCAGAAATGCCAAACCCTTTGACTAATGTGTAATAAGTGCTGGTAGTGGGTCTTATTCCACTCGCCTTCATCTTATGCAAGGCCTCCATTGCCTCCTCCATATTCCCAGATTCTGAGAAAGCATTAATAACAGCATTGAAAAAGATTGAGTCGGGCTTCATTTCATTCTCTTCCACCTGCATGATGATTGAGTGTATGTAATCAAAACGCTTCTGAATAGTCAATGCAGCGAGCAGGGTTGTGTAAGATATTAGAGAAGGTTTATGCCCTCCTTCAATGAGATTTCTGAAGATGGACTCAGCTTGTTGAGGTTTTCCCCTTTCTACAAGAATGTGCATCATTTTTGTCCTTGAGCACACAGTTCGGCAACTATTTTTGTTCTTGCAATCTAAACAGCAGATTTCACTCTGGGGACTTTCAGACTGCAAAACATGGTCCTCGTTAGCTTAATAATTTTCCTTCCACATAAAAACATAGAAGGAAGTAAAATGCAATATAATTGCATTAAAAAGCAGGAATTTTAAGAAAAGAAAAGCTGAACAGAATACATATTTTAATATGAATAGAGAAACAAAACGTTAAATCATGCTTATGTTTATATTTAAGTTATTCTTTCATATTGTCAGAAACCTGTAGGTTTAAGCTCTACTGAATGCTAGTTCTTTCTTGAAGATAATCTCGAACATATGAAATTTGAAAGAGATATTACATGCAGCTTGATACGACCACGGCTACTTATTTAATGACCAGAACAGGTTGCACATTCAGCTCTTAAACAAAGCCAAAGAAATTGGAATACCATGAATAAGATTATCCATTTTCAGGATTAAATGATATACCTTCTTCGTAAGTAATTCTTGAGCAGGTGCTTTCTTTGTGCTGGAAGGTCCAAACTTATCTTCATCTGTGAACACAAGAGCTCCATGTCTGGTGGATTCCTCCATATGGTCAGTCCTATATATGCCTATCAACCTTGAAGTACCAGAATTGCATGGAAAAAGGATTAGCAGTGATGCAGATACATTAATCATGGTTGATCACAATGTTCGAGGCTGGAATAGGCATTGCAAATGGTAAGTTCAATCCTGTTTGTACCGAAATGGGGCAAGTCTTCAAACAGGTGGAAATCACACATGTTTCATTACTTTTTGACAGCCTTACTTAACTCAGTACAATTTATTAACTAAAGAAAAGCAAATTTCACATCATTCCTTTCTCAGAATCGAACATAAGAGTGGAAATGGCGATTCCATTTCCTTCCATTCTCATCCCAATACCACTCGTGACACCAAGCACGAAACACATCCAAAAAGCCCTTCAGAACCCATGAATGTCGAAAGGTTGCAGAGTTTTTTGCCACGAAGTACACGCAAAGTCAGGGATCGTCTAGTATCCCCCCAAAAAGGATCCTCCTTTTCAATAACCCACGAACCAAGAAACGCAGCTTAAGCTCCCAAGTCAGCAAAAACATCTGATCCTCTCGTGCCTGAAGTCTCACCACTCCTCAAGCGAAATGAACAGCAAGAAAAACTAATACCCACGAATAATATCCAAGAAAAATCTAACCTTTAGCATCAACCAGAATAATCACATTCAAGAAACCAAGCACGCAGAAATTGCAGAGGAAAAAGATGAAGACAAAGAACAGGACAGTCGAGTGTCGTACCCTTTTGGTTTGCGGGTCTGGAGCGGTCAGGAAAGAAGTCCAGGAACTTCGGAAAGCATCGTCCGATCGGGCCGCTGTTTATATAAAGGGGAAAAGAAAACGTTAAAATTTAAAAAGGAAATGCGAAAAATCCGTCTGATCGGTAGAAAATATTATCCACAAATGGGAAAAGAGATTGAGGACGAGAGAAAAGGGATAAGGGAAAAAGAATGCGGCTGACCTGGCATTTGGAGATATTGCCCCCACGCTGTCCTCCATCTTCCCTCTAGTTTCTCCTCGGCAAGCTTTTACTATTCCTTATTTACTATATTTTCCTAACTTTTCTTTAAAAAATTCATTTGTTAATTTTCTCGCCATTAATTTTTTTTATTATACTTTTAACACTAAAGGATCACTTAAACTGATTTTAAGTGTGGAGTGTATACAACTACACCTACACAATTGATTTTAACGTAAAAGTAATCTTAATTCTTAAAAATCGGAAAATAACGTGATTAGTTGCTCAAACATCGTAAGAATAGGCTTTGATATAAGGAAAACATAGTCTTGACATGGTAGGACTAAGAATATAATAAACTCCATCGGACGAAAAAATGCTAACGAAGTTGTTTGCCTGAACTTCGAACCTGTCCATGGGTCTAATGTGCCAATGTGCCCGATCGACAATTTTATGTCCATCGTGCTAAACCCCTGCGCGACCTAATAAGTTGATGACCGACACCTTTACAGGTGGACGGTCCAAGCTCAAGTGCCTCACTTTAAGAGCTTGGCCTAACTTGTCGAGACCCGAAAAAATACTCGTGCTTTAGAGGTCCTAGGTAAGCATTGACTGGTATTTTATGCTCAATCTTGACTTGAGCATTGTCTCGGCCTGACCCGCATTTGGGTATGAAATTTTTCATACAGCCGCCAAAGTTCTTTCGAATTGGCTTATTGAAGATCTCTAAGGTTATATTTGATTGTCTGGATTTGAATTGGGATAGGATAAGAGAAGGTAAGATTTGAAATCTTTTTAATATCCTAGGGATTGTAAAAAATCCTATCCTATGTTTGGTGTAATTGGATAGATTAAAAATCTTTAAAAATCTTCAAAATCTCTCTATTTGTACCTTCTCCAATCTTTAGGGCTTCACTGTTTCGCTAATGACAGGAGGAAGCTCCTCTCTCCCATAGCCCATTCAGCGAGCAAAACCGCCTCATGTGCGGGCTACCATCAGAGAAGGTCTCTTCATCTCTAAATCCATCGACACCAACCTTCATTGATGGTAATTACATCTTTAGCAAGTCAAGATGTCAATTTGCAACCAAAATTTTGAAGGCCGTGATAAGAATAGTAAAAATAAGAAAGAGGAATTAAAGACACCAACAAGAAGGGTCTCCCATATATGGTGGATTCTCCCCAGCTTCTTTTCGGTAGGGGTGGAAAATCCACACCAAAATCAAAACCTTGATCACCATTCAGAGTGAAGTAGAGTGGATTTCAGGGATTTTTCATAGCTTTCTTGTCTTCATGTGGTGGTGGGTGAGTGGTGAAGGTGAACAGAGCAGAAACAAGTTGAAGAAGAAGAGGGAGAGAGATGACGGGAAGAGAGGGCAAAAGTTGCAGGATAGCAGAAGCTTTTGTCAATATTCTAATTTTCTTTTTTTATAAATTTTACATATTCTATAAAAATTTATTCTACCTTAGATGGGATTTTTTTATCCGGGCGATATCCAAATTTCATGTTGCTCTAAATGCCGAATATGATAAAAGTTATTTTATTCAGAGTTTTATCCAACCCACTAAATGCAGCCTAAAAGTTTATGAGAACATGGAATCGAACGCGAGACATCTCGCCGGCGATGAGAAATTTGGGCTCGTCTCTGTCACTGGGCTTTCTCATTGGGCTATCAAAAGTTCAAAACTGATTTCTTGATTTGGAAAATCCGAGGTGGCGATCCCCGAAATCAAAGCCGAGCTCGAACCGTGGAGGAAGAAACGAAAACTTTCCCTGGATTCAAAGTCGGAGACGAACCATTTACAGAAGATGCAGTATGTTCTTCCGGGCCGTAATTCCGTCTGCAAAGTGCGATCCTAATCGATAGGCGATCACCCCTCGCGACCCATCACCATGATCTTGATCCTGTCTCTTGGGTAGAGCTAGCTTTGATTCAAGGGAGCAATGTCGAGGCTGTGGAAATGGTACCAGAATTGCTTGCGCGATCATCCCGTGAAGACCCAGATCATCAGCTCCGGCCTGATCTGGGGGTTCGGCGACGTCGCTGCCCAGGCCATCACTCACTCCACGGCCAAGAAGAGGCACCATCATCTTCAGGTGAATCATCGCTGGTCGTGAAAAATGACGACTTTTTTTATTTATGGATCCCTTGCGATTGTGGTGGAGGTCGTTTGTTTTGATCTTGTGTTTCGGAAAATTCGCGAGAAATGGCCTTTGCACGCATGGGTTCCGACATGTTTCATCCCGGCGTCGTGGGTAAAAGCTTAAACTTCATTCCATTAATCTCCTGAAATGAGCTACTTGGGCATGTCAAATACCATTCCAGGGTGCTATTTATTTGGTCGTTGTTTAATCATTGTGCTATTTTATTTGCATTCATCGCTACTTCCGTTGGAAATGTAATTGGATGTAACCATGTGCATAAAATGAATTGATTCCTTGCACAAGCATGTATTGCCTCTCCCTGCATTTGGTTCCATGATACTATGGCCTTCTTGGGAGTTAACCGGGGCCATACACACAGTATATTGCTGTTGGTCAAGTTGGTGTTTGTTCCATTTCATGTTGACGTGTTGGGCTTTGTGGTATCTTGATCGACATGAGTCGACATGTGCGAATGGAAAATATGCCCGAGCTATCCATGACTCCTGGAGAAAGAACGTGTCAGAAAAGGCTGTTGAGTGTTGTGTTGATGTAGTGTGTAAAGGAGGATTGAGATGACCAGCAACTAGCAAAGTTGCTGCGGTGCTGTTTCTATTATCACTGGAAGTATGTGTGACTTCTCCATTGCGATATGCAGAGGCTTGGCAAATTGGAGTCATTCGTGAAGAACACAGTGATGTAACAAGAATCATATTGGCCTGGAGCGCAATGCTAGATATAAGAATCATCTTGTGTTTGTTAGACAAAGGATCGCTAAATGTCGGGGTTTTCTTTTTCTATCAGGATGAAGAAAAGGAATTGAAGATCAATTGGAGGAGAGTGGCAACTACCAGCTTGTTTGGCTTTGGATTCGTTGGACCAGTTGGCCATTTCTGGTACTCACTTGAGTAGCTTAATTCACTTGTCTAAAGAATCAATTAGCTTATATTTTGATGTGCTTCCTGCTAGCCGGGCAGTGGCAAAAGGGCAATCCCCCTAAGTTGGCATGGCGAGGCACATGTGTTGTGCTTCCAGTTGAATATTGTGCATAAATTGCCATTAAAAGTTCTCTTGTCTCATGATACCTGCATGCAGGTATGAAGGCTTGGACCGGTTTATAAGGTTGCGACTTCAAATGCAACCTAACTCTTTGCGGTTTGTCTCTGCCAAAGTAGCAATTGACGGGTTCCTGTTTGGGCCATTGGATCTACTCGTCTTCTTCTCATACATGGGTCTATCTGCCGGAAAGAGTGTACCTCAAGTTAAAGAAGATGTCAAGAGGGATTTTCTTCCTGCCCTGATTCTGGAGGGAGCCTTCTGGCCCATTCTTCAAGTGGCTAATTTCCGATTTATACCCGTTAGGTATCAACTCCTCTATGTCAATTTCTTCTGCTTGTTAGATAGCTGCTTCTTGTCATGGATGGAGCAACAAGAGGATGCTCCGTGGAAAGAGTGGTTGAAGTCTTTGATACCATTAACTAAAGAGAAAGACAAAGATGGATAATTGCCATTCGAGACATTTTTCCTGTTCCTTCTTTCAACAGATGCGTAGGTGTTAAGCAGAAAAATCTGAAATGCCAACTTGTATATTGAGAGTTGGAACTCGTGATTGACGGGAATGAATCATCGTGGAGTTGTGAGGAGAAGTTGGTATAATATGTATCGTTGTCATTCCGTGAAACTTTCAAAATTCTTTCATTGGAGGGCACTTTGCTGATTTACTCTGTTCTTCATTTATTTTATCTCATTGTGGTTGATGGAATCGATTTTTCCAGGCTAAGAACAGTTATGTTGTTCCACTTCCACGACATGCTGAGAATTATCAGGCTAAAAAAAGTGAATTTCCTAGAAGAGTTAAACGAGCTGTTGGATTTTCTTCTATAGTTGAAAGGAAATTAAATTTCTCTTGCCTGTTTCCATCTTGATGTTTCTTTCTTCAACATACATACATACATACATACATACATACATACATACATATTCAATTTGGGGGATGACACGCATTATATGTTCTTTCTAATCTGAATGGTATCTCAGAATGTTGCACTACGGCTTTTGATAAGTAGGCTTTTTCTCCTGGTAAATTTGATATCATTCTTTGCCAGTAAGGTGCAGTTAATGATCCCTATCAGCTGGCAAATTCTTGCTTGGCCATTGAAGAGTTTCTCCTGTTGGCTGATAAATTAGCATGAAAAATGATTGGATGCATCATCCTATTTGCAGAAGTATAAATGTGATCACCAACGAACTCATTTACTGAATTCAGAGCTCTTACATTATAAATGAGAATGCAGTAGATACAGGCTTTGTTAGATCATCTTGACGGAGAAGACTTTCACATGTTACAAAAATCGGAAACGTGTTAGGATAGAATCAGCAGTGAGGAAAGTACCTATCATCGAGGGGTCCGATCTTCAAACAATTCCTGAACAGGAATTTCAGGAGTGATCATCCGAAGAGGAAAAAAAAACAGAGAGAGAAGAATAAAAAGGTTTTGATAACTTCAGTTGGGCAAGAAGTTTGAAGCTTCCCTTTGTCTTCGCTGTACATGCCTTATCGGCTATGGGTTTCACTGCTTGAACAAGAAGGGTAAAGACCATATTCACTGGTGTTATCACTTTGTCGACTATTGCCGTCTTCGCGACTCCCCAGTATCATAGAAAATTTCCTCATTTCTGAAGAACTGTAAACTTTGCTATGACCTGGTCTGACTCCTTCATCTAGATCTGCTAGAGATCCTTCTCCTTCCAACGCACGAACTATCTGCTTTCGGAAATTTCATTTGACAGGATTCAGAAGATTAAACACAGGGCAAACTGATGCAATTTATTCTGCCAATTACCAATCAGTTCCATTTTTGCCCCTAATTATAGCCACTTGTTCTAAAACGTATGTACGCTAAAATTATTACGGCTCTAATGGTTGGTGGTGGCTGACACTACATCAAGCAATGTCCCAGAAAGTCATGGCAATGTGAACTAGAGCCAGGATGTTTTGAATCGATAGCACATGCTTCTTTCAGGAGTGACTCAATACAGATGTTTTTAAAACTCGCTTACCCCTTAAAAGCACAGTTAACCTCGATGTTGCCAGGGAACATACTGGATGTTGCATATTGTGAGAAATTCTTACTCTTAGAAGGCCATAAAGCATGGGATCCTCGGGTTTTGCACGAGTCTCACAGCATTTTGGATTGGTCATGAGGGATCGAAAGATCTCAGATCTTGAAGGGAAAAAAAGGTCGTTGTGATGTGACAACAAGATTAAGTGCTACCAGCTGATGGACTATGCCACATGCAGGTCGAGCAACAATCGTGAAGTTGTAATTACCTGGCTCATTCTTGGCCGGAGCCATGCTGAATGACGCACACAAGCAGCGGCACATCCAATCATGCTCAACATCTCGTTGGAATCAAAATTATTCTGCAATCTTGGATCAACAATTTTGTCCATATTGCCGGTCTTGCTAGCTTGGTTAAGTAAAGGTCTGGCCTGAAATCAAAGTGACCCACTTAAGTCCATTTGATCAAGTGATGGAAATAGCTATCGGCACCTATAATGCTTGACATTTCTCCATCAAATGTATCGCTCATGCAGAAAAGTACAATGAGAAGGGCATATATCAGAAACACAAACTAACCCATTCGACCAATCCCTTGTCCTCATTTGTCGATGACTCTGTTCTCATAATAGGTGGACTTCCAGTGATAAGCTCTAAAAGCAAGACGCCGAATGAATATACATCTGACTTTTCTGTCAATTTACCACTTGATGCATACTCAGGGGCCAGGTACCTGGGAAAATTTCAGTATGTTGTATTATGAGGAAGGCAAAAATGAGCGGAAGCCATCACTTGGCCAAGAGATGAGTGACGAGGGCACAATCAGACAATAATTACATCAGAAAGTGCAAGAAAAAAGTTAGTAAAATGAACTAGAGTACGTCATGGCTTATTCACTCGATCAAGCCACCTGGTATGGCAAATCAGTAGCACTTGTGCTATTAGGTAAAATCGAAAATTTCCATCTTCTAAGAGGAGGCACATGCAAGACCAATAAGGCATGGCCCCAAATTGTCCAAGCGAGTTGTGCCATCACATTCTCATGGATCTAAAACTAAAACTGGTTTTAAAAGCAAAATTGTACAGCCATATTTCGCCATATGAAGAGATTTCTCCAAAAGTTTCATTGATGGAAATATGAGGGTTGTGAGCATTACTCTCGATGACCATGCGTAGCATACAACACAAGAGCAGGTCTTACCCAAAAGTTCCTACCACTCTGGTGGAAATATGAGAAACGTTAGCAGTGCTATTAGAAAAGAACTTGGCAAGCCCAAAATCAGAAACCTGCAGATAAAAATTTCATCAGGAAAAAGTAGTAAGTAAAAACTCATCTACTTCAAACTTTACAGGCCAAGCAAAATATCCTTAGGAATAAACAAAAAGGTTTGGACAAAGCAGTTGCAAAAACTGTACCTTTGCCTCGAAATTAAAGTCAAGAAGAATATTGGCTGCCTTTATATCGCGATGAATGATTGTTGGGCTACCTGGAAAAAGAGAGAGAGAGAGAGAGAGCTTGATTTTCAGAAAATTCATATCCAATTCCAGGCAAACTCAATTGTAATAGGATCATGTATGTACAGTGACCGTGCAGATCAAGATAGAGATGAGGGGATAACATTAGTAACAAATCTAGAAGAACACTCACAGTCCTCTTGGAGATAGGCCAGTCCTTTTGCGGTTCCTACTGCAATTTTTACTCGGGTTCTCCAATCGAGAACAGGCTGCCCATTTCCTGCAAGGCATAATCTCGGTTTCATTTGTATATAAATTAAGTTGGTGCAGAGTCAGAACATGACACTAAGCATTCGAAGAAATTGAACATACCATGTAAGTGAAATTCTAGAGTGTTGTTGGGAACAAACTCATAAACCAGAAACCTCCCTGCCCCAGTTATGCAGTATCCGAGCAACGTAACAAGATGTTTGTGATGCACACGGTTGATGATATCAAGCTCGGCTTGAAATTCCCGTTCTCCCTGGTGGCTTCCAATCCTTAACTGCTTAACAGCGATTTCTTTCCCATT
Source organism: Eucalyptus decipiens (assembly GCA_014182575.1). Taxonomy (NCBI): domain Eukaryota; kingdom Viridiplantae; phylum Streptophyta; class Magnoliopsida; order Myrtales; family Myrtaceae; genus Eucalyptus; species Eucalyptus decipiens. The sequence goes on along the minus strand of CM024611.1, from coordinate 45,545,124 downwards.
TGGAAGGACTCCCTTGTGGACATAGCCAAAACCGCCTTCCCCGAGAAGGTTTGCCTCAGAGAAGCTATTAGTCGCTTCGACTAATTCACCATACGTGAAAGTGCCTCTGGAGAAGCTCAAGGAAGCCACGAGGGGCGGATGTAACTCAGGCGCCCAGTTAGCAGTACCGGAACCTCCATTGCCACTCACAAGATTAGGTGGGGCAATGGCCAAGGCCTTTGGTGGCACGGCAATGATATGAGCCCTTGACCGGGGCTGAACATTCCCGCTTGGATGCTGAAAACCTTGAGGAGGAGCAGCACAAACATCATCTAGTATTGCAAACCAAAGATTAATTGATTTCAATAAGGTGAAATATGGCTGAATGGTAGAATGAATGAGCGTATACTTCCCAGATCAAGCTGTTAAATTGGATCAGAAGACGAATTAGAAGTTCAACTTTCTGAGAACTGCCTAATATAAGGATGATGTCATTGATATGACATGGGTGTGTAGAGACGCAGCATGTCTCATTTACATGATTTCCTAACTCTGAATTCGGTTAAATAATGTCGAGTTCTAAGCCACTCTGCGCGAGCAAGATAAGTAAGACTTGAAGTATTGGTTTCTACAATAGCCATCAGCAGAAAACATCATTCTCTCGTGTATCAACATAACCAAGCACTCGATTCTCCCGTGTTGTTGGCGGTTACAAAAGATTGCAATATGAAAGCTTATCACCAGCGACATACAGGAACACAGACCGATACATCAATTTCAGACAAATCCCATGAAAATGCAGAGACCGTGGTCGGTCTCACTCATGACAAGCACTGCTTAAATCAAGTCCTGCGGATTATTTAGCTGATGAGATCAAATAAAATTCACCTTCTGAGCAGGAGGAATACGATCCGTAACCAACTTTCCCAGCGGTGGGTCCTTGCTTTCTCTTGCATTTTAAACAAACGAACAAGAGAATCCCAAGCATCACCATCAAAGCCACCCCACCCATGGCTGCCCCAGCGATCAACCCTGTCGGTACGTGAGACGCCGTTTCCGGAGGTTGACCCGCTTGACCTGCAACGGCCACCGGCGGTGTGGCGGTCGAATTCACTGGCGGAGCCGGAGGAGGCGTAACTGGAGGGGCTAGGGGAGGTGGCTCAGGTGAAGCCAAGCTCGGCGGCGGAAAATCACTCGACCGGTTCGCAGGCGGGACTGCTGATGGCGTCGCCGGAGATTGCGGACGATCGGCCGGCGACGGTGGTGCTGGAGTTTCTGCAGGAGGCGGCCGAGCTTCTTCAGGAGGAGAAGGAGTGGCGGGAATTGGCGCGGATGGCGGTGGCGCGTTCGGCTTCTCTGGCGATGGTGGAGGAGTTGCCGGCAGCGGCGAAGACTTTGACGGGGCCGCGGGCGCAGGTGGCAACGACGGCGTTGGCGTTGGCGTTGTCCGAGGAGTGGCAGGAGTGGTCGGGACCTCCGGCGGAGGCGGAGAAGCGGTCGGAGCTTCGGGCGGCGGAGCGGACGCAGGAGGAGGAGCTGCAGCAGAACTAGGAGGCGGAGCTGGCGGCGTCACGGTCGAATTCGGCTTCGCCGGGGACGGAGGAGGAACGGGCGGAGGCAGCGGCGGAGTGGATGGAGCAGCCTCCGCCGCCGGGGGCGGAGGCGGAGGGGAGGCCGCGGTCGGGGTCGGGGTGGAGGAAGGCGGCGGGGCCGGAGGGGGCAATGCGGGGGCAGGCGGGGGAGCGAGCGGCGGCGGCGGCGAGGCCGTCGTCGCCGTCGTGGCGGGGGCCGAGGCGACTTCGGGCGGCCGCGCTACCGGCGCCGGCGGCGGCCGAGGCGGGCTTGCGACGGAGGACGGGGAGCCCGCGGGAGCGAAGAGGGCCATGTCCGTTACCGCTTCCACGAGCGGGGCAGTTCGTGCATGGAGGATGGCGCGCGTGAGGCGAGGAGGGGGGGAAAAACGCGCGAAGTCAAGGGCGAGAGACCGCGGACGAGGGCGCGTGAAGTCAAAGCGCGAGCGAACATGGGATGACGACTCCCCCCCAGCTTCGACGGCGAAGGAAGAAGAAGAAGAAGAAGAAGACACTCCTAATCACGGAGCTACAATTGCGGGGGGGGAAGAAAGAGAGAGGGAGATTGAGATTGACTGGCTCGTGAGGGGGCTCGAGGTGGCGCGATGGTGCGGGTCCCACCGTCCCGCTGGTCAGTGCCGAGGTTATGCGGGGGTGGTGGAAGCCAGGTCACGCCACTGTACTGTACACACCCCTCCTCCTCCAACTCCAACTCCCCACTGCCACGAGTGGGGTAGCACCGCCCATCATCCCCCCCACGGCGCACGCGCTTCTCTCTCTCTCTCTCTCCACCGTCCAGACAGAAATCGACGGCTCCTCGCCTCGTCCTCGTCGTCGTCAACCGGGACCGAAAAGCAGCGCGCCTTTTTCTATGCATGCCTGCTAGAAATGTTCCCATTCTAAAAAGCGTCCGCGTGGCATAACACTTTATAGTGTTACCCATATTATCTGTTACCATTTAAGTTTTTGAGTTTGATGGATATAAAGTTTTCGAGTTGAGATGGATATATTTTGAAATTCCATGATTCTAACAATGCCATAAATTCCTTTACTTTACTTTATACTTCTTATGTGTTTCTGGTGAGATTGAGCCATCTTGAAAAAAAGAGAATTTCCCTGCTCAAATTACTCGACAACTCCAAGACGGCACAATGCCTTTTTAGTAAGATGTCTTCAGAGTTACTTTGTGATCGAACGGCCCCTCTCAATGGATTTCCACTCATCCCGTCCATTGTATCTCTTAATGAATACCGGCTCACAAAAGTAAAAGAGTACCCACTACTTGATCAGAATGTATAAGTTTACGACTAATTTTGTATCTCACATCAATTCAAGCAAAAAGAGGTCGCATTGTCTGGAAGCAGAACCTTTTGGATGCTCATGCGCGGTGGATCATCCGGTGAGCTCTCACTTTTCGCTCATCTTTTTGGAAAAGCACGAAGCAACGAGAACAGAATTGAAGCCATAGATGAGACGGGAAGCACGTCACGTTCGCTATCCGTTGGGACAAAGCATTTTGTCCGAGAATCGCTCCGTATCCGACAAGACACGTAAAGATTCAAAGGGGCAGTTGCAGCCTAAGCATGTGATTAACTGGCTATGACAAAGCTGACAAAACCCCTCAAGCTTATGTCATCTTTGAGTAAGCTTCACGGGAGTGATAATGGCACCCAACTCTGTTGACCCGAGTCTTCCGAGGTTTCGACATTTATAACCGGGCCATGAAAGTGTCGGCTCGTTTTAACAAAGTCACGAGGTCGAATGTCTGTCATTTTTCCGATTAGCTCGAATTTTGAAATTTTGTCTGGGTCGTACACAGAACAACCTGTAATGAAATGGAGGCATTATGACAAAAATCTAGAAGCAGATAACATCGGTACCCCTTTTTCTTGAAGGAGAAAAAAGAGGGCTAATTTGTTCGTCATTGAACTTTTCTCTTTGGAGTCGTCCGGACATATTGAAAACAGTTCTTTACGAATTCTCTAACCTTAGTGTACATTTTTGGTTTCTAATATTTGGACTTATTCTTCTTTTTTTTTTTTTAATAAATGATGAACTTGGCAAAATGACCTAATATATGTGTCTATGAATAATATAAATAGTGCATGAACTTTGATCAAATTTGGTTTATGAAATTTTAATTTATTTAATGTGATTTATGAATTTTAATCTAATGTATAATATCATTTATGAACTTTTAATTTATTTAATGTGGTTTTAAATCAAACTAGCCTTTAAACTATATGAAAATATTTAATGTTGCTTGAACTCCCTGAACTTACATTAATAATATGATATTATTGGATATTTTCATTTAGTCAAATAATTAATTTGAATATTTACCAAAAGTATATGAATTACATGAACAAATTAAAAGTTCAAAAATCACATTTTACATTAGGTTAGAGTTTATAAACCATTTATTAGAAACCACCTACTGAGGATTGATTCCAAAAACTTGAAATTGGAAATCGCTCTTTAATTCCATGGACACACCTTGAAACTAGACCACCCAATCAACTGAAATGTCCCCATAATTCATGTAGTTCATTTGTCCAAAGCAAAGCAATCCACCTTCCTTTGTTGTGATCTGTTCCACCACCATACTTGACCTCCTTAAATCATCAAAGACATGGGTTGATATCGAAGAATCATTTGGATTGCGGTAATGTAGCTGGTCAAAAGTCACGATTGGTGCTCCTGTTAATAATTACAAGGAAGTAAAACTAAATAGCGAGATTATCCTCTCAAGATATTTTAATGACAAGAGCTACAGGGAACATGAAAGACGAAAGGAAAATTGGAGAAGCCAACAAAGGAAAACTGTTGTGGAATGGTGGTAGAAAACGTGATGAAGATAAATATCCTTTTTATAAATTCCAAACCTTCATATAATGGAGACTTAGAAGTTTGGCATCTCCTACACTGGGCAGAGACTCGAAAGCAAAATAAGTAGAGGAAATTACCTAATATATGCAAAGACCAAACATAACCAAGGAGATCAAATAGAAGGCTCAATCCCTAAAGTTGGAAATCTGCTATCTACTTTGAAAGAGGCATGAGACTTGAAAGTGAGTGATGAGATTGTAGGTTGGAGGCGAGAGAGACAGAGAGAGAGAGAGAGAGAGAGAGGGAGCGATGAGGCCAGAGTCAATCGAGAGTGAGAGAGGGATCAAAGAGGTAGGAGGCTATCGAGGCTGTGAGATGAGTGAGGTGAAAGACGAAGAAGGAAATGGGGTTTTGATATGATAAGTCAAAACATAAAAATTAAGAAAAAATTATATATAAAACTATATATGTATATCTATGTATCAGTCCGATTTGGGTTAGTGGTTCCAAACTTGGAATCAAGAACTAGGTTGATACTCATTAGCTCTAGTAAATTGAATTTGGGAATCATCGGTTTTGGGCTGATTTTGTCCGGTCAATTCCTAGTTATTTTACACACTCTTATCATTTATGTCATTATCCATAAATGGGAGGTCTAGACAGCCTCGCCTTTCGCAGACCTAAGCTTGTGTGCGGTCCCCATCTGTGCATACTCAAGCAACGTGGGACGAAATCGGAGTGCATTCGAATTCGATCTGTGGGCACAACAGCAGCCGAAGCAAATGCCATATGGGGGGCTTCATCCTCTCATTGAAATTGAGCCTCGAAGACAACATCGAACGCGGGCTTTATTTTTATTCCGTCGGTCCGCATTTGAGTGCGAAACCCATGCTTTAGCTGAAGCCCATCGTACAGAAAGTGGAATTACCTCCGAGGCTCCGATTCGGGAGACAATAGGAAAGAAACCATTGCTCCTTGTTGGATTTGATTCCTTCAAATTCGGAAATACAAAAAAAAATATTTTTTTTGTTGATAAGATCGGGATCCAAAAATTCTAAATCTATTATACAAAAGGCCAATTCTGTCCTAAATCCCATGTGCTTTGCGAGATCCGCCCTGAAAAAGAATAAAGGAAAACTTCGAAAGGGCCTTACTAAATAGACCCTAAGACGGATGATTGGGGATGATGGAGTATGGTCCATAGCTACTGATCTTCTTCATGAATTTCTCTGGAATTTCTCCCCTTGAGAACTCCTCCGTTATGTATCTCCCTGGAATTTCTCTGGATGATTTTGAACTCGTGGGCCGATTAATTACCAAACGAGGAGCCGAGCCCACTGGATCAGCCCCGCAGCACTGTGCACCGTGGGCTTCAGTGGGTCATAACCGATCTTGGGTCTGGAGAAACTCTAGAGATCTCTTTTGCAATTCTAAAAATTTTCCTGCCATTCTAGAATGAATGGATGAATGATAAAAGACAAATAATAAAAATAATAATTGGGTTTAAAAAAAAAAAAAGCCATTTTGGACCCTTTTTTCCAACAATTTGCTCATGTAGGAGCAGATCCGGCAATTTCATTCTCGGATTCTCATCGTGTTGGATGAGTAGCCGTAGCATTTCTATAAGGATAATGTGTAACCATGATTCCGAGATAAATACGATCTTGAAAGTGCTGATCATTGTCTCGACAATCTCTAGAAAACGATTTGAATGCTAGTATGATAATAATAGTTAAATTGTAGTGACTTATAAACTCATCTGCGGGGATAGCTCAGTTGGGAGAGCGTCAGACTGAAGATCTGAAGGTCGCGTGTTCGATCCACGCTCACCGCATTTTCTTTTTGAAAAATTTCCCAATTTACTTTTGTCTCATTACCTCATTGTTTTATTGGGCTTTACGATCTAGCTTTTATTTATTTATTTATTATTATTATTTAATTTCTGACCAGTTTAACAGGTCAAAGCTAGATCCAGTCAAACGAAACCAACTAGATCTTTCAGAATAAGGCAAGTTTGACTAAATCTAGTACTGGATTACTTTACCATATGAAGAGCAACACAGCTTGACCCAGTTGTAAAAGTGATGGAGATGACAGAGCACGCAATAGCTTTTAGCATATGCAGCTAATTTGCCTGCGTAATTAGCATATTTCTTACATCATAATGGACGAATCTAATTACCCTTTCCATCTAATAAGACAAATCCTACATAGCTTTAGCATAAGTGGCTAATTTGTGTGCGTAATTACTGTATTTCTCATATCACAAAAGAGGAATCCGATTGCCCTTTCCATCTATTGAGACAAACCCTACATTCCAAAGTCCACACATAAAGAAGGGAAAAAGGAGCGTTGGGTTGTCTTTAAATGATCAAAGATCTCCACGATAACTTTCGGCTTTTGCTACACGCCTTTGCGGTGTGCACTGGACCCTTTAGAATTCCCTTTCTGAGAATCTATTTCCAGATCTGAGACTTCATCCCAGATCGGTTTACAAAAAAATTCGTTTGTAAGTGACATGTCAGACCGTAACTTATTCGAAGAGCAAGTCAAGGTCGAACACATCATGAGCGACACGACTCCCGGTTCTTAGATATCGCCAAAATGAAGTTTGTTCTTAAAGGACCGCCACTTGATGGAGAAACCGCAAGCCATGCGGGATGCACAAGTCAATATCTGTCGATGGAAACGCGTTTCCGTAAGGAGCATGCAAACTTTTTCTGCAGAAAGTATAGAAAAGGGGCAAAAGCTTAAAAAGTCTGTTCCTATGGGTCGTCCGGAACGCGATCGAAACATGTCGACGTTATGATCGGAGAAAGAATCCTTACCCTTGGACTCCACTAGCCGCTGAGCTTCCAAGCAAAGGGTTCGAAAAGTGCGACCAATGAGGCAAAAGTGTAAAGGGTTACAGGCCGACGCGACACGCGGACTCCTGTCGATGAAGGGAACCCGCTTTTGAGCGTGGTTTTCGTTTTCGAATTCGAGAATTTTGTCTTTTCGCTATTGCTTTTGACAGAATTAGATTATCGAAATTGTCTCGATGAATTCGTTCGATTTATACATTTTGAGGCAGATCGATACGCAAATATAACCTGTCAACGTGCAATGATCTCAAGGAGATGAATTGATAGTCAACTTGGTACTCTCCACAAACGAGGAAGATTTGCGCCGGCCTTAGATTGAACGGAATAAACACGGGTTGAGTACTCCACTAGTGAGTGGAAAGACACGAAAGAAAATTCTTTGCGGTCGATCAAGCTCTTTCTCACACGCTTTTTCTTTTTGCTATCTTACACTAGAAGAAAAGATGATATTTGCTCGATCACGACATAAAGAAAGACACGAATAACGCAAGTTTTTTAGCAAATGCTGAGGAAACGAAGACATTAATACGCTGCTTTCGACGGCTCGTGTGCGGTTTGTAACAAAAGCGATGATGGAAGGACAAGAGGACAAAATGAGAGAAAAAGACGCTTTTGCGCCTTTGCTTCTCGCGAAGGTATAAAACGGATCTTGGACTCGAAATCACCTTTCTTCTGGAATTGGAATCTAAAGCGAGCATGTGGAGTGAGGAAATGGACATACAATGATTAATCCGAGTGTCCCGTAGCGATCAAGAGAGAGTGGCGGTCCTCGAACACTTCCTACACGAGAGAAGAAAAGTGCTTGTCGTTTAAAGGGACAAAGGAAAAGGATAGAAAGGGAGTCTTCGAATTGGAAGGACGCACGGTAGATCAACCCATTCTGCGGCCGATCTTCTAGCTATATTCAGGCTAAAGTTTAGAAAGATGGTACCGAGGAAAGAACGTGCAGTGCTGAACAAATTGTGTGATTGATTTGGTCGATTGGACCGAGTCTAGAAAATATCATCGCACTTCGGACTTAATATTTTTATAATTGATATTGAACTCAGAGCGTAATTGACATTTCATTTGAATGATTTGTAATATATATATAATTCTTATAACATGTGAAATATATATTATTGGGTTGTCCTTAGTTCTTGCATAATCAGATTTATCAGATGACAAGCATGCATGCATCCATTGGATATTTACTCTCTCTCTCTATATATATATTTATATATTATTCTTAGTTGATGTAAGTTGTTGATGGGTGAGAGTCATTCTCAGGAAGAAGCACGCGGTTGCCTGTCTTGCACCTTTCAAGAACATGGAGAAAAGCTCACTTCCCCAAGGCCAAGGGGGCGTGGAGCTTGGTGGGGTCTCAAGGAATATATGTGCATGCAATGAGCTTGGAATTATGAGCTGCATGCACTATATGAGCAACCTCACTAGTCACTTGCACGGAGTGCTGATGAGTATGGTCATTATTTTATTTTATGTTTTTTTTTTTTCAAATGTGCTTGTCTATATATGAGAGAGGATAAAAAATGATCCGGCCCTAAATTGACTCACTTTTACAAAATTCAAATTTCAGTGATCCATACTTGACCTGAACCCAATCCATACACATCCTTTGGTGAGTTCAAATGGATATATTGACGGGTTGAGGCTGAGGCTTTCTCTTGGAGATCTCCATAGGTGAAGATATTAGACTTTTGCTGCGCACTCCTAATAAATGATATTAGAGATGATAGTTGATTTGTAACCTATTCCCAATGTGTATCGGTGTTTGTTGAATATCTCAAGAAGGAATGTGCCAAACTTGAATGAAACATTGTCCTCAATGTGAAAAAGAAAAATAGAAACAAGAAAACTCCCCTTGTTGTAGTATAGTGGTGAGTATTCCCGCTTGTTACGCGAGTGACATCCCCGACAATGGCGCCAAAAACTTATTTGTAAAATTCTAGATAAAGTGAACATTTTGAATAAATAATATAATGATGAGAATGAGTATCATCCCATGGAAATTAATGATTAATAAACTAATCAAATACTAAAAATATATTAATTCTAAAAATTTATCTAACAAATCAAAATAAAATTGAGAATAAATTAAAACTCAAAATCGTAAAAGCAAAATTTGGAGACTTAATGTAGTAAATCAATCAAATAAATATGTTAGACTATCCAATGTTACCATAACTACTAGATATGAATTTCAGATTGTAATGCATATAAGAACGATATCAAACATGTGATAGCGGAATTTCTTAATCTATTTACTATTCTATCTCTAGATATAACATACATACTTAGTTTATTAATCCACTATATCTTTATGTGAATTTAAATAAACATAAGTGCTTTAAAATCTATAAATATTCCCAGCTTACAATGAGTCTTTGGATCACTTTATCACTAAAAGTTATACAAATAACACAATAAGAAGCGCTTCCCCTGTCTCTCCCAATTCCTGGTGATTCTGTACTGTTCACGTTCTGTTTGATGGCTTGTTCCCGGAGTGTCAGGCATCCATTTGGGCTGATTTTTGGAGGATAGAGTCCTTTTTCCATCCCCTGCATTTCCACCGAGCGATTTTTCCTAATTCAAGCTAGATATCAAGATCTCGATAGCCCTATTTGTGCCAAAGTTTCTGGTCCGCTGTTTGTGGTGCGAGTCTTGCTGAGGACGCCTAGGTTGTCGTCTCAGCCTGAAATTTGGTAGGGTTGGTTGCCTCACCACCCTCTTGTAGCCATCCAAGCCGGCCCTTTTGATTCGGCCCATATTGGTAGAACTCGTTGGTTGGTTGTGGGCAGCACTGTTCCAGCGTTTGTGAAGTTTTTCGGCCTCTTCAACTGAGGTGGACTTCTCCCATGCAAGCTTCTGCTTATCCCTGGTACGATCTGCATCCTTAGAGCTTAGCCGGGTAAGTCTTTCCCTTCTTATAATGGCCCATGCTGGTTAGTTCGAGTGTTGCACGCTAGGTGTTCGACAGATGGCCTCAACTACTTCTGGCGGGGTTGGGCTTCCCTGTTCGGATCGGGTTGTTGCTGAAACCTTCCAGGGTGGTGTTGGGAAGGAATTATGGGAAGAATTGATCAACCTCTGGCTGTTTTGAGAGATGGGTCGGCTCTTGATCGATCTGATCAAGCCTCTGCTAATCCTCGATCCATAGCTTTGGCTTCTGTTATTTCAAAGAAAAACCCAGACCGGTCACGTCCTCCTTGTGCTCTTGCTGGTTCACAAGATAGAAGCAGGGGGTAGATCTCGCTCTAAGTTCCTTCAGCGTAGGGGTAACTCGAAAAATCCTAATGGCCGCACTTGGGCTGTTGTTGTCAGAGTCGCAACCAAAGGATACGACCTCGAATTCACCCGGCCTACCTATGTGAACGGTAAACCAGTTATAGAAATGACTGATCAGGACCTTCAAGCTGCTGACCCCAAGCTGTTAGAGTGTCTAGTGGGGTATTTTCTGGGTAGGCGACTTCCTTTTAAGGTCGTTGAGGATGCTCTAAAGAAAGCTTGGAGTCTGAAGCTTATGGAAGTGATGTCTAATGGGCAGGGGCTCTTCTTACTTCATATTCCAGACAGAGATTTCCGTACACAGCTCCTTGAAGGGGGCCCTATTACTGTTGCTAAGGTTCCATTGGTTCTTCAACAATGGAAACCGGCGTTAGAACTATCAAAAGACACCCACTTGACGTTCCGGTATGGGTGAGACTGTGGAATCTCCTGTTGTCCTTTTGATCTACACAAGCCATTGGCAAAGTGGCAAGTGTTGTGGGAAAGCCTTTGTATGTAGACCAACGAATTGAAGAAATGAAAATGATGCCGTTTGCCTGAGTCTGTGTCGAGATCACAGCAAAGTAGCCCGAGTGTGGCTCCATTGAGTTAATTCATAATGGCATCTCTTATGAAGTGAGCGTGGAATACGAATGGCGACCGATTGCCTGCTCGGGGTGTGGCATATTTGGGCATAAGTGTAGCCCTCCTTCTGCTCGTTCCAAAAGGACAGAAGCTCCTCGTGTGCTCAGAACCAGCTGATACAAGTACTGTGCCTGAACCAAGAGCCCCTCCGGTTGTTCATAAACCAGTAGATATTAGGCCTGCTCCTATTATAAGCTATATGCTTGAAGCGGAATCCTCTACTTTGAATCTTCTACCAACTTCAAATGCTGAAGTTGAACCTTCCTTGCCTTTACTTACGATGGCTACAGGTTGCTCTGGATTTGAGGATGTTCGAGAGGTCGAATGTGCTGTTCTCTCGACTCCTTCGACTCCTCCGACTCCTCTTGATATGCCTCCACCTTCAACTGATATGGGCTAGAAATAGGTTAAAAGCAAGAGCAAAAAACAGCATGCAAAGGAGGCTGCTTCACTTGGTCTTGCTCATCCCAGCGAAGAGGGGCATTTGAAGCTAAAGGCTTCTCTCCTTGCTAAAACCCCGACTGTTCCGCCTCTTAGAATTTCGAAAGGGCTTCATAAGCCCTCTTTAAAGGTGCTTGACAGTTGTGCAAAGAAAGTTGATCCTCTTGCTCCCTCACCATCCCTTGATTGTTCGGATGATATTGGAAGCTCTAGCATCCATGCTATCTCAGTAAATGATGATATACTCTCTTTTGATTCTCTTGCCCCTCCTGCTTTGGACTCGAAGGCTAAGGCTAAAGTATTTAGGAGCAACTTTTGCTGCTGCATCCAGACCTGCCTCCTTCGGTGGCTACCAAAGCGACTTCTACCAGTCGCAAGAAAAAGAGGTAACCCTTATCCTCCCTTGTGTAAATATGTATATAGGCTTTTGGAATATCATCGGAATTCTTGATCTCATCAGACGTGCTGAAATCAAAAGATTTGTTTTTTCAAACAAGCTTTGCATGATTGGTCTTTTTGAGACGAAAGTCCCTGAGTCTTTGTTTGAGTCCGTCTCCTCCACCTTGCTTAGGGGGTGGAAGTGGACTTCTAATTATGATTTCGCTCCTTGAGGCAGAATATGGGTTGGTTGGAACCCGTTCGTTGTTAGTTACACTCCTTTCTCTACTAATGCCCAAGCGGTACTTAGCCGCCTTAAGTTTACTCTTCCCTCCTTTAGTAAATATGTATATAGGTTTTTGGAATATCATGGGTATGATGAATCCTGTCAAACGCGCGGAGATTAGAAGATTTGTTTCTTCGAACAAACTCTGTTTGGTTGGCCTCTTTGAGACAAAAGTCCTTGAATCTTTATTTGAGTCCATCTCCTCCACCTTGTTAAAAGGATGGAAGTGGATAGCGAATTATGAGTTCTCTCCTCGTGGTAGAGTTTGGGTCATATGGGACTCAGGGGTGGTTAGTTTCGTTCCTTTTGCTACCAATGCCCGAGCTGTACATGGTTGCCTTAAACTCAACCTCTCTAACACAAGCTGTTGCATTTCGGTGGTGTATGGTGAGCATACGTTTGTTCGTCGTAGGCCACTTTGGGATGACCTCATCCACTATAATGAAGTTTTACACGACTAAGCTTGGCTTGTTGTGGGAGACTTCAACGCCATAAAAGACCCCTTGGATCGTATGGGAGGCTCAAATGACTGGATTCCTTATTTTGATGATTTCGGCATTTGCTTAGCTCAGACTGAGCTTGTGGATCTCAAATATGTCGGTCTTCGGTTCACTTGGTCTACCTCTGAAGAGGCAGCGAGGAAGATGAGGAAGATTGATCGTGTCTTGATTAACACTAAATGGAATCTCGATTTTTTCGTTCTCCAAAGCTTCATTCCTGAACCCATGGATTTCGGATCACTCTCCCATGATTGTTAGAGTTCTAGACCCCATCTTCAGAAGGAAACTTTTTAAATATTTTGATTTCTGATCGGATCACCCGGATTTCTCTTCCATTGTCTGACAGGCTTGGGATAGCCCGGTTATGGGTATGCCTATGTTTAGACTCATCTCCAAACTAAAATTTTTGAAAGGTCGCCTCAAGACTCTCAATAAGGAGGCCTACTAGAACATCTCGGTGTGGATGGCGGAAGCAAAGGAGGCGCTTCATGCAACCCAGGCTGGTCTCCATGATGACCCTAAAAACTTTTCTCTTGCTGAACTTGAAAAATTACAACGTCGTATCTTTGTTGACTTGTAAAATCATGAAGAATCTTTCTTTAGACAAAAGTCAAGGGTAAGATGGCTTAAGGAAGGGGATAGGAACACCAAGTTCTTCCACTATTCCGTCAAGAGCAGACCGGATCCTTTCTGTCAAGGATCATTTCGGCTCCTTGATTACTGACTAACCCTATTTTGTTAACACAAGTTTTTGTATCCTTCTTCTCGGACCTACTCTCTCCTCAAGTGATACTTTCCAAGCCCTCACTTCAAGAGGTGAAGCTGTATGTCCACCGGTCTCTCTTAGACGCTCAAAGCAGCTCTCTCGTTAGCCCAGTTATTGACCTAAAGATAAAGATCACTTTGTTTTCTCTTGCGAGAGGCAAAGTCCCGAGTCCGGATGGATTTACAGTGGAGTTTTATAAGACTAATTGGGATACTGTCGGGCCTTTGGTCTTGCATGCGGTTAGGGATTTCTTCTCCTTCGGTTGCCTTCTTAGAGAGGTAAACAATACTATCCTTGCTCTTGTCCCACAAGTGTTGAATGCTTGTGCTATCAATGTAATACTATTTATAAGGTTATTACAAATATCTTTGCTAATTGCCTTGCGGTGGTCCTTAATGATGTGATTAACCCGTCGCAAAATGCATTTGTAAAAGGAAGGAGAATTAGAGATAATATACTTATCGCTCAAGAGTTGTTTGCTGGCTTTCATTTGGAACCTTATCTTCCAAAATGTGCTATCAAAGTTGATTTTCAAAAGGCATATGATACCGTCGATTGGGATTTTCTGGAGCTCACTTTTACGGCCTTCAGATTTCTTGAGTGGATCATCCGTTTAATAATGGTCTGTGTTCGAACACCTAAATTTTCTATCTCTATTAATGGTGAATTGCATGGGTTCTTCTCTGCTGGTTGGGGCCTGTGTCAAGGGGATCCCATGTCGCCCTATCTATTTACTCTGATCATGGACTGTTCGGGAATCCTAAGTGCTCGGACTTCGGTTAAGGATTTCAGATATTTTTGGAGGTGTAAACCAGTAAAGCTCTCGCACATCTTTTTAGCCGATGATGTGTTTCTCTTTTGTCAAGCAGACTGGGTTTCTGCGACAGTGCTTAAAAGGAGTTTGGATATATTCTCTTCCTGAAGTGGACTGATTCCAAACAAAGACAAAAGTGAGGTTTTCCTCTCGAGTGGTCCTATGTCTCTTCGGGATAATATTCGGTTAGCTTTTGGGTTTCAGGAAGGGAAGCTTCCTGTTCGTTATCTTGGAGTATTGATAATCACCTCTAGACTTGGCAAAGCTGATTGCGTCATCTTGATTGATCGAATCACTGCCAGAGTTCAATCTTGGACTCAACGGTTTTTGTCTTTTAAAGGGAGAACTCAACTAATAAGGTCAATTCTACACTCTATTCAAGCTTTTTGAGCCAGTGTCTTCACTTTACCGAGTGTGGTTTTAGATAAAATCGAACAAATTATATGAAAATTCTTATGGAAGGGCTCCACCCTTGGTCGGGGGGGCTAAAGTTTCTTGGGATGATGTTTGTCTCTCGAAAGATGAAGGGGGCTTAGGTATTCGGAAGTTGAAGGATTGCAACAAAGCATCAATGCACAAATACATATGGATCCTCTTTACTGATAAGGAATCCTTATGGTGTTGTTGAATTCATATTAATTTCTTAAAGAAATTTTTTTTTGGATCTCCTCCCGTCCGGCCGTGTGCTCCTGGGCGTGGAAGAAAATCCTTCAACTTAGGAAATACTTCATATTGTCTTTCTTCTGGAAGACTGGTAACGGCTTTGATATATCTTTATGGCATGACAATTGGCTATCTTGTGGTCCTTTGGACTCTTTTATTCAGGCTTTTCTACTAGGGAGTTTCGACCTTCCAAGTTATGCAGTAGCGGCTGGTTTCTTCTCCCCCGCGGGTTGCTCGCTCAAATTGTTTCTTGACAGTTTGAGTATTTCTATCCCGGTTTCTTCCTTAACTCGGGATTGCTTCTCCTGGCAGTATGATCCTTCTGGTTCTTTTTCTGTTGCTTTTGCTTGGAATACCTTTAGAACTAAAAAGGACCGTGTTTGGAATAATGCAATTGCCCATCGGTTTCAATTTAATTTGTGGTTGATCACCAAAAATCGGTTTGCTACTCAGACGCTCTTGCTCTCTCATGGAAGGATCAACTACTTAGTTTGTGTTTTCTGCAATACCATCTCGGATTCTATTGACCATTTATTTTTTGATTGTGAAACCTCGGCGACGCTTGTCTTCTTCTGGGCATCCGAGTGCAACCTTCCTTGGAGGAATAGATCTTGGAAGGACAATATCTCATGGGCGTTGAAGTTCTTAATGGGTAATGATTTCTTCCATAGTATTGAGCGGTTCTCATTTGGCGCCATGTGCCACCTCATTTGGAAGAAGAGGAATAGCATCATATTTCGTAGTGAAACCTTGGTGGTCTCGGCCCTGAAGAACCACCTCATCAAGGTTGTCAAAGACAAAACTATCACTTTCAAGAATGTCCCGAGTAATCCTAGAAACAAGAGACTTCAGAGGAACTGGGGTTTCGGCCCTTTGGTCTTTCAGCGGCTGTCCTCTCCTCCTTAGGCAGTGTGTGTTTTTTGTATCATCCTGCTTTTGCCTATCACTACTTACTCTCTTCGTTCTTTGTCTTTCTTATTGCTAGTCGAGGTTTGTTGAGTTGTTTATAGTGTTATTTGTTCGCCGACCTTGGGCTGTGCTGCTATGTTTATTGTTTCCTTTTGCTTTTCTTCGGCTCCCTACTCTTCCTGTTGTTGCAGCTAGAGTGTAAGTTTTGGCGTCGGTTTTTGTATATTTGTCCGAAACTCAATATATTCTTACCTCTTACAAAAAAAAAAAAAAAAAAAAAAACACAATATCTCTATCCACATTTAATTCATGATTATATATTATAAGGTGTAATTGTATCTGATCACTTCTCAATCTCAAATATGCACATCGGATCATTCAAGAGGTGGTCAGTTACTTAAAAACATTAAACACGATGATATATAACTCACATGAATAAAATCACTTGCATGTATAAAAATTATGAAATTCACATCATCATGATTAGGCTATAATCATAACCCTAATAAAAGAAATTTAGAATATAGTAAAAGAACAAACCGAGTATCTTGAATAAAAAAACAAGGATTTTGTCACCACTTTTGTCTTCTATTCAAAATACTTAAAAAAATTTCAGAATAATGAAAACGATCTAAAATATAAAAACCTAGCTGTCTATATTATCCTATTTATAGGATACATTTAAGAATTTGAACACAATGCAATTGCTTATTTTTTTTCCACATAAAATCAAGGAATAAATCGCATAATTCTTTATTTGGTATCCATCTTTCACTGCTATTTGAATTCCTAAATCACATAATGTTCATTTCCTTCTTTTTGCCCATTTTTTTTCCTTATTTTCTCCATATCTCATTATTTTGCTTAAACGATGAAGATTTGGGTAAATAGAATGAAATCCAAATATTTTCTAACGAATATTGCATTATAAAATACCATATTTCTTGCCTAAAATAACTAAAATAACTCTATTACTTTAGAGTTATCAATCATGGTTTTCGAACAAGTGAGCTTTGTGGTGTAGCAACGTAGGCCTAATGAAAGACTTCATGGTTTGGTCCGGAGAAGGAGACTAGGGATGAAATTGAGCATTGGAGATTCAAGTTAAAATAAGTTAATGCAAAAAGATACTCAATTTAAAGGGGGAGCAAACTCAATACTGGAGCTCACACATAAAAGGAAGATTGTTATAATATACATGTGAATTGTATTAAAGAAGTTCCACATCGAAAAATTGATATAGTGTGGAACGATTGATATTTTCTAATTAGCCCATAATTCATTTTTTAAAGTTTTTAATTGAAGGTGAGTTCCACTGAATATATTGACAAGCTTAGACTTGAGCTCTCTCTTGCATATCTCCCCAGGTGAAGGTATCACATTTTTGTTGCGCACTCCTTAGAACCTCAACTAAAGATCTAATTCTTAGCAAGTTTTCTCCTTAAATTGTTGCCCTTGAGGAATGGGCAACTCCATTGGTTGGCTTATTGAGTTGTTGAGGGAGCTTAAGTTCTCAAGTCCGGTCATGAGCAAGGACTTCGCATAGACACAAGCAGCGTGCATATGTATGTAAGCGTCGAGCTGACAAACAAAAACAAAGAGGCTTTATATTCGAGAATAAGTTCTAGTTTAGATTTCAGTTCTCTAAAAACTGGCTCATTTTATGTTTCCGGGTAAAAATGAATACTTGTGATAAAATATGGAAGTTACACCAATTCACTACAAAACATATAAAGGCCAAGTGGTCGTATTATTGTTTGTTCATGGGGAAGATTATAGTTTGATTTTTTTTTGGTACATGTAAAAGTGTGTGTCTACATATATAAAGAGGCTTTAGAACTAGCCTCCAGATACTTGGGCCGAACCTCTGTAGACTCAAGCATGGGCATGGGGTCTTGAGCTTTACCTCAATAGACCTAGGATTGGCATTTGTGGACTTGGGGACGCCATTAGGGTCTCAAGCTCTGCATCAAGGGGCTTGGGCCCAACCTTTGTTGACTCGGCTCGATGGCCAAGGAATTGCTCTTGGCCTCGATGCACTAAGGTTGAGAGCCAGTGACTTGGGTGAGGGAGTCAAGTAGCCATGCATAGGTACTAGGGACATGAGAATGAGCATTAGGGTCCTAGGCCTAGCCTACAAGGGCCCGGGCTTGGCCTCTGTGGACTTGGGTGCAAACACTAGCTTGAGCCTAACCTCAAGGGACCTAGGCCTTGTTTTTGTGGACCTAGTAAGCCCAGTTGACAAAGAACTAACCAGGTGCTAATGATCTTGACATGGAGCTTAGTTCTCGAGCATGGCCACTAGGGACTCAGGTATAGCCATTGAAGTCCTAACCCTTACATTAAGGGACCCAAGTCTAGCTTCCATGGACCCAATCAGTGAGGGATCGAGCTCGGCATTGAGGGACTTGAGCCGAGTGCTAGTGACTTGGGTATGGAGCCAGACCTAGATAGGGTCACTAGGGACTTGGGCATGGGGGTCTCAAGGTCTTAGTCCTAGCCTCTACGAACTTGGGCTCGATCATCCAAGAATTAGGTTCACTTCTTGTTGGACTTGAGTTATGCACCAATGCTTAGGTGAGGGAGTTGAGTACCCGTGCATGGCCATTAGGGACCTGAGCATAAGCACCAAGGTCTAGGACTCAACTTTAAGGGACATAAACTAAGCCTCCGTGGACCTGGGCATGAGCACTAAGGTTTTGGCCTTGGCCTGAAGGACCTAGGCTTCACCTTTGTGGACTAGGGCCCGGTCGACAAGGAAATGACCCTAGCCTTGAGGTACCCAAGCTTGCCTTGATGTACCAAGCTTGCCTTGATGGGCATGGGTCGGGTACCAATGATGGTGTAATAGCCGAGTACCTTAGCATGGCCATTGGAGACCTTAGCATGGGCACTGAAGCTAGCCTTGATGGTCATGGGTTAGGCTTGGCCTCCATGGACAAAGATACTGTCATTGGGGGTTTCAACCTTGACCTCAAGAGACTTGGGCTCAATCATAGAGGAATTGGGTCTAGACAAGGCATTAGTGACTTAGACACGGGAGCCAATTACCTGTGTATGGTCGTCGGGGACTCGGATACGAGCATGGGGGATTTGCTCTTTGCTTACATGGGTTGAGTTGGGTAATTTATGAACCCATAACTAATTGAGCTTTGCTTTATTTGACCCATTTTAATCTATATTTTAAATATGGGCAGCCCATATTATCCAACTTAACAAATTTGAGTTAAAATATGAGTCCGTGACATATTTTGCCACCTTTGCTTTTAGCCAAATTAGTTGGGATTATGCTTAATATTGGGGTTTCATATTTTGACAAAGCAAACTTTTTAGGATATTTATCACTTACGGATCAAGTGTTAAGTGTTTATATTTTCCTCATATCCCATCATATGAGTTTTGTGTTTGTACCTTCTTCTATCACGTGTTCTTGGTACGAAGGTTAGTCAATCTGATATAATCAAATCCATATCAAGTGCATAGTTTGTGTGCTAGCGAGGCGGCACGTGCCATTAGATAATTTGAGATTGAAAGTGACCACATAATATCGTGTACAACAGACTTCAGTTAGGAACTTCGTCATGATTCTGAGTCTAAAATTTTCTAGGTCCACCAATTGATCTAAACATCGTCATAAATAATCTTGATTTGCTCTTTGCTTACATGGGTTGAGTTGGGTTATTTATGAACCCATAACTAATTGAGCTTTGCTTTATTTGACCCATTTTAATCTATATTTTAAATGTGGGCAGCCCATATTATCCAACTTAAGAAATTTGAGTTAAAATATGAGTCCATAACACATTTTGCCACCTCTACTTGTAGCCAAATTAGTTGGGATTATGCTTAATATTGGGGTTTCATATTTTGACAAAGCAAACTTTTTAGGATATTTATCACTTACGGATCAAGTGTTAAGTGTTTATATTTTCTTCATATCCCATCATATGAGTTTCGTGTTTGTACCTTCTTCTATCACGTGTTCTTTGTCAATCTGATATAATCAAATCCATATCAAGTGCATAGTTTGTGTGTTAGCGAGGCGGTGCGTGCCATTAGATAATTTGAGATTGAAAGTGACCGCATAATATCGTGTTGATCGTGTACAATGGACTTCAGTTAGGAACTTCGTCACGATTCCGAGTCTAAAATTTTCTAGGTCCACCAATTGGTCTAAACATCGTCATAAATAATCTTGATTTGAAGCCTAAGAGACTCATTAACACTAGATGGTTACAGACAACAATTTGTAGCCAAGAAGAAATTGTATGCTTATACTATCACTGTTCATCTTGATTGTAAGCCACACGTTCTGATGAGTTTGAATTTTCTCCCTATTTTTTTGTGGTTGCAACTAGGGCGAATATCGAGTTGCACGTGTTGTTGTGCTTGGGGCGTAAGAAGAGCCATTCACGCAGTGATTCAAGTCAAAGTAGTTCAGCCACTTGGGATACTGTAGAGGCCACCTTTCCCCTTAAGAAGGGAGTGGGGAAGTTTGATTCCCTACATTCTCAGGGGACTGAGATAGGGACGCGTGAGTGAGAGAGTAAGATTTTGCAACCTACACACAATACATAACATGCACTTTCACTTGTAAAATAAGTATAGGACGGGACTAGGACAATAATAATAATAAAAAGTCAGAGTAGTTCGACTAAAAAAATGTTGAAGTAATGAAAACAAAATAATCATCGTAGAAAAATATATTTAGTATATACTTTATTTGTTCCGTGAAAAATAAACGATTTAAAAAATATTTTTTAAAATATGAACGCTTATACCACTAAAAATAGTTAGCCAATGAAGAATGCTTTCAGTATTAGCAATAATTTATATTTGAATATTTTTGTGGACGATGGAAATATTTTTTATTCGTTTATTTTTTTAAGGGATAAATGCAATTAATTTGAGGAATATATTTTTCGAATTATTCATTTTCCGCAAAATAGACAAATCCATAATCTACATTCTTTTTCAAATAATTCTACAATAACTACGTTATTTTTTGGCATCGTAAGATGACTGAAAATTCCCGTCATCCATCAAATTAAGCACTATTTAGCATCTAAAGTACATTTCAGTAATTAGAAAATTATAATCTCCTAATGCTCATTTGACAATTCTTAAAAGGTATTCTGTTTAGACCTCACCCTAAAATAAACTCATGGACTCATCTCACTAAATTTTTCGTTATCCGATCTACCCGTGGATTTGATAAACATCTTAATATATGTCATGTAATTTAATACAAGTTTAATTTCTTATAAGTGGGAGAAGATGACAACTAAACATATATAATATGCATCTTTATAAAAAGCATATAAACTCTAAACTGACGTAGCATGTTTCAACATAGCCCTCGTGTCCACTTCCCTCAGCCCAAAAGAAATTAAGACTCTGAAGTAAATTAATATATATATAATTCATTTGATCTTTTTATCAATAAAAAATTGTCAAAGCAAAGCGCATATTAAAAAATCAGAAATGACGAGGAAATCTAATCGGATGAACAGTATGTCTTGATCATCTAAGCAATTTTGGAGGTGTTAGGCGCTATAGTATCCTTTTCATTTTCCTTCACCTGCTGATGGTCACCATCAAACCCCAAAGACAGACATTCCAGCGAATGACTTTCTCTCTCTCTCTCTTCCCCGTCATTAATAGCCCGCCTAAAACCCATCAATTCTGGACGGTCCAGATGAGCAGAGAAGCTTCCCCACCGCTCGATCGCCTGACGTTGACCCGCGCCAGCCAATCATAAAAGAGAACCCTGTGATGCACACGTAACGCGAGTGGTCCCTCCTCCTCCCCCCCACCCTCCCACCTCACCCATATGTCGATCTAGACCGTCTAAGCTAATCAATTCTCCTGTTGGACCACTGCTATTATTAAATGGAAATACCCACCACCCCATCATGGAAATTAAATGGATGGTCCTGATTTGCTGGTGGCCACGTGCACCATGTGTACGTCACCTGCGAGTACAGCTACCCTCCCCCCCTCTACGAGCTTGTGGATGAAGATGCGCCTCAAGATAAGGACCACTCGGGGAGAGCGTTAACGATTATCGGTTAAGAAAAGAAAAGAAAAGAAAAGAAGAAATTGCTTTCCAAAACTTGTTGATTATCGGATAAGCCGCGTTTAGATCGTGTCCAAAATGATCCGACTCGAATTGATATATTTAACCAGTTCTAACTTATTTTTATGCAATATAACAATTTAATTTATATCTGACTTGATCTATATTTTTAAAACATTTATAAATTTAACTCATTTAATGTGGAAACCAAGGGTATTTAGTAGATCATTGGTTGTTGGTTTCACCATGTAAGCTCACCACCGCAGAGGCTCCATTTGATTTATAAGGACGACAAACTCCATTGATATGTTCTTTATGTTGGTGCTTGCAAGTCCTACACATTCAATTGGTATTGTATGTTCTTCTTGTCCTATATTTGACAGAACCCTCTTATAGTTTTACATCTAGGTGATTTCAAGGTTCGCACAATAACCTAGATGAAACCTTTTGAGGACTTGCTCAGGTTTGGGAGTATTAACAATTATCACTAAAAAAAAAAAACATTGCTTTCCAAAGCTTGTTAATCACTAAACCCATCAAACAAATGGAGTAGGTTTAGCTTCTGTCGAAAATGATCCCATCTAAATTGACCCATTTAATCTGTTTTGACATATATCATGCAATGCGACAACCCAACCCATAGTCTACTTTAATCCAACCCACCTAGATTGAGATGAGAGTGTAGAGCAAGCAAACACAAGATCGAGTAAAGGTGAGAGAATCACAGGGATGGATTATGTCTAAATAAGTTATGAACCTATTTAATACTCATATTATTTTGGTTTTCCCATTCTAAACTAATTTAGGACTCATTTACTATAACAACTCAACCCATCAATATGGGTTAATGAATGGATCCATGATCAATTTTGACATGTTTGTCAATTAACTAACAAAGAAGGCCACGAGAAGATCCATCAAACCTAATTTTACCTAATTCTTTTTGTTTTGCGCCCCTTCCCTAGAGTTTTGATATAAATCGTGCATGAAGACGTATAACACTTTATGCAAATCCATAGTCGGCTCACATTTTGTTGGGGGACAAAAAGTAAGACCATATACAAGGGAAATGTGTCAGAAAAATCTTAAACATATTGCATTAATGCCAATTTAATCATTAACTGCTTGATTTAGTATCAATTCAGTTATTCCAACTAATTTTAACAGAATATTGCTGACGTGGACGTTGGCCGGCCTACACTCGTTGACCTTTGGTTAGCCTCGCCAAGGGCTAGGTGAACCTCGCGTTGGGCTGGCCTGGGTCAAGCCTCGCCCAACTATGGCGAGGCTTGAGTCCTCACCAGAAACCATGAGCTCCCGACTTTCAAACTCGCAACTATTGGCGAGGGCTCAAGCCTCACTAGGGGTTGGGCAAGGCATGACCTCACCGTCACTAGCTAGAGCAAGCCTTACTAGTGGTCAATAAGGTTGCCTATAGGCAAGGCCCAACCTCTTTAAATCTAGTGAGCTTGAGCCTCGCCTAGCCATGACAAGCCACAAACTTGCCGGATCTGGCAAGTTCCCTCGTTGGCCTTCGCCTTTGGCTAGTTGTCGAGGTCCAATGATTGGCTAGAGCAAGAGGAAGAAAAAGAGAGAGAGAAAAAAGGAAAAATAATAAATAAATAAATAATCGAAAAATACTTAAATGTCAGTAAAAGTTGTCAACGTCACTGTTAATCGATATCAGTTATGCCACATAAGCCCCGTTTGGTTCAGCATTCCCAATAGGCGTTTAGTTTAGCATTTGGATATATCATTGGCCAAATGCTAGCATTTGGAATGCTGTGGAATGCTATTAGGAGGTTTAATGAATTTTTTTCTTTTTAATATTGCCCTTATTGATAATCATGTTTTCCCCTTTTGCCCTCGAAAATACTATTCATTGTCTTCTTCAAGGAGCTTGTTGCTCTACTGCAAGCAAAGCGGCGCTCGCCACGAGCGACCAGATCTGGCCGTCGAGAAGCCTCGCCTGAGGTTAGGCGACCTCGGGTGTTGCCTGGGTCGTGCAACCCAGGCGCCGCCGCTTGAGGTCGAGCGACCTAGGCGTCACCGCCTGAGGTCAACGCCCTGGGTCGCACCTGAGGTTGAGCGACCCAGGTGTCGCCCGAGGTCGCCGACCTCGGGCGAGTAGCCTCTCTCCCCCTACACCGCCACTCCCCCACGATTTTCCCCTGCAGGTACATCTCCTCCTTTCTTTTCTTTTCTTTTTTTCATTTTTCTTTTCACCTTGAAGTAGCTTTGCAAAACATACACAATTTTTTTTTTCCAAACACACTTGCATTGACAAAATGCCCATTCACTCAAAGATACTTGAGGAAATGCAAAGCCATTTCCCCAAAGTTGAATCAAACGGGCCCATAAGTCGGCCGACATCGACATTAGCAATATTTGGCCAAAATTAGCCGAAAATACTAAATTGACACAAATGCAATAGGTTTAGGACTTTTATGATACTTTTTATTAGAAATGATTTTTTTTTTATTATCGTGAACAATTTTTAAGCAAAAGAACGCACTTAGTAACTGTCCAAAATTTCTATTCTCGGAATAGAAATGCGTTCGGTAGGATTCTTAAATTCTTTTGTTTCTTTTGAATTTGTTAATACTTTTATTAATTTTTCTCTTTTTTCTTTTTCTTTTTCTCTTCTTCCTCCTTCTTTGTAGTCGATTGCCAGCCACAACGATGGTCAATGACCGGCCAAAACGAGAGATAAAATTTTTGTCCTTTTTTATTTTCATTAACTTTCCTACCGTGTAGAGTATTGACTTTGAATTAAAAAAGCTCATTAGCCTAGCTGGGCCACTTTAGTTAAAGGTGTCCCCTGTCTTAACTTTTAAGTAAATAATTCGGAAAGTTAATTAGCTTGCCCTCGGCAGCCAAAAAGGTACTTTAAAATGGTATAAAATATTAGGCTCAAGCGATAATCACTCGACTCGCCACGTCAGAATAGACTCGAGAAGATTTAAAGACATATATCATTGCAATCTCATCGATGTCGGTTCACGAGCCTACTATACTAGGCTTCCGGTGCAACCTTCGTGACACGATAGATGGCATCTTCTACATCGAGCCACCTCGCTTGATGATCAGTGATCACATAAGTCACTCTGTACCGGGCATGTGAGATTTGGAATGAAATGATCAAATGCTGCTGCTGATTGTGATTAAGGCCCATAATTTGGGGCCCCATTTAGGGCCATTTGGGATCTTATGGGCCACGGAACCAATTCGCAGAGGAGAGAGAACGCCCTTTGATGTTGATCTCTCTCTCTCTCTCTCTCTCTCTCTCGCGTAGTGATTCGTCTGATAAATTCTCATCAACTCTCCATGTGGTCGGAACAAAACCCCACCAAGCTCACACTTGCTTAGTAACCCTAGCTAATCTTCCGTATGTGAGCAGGAAGGGAAGTGTCGTGCCCCATGCCTCAGGCTCTCCATTCAAAGCTTTGGTACACGTGGTACAGAAAAATTCATGCACATAAAAGCAACGAAGTCAGTTTTCATTTCTGGCCCCCACCTTTTGACAATTTAACTTTTGTTATGAAGGTCAGTGCTTAAATCTTAGAAACCACTTTTTCATCTAAGATTTTCGTTTTTGTTTTTTTTTATTTTTTTTTATTTTAAATTTTACATGATTTTATCGGAATATATAACTTAATTTCTGCTTTTGAGATCCTCTAATGTTGCTCGAATAAGCAGATGAGTGATGCCGTGATCTGTAATCAGAAATGAACGAATAGAGCCTCTTTTTTCGACTGACAAATAAGTCTAGTCCAATTATCGCCCCTCCTTCAATAACATCTCGATGCGAGATATTAGTTTTAGCACTTTTGTGATATTGTTAAGAGAAGAAACACTATAAATTTCACATTCATTTTGGATTTTTACCTAATTTAGATTCGTAAAATAGAATTTGAAAACTTTCCCCACCTAAAAGAGGGATTTCACACTTCACATGCATAAAAGCCTAATTCTTCTCTCCTAACGTTCATTTCACATCATATATCAGATCAATGCCGTTGGTCCAATTTTACCCTAGAAAAAGTCAACTTACCCTTATCATTGAACAACCATTTTCCTGCGGGGAGAAAAGATTGACGTGGTAATGTTTGTCACGTAATAATGAGCGGGAGACTCTTTGAGGTTAATAGAGGATTTGCAGCACGTTGTCGAACAGTTAGCTACCCTTGACAAGATATTTGGACCTAGAAACTCCTCCATTTATGGGATAAAGATTGGATTGGCAGTCAAAAGTTTGACTGAGAATTAGTTAAAACCTAAGCTTACATTCAAAAAAAGAATAAAACAACCTCGATTCTAGCTAGAACAGGCAACTGAACCTCCTTGATCTAAGGTTGGTGATGAGACTTTCATTTTACTTGTGATCCGCATGCGGTGAACGAGAGGATTCTCGATCGAACGCAAGTCAAAACCGGTATTTGCTGATTTGGTTGTTGACCAATCTTTGAGAAGACAATTTCATCCGCCTTTTTGTCTTTTGCCATATCATGACGACAATCTTAGGTTTCTCACTGCTTGATGCAATTTAGGGCTTCGTAGATCTCCATGTTTGCAACGATTCCGGACCCCGGTCAAAAGACCTAGCTACTTAACTGGTTATAGTTCTTCTATTTTTGCTATTCTCAACTGCGCAAGAGATAACTACTTTTAGAATTGGTCTTACAATTGAAGGTTCATCTTGATTATCGCAAATAATCTCATAAGAAAATGGTTTTTATAAGAAATATTTATCTACTATTCTATCTTTGTATCTGTGTCGGTGTCTTTTATCTTTACACAAGCATGGCAAAAAATTAGAAGAAAAAGTTATATCCTTAAACCAACCAAAGATAAGTTTTCAAAAAATCGGCCTATTGAAGAAAATAGATTTAAATTTTTGGAAAATATAGAATAAATTTAACTTATCAAAGACAAGAAGTTGGAAGAGCTAGAAAGAATAATGGTTTACAGTTGAGGGAAACTATTTTACTTTTGAATGAGAACTTATGCAACATTAATATTAGGAAATCCAACTTGAAAACTTAAACCGTTAGGTGAAGGAAATATATGAATATGATACTCATAAAAACCCGGTATGCAAGAGATGAGAGGTACCTTGACACTGCCTCTTACATGCAAATCAAATTAAGGTAGCACACTGAGAACGTTTATGTTTCTCATGGTTTATGTTCTTTTGTTCCCTAGAACAAAAAAAGAACAGAAAACTGTTTGGTAACGCCGAGTTATTTTTTATTCCCAGGAATAGATTTGGAGCAGAAACGAGAAGCAAAAAAAAGTTACTTCTTGTTCTCGGGAACAATTTCTAGAAATAAGCTAATTTTCTTTTTTATTTTTATTTTATTTCTCTTTCTTGCCGCGCCACCGTCAACCACTTGGAGCCACCGCCATGTGAAATAAATTTAGGATAGCACCTCTCTTTGGTACTATATAGTATTAAAAAGTCTGACCGAAAAAAGTTAGACAATTAGGTAGAGGGAGATCATATTGATTAATAGGCCGATTAATTGTCAAATGTTGAAAATGTGAGGCTAGTGGCTCCATTAGTACCCCTTATATGAATATTCAGCAAGACCAACATCACTTATTCAGCAAGATAGTCAACCAAATCCACAATTGAATTTGGCACATATTGTTGAAGTTTGACAACAATCGGGGTTAAACAAGGGTACTATCATACTTGTAGGAAACCATATTCCAAATGGATTGATAATCGGCCTATTCAAGAGTTTCAAATTGCCCAACTTTGCCATTTTTACTGACGAAGATGAACAATCGACCATCGAATACATTGTTCGATTTATAGCCTAGTGTAGGGAAGTATAAACAAATGAGTTTTCAAAATTTTGATTATTTCCTGTGTCTTTGTCAAAAACTGCTTTTAACTAGTATACTAATTTACCACATCGTGTAATTAACTAGAGATGGAAAGACAATTCTATTCTCAATTTTATAAAATGATACCCAAAGTGTCAATTGTTGATTTGGTCAGACTTTATCAATACAATAATAGGTGGGTCAATCAATTTTTTGCTCAATTTAAGAAAGCTAGGGATAAACGTGTTGCTTCACTCTTAGGAAAAGATTTCATGAATTCGGCTTTTGATTGATTGAAATTCAATTATACAAGGCCAAGACTTTCCAATTTTATTTTGATTGGTAATGAGAGTAGCTAAGTATATGAGCAGTTTCTTAAATATAAAGATAAAGGGCTACTTGAAAACTTTGCACAAAACATGGTTTCAATGGAAATTATGAGTTAGAGTATGAATCAACCTGAATGAAAATATTGAAATAATTGTGGCAAATATGATGCTCAACGAGCATTATGTTCGTCAACCCTTAAAGCTTGCAAGAATAAAAGAAAAAAGAATGGTTAGGGTTAAAGACAATCCAGGTCAATCGTTCGACATTAATAATAAATTGGACAAAACTTAGATTTACTCTTTAAAATGGCCATATAAAATTAGTAAAAGGCCATGTTATCCCAAGAAAAGAATATTAAACAAAAAATATTACAAATGGTACAATTCATGGGGCCATAACACAAATAATTGTACTGTTGTCAAGAAAAAAATTCAAGAGGCAATTTGGTACAGAGAATTCAAATTTGCCGATAACAAGGGGTATACAATGATCAATCGATATTCAATTCTTTTTTAATGGGGCATATGTTGACATAAAAAATAACCAACTTTTAGTTATGATCAACAAATAACAAACTTAGTTGATAATAAAGTTTGGTGAATAGTAGAAGTCATCAATAAAAAGAACATTCAACAATTTGAAAAGTATCGACAACTCACTACAGCGAGCAATCTATGCAAAAAACGTAACTACCGGGTTGTTATGTATAGTGCCGCTATCTTATAAATTTTGTAGCTTGTCGTGGATAAGTATTGTTGTGACTTTTTGTAATCGCAAATAAGATTAGGAAGTTATTTGTTCTAAAAACAGAAATAGGATTTTTTTTTTTAAATTTAATAATCGTTTTTAATTGTTGATTATGGGTTATAGCTAACCACATTGTACCTTTGTAAAAGAGACACAATCAATCACAAAAGTCAATATCTATAAATTTATCCTCATTTTTCTGTAATTTATCTTTCTTGTATTTACATTGCTGGACATGATTGTCTCCAGCTATTGTACCTTCAAATTTCTAGTTATGTACTTCTTTATCTAAAATTAACAAAAGATTCTTCGCAATTCTTGTAGATTCGCAAATCGATCCATCCACATTTCAAAAGGTTTTTCTTCAGTAACTTTTTGTCAAAATAATGCAAAAATCAAATCAATCTTGCACGGAATTGTCTTTGGCATTTGATTTGAAAATGGGTAAGATGAGTAAGATAAGTCCTTTCCTCGTTTCTCCCTCTCTCTCCCATCCAATTTATGGCCATTTTAAGTTCTACGATTACTCATATGATGAAGATTTCAAAAAATTAGAGAAAAAATAAAAATATGAAAGAAATTTTATTTTCCCTTTTCTACAGTCAAAGTTTGAAGGGTCACCCATCCATGGCATGAACACTGTGGCCAAAGAAAAAAAGGATGGGTTTACTTATCTACCTCTAGGTTTGGCCAAACAAAATCGAAGAGTCACCTATTACAAAAAGTATGAGCTACAAAAGAATCACCGCAAGCCATTTCATTTGGGGAAAGAAAAAGAAAAATATCTCCACATTCAATTTTCAGTTTTAAAAATATTTTCAATTAGATCAATATAATTATCCATCCCCTAGCATAGCATAACACGGCATGCTCAAATAAAACCCCATATCAACTACTTCATAAAGTCTTGTGTCGGTTTTCCATTAGTTCTTTTTAGGGATATCTGACGGAGGAACCTTTTTATACCAATTTTGAGTTCGAAGGAATTGTTCAAGACATCGATCACTTAATTAGAAATTGCCCCAAAGTTAGAATTACAGATGGTCTAATTAGCCCCCCTTCTCCCTTAAATCATGGGTAGATTCGTGATCAAGTCTATGGTGGAACAGGTTAATTATACAAATCCACTGAAAGATCCTTAAAGTTGGACAACGTTGACCATAACACATCATGCTTTTCCACTCTTGAGATATGGTCGGTTTCTGGTTCCATGTTGCTGATTATGATTACCAAGATTCGAAGAGGATTGCACTGCTCGTGCCCATTACAAGTTAACCGGACATTAGCACGAAATAATATATAAATAATCACTCCTAAATAAAGCTAATCTTGAAAGGGAAGGTGCGGTAGCTTTAATTGCATCGTGTCTCTCGCAGGATTCTTAGTCGCTTCACACCATATAAATATATGATCTGGGCACTTCTCGCTCATCAAGCTTGGAGTGCTCCACATATAGAACACGACAAAGATAGAATTAATTTTTAGAGAATTGATTTTTATGTAATTAAAATCCCAGATGGAGCCCAAAACTCTGCCCATAGAAAACCCAGATAAGCCTCATCTTAACTTTATGCTCTTCGTAAGCATAATACATTATTATTTCTTTGGTGCAATGAAATGAATCTATGGGAATTTTTTTGTTTCTATTGGTTGATGTATGAGATATGAAGAGATCATTCTGTCATTTCGCTTGTTAGGTTTTGGAGATATTTCATAAGCAATTAATGGGATTCTGAGGATTTTCAGACGCAATTATGCGCACTTTACTAAAGGTGGTGGTCCTATCCTCCTATTCCAATGAAATCAAATGTCTATGATTGCTAGAAGCAGCGAGGCAAAAAAGGTGATCATATTTAAAACACGGGTTGGGGACTGCTTAGCATCGCCTAATTTTTCATTAGGGGCAAATGGCCCCAATAAGATTGTGCGCGCGCGCATGTCTACTTGCCACTTTTTCTCCAAACTCGTGAATTTTCTTTCATTCCGTATGTGCCACGTAAAAAACGAAATAATTAGCATTTTGAATTTGTGTTCAGACACATAATATGCATTTCTGACTTTTCTTTCTTAGTTTCTCAGGCTTCAGGTGAATGCGACAATGTATTTACCATGCGGAAAATAATTAGGTACTCGAAGAAAGTCTCGAACACCTTACAAAATTAGCATGAAATTATAATGTTCTTTCCATAAAAAAATAAACTCTGAAGATCAATTTGAAAGGGAAAATTTCGGGGCACTTCTTGATTTGACTCAGGAAACATATCATATGCAAAAAGGTTACAGCAAAATTAGGCAAGTCATGCATGGTCTCATCTCAAAACTCACAATCATATCAATCAGCAACCAAATACCAAACACCCTACAGCCTCCTCACCTCTCCCTCCTCCCTCCCTCCCTCGACCCACCCCCCGGCGGGCGTCCCCCATCTTCTTCTTCCTCCTCTAACAAAAAAATAAAGAAAAAGTCATACCTAATTAGAGAAAAATTGGTCATAATGGTAATAATATACAAGATGCAGAGACAGCATTGGGCCCCCCCCCCACCCCACCATTTTTTTTTTTGCACCAACCCCTTTATTTCACTCTCGATTGCCCCCATTGCATCTGGTGTCACGTTGGAAAAGAAAGGTTTCATTTCACGCTTCTTTAGTCCCTTTTTCCGCTCTCTTTTCCTCAACTGAAGGAGCACCATCTTTGGTACCATCAATTGTGCCGGTTGCACCAAAAGAAAAACCCTCCAATAATTAAATCAGCTATGAACCAAAAACCCAAGTCAAATTCCGGCTGCTTAGCCTCTTCTTTCCTTTCTTTACACTCAAAGCAACCAAAATGATCATGATGAAACTTGCTTCCTGTGTTTTTCCTCCTCCTTCCACCTCTTGATATCCTCCGCTATTCTCCTGGCATCCATCGACGCGCCGAGTAGTCCGCGCCGAGTGAACCCGACGGCGTATAGACCGCACTCGCCTTTCCACCCATTTGGAAAGGCCCGTCGGGGAAACCCATCGTACTTCGAGAACATACTTCCTTCCTACACAAATGCAAATTCCACGTCTCACTCTTTTGAATCTTTTGAGCTCTTTTCGATTGGCCAAAAAAAAAGGAAAGAAAAAGCAGAATGTGTCTACTCAAATTAGGGAAACGGGAGTGGAAGGTATCAAGTTACCTTTAGCCAAGTAGGCACATTGCTTTTGTAACCTGTCGCTAGTACTATGGCGTCGAATTTTTCTGACCTGCCATCAAGAAACACTACTTCGTGGGGCTTCAACTTTCTGATTCCGGGATATACCTACAGCAATGGCCCAATACAGAAGCTCTATCAATTGCCCAACACATAAAATCTTGCTCAGAACAAATCGAAAAGTTTGTAAGTCCATCAGACAGTCCATGAATATGGAATATATGTTATCCATAGCTTAGCACTAAATTTTAAATCGTTGCGATAGAATTGTTTATGGTGAATCGGAAGGAACCAGGACTTTTTTTCTTCTTTTTTTTTTTGTCTTTTTTTGTGCATACAACTAGCTTGCTAGGAGTATGAACTATGTACTGTTTTTGCCACAGGAAAAGCGCAACATCTTTCCCTATTCATTGAGAGGACCCAATCACTATTCATCGATAGAATATAATTGGGTCCATCCAAATCTTAGTTTGCTAGAGAGAGAGCTAGCTCGGTCGGGAATGGTTCAAGAGGAAAAAAGTGATGTGATATGGAAATATTATGGCTCCAAGTACCTTAATGTCTCCACTTTTGATCTTGGCCAGTGTCCCAACATCTAATACCGGAGTCTTGCCGTTCAAATTCTTGAGCTCGAGAGGGCCCACCTTCGGCCGCTTCAGGCCCAGCCGGGCCGTGTCTCCGAGCATGACCCTAGCGGCGAGGAGCAAGAGCTGGTCGACAAAGCGCATGGGCAGCCACTTGAGCAACCACATGGACAACCCAAAAGTCGATCTCCCCAGCAGATCTCGTGGTAGGACGTGCACCTATTCAAAACCAAGGAAACAAAAGCACAAAGGGTCATCAGTCATCGCACCAAAAATAAAAATAAAAATAAAAGTCCATTCATGTTAACAAATGCTCAAAAAGGAACTTGAAAAGAGGGGCCAAAAGATTCAAAAGTCGATGAGTGACTCCATGTTGTTTGCTTCTTTTACAGGGCGAAGAACATCATGGGAAGAAAAAGGGCGTGTGTGATTATGATCAACAAGATCCTATACTGAAACAAAATTCCTGACACATAATATTGCGCATGCTTGGAGGATTTCAAGAAAGTGAGATATAAAACAACATGCTATTTTCCTAGTTTAATTTCTCCTACATAACTAAGCTTTTTATGGCACTTGGTCATGAACATGTTTTTGCATGAACTGTTGGAACTTGAAGCGAAACGCAACTGGCGCACTGAATTGTGAACTGTTGCCTATCATTGCCCATCCCTCGCGAGTGAATCTAGCACCTCATGATATAGTATTAAAACTGGGATGGGCAAAAAAAAGTGCTTTTTTGACCCCAAAAATATTAAGAAAAAGCCTCAATGCTCATCTAGCTTTGGCTTTCTTGGTTGGACTCAAAAACACACTCCCTTCTCCATCAAATCTGATTGCTCTTTAAGGAAAACAAATGAAAAAGGAAGAAGATGGGCAGGAGGATGAGGAGGAAGAGGAGTGAAACCTAACCTTTTCGTTTTCTTGCCTCCTTTTCTTATCAGATTCTGGTGTCAAAAAATAGGTCTAGATTCTAGTTTTAGTGACCCTTTTTTCTCTTCGAGAAACCCCAAAATTAGAAGAGACATACCACTTTAAAATATATCTCTCAAGGTAAGGGCTTGATTGGATTTTGCTTGTTTCCAAATACAGAGAGGGGAGAGAGAGAGAGAGCGAGAGAGAGAGAGAGAGAGGTCTGATAGTGAGAGTCTCTTACAGTGTCTCTGACCACCAAGGAAGGCATGGCATTGTGGTTGCACAAATCCAAACACACCTCCATCCCTGAATTCCCACATCCGACCACCAACACCCTCTTCCCTCTGAACTCCTCCCCGCTGCTATACATGCTCGTGTGCTTTATGGGCCCCCCAAAGCCCTCCATCCCCTCTATCTCTGGCACCACCGGCTCCGCATTCTCCCCTGTCGCCACCACCAGCCACTGGCACACGTACTCTGTCTCCTCCCCCTCCTTTGGCCCCATGCTCCTCACCCGCCACTGCCCAATCTCCCCGTCATACTCTGCCGCCGCCACCGTCTCGTTGAACTGTGGCTGGATGCCGAAGTGCTTTGCATAGTCCTCGAGGTACTCCACGAACTCCCGCTTGTCCGGGTATGTTGGGGATGCCGGGGAGAACCCCATCATCGGGAGCTCACAGAACTGCTTTGGCAGGTGGAGCCGGAGGCGGCCGTAGGTCTTCCTTTGCCATAGTGAGGCTATGCAATCGGATCTCTCTAGGATTATGCTCTCGATACCCCTCTCCTTGAGGCATGCTGCCACGGCGAGCCCCGAGGGCCCCGCGCCGACTATTATGGGGCCGGAACTTCCACGCGGCCGCCGAAACGCCTGTTTATTCTCCGGTTGGCATAGAGCGGATCATGCAATTGCTTCCCTTCGATCTCTCTTGAGAAGTCCATCAAACAAACACTAGCCGCAGCAACAGCAGCAGCAGCTGCTTACGACAGTTTCTCCAAATACAAAGTCTAAAAGAAAAATGGGTTTGGAGTGGAATTCTTTCTGCTGTTCAACTGCCGGAAAGAAGAGTTTGTTAGGAAGAGAAGAAGAGGTGAAGAAAACCCATTTGGCTGAAAAACGTGTTGTTGATGATGAAGAGTGTAGTTAGGTATCCCGCAAAGAGATATTGAGATTTGGAAGGCCGAACAATGAAAGCGAAAAAAACCAAAAAAAAAAAAAAAAAAATTGGATGATCTGATCGACCCTCTTATCTATAACAAGGAGATTCAAGGCTACGTAGTCCTTGAAATTTGGAGTGGATATTGAAGAAGGAAGACGGGGTTCTTATCCACTTGTGAGTAATATGAGTTTTGTATGAAAATCTGTTTATCGTTTCAATGGAGGGTTAAGCGGAGGAATGAGCGAAGGCTACGGGACTAAGAAATCAGCATTCAACAGAGAGAGAAGAGAGAAGAGAGAGAGAGAGAGAGAGAG
Organism: Eucalyptus decipiens; assembly: GCA_014182575.1. NCBI lineage: Eukaryota > Viridiplantae > Streptophyta > Magnoliopsida > Myrtales > Myrtaceae > Eucalyptus > Eucalyptus decipiens. The sequence goes on along the minus strand of CM024611.1, from coordinate 45,510,074 downwards.
AGAGAGATAGAGGAAGAGAAAGAGATGGTGATGCGTGCGTATTTATATTCCTATTGCTCCAGAAGAATCGAGTTAAGATTTTTCCTCTTATTCTGCTGCGAGAGATGGGGGGGGGGATGTGGGTGAAAGAGAAGCAAAAGCTAGCAATAGATTTTTAGCCGGTCACCCTCATCTACTATGAGTAAATTATCACGTGTCGAGTGTTATGAATTTTCTTATTATTTTTCGAAACGATTACACTTATCATTTAGCAATCGATTTAGATGAACGGATGCATTGTGGTCCGTAAGCATCTTAAAAAATCTCTCCGACGGTAACAATAGAAGTGGGGACAGGCAAGTACTCTTGTATAGTGTTATTGATGACCATTACTAACCAACTAACCTATACTCCCTTCAAACTCCCTCCTGTAAACGTCATCGTACTTGTCATGCGGAACTAGCAGGAAGAGAGAACTTAATTTTTTTTTTTTTTTTTTTTGGAACAACAGAGAGAACTTCAATTGAGTGGGAGGAAGTAGGGAGGGAGTGAGAGTTTCTTTTTTCCCAAAAAGAATAATGAGTTCGATTCTTGCACAGAAAAGAGATTATTTAAAAATTAGAGAAAGTAACCTATGATTAAGATAGTTTAAGTGGTTTTGGAAAGGGGTTATCATTGATAATCTAGAAGATGAGTGCGAGCGTGATCCTCCCTTCTCATTAGGTAAAAAGAAAGGAGTTAGGGTTGGCAATGGGTTGGACCGGACAGCTCTTAGGCCCTTTTATGGAAGTGTGAAGTGTTACCAAGATGTCATCCACAAAATCCCACCGGCTCGATGATGGAATTGCACTGATGAAAGCATTGAAGTACAAGGAAAATACATATATCTAGTCATTAAAAAAAAGCAAAATAAAAGAAAAAAGAAAAAGGGGAAAGGAAAAAAAAAAGGATAAATTTCTCATAATATTAGTTATTTCTCTGCTAAGCATGTATGAGTCCAAACCCTTTGATTTTGTTCATTGTTGATAAAAAAAAAAAATTATAATTGCCATAAGTAGTGTCGAAGATTATATATATTCACATTTTGAAATATAGGAATCTAACTATTCTTTGAATATAATTCCGTTGCACAAACGGCAACTTCTTTGCGCGTTGTTTAGTCATAATTCTTTTTTTTTTTTTTGACATTGAACAAAATGACAATTTTAATTCAAAATAAATTGAACTCAGTAGTGAATTGGGAAAAAAATAAAAATAAATAAAAAATAAAAAATTATTTCATTAAAAATTGTTTACATCAATAGTGGGAGTGCCACCTAGGCCAACCAATATCCATGTCATTAATATATGGCCAAAATAAATCGAAATGACTAAACTGGCATAATTAAAAAGTTTAGGACTAAATTTATTTATTTTTTTTGTCAAAGTTTAGGATTGACACCAATACAAAATGTTTACGATTTTTCTAACAATTTTCCCCTTTCAACGTAATGGTTATTTAGAGGTATGTGAATGATAGTTGGAAAAATAGAGATAATATAAATTCACATAATGCCTTATAGACTCTATTACACTGGCCAAAACTAATTCGAATATATTGGTTGTTAGATAGCATCAAGGGAAGGGGAGGGTGACGAAAATTCGTATGAAAATTAAGAGAGATTTCGAAATTTTTGTGAGAGGGAAGAGTGAGGGAAAATTAGAATTTTCTCAAAATTTCCTTCCCCACCCTTTCTCCAAGCTTCCAAACATAGTGAAAGGCAGAAAGCACCAATGAAAGGGGTCGAGACTATGAATTCTATCGAAGCTTCTTCAAATTTGAACCTGTTTTCTCCTATTCCGCCATATAATCAACATTACAAAAAATGACAATTATTCATCCAATTTCACGAATTTCACTTAATTCTAAACCCTTCTGCACGTCATTTTCTTTGTTCTGACTGATGCTACGCGATTGATTCAGAAGAAACGAGGCATTAATGAAGGGAATAAAATCAGGGGGACCATATGAAGATGATTTTTAGATTGGGGCAGCGAAGGTTGCTTCTTGAAGATGAGCACTGCCTTGTTCAAAGGCATGATCCGATGACACAAATTGAGAAGACGGGATGTAACAAGAGCACGAGCCTGCTCTTCATTGAAAGTTTGAGAAAGACAAGATGTTTCTCTCAAGTGGGTTAATTTTTTCTTTGAGCACACTTTGAAGAAAATTCAACAAATTGGGATGAAGAAAGATGTGCGATTTTGACAATTCCATCCTCACAGAGATTCAATAAGATTTTCCTCGTACTTCCACATATCTCGAAATCTCACGAAGAAATAACTCGTTTACATGCAACTAAGTCATAATCTATTGGCATAATCCGGCTTCCGATCATTGACATTCACACACATTCTCTCACTTGTTTGCTAAACGGAGTAATTACCAAAGGAAAGACGAGAAACGTGTACCTAGTATATTCGGAAACAAAGCTCGTAGAAACGAGACGATGGAAGATTAATTTTGGAAATATATCTAGGATCCCGAGTAAAAAGGCAAGTCACATTAGATTTTACCAACCAGTAAAGGGGGATTCTCACATGTCATCATCCATCTTAACAAAATCTAGTGAAATGATAATGCCTTCCGCGCATGTGACCAGTTTTGCCAAGCCCAAGTTGCTAAAGAGGGAGGAGAGTGATGATTAGTGCACGAGCGATGGGGTAACACAAAGCTCTAATGACATCAAATCAAAACTTTGCACACCAATTTACATACATGCGCTCCCAAATGCGAAACAACAATCATTTGTTCATCACTTTAAAGACATTCACAAGTCCTCTTGTCCATCTCTCTTTGGAGAGAGAGGGAGAGAAGGAGGGAGAATTTGTAGGGTCGGTTTAAGCTGGGTGGCGATATTTGATTAATTATGGGCTACCCCCTTTACCTTCTTCTGGATTCTTTTTCTAGTGCAATAATTTGTTTAATTAGGAAATTTTCGTACCTAAACAGATCTAAGTGGATGTGATATATTGTCCCAAAGTGGTTATCAAAACATCACATTCGGCTACCTAACTAACATACAAAGCAAACCCCATAAGGGATTGCAATCTAAAACTTCATCTAAAAAGTTCCATCAAGTCTATGTATAACAATCGTAATTTATATTTTATGCGATGAAAAAATTAAGTGATATGAAATCTGTGAGTATTATTCTCGTGTAATGGGATTTAGAATTCGAGTTTAGGGTTTTTTCATCCTACAACCTTTTGTTTAACCCTCGTTTCTTTTAGCTCAGAAGGATTGTCCACCAGAAAATCGACTAGAACTAATGTTAGGAACACAAGGAGGGGGTAGGCATGGATGTGTAACCATCAGTGCCTTAATTGTTTGAAGATATCAATACCTATCTCTTGTGACTCTTCATGTTTTGGTCGAAAGGCTGTTCAATTTTCAATGGAAGTCTTTTTGGCACACATATTAAAGTATCCTTATTGCTATGTATCTAGACATGTCTTTTCATGTATCTAAGATATGTCAAGAGTCGTGTTTTAAGCCTATATATAGGCGAGTCTTGAAATCGTTTCAAATAGTGGAGAGTGAAAAAAAAAATTAAGCGAGTAAAGTAGTATATTCATCTCATTTATTAAGAGATTCTCTTATGAGAGTGTTATCGGAGCTATGCAACTTTGAGAATAAGGTTATCTGGGACCAAGAGCACGGTTATTAGGGACTGTGAGTCAAGTCTTCTGGAGCGTAGTTCGTGAAGACGGTGGTCAAGGACCATTGTTCGTGCGCAAGCGATCGAGGACCGGAATACGTCGAAGTTCTGCCGGTGTACAGTCAGGGACTATGATCAATTGGTCGGCGATCAAGGTTTCTTGGAGTAGTGCCGGGCATTATTTCAAGTTAGATGGTGGATGTTTCAAATTTGACGAATGGCATTGAGAAGCTCAACAACTCCAACTACAATAATTGGAGTATCCGAATGCAGTTTTATTTGTTGGGTCAAGATTTGCGATATATTATTGGCAGCAGCAACACCACGGCACCTAGAGACGATGATGAACAAGGAGATGGAATATCAAAGTGGGTAAGGCTCTTTACGCTCTTGCTATAACTATCAAAGATGATTTATTGCTACACATTAAGAGTACGCAAACTCCCAAGGAGGCGTGGAATAAATTGGCAACGTTATTCGCAAGGTCGAATGATGCCAAGCTACAAAGGCTGGAGAACGAGCTGCTGTCAATGTCACAATAAAATATGACGATGAGTCAGTATTTCTCCAAAGTTAAGTCTATTTGTGATGAAATTTCAAAGTTGGATCCTACTAATGCCATCTCAGAAACAAGAATGAGAAGAATTATTATTCACAAGTTAAAGTTGGAGTATGACGATAATTATTACATTTACTCATGGATTGGCAACTCAACCGATGTTGACCAATCTGGAGAATATTATGGCTAACCAAGAGACTTTAGATAGTCAAATGTCTAAGGTTTCGATTAAGGAAGAAGAAAGTGCCCTCTTCAGTGATAAAAGAGGGTTCAAGGGCCAAAGGTGAACTAGTGCTGACAATAAAGATGGCAAGTCTGAGAAAAGCCATGTCGAATGGCAAAAGAAAGGGGTGGAAGTGCTGCAACCCTATAATAGGGAGGTGCTATACTTCAAGGAATGTGGTGTTCGACAAAATGTCATCTTGGTGGCCACCTCAAGCTGTTGAATTGCCAAATACACAGCATTTCAACAAAGAGGTCGAAGAAAGGCTGAAAGAATTTGATGAGAATCAGCCTATTGAACAAGATGTCGAAGCACAATCACCAAAATCAACAAGTTCATATGGTGAGCATCCAAGGTCGACAGAAGAACTTCGACCAAGTCAAGTCAAAGAACTTGAAGAAGAGGAGTCTCAACTTCGGAGATCGACGAGGCAAAGGAAGCTAAACCCCAAGTATGCCAATGCGGCATTGACTGAAGATGTTGGCATGTTCGAGCCTTCAACATATGAAGAAGCCTCAAAGGGTACAGAATGGAGGAAGGCCATGGAAGAAGAAATCCTCGCACTAAAAAAGAATGATACATGGGACTTGGTACTGAAACCTAAAGAGGTACGTCATATTTCTTGCAGATGAGTTTATAAACTTAAAACTTGACCAAACGGGTCGATTAAGAGATATAAAGCACGTCTAGTGGCTCGAGGATTTTCGCAAAAATAAGGGGTTGATTATGAAAAGACCTTTAACGCGGTGGCAAAGGTTACCACAGTTTGAGTGCTATTAGCACTTGCAGCAAGCAAGTCCTGGAATGTGTGATAGATGGATTTGAAGAATGCTTTCCTACATGGAGAACTCAAGCGAGAGATATACATGGAGCAATCGGATGGCTTCAAGAGCAAAATTTATCCAAAATATGTTTGTAAGCTAAAGAAAGCGTTGTATGGCTTGAAACAAGCCTTGAGAGCGTGGTGTGGAAAGATTGTGGAATTCTTGTTGAAGAACCATTATAATGTAGCGTCAGTAGACTCGAGCCTATTCGTGAAGGCAGACGATGGAAATGTTGCAGTTGTGCTAGTTTATGTGGATGATCTCATCATCTCCAAATCATCACTAGAGATGATGAAGATGAGATATGTTGAATTAGAGCCAACTTCTCTGTGCAATTCCAAATAAAGGAGCTTGGAGAACTAAAACACTTTCTAGGGCTCGAGATTGATAGGATAAAGGAAGGACTATTCCTATGTCAACAAAAGTATGTACAATATCTCTTGAAAACATTCAGAATGTTTGATTGTAAACGTATATCTACTCCGTTGGATGAGAAAGCAAAGCTATGTGTTGAAGAAGGTCGAGAGCAGAAGATTCGACTATAAATATAGGCAACTGGTAGGTAGTCTAATTTACCTTACTTGGATGCAGCCAAGCATATCCTAACATCTCTTTTGCAGTGGGAGTAGTGAGTCAATTCATGGAGAAGCCAAGGAAGCCTCACTTGGATGCAGCCAAGCGTATCCTGAAATATGTAAAGAAGACTTTTGATTTTGGGCTTTTGTATAAAAAGGAATCATCAAGTGAGTTGGTCGGTCATTATGATGCCGACTATGCTGGAGATCAACACACACAGTAATCAACTACTAGATACTTGTTTAATCTTGGATCAGCAGTAGTATCCTGGTGCAGTAAAAGATAGCTGACTGTGTCTTTGTCTACAACAGAAGCTGAATATAGAGCAGCAGCAATAGTAGCTTAGGAGAGCACGTGGCTAATGCAATTATTGGATGATCTTCATCAGTCAATAGATTATTCGACAATATTGTATTGTGATAACCTATTTGCTATAAGCTTGGCAGAGAATCCAGTTTTCCATGCTAGGACTAAGCATGTGGAAGTTCACTATCACTTTCTGTGAGAGAAAGTGTTGGAGGGCGAGATCAAGATGAAGTACATCAAGATAGGTGATCAAGTTGCTGATATCTTCACCAAAGATCATGGAGCTGCAAAGTTTGAAGAGTTCCTAGCTCAGCTTGGTATGGTAGTGAGGACTGTCCCTAAAGAGAGTAGTCAATGAGGGGGAGTATTATTTATCAGTTTCCGATGGAAGTCTTTTCGGCACACATATTAAAGTGTCTTTATTGCTATGTATCTAGACATGTCTTTTCATGTATCTAAGATATGTCAAGAGTCATTTTGTATGCCTATATAGGCCAGTCTTGTAATTGTTTCAAATAGTGGAGAGTGAAAAGAAATTTCAGTGAGTAAAGTAGTGTATTCATTTCCTTTACTAAGAACTTCTCTTGTAAGAATGTTATTAGAGCTGTGCGACTCTGATATTCAATATTGACACCCTTTGTTCCCCAATACCATTGACTCCACAAAGCCCCCCATCAAATCACCCAGGCATATCGTCTGAAGTAATTAAGGTGTTCATAATCTTAAAAAGTAATGGAAATCCCATTTTTTACAACAGAAATGTGGCCACAAACATTAGGGTGTTCCAAACTTAAGCCAGTTCAACAAATCTCGTTAAAAACATATTTGGGAAAAGATAGGTCACACAATCAAACGAAATAATATAGAGGTTAGCTAGGAGACTGGCCTTGGTGGGACATTAATCTAATGCTCTCCAACTTGGGGTTCATCGTCATGGAGATTCGGCATTAACATCATGGTGAGATTGCACCTAAATGCTTATGCTAATCATAGCATGATTTGATGAACTTAAAGTTTCATAGTAAGTATCATGCCATACTATGATAAAGGCACGTTATTCTCATAAATATATTATGAAATGAATGAACCAGCAGCCAAAGTTTCCTTTCCATCGATTGTTAGATGCGCAGTCCATCAAGGTCCTTCTTTTCATCGGCTATTGGCCTCTCTCTCTCTCTCTCTCTCTCTCTCTCTCTCTCTCTCTCTCTCTCTCTCTTCTTTTCTTTTTTCTTTCCCGTTTCTTTATTTAGTTAAAGCATTGAAGTTTAAAGCATGATTAGGCATGTTTTGGTGAAGGAGATGGACCTTATGCTATTGTCCTGATCTTTGAAAGATGCTCCTGAAAGTTTGTTAGCCACTTGGTTTCAAGAGGACACGTATACGTGAGCACGTTTAGGACTTCGATATCATGGCTACATTTATGAAACAACTTTTTTCTTGGAGTTAGCCTGAATTTTTGGTGGAGAATTGTCCATTAGTCCTTCATAGAATTGAAAGTTTAGAATATGATCTTTGTTGCATTATTATTTGTTCTCACTCCCTCAACACCAAGTATATTGATATGCCGCCCATGAAAAAAGTTTAAGTCGTGTATTTAAAGTTCCCCGACTGCGATATTATTAGGCCAACCCGACAAAAACGATAAAATGACGTGCTCATAAATTAGACTGCACAGCTCTTAACCGAAACTTTGCAAACGTCCTCCACCGGTTATCTTCGAAGAATTCACGCATTAATGTCAAGGAACATTTTCGAATTGAATTGGGCACCAAACGTCTGTGATGTGGAGATTTAGATGGAATGAATTTAATATGGAAGGGGCAATAGGGAAATGCAAATTAAAGAAAAAAAGTACAAAGTGTCAGAAACTAAGCTAATAAAGGAGGGGGAAAATTGTAAAGAAATGATTGAAGCATCATGAATAAATAATTGATGTTGAGGATGAGCCGAAAGCAGTACAATTAAGTAAGAAAATTTGATTAGAGGGTTAATAGCATAGGGGTTGGGAAGAGGGTAGGCAGCTGACACCCCAAAAGGAGGTTCCTAAATTTAGTAACATTCCTTTGTCCCCTCTTATTTGGGAACTAGCCTTAGCTACTTTCCTACGTCCTCTATCACATATGGACATGGAAGAGAGAGAATTAACTTGATAGATGGGACCCTTGTAAGGGTCAATTTGTTGGAAGCCCAAATCAGGGCTTCCTTAGCCATGCAGACTCTAGTTGACCAGATATTTATTTCAAATTATTATTTTTCATTTATTTGTCAAATTATAGGTTCAGTTGTATGATTAACATTAACCATCTTTTGTTAACCTTGAACGTAGCAATCACAATTACAACAGGGTTGTTGTAATCTTAATCATGTACAACCTAGGCCATTCAATTTGATTTGGCTATATAATATTCATGGTAATATCGTTTCGTCACCAATTTAACACTTCCAGATCAAATGAATGTTTTAATTAACATACTATATATAGGTTCAGTTGTATGATTAACATTAACCATCTTTTGTTAACCTTGAACGTAGCAATCACAATTACAACAGGGTTGTTGCAATCTTAATCATGTACAACCTAGGCCATTCAATTTGATTTGGCTATATAATATTCATGGTAATATCGTTTCGTCACCAATTTAACACTTCCAGATCATATGAATGTTTTAATTAACATACCTTAATATATATGTGTGTGTGTGTGTGTGTGTGTGTGTGTGTGTGTGTGTGTGTGTGTGTGTGTGTGTGTAACCTTGCTTAATTTGAAGTGCCTGTCTTAATATTGTTGAAGACAATAGAACCCATGTAGAATAGATCTTGACATTGCATCCCATGTAGAATAGATCCCATATCGTTCCGGCCGGGTCTTACCAACCCATCAATCTCATAATCTGTGGTATCCTTTTACAAACAACTTTATTTAGTTTGATCACATAAACCTACTTTACCAAAGAACCTTGATTATTTAATGTAGATAACTTTATCTTATATCTTTTCGAAGGCTAAAGTACCACTACAAGGGTTCATGCACTCATTTCATCTTTTAAAATCATCTTTTAATGCCACTATTCTTTGCCTCTATATATATATAGATATATATATGTATGTATATGTTCAGATAATCTTTTAGTCATTTTGTACATGCCCCTCATGAAGCCTAATGATTCGCATGAACAACCCTAGTGCTTTTTAGTTACGCTCATCCAATTATCTAAATCATGTGTTTTGAAATGTATTGGGTTTCCTAACACGGGTGTCTTTACCACTAAACCTTGGGATTTGCTTTCTCTCTTAATCATTGTCTAGCCTATCTTAGTCAACAAATTACCATTATTTTATATGATTTCGAAGTTAAAAGTTGCTAATATGGATAGTAGGCCCCTAATTATAGTGCTTAATAAAGTTTGCTCATAACCTAAACTCTTCATAAAAGTGGCGAATCATAAGGATTATCTCGGAAATGCTATCTTTTGACCAACCTAAATTATCCTACAGATCACCCTTTCTTCATCAAATTATGTTCTTTCTTCCTTAACTTTTCCTAACTTCTCATATTATCCAGTCTCTTAATTCATACGAAGTATTCTCATACAAATGATGATGAAATGATTTATTAAAATGAATCACACACTTTGGGAGGTAAACTAAGATTTATAAGGCAATGCTTACTTTTCTTTTGGAGCCATGTATCTCCATGTTTTGAATTTAAGCCCACAAAAAAAAAGCATGAAAAGGTTTTTCTTAAAAGGATTTAAAAACTCTATTATTTGACACTTAAGTAGGTAAGGGTTCATGAGTGAATAAACTATTGTTAAGACTAACCTTTTCAATACAGAAAAATTGCCACTCGCATGCGGAAATAATTAAGCTCCTCTTCCATAGTTAGAAGCACCGAAAAGAATGTTTAAGTTGACATTCTTATGCTTATGTACTTTGATTTGACATAACTAAACAAAAAGTAATATTGCATGAATCATATGATAAACTTCGAGTAATCTTTTGGAACGAGTGATATGATATATTAGACATTACATTAAATCGCCGCAGTCTAATCATGGCTAATCAAAGAGTGAAAGAACAAAAGAAACCCTCGAATTATAAGTACTAATATAAAGTCATCAGCACTGAAACATATTTAATTTAATGGAAGTTACGTCAACTTGAAGTTTAGAATCGTTTGAAACAAAGCCTTTTAAGTCCCTCAGAGAAAACTAAGGCAGGGCTTTGAGGAGTCCAAAAAGGAGATGTTCACCTTTATACTTCATACTCAAGGAAGTGATCAACGGGAAAAAATGAAAGCAAGAAAGAATAACCTTTTTGTGGGTACTTTTACATTTCAATATTAACACAAAAGAAAATTTTCCTTATTATATCATAGCTGTTTCACCTCAAGGGTTGGAAAGGAGAAATCGACCTATCCTAGAATATAAATGTAGTTATTCGAAAAAATATGCCCGTAATCACAGTTTGAATCCTCCTCTTGGACAAACTAAATATTTGTCACTACTGCTGTGTGAAATAACAGTCCCGAATTATCATACGAATTTAGATTTAGATATCACTAGCTCAAAATCCGTATTGATACATCAACAGTTTTCACAGAAATGTTGTTCTACTCGATTACCATTAAGGCTGACGTTCCACCTACGGTACTCATCGTTCTTAGCCACTGATCAACATCACAATGAGCTATATTTGCCAATCTTGAAAGCCTTTTATAGAGTTTGTTCTCATGTACCGCCAGTGTTTCTGCATATTATCCAAGAATTTCTGAAAACTAGGAACTCTCATTAATTTCCTACACTGTCATAGCACTCCAAACTCTCTTTAATTTTTTTGGGTGTCTTTAGAGAGTGGAAGTGATGATAGTGGAGATACAAATCACGCATATCAAAGTGATTATTTTTTTATCATTGTGAAAAGTGGTTAATTTTAATTTTGTCGTGATGCCATGTTCCGCCTCTTCTTCTTCTTTTTCCCCCAATAGAAACTTCACATAAAGGAATTTAGAGAGGTTGTGTTGAGATCATGGGTTTTGTCCACAAGGGCTTTGTCTATTATGCACTAACATGATTGCGAACTACTTATTAAATAAGTTCAAACAAGAGCTTTTTAAATAAATTAAATAAAAAATATATAAAGCAAACCCAAAACACTCACGTTCCATCAAGCATAATTGTGCACAAGTAGGATGGATCTATCTGATAACGACGGTGAGATATGAGAAGGCTATAAACTTGCAATATTTAATTTTACAAACTAAAGATAAATTAAAAGTTCTAAGCCTTGAAAAAGCTTGAGGCAGAATTCCACAAGCCTGTATTAATTTAATTTGGCAAAAGGTTGGCTTTTTATCGGGCTTAATATCATTTCCTCCACTCCCCTCCACGAAGCGACTATTATAGACATAGAATCGGATGTGGGTCAGCTCCTCCTTCCACTCTTCGATTTTCTCTCTCCTTCTGCCTGCTTTAATTAATCTTCCAGGAGCTTAATACAGTTTTATGATTGGCATAATCAGGCCGAGTTCAAAGCTTGATTAGACAGTCGTGGGGTACTTCGCTTTTCCCATGATTTAAAAGCGCATTTGTCCACAAGCCTTTTTCAGATTCGAAAGAGAATATAAGGATTGAAATCGATCGGTTTTAATTATATTGTGTTGTCAGCAACGATCAATTTGCAGTTCCACAGCATGTTTTGAATGATGACATTTTGCTTATCTAGGAGATATGTATGGCCATCGTTTTGATCAGCTTAAGACGATGTTACCAACGATCTCTTGGGCCAACTCCGAGAGCTTGATCATCGGCTCTGTTTTTATTGATATATGTCCGATTTTTAAAAGAATTATTCGATGGGAAACTTTTTATTTTATTTTATTTTGTGTTGCCCAGTATGTCGATCCCACGTAAAAAAGAAATATGGATGCAAGATTTATAAATGGGAACAGAAAAGCAAGTACAGGGTGTGGAAAGATATATATACGTCTAATCAAGGATTATTTAACAAGCAATCTTTTATTAGTGATAAATTTGTAAATAAAATAATTGGTCATTCTTCTTGTTTCTAGTTCTCGTCGAATCATTTGCTTGGATTTATCTACAAATAAAGTCTCTTTGCTAAGCATCTGGTTGGAGTGAGTCTCTTCAATTCCTTCGAGTCATTTAAAGTATAAGTCAAGTACATGCGTTACTACTTATTTTTCATTAATTATATCCAAATTTGTGGGGTTGCAACGTTCCTAAATATAATGACAATTGTTTGAAATAATGCCATAATTCACAAATCTCGCAATTCCAATAAATGTGAGAATAAGAAGTTATCAAATATATTAGCAAGAAAATGTATAATAAAAATAAAAATTTACGTAATTCGATTTAAGAGTCTATACCTACTTTACCAGGAGAGCCAACCACAAAAAAGTCACTATCAATTGGAGAGTTACAGATTTACAATCAATCGGTCATTTGTCTCCCATCGGCCGTTTGTTTCCCAACACCTAAGACACCGAGCTTTGCTAGAAAACCATAAAAGACCCTCTAAACAGCTTGTATCCATATTCTATTCGAACTAGGAGAGAAAACTTACTTTAAAAAATAAAATAAAAAACCGTGTCAACGAGACTTATGTAAGTCGACATAGCTCCATATACAAGAAAATGAAATAATGGGTGAGCTGAGGGTGACCAAGATGGCTTAAGACTTTTAGAAAAAGCCCTTCTCTTATTCACTACAAATAGGCAATGAGCCTAGTGAAAAGGAAGGAGGTCCTGACACAAAGTCGCTTATATTACATTGAGGTACTGCAGAAGAAAAAATGATCAAGAAGTCTATTTAGTGCAAGTGTTCAAATCTATTATGACATAGTCATGAGGCGCACAACAGCCCTTTTAATCTTCTACAACCATTTCAGTGCTAGAGGAGAAAAGCTAACAAAAAGAGAGGACCGCCTTTCAAGCACTAACAGCTCTGGGCTATGATGACTTATATAGATTATTATTATATCAAATCGAAAGATGGACAATCAGACCCATTCCTCACTTCAATAGAAGTGGATTCTCCCTCAAAATAGAGATCCCATTCAATGTCTTGTCTTAATCATATGCTCACTCGGTAATCTTCTCTCTCTCTCTCTCTCTCTTCCAATATGCCTTTCCAGTTGAGGTGAGTATGATTCCAAGATATGAATAAATCATATGCTCACTCAGTAATCTTGTGATATTTCATAGCAACCAATAATGAAAATATAACTTGAAACTACTAGTGTAAGCTTTCATTTCCGGTATATCTATGATAGAAATTTTTACTTTGTTAATATTTCATATTCTTTGTTTGTTTAAATATGAGTTGTGATTAATGGATTGTAGCAGAAAATAATAATCAGTAGAAGTGATGATTTACTGTAATTTCAATTAAGAATATTGGTGAAACTTGAAACTTACTCCGAAACCTATGACAAAGTAAGTTCCATATTCCAAAGTAAGCATGAAAGGTTTAAGGTTCTAAAACTTGGGAAACGATTCCTACATATAAGTTTTAGGTTAAAGGTATAACTTAACCCTAGAACTGCTCATCCTTACTTTCCAATTTATTATCCTTCCATTCCTGCTTTCGGTTAAAGAGCCCCCCTCACTCATTCTTTCACTGTCCAATGATAGACGGGCTAGAAAGCTTTTATGATATCGGGCGTCGGATCAAACCAAATCCAAGGCATTTGTTCTCAAAGCGACGGACACCTGAACTCTCATATATTACATGATATCGGGCGTCAGTTCAAATTCCGCGACGACAGATTCGATAAGAAATTAAGGTAAAAAGACTTGATAATACTCCACCTTCGTTCAATGTTCACAACCAAGCTATAGTGCTCATCATTCAATCAGGCTCTCCCAATATCTCGAAGGACACTCATCTTCCACAAACACCAATTGAGCTCAAACAAAGCTTGAGCTTTGCCAAAGAAACAAGTTTTGTCATCATGTTTGCTGAGTTTTACTCTGTCATGATCTTCCTCACGACAACCTTTCCCTTCACCACGACATCTCGGAAGAAATGGTAATCGATTGCATTTAAAAGTATCTCGAGAACTCTATGAGAATCAAGGAAATTGAAGCTAGTTAATTTGTTGTTGATTCTTTCTTTTGGAGTTTTAGCGACTGCCCTCGCTTAATAGAGGTGAATGTACGTACATGAAGTGCCCTCGCTTTATTTTTTTTATTATTTATTTTATTTATGGCTAGTCATGTAGATATAGTTGTTAATGAAGAGAAGCACAAGGGGACTTAATGGATTAGTGCCAAAACTAATGATTCATTGTTTAATTCGTAGGCGAAGAAGGTTCTCATATTATTGATGTACTACTCCAACCAAAGCAATGACATGCTTTTAAAATAACCAAATATGGTAAAATGGCAATGCGTGGACGACACTAAGCCATGCGAAGACTTAGTAAAATCTCAACAACGAAAAAAAGGTGCAATTGGGTTTCAGGCAACCTCTGCTTTTGTATTTATGTAATGTCACTACTGCAAAAGCGATTATGAAAAGAAAATTTTGTTAAAAGAATTGAGAAAATCATTATTTGGACCTACAATGACTTAAGTTCCAATTGCATGATCTTGCGTTTTGTTCACAAGCATACCACCAAAACGAGTTGCGATCCAGTAAGAAACCCAGAAAAGAAATAAAGCGAAGCCGCCCATCCAATCGATTCCCGCCAAATAATCCCTAATTACGTCTAATCCCTTCACTAATTCAGAGCAATAAAGGGTTGAGTGGCAAAAAGGAAAATCATTCAAATGAGTGGATGAACACGATGCCCCCACCAAAGTTTACTTACACATGCCACTGTCTTAATAAAGGTTTAAAAGAAGAAAAAGGAGTCGTATTAGTGGGAAAGACAACATTTTCGTACCCGAAATTATTGTATGGATCGAATGAACTTGAGCAAATCTCCCTTTACTTTGCAAATGCAAGCCTACTAGCCCCCCCCAACACGTGTTGATCGAAGTCGCTCGAGGTTTATGTGTCGCTCGAGGTTTACACTAATGAGCCAATGCGTTGCCCTTTTTCGAGTTATATAGGCTGCATATGGAGGAATAGTTATTGTGTTAATATGGACACTCACACTTGCTTTTGCAGAATCGTTGTTGAAAGGTATTGTCCCGTTGTCGAGATTTTTTACAGCGAACTTAGGGTCTGGGTCGTTACATTTGTATAAGGAACTGCCATGTCTGCCGTCATGTCTGCGGCGTTAGTCATGAAATTGATCGATATGTAATTGGGGGCTAAGATAAGGGAACTGGGTGAGATATAATCTAGGCCCCTTAGAGAAAGCGAGGCATATATAATCTACTATAAAGAGGGTGATAGGATGGACTGGGGCTCCAAATTTGTATATGGGCCTCAAATTGGACTGACCCGATCTGGAGAAGGCCCCTACATTTCCCTTATGATTAGTGAGACAAGTCTCCAATCGAGGATTCTTGATTGTCATTGACCTTATTTGTGCTGATTTGCTCCATTTAATACCCCATTTTCATATGTGATAACATTAATCACATAAACTACACGCCACGTGGGCTGATTTGGCGATTGAGAGATCAACGTGCCATCAAGATGCGACATACCTGACTCCGAATCAATCTCAGTTGTTATATGTGGACGAAGCACTATTTCAGAGGTTTTCCCCATCCATAGGCGGTCAGAAAATGTCAAAGCATCTTGGGTTATCATATTCATTAGAGCCTCTCCACGTTGATCTCAAATATGCATACCAAAGCAAATGTTGAATTTTAGTAAGGCAATCAGAAAAGAACACAAGGATTACGAGGTTCAGCAATGTGCCTACGTCCTCGGACAAAACTCTCAACTCTCTTATTTTTTTCATAGCATCCATTGCAATTTGTACACAGGGTTCACCGCAACAAAAAAAGGAAAATTTCAAAAATAGGAATACTATCAATACAGAGATTTGCCCACAATATGTCCTTTCCTTGAATAGGAGAGCAAATCTCGCCAATATCGCCAATACTCCCCCTCAAGTTGGAGTGAAGACATTGTCAGAGGTCAACTTGTTCACCATATCCTGAAATACTCCCTTGGGTAAAGCTTTGGTAAAGACATCAACAAGTTGATCCCCCCTACGAATATATGGTGTCTCTATTGTCTTGTCTTGAACCTTTTCCCTTACAAAATGACAATCGACCTCTACTTCCAAATCAGCCCCATCTGTTGTAATGGCAGCTATATCAGGAATGGCATCGGCATTAGGGACAAGTTGACTCCCTTGAACAGCCGTTGTTGGAATTTTCTCTTGATCCAACATTAAATCCCCGATAGGTAGGATAGGAAGCAAAAATTCAGAATAGTCATCTTGCTCCCCCTAAATTTGATTCCTAGCAAAAAACATGTGAGCCTCATCGATGACAACATCACGAGAAATATAAACACGTCTAGTACTTGGTTCATAGCATTTGTATCCCTTCTTAACATTTGAGTATCCCACAAACACACACTTTCGAGCCCGTGGATCTAGCTTGTCACCAGATTGAGAATGCACATAACACACACATCCAAAAATTCTTAGGTGAGAGATACCAAATTTTCGACCATACAGACTTTCAATTGGAACTTTATACCCCAACACTTTACTAAGCAAACGATTGATTAAGCAACAGCTAGTAAGGACTGCATCAGCCCAATATGTCTTGGGTAAATTTCCTGAGAATAACAATGCTCAAGTAACCTCAAGCAGATGCCTATTTTTTCTTTCAGCAACTCTATTATGCTGCGAAGTTCCAACACAGGAGGTCTGATGAATGACTCCCAAGCTACGCAGGAACACTTGAAAAGCCCAATTGGTATATTCAGTTCCATTGTCTATACGAAGAACCTTCACCATAGTGTTAAATTGATTTTTCACCATATTGCAAAAATCTTGAAACACAATCATAACTTCACTTTTGGATTTAAGCAGATAAAGCCATGTAGCTCGAGATTTATCATCAATAAATGTAACAAAATACTTGAACCCCTCCTTAGAGCCAATAGGAGAAGCTCCCAAACATCCAAGTGAATTAAATCAAAAAACTGTTCTGATTTATGCGTACTATGTGGAAACGGTAACCTATGTTGCTTAGTATAATGACAAGGATCACAGCAATTGGTATCATGACTTAAAAGTCATATCAAGAGCATGTAACACCCGATCAGAGGGATGACCTAGACACCAATGCCACAACCGGGAAGTGTCAACAGTCTTCCTTTGTGCCATCAATGCTTCATTGTTGAGGTCCACCATATACAGCCCATTCTGCAACCACCCTTCACCAATCATCCTCCTGGTGGTTCGATCTTGAAAAATCACCTTTTGAGGAGTAAAAATAACATTGCAATTCTACTGATTAGTATATTTGCTAACTGACATTAAATTTGAGGATAATTCGGGTACCAACAATGTTTCAAAATTATTTGAAAAGAAATTAATTTGTCCAACACCACTAGTTGGAACCTACCCACCATTAGCAATAGTAATAGGTGGATATGACACACCTGAAGTAATATTGGATAGCAAGCTTGGAGAACTACACATGTGGTCTGTAGCCCCTGAGTCAACAATAAACTGAGTTTTGGATAAAGTTGAGTAAGCATGGACATTACTAGACGTCATAGCCAAATTTCCGGTTTCGGTGCTAGAAGCGTTTGTTCCATTGCCATGTGTCTGAAGTAATTGTTGAACTTGTTGAGACAAAGCCTCCAACTTGGATTGAAAATCATTTGGATTTTTTTGGATTGCCACCTTAGCTTCCAAACCCCTGTCTTTGGAAAGACGCAAATGCGGATGAAGAACCCAACACCTTTCTTTGGAATGGCCATCGCGATTGCAATGGTCACAATGGAACCGTGTTGGTTTCTTAAATTTTCCTTTGGCAAATCGAGTAGTGGAGTCTCCTTGCTTCGTGTTGATAGCACTGTGGGCTGATTGTTCACCAAGCTCTCTTGATGTAATTGGAACTGAAGGCATGATGCATCTCCTTGTTTCCTCACTTTGGATTATGGCACAAACTTCATTGAAGGTGGGCAATTCAGGACTCATAAGAATTTGATGTTTGGTGTCCTCAAATTCAGGCCTAATGCTTGCTAACAATTGAAAGATTTTATCTTGCTCTTCTCAATTGACATAATCCATCACATTATGGGTCGCAAGTCTATACTAACGAAGCTCATCCCATTGCTTCTTCATTTTTCCCAAGCGTTCAGTGAAAGATTGTGTTGCGCCTTGCTTAGAAGAAGCAAGTGTTTGTTGCAGTTCAAAGATCCGAGATGCATTCCTGGCTTGCCCATACATCTCATTTATCGAATCCCACAATGCCTTGGTTGACTCTGAATATGCAAATATCTCGTAGATCTTTGGTTCCATGGAATTGAATATCCAAGACATCACACTGTGGTCATTCGCTTGCCATTCATCAAATTTGGGATCTGTCACGGGAGGGGCTCTAATCTTCCCATTGATGTGACCAAGCTTCGATCTACCCCCAAGAGCAACAGGTACAGCTCGTGACCAAGGAAGGTACTTTCTTTCGTTTAGCAACAACGAAGTCAACCGCTGATTGTTTGTCTCATGCACCTTTGTTGTGTTGGATGCATCTCCTGAATTCTTTGACCCATCCATGACGCGTTGCTAGTAATAACAATGATATGACAGCAATAAAGAGAGGAACAAGCACTAACCGAAGAATGCAGATTGTCGTAGAACAGGAACAGTCTTGAACATAATCAGATCGAGACAATCAGATGTGCAGAAAACAAACCAAAAAAAAATCACGGGTTGAATCAAACCTGCTCCAATACCATGTTGAATTTTAGTAAGGCAATCAGAAAAGAACACAAGGATTACGAAGTTCAGCAATGTGCCTACGTCCTCGGACAAAACTCTCGACTCTTTTATTTTTGTCATAACATTCTTCTGCAATTTGTACATAGAGTTCACTGCAACAAAAAAGGAAAATTTCAAAAATAGGAAAACTATCAGTACAGGGATTTGCCCACAATATGTCCTTTCCTTGAATAGGAGAGCAAATCTCGCCAATATTGCAAATAGCAAAGTTAAAAGAGTTCTTGATATCATAGGTTATTAACTCATGCTTATAAGTACAAGGTGAACACACGTTGTCATTTCATACTAAAGCTTTTTTAATCTTAGTATTACTAATCCATCTTTGAATTTGCTTTTGGTTCTAAAAAAAGTTTCCTTTTTTGGGGGGTAATGAAGCCTATAATCCTCTATTTGGATATGCCACTTATACTAATCAAGCTGAATTAAGCGGATGGGTTGGGCCTCTAGCAGCCTAACATCACTCTTCAAGTCTACTACTTATCTATATATAGTGCAAGTGAAACTGAGATTTGCATTTTAAGCCCTTTTGTTTCAGCTTTTTTTAATGTTAAAAAAGATTATCTGTATTTTCCGTTAAAATAGAAGATTAGTTTACTTTACGCAAAAACTCCACATGAACTCGTAATCTTGCTAAACGAGGCCAAATGGTGGAGCTAAATCAATTAGACTTTTCGAGACATGATTAACCTGAACTAATTTAGGATATATGAATTTAGTAAGGCATGTTAAAATTTTAATTAAATTCGTAAGTTTGTATCTACAATTTTTTTTCGTTATTATATCTTTACTTTATCAAGTGGAATTAGTACAAAAATTTTCTTTTATTTATTTAGTATTAAATCAATAAATCATATCGATTTTTTGCAGGTACAATATCTCTCATCTTATATTTAAAATGTACTAATTTTGTAAATTAATCTAATAATTATATTGGCAAGCAGGGACGTATAGAAATTTTTAATTAACTGGACCCCTCCAGTTCGCCTATCCACTGGTACCCAAAAACGGCCAATTCCCTAAAATAATAAAGGCACGCCAACAACATTATAATGCCTTTTCGAGACAATAAATGTAGGAAAAAGTAGTTGGCATGCATATTCATGCATATAAAAGAAAATCTTTTATGTAATGTTTATGTCATGTGTCACGTTATTGTGGTATAAATTAGGATTGGCAAAAGATTATAATAAAGAAAAGCTATTCATCGTTGGTACTCGGTGGACGTGGGCAAAAGAATGACATAAAGATTAAGTAAAAGCTTTTACTTTTTGTGGTTAGATGTTATGATACCTAGCTTCTCCTAACATTTGTGCCTCATTTATTTCTGTCGAAACTATATACGGAAACAATGGGACAAAAATAAAAAATGACTAGGACAATCTGCTAAATTTAGGCTGTGATTTGAATTGTTGCCTCAATCTGAAGTGAATCAAAGTTCATGGCTAATTGCGCAAAAGATTAATAAAAAAAATCCTTATGAATTTAGACGTGCTGACAATAATACCCTTACTTATCAAACTGATCCACAAAAAAAAAAAAGACTAACTTCGGTTCATGGGACTAAAATACCCATTGGTTGCTTTTTTTTCTTCCAGACAAAGATTATGTAGCAGCTAACGTGACCAACAATAATGATGCATATAAATGACCCATCATTGAAGTGAAAATTAGGGTGGTGATACGTACAAAGCAATGTCGTTTTAAAATCATAAAGTTTGGGCCAAAAAAAAAAAAGTCACAAAGTTGAACAACTTAAATTCATGACAATGCGTCATTTTATACATGTCGTTACTCTTAATGTTGCTCTAATAACATGTTGTTTGTATATATCAACATCATTTGTCACGTCATCTATTGAATAAAATTCCTTTGACCGATGCTAATGGATGGCTCCACAACACAAAGTTTGTGCTTTTTATTTGTCAGTTTGAAGAGTGAGGATATTGTTATTCCCCAACTATATAAGTTGTTTTTCTTTCTTGGGCATTCAGGCCATTTAGATACAATATGCTTTGTTTATTGACATTGAGATACTTGCGTGTAATATGATGATCAATTTTGTCTTTGCCAGAACTCGATGATCAATTGACAGAGTAACCCATCTCTCGAAGTCATTAACCATTGCTTGTTTAGCGGATCTTTGTAGGAGGCCAAAAAAATGTGAGGGGTTGAGAGCGTAATTTCAAGTTGATTTTACAAAAAAAGTATTCCAGTGCACCGGTTAACGAAACCCATCACTTCTAGAAACACTCAAGTGGGAAGCAATAACTCTCTAACAGGAAGATGATGCATAGGTTTCATCAAGAATGATCTCAGCTCTGTTCATGTTTGACAAACCCATCTCAACCCACAACCAAATTCCCAATAAATAGGGTAGTTGTTCGTTTGGAGAACATCGATCCATAGGTCCATGCAATTAAAGATTTTCTTGCCAATTTGCCTGCTTCTCTCTCCCTCTCTCTCTCTCTCTCTCTCTCTCTCTCTCTCTCTCTCTAAGTTGTGAGGTCGACGCTGAGCATCTTTTCGATTGCCTCGTCGACTTTTCAGCCCTCATCGGTCACTTATGCATGCTAGTATCATTGCATGCATGGAGAGAATAATGAGAATGTACAGACTCAACTCTCAACTCTCCAACCACTAGGGTTTGTTTTAGTGACCATTCTTCCAATATGAAAGGGGAATATGGGAAATTCAAATCTTCACCTTCTTAGAAGAGGTTGGGATGGGGATGATTTAGTTTTAAGTGTGGATTTCAATTCCTACGCTCTGCAATGAGACAAGATAAAAGTCTAAGAGTAAAAGTAGAGTAAGACCAATAAAAAAAAAAAAAATAAACTCCCAACTCCCCATTTCCAATATATGATCTTTCATGTTTCAATTAGGTTGATGCTATGAAATCAAGATTGATGTGATATATGAATGTGATCTCTCGATTCTCATATTCTAAAAGATGTGAAAAGGCATACAAAGACTCATCTATCAATTCAAAATTTTCTAGTGACTAATTCTCCATTTTCATTAACAAGATATCTTAATAATTTCGTGGGACAAATGCTCGAAAATCTTGCAAGTTTGAGTCACTAAACGGAGAAGTGTTATTATGCATTAATGAATCTGAAAATGGATGAAAATGAAAGATCTCTGTGATTGAATTCGTCATTACTTCTCCATCTCCACAACTGCTCGGCATATAATTTTTTCGTTAGGTGCCTGAAGGGGTGAAGTATAAAGTTAGGTTAAGGACCAGAAAATAAAACACCATGAATAGTGCTGCTCTCTCTCTCTCTCTCTCTCTCTCTCTCTCTCTCTATGCTCCACCTGTCCCACGAGATGCAAATGAATTGGTTGTACGAAAAGCCAGGGACAGTTGCAGTGATTAAGCCTGCCTCATCAGTGGCACGATGTGTTGGTCGGTTTTGTGGGGCAAGCTCTTGTTTGAATTCGTCACCTCTCTATCTGCCTTATAAATTTGGAACTCCAATTCTTTCTTATTCCATGTAAACTTTTATCTCTCTCTGACTGAATCATCCTTCTTTAGATTTCGAGCTTCAACAATGGAGTTCATACTCCTGCGTGTCCTAGCTTCTCTCACGGTACGTAATTTCTTGAAGAGTTTTCTCTTTCAGTATAATGCATGAGGCTTGTCCCTTGGAGCTTCAACAGTTTTTGCATTTTGAGCTGCGAGTTCATTATGTTGGTAACAATTCTTCAGTTTTTAGAAGCTAAAAAGGAATTTTTTTTTTTTTTTTCCTTTTTGTGGAATTTGGTGCAGGTGATTCTGGCGACTTCCCATGCGGCTTTAACTCCCGAACTATACTGGAAGTCAAAGTTACCCAACACGCAAACGCCAAAATCCATCAAGGACATGCTACAACAACAGTCAGGTTTGTGCTCGAACTCAGAAAAGAAAGAAACCATATCTTGCACAACCAAATAAAAACTGCACTTCATCTAAGTTTTAATTCGTCAAGAAGCTGACCGACTCAAAACTAAAAACATGACGCATGGAGGTAAGATCTTGTAAGTCACATGTCAGCACGTACCTTCAATTTCTCAATGGATTCCCAGAAAATCTGACAACTAAAACCGGTAAGATCCAAGTTTTTTATTTGATAGATATAAGACAAGACGACATTTCATGCTTGTCTAAAGCAAAAGTCTCATTCCTAATGGTAAAAGCCATAAAAAATAAAAAAAAAATCCTAAATTATGTCTACTGTAATATATTTACCATAAATATGTATTTAATGTAACACATTTACCCTCCATTAAAGTTCTATTAATGGAAATCGTTGAAAATCTATCTACGTGGATGCGAGAAAGCAAATAGTATTAACATGACACCCACATGACTTAAATAAAATGAAGATCATGTTATTTTAGCTGAAATATCATCTAATGGAATTTTGAAAGAGGGTAAATGTATCACATAAATACAAGTTTTGGATTTTTTATGTCATAAGAAAAAATTTATGATAAATGTGTCACAATAGGGATAGTTTGAATTATTGTTTTTTTTTTAGTTTTTTCCCTATTTCTAATAAATAACTTGTTCCAATTTATATGAATGAAATCTAATCATGTAGATTTGCATGGCTCGGCTGGCCTTTGCCACGATGTGCACGTCCTCTCTCAATTTTTGATGAGCAATGATGATAATTGCTCTAAGAAAGTATTAAATGAGCTTTTATAAACAAGTTGACCACATGTAGATCAATCTTAGTACATCTATCTTTATTATTCTCTGATACTAGCTGAGCTCAAGTCCACTTACCGATGTTTTAGACTTCATGGAAGACAAGAGCACCTCAGTTGGCGTAGGCACAGGTGGAGTGAACGTTGATGCCGGCAAGGGAAAGCCCGGCGGAACCAAAGTTGGCGTCGGGAATGGTGGAGTCGGGGTCGACACGGGGAAGCCCGGAAAGGGGACCAGCGTCGGAGTTGGCAAAGGAGGAGTCGCCGTGCACACAGGACCCAAGGGCAAGCCCGTTTATGTCGGGGTCAAGCCCGGACCTAGCCCGTTCAACTACATGTACGCCGCAACCGAGACCCAACTTCGTGACGATCGAAACGTGGCCCTTTTCTTCCTGGAAAAAGACCTAAAACCCGGAACGACAATGTCTTTGCACTTCACCAAGACTTCGAACTCGGCCACTTTCTTGCCCCGCGAAGAAGCAAAAACCCTACCATTTTCATCTGACAAGATATCTGATATCCTGGACCACTTTTCCGTGGCGCCCGGATCAGTGGAAGCCGAAATGATGAAGGACACTATTAAGGAGTGTGAAGAACCAGGCATTAAGGGAGAGGAAAAATACTGCACAACCTCATTGGAGTCCATGATTGACTACACCAGCATCAGGCTTGGAAACAATCTGAAGGCTGTCTCTACAGAGGTGAAAAAAGAGACCCAGTTGGAGAAATTCACCATCAAAGAAGGAGTAAGAAGAATTGCAGCAGATGAATCAGTGGTGTGCCACAAGCAAAACTATGCATATGCTGTCTTCTACTGCCACAAGACTCTAGACACTCGGTTCTACATGGTCCCAATGAAGGGCGCGGACGGGACAGAGGCGAAGGCCATCGCCGCTTGCCACACCGACACGTCGGCATGGAACCCGAAACACTTGGCCTTCCAAGTGCTCAAGGTTAAGCCAGGGATTGTGCCTGTTTGCCATTTCCTTCCTGAGGACCACATTGTGTGGTTTCACAACTAGGGACTCCACTGTTAGTGAGAACTTGTGGTCGCTCTCTTGGTTTGTATTATAGTCGGAGGGTGCACAAGTCATAAGTACGCATGGAGACGCTTTAGCTCATCATATGAGCAATACATGTACTTCTTGTTATGCAGACTAATAAGTACATGCAGTTTGTGGCTTGCGACAAACATCTATGGATTAGCTTTATGAAATATATTCAGTATTGTTCTCTAACAATCTCTTAGCTTAATTCACGTGCTTTCTTTTATATTTGAGTTATACATAGAATATCTATAGTACTATATGGGATGGAATCTACGTCCAAGTAGTGGAGAATGGAAAAAATATTGGATGGTCCCGGAGCGCCAAGTCGACGTGATCTTCAGCCATTCATGAAGCGCCACATGGAGTGGCGGGTCCGCTGGCCATCTTCTGCACAAACGTAGGCTTCTTCTTTCCTCTCTCTCTCCTCTCCCTAGCCTTCTTCCCTCTCTTCCTTCGCTTGCACGCTACCCCTGCCTCCTCTCTCTCTCTCTATCTCCTCTGCAATGCATTTACTCTTTCGTTCTCAGAGGAAGGAAAGAGGAGCAAACCCTTTTCCCTTTCCTCTCTGGAGAACTCGACGGCTTTCAAAAGTTTGAATCTCAAATTCTCTCTCCGTGCTCATTGTTGCTCCGGCCTTCGTCAAGCGGCCGTTCCCCCTCCGTCTCCAACGAAGCGCATTACGGCCGCTCCGCGCTCGTTGCTGCTTCGGCCAAGGAGGAGGAGATCCAGAAGATCAGGAAGTCGCTGTGCGTGGAGAACCAGATCTGGAGGGCCCTCGCCCAGGCCAACGAGGCCACCGCCAACGCCCTCTGCACCAACCTCGAGTAGGTCCTGGCGTAGGTCAGTAAGGACGACCGCCCCCGCATGGGGCCTCCGTGGAGGATGAGGCGGACGACGTCACGTCGGCGGGAGCAATTACGAAGGAGGGGAGGAGGAGAGCGGGAGGCAGGCGGGAGTGGAGGCGCAGGAGGATAAGAGGAGAGGGAGGGCGATGACGACGTGGTGCCGGAAGTACGGGAAGGAGGAGCCGAGTGGTTGCCGGTGAATGTTTCCAAAATTCATATCCATGGAATTGTCGTCAATGAAGCAGCGGATCGAAAAGAGTAATGAATGGTTCCTAGCACAATTTAGACATATTTCCACATCAAACATTCTCCTCAAATTAGCACACGCCTGAGCAGTACGAATGAACTAAGCTTTGAATTTCCAACATATTTGTTTACCACAAACCTCTCAAACCACTTCTCCGTGGAGAAATAAAAATGTTGAACATACAGCAAGCAATGACAAATGTTGAGCATTTCACATCAACCGAGTGACCAGCAATTACGGCCCTAAAGAGTGGACCAAAGCTAATGCAAGAAAAAAAATGCTATTAAAATTAACACATTACAAAATAACAAATGTGCTTCGTCGGAGATGGCAAGGAATGGTCGCTTGACAAACGCTCGAGGATCAACGAACAAGGAGAGAGAAGCAAGCGAGTGCCAGAGCAAGGGCGACCTTAATGTGCTTCATTGGTGATGGCGAGGGCAGTCATCCTTGCTGACCTGCATCAGGACCTGCTGGAGGTTGGTGCGGAGGACGTTGGAGGTGGCCTCGTTGGCCTGGGCGAAGTCCCTCCATATCTGGTTCTCCACACATAGCGACTTCACCCGCTCAACAAGTGTGGAGAGAGAAGAGAGCGAGCGTTGGAGTGGCTGTAATGTGCTTCGTCTGAGACGGCGGGGGAACGGCCACTTTACAAAGGCCGGAGAAACAACAAGCGCGGGGAAGAAAGCTAGGAAGAGCAGAGAGAGGAAAGAAGCCTACATTTGTGCAAAAGATGGCCAGCGGACCCATGCCTCCATGTGGCACTTCATGAATGGCCGGAGACCATGTGGCGCTTCATGAATGGCCGGAGACCACGCTGACCGGGTGCTCCGGGACCATCCAATATTTCATCCAATATTTTCTCCCAAGTAGTGCGCCTTATCACGCAAACTTGGATCGCTTACATTTGCGTTTTTTGGTTATCACCTCATTACCTAGTGACAAGATGCCTGAGCCCCCATCCATGTGTCCATGTGAAGTTCCAATTCATCGAAAAATTAGTGATTGGAGATAAGTGATGATTACTCCTTATTGGGATCTTCCTAGATGTTATTTTTAAGAAATTAGGAACTCATATGGCTCGGTCTTCATGAGAATAATTCATCTCTAATCATCCTCATTGATGATCCGCAACCTCAAAATTCTGCTTAGCTTGACTTCTTCCCTACTATTACTCTCCCTAAGGCCTAGCTCAAGAAAGAGGCTTCTCCAAATAAATTACTCGGGATGGAACTGACTGAAATAAAATAAAATGCCATTGTCCGGTCGCCGGCCTCGGCCATGGCCGGTGATTGGCCGGGGCCGGCGACGCCGTCGAGGGTCGGCGACCTCGCCGGAGCGTCGCCCCCCGGCGAGGCCGAGCCTCGCCAACTCGAGCTCGACCAGCCAAGGCGAGGCCAAGCCTTGCCGTGGCTGGGCGAGGCTGCTGGCCCTATCGGCCGGTCGCCGGAGGCCGAGGACCAGCCAAAAGTAGAAAAATAAAAAAAGAAAGGAAAAAATAAAAATATTAAAAAAATTAAAAGAAAGAAAAAAAGAATAAAATTTACCAAACGTGTTTATTCATTTTTTATTCCAGAACAAATTTACCAAACGCATTTTTCTGGTAAAAAATTATTCCCTAATGTAAACACTTTTTTTTATTTATGTTCCCTGGAACAAAAAAAGAACAAGAACATTACCATGCAGCCCCTTAGCTACAAATTACACCCAACTCAGGCATGGAACTCAGGTCAGTGGCCCCCCGTCTTGAAGGGCCGCATGTTCATCGTACGCTTCCTTTTGCTTATGTACATGTCAATGAGCACCTTCATTTATGAGAAACGGAAACAAAGGCAAAGCATAAATGCCTGTACCAGAAGACCACAGCAGTCATGGCCAAGTGGTTAGGGATGAGAACATTAAAGCATGCATCCGATAGAGACTTTGCATCTGCTGCACCATTAACAATCCTGAATGGAGCATAACGAGAGTGAACCTTCCGAGAAAAGTGGAAAAATTAGGAGGAAGAACATTAGGTATTAGCTGAAGAAACCTAATGAAGTATTTGC
This sequence comes from Eucalyptus decipiens, assembly GCA_014182575.1. Classification (NCBI taxonomy): domain Eukaryota; kingdom Viridiplantae; phylum Streptophyta; class Magnoliopsida; order Myrtales; family Myrtaceae; genus Eucalyptus; species Eucalyptus decipiens. The sequence goes on along the minus strand of CM024611.1, from coordinate 45,482,122 downwards.
CTCAAAATTCCAGTTCCTCGTATGCTCCACCTGAGCTGAACATTTCCATGTCCGGTTGGGGAGGGAGCGTGTATCGCATACCTCCAGCAATACAGTGAAGTCCACTTCCCAGATATATTATAAGCCACGCAAACCGATTGTAAATCCTTTGAAAGGCATCATCAGAAGTCGTCTCAAATGAAGCACGCTGCAATGGGAGAAACCTCCATTAGAGTTTGAAAGTGGGTGTTCTCTCATAGCTGCTGAGTTTTACAACAACAAAAACAACCAAACATCCGAGCAAATAAGGTCAAATAGTGGGTTTTCTCCGAGAACTATGGTATATCTTGCGTCAAGTTTCACATGACATCCAAGTGTTAGAAATGTTATGTTCTCAATCCACATCAAGTCTTTAGCAGCCTCTTCTGACCCACATCCCATGATAAGGTCAACTATTATCGCCAGATACGTACATTTTGATTCCCGTCTTTTCTTGCCACAAATCCAGTGAAGCATTGCTATCCACAAAAGATGTTTTTTCACTAACAAAAGGACATTTTCGCTAGCTCACAATATTTGGATCCAGTTACATAATCATCACATGTGATTAGAATGCACTCCCAGGATCCAACTTTCATATATAAAACAGGAGTACCTGCAGGCAAAATTATGTTCTCTTTTCCTTCATTCGTTAATTTATTTTTTTCCTTCCCTTTTAAACTTTTGTTCGAGTGGGGTTGTTAATCATTTCTGGATTCTAATGGCTTGTCAAACACAAGTTACGGAAAACTGCAGGCAATCAAACTGCACTTCCCATACTGGCAAACAAAAGAAGATTGACGGAAGCAAACCTGCATGCAGATTCAGAGACAGATAGAGCTCAATCTAAAGTTCTTCAAACATCAACTCCTCTGCTAGGCCATCCACAAAGCACCACTATTTTTCTCCATGACAAATGATGCCTAAAAGGACATGCAAATGAAATCAGCTTCCGCTTCTATCCTGCTTAACGATGAGAATGATGCAAATGTCTTTAGGATAAACTTCTATAGTTGACAGCCCCAAGTGGCAAGGGCAAAAGACGACAAATCCATATTAATCCAGAGTGACGCATAGCTCTCTAGTTGAGTAAAACCAGGCTTTCTCTAAGCCAACTAATCATTGGTGTAAACGTGTTTCTTTCTAGTTCCAGTCCTTCCTTTGATCAATTGATGCCATTTGCTAAGGTGTCATTCCCACAAACTCAATGAATAAAGAATTAGGTTGCGCATGAGATACAGAGGGAGTGTATCATATTTATAGCAATTTCTTATATATAAGTGGGCAAAAGCTCAAAAATATAGGCTATCATGAACTGCTCATTACCTCACTGGAATTCTAGTCACTCTGCAAATTGGCATCCTTACAACCCATAACCAACTTGCCAGGACATTTAGAATCATGCAATTTGGAGAAGCATCTCAACGCAGAATTAACCACCAATCTTCATTCTAGATACACCCCATGCATTTAGCTGAGGACAGCATATTCTCCAGTGGTAGCTCCTGAACTTCCCTGCTTTGAAGGAGGAATTTGTTAACCCCAGAAGGACTGTCTTAATGGGCCTCTCTGATGATGGAAAGAACGATATGCCTGGCCTATGAGCCAACTTTCCCCACTGGAGCATTCATGGTGCTCCCAAATAAGCAGGTCTTGTACTTAGATACATTGACCTACATCTCATTCTCGTCCAATGTCAGAATGTCCAGACATTTCTTGAACAGATAGAAGCTGATAGTGGAAAGTTTTGCCTTATTGATCAATTTATTGAAGTAGATAGACAACAAAGATCTTTTGTTACCTAAGAGGCCTTATTGATCAATTTATTGAAGTAGAAAGACAATAAAGATCTTTTGTTACCAGGCGACTTTTGCTAGCTGCCATCCGGGCCTCTCTTCTCCGTGTTGCTGCTGTTCGGATTCTGCGTTCCTCGCTTCTGGTTGCCTGGTCCGAGCTGCCTTTTCTCTTGTTGCTGCTGTTTAGGCTTTTGTCCTACTTGGTTATTTTGCTACCTTGCTTGGTGGCTGTTTCTTTGTGGACAACACCCTTCCACTCATTCTGACTTGTCTGTCATTATGAGTGCAAGTTTTGGTGCCAGTCTGTTTTTGTATAGTTTTGGTTAAAGCTCAATATATTCTTAATTTACCAAAAAAAAAAAAAAAAAAAGATCTTTAGTTACCTAAGAACCACCGACTACAACTTGGTCTGGATTTTCTGTACAAAAAGGCTCCAAGGAACCCCAAGTTCTCCCAACTTTCAATTTGACATTCAAAGGAACTGAAGAATGGAACATAAAATAATAATAAATCAAAACGGGCAAAAATGTATGGCATTGGCAAATGTACTTAAAAATAAGAACCAGCAGAGAGCACAGGATCCTGATTTGTTTTTCAAACTAATAATTTATCAAACATAAAGAAACAGATTACCTCGAAGTGAGACAGCATTTTCCATGCTCCTTTGCAGCAGTAGCGCAGCATCCTTTAGAACAGTAGGATCGACTTCAAGAACTAATTCATCATGGACCTGAAAAGCAACATTCATGATTAACTAAAACTCCATGTATCATGACTTACAGTATATGCTAGAGAAGAAACAGAGCGAAGACTCAACAATTTGTTTTAGTCAGTAGCACGAATGAATCAGAGTAAGAAAGTTTAAGGAATGAAGAACAGTCCAAACTTTCAAAATTCAGTCAGTAGCATGTCCTTCCATTGTTTCCTCAAACCTCAAATTATCTTATCTTGGGGTCAGAAGAGAAGAGAAAAGAAAGATCTTGACAAAGCCCAAATACCTTTAGTGTAGCCTATCCTTTTCAGATTTAATTGGACTCACAATTTGTTTTATTGCTCACATTCTTACGCTTTGATGTCAAAACTTGATAGTTCATATGTAATAAGCTCAATATATTTTCTAAAAAAGATAGATAGTCAAAGCTCGCTTCCAACATCAGAATTGTCCATACTCCATAATTATTAATAGACAAACTGCATTTAACATCTTTCTCTGAAAGAGAAAAGATAAAAGTGATTACAACATTGTTATAAAAACTTTTAAGGCGTATTATAAATGAATACTGACTTTCCATACAAGTTTGTGGATTAGGTTAATCAAGCAAGTGAAGCTAGGTAACTCACAGCCAGTATTAATGTTATGACCACAGAATTGTCACTCACTCATCTCAGGTCAGTCACATTTATCCTCCAAATACAGATGAAATGCAACTCAAGCTTTAAGAAAAAATATGAACATATAAACAGATAAAAAAACCTGCAACAGAATTCGACACTGGCCCTTCAGCATGTGAAAATTCGTCTCAGGCAGAAAGCTAGAGTCAAATTCAACTCCACGTATTACTGAGTGAATATTCATCATTGCTATCTTGATTATGTCAGCCGCAGATCCCTAGAGTAAGAAAATTGTCCGAGAACCAGAACAGTTTCATATTAGAAGGGGGAAAAGAGCAGATAGACAGAGGAAGAAAAAGAATAGATTCTTTACCTGACAAATTGAATGAAAAGACAGTGAGAAACCATTATATGAATGCTTCTTTCCACCATTACAATGAAAAAGAAATTAATGTATAGAGAGGGGTAGTATGCTATACCTGACAAATTGAATTTACAGCTTGCCTCTGAGCCTTTGATTTTTCTTTGCTATTTCCAAATTTTATTTTTGACAGGAAACGTTTTCTTCCCTTCAAAGTCTCCACATACCTAAAGTAAACCATAGTTCAGAAAGTATATGGTTCACCTTACCAACCAAAGGTTTCAAACTTCAGAAAAATATCAAGGTGAGTATCATTACATCTACTGGTCAGTGGGGTGGAGACATTAAATCCACAAAGGAACCATTTTACTTTTCCTGAAATTACAATTACCAATCGAATACACATTTTTTGAAATGGGATGCAAGGTATAATAAGTTCATTGCTGAAGACTGCCTAGTGACATTTGTTTACCAATATAAAGGTTAAGGGTTTATTTGGTAACGTGCCAAATAGTGCCTATTTTTATTCTTTTGTTCCCAAAAAAAAAATCCATTTGGTATCGTTTTTGTTTTTAGGAAGAAATTTGTTCCCAAGAGTATATTTGGAACAGAATCAATAAATAAATAAAAAAGTCGCTTCTTTGTTCCCAGAAACAATTCTTGAATCAAGTCTTTTTCTTTTTTTCTCTTTTCTTTTCTTCTTTTCCTTCTTCTTCCTCTAGCCGGTCGCCAGCCTTGGCAATGACCGATGACCGGCCAGATGAGAGCTGGTGACCTCACAACCGGTAGCTAGGCGAGGCCCGAGCCAACAAGGCTTGGCCTTGCCAAAGGCTAGCAACCGTCTAGAGGAAGAAGAAGAAGAAGAAGAAGAAGAAGAAAAGGAAAAAGAGAGAGAAAAATGTAATAAAATTATTAGAAATTTTTTTTAAAAATTCTAAGTCACAAAAAAAAATTAAAAATTAAAAAAAATTTAAAAAAAAATTAAAAATTGAGAGTTATGCCAAATGCACTTCTATTCCTGGAATAGAAATTTTGTGCAGTTACCAAACGCCTTCGAATGCTTAAAACCCATCCAAAGAGCAAACAAGAAAAAACCATTTCGAGCAGAAATTGTTCCCAGAAACAAAAATACTTACTAAACGCACCCTAATATGTCGAGCTAAAACCATGCTCAAGTCTAGCAATCTTAATGGCCTTTTCTCTTTTTCATCTCCATAATCCCCGACCCCTAGCCCAATAAAATAAAAAAGGAAAATAAAAAAGAATAACTAAATAATAAATAATGAAAAAAACGGAAGCTTCTAAGTTAAATGTAAAACCAGTTAGAAAGTGTAGACATTGGATCCAAATTCCAATTATAAACACTGTAGTTGTTGATTTATTGCCTATCTTGATTTTACTAACTTAAGAACAAAGACGGGGTCATGTGAAACAAACAGGAGAGAAGCAAGGTATCACTACCCTTTCTGACGGCAAGATGAGACTGCCTCACGAAGCCAAGAAGCAACACCAGGAAAGCTAGCTTTAAAGCTTTGAATTTTTTCTGTGGCTTCATCAGGGGTGCAATCCAATTGCTCAGCTAAGGTCTTAGCACCCATTCCATAAATAATGCCGTAGACCATACGTTTTGTTTGATCACGTTCCTGGGAGCTAACAGCATCTACTGTCTTCCCCTTCCATCGAGCTGATATCATTTTAAAGACATCCCCATCAGGCTTGCTCAGCAGTTCAATCAGAAAAGCGTCTTCAGAGAAATGTGCCATCAACCGTAGTTCAATCTGAGAATAATCTGCTGTTAATAGCAACCAGTTCTCCTGAAAAAGAAATCCCGGTAATATACGTAAGAGAGAGCTGTTTTCTCGGCTGCGAAACCCATTGTTAACCCCAAAAAAAGATTCACGGAAAAATTCCAGGGGATGCTCAACCCACTAAGGCTAATCCTAGCACGCACAGAAATACATGTGCAGACACCCCTGCACATAGTACACACAAACAAGGAAATAAACTGCCACCAACCCAAAGAACATGATTCATGAACAACCACAAGGAAATCTCTTTTGAGCTGTGTGTTGTGAAAGCTAACCCACCCCATCCCCTCCCCCCCAAAAACACCATTTCAATCCTCCAACGTTGCAAAGACATTCTACAGCCTGCACAATGGTCTATGTTCCAGTTCTATAACCACACTGCTCCAGTCATAGAAACCTATTCAAACTTTAAAGTCACAGGTTTGGTATGTACTATACCACTAGCAATAATATCACCATAATACCTCTACCAAGTAAAATTACTAGAATAGGGTCCCATGCATAGTTGTATTGAGAAAAATTCATATCCAAATCAGGGAAACCTTTTCAAATTTGTTTTAGCATACAGCTTGTTGTGACGAAGGTAAACAAAGTTAAAGATTATACATGGAGTTTGCATCATTTGATGACTTTTTAATGTAAAGTATGCCAAAATACATTCAACATTTGTATTACCATGGTTATCGACATCGAAATTACAGCATCCATTCAAATATTTTCTTCAATGTACAAAATTAGTAATTATGAAAACAACAATTTTCAAGACGGAATCTGCTTTGGAGATTATGGAAGTAGTGCTATGATGCATAGAGAAAGATACATCTATCTAACCATGATGAAAGCACCTTACATGAACTTAGCTTAATAGGCAATACCTGAGTCGGGATGATGAACTCTCGAGCATTGATTCTGTGATGATCTGCACCATCTTCAACTGCAGTCTTATCTGTATTCATCTTGAATTCAACCACATGCTCAACACACTGCCCAATTTAGTTTTGATCAATGTCCCCATCCAACAAGAAAAAAAGATTATCATGATAGGAGCGAAATAAAGATTAAGCCAAAACAAAACCCAGACCTGAAGATTAGGCTCTTCCATTGATAACCGTCCAGTTGCTGTTGACGTCTGTAACCAGTGGCCATGGAGTGTGTACTTCTGAGTACTTGTAGAAAGCTTGGAAAGGGAACAAATTGATCCAAGCGTACAGTTCCGAAGCTTCGCCAACGTTCTATGCTCTTTGATGATGGGAATAATAGCATGCTCATTCCTGAGTAAATCAATATTCATTCTATCATGTAATTGTTCAGCACCACACTAGAATACTTATAACACAGTCTGAAGGAAAACTTTAATAATGCACCCAAGCATCACATTAACTAAATATGGAATGAGAGTCAAAGAATGGAAGAGCAAGTCATCAGCAATGCAAGCAGAGGACTAGTAACCACATCCTATAAGTGGTATACTACACCACCAGTACAATGCAAAAATATGTCTTCACTATAGCTAATGACCCTAGTAGTACATAAACAAGCATAAAACAAAGTAAAGTATAATTCTCCACACAATTTCAAGATCAGATAGAATGAAAGAAAGCAAAGGTAATTTTTTTCCATTGTAATACCTTAATAAATCCAAACAGTGCTTGTCCGTACTTGGATGTTGTTTTCCTTTCCCACTTACTTCGGGTACAGGCAATTTTAGATGTCTATAGAGGACATTTGCAATATCTGCAGCTGCATAGAGTGAGAATGTAACCCCAGCCAGTCTATAAGCTTCCTTCTCAAGATGCCTTAACTTTTGCCCCAAAATATTATGTGCCTGAAGGCACCCCTCCAGATCAACACCTATTCCCCAGAGCTCCATGTCTGCAAGAACTTTAACCTGAAAACACAAGCATCAAACGAGTGTCAAAAGATCCAAAGAAGATTGTTGCAACTAGTGAGATGAGAATCATTGCCACAGATAACTCTTCATCCCAAGAAAGACACCACTCAACAAGCTTAAGCTCTAAAGAAACATCAATTTAGGAGCAACACATAGAAAACAATGGAGAACCAACATATCTGGCATTCAATATTATGACTTAATCAAACCAAGCTAAAAGCAGGCAGCGACCCATTTAAACAATCATCAAATGTTTAATCTTAGGTTTTATTTTAATCAAGTTATTGGGCTACCCAACCATAGATTACCATCCCTTCCCAACTTCACTCCTTGATGAATGTAATTCGCCTCAATTTCTTGTTGTCATAATGTAAGCACTTAGCAAAGCAACTGGCTGCTTTGTCCTTACACCTTTCTTTTAGCCATCTAGACTATGATAATTTTTAAGTCTTAAGTTGCAAATCTACATTTTATCTTTGAGCATTCATGCATGATGCAATGCAAAACTTACCAGTGGAACTTCAATCATCATAAGTGGTTCAAACAGTTCTTCATCGATAAGTAATTTCCACAGAACAGAGCGTAGTGATCTCGTCTGCGCCACCCGTCGACAGCAACCATCATGTGCAGATTTTCTCATTTGATTCTTCCATCTGCCACAACGATGAGCAGCTGCGGCCACCTCACTTGGTAACCTTTTCTTGACTTCCTGTTTTACAATCAAAACAACTTCATATGTGAATTTTTTAAAATAAAAATCCATACAAGAGATCTCATGACATATTTCAGCAGTCTCAAAGAGAGCTTTCCTGGGGCAAGATGAAAAAAATCATTACGTCGGTATTTATACTATATCTCTGGTATTAGAAGTCCTACAGGATAAAAAGCTCAATAATGTGAAAATGGGTCCTCTTACTACCTTTTCCAGGTTTGGACAAGAGCTTCTCTCCTCATCAGGCCACAAAATCCATGCTACAACACAAATATCAATTCCATCATTCACATCAACAGGTGGCAACACCAAGTATGAGTTATCTATAATTTCAGGACCCATATCTTTCCCTGCAAGATATGGACGACCAATTCTCTGTACAGAAACTGCAGAATTTCTGAAAACCTGAATCTGAACTTTCAAATTCCACGTAAATTTTCGGACAGATCTTTTTCCCATTATACCACAGATCCTATTCCACCGTATTTTGATGCTTTCCAACCAAGCATGCTGAAGTGAACTTTCATTTGCAGTAGATGATGTTGATAAGTAACTGCTTTTTGTCTCAATGGTCCTCATTAGACACTTGGGAAGATTAACATAGTATACTGGTGAATTTTCCCAACATACTGCTAAACCGCATATCTCGAATTGCGCCACAGAATTCACCTCTTTCCGCTTAGCATAGTGGATATCAAAATAAAATTCGTTGGTAGCATCCCAAAGATCCAAGAAAGCATCAATTCCACCTGGAGTATTAGCTGCAGTAACAGGGCCTTTATCTGAGCAATCTTTATTTTGCATGCTGCTTGTCGGTATCTGAACACCATGATCAACATGAGCATCAGTTCCAACAGAATTTTGGTTTTTGTCACCACAACTCTCTACTAGTATGGAGGGAGTTGTATCAGCATCTTCTCCACAAATGGTTGCATTATTAGTCTCATCACCAACTGCTACAGGCTTTTCAGCCGGGAAGGGAGGCAAATTAGCAGCATGATAATTTGCAAGTCCACTAGTTAACATCACAGTCTCTGAAGCATTAGATCCCACAAATGACTTTGTCTCCAACATCTCCCTATGAGTTTCTGCAACTGTATCAGATTTCTTGCTCTCCCCAACAATTGCCACAGGCAAAACATGCTCCACAGATTTCACACCTGACGTATTATTAGTGCTTTTTACCCCAGAGGACATTCTCATGTGCCCTTGTCCCATGTGATCTCCCATCATAGTCGGCACAGGTCGAGAAAATTGCGTGATGTCTAACCCAAGAGACTGGAAGGCAGAGAAGGCAGCAATTCTTGCCTCCTCGGCTTTATCTAGAACAATCTTGCGTGCCCCATTCTTTATTTTTTTAGCAACTCCTAATTGTAAGCGCCTTTGTGCTGAGCTTTCTGTTCATTTATAATAGATACAATCAACACTAACAAACAGAAAGAGAAGTCCAAGTATCTACAATATATAAAAGCGGGATATTTTTGTCCACAACAAACGCAACATTTGACTTTCAAAAAGAAAACAAGAATCAAACAGAATAAAAGAGATTAACTACATTAATCATGCTGTACGTTTCATCACATGATAAAGTACATAAGCCCAAAGCAGATGAATGCCGCAATGCTATATTCATAGAAGCATCAGTCCTCTCCTCTTCCACTCCAACAAGCAAACTTGCTCTATGTGCATTCAGAGGATTTTTCTATTTACACTATTCCTTTGTGTGATGGTTCACATTTTCACTTATAAATATTCAAGGAAGGATGCACACGGGAAAAAAATACCAAGTATATGAGCAACTAAACTTGCACATAACCCTAAATATATATAATAGTCAAATTGCAATTTTCCATCAGTAAAGACTCAATCACATATCAGCGATAATGTATCTAATCAGACAATATTCGAGAGATTAGAAAAAATTGTGTGCTGGCATTTCACATTTTCATAGGTACAATTGGATTGTTTAAAATAGAGCTCCTCAATCCCTCCACTTTTATTCCAAAGATGGGAAAGAGTTTCATTTGGCCCCCGGAAGTTTTCTCTCTAGTCCTTCCCTTCAAATTTTCTCTCCTTTTTAGAAAGAGATAAAACAATAATTCCTCCCTTTCTTTCCCTCCTTCAATTCGCCTCTCTCTTTTCACTCTCTCTAACATGGACTGAGAGTTTAAAAGGACACAGTGATCCTAACTTCCTGCACATCCATGGCACAGGCAAACCCCATAATTTGTAGCAGTTGCATCAGAACTTTTTTTTCAAGGCTAAAAGCAAATGGCAATGTAACAAGTAGAGAATGAGGTTCAATCAACATGCTTTGTATCTTTCATTTGATGATTAGCACACAGGTTGCATGCATCAACTCATTTTCGTGACCTAATTATGCAAAAGCGATGAACATCTAAATCAAATCCAGCGGCCCATAATAAATATTCAAACAGAGACTTCATCAAACGAGGTAAATGCTGTGCGTGTGCAGTGATGCACCTTTCATTCTATGATCAACCCAAATTTTCTAGAGGAAGCATAGCTTCATTGTCCAACCCATCTAAAAGAAGTCCATAATTATCCACATTCTTACCTTCAGCAGCCCATGAAGAATATTCAAACAGAGCTTTTACTATTTCAGAAGTGGAAGCCTCTGCAATTGCTAAAGGTGTACGCAGGCCAGCTTTATACAGTGCTCTAGCTCGAGATCCCTAAAGTTGGAAACAGTTGTCAAAACCAGGATTAATTGAAACTGGCAGAGGCATTCCACCATTGACCATCATGAGAAAAGTACTTGCCAACATGATGTATACTTGCCTTAACATATGGGATGTTCGTAAGCTCTACAATCTCTGCTCTCACTCCAAAGGACACACGATTTTGGAACTTGCCAACCAAGCCCTCTAGATCATGCCATCCAAGCCGCTCACAGAATACAGAAACCATTGAAGCAAATCGACCTGCATTTTCTTGTAAAGCTTGAACCATTCCTCGGGCCACTTTATACGCTTCACAAACTTCAGCCACAGGAGCTTCCTTTACCACAAGACTTAGATCATTATTTAAAGCTTCAACGTCTAAGCACTTGTGCACAGTGAATCGCATATTACATACAAAATGCAATCAGACTATTGATGGAAACTGCACGTATGCTGTTGGCTTATACACTATCAACCACGTGTTAAACAGGTATTACTAGAAAGTTTCATAATGTTTCAGGTGCACATGGTACTAACAGCACAGTAAGCAACTATAGAGAAAACAAATCATCTTTACCTGATAAATCACAGTCGTGTCTATCTCCAAGATCATTATCTAAATTATGAATGAGCACTGAAGTATGTCAACATGTTAATATGAGCATACTCATGAAATGGGGACAAAAATCAAACACATGACTTCATATTGAATTAACAGAGTACGGCCGGCTGGTCCTTGGAGCACATTGTGCTCCAAGGTTATACAGTAAGGCAGGACCATTGCATTAGCTGTTTTATATCCTCAGATATGCTGCAATCACTAGCATTCACTTTCGGCAACTTCTAAAGGCAAAGACTCCTCAACTATTTACCAGTCCTCGAATGATAGTCATCACAGTGCTTGAAAGGATAAGTATGAATTACAGGTTGAAACATGTCATGATACTGAGAGAAGGCAAGCACAAGATCTATACCTGCACTAATCTTGCCAAAATGAGAGCAACATAAAATCGTTTACACACTCGAAATGCTTTCTCATCTGGAGGCACATGGTTGTTTGAGATTCCAGACTGCTTTTGCAATTTACAGTGTGATCCTTTTGTATTATCCCTCCATCTGCCTACAGTGCGCATAGGAGCACCATGTGCCATACGCATCAAGAAGGGTTCAGACACTCCAACTCGATTCCCAACTGACTGCACCTCACACATTTTAAGGTAAGTTAAATGCATGCACAGATCTTTGATTGCAGAATAATTAGGCACAAGAGTATAAAAAACCAACTTTCACAGATGTTGCTGAAAGCATAATGGGAATATGCAGGTGAAAGGAAGGAATTATGGCCCTCTGGCCATATGTGCCTATGCATTTGCAGAATATCAATTCCAGCTATCAGAAAGCCATCAAGCTTCATTATACAAATAACACTTCTTATGATGGACGTTGAGGTAACTGGAGGAAGAGAAGTCTAAAAAGGCAATCCGATTTATCATAATCAATAACTTAAATTGTTATAGGTACATTTTCCTTGCCTTCCCTATTTGATTTACATATATGAATATAGGGACCAAAGGTAAAAAAACACTCATATTCAACCTTATCCACATCATAAAACACCATTTATTCTGCCAAAAAAGAGTGAGTTATCCACATAAAATAACTAAAATATTTGAAATCTCCCAGAACAAATAAACTAAATATGCATGGGCTGAACAAACTATGATAAGGATCTTGGGTAAACTAATAAACACTTGCCACTATCTTGCCCCAAACACCAGTAGAGGCCCAAAGCCTCAGTCATATAACCTCCAAACACAAGCCAAGAGATCTCTATGCAAAAGACTAATATTTAATGCCAACTGCCAAGAACTAGTTAAAATGATAACAAGTACCTGATCCAGAGCAGACAATTCCATGAACCTCTGATAGTAAAGTTCCCAATCTGGCTCAACATCAACATTGGTTGGGGTAACTAAATAAACTACATGTAGATCAGATGCAAGCACAAATCCTTCTCTAGCTCTGGAAAGATCCTCCAGTACAATCTGTGAAACAAGCAGTCATTACATTCCATGAAGTACATTGTAATAGCAGTCCATCCATCATTCCCTCATCCAAAGTATGAGTACCTAAATCTATAGAACTTTTCAAGACTGATGCATCAACTAAAAATGTGACTAATGTGATCAAGAAGCAAAAGCTTTACCAGTGAGTCATCCGGTGAGAGAGAACTTCCAAAAGCAGCATGCCCAAGAGGAGTTGTACTGTATAACTTGGTTTCCTCATTCCATTCAAGAAACTTTTTGTGACACAACCATCGGAGAGAATCCTGTGCTGATTTAACCACTTCTTGAAATGGTTTTGTAGAATTGAGAAGGGTACACCTGACATATCGATTGATATCATTAGCAGTTTGAACTATCCCACCAGCAACAACTTCTAAGATTGCATGAGTCATTCCATTTTTGTCCTCAGATAGACAAGAGCTCAATGGTGGACAGCTTTCATTCAGAAGGGCAACAATTCTTTTAACCTCTTCCGATCTGCAGATAAGGATCTGCACAAATGTAAATATTTCTATCAGAGATAAAATTTTCTTGAATTAAGACGACAAAGGCACTATTTACTTGAGAGATAGAAAAGGCTTCTTGAAAAAAAATTACGGGCCACGGTATGTCATTGTGCAAAATGTAAACCACAAAAGCCATGAATTAAATACTTCAAGTATAAACTAATAGAAATTCAATATATTTATATTTCGAATATAGAGATGCGATTAAAAAGGAACACCATACACTTTCACCCTTGGTATCTATACCAGTCCGACCAGCTCGACCGGCCATCTGCTTGTACCTAGTCCCATCAATAAAATCACGGCCAATTCTGGGTTGCCGGAAAATGACCCTCCTGGCTGGAAGGTTGACCCCAGCAGCTAAGGTAGATGTGGCAGTCAAGACACGCAGAAGGCCTCTCCGGTAACAGGTCTCAACTATCTCTCTTTCTTCAACCTTTATATAGCATAGCCATTAAGCATTCTCAGCCATAGAACAGTGTAATTATCACAACAATAGAAAAAGAAGAGTATGCAAGCATACCGTAAGGCCAGCATGGTGGTAAGCAACACCAGAAGGAAGAGTCTCTTCTAATATAGGGTCCAATCCAGCAGGGCTCCTTCTCAAGGCATCTATAGCGGAAGCAACATCAGTAAACCCATCAGAATTCTGAAGATTGACAGAGAACTTCTGCAGAAACTTGGCGACATGTCTTGCAGTTGATTCACAGCCTTTACGACTTGAGCAAAATATTAAGACTGAATGACCTTCTTGAACAACCTGAAATATGTTCACAATCCATCTTATCAAGTTCATTCCCTATGCATGTACATGTTAAGTAGAAGGGGAAGCAAGTATTTTCCAACCTCATTGCAAAGTTCTACAATGTGATCTGGATCTTTACCACCAAGCTCAGCTGCTTTTGAAATTGTTCTGATTATGTCCATCTTCTTGTTATAAATGGTATTCCGTACCTTAATAAATTCCTCCAACGGAACTGGTCGAAAGTCCGTCTGGTATAATGCAGCCTGAAGACAAATTTCCAAAACTGATATTTGTGAAACAAGAGCCGAGACAATCAACAACATGGACATAAACGGCTACTTCCTTATTGGGCTAAACTGCTAGTGTGCAAAATTGAAATTCTTAAATTTTTGCAGCAGCACATCATCAACAAAACAGATGCACTTGCATTTAGAAACAGTCCATACATGTAAATGCAACAAAAAAGGGGGGAAATAATGCCATATACTCTTAGAAGGGTAATAAATAACTCTCTATCTAACTCCATTGCTAGTAACAGGAATATGACCCCTATGATTCACAAACAATATATATTGTATAAAAATGTACATATGCTAGCTAAGAATTCTAAATTGACTAATGTTCACCAGTCCTAGGCTTTCTCTGCCACCAGATCTGTGTCAGGCAACTGAACCAACGGCAGAGCCACAAATTAACAACTGACTTGAAGTAATTCTTAGCATCGCCATCAGTCATGTCTGTCATGGTAATAAAGACCAAGGGCCTGACAAATGAAGCAAGGCTTCATTCTAATTAAGTCAGCTAATTGGACAACAGAAAGGCTGAGGGAGCTCAATTCTGCTTACCTGAAGCCAATCGGCAACTGCTGCCACATTTGGCATAGTCGCACTCATACCCACAATTTGCAATCCGCGAGCAGGGTCAGCTTTACCACTGCTAGTATTTGAGCTTTCTCCGCTGCTTGAGTCAGAGTTGCCTTCACCAGCAGCATAGCGGAGCTTTGTCAACATAAGTTCCAAAAGATAACCCCTGCTTTGGTCACCAACCTGTCAATGTTACAGCACCAATTTAAGAATCCAGAAGGGAAAAAGGACCTCTAAAAGATGGACAAAAGACTTCCAATATATATATATATATACTACAGAAGATTTTTATCCAGGTATTCCAACTTAACAATCAAACTGGCACACACCATGTGCAGTTCATCTATAACCACAATTCCAATTTCTGATAGACGACCCTCCTCCAGCAGCCTATTTATCAAGGAATTCGCCTTTTCTATAGTGCAGACAGCCACTGAAGTGTCCTTAGGAAGTGTTCCACCACCTTGACTTCCATAGTAACTTCGCACATGCTTACCTAGTGGTTCCAAAAGGGCTTCAAGGTGTTCTGCCTATGCAAACATAATCAACAAAAGCTCAGTATAGAGAATAATAAAGAAAAGAAAAAGAAGGGAAAATAAAAACAAGAATAATAGAAGAAAGAACTGAGAATAAGTACCTTCTCTGTACAAATAGAAACATAAGGAAGAACTAGTAGTGCGATTTTCCCAGTTGACAAGACTCTTCGCAACATCAAAATTTCAGCAACAAAACTTTTACCAGCACTGTTCCAAAAGGAAACATTGATCAGCAATATTATGGAGGTATGAGAAAAAGGTTGAATGCCTAACAAGAGTAGATGTTCCTTCCTTCCTTACTTAATAAAGGTCTAGCACTACATTGAGTCATAGAAATTAAACTATCTGCTTAGCCAATCCTCTCTAGAAGAAGGAACATATTAACATGGAGAGAGAAAATATTACATATGTAAAGCATGTTCACAAGCTTAAGTTAATGCATTGCCAGTCTAACAAGGTCACACCTCTCAAACTTATTTAAGGATAAAGCTCCTATAGTAAGCTGTGCTTTTTGTCTATATCAATACAGTGCAAATAAAAGTGGCCCCAATCAGTTATGCTGTTTATCTCATCACGCTTGGAGGAAATGAAGGTCTTCTATCCAGCAAAGTAAAATGAAAAGCCTTTTTTAATATTAGATAGATAGGAAAGAGAGAGAAGTCAAATACATATAGAAACATGAAAGACAATGGAATTGACCACTGAAGGAAGTTGGGCTTTTGAATATAGCATGTTGCTCTCTCACATGATCATGCAAACCAAACTTCACTGCATGTGTGCATGTGTGTTGTACAATAAAATATAGACTAGGGCCACATCAGACATTTTCTGTCAATGGACACAATTAGCCATAGTTCACCAGTCACAAAGTCAAAATTTTAACCTTTATCTGACAATTGGCATTTTCAACAGCCAATCAAATGCCATAGTCTATACAAATTTTAACAGGACAACATTGCATCCTCATGTAACATGCCGATGTAATTGAAGTACACATGAAATGCTATCTAAATACACATTAAATTCACATAAGACACGCAATCATATGTGTGTATCATTTTAAGAAAAGCTTCCAAGTTTAACAAGCAAGAAAGCAGCTTATTCTGAATCAATACCTCGTAGATGCACAATACACAAGATTCTTTCTCTGCAACACGCCTTCAACCTGAAGGCAGTCAACCTGAAAAAGAAAGCGAAAGCATATTTTTCCTCCATAAACGGAAAGATAGCACTATAGCAGATTACTACGGCATCAGTTTGAGCAATACAGTCCTTAACCCACTAATCTCTCTAGCAACCAGCACAAATCAAACATATGCTAACAAAAGTTTAGTTATTGCCCCAACTAATGTGACAAAATAACTTAGACTTTTCCCAACATCACAACGAGAAAACAACTCAGAATTAAAACCAAGCCTTTTGCTCCAACTAAGATTTTGGCCAAGCAACCGTTTGTCAGTTGCGTATCTTGTGCTATTGTGAGCCATTGAGCTTATATAGTCCATAAAATATGCAACCTCTCTCTGTCAAAAAAAATAAATAAAGAACCTCCCTGCCCAAAAAAAAGCCTTAACATAATATACACAGCATCCCCAACAGAAACTCATTGAAATAATATCCTTATGTCTAATTGGTCTGCACGCCATATATCACATCAGGAAAGTCAAATTCAATTAGGACAGTAGATTATAGACGATGCTGACACTCAACTATGCCCCACATACGCAAAATCTTGTCCAGATCTAAATGGCAAAATCAATTCATCCATAACACCACTGCCATAGCAAGCTAAGGATGGCATGTGTTGCGAAGATACCTGCCACTGGTATAGCCTGAGTATTCCTTTCTTCCTATATAAGCTGCTTATTGCAGGAGGAAGCCAATTGCTAACGTCAAGAATATCTTTGTTGTGCATACTACTTGGAGTACAAGCTTCACCATTTCGATGATCAGCAGACAAATCCTTCAGAGGATACATTGGCGAATCAAATTTGGAGCTGTCATCTTGACTAAATAAATCTGCTTTTCTTTTCATTAATGTGTACGATGGATCCATTGGTTGATTCTTACGAATCTCTTCTGTCTTCTGTCCATTGCTACAGCGAGCTAACGTACTTGTACTCCGAAGACGTTTCGGACCTACAGATTCACAATCAGGCTGATTGTCATCCCTGCAGGTTACAGCTGTCGAAGACTGTGGATCAGAACGATTGACAATGACTTTATCCAAGTTCTTGTCCTCGCAAGAAAAGTCAAAATGCTTGACTGGCAAAGGGGAGACTTTTTTCACAGAGCCTGGTGTGTGCTTCTCTACTGATTCTGATGTAATAGTATTCTTACAGTAGACTCTGTTGCTCTTATCATGTAGTGTTCCCTTGTTCTCCTCATGATCTGATCTGTCCAGTCGACAGACTTTTTCCGCAAGGTGATCTTCCTTAAAAGCTTCAGAAATAGAATGATTTGCAGGAGCACAAAAACCATCAGCAAGCTTAATTGCTTCACTCCAAAATGCTTCGCCAGGGGAAAACATAGAGCTTCCAGATGTTGAACTAGGGGTCTTATTGGCAGAGGGAATTACAACAAGTGAGACAGGCGTGGAGCACCCAATCACACCTACAGTTGATGGAGGTGCTTGTTTGCATTTCTTCGAGCTTGCTTGAAGCTCAATGAGATTGTCCACAACAGGTTCCTATCAAATTGAAGACGTGAACAAGCAATGGTTGTTGAAAAGATGTCTTTCAAATTGAGTTTATTGTTACCTCTTTAAAAGAATCGCATGCATGTTTCCTGGTTTCAGAAACTGAACATGGAACCCTTTCTAACGTAGCCTTTCCTTTGTGGAAACTGCAATCATCAGCTACTTGTGATTGACCAGTCATTTGAAGCCTCTTATTGGATCTCTGTGATTCCTTATCAAGTAAAGATGGGTTATCGCGTCTCTTAACATTAGAAATTCCATCTGCTGGTAACCTTGATTGGATTTCACTGTGTATAAGCACAGAAATTTCAGGAGGAGTAAAAAGGGAAAAAGAAAATTAAAATACCTGTCCTGATGCACCAGAACAGAAGAAAATTTTGCTGAAATTTCTAATCAACAGAACTAAATGTCCAAACGAACACTTCAATGGGAGGGAAATGTAAACTTGTGGCAAACAAGAATGACACCGTGTTTCTAAAATCCAGAATGAGATGAAACTTTGTAAAATTCCTAATCATCAGAGTATTAAAGATGGACCAAGAAAAAGATTGGTCTATCCATAAACATGCCATTACCTGCAGTATAATGACAAGAAATCATTGGCAAACTGTTTAAGTTCCGAGTTTTCTGTGCCATTTGCAGGCGAGAGGCAATCTTTTGTAGTAGCATCAGCCACAGCATGCTCCAGCTCAGTTGAACTGTGAGATGCTTCCTTCTGAGCAGCTTCCTCGGCCTTAGGCAGTTCAGCAGATAACTGTACTTGCTTATTTTCAGGCTTCAAGTTTTTCTCTGCATTCTGCAACAGATTCCGCTTAACTGAACCATGACCCCCTGATGAATAATCACTAACCATATGCAAGGGCTTGGCAACACAACCACCTTCCTGAGAGGTCCTCAAGTAGTTGTCTAGGGTGCCTTTGGCACTAGGCGACCCTCCAAGAGGGGCTACCTCATTATTTTCAGCCCTCCGTAATTTTGGATGAGGAGAGGAGGATTTCCTTTTCTTCGAAGCAAAAAACTGTTGAACCAACAACAACCGAAATCATGTCATTTTAAGCTCTCCACACAACAAATTGAATTGCTTATTATTCCCTGTATGGGGTGAGTTCAAGTCTCATTGCATACTTGCCAAGAACTATCAGTACCGTCTCAACCAATGTCAGAAAGAACAAAATAATAATTTGCAATGCTTTCTTGACATTGTGATTTTAGCCGGTTTGACATGTTTTAAAGATCCTTTTAATTTCTATAACCAATTCTCTCGGAGCAGAAATGGCATGATGCACCAAACCAAACCTTTTTTTGCCCCCTTTTCCCCAATTCGACTCTTTTATGGGATAGGCACGCGTGGATGATGCTCATAAACAAAATTTGGATTCAATATGATGAAAACTCCTTTCTTGAATGAAATTCTCCTCAAAATGGAGTACCCAAGAAAGCAAAACGATTCAGCCAAATGCCACATAAGCTTGGGATGAATCCCAAGCCAACTGGGTAATTTCAAATGCTCTCTACGCAGCTGCGGAAAAACAGAGAGAGAAAAAGAAAACGCCTTTCCTCAGTGGAAAACGCCAAGAGCAGCTACCCATTGTCCATTTCTCTATAAAAAACTGAACGGCACGAAAAATTTCTGCATATCCAATCGAATGCTTTGTCTGCATCCTACTCCGATTCAAACACGTCGCGAGAAGGAACAGCAACGAATACCTGGTCTATGCGATCCCGAGGCGAACCGGACGCCATCGCCGCACGCGGACACGCGACCTCGCCGGCCTGAGGAACCCTCGAATCCGGACGGCGGGAGATCCTCGAAACGGCGCCGCTCGGGTGCTCCAGACCTTCCGCCGAGCGCTGCGACTGTTGCAGTTTCCGTTAGGTGATGGAACGGGCGAGAGAGAGGAGAGACGGAGGGAGGGTTCGGCAAAATTCAAAAGAGTGGGGCAAATCTTTTTTTGCTGTCGTGCCCTTGGATTTTGTACTATTTCTAGTTTCTCCTAGCTTTTTTTAATCGAAATTTAGAATAGGGCTCATCAGATTCTTGGCCAAAGTGCCACACATCTCGAAACTAATTTGACGATAATGATTCAAACTTCTTGGCAACTACACATAAATGATGCGAATAATCGACGTGAATACGACACACACAATATGAATTTCTACTCTAATCCAAACTTGCCAATCGAGTGGGAGGTTCTCGCTAAAGAAATTTAGATCTATGGATCGATTTATTGACAATAACCAACCTAGAAAAGTTCCTAATTTGTAAAACAAGTTACTCGCATTTGAATTTATTAAGAGTTATTTCAATATATATTAAAAAAAACAGAAGCTATTAAAGTGAGATTACTGTTTGATTCAACTTTCTTAATAAGTTTCAACTTTCAAAATTCCTTGGAAAATGTTGGGGTGGTTCACAAGCCTTCCCAAGGCACATTCGGCCAGTGCCAAAAGAGACCAACTTTAGTCTTTCAGCATTTGGCCGAACTAGTTTTTTTCTTTCAAAGTTACCCTCACTTGTTTTTTAATTTTTCGATTTTGCCCCTCGTTATTATTCATACTCTTCAAGCAAGGGCGATCAAGCTAGCGAGGGGTTAGCATGGTTGCGGTACCTCAAGCCTTGTTGATTGGGGTCATGCAGCCCTCGTTGAGAGCCACACGACCTTGGGCAACGACGACCAACAACAAATTTGACTCACCAATGGCCTTAGCCCTATGCCGAAACTAGTGATAAATTTGATAAATTTTAATAAATAAATAAATAAATAATTTAAACTCAAAAGCTCTTAGCCAAAAGAAAAATTGCCAAACACTACTTATGGTTCACCAACTTAAGGCATGCCCAAATAGATTTTTATTTATTTTTATCAATATAAATCTTCCTCCGGATGCATTTTAATTTCCTTTTTATTTCAAAGCAGCTAGAGGTTTCTTAATATATTAATATCAGATTATAGATTTATATATGATTTTTTTTTTTTTTTGCTAATCTTTCGAAATTTGTATGATATTTTACATTTTGATAGAAAAGTAAAATATTCTTATTCTTTTCCTTTAAAACAAGCACAAACGGACATGCCCTTGATAAACTTCTTTTTGCTTTAAAAGATACTAAAGTTATAAGAAAAGGAAAAGTTACTTTAAAATTCGCACAGGTTTAGTGACTTTTTGAGTTTGAACGCGACGCTAAAATTATTAACAATTAATTAATTTTAATTATGGCTATTTAATTTTTTTAATTGACAAAGACAAATTTAAAAGATATTAGTGGGCCATTGAAGTAACTCATTAGCAATCAAAATTACTTGAAAATTGGTAAAACATAATGATTGTTTCGCCTTTTTCGAAAAGTGCCGTCGATGGAAGTCAGCTTATCCATGCTCAATATTTCACTCATACAAATCAAGAAGGGTGAGTCGCCAGCAGAGCACCCTGCAAATTTTGTAATAATACTCAATTTTGTCCATTTTCATTCTTCATTTTGGTACTATAGTGCATAGAAAGACTTTTTAATTATTCTTGATTGGGGATGCATTTATTTCATAAAAGACTCAAGATTTCAAAAACATTTTCCAAAAATCGCATCGTTTACAAAAATAAATAAATTAATAATATTTTCATCAATTACGAAAACTATGTATTAATTATTGTCAACAATGGAAAACTGTTTCCGTTAATTAATTTCTCTAAGCGATATAACTAAACATTTTTTGAAAAATGTTTGAGCCTTCCCAGGCTAAGAAGATGTGAAGGAGGGTGGATGGGTTTGAGCAAGTGATTCTTGATTTGAGATAGAACAGATAAAAGGAGATTTGAAATCATTCGGAGGGTACAAATATCCTATAACATGTTAGGTGCAATCTAAGACAAAATTTGAAATCTTTGAAAATTCTGCAATGTAAAATAAGTTTAAAAATCTTTTAAAATCCTTCTTGCTTGAAAATATTTGAAAATTCCAGCTCCAACAGGCTCCTCGTGTACAAGACAACTTAAACTCTCTGGACTATTATGTCAACAAGTAGTGTCTAAGAAATTGACCTCGGGAGCTTAACAATTTTCAATAGACACAACGTGATGAAGTTTCGGTACAATCTTGTGAACATTGGCTGGACTCTAATTGTCGAAGGAAGTGGCGGCACCGTCGAGAGGAGCTAAGGAGTTGACAACAGGGAAGGGGTGCACTGTGGGATGGCCTTGTAGAGGAGGTTTTGCACCACGGTGTCATTGCGGGGATTGATTTTCAATTTTTCATAGATTGACACTTTGCCAGTCTACTCATATCACTTGTGGAAACACTTTCTTGGGCAGTATGGGACAGGGTGTTCCTAATGCACAGTAGGTGGAATTCAATGTTGTAATATTGTAATATATTTATTATTTTAAATATGATCCCAATATTGTATTCCCAATTAATTCCGATTTATTGCCTAATTTATCACCAACATCTATTACGTGATGTTTACCCGTTAATATATTACCATAACAGTCTTGATGGAATATGTCGGTAACATAAGAAACGGAATAAAACATCAAATCATTAGTTCAAACCCTATCACTACAGAAAAACACACCATCGGGTTTGAGGAGTATTGGCTAGTAGAACATGACGTACATATTTGATGTTCCCCATATTGCAAATTAATTGTGCTACGTGGATCCATCCGAGGTTTTGTGGTTTTCCGCTTTTGCAGATTTCATCAATGGCTGGAGGTATATTGATCTTTATGTTTTCCGCAAATCGATCCCGAATTCTGTATGAATTTATTTGTGATTGATAAATCGAGATTGTCAGGTTTTAGTTTATATTTAATCTAACATTCAACACACAAGCTATAGAATGAAATGGAGGAGGGCGACAAATACTCAACGAATGCTTAGTCCCTAGTCCACCAAGAGAGAGATCGTGCTACAATGAAGACCAAGAATGAGTAATCAAAGGTGAAGTAGAGAGAGAAACGACCAAGAATGAGTAATTAAAGGTGAAGTAGAGAGAGAAACTGAGAAATGATCCGGTGATTGAGGAAATGCTAGAACCCAACTAAGAAAGAGAGGGAACAACGAATGAGGTGGTGAACACTAATCTTCCAAATAAGGCCTGAGTAAAGGCACCGTGCAAGGATACTTGAGACGTTGGAAGGAGGGAACGTCACACTGGATGGCCACCGGAGTGGTGGCGAGACACCACTGATGATAAATGCCAAGAATAGTGAAATCTCATATGAAGTGGAGCTTTTTTTTTTTTTTTTTTTTTTTTTTTTTGTGCGCAAATTGTTAAGTTAATTTTTAAAATATTATATCCAATTCGGATTTATGCCCCATTTATACCGGATTTCTTGTCTACATTTTATCACGAAGAATCCAGATTTATTTGTTCTAGAGAATGTCACTTAACATCGAATAAATATAATTTATTATTTTATCCGAATTCAAGTTACCACCAAATAATTTGGATTCAATCCGATGAAAACTCCTTTCTTGAGTAAAATTCTCCTCAAAATGGAGTACCCAAGAAAGCAAAAACGATTCAGCCAAACGCCATGCAAGCTTTGGGATGAATCCCAAGCCAACTGGGTACTGAGAAAGAGAGAAAAAAAGAAAACGCCGTTCCTCGGTGGAAAACACCAAGAGCAGCTACCCATTGTCCATTTCTCTATGAAAAACTGAACCGCGCGAAAACCTTCTGCAAATCCAATCCAATGCTTCTTCTGCATCCTACTCCGATTCAAACACGTCGCGAGAAGGAACAACAACGAATGCCCGGTCCATGCGATCCCGAGGCGCACCGGACGCCATCGCCGAACGCGGACACCCGACCTCGCCGACCTGAGGAATCATCGAATCCGGGCTCGAAAGGGCGCCGCTCGGGTGCTCGAGATCTTCCGCCGCGAGAAGCGAGCGCCGAGCGCTGCGACTGTTGCAGTTTCAGTTGGGCGATGGAATAGGAGAGCGGGAGAGAGAGGAGAGACTGGAGGGTTCGGCAAAATTCAAAAGAGAGGGGGAAATCTTTTTTTGCTGTCGTGCCCTTGGATTTTGTACCATTTCTAGTTTCTCCTAGTTTTTTTTATTTATTATTATTATCGAAATTTGGAATAGGGCTTATCAGATTCTTGACGAAAGTAACACACATGCTCGAAATTAATTTGACAATAATGATTTCAAACTTCTTGCCAACTACACAAAAATGATGCGAATAATCGACGTGAATACGACGCACACAAAATGGCTTTCTATTCTAATCCAAAGTTGTCAATCAATGGGGTGGCTCCCGCCGAATAGATTTAGATCTGCGGGCCAATTTATCGATAGTAACACAAACTCAAAAAGTTCCCAATTTGTAAAACAAGTTACTTGCATGTGAATTTATTGAAAGTTATTTCAATGTCTATTAAAATATAGAAATTATTAAATATGAGGCTACAATTTGAGTCAACTTTCTTGATGAGTTTTCGGCTTTCGAAACTCCTTGGAAAATGTTGGGGTGCTTCACAAGCCTTCCCAAGACTCTTTTGGCCAGATGATGGAAGGGATCAATTTTGCACTTTCAATATTTGGCCGAATGATGAAATCAATTTTTTCCTTTCAAAGCTCCTCCTGCTAATTTTTCAATTTTTTTGATTTTGCCCCTCGTTATTATTGTTCATCTTCTTTGTGTGAGTGCGGCCGATGAGGCCAAATTGGACTAGCGAGAGGTCAGCGTGGTTGCGTGATCGCAGGCCTCATCACCTAGGGTCATGCAACCCTCACAACCTCTTTCTCACCTATGACCTTAGCCCTTCGTCAGAATTAGGGAAGAATTTGATAAATTTTAATAAATAAATAGAAAAATTAAACCCAAAAGCTCTTTGTAAAAAAAAAAAAAAATTGTCAAACACGACTTGTGGTTCACCACTTAAGGCATGCCATTATCAATATAAATCTTCCTTCGAATGCATTTTAATGTCCTTTTTATTCCAAAGCAGCTAGAGGTTTTGCAATATATTAATATCAATTTATAGATTTATATATAATTTTTTTGCTAATCCTTTGAAATTTGGATGATATTTTAAATTTTGATAGAAAAGTAAAATATTCTCTTCTTTTCCTTTAAAAAAAAAAGCACAAACAGATATGCCCTTGATAAACTTCTTTTTGCTTTAAAAGGTACTAAAGTTCCAGGAAAAGGAAAAGTTACTTTAAAATTCGCACGGGTTTAGTAACTTTTTAAGTTTGAAAGCGACACTAAAATTATTAGAAATTAATTAATTTTAATTACTTTTTTTTAAATTGACAGAGACAAATTTAAAAGATATCAGTGGCCCATTAAAGCAATAATTAGTAACCAAAATTACTCGAAAATTGGTAAAACAGATTGATTGTCTCACTTTTTCCGAAAAGACCCGTCGATGGAAGTCAGTTTATTCATGCTCAATTATTTCATTCATACAAATCAGCAAGGGTGAGTTACCAGCAGATTACCCTGCAAATTTTGTAATGGTACTTTTGTCCATTTTCATTCTTCATTTTGTTACTATAGTGCATAGAAAGACCTTTTAATTATTCTTAATTGAGGATGCATATATTTCATAGAAGACTCAAGATTTAAAAAATATTTTCTAAAAAATAGTTAATTGCATCGCTTACAAAAATAAATGAATTAATAATATTTTCATCAATCACGAAATCAACTAGGTATAAATTATTGCCGATAATGGAAAACACTTTCCATTATTTAATTCCTCTAAGCGATATAACTATTCATTATTCGAAAAATATTTTCTAAATTTTAAGTTTTCCTTTGTACAAATGCATCCTGAATGTTATTATTGCATACACTTCTAATGAGCCTTCCTAGGGCGAGGAGATGTGATGGACAGTGGATGGGTTTGAGCAAATGATTCTCGAGTTGTTATACAATATAATAAAAGGAGATTTGAAATCATTCGGACCGTAGAAATATATCACATGTTTAATGCAATCTAAGATAAAATTTAAAATCTTTGAAAATTCTTCATCGTAAAATAAGGTTGAAAATCTAATCCTTCCTATTTGGAAATATTTGAATATTCCAACTCAAGAGCTCTTTTACCGCGGAATTAGGCCTGCTATTAATGTTAGCTTATCTGTCAATCGCGGGCTCCTCGTGTACATGATGACTCAAACACTCTTTTAACTATTGTGTCAACAAGTAGTCTATGAGAAATTGACCTCAGGAGCTTAACAATTTTCAATCGACACGACCTCATGAAGTTTTGGTACAATCCTGTGAATAGCGGGAAGCACTTCCTATGGGTTGTGCCGCCGGAGGAGGAGATTTTGCACCAGTGTCATTGTGGGGATTGATTTTCATAGATTCGAGCTGGACACTTGCCATCTACTCATATCACTTGTGGAAACACTATCTTGGGCGGTATGGAATAGGGCGTTCCTAATGCACAGTAGGTGGAACTTGACACTTGAACTACGGAGCAAAATGGAGGAGGGCGACGAACACTCGATGAATGCTTAGTCCGTAGCTCACCGAGAGAGAGATCGTGCTACAATGAAGACCGAGAATGAGTAATCAAAGGCGAAATAGAGAGAGGAACTGAGAAATGATTTGGTGATGGAGGAAATGCTAGAAACCGATCGAGAAAGAGAGGGAGCAACGGATGAGATGGTGAAATCTAATCTCTCAAATAAGCCGTGAGTAGGGGCATGGCGTGAGGATACTCCAGACGTTGGAGTGAGGGAACATCACAATGAATGGCCACTAGAGTGGTGGTGGGGGACCGTTGGTGAGAAATGCCAGAGACGGTGAGTCTAGCATTAGGTGGACTTTTTCCAGCACATGTGAATTGTTAACTTCTAAAATTTTATATCAAATTCGATTTTATCCCACATCTTTTGTCGGATTTCTTATCCGCATTATATCCAGATGAATCCAGAGTTACTAGATATGGAGAATGCCACCAAATACCGAATAAAAGAAAAATATATTGATTTACTGTAATTCAAATCCAGATTATCAAACGCAACTTTGTGGGCTCAAAGTCCTTTTAATAAAGTCGCATTAGACACACCTAAGTACTGCACAAACTCATTTTATCATTAGTAATTTTTTTTTTGTTGAAAAACATCAGTAATTTAAATAATCACTTATTGACCGGCCAAAGAGATTCCCCTATTATTAACTTCTAAAATTTTATATCCAATTCGAGTTTGTCCCACATCTTTTGTCAAATTTCTTATATGCATTGTATCCGAATGAATCCAAATTTACCAAATTTGAAGAATGCCACCAAATACCCAATAAAAGAAATAAAATCTAGATCATCAAACGCAACCTTACAGGCTCAAAGTCTTTCGATAAAGTTACGTCAGATCAGACGAACCTAAGTATGGCACAAACTCATTTTATCATCAGATTCCAAACTCTTCCCCTTTGTTTAAAAAGAACAATAAAAGGACAAAAAAAAGTTTAATGATAAACAAGCCGCTGTTCGGTGCGGGTAGTAGAGCGCAACAGCGACCGATCAACCTACTCCCTCCTCCTAAAGTCCTAACGGATTCCTTCCCCCCCGTCGACGTCGCTCCCAACCTCCTCGCCCTTTCGAACGCCCCGCGACGGACGACGTCGTCGAGAACGCCTCGAGAAATGTGACCGTTGCCGCTAATTCACATCTCGGACAAAGGACAAACGGACACCCCGACGAGGAGCAGCAGGAGCAGCACGCTAGCACCGCTCCCCACGTACTCACATGGCCGTGTCCCCGTTCCCAAACACCGCCCCACCCCCCACTCTCTCTCTATCTCTATCTCGCTCTCTGAAACGCTGCCACCCTGCTTGCTGCTCTGTCCAAAGCTCTCTCCTGCTCTCTCTCTCTAGCCCTCTCTCTCTCTCTCTCTTTTCTCTCTTCGCGTGAAGTGAAATCTGCGTGAAGTTGGTGGTGACCCGGTAACGCACGCGAGCAGCCTCGCCGATCCGAGCAACTGGGTAGCGCCCGGTTTCGCCTCACGACGAAGCTTTTCCGGCGAGTTCCGCGGGGGAGGGAGGGAAGGAAATGGGGTGCGCGCAGTCGAAGATCGACAACGAGGAGTCGGTGGCGCGCTGCAAGGAGCGGAGGAACTTCATGAAGGACGCGGTGGCGGCGAGGAATGCCTTCGCGGCGGGGCACACCGGGTACGCCATGGCCCTCAAGAACACCGGCGCCGCGCTCGGCGACTACGGCCACGGCGAGGCCGAGGAGAGCTTCGACCACGCCCTCCGCAGCCAGGCGGCGCCTCTGGAAGCCGCGCCGCCTCCGCCGCCGCCGCCGCCGCCGCCTCCGCCGCCGCTGCCGCCGATGGACAGCCTCATGCCGCCCCCTCCTCCGCCGCCGAACTTCTCCCCCAGCCCGAGCCCGCTCAAGAGGGCCACCAGCTTGCCGGAGCCGAGGCGGAACCCTATCGCGAGGAAAGAGTCGGCCGCGATTCCGGAGGAAGACGAGGTGGAAGACGAGGGCCAGGCCCGTGAGGAAGAAGAAGAAGAGGAGGAGGAGGAGGAGGAGAAGATGCAGAGTCTCCGGCGACCGCCTCGTCCGCCGCCGAGGGCGAGAAATACCGCCGCCGCTCCTCCGGGGAGTGCTTCGCTGAGCAATGCCGTCCCGCCAGTGCCGGGTACGGGTATGGCGTGGGATTACTTCTTCAATGTGGAGCTTCCAGCTTCGAGTCTGAACGATGAAGAGGAGATTGATAACGGGAACGTCGAGAGCGAAGGCATCGGATTTGGAGAAATGGGCAATGGGCCAAATGGAAATGGGGTCATGGAGGTCGAACCGAAGACGCCGGAGAAGGTGGTGGAGACGAAAGTAGCGGCGGCTGCGGCGGTGGAGGAGAGCGGCGTGAAGGATGTGGGGAATGTGCAGATCCAGCATTCGAGTACTGCTCCTGCGGAATTAGGCCGGAAAGCGGGCAAGGCTGGAAATGGGGTCAGTCTGATGAAGGTGCTGAACGACATTGACGATCTGTTCCTCAAGGCTTCCGAGAGCGCACAGGAGGTCTCGAAAATGCTCGAGGCAACACGGTTGCATTACCACTCGAATTTCGCCGACGCTCGAAGTAATTTCCTGCACCTTTCTCTTTCGACTATTTCTGTCTGTACATCTGGGTTTATTTGCAGAAACTTGTGTGTTGAAGATTGTTCCATGGAGATAATCTGTGCCTTCTCTGTAGTTGAGTTTTCTCAACCCATGACGCCGGCGTGTTCATCGATCTTTATCCTATCTGTCTCTACACAAATGTGGCGCTGAATGTGGTCTAGCTCTTTGTGTAATTCTAGATTCCACCTACTCTTTCCAGTGACTCGTGGCTTTCGCCTCTTTCTCATGAGATATGTCGGATTTAGTATCAACCTGATTGTGAAATAATTCATGTTGAGTTGTGGAAGAGACATTCGTTCATAGTTAAAAGCAAATCGTTTATCATGAAAATGCTTTTCCACACTGGGGATATTAGATAATCGCGGGCTTTCCTCAGCTTGTGGTGATGTTTCTCTTTTGCAAGTAAGGAGAGCACAACATAGTTATAAAGTGTGCGAGCTGGCTTCTTGTGGAGCACTAGATACTGTTCATGTTAAGATGATGGTGCTAATAATGCTGATTAAGGGATTAGCCCTGAGCTTGAAGGATGTTGCTCTAGACATTTTCAGTTAAAATTGATAAGGGGGAAGAAGGGTAGCATCCTTAGAGATGCGCTACTAGAAGAAGGAGATAGTATCGATTTAGACTCTGTAACTGGAAGTGTTAGCAATCAAGTATGTTTCTTTAGTAGAGATTTGTTTTCTCAAGTGATTTAGAACTTCCAAAGGGACTTCTTCCTTGGTTATTTATTCCTAAGGTGTTCCCCTAATAAGGAAATGTCTTCATAGAAAGGTTGTTTGTTATGAATTCTCTATGATCTATTCTTCATTACTGGCATTGAAATTGCTAAACTTAAAAGAACATGTGGGATGTGCTTTCATTTCTAATTGAATATCTTAGTTTTGGTGGTGGACATAGCATAATTTTGTCATCAATCTGATAGGCTTCAAATGACACAGGTCACATCGATCATTCTGCAAGGGTCATGCGTGTCATCACATGGAATAAGTCATTCAGAGGTGGTATACCCAATGGTGACAGTGTTAAGGATGACCTTGATACAGATGAATATGAAACTCATGCCACAGTTTTGGATAAGCTATTAGCATGGGAGAAAAAGCTCTACGAAGAAGTGAAGGTATGCAGTCCTTCATTCTGTCCCAGAGATTTGGCAATCTGATTATATGCATGTGTATTTTCATTTCTTGATCGCCATTTTAGTTTATTTTGGTTCAGTTGCCAATGTGGGATAAATTAAGCCTCTGGGATAATCAAATGAAATAAAATTCTGAAAGTTTCTATCAATAAGTAAGCTCTTGATCATGTTCGTAGATTTGCTGCTGAAAGGACCAGAGATATGCCATAAGCCAAAATAGAAATTGATGTGACCTTTGAGTTTTTAAATAAGCTGCTCCTTTGTGTTTTGATGCATGTTAAACTTTTGTACTATGAATAATCTTTCTGTGTTTACGCATTGATAGCAAGGTGAGCACATGAAGCTAGAGTATCAGAAAAAGGTGGCTTTGCTAAACAAGCAGAAGAAACGTGGTGCTAGTGGTGAATCCCTGGAGAAAACAAAAGCAGCTGTAAGTCATTTGCATACGACATACATAGTTGACATGCAGTCCATGGATTCAACTGCTTCAGAAATAAACCACATAAGGGACAAACAGCTGTACCCAAAGCTTGCGGAACTTGTCGATGGGTAAGTTCCCATACCTGGAAACTGAGAGAATATATGATTGTTCTGTTTGTTCTGTTTCAATGTATCCATATGCTTTCATCTTTTATAGGCCTTCTGCTTCAGACTGTTCCTCTTATAACTAGGAGCTAGGACCTGTACTGCACCAGCTCTTGTTTTTCTCTAAAAGTCGGAGTTCTCCTTTCTGAAAACGTCCCTTCTCATATCTTTATGAAGTGACTTCAGTTCATCTATATTGATCTGTCTGCTCCTTTCTGCTGGTGGAAGTTTTAAAATTTTGGTCCGGTTTGATTTTATCTTTCTCAAGTGAATGCTGACTTGTGCTTATTGCAAGTTTAATCGAACCTTGTCAATTGCAGATGTTGTCATCTTATTTGTTAATTTTCTGTTTGGACTACCTTGGAATGGATTTTATCATGATTGGGTATCTTTATTTGAAATTTAGGATGGCGAATATGTGGGAAAGAATGCGCATGCATCATGATAAGCAGGAGTCTATTGTTAGAGACCTGATGTCCCTGGACAGCTCGCATGCTCCCAAGGAAACAACTAAGCATCACTATGAACGCACAGACCAACTTCATAAATATGTTCTTGAGTGGCAATTACAATTTGACAACCTCATTACCCATCAGAAACAATACATCCAAGCTTTACACAGCTGGTTAAAGTTAAATCTTATTCCCATTGAGAGTAGCTTTAAAGAAAAACTCTCATCTCCACCCAGGGCCCAGAATCCTCCAATCCAAGCTCTGATAGTCTCGTGGCATGACTACCTTGAAAAGCTTCCTGACGAGCTTGCTAAGTCTGCTATTTTTGCATTTGCTGCTGTAATACACACCATCATGGCACATCAGGAAGAGGAGATGAAACTGAAAGAAAAGTGTGAGGAGACTAGAAGAGAGTACTTGCGCAAGAAACAGGCATATGAGGATTGGTACCAGAAATACGAGCACCGAAGGGTGCCCGACGAAACTAGAACAGAAGATGCAAACCATCATGACCCTGTGGTGATAGAGCGGCAAGCGGTGGTCGAAAGCTTGTATAAGAAGTTGGAAGATGATGTTGAAGCTCACCAAAGACTGTGTATTCAGGTCAGGGAGAAGTCGCTGGGGAATCTCAAGAATCGCTTGCCCGAGCTCTTCCGAGCTATGGCAGCCTATGCACAACACTGTGCAGAAGCTTATGGAAATTTGAGGTTCATAACACAGACGCAGAGATCAAACAGGCCTGCCTCCTAGAATGGTAACACCTGTTTCATTGGGAGAAGTGTCTAAGATCGTGAACTTTAGTAGGCGATCATCCTTAATATATCGCTACACATATATTTCCATACAGCCTTGGTTGTTTTAATCTGTTAATATCCGACCGTCACCTCCCACACGAACATGCACATGCTCAGATGGATGGTGTGGTAATTTTGAAGTGAACGCCCAGGTATATTAGTATTTGCCGTCTTCATGAGTTAATTTCAGAATAGCAAGCACGTATGCTTAGAGTATTCCGAATGCCTTAAGCCTTTTTAGGTCGAAGCTGGTGCGGTGCTCCTAAAAATGCATTGCAGTGTCCTCACATGGTCATGATGAAACTTATTATTCATTATTGCAGTAGTGTGTACAATCACTGAGGCATTTGGGAAATGAAGTTGCATGACAGAAAAGGCCAGGCAAGAGTACTCCTCAATCCCCATACAGTCCTTAGAAAGTGACAAGGATCACCAAGTATCCGAAAAGCCTAGACCTATAGCCCCTAACCACGTGCCTCCATACCTTAGGCCCTGTACATTTGGGAATCTAATCAATTCTGGGATTTTATTTATTTATTTATTTATTTATTTTTTCTGGTGACCAATGATCCGTCAGAACCTGCCCTTGTTGGACATTCTGACCTTGTTGGCTTATGTCGATTTGGGGTCTCACGGCCTCTACGGTGAAGGCCCAGCAGCGAAATTCTGGGAATGACTTTTTGTACGCCAGTAATGTTCATGTGTCCTTGCCTTGAGAAATCAGAAACCATGGGTGTACCCATTTGGAAGTTGTTCTTTGGTGTAATCTCTGACACTCGAAAAAGAATCAGAAAACCAAGATGAGAAGGAACGTTTCTAATTGGAAAATTGGAACAGTTCTCGTTCAGTTAGGGGGATTAGTCAAATCCAAAAGCAAAGGTTACTACTTTCGGTTCATTTCGTTCAGGCAAGGCACTTCAGGGATTGATTTCTACAGCACCTTTAGTGGCCAATGAAGAGAAAATTACCTTTCCTTCTCTGGTGGATGGTTAGTGGCATTCCTTATCCCACCACCTTTTACATTACGCACAGTTTCACATCTCCACATGCTGAGCAGTTTGTGGTAGGGTTGGTTTTGACTCTGAGAGGGGTCTCATGAGCTATGAAGAGAGAGAGAGAGAGAGAGAGAGAGAGAGAGAGAGGTGGCTGGCAAAATTGACCTTTCGGCGGTTGTCTTTATTAAATTTTTGCAGACTTTTTGGATGCTTGGGGGTCGGCCATGGGACCTTGACCTCATCAAAGCCCCCAACTTGGTCCTGCTGGTTTTGGGACCAGGAGGTAAATTAGATTTACTCTCTCAAAGCTCATTACGCAAGGGCTAGTCTCAATTTGAATCAATGAAATCTAGATGACTTCGGTTCTGTCACTCGAACTTCATTCTTCGTTTCAAACCGTGTATCTCCGTAACGACACACAGGCACGTAATGATGGTCCATTGCACAGGTCTACAAATTAGTCGACTTGATCCTATATGAATCATTCATCGAACATCGATCCGTTTTGCCTTTTCCTCTGTTCTTTTGTCAAAGCGATGGTAGTTTTTTGGTATCTTCTTGTCAATTGTGTATATGACCAGTTCATTTGGAGATGCTCCATCAACCAAACCTGAGTTCTCTTCCTTTGTCTAGCGTGGCCTCCATGAGATATCTATACCCACCAATCAGGACCACTTCCTCAGAATTAAACGAGACGTCTCAGTCCTTTGTTGAAATTGTCACCCCTAGAGTTTGCCGATATGATGCTAAGATTTGTTAGTCTGGCCGTTTCTCAAACACGGCTCAATCTTGACGGCCGGGCTACTTTTCATTCCTCGGATCCTACAGCCGCCTAACCAGGTGGTATCAAGTCAAAATGCTGAATACACATTCACACATGTCGCTTTTAAATTCATTAAATACACCAAAGCTAACATCATTGGGTCATGTTACGTGCGCACCTACTTAAACCCGCGTCTTTAATTCAAGCTCATTCTGCGCTTCACGATCTGCTGGTTTCATCTTCTCTCTTGGGAAACAGATGGGCATCAAGAACTGGCGGGAGCCAAGGATGGAGGTCATCCACTTGGGGAGGAACGGCAACAGCAACAACAGCAACAAGCCTAGTCATGGTCAGCATGAGAAAATACATCAAGGGTGGCAGCTATTTTGGAGAAGATTCAAGAGGGACAAGAAGGTCTCCAGTTCTATTAACAACAACAAAATCAAGGGTTCTTATGATCCTGATGAATACTCTCAGAATTTCGATGAAGGAATCGATTGTGCTGAGCCCGATAATCTCTCTCGGTCATTCTCCGCTCGGTTCGCCGATCCGTGGTCGAGGATCGATCCGAAGAAGATAATGTTGGTAGATATGGATTGAGGTTGTTCAAATGGGTCAATTAGCTTAGCTGCTGTGGATGTAACCTTGTTTGCAGGATTGGGTCTTGAGTCCCTCTTCAACTGTATTATAATTCATGCAATGGGTCTGGCTATTCTTTTCTTCTTTCACTTGCCTTTCTCTCTGTCCTTGCAGCTATCGCTTTTTACTTGTCCTCAGAATGATAAATCAAATAGTAGACAAAAAGATACCGTTCACTACAGAAGGAAAACCTGTATCAATCATGGGCATAAAGAATTTGAGAAGACAAAGAAACACTTTAATGGAGAAGGGAGTGTTTTCAAATTTCCAGTCAATGAAAGATGCACGCGGTAGTAAATCCTATGGGCGGTCATAATTTGCTTCATGAAATTTAGAAAAAAATTCTCCGATCGTGATACTAGAAAAATTACAATGAAATAATGAACAAAAAACGCTTTAAAATATTGAATTATTCTTTATTCAGAATGCTTAGCAAGCGTTCCAGTGATGCCATCAACGAATGTCGGACGCGGAATATATTCGGTATGCTGCAAGGAAATGAGAAGGACACGAGCTATCCATGTGATTGGTTTTCTAAAAGGGTTCAATTGCACAGGTCAAGAGGCGCAATCATTGACAATTCAAAGCCATTGAAATTCGGTTGGCTCAGATTAAAAAAAACACACTGCAAGCCTCGTTTCAAGATGGCATCTCGTGCTTTGAAAAGCAACGAAAAGGGAGGCGCGCTCTCTCTTTTGGTATGTACGTGAAAATAGGCACGTCCTGGGTGAAGTTCTGCGATCTCTAGGCAAAGCAATTTACTCAAGACAAGAACAAACGGCTGGAATGTCCCCACCTTTTCTGCAACCCTTTAGCCAAAAGTAACTAAAGATCATGTGAAAGTTAGAGAGAGAGAGAGAGAGAGAGAGAGAGAGAGAGGGAGGTGCTTTATTGGCGAGTGGAAGACAACAACGTACGCAAGAAAAGAATCTGGGCTGGGGGCAACAAAGTTAGACTGTGTTTTGCAGGGTTAGACAGATGGGAGGTAGATGGTTGGGGCACGTTTCAATGTCTTGGGGAAAATTCAAATGATTTACTCATATTTTTGTCTGTTGCATGAGGAATTCCACAGGCACAAGTTCTCACCTAACTAGAATCAATAACTTGAGAAAAAGGGATAAGCATAGAAAACTGCTGAAAATGAAATCTCAGGGTACCATGACCCATGATGATTGTCGAAATCAACGGTCATGTATTTTGCGGCCCCCCCTCCTCCAAAAAAAAAGAAAAAAAAAACGAAACAAAAATAAAGCATTCATGATGGAGTGCTGATGTAGCTTGATTTCATACAATTTTTTTTTTTGGGTGAAATCATAGTGGATAGTCAACAGTAATAAATCCAATATTAAAGAAAAATAAGTAGCCATATTTATTTACCCAAAAATATGACTCATTTTCCTAAAATATAGTTGTTATTGAGAAATAAGATTGTCAATTACGTGATTAATCACTCTTGGCGTATACATGATTTCGAACATTAATCACTGGAACCAAGTGCTAAGAACAATTGAGACTAGGCTATTATCAAATGTCTTTGGTTTTGGACTTTGAGCTTGCGGACAAATTGAGCAATGTGACTTTTTCTGATGGGCTTGGTTAACAATCCGGATTAGGCTTTGTCACCATTTGGATGGGCCCTTTGGACAGCTTTGAGCAATCACATAGTCCAACAGTTGAAATTCCTGTAGCACTCGTCCAAAAACAATCGTCGCAAAATACTTAAAAATTTAAAAATTATGAAAAAATGATGGCACAAAAGTGTCAATTTTATTTAGATGTTTCCAAAATTTTGAGTATTTAGGATAAAATAGTCATGAAGTTAACATTAGAAGTGAAAGATCTATAGCTGAACAAAACCCTCCATGCGGTCTATTTTAAGTTCAATCATCAAAAGTCTAAAGTAAAATATGAGAACGTTACAAATATATTCCTAGGACTTTTAGCCAAATGACAAAGTGATTCATTCCGCTTGTGATCCATTACTTTTAGCCAAATGACAGAGTGATTCATTCCGCTTGTGATCCATTTGTACTTCAAAAGGAAAGAAGAAGAAGAAGAAGAAGAAGAAGAAAGTTCATGTTTTCCCCTTAATTTCTGGGATGGCTGCAATAGTTAATTGATCTGACCCATAGAAGAAACAATATGTGCCAATTGCAAGGTCACTAGAGTATCTTCATCACAACTTGAATACTTCTGTGGCATTCACAGTCAGGGGTGTGATCGAGTCGACACACCGTTAAGCTCGAGCTTGACTCGACTCGCAAACTTGGTGCTCCAAACTCTACTCGAGCTCAACTGAGTAATAAAATTCCTGCTCAAGCCCCATTTGACTAAAACAATTGAGATATTTGGGCTCGACTTGACTCTGCTTGATTATGATTATGTTATAGATGAACTCAAGCTCGAGCTCAGCTTGAAATTAGACAAGCTGATACCAAATAATCATCGAGCCAAGCCCGAGCCACTTGCAAGTAGCTTGACTCTTTTCCCCCATATATACAGCAACTAACTGTGAGACAGATCTTCCTCTTGACCTCTTTCATGTAAAATCTATCCACCATTTTTTCACCTCCCAAATGTTTTTACTCCAGAAGGCTACGACAGAAATGCTGCAGAACTGAAATAAATCTGTCTGAAAAAGTGACCGCTGTTTAAACGAGAGATCTACCTGATAAACACAATTCATTCTGCAAGACCTTTTCTGTCTGTTGACAAAGACAGCGAAAGCTCTTTCAACTTTCTAGACCCAATGATATTGATAAATGAGCTTTAAGCATACTTCTATTACAGTCCTATCCGGTTCTGCTACATTGGAGATGATTATAATCTCAATTTTCTAACTAAATTGGAGGAGAGTGTACTCTATCATCCAAACTTCAAGCAGCAGCTGGTTTGCTGGCCGCATGCTTACATGGAACTTGTTGGTTTTGATTCTTCAACTCATTGCCAGCCACAAGAAAGAATGCTGTGTGCCTATCAGCATCATTACAAAAATATATTTAGTCTCGCTACATGTGAGGATCAACATCCAGAAGAAAAGGAAGTTCAAAAGTTTTTCACCTGAAAAAGTTCATCATCTTAGTCTTCGAGTCATCGTCAATTTCAGCAACGCTGTCTAGTGCTTGTTGCATGTGATGCAACCACCTTTCCGCTGCTTGATGGGTGACAGGAAAGGGTCGATGGCGCCCAATTAATGCAGGATGACCTGCCGAATCAGCAATGTTTGAAATAAACATGTTTAGCTGTAGTCCAAGATTAGTGTCATTAAAGTAATGGGGATTCAGTCATCAATATCCCTGAATGGGGACAAAATCAGATCAAAAGAATGAGTTCTCTAAATAGAATAAACCAAATGAGCTTCAGAGAAACGAGACTTGTCCCAACC
Organism: Eucalyptus decipiens; assembly: GCA_014182575.1. NCBI lineage: Eukaryota > Viridiplantae > Streptophyta > Magnoliopsida > Myrtales > Myrtaceae > Eucalyptus > Eucalyptus decipiens. The sequence goes on along the minus strand of CM024611.1, from coordinate 45,444,265 downwards.
ATGTCGAAGATGCTCAATGTAAATCAGACACAACTACATCAAACTCTTCAGAAACAGAAAATGCTACAAAAGGCTTGGTACATATAGACATGAATCATAGGAGGAGAGGTTAGACATGACTTTAGTAAAATCTCTACTTGTTTCTTGAAGCCTCGACTTTCAAAGCTGGAAGCCACTACGACTTCTAACTGTGTAGACACGAAATCTCATCTGATAGCTGTACCGACATGTTCAGATTATTCTACAGACCATTACGATGGACATCACCACATCTTGGTAGCCTCAAATGGAAATGCGAATAGCTACACGACACTAATAGGAAAGCAGGAAAAATACCTTTCCTCTGGGAATACAGCGGTGGACCGCCCATTCTTTGCACAAAGAATTCATATTGGTTTTGAATCGCTTCTTCCTTCTTTGAATTCGCGAAGATCGACCGAAACCATTCTTCTTCATCGTCGTACACCCTGATCCACCAGACCACACAGCAACAGACCTCAGATCAACAAGCTTCTGTATTACAACTTACAAGATAATCTTTTCCTTTCAGGCCCTCCTAATCATGACTCGAACAAGCCCACTTCCTAACTCAGAAAAATCGAGCAAGGCCATATCTAATGAAAAGCACGAAGAAACTAACGAACCCGATGGTCCGAAGTACATCTTACTCTTCCAAACTAGTCAATCACATTCTCAATCATCAAAAGCCAGGATCTTGTCATAATTTTTTGTTTTCAACAATCTCAATTGACCCATAAGAAGCGGCAGTCCGTCAAGATACAACTAAAAAGAACACGTCCAAGCTCCACCCTCCGAAAAGACATCGCGGGGAGAGCATCAGACCGATCATCCGCCATCATCAGAGCAACACCCACGAACTTCATCGAGCAGCACCAACATAAACAGCGCGATCGAACAAATGGGCAAGCATGAAAACACGCGTTCTCCACGACGAGATCAAAAAGAAACGAAATTTTTTCCCTCAGACATGTGCAGAGAAGCGACCTGGTGTAGAAATTGGTGGAGAGATTGACGAAGGTGGGGAGGCCGAGCTTCTCGAAGAGGTTGGTGCCGTCGATGGCGAAGGCGTCCTCCTGGTCAACGCCGCTCCATTGCGCCGCCTTCTCCTGCAGGCTCTGCATCCCTCTCTCTCTCTCTCTCTCTATCGGAGCTCGTGGTGGTCGCGTGGGCTTCACAGGCTCTTTTTTTCTAGAGAGAGAGAGAGAGAGAGAGATACGCGAATGAAAACAGCGGGCGGAGGACGTTAAATTTCGCTGGTTTGAGAGCGGCCGTGGTGGTGGTGGTGGTGGTCCAAATTTTTTTTTATTGTTTTTGCATGTTCTCATATGGAGTCATGGTGAGCTCATTATGTTGCTATACTCTTCGCCCAGCGATCGAATTTAGCTTGCAATTGGCGCATGTTCTCGACTCGCGTAAAGTGGGTCACGCATCCTTAGGGCCTCGACAAGACTATAATTATAAGGGTCGCCGCTTCCAGACTTTGAATTGATGGGTCAAGAAAAGGACCAATAATGGGCCGTGCCCGAGTTTATTTTAGGAAAAATGGTATAATTGATCCATAAACTTTAACTCAATATGTAACATGATTCTTGAATTTTAATTTATTTAATATGATTCATGAATTAATTCAATATGTAACTTGATTCTTAAACTTTTGATTTATTCAATATAGTTCATGAACTTTAGCTTGATGTGTAATATCGTCCCTGAATTTTTAATTTACTCAACATGATCCCTAAACTTTTTTAAATGTTTAAATTAAATTTCAATCAATTCCACGCTTCCATATAATTACCAAGAGTGAACGATATATGACTTTGTTTCCAATACTCCTTGGATTAAATGACAAAATTGGATATTTTGATATAGACGAAGGACTAATTTGAACATTTATAAAAAAATTCATAAATCACCTTGAATAAATTAAAAAATTCACGGACGATATTATATATCAAGTTAACGTTCAATCATATCAATAAATTAAAATTAATTAATTATATTATGTATTCATGAACTATTCATTATCTCATCATTTTATTGCATTTCTTTTGCAGGATGTTCGCGCACGAATGGATCAGCCAAGACGCATTGCGAGGGCAGCTTCTATCGGACAAGATTGGAGGCCTACAGAGATCATGGAAGCTACTTGGATACTTTGAGGAAGCTTGTGTCCAAATTCCCAGGAGCCTCAGGTCGTCGCTAAATGCCACCCGGAATCAGCCATCCCGTCCTCAGGAACCTGGAGGATCTGTTCGTGCCGGCGCTGCGGAGCTGCGGCAACGTCGCGGAGCTGAAGAGGGTCCACGCCCGCATCGTCCGGCGCTCGCTGTCGCAGAGCAATTTCCTGGCGACGAAGATGGTCGACGTGTGCGACCGATGCGGCGACCTCGGCTATGCCATTTCGCTCTTCAGGAGCGTGGCGGGCCCGAACGTGTTCCTGTACAATGCCATCGTCAGAGCCTGCGCGCGCAACTTAGCGTACGGTCTTGCGTTCGCGGTGTACAGGGAGATGCTGGAGGACGGAAAGATTTCGCCCGACAAGTTCACGTTCCCGTTCTTGATCAAGTCGTGTGGAGGGTTGGGGAGTGAACATCTGGGTTCGCAAGTGCATGCCCATGTGTGTAAATTCGGGGCGGCAGGGCAGCTGGTGACGGAGAATTCGTTGATAGACATGTACGCGAAGTTCGGGAAGTTGGATGATGCGTATAGGGTGTTTGACGAAATGCCTCAAAGGGATGCCGTCTCGTGGAACGGTCTCATTTCTGGGCATGTTAGGTCGGGAGAGATGACGAGGGCGAGAGAATTGTTCGATGAGATGCCGTGCAAGACTGTCGTCTCTTGGACGACGGTGATTTCCGGGTACTCTCAAGTCGGCAGTTACGTCGATGCCCTGGAAATTTTCAGGCAAATGCAAACGGTTGGTGTTGAACCTGATGAGATAAGTATTGTATCCGTCTTGCCGGCTTGCGCACACCTAGGAGCTGTCGAAGTTGGGAAGTGGATTCACATGTATGCAGATAAGCACCGGCTTCTCCACAGGACTTGTATTTGTAATGCTCTGATGGAGATGTATGCAAAATGCGGTTGCATCGAGCAAGCGAGCCGGTTGTTCAATGAGATGAGGATGAGAGATGTTATTTCTTGGAGTACAATGATTTGTAGTTTAGCCAATCACGGAAAAGCTCACGAAGCAATTGAACTGTTCCAAGCTATGCAAAGAGCAGGGGTCAATCCGAATGGTGTCACATTTCTCGGTACCCTCTCAGCATGTGTACATGCTGGTCTAGTAGATGAGGGAATGGAATTATTTTGTTCAATGAAGAGAGACTATAGATTGGAACCAGATATCGAGCATTATGGCTGTTTGATAGATCTTCTCGGGCGCTCGGGATGTCTTGACCAGGCTATGGATGTGGTACAGACTATGCCAATGAAACCAGATTCCAAAATATGGGGTTCTTTATTAAGCTCTTGCAGGACTCATGGCAATCTTGAGATGGCCATTGCTTCGATGGAGCATCTGATAGAACTGGAACCGGATTTCACGGGGAATTATGTATTGCTGGCTAATTTATATGCAGATTTGGGAAAAAGCGAAGGGGTTTCGAGAATGAGAAAGCTCATGAGAAACAGAAACTTGAAAAAGCCACCCGGAGGAAGCTCAATTGAGGTGGACAATATGGTACTGGAATTTGTTTCGGGCGATAATTCCAAGCCATTTTCAGGAGATGCATATAGGATGATAGAGCTGCTGGAATTGGAGCGGAACCTAATATTACAAAGAGTTCAAGCTGATGTTCCTTGAACTCCTAAAATCACTTTTGAACTTAGTGATGGAAAGATAATGCATTGCTCATGCTGCATTAGAAATGTTCCAAGTCACCTTCTGGGGCTGCGATCTGCTTATCCAGTCACATTCCTCATGAATGTTACAAAGCACGAGCACCTGAAGGGCAGAATGCAGAATGTGGTGCAAAGAGGACTTAATCTTATGCTCTCAGAGTTGCATTATGCATCCCACAAAAGATTGAATTTCAAACATCAATTGAATGTGTTAAACTGAGGATTGACGTATGTAAACTGGAGGCCGGAATGAGGAAACAACGGATGTGAGGCCTCAAACAGAAGAATTGATCCATCTGGTCTTGGCGAACACCTGGATGTGCAGATAGCTATGAGGGGGGACGAATAAGGTTGATGGATATTGAAGTGCACTCTGCTTTATTGAATAGAAGCCATTAAAGATTGATACGTAAGCAGAGTATTCTCAAATTCTTCCTCAATTGACTAGTCATTTTCCTCGAGCTATTCTGAACTTCCACCAATTTGTAATCTTCTCTTCAAGAGCCTATTCGGTAACATGCCTAATAGCGCTTGATTATATTCTTTTGTTCTCCAGAAACAAAAAGAATAAAAATCTATTTGATAACTTTTTTGTTTTTTCGAATAAATTTGAAACAAAATCAAAAAGTTAAAAAGAAAATTGCTTTGTTCCTGGATCAACTCCAAAATCAAGCCTTTTCTTTTTTAACTTCCTCTTCCTTTAGCCAATTGTCGGCCTTAGCCATGGCCATCAACCTTGTCGGGCTCCAACAACCTCGCTAGGCCACTGCGTGATCAGTGTTGCCCAGCCATGGCGAGGTCGAGTCTTGCCAGGGGTCAGCGACACTCAACAAGATTGCTGGCCATGGTTGATGCCGGTGCTTGACTAAAGGAAGAAGAAAAAGAAAAAAAGAAAAAAAAAAAGAAAAATTATAATAAAATTATTTAAAAATTAAAAGAAACTCTAAGTTACAAAAGAATTTGAGGGTCATATCAAATACATTTTTATTCAAAAATAGAAATTCTAGATTGTTACCAAACAACTTTAAATGCGTAGGGTGCGCATGACAAAATTTACGGAATAGAAATTGATTTCTAGTTTAAATTTCTAAGAAAAAATTTTAAAATTTTAGCTTCTGATTTCTTTTCAAATCTATTTACGGAATGAAATCTGTTTGAAAAATAGAAAATCAAATCGTTACCAAACGGTTTACCCAAACCAAATAGAAATTTTATCATGCGCAACCTTAGAAACCCGTCCAAGAAACAAAATCAGAAAAAACCATTTATAAAACATAAATTGATCTCGGGAACATAATGATTATCAAACGCACCCTAACATAGTGATATCGATTCTCTCCTCAAAAAGGATCAATCAGCAAATTTGTCACATAGTAGCAAGGGTTATACGAAGTAGCTGAATGATGTTACAAAAAGTACAAGTGCTTTATTCAGTCAAATGCCTAAAAATGGCAGCATTAAATCACAAAGCCACAACACAAGACCAATAAACATCGGAATATGGAATGTATGCTGGATTCACTATTCCACGAGACAGGCAACAACATAACTTCATCTAAAAACGAGCATATAGAATAAATAAATGGGTCTACGGGACCAAAACTGCAGAAAATACGGGCTATTATTCAGCCACAAAAGCTTACAAAGCCGAAAAAAACGAAAAGTAAGGAAATTTTGCTGCTGATGGCAAAAATGTTCTCTGAAGTCAGCCAACTATAGTAACGGCTCTCGCATTCCGATGAGATTGTCCGGACTTAAGAGAATATCTGTGTAAGCGACAAACCACATACAACCACCACAGAGTAGACACTGCAATCCATGACTACTGCATCCATTACTTTCATCATCAGAAAACCTAACTCCAAGCTATTGCCAACTTGATCAGTCCAATCACTCCCGTTAGCTGAAGGAATATTATTTTCCCCTCTGACAGTGCTCGCAACAGCTGATTGCTTGTCCAAAACAAGTGGAGCAAGCACAAGTGTCACATTGGTAAGCAGAACGAGGAAAAGAGGCCTTAACATCAAGACGGACCGGATGATCTTGTTGCCTAAAAGGGGAAAACCTATGTCTGATAAAACCACCAGCAGCCCCACTACCATAGAACAGAGTAAGCGTGTCATAACTGAAGAATCTATAGCAGAACTAATTTGATTAGGACTAATGGACATGCTACGCTGTGCCTGAGGAACTGAGGGTTGCTCTGCGTGTACGGTAGGATGAGATGCATTTTGATGCAAGGCCGATGATGAATAAGTTTCTGAGTTCTCACTGATCTCCAACAGCGGAGCCTCTGAGTGTTCATTGCTTGTCTGTCTTTTCTCTGCCGGGAACTCCATATTTTCTCTACCTCGGGAACCATTGGTCTCACTAGCATCTCCACTTTGATGATCCTTTGGCAGCTCAGTCTCAAAGGCTGGATATTCTCCACGATACAAAGCTGCATGCAAATAAGACACACGAGTAAGAAAAGTGGGATAAATTATGCTAAAATCTGTTAACAGGATACTTCCACTTCCTCTTCCTCACGCTCTTATCCCACTCATCCCAAAAACTCGATATGCCAAAAAGTATAAGTCATAAAAGAGAAAGCTTTTCCAGGATAAAACCAATTTCATATCTCAAAGCACTGCCGCATTGCTTTCTTTAACCACGGTAGGAGCCAATCCTAGAATTACTCACATGCCTCCATCATACAAATCTGAAACCCATCCACAGGGAAATGATTGGAAGCAAACCAAGGACGGGCAAAAGGTAAGCATTTTACAATGCCGCTACGCTACACAGTAACTCCACAAGGACATTTCGCAATTAGCAAGCCAATCGAATTGTCACCAAAATGAAAATGGTGTCCTCAAATCATCAAACACAGTTCGCCTCTGCTTTGAGCAGCGATATAAAACAGTACCATTACTCGAATTAGGGCTTCTACTTCTAACTACAGCAATGCCTAAACACAATCCCCTCGCATCAAGACCAGGACTTGGCCAGGAACGCTCATCCTAAAACTCAAAATCAGGTCTTTTCAGGCTAATTCATCCGCACCAATTCAAAGCACTTCGTTCCGCCGACACCCACATCTTCTCCACACGCATACCCCATCCTTCCCGGCCGAAACAGATCCTAAAACAACGTCACCGAGCCCTCGAAACCATTTCGCGCAAAAAAAAAAATCCCCTCCTCAAAACCAGCAAAGCCGGAAGGAAAAGAGCAAGGAATTTCTCAAGAGATCGACGAAGGGGAGATGCAGAGGGCGGAGCCAGCAAGGATTCCGAACCTGTGCCGCCGTCGGATTGATCCGGGGGGAGAAGGGATGACGGGTCGGGATCGCGAGGCGCGGGCGGCTGAGAAGGTTCGTCGGCGGCGGGGAGGGACTGGATGCGGCCGGTGATGAGGGCCAGGCGGTCGGAGCCGCGATCGACGATCTTCCTCCGGCGAGATTCTCGGTTCGCAGTCGCCATGTTCGCGAGTTCTCGGGAATCGCTTCAGATTTGATATGAAAATCGTGCGGTTTTGCGTTCTATCTCCATCCACTGATTTTTGTTCTCTTCTTTTGGCCATAACAGTCTTGATTTTTCCACAAAAAATGGTTACTAGCATTCACCTAAGTACAAGATGGCCAATGATTTTCATTTGACATAATTTCCCATACCTCGATAATTTTGGCCTGAATTTTAGCCACCGTCGAAATTCTTATTGAAATGTTCATATGTGACATTTGAGGTGCTAAACGGACGCTGGTATGGCGTGGCTCGGCGCAATATTAGCTAAGTAGAGATATGGAATTAAGTCGAAGGGTTCACTTAGAAGGTGGGTAATTTGGCAGAATTAAATGAATGTGATGTTGTGAAAAACCCAAAACCCCAATTTGCATACCCTCCTTCTCTCTTTAATCTAAGTTGATGCCTTAATTGTTCATTAAAAATGATGTCGTTTTGATTATTTATGAAAATTATGTCTGCTGACATGACACTTGTCATTTGTCATGTCAATGTGAGCTTGCCCTCTTGGATACCATTTATGCAAATTTTGGCCATCGGTGACTATTGTACTAGAGTTGATGACTTTTTATGCAACTTGAAAATTGGGGTCAAAGTTGTCCCTCAAGAGAAAGTTTATGACCTTTTTTATGACACTTGAAAGTTGAGGCTAAATTATCTCTTGAGCGATAGTTGGTGCTCTGTCTTTTTTTCAAAAACCATCACTATGTTGAGCAAAACATTATCACATAGAGAGAGGGGAAAATGCACACCTTAAGTGGATATTTTCTTATATTGCTAACACAATCAAACAATTCTCGTTTCTAATTCTCCACGGCAAATTTTGCAATCCTAATTACCTTGTCTCACTCTTCGAAAGGGTCTCCAACGTTAACATGTTGGGGTTTGTTCGGTTTAAAGTGGTAGATTTAGTCCACTCATAATTTCCTTTTAGTGCGAGCACGCCACCCATGTCCTACTATATTGCAAGTGGATAGCACAAAATCGATGATAAATCTAAATTGAGTGACAATTTTTCTAAGTTTGTAAAACCCATGGCAAGTTAAGTAATGAGATGATGATACAAATAATCTATAAATTTTGGCATGATGTATAATGTAGTTTTTGAACTTTTAATTTATTAATATGATCCCTAAATTTTAGCTAAATATGTAATGTGATCCATGAATTTTTAATTTGTTCGATATAGTTCATGAATTTTTAGTGGATGCTTAATATAGTTATTTGACTATATAAAAATATTTAATGTTGTATAGGATACTTTAATAATGTGAGGATGACATTGAATTTCCATATAGTTCAAAAATTAAATTGAATATATACCAAAAATTTGATAATCACATTAAAGAAATTAAAAGTTCAAAGATTACATTGTACAATAGGTCAAAATTCAAGAACTATTTGTGTCATTTTCCCATAAGTAATTTAATATAATATTTGGATTACACATGAACTTATTAGGGGTTACTGGTGAGCACCGCTTTAAAGTAGATCTTGGAACAAAATCGGACCAACCTTACCTTGCCAATTCTTGTCTATTTTCCTATTCCAAATTCTTGGAACCAACTATTATCAGCCCAATTCCTAGTTGTGGGTGTTGAATCATACCAAATTGTTTGAGATACCATAATACTCAGAGGATAGGCTCCAGGTTCTAAAACTAGGAATTGATCCAAACAATGAAGGTTCTCAGTTTTAGAAACCTACCCACCCTAGAAACACTCTCCCCTACGACCTATGGACCACTCAATCAACCATCGTTATGGTAATTTTGAGTATTCCTACCCACCCTAGAAACACTCTCCCCTACAACCTATGGACCACTCAATCGACCACCGTTATGGTAATTTTAAGTATTCAAAAACTTCCAATTCTTTTGTGGATCTTCAAATTGGAAAATATAATGAAAGACATCCCATACTTTTATACTTTAATTTTAGATATCTTGAAAAGAAAATAGGTTGTCAATTAATAAAAAAAAATTAAAATACGAGAGCGAAGAAATATACAAAATGTCAAGAGTCAACTCTCAAACAACAACCGACCAAAAAAAAAAAAAAACTCTCAAAAAAGGATCTTTGCACCGACCAAAAAAATAAAAAAACAAGGATTTTTGCAAAACGAAAAGTGATGGGCCCATTCCGTTGGGGCACCGATGAGTGAAAAGGAAAAATCATATGCAAATAAATACAAAGTACACGAAAAAGGTTGTCAGAAGTGGGATTTGAACCCACGCCCTCTCACGAGGACCAGAACTTGAGTCTGGCGCCTTAGACCACTCGGCCATCCTGACCTTGTTGGGGGAATATCCCCAGAAAACGTTATTAATAGTAAATTTATAATTTGCCAAAGCCACTTCACTAGACCTACTCGGTGACCCTAAAAAAAACAAAAAAATGAAGGCTTTCCCTTTCCTAGAGTAAAAGGAACCGAGGTGTGTCATTTAGGCTGAGTGCAAACCTTTGGATCATTTACTTATGCTATACATCAAAGTACAGTACTAATTCTTTCAAAAAGTCAACCGAATGTGCCAGTCACATCATCTTGGATGTCAAATCCTATAGACTTTTATAAAACCTATTCGCTCCAGCCATTTGTGGGCCATGGCACATCGCTTCTTTTGGGTTCGATTGTCCCCTAGATAATCGATTTCTACAATTAAATTTTGGAGATTTCATCAAGAATTTTCTTCGCTAAACCGAGCTAATGCAATTATCGGCAAGGCAAGGTCCATTCGAAGAGTACAAGCTGCCGGCTTTGGCACGGCACCAAATTCAAGGTCACACAAGCAAAAAGAGAGCTGCATTCTAACACGACCTTTTGGGCGGCGACGCGCGTGCGAGAGGCCGCCGAGCTTGGTCAACATTCTGCATAATGGAAGCGAAATTTCGCCTCATTCGCACGCGATACTCAATAGTATCCTTCTAAGGAGTCAACGGAGATCGTGCCGAGCATTTATTAGAGACAGGCATGGCAAGCAGCTCGCTCCATTTATTCCTCAATCTCCGCCAAGATCATCTTTCCCATTCGGTCGATTGCGAATGGAGAAACGGAACATCGCACCTCTTTCTTAATCCAGGTCGCTTTTCTTGTCCACGCTCCACACCTCCCGAGTTCAGCGAGCAGCTTCCATCTTCTTCTCGTCCTCGTCGCCGGCGGCCCAACCTACGGTAAGCGTCTTTGATCTCCAGGAGCGAGTCAAACAAACCCTTTTCGCCCTCGCTTGGTGATTCGAGAAGACTGCATAGAGGTCGAGTTTCCGGTTCATTGGTCTTATTAAACCGTGTCGCTTTCGGTGCCAATGCCTAGGTGCCTTTCTTCCTTCGCATGTTACCTCGTCCTAGGACGGCCGCCCCACTCAACACGATCTCCTCGAGAGACTACAAAGAAAGTTACTCCTTCCATAATTTCTAATCTTGACCAAGCGTCCGACCTCTAATCAGATAGGAGAGGCAGTCTTGGATTCGGTATGCAAAAGCTGACCTTTGCACACCGCTACAGAGAGAGAGAGATAGATCTTTTGCCGAGTTATTAAAGGGATTATTCAATGGGGCATTAGAATGTCAATATAAAAATTATATCTCTGCTGTTTTCAACGGGCATTATTCATGATATTGCTCTGGATCCAATGACCCACATGAGTGGCGCGAGATGTGGAGTCCCTTTCTGCATTTTTCAACGGTCTACAATTAAGCTCAAGTCATCCCTACCCACTAGCCGTAGACAATGGAAAAAATAGATGCAACGACAACTTGGAAACGGCCCTGGTTGAAGCCCGCCGACGCATCAAGAAGAGGAAAAGTAAAATCAGACGGTAGGTGTCTACGTGCATGGAATTCCCTAGTTTATGTCTACAAGAGGTTTCTGACTTTGGAGTGTGTGTCTCGAGGTCAGGAAATGGCCATAGAATCAGTGTCCCAACGCTTAAACTATCCTACCCGCGAGGCGATATCATTGTAGTCTTATTACTATATGGTTTTTGAGAAAGCTCTGTTCCACCTATCGCGAGATTATTTTTTAAATCGACATCCATCGCCTCGGATGAACAGAAACATCTGTTGTAGCTCCGAGCTGATGACGATATGGCTCGTTTATAAAACTAGCAAGAGCACGCCCCTTCGCTTTCGGACCTTTTTGTCCGTCTCTCCTGATGCACTGAAAGTTTCAGCAGGCGCGACAAGCGAAGCCTTGCGGAGAAATGTCCCGGTCGAACTCGAGGTCTCCGCTGCCTTTCTTGTTCCGACGGCGCTCCAGCAGCGAGATCAAGAACTTGGCGTCGGTTTCTAGCAGTCTTCTGCCGGCTTTCGGAACCGTCATTGATGAGAACCATTTGCAGCTGAAGAAGTACGTGATTGCTCCGTACGATCGTAGATATCGGTGAGTTTTCCTTCTCCGGCCTGTCGGTTATCATGTTATTTCTTTCTCAGAACTCTTGAGCACATGATGCTATTGGGAGGAAAGATGGAATCCTATTCTGATCCCCGTATGTTGTGCAGGTTGTGGCAAACGTTTCTTGTGATATTGGTCGTGTACTCAGCCTGGGCATCTCCCTTTGAGCTAGCTTTCAGAAAGGTAGCTACAGGAACTTTGTTGTACGTCGATCTGATTGTCGATGGCTTTTTCGCTCTGGACATCATCCTGACGTTCTTCGTCGCCTACTTGGATAAAGCTACTTATCTCCTAGTAGATGACCACACGAAGATTGCTATCAGGTGCGCGTCCTCGACCTTTCGTATTTCAGATCAACGACTTCATTTTTACCGGGTTCGTAAGCGAACAGTTCGAACTTCCGGAGGGGCGATCGGTCCCTCATTTTTCCAACTTATTTTCAGAGTATGGGGCAGCCTGGGTATGAGCTACCTAGCTAATATCTTAGCTGGCCTAAGCCTTGAAAGAAACGTAGAATTTGTCATCTAACAAGCCTAGCTCAGGCCTCGAGACAACATTGATTGACTAACCTAGACAGTTAATTTATTTGGGAGATTTAGATATCAGAATATATACAATTTGCAAATTTTTCAAGTAAGAGAGGATTTCCAACAAGCCTAGTGACTATACCTGATGAGCTAGTACCTTTTCCTTAGTTTTTGCCAAGTTGTCGTGTACCATCGAACTAGGGGACCTCCCTTTCGTTATGGTGTTTTGTGTCCTAAAACCAGTTGAAACCAATACCAGGACTAAGCCTGCAGCCCAATGATATATTTGATCGAACCATTGAGTAAACGTACCAGAGTCAACAAACTTCATTACGCTGAGAGATTAGGAAAAGGAAGACAGTCTAGCAATCGATGAAAAAAAGGTTGCAGCACATCAAAATCTAAATAGATGCAAGTTGTGCAAAGTACCCTGCGGGAACGGCAAACACCAAATTCTGGCACAGTTATCCCCACTTGGTATCTATTCCATGACAAGGTATCATGTCTCGTCTGTCTGTCTACGATGTTCAGAACACTAGAAAAGAAAGACAATTATCAAAACACAGTTCCTAGATGGATTGTTCAGTTCCTTATTGAAGTTTTTCTATCCTAGGTATGTCACGACAATTTATTTCCCTTTGGATGTGGCCTCAACACTGCCATTTCAAGTAGTATACAGAATCTTTACTGAAAAAATGCAAGATGGTGACATTTTCGGCTTCCTCAATTTGCTTCGACTATGGCGACTCCGGCGTGTTAGTGAACTCTTCACAAGGTACCACTAACACTCATGTTTGTAGCTAAAACCCATTCAACTGTCATGAGATACTCTCACCTAGCAATCAACATCACTATTGTTTTGACTCCTGAGTCTGGTAAAGATTACAGTTACGATGTGGGTCATCAATTTTGTGTATTCAGGCTAGAGAAGGACACTCGCTTTAGCTACTTCTGGACAAGATATTGCAAACTAATTGGCGTAAGTATATCCTACCTAGAAGGATGGGTATTTTCTTGGGTGCCACCGTTTTCTACATGGATATTCATATGGATGACTTTTCTTCCTGGCGGCTTTCTCTGTAGGTCACCCTATTTGCAGTTCATTCAGCTGGTTGTTTCTATTACTGGCTAGCCACCCATCATAAAAATCCAGATAACACATGGATTGGAAGTGAGGTTCATGATTTCAAACACAAGAGTGTCTGGCTGGGCTATACTTATTCCATGTATTGGTCAATTGTTACCCTCACCACAGTCGGCTATGGAGATTTGCATGCAGTGAACACAGGAGAGAAAATATTCAATATGGTCTACATGTTATTCAACATTGGCCTCACCGCATATTTGATTGGTAACATGACAAACCTCGTCGTCCACAGTGCTGTTCGGACCTTTGCCATGGTGATTGCTCTCATAACTGCTAGTTGTCCATGTAGCTCCCAATCTGCATCAGATAGTATCCATTTAAGTCATGACACCTCAAGCACCAGGCAGCACCAGCTCTTGAGAACTTCAACAAGAAAAGCATGAACCGGAAAAAACTACAGATAGTATTCATTGCCTTTTTGTCATCTTTTAGGTCTTCCGAATATGCTTTTCAATGAACTTAGCCATTCGGTGGAGTCATTGGTGAAGAAAGAAATCAGATGAGAAATGAAGACAAAAAATTGTCCAAGGATGAAATTCAAAGAACTGCCTAAATGAAGAAATTTCTAAAAAATCTGGTAGTTTCCCAAAATTAATAGCTTTTTACAAGGAATATTCCGTTCTAAGACAAAAGGTCAAGAAAATGAATTGAAAAGATGGTGACTTTATTAACTTCACTGAATTACAGGAGGCTGGTTGCAGAGCTTGAGAACCATTTTCAGGGCACAAAATGCAAAAAGAAAATTTGCAACACGAATGTCTCATGTTGTTCCCTGGATCTGTAGTGGACATTCATTCGAAGAAGATTTTGCTTGTCCTTGAAAAGGACCCCTGTCATCCATATTTAAATCACTCACTGGCCATTACCTGCAGTACAGCTGACAATCTACACACACTGACAACTTTGCAGAGGGATGCTATAAATGAGATATTGCGCTATGCAAGCAAGAATAGACTCCCAGAAGGTTTAAAAGAGCAAATGTTGGCACACATGCAACTCAAGTTCAAGACAGCAGAACTACAACAAGAAGAGGTACTGGAGGACTTGCCAAAGGCAATCAGATCCGGAATTGCTCAGCACCTATTCCGTAGAACTGTAGGAAATGCCTACCTATTCAAAGGAGTCTCTGAAGACCTTATTGTTCAGCTGGTAAAGCAATTTCCTTCCTTCTGTCGACTAAGTTTGCATAGTTACTAACTTACTAGTTTGAACTAAGTTGTAGATATGTCACAAAAATCCAAGGGGGTCTTCATCTCTGGACCTATCATTAAAAGATTAATCAGTTTTTCTTGTCCCCAAAAGTTTTTGTTTAAAGTTCATGCGCACCCTGTCTCAGATAATAGGTACTCTTGCCATAACTGAGGGCTAAATGCAACGTTATTTTCTCCTACTGTCTAAAATTCTGTGGTTTTAATGTGGTCAAAGAGTAGGCAGGTAAACTATGTTAATGTCTTTTCCACAGAAATTAGTTCAACTGCGAGATGTCAATCATTTGTTTCAACAGACAATACCTTAGAATTAAGTCATTGAATTTTTTACAACAGGTATCTGAGATGAAAGCAGAGTATTTTCCACCTAAGGTTGAGATCATCTTGCAAAATGAAATTCCAACAGACTTCTACATAGTAGTATCTGGAACAGTGGTAAAATTTCTCCTTCATTGCCCGTATTATACAAGTATATCATGTGGCCAAGTCTTAACAGTATCCTGGATTGCAGGATGTTTTGGCATACAAAAATGGAATGGAGCAGGTATGATCAGCAAAAGTTCATCTAGTTGGAATATCATATCCCATTTTTGCATTATATAATATTTCTTATGCTGAAACTCTCAAGAGATTAAATTTTGATCCCTTGATGGCTTGCTGGAGCTCCTGGTGATACTATATTATACATTGTACATACATATGAAATATGCACATGTACACATACGCATATATGCTAAGTTTTCACCTTTTTACTCCTATACATCTTAAACTTTCTACATTGTAACTTAACTTCTTAACATAACGTCATTGCAGCAACCACTGACAAAATTAGGCTCCTCTGAAATGGTGGGAGAGATTGGGGTAATTTTTAATATCCCTCAACCATTTACAGTAAGGACAAAAAGGCTCTCTCAAGTCATCCGGATTAGCCATCACCACTTCAAGCAACTGGTGCAGCCACATAGCAAAGATGGGAAGATAATTATTACCAACTTCGTTCAGGTTCACAAAATTGTTTCTACTTTCACTTGACTAATCTGAAGCGAAATAACAGCTAAATCATTGTCAAAAGTAATAAAAAATAGGGGGCCATCAGAAATTTGAGATTGAAGCATGCCATAAAAGTTAAATATTATAATTTAAAAGAAAAGGAAGAATTTCCACCTCAGATATTGCCAATTTACAGTTGATATCAGAACTTTTCTTCGGCTAAACTAAACCTATTTGTTTCTAGTTTGTCAGCTATCCTGACTTCTTTCTTCCTTATCATTACATAAAATCACTCAATGTGTATGTTAATTTTATTCTTTTGTTTCCTTTTCCGTAATCAGTATCTGAAAGGCCTGAAACCAGAAGTGCTAAAGGAAATAGAATTTCTGACAGAATCTCTGGGCGATGTGAACATAGAGGTACATCTCCTGAACTAAGCAATATTTTGATAGATTTAGTTTCCTCAATCAAATTCAAAGTCCACTTAAGCAGGTAAAAGTAGCCAATGCAAGCAATACATGGTAAAGAACATTCGTAATTTATTACCATTACAATGTAAAGCAGCAGCTAATGGGAAAAACAGGGGTTGTGATGATTGATATTCTCGTTATTCTTCTCTTCTTTGGCAGCAAATGTTATCAAATGAAGAACTCGAGAATGCTGCCAATGCTAATGGAGATGCAAATGGAAATGGTAGCTTCTCTCACCCAAAACAATAATATCAGCATTATGCCATCTGGAAATAGCCACAAGTTATCATGTCTTAGAACCAAACTCCAAAAGTACCAACTTCCTGCTGTGGCAGGGCTCACTCAAGTCCCTGTTCAACATATTCTTTCTTTAACATTAACGGGATCCTTGAATCCCCAGTAGAAAACAATCTTATTGCGAAAAAACACAGTACTATAGACCCAAGTCCCTCCGACTGCATGTGACTTTTAGGGCTTTGGTGATCAAGAAGATTAGATAGTTTGGGTGATATTTCAATCAGAGCCTACATGCTACATCTATTCACCATGGGTAAAAATAAGTTTCATAGATACAGTTGCATTTTCACAGTGTTACATCAAGCAAGACAGTTGCATCTTCTCTCTCATAACTTAGTTTTCTGCAAGCTACTAATTACTATGATTTCAATCTACAGCATCACTAGTTTTCTTGTGTAATTGAATCTGAACCTGATAATTACAATATCAGGTAACCCCGTCATATATTTAATCCCGCCCAGATATGTTTGCAAGTGAGATAATTATCTCTTCAACATAGCTGCATCTCTTTTGGGAAGATGATTGAGTCTCCCTGCCTTTTGTTCCGTTCTCAAGTCCCTGAACTTATGAAGTCTCGTTTCTGTAGTGGACCAATTTGTTAACATACCACCGAGCCACTTTTTATTAACATAATGACATCGAGCCCTAATTGCAGCCCATACTACTGAATCAGCTGCTTTATTCTTGGTACCAACAATTAAAAACTGTTTTCCCCTACTTGCTGCATCAAAAACTAAATCACAAGCTTCTGATAAAAAACAAGCAGTTTTAGTAAGATCTGTATGAGTCCAAATGTGTTTTACGTCCAAAGGTTGGGATCTGAGGGAAACCCAACCTATGGTGGGCTTCATTAAAGTGATATATTTAAGTTCAACGTTAGCTTAAAGAAAAATTGGCTACCAAGATCTTTTTCAGGAGCCAATGTTCTTTTAATTGGTTCTTTATCGGGGTGTGTGGAAAAAACAATTATTACTCTTACTCTCTATTTCCATTTCTTATGCTAAATAAACTTATTTGCACCTCCTAGACATATTTACACATCACTTCAGTGAGTCATGCCAAGCCTCAGTTATAATTTTGACCACGCCACATGAATAACCACTTTCTTTATATTTATTATCCTGTCATAAAATCTTATGCGTGCATTTTGCAGAAGCACCGCCACCCTCCACTACTTTACCAAGTACATTTCCAGTAAGGGTAATTATACACGACCATCATCCCAATGAAAGTACATTGGAAGGCAACATGACAGGGAAACTGATACATCTACCCGACTCCATAGAAGACCTTCTCAAAATAGCAGGTATTATGAACATATTCTGCTATTTTTATTGAAAATCAAGTCATTTCCATGTAATGCGAAACATAGAGTTCCCCAGAAAATCAAGCAACAGCAATGGAAGACATAAATATGCAAATTCTGTTGAACTTAATGGCTTTTAACAGCAGAGCCATCAACATATTACAATTAATTAATCTGCTCAAATCATTATCAGAAGCGCTTGTATATTTCACACTTCAAATGCACACACATGTCCATATAAATTCATGAAAAGCACAAGTACACATCCCTGCACACATGCTTGCACAAAGGATGATCACTAACGATGTGCTGCCAGCTGCTATAAGGGTAACTTTGTGTGCTCTTACTCTTTGTTTGGTAGTACACAGAGTCAAACAGTCTGTTAAGCGATTGTTACATAAGATCACTTTTCTCTTTACATCCTTTGAGTTCTAAATGCCTCCCTCTATGACAAATTTGACTTAGTGTTGTTTTACTTAATTTGGTGGGTGCAGACAAAAAGTTTGGCAAGAGAGGAAACACAATTGTCATGGCTGATGGCGCAAAAGTGGAAGAGCTCAATGCCTTGAGAGAGAATGATCATCTGTATATCTTTTAGATTCATATGCAGATGACCATGAAATAGTTGTGGCATTTCTCCTTTTGTTAAACAATCCTCACCATTAGCAAAGGATGGAAATATGAAATATTATTTAAATGCTTGTAAATTCTTTCCACAAGTGAATGCAATGATGAGTTCCATCTCTTTCCAAACAACCTAGAGAAGCTCAGTATATTTCTTGTCCTGCATATTAGAGTGGAATAAATACAGTTTTGAAGCTTGCCTTAATTTCCAACATTGAGCATGTCGATAACAGCATAAGCAGCTCTTTGGAATTGCTTCTTCTCTTCCTCCAGACCTTTCTTCCTCTCAAGAGCAGAATTCCTGCACTTCTCTATATCCTCGATGATTCCAGCACTGCTTTGATCAGCTTCACTATACAATAGTCATCATATAACTATTAGATGAGATTATCTACATGTCTGATTAGTCAGATATATGATTTTGTGATACAAGATGGATGAATGTCCATAGTGAAAGCACTCTTGAGTTTAATGAGTGATACCAAATGCATGACGGAAATCACTTATTAGTAGGGCAGAGGCATTGGAGATTCTCTTTAGGGAAAAAAAATGTCAATGACATAGTATACAACAGGCATCACGCATCAGTATCAATTTCTGAGTCTTCAGCAAAGTGATCAAGCTCCAATACAAAGAAAAGCATGAAAATATGTCAATTATCATAAAATCAAAAGCCCCAAAGGCCATAGCACACAAGGGGAAGTGACATTGGATGATCTTAACCAATTCACAAAGCTTTTCTTGTGAAGTGCCGTTGCAGCAATTCACAACAAAAATCAACATGGGCCAGTACTGTGAATTGAATGCCAATCATGATCAAGAGGAGCCTAAGTTTCGGCATGGTAGATAGAAGTAATGCAAACAGAAATCTGAACTCACATTATCATCTTCAGCATGTTTTCCATTGCCGCCTGCACCTGCTGCGACATATCTGCAGCCATGATGCAACAGTCATCAAAGTCAATTACGTTTACCCCTCGGCAGAACCGAAGAACTCCACATGCAGTCACGAGGCAATCCACATGCGTCATGCCACTCCTGTTATCACAACAAATCGCGCACAAACACCGGCACCCATATAAATGTAAACTTTCGAGCCTTGGAGGATGATACACAAAAGTAATTCAACATATATCTTTCCATAACTTCGTCTATTTCATAATCCTGTCCGAGATACATCTCAGCATGCTGAGTCAAACGTAGTTACGGAAATTGCAACCGGTAACTTCTTCCTGCGAACAATCTATCAGCCAATCAACATATTCCGCGACTAGCCGGAACCATTTTAGTTCGCGACATGACGATCCCAGACGGTCAACAGAACCGGCTAAGTGATGGAGGATAGAAACACAATCCGTTCACGTCCGACGCGACTGCACGGAAACAGATTGACGACGCGACGCAAGCGCGCGCCTACCTCGACGTCGCTAGCGAAAGACAGTACGGACCGGCGATCGACCGACCGGCAAACACGGCGAAACGCTCATCGCCGGAAAACTCATCGGACAAGAAGCGGAGGATCAAAACGCAATCCGATCACGTCCGACGCGACGCAAACGCACGCCTACCTCGACATCGCTAGCGAAACGACGGTACGGACCGCATTTCCAAAGCACGGCGAAACGCTCGCCCGAAAACTCATCGGACAAGAAGCGGGAAATCGACGTCGCGCGCGCGCGCGCGAGAGAGAGGCGCGAGCTGGAGGAGTAGAGAAGGGGAGAGAGGGAGGCGCGAAGGACCGTATACGAGGGAGGCGAGCTGCGATTCGGCAGCTGCTGGCGCCGGCGGCGGAGAAGGGCGGCGGCGAGCGGCGTCCGCGTCGGCGCGAGACGGTGAAGTCGCCATTGGTCTTGAAGTTCGTTCTGTGTCTCAGGCGAGAGAGGCTCTGTTTGTTTGCACTTCTTTTTTTTGTTTTTAAACACTTTTTCTGTTTTTTTTTTTTTCCTGAGAACAAGAAAAAAACAGAAATAAAAAACAACAAATTTGTGTTTCTTATTTTTGAAACAAAATCTGAGAAACACTTTTCTATTTTTCTTATTTTCTTTCTTCTTTTTCTTTCGCATCGGCCGCCGGCCCGGCCGCCATGGCGGCCTCGCCTTGGCCGACGAGGGCTCGGCCTCGCCTTGGCCGGGCGAGCTCGGCCTCATGGATCTGGCGAGCCGACCTCTCGCCGGCCTGGGCGAGCTCGATCTCGCCCAAATCCGGCGAGGCCGAGCTCGCCCGGCGGGGGTCGGCCTCGCCGGATCTGGCGAGTCGGCGTCGCGTGGCGGTGGCCGACGAGGCCGAGCCTCGCCCGGCTATGGCGAGGCTCGCCGGCCCTCGTCGGCGTCGGCCGAGAGCGGCGACCGACCAAAAAGAAGAAAAAAAGGAAAAATAAGAAAAAAATAGAAAAAATAAAAAAATAAAAAAATTATACAAATTTACCAAACGTGTTTTTGTTTATTTTTTATTTCCGAACAAGTTTACTAAACGCGTTTTTTTGTTCAAAAATTGTTCCCTGGATTAAAACACTTTTTTTTCTATTTCATTTTAGAACAATTTTTAAACAGAAACGCAAACAAACGCACCCAGAGCGACTCGCGGAGAGCTCGTGAGTGATCGGACGCTCCCCGCGAGTTTCGCCGCCGGTTTTGTCACGGCGGAGGCTAGGCGGGAATCGGGTGCGGTCGCGTGTACGGGCGCGCTCTGGTGCGAGCGAGTCCTTTGCGTGCGAAAATCGCGGGCCCACAGCTACAGGGGCAAATGCTTGTGCGGATGGACCAATTACAAATAGACGTTAGTTCGCAATTTTTGAAACGTAGAACCTTGGCCTGGAAATCGACCGTCTTTATTTTGGTAGATCTACTCGAGAATTGATTTTTTTTATTCATTTCATTTAAAAAAAATTAAAAAAATAGCATATGAATGTCGATAGAAAATAAATGGAAATATAAAGCAATAGAAAAATTAAGCTCGTTTTAGAATAATAAATAATCCTCATCTAACGTTCTAATCAATTATCGATCGGGTGGGTGTATTCCATACCCATAACCTAAAACCTACTTACACGGTATTGATTCCAAAAATTTGGAATTGGGAATCTCTTGTTTCTATTGGCAATCCGTTCCCAAGTGAAATTGGACCAGTTGCACAATCCTAGTTTCGAATGTCTTTTATAATTGGTTAATTTTAATATAAATGAGTTTAAATCATAACTAGATATTGATACATATATAATTAACTCAAAGTTAGATGAAACTTACACACACACAAAATCGTCAATGATATATTAGGGAATCGAAATGACGGTTATAATTAATTGATTATCAGGCCTTTGGGTATGACCTCCCTCCATCTGCGCCTTCCTTGAATTCCATTCAAGAACGTAAAGTAATGTCCACGTATGAAGAACACGAACAAATCTCTTTATTAATTAGCTTCCGATATTTTAAGACTACATTTCGTTGTCTGAAATTTTTAATGAAGATAAGAATAGGATATGATAGGATATCTAGCAATTTTGCTATATCTTATTAACTATATGAATCGTAATAATAAAGTTGAATATATTCGCATTTTATCATGTATATTTTTTTGTTATAAATGATCATAAAAGTTCACAAATGGATATGGTAAAAATCTCTCATAACATTATTGCCTAATTTACTTTTATTTGCTTATTTTATTTATTTTTCCTCTCTCTTTATTTTTTTAATTATTTTATTTTTTATTTCTTTTTTTTCCCTTCCATCGTTCTCTAATAAAATTTTATTAAATGATAAACAATACCGACACAATTAAAATATCGAAATATGTAATAAATATAAATATAAATATATTTGCATATTGAATATATATTATAAAATATAATTAAAGTTGAATATATAAATAAAAACAAGATTGAGTTAAAAAAAATAATAATATATTATTCTTTTGTGATTTTTAATTTATTATAATAAAATTCATATAATTTCAATTTTATTAATTTAATAAGTTTGTTATTCGAGAAAAATAATTTTGCTATCATAAATATTAGAAATTATATCCATCTTTATCTCATTTTTCAATAAAATTGTTTTGTCTAGCCTATATCTCTTTTACATATGATTTTATCTTGTCTTAAGCATGCATCAAATGCAAAATATGATAAATTTTATCATGATTGTCAAACGTAACATAAAAGTATAAAGACTTTATAGGTTTTCGACCACATGATAAGACCGCTAAGTTTGTTTCGATGGTTGAGGAACATATTTGCATGCACGGATTCGATGCATCACATTAATTTGATTCTATGTCCTATTAATTGTAAATGACATTGGGTTTGAGCCATTTATGGAAGTATGGCTCATGTCCCGCCTTATAAGTCTTTTTTTATCGGGATTAGAGGAGCCCATAGCTTATTTACCTAGAGTTTCACGTTACCAACCACCGAGGTGGATTGGCTGAGTGGTAAAATGGTCACTCAAGTCATGGTGAACCCATGAACAACTCTTGTCGTATTGTCAATTTCCAACATATCTCATGCCGAGAGACTTCTTGCCTGCTAGTACCTTGATGGGGCAGTGATGACAGCTTGATTGATCTCGAAACTCCTGATGGTGGACAGCGTAGAGTGACCATGCTCTTCGCATTGCTGCACGGATATGCGCGGCGACGTCGTTCTCAGGCCAATCGGGTCGGGGCGAAATGGGCCCGGAGTCCGAAACAACGCCCGGGCTACGTTAGAAGTCGAGATGTCAATTGTCTCATCGGACGCTGCTAGGCAACACGTGCACATCCGATTGCCACCTCATTTCAGTTAGGCCTAAGAGAAAACGAGACCGCCTCCCTTTCCATCCCTTTTCACTCCAAAGTCCAAACCCACCAATAGCAAAAGCCTCGTTAGAAAGCCCAAATAAAATTAGCCCAAAATAATTTTTAAATTTCGGCACCATCGACACTAAATGATATCAATTTCTTTGTTATTATCGACCAAAGTATCGGATTTAGTTGATGATAATAAAGTTTAGTCAACAATGAATAGAACAATTGACAACTCGCTAAAGAGGATACCGACAACAACTATCGACGAGGGCCTTTATCGGGATTTGAGAAGTTGATCAATGAAGTCACTGATGACGGGTAATCGACACAAAGACGTGATAGCTAGGAATTTTTAACTTCTTGTGGATATTAGTTTTAGATAATAGATATAAGTGGATAATAAAATTTCTTGTAACCACCGTTAGGATGTTATTTGTTGTTTGAATTCCAAAATTGTAATTGCTTTATGTAACAGACTAACAGTTAATTGTGGTTTATAAACAGCCACATTGTGCATTTTATGAAGCAAATCAATCAATCAAAGAACCTAATATCTTTATATTTACTTTCCCCCAATTTAAATCTCTTTCAATCCCCATACTTTAGTTGTAATTTCAAATATTTCATCGTCAATCAAATTTCAGTGTGCATCTTAGTTGTAGTTTTCAAATCTTCACCATCAATTAAATTCCAAAGTTATATCTTTGTCATCGCACTTTGTCATCGATTAAATTTTGGCAAAATTTTTTTGTCATTAGCTTCATCATTTGATTAAACTTCATTGAAGCATATTTGTTCATTGTGTACCTTCAATACAACTCCTATTCGAAATCACCACAGATTTCGTCTCCTCTTAATAAAATCAAAGAATGAATTTCGGCCATAGGTACATGGTTGATGATGCAATTTTGATGAAGATAACGTTTAACCTAGCAAAAAAATCCATTTTAGCGAAAGATCTGGCTATACTAAACTCACATAAATCTGATTCGCATAACCATTGCTATAAATAGTTTATGAGTTATTCTAACTTGTCATGTTGATTGTTGGGTATTTAATAGAAATAATCACACAAATGATGATTGAATTTTGGCCAAATGTGTAACATGATTCTTGAACTTTAAATTTATTCAATATGGTCATTGAACCTTAACTCAATGTGCAATATTGATCCTGAACTTATAATTTGTTTAATATGGTCCATGAATTTTTTGTATATGTTTAATTTAGTCCTGAACTATATAAAAATATTCAAAATTACTCTTGATTTGAATTAATGGAGGGACATTATCGAACATTATCATTACCAAAAGTTTAGGGCACATTAAACAAATTAAGACTTTGTTTGATAACATTTATATTTCTCTATTTTTCTGTTATTTTTTCCCTGGAACGAAAAATGAATAGAGATTCGTTTGATAATGTCAGGTAATTTTCTATTGCCCAAAAGAGGTTAGTGGTCAGATAATAGATTTAGAACAAAAAAAAAGTAAAAAAAAAAAAAACTCACTTCTTTATTCCCGAGAACAAAAGGAAAAATAAGGTCATTTTAGAAAACAAGCTCAACATAACCTTGTCTTTACATAATCGACACAAGGTTTGATCTTTGGACCCAATCTTTTTTTTTTGGTCAGTCATACTCTATTCCTACTCTACACTCACTCGCAGACTTGTGCCTTGCCTCTTGCAGGGCGTGGGAGTCGCAACCCGCTCTCGAAATTTACACGTCCTTACCCCCATCCCCCTTGAGAAGGAGGGGATTTGAACCCCTCACCTCCCCCTTCCATGTTGGAATAAAATAAAAAAATAAAAAATATAGGAAAAAAATTAGAAATTAGATTTTGACTAGTTTTACTATATTTTAATGTTAATTCTAGTTTATAATTAGTTTAGCATGAAAAATGTGAAAAATATTTTGATGAAAATTGGATTCAAATTTGAATAAGCTTCAGGGCTTTACTATATGATTTTTGAATGCCTTTTTTTTCAAGAACAATGCTAGGTCGTGAAAACTTGATGACTCTAATCAACATTTGCTCTTATTCTCAAAAGATTTATACACTTGTTTATTGTAATGCTCAAAGATTTACTATCAACCTCTTCATATTGTGAGTTATAAACTAATGGGACTTTTTATTGCCATTTCCAACCATCCATCTCTTACTAACTATTATGCTTGATTTTCTTAGGTCATTTTAGAATATCTTGATCAATTAAATCATACAAAAGATAAAATAAAGTTATGTTGGATTTTCTTCGATCATTTTAGAATATCTCGATCAATTAAATCATTACAAAAGGCTAGTTTTATCCAAATATAAAATGTTAAGGCTCTTTTTCATTAAATAAAATTATGTTGGATTTTCTTAGGTCATTTTAGAATATCTCGATCGATTAAATCATTACAAAAGTCTAGTTTTTCCAAATATGAAATGTTAAGTCTCTTTTTAATTAAATAAAAGAATTGGGAGTAGAAATTTTAGGGTCATATCAAATGCATCTATTTTATTTTTCTATTGCGGGAATATAAATTTTATGTAATTACCAAATACGTTCTTCTTCTCCGAAACTCAACGATGGAATAAAAAAAAAATTATTTACGAACAGAAATTGTTCACATAAACAAAATTGTTACTAAACACATCCTGAAAATTCAGAGACAAGACATTAGATAGGTCGAAAGTTATGAACCATTTGTTATTTACCTTTAAATAAGTAACTAAAGTACAACTCTAGCAATGAACAGAGGCGACAGCAAATACGATCATTCGAACCATTCAACTTAGAAAAGTAACAAAGTAAGTTTCTGTCATTTCCCATAAAAATTGATAAAAAGACGCGGTAAGCTTAATTACCATGTGCAAGGCTAATCGGCCCCTAACGTCGAAAAATTAAAAAAAAAATTAAAATTTGTTAATTATTCGGGGAATCAATAATTCCCCGCACGCACGCAGCACACGGTGGGAATATATCGGTACTTGTGGCGGATCGAATGCAGAGCTTTGCAAAAATAAATAAAATAAAAGGAAGAAAGAGATAAAGGAAAGAAATATTTCTTTATTTAATCCTAGAATTGTCGTTTTTCGATATTTGTTTGTTTACGTTGGATTAGTACGATGTAAGATGTCATTTACTCGGCGTCTTTTACCTGCGACCGCGGTGCTCTTCAGGCTTCGTCGGTCTCCAGACCTTGATTTACTTAAAAACCAGCGACGTCGGTTTTCTCGAACGCGAGTGATTTAGGATAAAATTGAGCTCGTTTTACCCTGATTAGAAAAAAAAATATTGCACATCTTCATAGAAACATCAAATTATAAATTTTAAAATTTTCAAAAAGCACAATTAATATGATTTAACAAGTGTCAATGATACATCGTTTAACATTTTTCTATTGTTAAATAAGAGGATTAATAACGTTAAAAACTCCAAATTTTGTCCATGATACTACCAATAATTCAAATTTTTTTTTATGTTATCAAAATCTCCGAATCAATACCAACGAGAAAATAAATTGGTATGTTGGCATGACATTGGGCCAATTTTATGCGCTTGGTATTTTTGTCATGCAGATATGAGTTTTGCGGTTTCGGTGGAAAAAAAACCATGCCGACAATAGGTGAAAAGAGCACTCCCTTTATGCTGAGCATCTTATTCTTCTCCAAACTCCCGGTGCCACAATGAGGCGTCTAGCATGTATCGGTTCAAGTAAACTCAAGTATTGAGGCCTTCTAGCTTTCTTGTAAACAAGTTAGGATCTTAGCTATTTCGCAACCCTCCTCATTTGGTCAAAGAACTCATACTACGCGGATGCCACGCTCTGTCATAATTCGTAATCTAGTTGACCAAGGACTTGATGACCACTACAGTGATTTGGTTCAACATGAATAGGCATAGAAGTCGATTCGACAATTCTAGCCCCGATCGTACCTATGTCTAGACCCCTTGCCCATCAATAATTCGACATAGGTACCTTGATTCGTGTCCTATTTGTCGAGCTTTTTGATTATTGATGGCATGGTGGATATAATTTATCTTTTTTAATCTATGTTGTTTAAATCAGAAAAAAATGAACCTGTCCTGAAATTCTTTAAAATGTCTTCTTCATCTTTAATTACGAGAAATCCCTGTTTTTCCTCTCTCTCTCTTTTTTGTTTTTTTTGTTTTAATTTGTTGGTACGATCGCTTTTGTTCTCTTGACCCGAGCCGTTTACCGTCGCTTGCACTTTTTCAGGTACAGTCCAAATTACTTGCCCTGCAATTCAAAAGTACTAAGCCGACCAGAAAAAAATTCAAAAGTACGGAAGCGGGGAAGAAAGAGGACCGTCGATTGCGGGTACGGCCCAGAGGAATCATTTCATATCCACCGTCGGATTTCACGCAGCGCGTTAACTGTCGCACCTGAAAACGACAAAAGAAGGACGGACCAATGAGAGGATGCAGTCGCAACAGTCGGTGCAGTACGGAAACTTGGGCTCTAAACCAGCCGTTGGGGCTTACCAGAAAAGCCCAAAAGACAAAATAAATAAATAAATAAATGAAATTCCATGGTGATTATAATTGAGAAATACCGAGTTTACTAAAACTAGTTTACAAATTAATTTACTAAATAACGTGTGGGTTCGCAATTGATTATTGAATATTGGCCATTTGTGTATATACCCGCTTGTGGTCCAACACAGTATTTATTATACTAATTTCATAGATCCATTTTTATAAATTTAGCTTCGTTCTCTTTTGTTTTTAATTCGATGTAACATTATTCTTACGATTATTTTGATGGGACCCATCTTTTTTCGCGTGTAGAGATCGATTGGTACTTTAAACCATAAATGCGCTGTACCAAATTCATGTATAGGAAACAATGGGGCTAGAAAATTTTTCGTAAGAATTTTATTCCATTTCTACTTAACTCGGTCCATTCTCGAAAGGCTATAATAAAGTGAAAATGACATACCTAATTATATTGTGCTTGACTTGCAGGTGAAGTCTCAAATGTTTTACATATTTTTACGAAGCGGGTAGAATTCAAAATTTCAATGTGGACCGAGTGCATCTATACTAGCAAATTTGCTCCCATTTAGACAAAAGAGCTCAATGAAATATTTGGCTTCCTTCTTCTTATTTTTTTCTGGGATTGCTCAACCAGATCCAAGGGTAACATACATTGTCATGATTCATGTACCATCTCCGTTCTCTACTTGTGCTGGAATCATTCCCTACAATCCCAGACTTTTCCAGCTTTTAGTCAAAAACTCACAAATTTTGAAGGCCTTTGATGAGAGGCTTGCCAAAGGGAAAGTTTGGAAATGATTAAAGGGAATCCCATTAGCTGATTGCATGGGGTCCAATTAGGCTGCTGCTGTTGCAT
Organism: Eucalyptus decipiens; assembly: GCA_014182575.1. Classification (NCBI taxonomy): domain Eukaryota; kingdom Viridiplantae; phylum Streptophyta; class Magnoliopsida; order Myrtales; family Myrtaceae; genus Eucalyptus; species Eucalyptus decipiens. The sequence goes on along the minus strand of CM024611.1, from coordinate 45,415,790 downwards.
TTTGTATTCATTGCATCGACATGATCCATCAATTCTCCCATGTGCTTCATCTAAGGAAGCAACGAAAGGACGCATGATTGTCATTACACAATTCCCCTTTTCTTACTGTTAAAAAAGATTCATTGAATAGCACCCTATTGGTTTTTGTTAACTTATTGATCACTCCGACATGATGCATTTAAAAATTGAACTGTTCGAAATAAAGTATGCTTGGCAAGTGTCTCGGGATAGTAATTTAACAATACCCTTTATGCGAAAGAGTAGGCAACAAAAAAAATACAAGCTCGGATTTAAGTAATTAAAATAAAATTTATCCTAAATTTAATATGGATGACTCGTTTTCATTTAGATTTGGGAAAATGTCACAAATGGTCCCTATACTATTACTTAATGTCTCGATTTGGACGGCTTTGCCCTGAACTTTGATCGGCTCAATTTGGTCGAATTTCATTTGGTCCTTCAACTATTGATAAATATCGATTTGGTCCCTGAACTTTTGATTGGCTCAATTTGGTCCCTAAACTATTGATAAATGTCCAATTTAGTCCTTTGTTACTATTTTTCTTTTTTTTTGCTTCTTCTCTCTTCCCTCCGCCGGCTCGCCTCGCTGGACGTTGGCTTCCCTCGGCTGGCTCCGGCGGAGGGAAGAGAGAAGAAGCAAAAAAGAAAAAGAAAAAACAGTAAAGAAGGACTAAATTGGACATTTATCAATAGTTCATGGACCAAATTGAGCCAATCGAAAGTTGAGGGACCAAATTGAGACTTTTATCAATAGTTCAGGGATCAAATTGAGCCGATCGAAAGTTTATGGACCAAATTGAGCCTTTTATCAATAGTTTAGGGACTAAATTGAGCCGATCGAAAGTTCATGGACCAAATTGCACATTAAGTAATAGTATAGGGACCATTTGTGACATTTCCCCTTTAGATTTATCTCTTATTTTGATGCGTATTTTGTGAAAGTTTGAGTATTATATGCGAATGGAAAAGTCGATATGGCATGGGATGAGGCATGCTAATTGGCCACGGTGAAGAATTAGGGCACCCATTATTGCTGAGTTTTACCACCTTTATTCCTCGTTGAAAACCAAACAGAGAGATGGAAAGGAGAACTAAGGGTGCACATGTAGGAAAATTAAAGGAAAAGTAGGGTTAAAATGGAAATAAGGTGAATATGTTTTTTTCGAAAGAATGCCATGGAATTGTAACTTTACATACAAAAAGCCGATATACGTTAAGAATTACAAAAAAAGAAAAAAAGCAATGTAAATAAGCTTTGCACAAATATTGTAGAACATCTTAAACATAGTAAATCAAGGAGAATTGAGAATCTACGTGGATTAATAGAACCGATAAATATAATCACATTAAAGAGCACAAGATCTCTCGAAGATATATTCTCAATTTCAATGTTAAAGAAGCGCATCACGAAGATATTTTTAATAATTTCAAATGACCTTTGCATTAATGTCGGCTGATTTCGGGTTTTGAATATTATTAAATAAAAATCAACCACTAAAATATTGAAAAGTAAAAGTAAGGGAAAGAAAAATCACCCTCAACCGACTTTTTATTTTGATCATGCTATATAAATAAATAGTTCTTTTTTACTGGACTTTGGGTTTAAATATTATTGATCACAGGTTTGAAGACTTTGGGGATGAACCTTACCTGATACGACCAGAAGTAATAATTATCCACCCTGAATTTTTTTAATCAGCATTTTACAGACTTAAAAAAAAAGATCACTTTTTTTTTTTTTACAGCTCTCCATGATAAAAAAAATCCCTGGTTAGGAGGCGATTCTGACAGGGAAACAAAGAAAAGGAAAGGGGGAGGAAAGCGCGGTGAAATTACGAAAATGCCCTCGGACGAAAATGCCCTCGAACGAATACGGTCACCTTGCTGTGTATTTATGTCTTCCCCCCTTCCCATCTTACAGTACAAGACAAGAGAGGGAGATGGAGAGAGAATGAGAGAGAGAGAGAGACGTACAAACTAGAGAGAGAGAGAGAGAGAGAGAGAGAGGGAGGGAGGGGGTTGAGGGGGCTTGTGGGTACTGTGAAAAACTGAAGAGTGCACCAGAAGCTCATTGAAGCTCTGATTTTGAGGCATATTGGAGAGAGAGAGAGAGAGAGAGAGAGAGAGTGGAGAGGAGTGTTGGGCAAGCATCGCGCATACTACAAAGAAAGCAGGCCTGGCCCCTCTTCAATTCACCGCATTCCCAGCTTTTGCATTGGAGGGTCTCTCTCCTCTGCTGAAAGAAACGCTAGCGAACGACGGGGTCGCTTTGAAGTTTCCCGAAAGAGAGAGGGAGAAAGAGAGAGAGGGAGAAAGAGAGAGAGAGAAGAGGACCCAAGTGAGTTCCTTCGATTCTCCAGCCCCTCCGACCCCTTTTGCCTTCTTTCGGGTCGATTCCGTGGCTCCCCGGCTCGCTTTCTCTGACTCTTGCGATGCAATTTTTGAGCTTTTTGCTTTGTCTCATCTTTCTGGGTCTATTCCCTATTGCGGGTTGCAGAGAATAAAGTTCACCCGCGCGCACCGTGTTTCTCTCGACTTGCGCACCACTGTTCTCTCGTGTCATCGGACGGGGCCATTGACGTCGCCTGCTGGGTTGTGTAAGCAATATAATATCAAAGTTCGCTCCTTTTCCTGATTTTTGTTTTCTTTTTAGACTGGTTGTCGACGCGATCGGGAGTGGGTGTTTGGTATTTTATAAGAAGCGAGTGAGGACGACGATGAGGCGATTTTTATGATCGTTTCGCTCCCGTGTGTACTGGGCAAGCACGCAATGCGCGTGTTCGCCGACTGTGCTGTTGCTGTATCTGCAGAAATTTTGATTTCTGTATCGAACTTGATGGATCGTTGATCGCTTTTGTTCTGGGTAATGCCGCTTATCGATGGGTTCTGGGTTTTTGAAAGACCTATTTCTCTCTCTTCATCGTTGAGTCGTTCCCTTGAAAATTTGTTGGCCTGATGCAGGTAAAGCTGCTCGCTTCTGTTTACTGGAGGGAAGCTTTTGAGATCTTGACGCAATGCTGATGAAGAGGACCGTGTCAGTGCAGAAGGAAGCGGGTCCGATGGCGAAATCAGATTCTAACTTGCGTTCTGGTTTGCAATCTGCTCTTAGAAGGCAGAATCGTAGGAGCAATTCCCTTTCCAGCGTCCCTGGTCTTTATGTGGGTTTGAATCCGAAGGGCTTAGCCGATGCTGATTCGGTTAGAAGCCCCACATCTCCTCTTGATTTTATGCTGTTCACATATCTGAGTAACCCCATGAGGTCCCCTCGATCGCCTTGTGCCGGGCAGCGAAAGAGCTGGGACTGTAGCAAAGTAGGCTTAAGCATTATAGATTCTCTTAATGACAAGGGAAACTTATCCGGCCGGGCTCTCCGGTCATTTCATACTGGAAACATAATTTTTGGACCTAATATCAGGGTTAAGAATCATAATATTGAGACCAGCATTAGTTCCGTCGAGTCGCCAAAGTCCCTACCTAAAGATTACACATTCTCTCGTTACGCCCGTGCCAAATCTCCACTCCACTCGAGCAGCACCGGTGTCGTTTTTGAAATTGCAGATGGCCCTGAAGAACCTGACCCTTTGGGCAAAATCCGGTCTAGCTCACTCGATTCTTGCACAATAACGAGTTATCGTCCTCGATTGATTAGAGAAAGTCCAAAATTAAGTAAGGTTTCGTGTACTAGTCCGACTTCAATCCCTCCTCCGTCTGTTGATCCTGGCAGAGGGTTCACTGATTCTCTCTCAGCGAGCGAAATAGAAAACTCTGAGGATTATACTTGCGTGATTTCACATGGTCCTGATTCTAAAACCACTCACATTTACGGTGACTGCATTTTAAAATGTCACCCAAGTGAGTTGAGCAATTTTGTCGAGGAGACAGAGGAAGACACTGTATTGCCTCAAGTGAAAAGCTCAGAAACCCCTGCTTTGTATTCTCATGATGACTTCTTGAGCTTCTGTTGCAAGTGCAAGAAGCCATTGCCAGAAGGTGAAGATATCTACATATACAGGTCTGTATAAACTGCACTTCGTCTCATGGCCTCACCATAGTTCTACTGTACCTATGTTTGCTCATTATGGGTGCCTTGATTTGACTTCTTGCAGAGGCGAGAAAGCATTCTGTAGTGCGGATTGTCGTTTAGAGGTGGTTTTGTCTGATGAGATTGAAGAAGCCGTGGAAGATTATGATAAGTCGCCGAAGTCCAAAAGTGGAGATAAGCTTTTTCAAAGTGGCTCTTTTCTCCCTTCGTAGTGACCAGTCATGTGGTCTCTGTGGCCACCATGCCCATGATCGCTGGAACAATCACTGAGGTAGATGCCCCAGATCGTCCGTTCACCAAAGAGCTGTTTTTGTGTGCATCAGTTAGCAGCCATGGATGATCAATTTTGTACATTTCTCTCTTCACGGAAAAGGGATTCAGCTTTCATGGTCTTGGTGGTGGCAATTATCTGCTACAGCAATTTTTTGGCTTTTTGGAAGAGACATGACCGTATTATATGCGATGATAACTCATATGATATTACATAATTATTTGGCATGTGAAATGGGTGTTAGCTGATTTTTATGGCTCCCCATCTATATCCCCTACATTTTTCTTCCGGGGTAAACTTTTCCTGTAATGGCGGCCGACTAAAGTGCTTTTTCATAATAGTATCAAGTTGCTATTGTAAGACCATGTGCTCTAAATTCCTGGTCTTTTCTGATGTTGATTACCGTCCACCATCTTTTGTTCCCTGATGTTGATTAAGATGGCATATGCTGGACTTACCTAGTCAACAGCCGACTGAGATCCTGTCTTAAGATTATGTCGGGAATTCAAGTTCTGCAGCGATCTTTAGCCATGTGAAATGTGTTTCATATTTTTCTGACTGTTGTTTTTCTTTTGACTATCTGGTTTTGCTAGAAGAGCCTCTAGAAACCAGTGGAACTTGAGTGAAAGTGACTTTATTGTTGGTAATGAAAGCGGGGTAACTTGAGAGTGCACGAGGAGAAATTGAGAATTCACTCGTATCTTCTTCAAGGTAAATCTCATTTGGTTGCTAGAAATTTCAGACGGTTAAGGAGCCAAGCCTGTTACGTGGGAGCATATGTAAAGGAACCGGTGATGATCTCCTGAATTGAGTTTTTAACTTCTACTAACACGAGTACGGTGAGGTGCTAGTTTGCATATCTGAAAGAAGTTCATGCTCAAAAGCTCATCTCATGATGAGTATCCTTTAGACCAAATGGTGTTCTCTGCCTAGCTTGATGGATATCGGCCTATAAGTTCATCTTCTGTTCCGACCCATTTGAGTAAATTGACCCAATTCATTTGATGAAATAGTCCTTGGTTATCTTCCAGGGGAACATATTATGACAGCAATTCTATTTGCTTAATTTTCTGCAACTGAACAACAAGCAGATAGAACTGTTATTAACTTGGAAGTAGTGTGTCAAATTACCAGTATTCTCTACAAGAACATTGCCCAGCACTAAACCGATGGAATCTGTAATTATCCCGCAGTATAATCTCTCTCTCATACGTAAAGGATACGAACTTCATGAAGGAATGACAGTCTCCACAGATCCGAAGGTTATTAATTATTCGGATGGTACTATTCTCGCTGCTTATTAGCCCGAATGCCACTGCCAACCTCTCACTGTGATGACTCGAAGTTTCATGTCGCTCTTTCTGTAATCTCTCCTCGATCTCACCTAACATGGAATAGATTTCTGGCGATTGAGAGTTGGAGAAGTCCTCGGCTCTGAATTCATGGACGGTGCCATTTTGTTCTGTCAAGCTACAGCCTGGATGCTTTCGAATCCCCAGTTCGTGGAGCTTTGTTCTGGCCAAACTCGCATCGTCCCACCTTCCGGCTCTTGCATATATCTTCGAAAGAAGAACATGAGCTGCATCGTTTGTAGGGTTGATCTCAACAAGACGTTTGTGTGCATACTCTGCTAATTCGACATTCTGGTGGGTTTCGCAGGCCCTCATGAATGAGCTCCAAATAATAGTATCTGCTTCCACCGGCATGGAATGAATAAGCTCTAGAGCCTCTTTTAAGTGCCCAAAACGACCGAGGAGATCGACCATGCATCCGTAATGCTGAATCCCGGGTTCAATTCTGTATTCATTTTTCATCTTGTGGAAGTACTTGTATCCTTCATCTATCAGACCTCCATGGCTACAAGCAGACAGAAGAGCTATGAAAGTGACCTGGTCAGGCTTTATTCCTGTTGCTTCCATCTTCGAGAACAGGTCCACCGCCTTCTGCGCTTGTCCCTCCATAGCATATGCTCCTATCATTGCCGTCCATAGGCATACATTTTTATCTGTAATTTTTAAAACAATGCTGTTGCTTTTTCGGCACTTCCACATTTCCCATACATGTCTACTAAAGCAGTTCCCAGAACGCGATCCAATTGAATTTGGTTCTTTTGTATATACAAATGGATCCAGGTGCCATGACTCAGCGCCCCGACGCTAGCACAGGAAGAAAGCATATTGGCTAAAGTGATTTTATCCGGTTTTATGTCTGAACTCTGCATCTGGTGGAACAGCTCGAACGACTCCTGAGCCGAGCGAGATTTAGTATAGCAACCGATCATGGTGTTCCAAGAAATCAAATCCTTCTCAGGGATCTCATCAAAGAAACCTCTCGCCTTATCGACATCCCCAGCCCTGCAGAACCCATCTAACATCGAGTTCCAAGAGACAACAGTTTTACAAGGCAAGTGCTGAAAAATGGAGTAGGCATCATCCAACCGACCAAATTTTGCGTACAAGCTAAGTAGAGAATTCCCAAGCATTCCCTCGACAGTCATTCCGTGTTTCACAATGAAGCCGTGGATGGATCTTCCAATGTCGTAACCATCCATATTAACGCAAGCGGTGAGAGCGGTAACGAGTGCAACCTCATCAGGCATCACATCGTCGAGCATCATCTCAATAAACAACTCGAGACTTTCCAGATATCGACCAGCTCGAACATAGGCCGACGTCATTGTTGTCCAAGAAATCAAGTTCCTCTCTGCCATCCTGTCAAACAGCTGCTCAGCCTCATCCATCCGATCGGCTTTCGCATATCCGCATAGCAGCGTTGTCCACGAAACCACATCGTTCTCGGCTTCGCTACCACCCAAAACCTCACGCGCCTTCTCCATCTCCCCACATTTCACGTACATATCAGCCAAACAGTTCAACAAAGACCCCCCGATCTCCATATCATTCTCATCGATGTACAAGTGCATCTTCTCGCCCGTCTCCAAATCCCTCATCTTCGCGCACGCCGAAACCAAGCTGACCATAGTGACCTCATCTGGCTGAACTCCGTCAGCCAACATCCGCCCAAACGAATCCAACGATTCTCTGAACATTCCCATTCTAACGTAACAAGATATCATCGTATTCCAAGCCACCACATCTCGTTCAGGAAACTCGCTAAACAGCTGGCACACTTCCCGCAATCTCCCGGCCTTCGCATACGCACCCATCAAATTCTTCCTCAGAGAATCGCTAAACCCCAACTCGGCCTTCAGCATCCGCCCGTGGACTTCGCCGACGTCTTCAACCGCCATAACCCTCGAGGCCGCGCTGATCAAGAAGTGGAAAGTCGACATGTCCAGCGCCACCCCTGCACCGACCATGCGACGGTAGGACGCCAGCACGTCCCCCGGCGAGTCGTCCCGAAGCTGGTCCTGCATGTAGTCGTTCCACAGCGCCGTCTCCGACAGATGGGTCCCGCTCAGGACGCGGCGGCAGTGGCCGAGGCCGTCGACGGAGACGAAGAAGCCGAGGAGGCGGCGGGCGACGAGGGGGTCGCGGATGAGGCCGGTGGTGATCAGTTGAGCGTGGATTGGCGCGAACTCTTGGATGCTCGAGCAGGAGCTTATCAGGGAGATGAGGTTCTGCGATCTCGAGGGAGCGGTCGAGCTCCGACGTTCGGCCGGCGTTCGGGATTGCCGGCGGAGAGGAGGGACCGGGACCGCGGCGGGACAAGCAACGGCCATCGAACAACCGCCGCCGCCGCCGCCGTTCGGCTCTGCTTTCCTTTACGGGAAACATCGGAGTCGGAAAGGACGGCTTTTTCAGATAAGAAGCGCACGTGACATTTTTCTAGTGGATAGAAGGGGAGCTCGTTGCGAAGTGATGTCGATCGAGGATAAGGTCCGAATCTCACTTTCCTCAATTGGAGACCGCTTTCGCTACTTTATTTCCGTACAAATATAATTTTGCACTTTGGATTTTGATTTTGGACAGCACTTTGCACCTGAGTTTAGTTAATATTTGTCATGCCTTTATTTACCATCCGCGAGTGTCCCTGTGTGAATTTCGTGCTTGCCAACCACTCAAAAACCATCGACTCGAGTTCTCAATCACTTGAAACACCGCCATTCGCGTATCCCTCTCCAACGCCTCTGTTCTCTCTCTCTCTCTCTGGCTATTAGGACCTGAGTAATACTCTCATAAACTTTCATATAGTGTTTAATACTTTAATACGTGTTCGATATGCTCCAACATGTTTCGACACGCGATCAACAAACTGACACGTGATCAACTTTTTCAATATGTTCTGACACATAAGTTTGAAATTCCGACACGCGATTCCAACATGCATGGGCTAATTTTAAAAATTTTCAATATTGAATTAAAATATAAATATATAAAAAATAATTAAAATAATAAAAATAAGAGGGAAAGAAGAAAATTTTCACTCTCAAGTTTCTCACTTTTGAGTTTTGACCTTCCCGTGAGTGGCGATCGAATGCCCCTCTCTTGCCAACCTCGCTCCGTCGCCCCGTGGCTTGCCCCACCAGCTGTCACAACCGCCTCCGCCCCAAACCAACTCACCCCAACCTTTACCTTCGCCAGTTGCTTTTTCGTACACTTTTTGCAGCTTGATGCGACCGATTGGGGTCTTGAATTTTCTTGGATGGTTGTTTGTCGTGTGCAAACTTATCTAATTATGTTGTCTGGTGGCTCTTTTTGGGAGATCCCATGTTGTTACGTGGTTGCATCTGGGGAAAAATGTCGGACAGGGTCGACGTTTTCCATGAAGAGTCAGATTCGATCGGAACTTGGAATGTAAGTAGTTTCATTAGTTTCAGAATGAGATTCGATTAGGAAATTCCATCTTTTTGCTAGTTTGATATTAGTGATTTTGTGACCCAATTGTGGGTAGTTGGTTCATGATTAGAAAGATTGATAAGGATGAAGCAGAAAAGACCTAATATTTGTATGATTCATAGATTCGTAAAAACACACTTGAAATTGTGATTTTTTTTTTTTTTTTTTTTTTGCTTCTTTTCGCCTTTCGTAGGTGTCACCTGCTAGTCATCTCTTTTAGTCTATGTCATTAGCTTGTGAATTATCTCTCACATTTTCCATGATGAATTTAGTGACTTCCTTTTCTTTTGGTTGTACTTCGAGAGTTCTTATCTTGAATTTTCATTTTTTTCGAACCTTGTTTTGCAAAGGAGCTTCGAGCTAGCTTTTATTTGGAATTTCGAACTCTGTCTGGGACTATAAGAAATCTCACTAATCTCCAACAAGTGTAAAAAAAATAGGATATCTTCCAACAAGTTTACTCTTTTGCATTTGTAATTTTTTAATTTCTCATTCAATCTTTATCATATTAAAATAATAAATGATATTAACAAATGTTGGATTGATGTTTTTATTATAAATTAATTATATGCTCTTTTCATTATTATTTATTTATTTTTATTTATAAAAAATATATATTTAATATATAGTGTTTTAAAATGTGTTGGTATTCTATATTTTTTGAGAAATGATATGTTGAAGTATTGTGTCGTATTATGTGTCCGTGTCGGTGTTACATAGGCCAGGACCATGGATGGCCCGGACAATGGCAGATCTTAGGGTCATGTGGTCTTTCCATGGTAGTGTTTTGTCCAGAGGCATGAGAGCGCGCATGACATGCAGGTTAAAGAAGCAAGGAATGCTTTCACTATCTCCCTCGATGGAGATCACCTTAATTTTATAATGCTTCAAAGCTTTCAAGGAATGCTTTCGATTATGATCTCACGAATTGCTTGTAGAAGTTTAAAACTCAAGCGTAGCTTTCCTTCAGACAAACAGAGCATGTTTCATCCTTTTAAGCCTGTGCAGTGCTCATGGCTTGTCCACTGTAAGGTGCCCCCTTCACAGAGCGAACCATCACCAATAAAACAAAGGGAAGATACAACCTTGATTAGCGTTTGCTACTTGGCTAGACGACACCAATGCGGCCGCGGATCCTTCGTTTCAGAAAAGGGCGTTAGACCTCGACAAGCCCGACGACAAGCACCAGGCTGCTTTGACAAGCCGAGTAAAAAAATGCACGAGGCCACGTATAAAACTAAAGCAGAATGAAATTGCAGTCAGCACTAGTAGTTGCACATCATAAGCCGCAACACCTTCTTGAATCACACGGAATACCAACCAGGGAAGAGATTCCAAAAGTAGCGGGACACGCAACTGGAATTTATGAATGACCATTGAAAGAATAGTTGACATCGACGAATCGATCCATATAAGAATTATTTCTGGGGAAACCCTTTTCAAATGCACAGCATCGAAACAGGATCGCCTCTACTGACCGAAAAAAAGAGAGGAGAGCCTCTAGCTACGACTGAAAGATTAAATAGACATCCCGATAGGCAATCTGCCAAAGCCCCATATGCCTACTTATTTGAAGACGTACAAATCGCAGCGTAAGTGCTGCTCGCTCAATGCAATCACCGTGAATTTCCAACTACTCTCGCGTACAGATATTGAGGAAAGAATGGGAACCGCCAACTCCTTTCGCGTACACATCGGAACTGGAGAAAGCCATGATGCATCGAGTCAATGTTGGGATGCCACTTTGGGGATGCGCTGTGGCTTCAAATCCATCAAAGTTGTCCGGGGACACTCCTTAGGAGCAAGCTCAGCCCCTCGTCTGGCGAGTATTGTAGGACTTGCAGTTCAAGCACTTCAGAGCCACTACATGGAATTGCACCTGATCGGTTTTCCCACAGTCGTTGCAAAGAATCCAAACCTGTCATGCAGCAATCCGTATTACATTCTCGATATCCAAAACTAAAGAACAAACGTTCCCACCGGAAAAGGGACGATGCACATGGACATGTGAGGTGAGCACAAAGTATGATTTTCCCAGGGTCAGGATGATGACAAGGGGCGATATATGATTTACCATTTTATTCTGGTAAACCTCTGGCATCGGTGTTCCAGCAATCTCCAGATCGTATTTCTCCCAGACCTTTGACATATCATAAGCGGACTTCGAACAAAGGGGGCAAGCATATCTGCGATGTATTCAGCATATGATAGACCACATTCGTGAGAAGTCCAAATAACAGCCAAGGGATTTCGGTGATAGCTACAAGAGCAAACAATAGATATTTTGAGGGCTTACTGAGAATGATCTCTCATCTCCTTTAAGCAGTTCTGGTGAATCGTGTGTCCACATGGCATAACAGTCACATCGTTCCTTGAGTCGAATAAATACTGCAAATCACCATTTGGTTACTCATGAAGCACCAAGAACAAAGGATGCCATCCCATTTGCAAATTTGACTCAAGTAAATCTCCATGACAAGTAACACTGAAGTTTATCTTAGCCCAGTATAATTCAGCCAATCCATTCTTCAATCAAAAGATGAGAAAATAAAAATAGAAAAGGAATCCGAATTATGCAGAACCAAATTAAATCTTCACCTCAAAACAGACAGGGCAATCATGATGCATTGCTCCTTCAATACAGGAGTGGCTGTTCTTGAGCAAAATAGAGTAACAGCAACCTAAAACATAAGTGAAGATTAAAACACAAATCAGTCTTCCCTTAACCACCCAATATGTAATATCAATCCAAGGCTGACGATAGAAAGGGCTTACTTACCACATTTGTAGCAGTGGAAAAAATTTTCGCTGCCCCCAGTTCTGGACAGGAAAGTAAGAAAGCTCAATCAGAGAACCACAACCTTAAAGACCTCTCCAAAAATAACACAATAAACCGGACAAAAGGCAGAGAACAATAATATGACAAGGAGTGGTAGAAGAAAACAGTCAAGCAGCATCATACTGGGAATGGACTGGAAAAGAAATAAGCAACAGATCTGAATGTATTCCAAACTCATAATTTCATAAAGTAGTGAGAAGATCTTACTCATATTAACTCAAAAATTGACTCAGAAAAGGAAAAAAAAAAAAGTAACTTCAAAGTGAGGTGACAAAAGAAGCAGCAGCATGCTAATTCTAAATTTCATTTGCTAATCCAATACATAAGACATTCAACAAGGAACTTAAGACATTGCCGAATAACAAAATTGTCAAAGAAACGATCGAGAACATAAGCAATACCTGCATATTCCACATCCACTGCAGTGGTATTGCTTTTTGGATGTCTGCAATAAAAGAGAGCTGTAAGCTTCTTCCAAGTTAAAATAGACAGCATGTGACAACGACATAGTTTGACAGACATGTACATTCATCTCATTTGACAATTATTGAAGCTATACTATTAATGACGTACAAAGGTCCCTGAAATGCAAGTGGATGCAGGACCTGACAGAATGTCCTTGCTTGCAATCTATGGTTGAATGCAATTTTTAGTAGATATGTATGGAGGAGGGAGCCACCACACCACAAAATTCATTCCAGGAAAGAGAATTCATTGAGTCAAATCAAAAATATATGTATCAGAGGGAAGATAAGCTACTTACATCATCGTCAAACAACTTGCAAGTCGCACAGAAGTATTTCCCCATGCACACACCACAATTTATACAGAACTGCTGGACCTGCATTGATTGCAGCTAACATAAATATTGGAAATTCCCTTCCTCAAAATAAGATTATCCAAGTAGGAAAACTAGGGGCAAGATAATAGTTATCATTCTCACCTGTTGTTCAGTGCCACAAAGGGAACATATCACCTGCGGAGTTGGCAAGAATAAAGAACAAAATGTTCATCCAATGTTCACTCCACAATTAAATCAATCACCCCGAACGAGATAAGATCTTCCTAGAGAGATTATTTACCTGACTGACTTCATGGCGTGGCATGTCATGTCTATCTTTCTGATCCACATCGATACTATCCTGAAAATCAATATGCAATTTAAAGTCAGATATACAGTTGTGACGAAAAGAAAAATTGAATACACAGAAAAGCCCACATTCAATATAAAACCAAATGGTCACTTCAAAGCTGCATAATGGCGACTCTTTCTTAAGATAGCAAGTAGCACTCATCACACCAAGACCAGAGACAGAAGTTCTAATCTCCAACAAAGAAAACAGGAAAAAGCATAAAGCTTAAGCTTTTGAACCATTTGATTCTCCCCAATGCAAATAGTTCTGTATCTTTCCAGTACAGCAGTCACCTACTCTGGAGAAACTTCCACGATTGCATAGATTAACAGTTTAGATGATCTCTAGGTCAGATGTAGACACAATGGCAAAAACCAATGCTTAAACAAATCAAAAAGTCCAATCCCAGAAATCTAAGCAAAGGAAAAAGGCTCCTCATCTGAAAATGACAAAGTAACTATCAGATACAACCTATATTAACAGAATCAAGACATCAAAATATAATGAAGAGTTAACTCCAAAGATGACCACGGATGAACACTTATCCTAGATGCCCATTAGCTATACAAAGATTCAAAGAATAAAGTAGCCAGAAGACCAAAACTGAATTGAAAGTAACTGCAAAGAGAAACCAAATTCTTCACTGCCTAAAAAATTGTATCTCACAAGTAAATCATCATTCATTTCGCCAATTCTTTCATCTAGTTATATATAATCTGTGTCATTTATTTTGGAATTTTATATGGAAAAAGAAACAAAAGAAATTAGCCTTTATCAGGTCTTGATACTTCAAAATAAATCATGCAAATTCCCCATCCCACAAGCAACTAGAAGCTGTAAAAACGTCAAGCATAATTTGAAAATCATAAAAACATATATAAGAGAAGGCTCACTTTTGCCTCGTTATGACAATGACGGCAATCATAGATTTCATTACAACACGGAGCTCTGATGCGGCACCTTCGCCGATAATGTGAACATCTGCAAGCAAAGCACATAAAATTAACAGGATAATGGTATTTATATATTTATTTATTTGGTTGAAGCAGGACAACGGTATTAAAACATCATCAATGAACAGATTCAGAACATACCCAAACAGTGAGCATCCCTTCTCTAGGAGATCATTCACTTTTCCAACATCTTCTGGAAAAACACTGGGCATGCATTTGCCGTCTAATTGTGGCGTGCATTTATCAGCTTTCTCACTATTCTTATCTTCACATATGATGGTCTCCAAGGTCTCTAAGCTCTTTGACTCAAATTTCTGATCCTCAGAATGCTCTACAGTCAGTTTCCCCATTATATATATTTTCCCCGGGTCTTGTATCTTCAAGAAGGTTGCCAGGTACCTGCATCAAGGAAGAATTTAGCAATGCTCCAATAACATTAAGGCACGTCATTGACCCAATTAAGCCAGGCAACTCCGTATAATGTTATTGCTCTCCTCCTGGAAGAAGGATTGAAATCAGCTAGAAGAGAGCACATCCAAAGAAAGTTTGATGGCTCCAATCCGCAACACTCCAACAGATGCAAGCTAGAGGCTAGAACGATCCATACAATATATACGCAGCAAGGATGATTTCCAGAGCCTCCCACTTCAATGAATAACAAATGCACTGTTTTAGTACTCCATTCCTCTCAGGAACCTGGGAGGCTGGGGCCAAATCCAATTACACTGAACACGATCAATGGACACGCCAACCTAATGTAAAGGCAATAAATCACTTGATCAATTGGTCCCTTAAAAATGAAAATTAGGGAAATATGGGAATAGTTGTGGCGCGATTGTCCTTCGAGGACATCCCTACCTCAATCTGCAACTTTGCAGAAACTTTCCATTGAGGACAAATATCTAGCGAGTAACATTTCTTCAAATGTCGAATCATCAGCCCTCTTCCATCGTAATTTAGCTCATCTGACCACAATCTTCTCACTTTTACATCTAAAATTGAATGCCACACCAATACCGAGAGGGGAAAAAAACCCTGGAAGAATGCTGGGAACAAGGTGAAGCTCCTCAAGCAAGGAGCTTCTTGAAAAACCACCCAGATTACAGAATTGAATCTCCATGGAGTTTGACTTTGACAAGCTCAAGAAGGTTTTGGAACATGGAATAGCACCTAATCACAAGGAACAATGCGAAGTTTGTTTGAATTCAGTACCCTAGCAAGAAAGGTTCATGAGTACTTGACAACCTACCTAGGCAATGAGAATGGCACAATCCTAACCGAAAATTTAACTATCAACAGATATTAAGTTTATATAGTGATTTTTTGCTAGCCCAATAGTGGTGCAATTTTATATATTGTTAGCACCGCGCCGAACATTAAGAGATAACAAAGGAATGTAAACTCCCATCGCGGTCTCAGATTTTCCACCTACACGATTCCATTGCGATTCTAATGACAGGAGAAAGATAGCTTCCATGTAATTCAACAAGGAATCCATGGATCTCTACTACAAACACTTTGTGTGGGTATTCTTAACATCCAGAAACTCCCCTCCATAAAAGAGGGGACCCCTGAAACCATTTGCGTAATCATTGGCATGATGGAACTCGCTGAACATCAGCACATTCTCCAAGTGCCTAATCTATTAGCTACAAGGACAGGATGCTCTGCCTTCATTTTCAACCTTAGCTTTGGGCACTTGGGATTTTTTGGAGCCAACTCCATCCAAGACAATGGAGGCAGGGGCTACTCCTGATCTAGCTATCATTGCAAAAGTTCACAGCAGCAGTGCACAAATATTGCACCAAAAGTTCACCCCGTCCAGGTCAAAATTTGCAGATATCCAAACAGATATTGCACCAAGAGTTGCACAAGGAAACAAGAATATCTCCACAGAAATAAGGTACTTCTATGAATTGTCCAATCGACCCTGCAGGCAACCGACATAAACCACAATTTAACCGGCGGGCGGCGGTCCCTCCACCTTAAATGCCGTTATTCTTTAACTCGCCTGATTCACATCTCACATTCATTACCTAGAAAATCGTACCTGTTGCGAAATTGATCAGACGGAAGCAGCAGAATTTCGATAACTAAACAGATGCCGGGAGCGCGCACACGTTTCTACGAACCGCAAGAGAAAACCAAAGACCTACAACCACTTCCGCTCTCTCCCCAATCAAAATCTTCTCGGACTAGACTAATCAAGGCTCGAAACCGCGCACGACGCGTCGGCTAACGCGAACAGAGCCAAAAATAGAAGCAAAATCAGACAAGAAGAAGAAGAAGAAGAAGAAGAAGATCGCGATCAAACAACCGAGCGAGCGAGCAAGCGATCCAAACAAAGCCAGCACAGGCGAGATTCAGGGGACGGAAAAAAGTTACTAAAAAAAAAAAAATTAAAGCACGACGAACTTTCGATCCGGACTCCCGATCGCGGTGCGCGGAGGAAGGAGGTAGTAGTAGTAGCTCCGCAGGCTCGGATTAGCTTTCAGCTTCCTCTCAACAAGGCACGTCGGCGGCGGCGGTCGGCGGCGGCGTCACGGGAGCTCGCCGGAGAGAAGGTGAAACCCAGGGGGAGCAGAGTCGCCGGCGAACGGAGGAGGTAGAGAGGGAGATGCGTTCGGTTGCTTGCCGAGGCAGCTCGAGATTTGGGCTTTTATAGGTCGGAAAGTGACAGCTGGATTTGAAAAAAGGCCAGTGGCTTTCCGCGTTTTCCTATTTCCAGGTTGTGTCCAAAATCACGTAAGGCTGAGCTGCGGTCGCGATCACCCCAGACATGGATAGATGCCTCATCCGACGGCCGAGGTATGGCCGGGCCCACGTCGACGAAGCTTCGGGACAATCGGGACCGTTCGGTTGAGATCCTCGGCGTGGGAACGGGAGTACGGGATAGAAGGGATGCTGGCATCAAGTGGTGGGGCTGCTGACTCGATTACAGCTAAGCCGTTATCAGGATCAGCAAAAGCGACGCCGGCTGGCGCTGCCGAATGTACCGTCGACCGGCGACACGTGTCGCGGCGATCTGGGGAGGATCGCTGTTGGAGATATTTTCGTTTTTTGTTTTTTCTATGACCGATGAAAAAAGGCTATTGACGGTGACGTGGACGGTCGTCGTTTTAGAGGCTGATTAGATGGAGCATCTGTCGTTTGATTGCGCTGATCTGTCGTGTTAATGTTTTGGTCGGTTGGAAAAAATTGCGAAAAGAGGGATGTGACCCAGGGCACTTATCAATCAATCAATCAAATAAATTTTAAGATGTGAAATGCAACCATTCTTCTATTTCCTTTTTTAATTATCAAAAATCTTAAATTAATATACTTTGACAAAAAATCCTAAATTAATATATTTATGATAATTAACCATTCATAAATTTCTGTTAAATTAAATCAATAGAACGAAAAATCACAAATTAACACACTTATAATAAATAAAGAACAAAACTTCAAATTGGTATATATGTTAATTACTATGTATCACCAAATTCAATAATTCGATATTAACAAATAACGAAAACTAATAGAAAATGAATTTATTGGTATGATTTGAGAGAATTTGAGCTTCTTATGATAAACAAAGAACAAAACTTCAAATTGTTATATATGTTAATTACTATGTATCACCAAATTCAATAATTTGATATTAACAAATAACAAAAACTAATAGAAAATGAATTTATTGCATGATTTGAGAGAATTTGAGGTAACAAGTATATTAATTTAAGATTTTTGATAAATTAATCCCCATTTTTTTTATGCATATAAAAAATCTAACAATCTCATATCAAATATGCTTAACGAGTATTCGGGCATTTGTTAAATCGATTCAATTAGGCAATTATGAGTGGTCACTACCATGGAAAGTTGAAATTAAAGAGCGATCAAATCACATATATCATCGATTGATTATGCTAATCATTTAACTTGATCGATCGCCGATTAGAAGAATTGAATTCACTTAGCAACTTGCTCACGTAAGGTAATTTGTAAGGTAATTTATGTGTTGAGTGCACGGCTGACATGATACAGCCACCTAACCACATTGCTTAGCATAATGTACTCATCATCTTACGTGGCCTTCCAATATCAAAATCACCCACCCTTTCCTTTGATTGCTCAGCATAGTGTACTTATCATCTGTCACTGTCATGTGCTGTAATTCTCCATGAAAGGCTCCCCTATCGCGTACGGAAAAGTAAAGCTACTTCCCTAGCTGGAAGCCTGGAACTTCGAAAGCAAGCTTCCAAAAAAGGATAAGAATCCGTCCACGATAACATTTCCAGCATATCTCAGATGGGCTGTGCAGCATCAACCAAAAGCTATTATTCAGCGGAGCTGTGGGAGATGCCGAAGCCACCAGCCTCGCAACGGATCGAGACAATTCAATCGATGCCTTTCAACAACTTTAGCACTAGCTTCGAGCAGGGCCTGAACGTCGAATCGAGCCGAGTGCGAAGGGATAAAAGTCGACGAAGATGCTTGCACCGTGGAAAGGGATGAGCAACTCCTCCGCTGTCCATGAGCCGGATCGGCGAAAGGGCATCGGGTCCCAAGTGATTCTGCAGTCCGAGGGGATGACTTGACTTAGAAATGAATAAGCCGAAGAGTAGACATATGACAAACCAAACTTACTAAGATAAAAATAAGAGTTAATACCACAAAAACCCTCGAGCTATGTCTATTATGACACAAATAACCAAAACATTTTTTTATGTCTTTTGTCATATTATAAAAAATCCCATTTTTTCGTATTATGAAAAATCCCGAACTTATGCCAATGAACTAAAACAGAGGTATTTATATCACACATGCATAAATTTGAGTTTTTTTAGAGAAAAAAAATAGGAGTGCACTAAGCAAGTTTAAGGATTTTGGCGACAAAAAAAGTTTGGATTATTTGTGTTGCAATGAGTATAGTTTGGTTTTTTTTTTTTTTTTTTTTTGGTATTTGCCCTAAAAAAATGAAAGAAGCCAAAAATTTGTCAAAAACTGACAAAATTTTCTTTTGCATAACTTTTTCCTCAGCATCTTATCAGGATTTAAAAGTACATGTATGACAACGTACCTGCTCAAGCCAAGTATCTGTGATTCCGAAGCACAATGATAATGCCTTAAAGCTCTCCCATGCTTACGCCATGGTATCTCTCTCAAGTCTGCTAGACGGCAGAATATAGGCCTTGCCCTCTGAATAAAAATGCTTTGTTTAGCACATCTGATATTCCATGATTCCAAAGTTAAGGAGGTGGAAAAAGCCGAACATAGTCAGCCATCTGTGAGTCCACTTCAGCCGCTTCAGCAGGAAGATGTTGCAGCAGTCCACTATTAGACAACTCTTCCAAACCGTTAATATCCTCATGCAACTGGGTTGCACGTAAATTGGCATGATCAGGGACAATAGGATCACCGGGGGGTTTCTGCAGTAGAGAAAGCATAGCCTGCCTATAACCTTGGGATCCTAATGATGTTCCTGCAACCTGACGAGTTCTGCACAAGAATGCCACCTTGATGACATGTTCACATAGATTTCCCTGCTTTGACCAGGAGCAGTCGCATAGGGAGAACTCTGAACCTGGATTCCACACTGTGTACACTGAACTTCTGTCTTCAGAGAGAACTTTTGCTAGCAGGAGATTTTGCTCGTCCAATATGACGTTGACATCCAGAATGTTAAGGGCCCGATGCCAAGCATTACTTGTGAAACTTGGGTCCCTAACATTCTCAAAACACCCAGTCCCTAAAGAATACCGATCCAACCAGAATGAAGAGTGATATTCAGTTGCCAACATGTGGATCAACCAGTCGACTCTTGGCCATAAATTGCAATATTGAATGTCTAAGAGCTTAAACTTTGATCTCAGGTGGTAAGACTCAATTGCAGCCTGGGGTTCAGGACCAGCTGTTGGCAAAGACTTCATACCGTTAATCAAAGCATCTGCAAGGCATGAAAGTTCTGATCAACTATACCTTTTAAAGCCATCAACCTATTAAGATTCAAGAAGGATGACTTTAGATTTTAGATTTTAGTTTGGTTAACAATACCTATACAGGGTAACCACCGCTCTCTGAAATACTCCATAAAGGCACATTGGTCAACAAATACTTGCATGAACTCTTCAACTGCATTTGATCTCGTGCAGTACAAGATGGAGCCTAAGAGCCTAAACATCTCTCTTTGTACACCAGAGTGGCAGCTTCGCTTTAGAAGATTTCTTATCCAAGCACGACGAACACGCCAGAGGCATAATAGTACTCGACATCGAAATGCCTCTCTGAAAATAGGATGAGCTCAACATTCATATTGTCACTTCTCTGTCTCATCCCTAATAGCTCAATGAAATTGTAAAATGGTTTACCTTATAAGAGAGACCTTGAAGGAACAATCATCCACTAGAAAGGAACTCAATTGCCATGTAGGATCCTTTGTGTAGATCCTTTCTGCTAGAGGCCCAATCCATTTATGAATACCTTGACAGATGAGGGAGGAGGAAATGATCCAGGCAACTGGAATGGCACTATGGGAGGTGTCGAAAGCAAGTAAGGTGCATAAGGGATACTGTTGAGAAAGATATCATAACTCAAAAATAGATTTTGGATACCATCCAGTCCAAGGAAACAGGTCAGCAGTTATAGATACTACAAATTTTTGTACTAATGTCAGAGGTGACCCTAACACCTGAATTGGATTAAGTCAGTAATTGGCATAACCACAGGCACAGAATGCAGAAACTAAATCATGCCATTACTATGCTACTTACTTATGAAATATAAAAGCAATACCAGAAGCCTACAGTCATGCCCACAATCATCCCACTTCTTATCTACTATTCAATTAGGGAAAAGATGATTACCTGGCCTCTAGTGACACTTTCATTCTCTCACATTCCTAACATTTATCTGGAACAACAGTATCAACTGGACACATGCATATATCTAGACTATTACATGCTCACAGTGCGTGCTCTCTATCGTCGGGAAACATGTTTGACATCAATTTCAATTTTCAAATAGTTGTGACTATCTTTCCTTTTCCTTCATGTGGGTGGTTGGTCGATGGGGAAAGAGAGGGTACCTTCAGCTTGTTCCTGCCAAAGGATGAATGCATAGCAATGGAGCCATTCCGCCCATAATGCAGCATCTGTTCAAGCTGCCACTTTGTCTGTATACCCAATATAAAAGGTTCTGTATCGGTGCATTCTTGATAGAAGAAGACATACTTCTGATGACGTCGCACCCATATCTTTACACTGCATTCATCATTTTCATTCAACTCATGTGAAGAATTGTGAACAAGCCTTTCCATGTTACGAACATCGTTCCTACTGAGAAAATCATCACGGTTGAGAGGCCCACCATGCCTCTGCACTAGCTCCATGTGGTGCTGCATTATATCATCTATAGGTATTGCAAGGTAAAGCATAGACATCACTTTCTGGCGTAGCTCTTCTGAAATTCGGGGAGCGTACATAGCTCTTGTGCCAACAGCATGGCAATCAAGTAACCCATGACATGGTGCACCGGTTTTATCGACATGCTTTCGCTGATTATAAATAATCAGAGCAATCAAGGGTCGGATGTATAGACGCTTTACTGTGAAGTGGCAAAGACAGCCCCTCATCATGTGATGTCTTCCAGGCCTGCTCCCCTTTCCTGAAAGAGGCTTAATGCCCAAACTGTCACCGACAACAGACTCATTGTTTCTGTAGTCTTCAGGACCATAGGAACACCAATATCTACAGCAAGCAAGAATAATGACTTGAGTTTCAAGTTAGTGAATGACAAAGATAAAGCTACTTCCTTGTCTAAACCAAGGAAAATATATCCTTCTCTCCCCTAGTAAGATTGAGCAAAACTGGAATTTAACTGTGAATAGCAGATTACATTTTTCTTTCCCACACGTTCGAGGTTCATAAAGACTTATAAAGAAAACTTTTGTCTACTAATGTTAAGCAGGATATCCGTCTCATGAATGTGGCGTTATTTTCAACATGCAAACTCCAAAATTGAGCCTAAAAGAGCAACTTATATAAAGCAAATGGCACTGAAGCAGTAGATAGCCACAATTATAATGTGACGCACAGGGTATATTCAAGATAGCCATCTACCCTTGGTTTACTGGTGCTCCCCTCCCGTCTTCTCCTTCTTGACTCAACACGAAAACTAGCAGGGCAGTCCGCATTACTGGATTCTCCTTTGACAAAGTCTTCAACCCTGGCAAACGGTATAAGAGCAACATCATCACCACCTTGGCGACCACCCTTTATTTGCACCCAATTCAACTGAGAGGCAGAAAACTCCGCACAAGGAGGATCTTGAACCGGAAGATTAAGAATATCCTCCATTCTAGCTGCCTACCATATAAAGCACATAAACTCTATAAGATTAATAATAAAAAAAGTGATGAGCAAGATATCAAGAAATAGTTTAAGAATGCCAAAACCAATTTAACAATTCTTTTGGGACACCTGAGCAAGGGCAACACGGTATCATGACACCTCTCAACTCTCAACCACGTGCGGTTTCAATCCCCAACGTTCGGTAGTTAATAAATGGACCATCTGTTATGGCGACACAAGAAAAACCTAGAAAGCATATTTTCGTTCCTTGCAAACCTACACTTCAACAAGCCAATTAACAGGATGCCGCGCAGACCAACCAGCAGACAAAAAAACCACGTAAAGAGAAACACGACACAAACTTCAAGGATCCCAACAAGGAAAGCGAAAGCAAAATGAGTCGAGATCTCCCACGTCGAAAACGACGAGAAGAAACCAACTACACCCACCATTGGGCTAGGACCCATTTCTACACCAATCATTTTCTTCGCAAATGCGAGACGAGAAGATCTTCATTTCAATTCTTTCCCACCCTAATCGCGGCAGCGGCAGCAGCAAATAGTTCTCCATTACAAATCAAACCCATCATTTAAACGATGGCAACCGCGAGAAAGCAAGACTCCCCTACTAAATCGACAGCGCTTTCTTCACGACCCATCAGCTCAAAACGAGCGATTCGATCCGCACGAAACACACCCGCGCAAGAGCCGAAACCGTAAGCAAGTACCTTAGCCCCGCGGCCCTTCATTTTTCCCACCCGAGCTTCGCGTTCGATCCGACGTCGTACGGAGCCGCCTCTGCACGCCCGAAGTTTGGCAAAGAGAGATGGGAACTCGCTTCTATCCGGAGGAACCCGAAGACCCAGAACCGGAAGAGGGGTAGCAGCTCTGGAGCTTTCGATGGAGTTCCGGTGTGGTTTTCACGTTGCGGATGGAGGTGAGGACGATCCCGACGAAGGAGATGAGAAGCGGCGAGACGACGAAGAAGAAAGATGCAGACCGCTGGGCTGGCGTCTGCGTCTGGTTGATTTTCAGCTGTGTTGAAGCTCGGTGGCAAAGGATGGCGTTGTTGTAAAATTTTGAAGTTTGGGATTTGTTGTTTCCTCTGTGTTTTTGCCTTTTCTCGGAATAATTCTGGCCTTACAATCGGAAAATGGTAAATTACTATAAAAAAATATCTTAAATTATGTCAATTGCCACTCCATATCCTACTCTCTTTTTTTTTTCGTAAATAATCTGAACTTATAATCGGTGGGACAAATATCTAGACTTTGAATAACGATAGCTCCAAATTTAGAAGTTTGGCTAAGCTAGATTTGGAGGTGCCGACCATGGAAAGCAAGGATGATGAAGGATGGCTCAGCTTGGTGGCGGCGCAGCAGTGTAGAGGTTAGGCCCGAATTTTTCTTCTTTTTTCATCATATCATATCAATATATATGTGTGTATGTTAATTTATAATTGATTGAATGCATAAATGCACGCCATGTCAACAACTAAAAAGGCGGCCCTCTCAAATCACCGAATATTTCTTGACATTTAATGAGTAGGAGGACGCAGAGGCCTACCGGCGTTCTTTCGGCAGCGGTCAAGTGGCCCAAGGACAATGGTCGCTAAGTGGGCCTAAATGGGGCAGCTAGGCCCATCAGTGCCCTTTTTTTTTTGGCCTACTTCTCATTCTTTTCGAATTTTCACGACTTCCGCCCTTTGGCTTTTATTCGGCATGAGCACTTCTAATTTATACAATTGTTGAATATAGAGCCTTTCACAGTATGTTTCAAAAGCAGTTTATAGCGACTGGGCATGTGATTTCTAAAAGTTACAGTGAACAAGTATATGATTTTTAGCTTAGCGTTTCATCAATACCATCAAATAAGACGGCGGTTGATGCAACTATTTGTCCGCTACTACTTGTATATACACATATCTATTTGAATCTTTAGGGAAATACCATCGCGTGCCACGTTGTGACTTATGGGCTAGTCTAGACTCGATTCGTGAGTGGAACAGAGGGGCTTAAAACTGAATCACGAAATCATTTCATGATAACTTACAGGCTAATATAAGTTGTTGCTATTGCTTGTGAGAATGCACATCTATTCAGATTTTAGAGAAATACCGTTGCATGGTAACTCATAGACTAGTCTTGATTCAATTTAAGAGCAGACTAGACCCGAGATTGAATCATAAAATCATTGATGAATGTTTGCGTTTGAATGACAATTTGAAAAGGCGTGATGTAACAAAGAATCCTGTGAGGCCATATCTTTTGCGTGCATCGTTGACAAATGAACTTGGGTTCTCTATCAAGCAAGGAGGGCCACAGATTGGAACTTTTAGTTAATGATAAATTGTAATGTAATGCCGTAATGCCTCGAATATCATTCGTGGGGTATAATAAAAAAGCTTTCGAGACATTGATGGATTGAGAACTTTTGTTTCATTCGCTGGCTAATTGTCAACCGTTGGCTGCAATGCACAGAGAATTATTAGTAGTATTCCCTCTCCATGTTGACAGAACCATATAGAAAGTAACCCAAAAAAAAAAAAAAGGAAATAAAAGATAATTTCTTTTCATCCAGATCCAACAAAAATAATTAAAAAAAGGGTCATTTATCTTACAAGACCTGGACCTTTTGTTCCCATCTCCATCTCTATTCCCGTTAACATAGTTTAAGTTTTTGAATGGAGGGGACCATGTGCATATATTCAAACGATGTGGTATTATATCTCAATCGCTAATTTACATGATCTGGATATTATTTTAGAATTCATATGTAGGTATTCGAGGCAGAGTTAAAAAGATGGTTTAAAGAACGTTGGATGAGATGCTTTTTGCTGACATTGAAGTTGCTCTTCCTTTCAAAGTGCTTTTTTGACTTCGTTCCAAAATGTCAATTTAAGGAAGGAGCCACATAAAGTGGTCGCTTAGAAAAGGGCACGACATTAACTATTTTTCTGATGGCAGCCATGTACATTGTACACCAAGAAAAGACAACGATCCATTTTTTTGTTTTAAATTTTCTACTTTTGTCTTAAACAAAACCATTGAGCTTTATGAATGCTTATGTCCTCGATCATTTTGTAATCTCTGCAATACATTGCGATCAAAGGGTATTCATGTTCGAATAATGTGCACATGAGACGAAGTAATCTGACTCGACAAGTGAATTAGCTATTCGAATCCAACAGGGAAGCCATTTATCCTAAGAAATAATGAAATATTGAATAACATCCCTAGTAATATTCACTAACAAAATCTCGCTATCATGAATTAGTGCATAAGTGAGGGTGCAAAAATAGTTCGTGCATGAAGGGAGTCGAGTGGGAAAAACGAAAACTAAAGTGTGAAATTCGAGCGGACGACCCAAACATGGCGCAGAAAATTGTCGGAATGGAAAATCGAACTTTATTTTTCTCCGAAGAATCCTAAAATCATATCGCGTCAATCTCATAGCTTTACTATGACCAAAAAAATAAATAAAAATCTCGTAGTTTCACAGAGGCAATTTCGTTCAAATGCCTGCCCACGTGCGTTATCAAGATGGCACCATACATGTCCATTAATAATGATTTTTCGAAGAAAGATGATGATAACTTTTAAGTATATCGTGTAAATCTCACAAACGATATGACTTTATATTCTTATCTTCCACAATCTACACCCTTTTAAATTTTAATCTCATTCCCTAAAAGATTATTAAAAATTCTATTTATTTTGCAGAAAATAAATAATTTTAAAACTACAATAATTTATATCTAGACATTTTCATAAACGATTAGAATATTTTTTCATTCATTTTTTAAATTGATACGAGCGATCATTTATTTAGAAAAATAATTTCCAAATCATTTATTTTCCGCGAAACAAATGCACCATAAATCTTCAAGTATTTTATTGTTCTCTTTCTTCACACTTGCGGTATTGGTTTTGACTTCTCCTGATGCTTGCGACGAGTGCGTGTCTAAAATTATATAAATTCACGGCACGTATTGTAGAGACTAAGTCTGTTAGATCAAGTCAAAATAACATTTCAAAGAATAAAGACTCCCAATGAATCCCACTAACTAATACGTGTTTCCATACCTCGCAATTTCTACACAGTGATTGATTGGTTCTGATTATTTCATCATTTCGTCCATGATAGCAGACGATGACAACTCCATATTCGAAAGTTCGGTTAGGCCAGATCTGGAGGCATTAGTACCATGGACGAGCATGAACAACAAAGGAATGGCTTGGCTTGGACGCGTAGTAGTGTCGACCTAGAGGTATTGATTGAGGAGGCGTGGAGGTTAGGCTCGAAGGTGATTGCAGTTTGGTTTTTATTCAGCACGAACGCTACAAATCTATAGAATTATTGAATACAGAGCCATTTAGGCTGCACATGACAACGCTTCTTGGCTGGAAAAGAGTTTTTTTTTTTTTTTTTTTTCAGAAATAGTTCTTTTCTATTTTTATTCTGGAGAACAATTTCTGAGTAAAAGAACCTGTTTGGTAACTACACAAAATTTCTACTCTTGGAATAGAAAAAGAATAAAAATGTGTTTGGTAACGCAACTGTTTCTTTTTTGTATTTATTCATTTTTTATTTTTGCTCACCAACGGCGGCCGACGGCGGCGGCTGCGGCGGGTGGTCAGTGGTGGCTAGCGGTGGCTCCAGGCGGTTGGAGGTGGTGGCGGCAAGAGAGAGGAATAAAAGAAAAAAAAAAAAGAAACTTAGCTTATTTCTAGAATTGTTCCCGGGAACAAGAAGCAATTTTTTTTTGCTTCTCGTTTCTGCTCCAAATCTATTCCCGGGCTAACTTTCTATTCCCGAGAATAGAAAAACAACTTGATGTTGCCAAACGAATTTTGTTTTTATTTTATTTTATTCCGGGGGACAAAAGAACAGAAATTTTGAGAAATAGAAACGTTCTCATGCGCTATCTTAGAAGTTACTTTCATAGTATTTTTGGAAAGTCGTTCGCTTGTTTTTCATTTTTAAAATATTAAAAGAAAAAAAGAGGAACAATATCTTAAAGTTGTAGTGAATGGGCATGCGATTTCTAATTCGGCATTCCATCATTGTTATTAATTAAGACGATGGTTGGCCTAAGGACTTGCCTAATGCCCGCTACTACCCGCGTGTATGCATATCTATTAGATCTCAGGAAATACTGTACTATTCTATTCCTGGTCAAGACTATTTTTTGGTTTCTAGGAATAGATTTGGAACGTAAATCTTTCGATAATGCAATTTTATTTTTCTATTTTTGGAACAAATTTTTAGTCTAGAATTAGGTTGGAATAAAAATGATGGGTGAAAATTTTCTATTTCTCTAGTTTTAGAATATAAATAAGAAATAAAAACTGTTTTTATCAATCCTCCTTGCCATTATAGCTAGTTGCCCACCCGAAGTCGCCTGCCATCGAGTGCTAGTTGGAGTAGAATAGTTGTCATTCATGTTCTAATGGACAAAGTCTAGACCCCATTCAAGTGCTAGTTGGAACATAATAGTTGTCATTCGTGTTCTAATGGACAAAGTCTAGACCTCATTCATGAGTGAGGCGCACCTAAGAGCAAATCATGAATTTTTTTCAAATTTATAGGCTGGTATAAGTTGCCTGCTGTTGCGTGTGAGTATGCACATCTATTCAGATCTAAAAAAAAATATCATTGCATGGTAACTTATGGGTTAGTTTGGACCCGATTAATGAGCAGGCTAGAGACTCAAGACCAAATCGCGAAATCATTTCACGACGAGGGTGATATCTCGTCGATTTGCTTATTACTTTAACACAAAGGTCATATCTAGTCACACATATGTGTTGCACCCAGATGACTATAAGCAATTGCAAATGCATACCTCAATGGTGATGTAACGAAGAATCTTGTGAGGCCATATCCTTCGTGCGCATCATTGACAAATGAACATGGGTTCTCTATCAAGCAAGGAGGGCCACAGACTGGAACTTTGAATTATTGATAATCGTAATAGAATGCACGTAATGCCTTGATTATCATTCGTGGCTATAATAAAAAAGCTTGTAAGACATCAACGGATTGTGACTTTTTATCTCATTCGCTGGCTAATGTCATCCGTTGGTTGCGATGTACCGAGAACTATTAGTAGTATTCTGTTGACAGAATAAAATATAAAAGAAATAATTAAAATAAGGGTCATTTATCTCGTTAATCTAATCGGATTTGCACGGCCTGGACCTCCTGTTCCCGTCTCCGTCCTTTTCCCGGTAACGTGTCTCAATGTCCGAGCTAAAATTTAGGTTTTTTAAATGGAGGGAGTACGTATAAGATACGTTGTGACCATATATCCAAACAATGCGGGCTGACATTCGGTGATCTTGATTGCTAATTCCCATGATCGAGGATGTATACTCGATTTCTTATCTAGATATTCGACAGGGAGTTAAAAAAAGATGGTTTTGAGATGTTGGATGAGATGCTCTTGCTGAAATTGAAGATGCTTGTCCTTTCAAAGTGCTTGTCAGACTTCGTTCCGAAAGGCCAATCTAAGGAATGGCCACATAGAGAGGTCACTTCGAAAAGAACAATTGCAATGGCTAGTAAGGACGACATTAATTAATTTCCTGATGCCATGTACACCAAGAAGAGACGCCACTGACAATTTTTCTGTTTTTAAATTTTCCTATTCTTGTCAACGCTTGATCGGTTCATTCCACGTCTTTTGATAACATCAATGTGCTTTATGAAGGCTTATGTTCTTCGAATGAGCATATGCCGTGCCGGTGGGAACTGAAAATACGGAAATGATCGTGGAATAATCTTTGAAATGCATTGCAATCAAAGGGTATTCATCTTTTGAAAAATATGCACGAGATGAAGCAACCTCATCTAATAAGGATATTAACTATTCGAATTTGACTAGGAAGTCGGTTATCCTAGGAAATAACCAACTTGATCCTTAAATAACGAGCGATCATTTTTTTAGGATCATGACTTCCAAATCATTTATTTTTTGGAAAATAAGTCCATCTTAAATCTTTGAATGTTTTTTCTCCTTCTCTTCACAAGTGCAGTATTGATTTTTAACTTTTTCTGATAGCTGATTGCGCGATAGAAATTTTATAAACTTATGGCAAGTATTGCATAGACCAAGCTTGCTAAGTTGAGTCGATAGCATTTCGAAGAATCCATAGACTCACGATGGATCCCCATTAACACAATTTTTCATATTTTATGGTTTTAAATTCTGTTCATTGCGTCATTCATCCAGTGAGATTTCGTGAGATCGTTATTACTAGATTGAGGACCTCCTGAAGTGATATCTAGTGAAATTTCGTGGGACCGGCTTAAGCTGAGAGACGAGGCGTGATTCAACATTTAAATATTCCATCGCATTCAATGATCGCATTTACTTTTTTGCCACCTTTATGCCGAAGACCTCAACCATTGGCGCGCGTTTAGCCACCTCCAACAGCAAAGTCCTCTCTCTCTCTCGCAGAGATAAAAGGGAGAGACGCTTTTCATACGATTCGACCACAGAAACAGAGGACGCAAGCTGCTGCTGCTGCTTGCCTCGCGTCCATACAAGAGCATCGAATTCTCTGTGTCTTCCCCCGTGCGCGTGGCGCTACGCAGTACAGCACCGAGTCGAAGCCATGGAGGACGACCCTTCGAACACCAACCATCCTCAGGCACCCACCAAGTTCCCCTCCCCGTCCGGCGCGTTCCGAAAGCTCGGGTCCAACTTGGCCATCCGCTCGAAATGGGGTGAGATCAATGGAGCCGTGGGCGACTTGGGCACGTACATCCCCATAGTCCTGGCCTTGACGCTGGCCAAGGACCTCAACCTCGGCACGACCCTGATATTCACCGGCGTCTACAACATGGTCACCGGCGCCGTATACGGCGTCCCGATGCCGGTGCAACCCATGAAGTCGATCGCGGCGGCTGGGATCTCGAGTCCCGACTTCGGCATCCCGGAGATCATGGCGGCTGGGATATGCACCGGCGCGATCTTGGTCTTCCTGGGGATCACCGGGCTGATGCAGCTCGTTTATAGGCTGATTCCTCTGTCTGTTGTTAGGGGGATTCAGCTCTCGCAAGGGCTGTCGTTCGCGATGACTGCTGTGAAGTACATCAGGAAAGTTCAAGACTTTTCGAAGTCAAAATCCGCTGGGAATAGGCACTGGCTTGGGTTGGATGGCCTGGTGCTGGCCATTGTTTGTGCTTGTTTCATTGTGGTCGTCAATGGTGCCGGTGAAGAGAATGAAGAGACGGAAAGTTACCGGGAATCGGGCGACGACGTCGAGGATCAAAGCTCGACGAGGAAGAGAAAATGGAAGAAGATCATGAGGGCTCTTCCTTCAGCTTTCATTATCTTCCTGCTAGGTGTTGTCCTGGCCTTCATCAGAGAGCCTAAAGTGGTCAGGAGCATTAAATTTGGTCCGTCCTCTATAGCAGTTGTGAAGATTTCAAGGCATGCTTGGAAAGAGGGATTCATTAAAGGCACAATTCCCCAACTCCCGTTATCGATATTGAACTCGGTTATTGCGGTGTGCAAGCTGTCGTACGATCTCTTCCCCGAGAAGGAGTTCTCTACCGCGTCAGTCGCGGTCACGGTAGGAGTGATGAATCTGGTCGGGTGCTGGTTCGGGGCCATGCCGTGCTGCCATGGCGCCGGAGGGCTGGCGGGGCAGTACAAGTTTGGAGGCAGGAGCGGCGGCTGCGTGGCGATCCTGGGAGCCGCCAAATTGATTCTTGGTCTGGTCCTTGGGAGTTCTCTGGTGAAGGTGTTGGATCAGTTCCCTGTTGGCGTGCTTGGTGTCCTGCTTCTGTTTGCAGGGATTGAGCTGGCCATGGCTGCCAGGGACATGAATTCGAAGGAGGAGGCTTTCGTGATGCTGATCTGCGCAGCGGTTTCTCTAGTTGGATCGGGCGCAGCGCTCGGGTTTCTCTGTGGGATGGTGGTTCATGTGCTACTCAAGTTGAGGAATTTGAGTAGCTTTCGTTCCTGCTCGACGACATGGATGCAAGGAAGGCCTTGAGTTCATCCGTGCTAGAACATATGGATGCATTAAACACTTAGATGTGTATTATGTGCTGCAATACTCGAATCAAGTACTCGTGTATATAATCTTTCAAGCGTCTGATTTGAGCGCTTTTCATCACTTGTACTTGCTCTTTCACTTTCATTTCACCTGCTCGTTTTATCTTTGATTTCCTATCTCCAGTTTGCATTGCGTGCTTCCACCATTTGCGGCCTCAATGCCTGATAGATCAATGCTTCTCAATCAGCATAATCTTTTTCTCCTCTGCCTTGTTGTGCTGATTAAACTGAAAGCCAGAACTACATCTTTCCATCTGCTCGCAAGAAGTTTGCTTCCTTTTCCTCACACGGGCATCACTGGATCTTTGAGTTCGTGCACGGAATTTTCTCATTTAGTTGAACTTTTCCCAAGGTTCAAGATGCTCATCATCTTGCTCCTTTTTATCGCCGAGAATACGAGCTGCCGTTTCCAATTTGGCAAAGCAAATTCTTGTCGCAGCTCAAAGCAGCATTTCGATAAGAGAGGATTGCCGAATTTACGAAGTAGCATTGCGAACTATTTGAAGTTGTCGATGAACATATGGGTTGGTACTGTCTGGTTTAACTTACCACAATCCAAGATGTAGGATTCCTGGCAAAGCATTTACATGCGGGCTGTGTCTTGATTGTGAAGACATTTTTTGATAAGATTCGGCACACAATCACAAGGAAATAGAGAGTAAAAAGGAGAAAGAGAATTCAAGATGCAATGTTATATCTTGGTTTGCACTTAAACTAGAGCTACATCCATCGGAGGATTTCATTGTAATTAGCACTTCGCACCGCTCTGTTACATTCCTTAATTACAAGAGAAAGAAATTATATATACTCATTAACTATTCATGGATTCAAGCTCAAACTACTGATAAAATATAAGTTTAAACAATAAAAGTCCTCTGGCGGTTGTGAGGCGCTGCCCTTGCCACCTTGCACGCTTATCGGGGAGTGAGACCCAGTGCTGTTTTGTTTATGAAGAATATGAACCATACTCCAACAGTTTTAATTAACTTTCAATTAGCGGAATGCAGGGCGAAACACCTCTCAAGATGTTGCAGGGACGTTTCTAGTTAGAAGACTGCATTTATTCATGTGAGCATTTCATTGTGAAATTACCCATCGGTTATGGTAATCGCCTCGTCGGATACACACAAATTAGTGATTACGGAAACATGTCTTGCACTCCTGGGGATGGCCTTGAGAGAATGCGCTAGTAAAATTACATGAAGTAGCCAATGCGGAGTGGGTCTCCTCCCAATTAGCCAAAAAGAAACCAAAAGAAAAAAACAACTATTAGTTTTTTTTGGGTCCAAAAATTAACCGATAATCAACTATAAATTAAGAGTACGTTTGTTTCAAAAATGAAGGATTTGCGTAACGTTTTCCTAAAAATGATCAGTTGTATTGCTCATAAAAACTAATGAACAGAAAACCGCTTTCATCGTCCATGAAAATAATTAGGTATAAATTGTTATCGATAATAAAAAAAATAATTGACTAATTGTTTTAATTTAATACAAGCGATTATTTTTCAAAAGAAATATTTTTCAAATCACTTATTTTCGCGGAAGTAATGATTCCAATTATAGATCATCATGGACAATGGTGTCTAAGTGGATCCAAACGGGGCAATTGAGCTCATTGGCGTTTCTCACTCGTGATTTTTTCATTTTTTTTTTAATTCTCAAATTTTACGAATTTCAGGCTTTGACTTTATCGCCAACATTTTCCACATGTACACATAGATTAGATTATATAGCCATAGAGAAGTTATTTTTGATAATTTTTTCAAAAGTATGCATGCTTATTTTTTGTTTTTTAAATTTTAAGAGAGAAAACAAGAAATAATTTCTAGATGCTGCAGCAAACGAGCGTGCGATTTCTGTCTCGACGTTCAATCACCGCTACTATTAAGGCGGTGGTCAGCACAAAGAGTTGCCCGTTACTACTAGTGAATATGCTTATCAATGTTGTAGAATAATTGCTTGCTTGGTCTAGACTTGATCAATGACCGGGCAGAGTCGAGACCACATCATTAAACCGTTTCACGACGTGTGTAGTTTTCTCATCTGGTCATCATTTAATTCTTGGTCACTCGGAAAATTTAATAGAAAAATCACTCCTAGTCACATGTGGGTTTGCAGCTGAACGATTACTTGTATGTGACAGAGAATTTTCCGAGGCAGTAAATCGGTCACCATTGACAGTGAACTTCAAAAGAGTGGAGAATTGATGGCGGGGAAGTTTTCTATCAAGCAAGAGGGCCACGGATTGGAACTGGACGAATGATGATTATGATGCACATAATTCTGGAATATCATCTGTGGGATTAATTATATTTAGGATTATTCCTTCTCGATATTGCCGTAACTATAAAACGACAAAAATAAATAAATAATTAAAAAAGGGGTCATTGTCATTAGTCTAATAAGATTTCCATGAATTAGATTATCTATTTACCCATATCCTTGAAATGCGTCTCAATTGTTGTTGTCAAATTGTCCAGCTTAAAAAACTTATATTAGGTAGAGAGAGATTGCATGCCATAAGGTACATTATAACCATACAATCAAGGCAATGTGAAATTACATTTAACAATCTCGAGCACTAATTTATACTAGCATGACACAATTTCAAATTTAGGTTAAGATATGACAAGACAGTTAAGATTCATAAGATGCTCATGAAATGTTTTACCAATGTGGAAGATCCTCTGTTCAAGAGCTTCAATGACACTCGCAAGGTAGCATTCCCAAAGTGTTTTGACTTCCTTCAAATGGCACTTTAACAAAGGGGCCATATATAGAAAAACTAATATCATAAAAAACCTCAAATTGGTACACTTATGATAAATTTACCTAAAACTAACTTATGAATTGGTAGACCTATGACAAATTTACAATTTGCTAGTTTTCATTAAATTTATTGTTAAATTGCTAAGTCGGATGACACGTAATAGCTACAGGTGTATCAATTTAAGGTTTTACTCTCTATATCATATATGTACCAATTTTATGGTTTTTTGTGATATTAATCTAATTTAATGGAAACTAATGGTGGGTATATTTATCATAAATGAACTAGTTTGGGAAAAATTTATCACAATTACATCAGTTTATGGTTTTTCATCGAATTAGCCCTATATAGAAAGGTTATTTTGGTAGATCCCTAGAGAAAAAGTGCACTAAGAATGGCTATTAAGGACAAGACAAATGACATGAATGATTTGGGCAATAACTATTTGGGATAACTACATAAATAATCCTTTTGGCCAAAACTTCAATGTAGTCCCCGAATTTTATTCTAATGTGCAATGTGATCCCTAAATTTTTAATTTGTTCAATCTAGTAGTCCCTAGATAATATGAAATATCCAATGTTTTTTCTATTAATTCAAGTTTAGAGACAACGGTGAATATTTTTATATAATCTAGAGATTAAATTGAATTTGTATAAAAAATTTAGGGACCATATTGAATAAATTAAAAGTTTAGGGACCACATTGCATATTTGATTGAAGTTTAGAAACCATTTGTGTTAATATTTTTTAAACTATTTTTACGTTGCCGGCCACGCTACACTAAGATAAGATGCGATCCCCTTTTTTTGGCATCGTCGATGCTTATTAACGCTTATGTTTTAAGCCAAATATGGCATGAGAAGTGGAGCTTTGCATGTCCATGTACATCATCAAGGTGGCATCATTGACGTATCTTTTTGCCTAATGGAAAAAAAAAAAGTTTTAAAAACGATCGAGATAACTTTCGGGAATATCTTTTAAATTTTCCACACGATATAACTTTAATTGATCATCTTCCTCCACCTAGAATAAAGTTCAGGAATATCTTTTAAATTTCCCACACCCTTTTGATCTCATTCCTTAAATTTGTTTAAATTTGATTTTTTTTTTTGTACTTATTCTAATGCTTACATAAAACGAGTTAAATCAAGTCAATCGTTTTTCGAGAATCCGTCGACACTGGATCCCACTAGAAAACACAAATTCCCATTACCATATAGTTTTTACATTGTGATGATTTCTTGTTCTCTTTCTTTACACATATGCTATTGATTTTTTTTTAATACTTTTTCTGATGCTTGCATTAACCGAGTCTGCTAGATCAAGTTGATCGTACTCGTTCCCACTAAAAAAATGCAGATTCCCATTGCCGCATAGTTTTTACACGGCCATGGTTTCTTGTTCTCTTTCTTTACACACAATATCAACTTTTTATTTCTTTTTCCAATGCCAGCATAGACGGAGCCTGTTATATCAAGTCAGTGTCGATTCGCACTGAATCCCACTAGAAAGCATAAATTTTCTATTATCATATAGTTTTTTACACTGTAATTTATTCACCGCGTATACTGTGAAATAATGAAGTTGCGGATTTAAATTTATGGCTACCAAAAAAAAAAAAAAAAAAACTACACATGCATGTGATTCTGTTGTCTTCTATGTGCCTGAGATCCCAACCACCGGCACGCGTTCAGCCACCCCCAACAATGTCCTCCCCGCAGAAGAGCATCGAATTCTCTGTGTCTTCCCCTCTGCGTGTGGTGCTACGCAGTACAGCATAGAGTCAAAGCCATGGAGGAGGCCATTCGAACGCCAACGATCCAAAGACACCCAAGTTCACTTCACCGTCCGGCGTCCCCCGAAAGCTCAGGACCAACTTGGCCATCCACTCGAAATGGGGTGAGATCAAGGAGCCATGGGCGACTTAGGCACGTACATCCCCATAATCCTGGCCTTGACGCTGGCCATGGACCTCAACCTCGGCACGACCTTGATATTCACTGGCGTCTACAACATGGTCACTGGCGCCATACACGGTGTCCCCATGCCGGTGCAGCCCATGAAGGTGATCGCGGCAGTTGGGATATCAAGTGCCGATTTCGGCATCCCAAAGGTCATGGCGGCGGGGATTTGCACCGGCTTGATCTTGGGCGTCCTGGGCGTGACCGGGTGATGCAGCTCGTTTATAGGCTGATCCCTCTGTCTGTTGTTAGGGGGATTCAACTCTCGCAAGGGCTGTCGTTCGCGATGACTTCTGTGAAGTACATCAGGAAAGTTCAAGACTTTTCAAAGTCGAAAACGGCTGGGAATAGGCACTGTTCGGGTTGGATGGCTTGGTAGTGGCCATTGTTTGTGCTCGTTTCATTGTAGTCATCAATGGTGCTGGTGTAGAGAATGAAGAGACGGAGGGCAACCGGGAATCGGGCGACGATATCGAGGATCAGAGCTCGACGAGGAAGAGAATCATGATGGCTCTTCCTTCAGCTTTCATTATCTTCCTGCTAGGTGTTGTCCTGGCCTTCATTAGAGAGCCCAAAGTGGTCAGGGACTTCAAATTTGGTCCATCCTCTATTGAAGTTGTGAAGACTTCGAGGCATGCTTGGAAAGAGGGATTCATTAAAGGCACAATTCCCCAACTCCCGTTATCGATATTGAACTCTGTTATTGCGGTGTGCAAGCTGTCGTACGATCTTTTCCCCGAGAAGGACTTCTCCGCCACGTTGGTGGCAGTCACGGTAGGGCTGATGAATCAGGTTGGGTGCTGGTTCGGGGCCATGCCGTGCTGCCATGGTGCCAGCAGCCTGGCGGGGCAGTGCAAGTTTGATGGCAGGAGCGGCGGCTGCATGGCGATCCTGGGAGCTGCCAAATTGATTCTTGGTCTGGTCCTTGGGAGTTCCCTGGTGAAGGTGTTGGACCAGTTCCCTGTTGGCGTGCTTGGTGTCCTGCTCTTGTTTGCAGGGATTGAGCTGGCCATGGCTGCCTGGGACATGAACTCAAAGGAGGAGGCTTTTGTGATGCTGATCTGTGCGGCAGTTTCTCTCGTTGGATAGAGCGTGGCCCTTGGTCTCTTTGTGGAATCGTGGTTCAAGTGCTACTTAGGTTGAGGAATTTGAGTGACTTTCACTCCTGCTTGACAATACGGATGCAAGGAACGCCTTGAGTTCATCCGTGCTAAACCATATGGATGCATTAAACACTTAGATGAGTATTATGCGCTGCAATTCACGGACAAAGTGCTTGAGTTAGTGTCTTTCAAGCGTCTGATTTGAGTGTTTTTCATCAACTTGTACTTGATCTTTCACTTTCATTTCATTTGCTCCTTTCATCTTTGATTTCCTTTCTCCAGTTTGCATTGCATTATATGTAGTTGTCGCTTTAGCCATATGCAGCCTGAATGCGGTGGTAGATCACTGCTTCTCAATTAGCATATTCTTTTTGTCCTCTTCGTTTTTTCGTGCTGTTCAAAGTGAAAACCAGAACTCCATCTTTCCATCTGCTCGGAAGAATTTTGCTTCCTTTTCCTCACACGGGCATCATCGGATCTTTTGAGTTCGTGTGCAGAATTTCCTTATTTAGTTGAACCTTTCCCACGGTTTAAGATGCTCATCGTCTTGCTCCTTTGTATCGCCGAGAACACGAGCTGCAGTTTCCAACTTGGCAAAGTAAATTCTGGTCGCAGCTCAAAGCAGCATGTCGATAAGAGAGTATTGCTGAATCTACAGAGTAGCATTACGAACTACTTGAAGTTGTCGATGAACATATGGGTTGGTACTGTCTGCTTTAACTTACCACAATCCAAGCTGTAGGATTCCTGGCAAAGCATTTACATGCAGGCTGTCTTGATTGCAAAGACATTTTTTTGGTAAGATTCAGTGAATAATCACAAGAAAATAGAGAGCAAAAAGTAGAGAGAATTTGAGATGCAATGTTATATCTTGGTTCGCACTTAAACTAGAGCTACATCTAGTAGGGAATTTCTCTATAATTAGCATTTCACACCTTTATGATACATCCCTCAGTTACAAGAGAAAGAAATTATATACACTTATTAGCTATTCATGCGCTCAAGTCCAAACTACCAATAAAATATAGTCTTAAACTATAAAAGCCCTTTGACAGCTCTGAGGCACTGCCCTTGCCTGCCCGCTTATCTAGAAGCAAGACCTCTGTGCCATTTTATTAATGGAGAGTATGAATGATACTCCAACAGTTTCAACTGACCTTTGATTAGCGGAGTGTGCGTTGAAACACCTCTCAAGATGTTGGACGTTTTCAGTTAGAGGACTCTGCATTTATTCATGTGAGCATTTCATTGTGAAACTAATCATCGGTTATGGTAGTCGCCTCATCGGATATACACAAATTAGTGATTACGGAAACATATGTCTTGCACTCCTAGAGATGGTCTTGAGAGAATGCGCTAGTGAAATTACATGGAGTACCCAATGCGGAGTGGGTCTCCTCCCAATTTGCCAAAAAGAAACCAAAAGAAAAAACACAAAATTAACTATTAGTTCTTTTTTTGGTCCAAAAATTAACCGATAATTAACTATAAATTAAGAGTATGTTTGTTTAAAAATGAATGATTTGTAGAAGGTTTTTCTAAAAATGATTGCTTGTAAAAATAAATGAATGGAAAATTGCTTTCATCATTCACAAAAATAATTAGGTATAAATTATTGTCGATAATAAAAAATAATTGATTGATTATTTTAAGTAATATAAATGATTATTTTTTAAAAATATTTTTTAAATTATTTATTTTTGCAGAAGAAATGATTCCAATTATGGATCATCATGGACAATGGTATCTAAGTGGGTCTACATGGGGCAACTGAGCTCACTGGCGTTTCTCACTCGTGACTTTTTCAGTTTTTTTTTTTTTAATTCTCAAATTTTACGAATTCCAGGCTTTGACTTTTATTTAAAGCAAACATTTTCCATATGTATACATGGATTAGATATGTAGCCATAGGAAAGTTATTTTTGATAATTTTTTCGAAAGTATGCATGCTTATATTTTGGTTTTTTTAAATTTTAAGAGAGAAAACAAGAAGTAATTTCGACAGGCCGCAGCATGCGAGCGTGCAATTTCTGTCTTGACGTTCAATCACTACTGTTAAGGCGGTGGTCAGCACAGAGAGTTGGCTGCCACTACTAGTGAATATGCTTTATGTTGCAGAATGACTACTTGATTGGTCTAGACCTGATCAATGAGCAGGATGACTCGAAACCACATCACTAGACCGTTTCACGACTTTGTTATCATTTAATTCTTGAACACTCGGGAAATTTAATAGAAAGATCACTCCTAGTCACATGTGGGCTAGCACTGGAACGATTACTTGCAATTGCAAATACATGCCTCAAAAGTGTGATGTATGTGACAAAGAATTTTCTGAGGCAGTATCTCTGTCACCATTGACAATGAACTTCAAAGAAGTGGAGAATTGATGGCAGGGAAGTTTTCTATTAAGCAAGAGGGCCACGGATTGGAACTGGACTAATGATAATTATGCATCCTCGAATATCATTCGTGGGAATAACTATATTTAGGATTATTCCTTCTCGACGTATAAATAAAAAGAGGGGTTATTTTTCTTATTAATCTAATGAGATTTCCACGAATTAGATTTTCTATTTACGTGGCTGTTCATATCCCTAAAACACGTCTTAATTATTTTTGTCAAAATGTCCGGCTTAGAAAACTTATATTAGGTAGAGGGAGACTGTATGCCATAAGGTACATTACAACCACATAATCAAGGAGATGTGAGATTACATTTAACAACCTCGATCACTATTTTATACTACGTGACGCATCTTCGAATTCAGGTTCAAATATGACAAGACAGTGTTGCTAAGGTGCTCATGAAATGCTTTACTGATGTGGAAGATCCTTTGTTCAAGAGCTTTAATGACACTAGCAAGGAATCATTCCTAAAGAGTTTGACTTTGTTCAAAAGGGCACTTTAACGAAGAGGTCATATATAGAAGGGTTAATACAAAGAAAAAATTTCAAGCTAATATAATTATGATAAATTTACTATCTGTTAGTTTTCGTTTAATTTTATTGTCAAATTGCTGAGTTAGATAATACGTAGTAATTGATGGATGTATTAATTTAAGAATTGACCCTTCATTTGTCATAGGTTTGTTCGTTTTGTTGTTTTTTACGGTATTAATCTAATTTAACGGAAACTAATGATGGGTATATTTATCACAAAACGTATAAGTTTGGGATTTTTTATAGTTAAAAAATTAGCTTTGCGTAAACTTATCATAGGTGTACCGGTTGGAGTTTTTTGTGGTATTAACCTTGTATGGGAAGGTCATTTTGATAGGTCCCTAGAGAAAAAAAAAAGGGCACTAAATATAGCTATTAAGGACAAGATAAATGACATGAATGATTTGGGCTATAACTATTTGGGATAACTATTTAAATGGTCCTTGAATTTTGGCCAAATATGCAATGTGGTCCCAAATTTTATTATAATGCGCAATGTTTTTAATTTATTTAACGTGCTACTTGAACTTTTGGTAATGTTTAGGGTTAATACCCTGAAAAACTCCAAACTGGTACACCTGTGACAAATCTACCCCAAACTATTTTTTTGACCACCAAAAACCCCAAACTGGTATACCTTTAACAAATTTACCCTAAATGTGTACAGTTGTGACAAATTTACCCTATGTAGTTTTAGTTAAATTTTCTTGTTAAATTATAAAGTTAAATGACACATGACAATTGACCGGTATACCAATTTGAGATTTTACACTCTGTTTGTCACAGTTTATAATTTTTGTGATTTTTTTGTGGTATTAATCTAATTTAGCGGATGGTATATTAGTCACAAATTTACTAGTTTGGGGTTTTTTGTGATCGAATAAATTAGTTTAGGGTAAATTTATCATAAATGTACAAGTTTATGGTTTTTTTATAGTTAGTCGGGGTAAATTTGTCATAGGTGTACTAGTTTGGGGTTTTTCATGGTCAAAAAAATAGTTTTGGGTAAATTTGTCACAAGTGTACCAGTTTGGGGTTTTTCAAGGTATTAACCCTAATGTTTAATCTAATCTCCAGATAATATTATAGAGCATGCCAAGGATCATTCACTGCTTTAAGACCCTGAAGAGGAACTACGATCAGCTTCAAACCTTGACCATATCTGAAAGGTGATCCTGAGTATAACTTGCCCAACTTGAGAAACAAAAGGTATTGACCGACCAACTTCTCAAGTCCTATGAAGTGATAGTTGATACGAGACTTGCTCGGCGAGAGAAGTTGCTGACCTTAAAGCCCAGCTTGTTGAAGTCCGACGCAAACTTTTAGGGTGCGCATAACAAAATTTTTGCAATAGAAATAAATTTCTATTCCATGGACGAGTTTCTCAGCAAAGAAACGCGTTTGATAACGATTCATAATTTCTATTTCTAGAATAAAAATTCATTTGATAAGGGAATAAAATTTTTATTTCTAGGAGCGATGACGGTCGATATTTGGTGGTCAGAGTTTGACGTTCGGCGATTGACGTTTGGCGTTTGGCGATCAATGGTGGGTGGTCAGAGTCTGACGTCCAGCGGCTGACATCTAGAGTCCGGCGTCCGGTGTTCGACGTCCGAAGGTTGGCGATCAGCAACTAGCGGCGGGTGGCTTGTGACATCCTGCATTTCCAGTTCTATTTTCAATTTAATGAATCGGGCTTTTCATCGATGTGCCTATAGTTCTTTTTTCTGAGCTGATCACTCACGAGATAACTAGCCTATGGGTGAAGCCATTAAGGAATCTAAACGCAATAGACTTGAGAATTTGACTAGGAATCAATAGCTCGACTGTGCTAATTTGCAAGGGTTATTATGGCACTATCAAAATTGATTAGAGACCGGAGATAGGTCGATTCGATAGAGGTATGCAATTAGTGTGTGGATGATTCCACTTAATTACAAAATTTATGTCAAATGGCACTAGACTGATTTTTGTCATTTCTGTACCATGTGCGCGTATTTGAAATTTTGAGATTTTCACGACAATCGAGAGTCGCCAATGAGTCGAAGATGCACAATGTAGTTAAAAAATAATCGATCATGGGTCAATTGCACTAAAATTCCTAAAAGTTGCTCGGTAGGTTAGGTTATGCTAAAATCGCGTTTGGTTAAAATTAACCGCGAATTTGAACCTGATTGCAAAAATTGAAAGTTCTGTCATGTCACGATTTATTTGAGGAACATCGACTCAACCTTCGAAGAATTTTCGGCGAGCGAAGGATTTTTATGGAAAATCAATTTGGACGATCCGAAAAAGAACGGAAATTCCGAGGGGCCAAATTGAGTGGATGTTTGGCCTCCTTAGTGAGCTATTTGGTGAAATGAACTTGTAGAAATTTTGTGGGCTTCTTCTTTAGCAAAATTGGACATCAAATTGGGGAAATTGATGAAGAAATTGAAACTCTAGAGGTGAAATTCGGAGGTTGACATAGGGGCTGCAACTTTTGGCACCAAAATGGTTAATTGTGTGATTAAATTGTAAGAAAGTAATAGGGGGGACCAAGCATTTAATTAAGTGGATAATTTTGTTGACTTTTCCCCATTTTTCTTCGGCTTCTCGAGCAAGCTACGCCAACTGCTCCTTCGCTGTCTTCTCCTCCTTTCGTGTGAAGTTCGACTTCTCTTCGACGATTGGACCGCTTTTGTCTTCTTCCATTTTTCCTTTCCTTCGCAGCTCTTCTATCTGCTGCCGTCTCCACTGAATTTCTTGCGGTTGCCACGACATCAAAGCCCACCGAAGCAACGCCGCTCGACCTCTACCCTCCTTTCATTTTTCCTTCGTTTTCTGCCGTTCACGTCCACTAACGAAGACCACCATCCATCTCCACCGAGTCTCCCCTTCCACGTCCACGCGTCTCCACCAGTCAACCACCAGCGGATCCCCTCCACGAAGTTGACCTCACAAGCTCCACTTCCTCCCTCTCTTGTTGCCGTTCCACCGAATCCAGGTGCCACCTCACTCTCCTTCGTCCGCAAACCCCTGAGCCCAGAAGTCGTTGTGGGCTTGCAAGGCTTCTTAGCCCGGTCCAAGCTCCTCTCAACGTCGCTGTAGGCTCGAGTTTCGGCCACCATCGCACCGTCGTCGCAGTGAATCGGTTTTTGCACTAGACCAGTGAGTTTATGCACTAAACTTTCATTAGGATGTTAATGATGTTTAAGGGGTGTTTAGATTAGATTAAGATTAGATTATGGTAGTTATTAGTTTGTTCAATTAATTTAGGTTAGTTAGATTAGTGAATTAGGTGGTTAGAACTTGCAATTAGTTAATTTAGTATGTGGCATTATATTTAAAATGGTTAGGATTATTTAATTAGGTCGATAGGTGGTTAGATTAGCAATTTCTAGCCTAAGTATGTATTTATTGATTTAATTTGCATTATTTAATTAATTGTGGTATTTATTTAATTATTAACTATTTTTCGAAAATTAGACTGGATAGCCGATGACTGAAATTTCGTGCTTGATTGCAATGGTATGTTTAGTTTATGCAATTGGCTGTTAATTTGTGCAAATTGAGCTCTGATTGAAATTTTAGTCATTTAAGGCACGTTTGGTAACGATTATGTTCTTAGGAACAGATTCTGATCAGAAATGATTCTTTTTGATTATGTTCCCATGAACAATTTTTAAGCATTTTAAACCGTTTGGTAATTGTCCAAAATTTCTGATTCTGGAATAGAATTGTGTTTGGAACCATACTCATTGATTATGTTCCAAAT
This sequence comes from Eucalyptus decipiens, assembly GCA_014182575.1. Taxonomy (NCBI): domain Eukaryota; kingdom Viridiplantae; phylum Streptophyta; class Magnoliopsida; order Myrtales; family Myrtaceae; genus Eucalyptus; species Eucalyptus decipiens. Next base: position 45,371,788 of record CM024611.1, on the reverse strand, counting down.
CAATTTCATTTAATTTTTAAATAATTTTTTCCTGTTTTTTTCTTTTCTTTCTTTCCTTTGTCTCTCCTGTTCTTCTTCTTCTTCTGGTGGCTGGTGACCTCACCAGAGTGTTGCCAGTCCTTGGCGAGGCTGACCCTCGTTGGCCGAGCCTCGCCAGTGGCTAGGCCGGCCTCGTTGGGGCTGGGCGAGGCTCGCCTCGCCCTGCCGGTGGTCGGGTGAGCCTCGCTGGTGGCCAGGCGGGCCTCGCCCAGCCTCGGTGAGCTCGCCGGACCTCGCCTTGGCCAGGTGAGCCTTAGGCGAGCTCACCGGATCTATTGCCAGAGACCGACGTTGGATAGTGGTGACCGGCGGACGGCAACCGTGGGATGGCGGTAGATGAAGAAGAAGAAGAGAAAATGGTAAAAGAAGAGAAATATGATTTTGATTCTTAGATTTATTTCCCGAACAATAATCAACTTTTTTTTTTTTTATTCTTGATTCAATTCCAAATCTAATTTGTTCCCACCAAACGCAATTCTGTTCCCAAACTATTCCCGAAAACAAAAAATCAGAATCAGTGTGACATCCTAGATTTTCAGTTTTACTTTCTATTGAGTAAATCGGGTATTTAATTGACGCGCCTATATGGCTGTTCTCAAAGTTGATCACTCTCGAGATAACTAGACTATCTAGGGAAGCTATTAAGGAATTTTAAGGCAATAGACTGGAGAATTCGATCAGGAATCGACTTCTCGATCGTGCTCATCTTTAGAGGCCATTACGGCATAGTATAAAATCGATTTGAAATTAGAGATAAGTCTGTTCGACTGAGATGTGTAAACTGCCAAAAATGATTTTATAACCTTTTTTGTACTATGGATCAGTAATTGCTAAGACTCACTGTTTGCATTTGAGGAGTCCCAGAGGAAGAAAAAAATTAAAATGGCTTTCCTAAAGGATTATAAAAAAAAGGGTTGAGATCATTTTCCCAATCACCTGCCTACCCAAGCTCTTATTCTAATCCAAGTGACTCTTTGTTGAATTCGACCAGCTCTTTATATTAGGGGTGAGCAGTGGTCTAGGGTCGACCCTGGACCAACCCCGACCGGCCCAACCCTGCCGGTCTGGTCCAGTTCCCAAGGGACCGGGTCGGTCCTTGGTCTGAAATTCCAGGACCAACACCGTGCGGGTTGGTCCTCGGTCCTAAGAGTTTTGGGTCGGTCCAACCTGGACCAACCCCGTATATTATATTATATTATTTATAATTCTTTTATATATTCAAACCTAAGTAAAATGTTTGTTATAATATGTTCTATCAATAGCACTAATAGTAATTTCAATTTAAAACTTTTGTTGAGTATTATTATGTTTTGTTTGTTTTGTTTTTAGGTTTTTAGAAGTTCAAGTGAATTAACAAGATGTGAAGTTATATATTCATGGTTTATATTAAGTATTTTGAACTTTTTATGGTTTAATTGTATTTTACTAATGAATTTCAGCTGCACTTTGCTTTTTCAATTTGTGTCAAATGGTAGAAGTTTTTGAAGAGTAGAGTAGTACTGCAGTTGCTATGGTAATTTGCTAGTCAAGTGGTGTGAAGTTCATTTTTTGGTTGAGTGGACTTTACATGATCAAATGCAGGAAAACACTATTGCATATGGTGTTATGAATATTAAAGATAGATGATTACAAGAACTTTCCATCTTGTCCCATATCTCGATAAGTGGTTAGCAGGTACGAAATTTCTATTATCGTGTCATCTTAAATTTGCTAAATATGTATTTTTATTTATAGTTTAGTTGCACAATGCCGCATTGTCGATGGATGTGTAATTTGAATTTGTAGGTTTGCTTTTTTAGAAAGTATAAATAAAAAGATGAAAAAAAATTATCGATCGGTCCTGGGTTGACCCTAGAACCGGACCGAACCCATTGGGTCGGTCCGGTCCTCGGTCCCAGGCTCAATAGGGTCGGTCCTCGGTCCTAAAAATTGAGGACCGACACTGTACGGGTTGGTCCTAGGGTTAGGGGTGGCCCGGACCAACCCGGACCATGCTCACCCCTACTTTATATAGGTGTCAGCCACGATGCAATTAGGGGATTATTATGCAAATTTTTTTATGTATAATCCATATATATTAACGTTGAGCCCAAAAAAAAACATTTAAATTAGTTTTGCTTATAATTTCATGATAGCTTTGCTTGTTCCATTGTATCATGTTTTGGATTTAAGATTTTAGTGTAGTTCGGATATAACAATACTCCAGGCAAGGTTTGGGACCCTCATTGGGGCCGCTTCTTGCTCAATGGTCGCTGCCCTCACTCAAATGACTCTAGAAACAAAATATGACACATAGGACTCAACGAAGCACTTGGAAGTGCTAAAAAGACTCATTCTCCGATTTCTTGGCTAGCTCTTAATATTTTTTCCATAAATTCTCCTAAAAGACTCCAGATTGGATGAAACTTGATTTCAATTGAAAGTAGCAACATAGTGCTATCCATACATATATCATCTGACTATATTGAAGCACGAAATCACCATCGAAGCTTAGAAGGAGACCCTTGGAATTTTTCCGGCAAAGATGGACTTAACATGGAAGCAATTTTGGCATGAAGTGAATAAGTCTTAATTTCCTTGAGGCGATCCTTTGTAAGTTTTTTTCTTAAAATTTTCAATAACCGATCCACTTGTTGTAACTCGTGTTTGTGACTCTTCTGCATAGGCTGTGGAAATGTGTGTTCTCCCCATTGTAAGAGCCCACAAACATGAGAGAAAAACATATTGGGAAATATTCGTGGAGGAGCACAGAGGGTTGCTTTGGAATGGAGAGAAGTGGGTAAACGACACATCAAATTCATGTATGCTTGTCTCAACTTTAATTGCTACAGTATTATTCGCTGCTGCTTTCACTATGCCTGGAGGAAATGACACAAATACCGGAATCCCATTGCTGTTAGGACAAGACTCTCTCCTGGTTTTTGCAATTTCAGATGCATTAGGTTTGTTCTCCTCTGTGACGGCCATCTTGCTATTCCTAGCCGTTCTAACTTCGCGGTACGAGGCACAAGACTTTCTCTACTCGTTGCCTAAGAAGATCATAATGGGCATTTGTTTTCTCTTCCTCTCATTGGCTTTCATTAGGATGAGTCGACATTCCTAAAATAAATCGTGATGGATAGAACTTTTAATTTCTGAAATCGGGTTCGAAAAATTCGCAGTTAATTTCAATCTGGAGCAATTTTAGCGTGACCTAATCTACATGGTAGCTTTTAGGAATTTTTAGTGCAATTGACCCGTAGTCGATTATTTTCGAGCCACATTATGCGTCTTCGACACATTGGCGACTCTCGGTTGTCGTGAAAATCTCAAGGTTTCATATATGGGCACAAGGTACAGAAATGACAGAAAAATCGGTCTAGTGCCGTTCAACGAGAATTTTGCAATTAGGTGGAATCACCTACACACTAATAACATATCTCTGTCAAATCGACCTATCTCCGGTCTCTGATCGATTTTGACGGTGCTGTAATGACCCTTGCAGATTAGCATGGTCGAGCAGTCGATTCCTAGTTGAATTCTCAAGTCTATTGCGTTTAGATTCCTTAACGGCTTCACCTGGTAGGCTAGTTATCTCGTGAGTGGCCAACTCAGAGAAAAAAACTATAGGCGTGTCGATGAAAATCCCGATTCATTCAATTGAAAACAGAACCTGAAATTCAGAATGTCATAGACAACAGTGGGGGTAGAGTTAGCCCTGGTCATTGGGCCCTAGCCAAGGACCAACAACGCTGGTCGATTAGTGATTAGGGCCTGTAAGGCCTTGCCCAGATCTGGGGCGAGGGTTGCAACCTTCCCTTAGATCTGGCGAGGGTCGTCGGCCTTCGCCCAACCGGGGTAAGGGCTATTGCCTACTAGGGGGTCACTCGCGACTGGTATATACTCAAGCTAAATTGATTCATACCCATCCATTAATCGATTTGTGATGGCACATGATCGTCCACGTTGATCCTTATGGTCGAGTGGTCTTTTCATGGTCAAATGCTTCGGTTTACCGTAGCCTCGATCTTGAGTTGCCTTGCCCCCCATCAGCTAGTTGGCTCGTGAACACTCCCTAGGATCAGGTCACGATCCATTCTCGTTATCGACACATTGATCCTTAGTCCATTCCTCATGTTCGAGATAGGGGTCCAAATCGAGGATGTCACATATGACGTCGAACTGGATAGAGCAATCAAGTCAAACTTTGAAGTATGATATCATTTTCTTTAAGGATTTACTTGCCCCACAATATTGTTAATTTTCTTCAGAATATAATAAAGTCTCAAATGAGAATATTAGATAGCAATTCTAGTATTTCTAAAAAACCTCTCTCGAAAACAATTAAAATGATGGCTATAGTTTTGGAAAGAATACTAACAAATGACTCAATTCTCATTCATGCCAAAAACTGACATATAAATATAATGATCGGTCTTAAAGAACATAGGTAACTCTTTGTGTGAGGCTATAAAGTGAACAAAGAAATCTCTTCGGAAGAAGTTGCAAAATGAACAAAGGCAACCATTTGGGAAAAATTGCAAAATAAACAAATGCAACTCTTCATGAAAGGTCGCTAACTAAATAAATATAATTTCAAAGGTTGTCTTGAAGAGACACATATAAAATTCGGAATAATAAAAATAATAATTTAAAAAAATAATAAATTCCGAATTTCATAATTTCCAAAATTACTTCATAAATAAAAAAACAACCTTTCAACTAACAAAGATTAATAAGATAACTATAAGGAATAAAATAAAGATAAATGGGTTAGAGCTAATTAAATCGAGGATGTGAAAAGTGCAAAGTGCAACTAATAATCGTGCAATTATTTGTGCTCACACTTATAAATTAGCCAATCTCCTCCAAACTTTCCTATGTGGGACAAAGAAAAGTACCTTTCGTTTGTTATATAAACAAACAACCAACATAATTTTCAGTGATGAGAAAGTTAGGTGAGGCTATTGGACAGCTGGGATGCCTGAGGAGTCACAGAGAATATGGGTTTGACAAGGAGCCCTCAATTAAATATTAATCATTGCTAATTGCATCATGTAATAAAAAAAATATATATGAAGGTTCGGCATCCAAACATAGAGTTTGTCTCCCACACCGAACCTCACACCTTCCCCGGGAGACCGCTAGCTCGCTGCAAGAGCTTTGCCTAACCTGCTTTCGTCTCATTCCCATTTGTATTTGTACTCCCGCATTAATCTAAATCCATCTTCTACTTTTTTAGGTTCTTTTCCTTGTTTGGTACACACTCACTCCGCGAGTGCTTTTTTTTTTTTTGCTAGTGACGATGAAAAAGGAAGAATCTCCACATACACATGCTAAATAAAAAAATAATATATGAATAGTTATTATTAACAGTCGTTTGATATGGGTGTGTTTTCGCTATAAAAGCCACCCAACAAAAATATAAATTGATATTTTTTTTTTATCGTACCTCTTAATCTCTTTCTAATCCCGTCACCATGATACTATCTAAAATAAAATAAAAAAATGAAAAAGAAAAGTATTTGATAAGTGTACCTTTTCACGTTCGGCTTTGAAATAATTTGATGCCCCTTTGATGCCATCAAATATCAATCACATTAATTACTTCCAAGAACTCGATGAACAGTACCCGGTGAGGTACCTCTTTCCTTTCCCCATGAACTGTTAAAACTAAAATTGCCTGGAACATCTTGAACTACGAGCAAAATTAGATGTCATCATTGTTCTTTTAACTCTTTCATTTTCCCCTTTAATTCAACCTAATAGGGGCATACTGATAAAAATTTATGAACGGATTTTATTGAGAGAGAAGCAACACTTTGGGGAGTACAAAACAATGTCCGATGAGTTCGTAAGGCCTAAAAGCACGTGGGGATGGTGCCGGAAACCCAAGAAACAAGCTGTCATTTCTGGTCAACTATCATTATTATATTCACCGCCACTTTGCTCTGTCTATTATCATTACTCGTTACGTTTAGAATCTTCTTACTAACTATAACATTGATAAACTGGATTTGCTACCACATTTTTCACATGAGAAGGATGAGGTAGGGAGTTCAAATCTCCACATTTTCAAAGAAAGATTGGGGTAGGTATGATTACCTTTAAGTGTGGGTTTCGACTTCCACAATCTGCAAGAAAGTGAGACAAAAATTTGAAAATAAGAGTTATAGTAGGAGTAGAGCGGCATTGATTAAGAAAAAAACAATTATCAAGCTTATCATGCATATACATTACATTAACTTTGGCCAATTGCCGCATGTTGTTGTGGTTGACGACCAAGCGAAGAAGGAGGAAAAAAATAAAAAGTCGAAAGAACATTAAAAATAAAAATAAAATATTTTTCAGAAAAAATAAAATTTTTATTAAAATGAATACAATTGTGGAAAATATTTTCTAATTTATTTGTAAGTTTTAGCTGAACACTGAAAAATATTGTCATTTTCTAAAAATTGGCTTTCTACATTTTCAAAAATGCCTCATTTTTTGCGAAAGAAACGAGCCTTAGTTGTAAACTATTCACTTAACTTCTTTGAGAGATTAGAGACCAACTTCTAGAGGAAGTTAAAGTTTAACTTCACCAGGAGATTATATAAAGTAGAGAGAGGGTGGGTGAGTATGCAATACGGATTGCGGTGTGAGATTTTAAGAAGTTGTAGAAGAGCTTCGTGTGTTTTCAATAGAGAAGATGGTTTGCAGCCATCAACCTCCCTTTCCCATCAACGGTGTGTTTTCAATTGAATAAAATTTTGAATGGCATTTTTGTTTGCTTTTGAAAGAAATAAATCAATTTTAGCTTTAAATTTGTGAAAATTGTTCAGTGTTTTCAAAAGAGAGATGAGAACGAAAGTAGAGGATTTATAAGTGTCGACACCCTAAGTGCCAAAAATCCGGAAAGGTATATTCAAGTGCCCAAATCAGAGAAAAATAGATCACTTAAGTGTTAGTGGCGAAAAATTCCGAGTTGACATTTTTCAAACAAGATTGTTTTTATCTATGACATGGCTAGATAACTTGAAAACAACATCATTTTGTATTATGATGTGGCCAAATAAGACACAAAATTATGATGTGGCCAAATAAGACAAAAAACGACGTCATTTTTTTTTTGTCTCGGATTTGAATTTTGATATAAATATTAATTAAATTGGATTCAAAACTTAAAAAGAAGATTGCATAATGCATTTAAAGAGGATTGTGCAAGCAATCGTTGCCGCCTCCCCACCGTCGCCGGGAAGGTTGACAATGGTGGGGGGAGAGTTGGCCTTGGTCATTGGGCCTTGGCCTTGGTCATTGGGCCTTAGCCAAGGGTTAACAACCCTGGCCGACTAGCGATGAGGGCCTGCAAGGCCTTGCCTAAATCTGGGGCGAGGGTTGCGGCCCTCCTTTAGATCTGGTAAGGGTCGCCGGCCTTCACTTAGTCGGGCTAAGGGCCGTTGCCTACTAGGGGGTCGCTCACGACTGGTATATACTCAAGCTAAATCGATTCATACCCATCCATTGACCGATTTGTGGTGGCACATGATTGTCCACATTGATCCTTATGGTCGAGTGGTCTTTTCATGGTCAAATGCTCCGGTCTAACGTAGCCTCAATCTTGAGTTGCCTTGCCCCCTGTCAGCTAGTTGTGTCACGCCTCGATCCTCGAGCGCGCGCCCAACCCTCATTGGTCGATTAAATAGTGACGTCCCAGGATGCATCGCCGACCCATTTATTTTAATACGCATGCGGAAACATATAAATAATCCCTAGACAATAAAACAATGAAATAGGAAAGTAGGACCATAAATTTTGAACCTGAAACAACCACACATATATACATTGCACACCATAATGTATATAGTATGATACAAACTATTAAAGTCAGGTTCTACTCAAGTTAGTTCAAAAACAAAGTCTACAAGCACGAGTGGAGGTTTCCGATCTACTCCGAGTCATCATCATCCTCGATCTCTCCTTCTTTTATGCTCTAGCTGGAGCCTTCAGCAGACTACACCAGGGACTTTGGTACTGCAAGAGCCGGATCTACTGCATCTACTATTGAGCCTTGAGGAGGATTAGCTATACCCTTCCCAAAAGCGACTTCCAGAGCGTACAGAGGAATCTCAGACTTCGAAATAGGACCCTCTCTCTGGCCATCTCGAGCCCGGCGGTACCATGACCTGTATCGATGGGGCACCTTATGGGTGAGACCCGCATCGACCTAGACTACGGATCTTACCAACTCGTAGTCCCAACCTTTTGGGCCCAAATTCATCGAAATATATGATGTCTGCTTTGTAACACTCTTGGGTCGTCAAAAAAACTCAGGAGTGGCCATCTACGGACCTGAAATGTTATCTCACAACGGGGTGAGATGACGTCTCAGTAAGTTCTACCCCCTAAGACTCGACTAGTTAAAAAATACGCCATGAGGGTTGCCTATGCGCAAACACGAGTCAGAGGATTTACCTTGGCCTCAGTTCCTTTCTGTCAGTCAATACAACTTGCAGATGCCTCAAATCACATCAACCAATCAATTCATAACAACGGATCAAATCATTAATCAATTGACTCGGTCGATTACATGTCATCATGACCTTCTTTTAGTCGGTATACTTAATATTATCTATAAAATCCTATCAAATCAGAATTGCTCACCCTAAGCTGAAGATAGATAGTATAGCTCACCCAAAATTGATAATATAATATACTGCTCACCCAAAGCTAATATATTAGGACCTTCAGACCAATATAGCATACTAATAATGCTCACCCAAAGCCGATCAAATCACCATTTTTATCAAATCCGATAAAAATTATCGTGTGCGGGTACATGGTCTGCCTTAGTCAAAATATAATATTTTCACACTTGAAAATCCAACTAATTTCACCGATCCATAAACTCATTTTTGGTGTTGTAAACCGACGCTCGGTAATTTTCCATTTAATTACTGAAATTAAATAAATTTAGGAATAAATTCCTAAAATATAAATCACACCAAGTCAGCACAAATTCGAGCTCAATTAAATAAACAGATCACACCATCACAATCAGCATAAAATTCCGATCACCGGCTATCCAAGTCTAATTTTCAAAAAATAAATAAATAATTAAATAATTACGTAAATTAATTAATAAATGCAATAAATAGCAACTTAAGCCCGTAAAGCCTAATTTAACGTTGAGACAAACCCGGAAAATTTCTGAATCACTCTAGATAAATACTAGAGCTTGTTTAGGCCCTAATTGTACTAACTATCCACCTAGTATGCATCGGTAATTAATTAAATTCACTAATCAAATCTAATGAACCACATAATCCTAGCTTAATCTAAACTAATCAACCCTTTAGCTTCATTATCGTATTAAGCGATGATTAGTGAGTTAAACTCACTTGTTTATCGAACTGCTCGGTTCAATTTGACGGGAACAAGACGGGGCTCAATCTTCTCCAAAGCGGGCTGGGCTTTCGGGGTCGAGAAGCGGGCCAAAACGGGCCAAAATCGTTGTTGGAAACCCACTTCTTTAGCTGCTGTTCGGTGGCTGAAACGACTGGGTTGAGGCTCGCTTGAGGTGGAGACAGGTTGAGATGGGTTGAACTGATCCAGGCAGGGGCGGTAGAGGCTTCGACAGCTGCTCACGGCGGTTGGACGGCTTCGGCTGAGTTCAACAAGGCACGAGACAGTGGCTTAGAAGCATGGACGGATGGCTGGAGCGTCGGGGTCGTGCGGACAAGGCATGACAGCTTGCGTGCGAGGCGTGGGGGTGCGGCGAACGATGACGTGCCCGCAAACAACGTCGGCGGCTTCTCTGCTAGCTTCGCTAGCTAATGGAAGCGAAAATGGCAAGGATGAGGGATGAGAAGGGGTCAACGGCAGCCTTGAGGGAGAGAGGGAGGAGATGAGGGAACCAAGGGGGCCTACTTGGTCTCTATTTCTCTCAATTTGTCCCCCAAGACCATTCTCCACCACCAGCTGTGTTCCAAGGCCTCAATTCAGCCACCAAGGCCTCTTCTAGAACACTTGAAATGGTCCATAAATCATAGGTGGTGGGGGGTTACGAATTTTACAAGATTTCCCCTCAATTGGACTTTGATCTCCCTTTAAATTATCCCAATTTGGCTTCTAAAAATTCAATCAACCCACCATCGATCATCTTGGCATTTTTACTCATCAATACAACCCATTTGCTCCCCAATTTCATGATCAAAAGTGTCCCCGATATTTTCTGGACAAAAAAAAAGGCCCTACCTCGACTTTTTTCTCAAAAAATCTCGATTTGCAGAAAAATCTTCCCGAGACTGAGTCGACATTCCTAAAATGATTTGTGACCCGACAGAATTTTCAATTTCTGAAATCGATTCAAATTTGCGGTTAATTTCAATTCGGTGCAATTTTAGCGTGACCTAGGCTACCGGGTAGCTTTCAGAAATTTTTACTGCAAACAACTCATGGTCGATTTTCTTCGAGGCACAATGAACCACTTGACACATTGGCGACTCTTGCTTGTTGTGAAAATCTTGAGGATTCAAATACGGACATAGGGTACCAAAACGATAGAAAAATCAATCTAGTGCCAGCCGACGAGAATTTTCCAATTTAGTTGAGTCACCCACGTTTAGCCACATATTTCAGTCGAACAGACCTATCTTTGATCACTGATCGATTTTTAACTATGCCGTAATGGTCTCTAAAGATGAGCACGGTCGAGTAGCCATTTCTTGGTCGAATTCTTAATCTATTGCATTAAAATTCCTTAATGGCTTCACCAGATAGTCTAGTTATCTCAAGAGTGATCAGCTCTGAGAAAAGCCCTATAGGCGCGTCGATGAAATGCCCGATTGATTTAATTGAAAGTAGAAGTGAAAAATTCAGGATGTCACAACTCTTCCTCTCTTATAAAAATTTCATTCTCGAAATTTAAACTATTACGATACTTAAGCAAAAAGGTGGGGGTACAAACGTCTCATCGACTCTTCAATCTCCTAGGTTGCCCCTTCAGTACCATGGTGTTGCTAGACCACTATGACTAACTGGATGGTTTTTGTATGCAGAACTTGCTCTTTTCTGTCAATAATCTGAACTGGGCTTTCAATGTACGACACACGGTCGTCCACGTCCAATTCCTCGAAATTAAGCACGTGGGCCAGGTCAGGCTCATACTTCCTCAATATCGACACATGAAAGACATCGTGCACTTGTGCCAATCTCGGTGGCAACGCAAAACGATACGCTAAGGTCCCAATTTTCTCAAGAATTTCAAACAGACCTACGTACCTTGGACTTAGTTTTCCCTTCTTGCCAAAACACGAAGTTTTTCTCATTGGTGACACTTTCAGAAAAACATGATCACCAACTTGAAATTTCAAAGACCTCCGGCGCTAGTCTGCGTAACTTTTCCGTCGGCTCTGAGTGATCTTTAATCTACCTCTAATTACTACAACTGCATCCACTGACTACTAAACCAACTCTAGGCCTGTAATCTTTCTTTCCCCAACCTTATCCCAACACACTGGCGTTTCGCACATTCTGCCATACAACGCTTCGAAGGGAGCAATCTGAATGCTCTGTTGATAACTGTTGTTGTAGATAAACTTGACCAGATGAAGCCGTTCTTCCTAATTTCCATTGAAATCCTGTACGCAAGCTAGCAGCATGTCCTCGAGGGTCTGCACTGTCCTCTCAAACTGGCCATCCGTTTGAGGATAATATGCCGTTCTGTACTGCAGCTTTGTACCTAAGGCACTCTACAAGCTCTTTCGAAAGGCAACGGTGAATCTCGAGTCTTGATCTGAAGTTATCATCACCGACACTCCATGTAGACGAACTACTTGACGCACATACAGATTTGCGTGTTTATCCAAACTGAGGTCCTTTCGTACTGCAATGAAGTGAGTCGACTTTGTCAACTTGTCGACTACTACCCAAATAGAATCATTACCTCTCCGACTTCTTGGTAATCCGATCACGAAATCCATCGTGATATGCTCCCACTTCCACTCTGGGATCTCGATCGGTTGCAGAAGTCCTTATTACTTGCAATGCTGAGCTTTGACCTGCTGACACGTTAGACACTTGGCAACATACTTGGTGATGTCCACTTTCATACCTGACCACCAGTAGTGTTAATGCAGATTCTGATATATTTTGGTACTGCCAGGATGAATGCTGTAACTGCTATGATGTGCTTCTGATAAAATATCATCTCTAAGCTCCAGATCGTCAGTTACAACCAATCATCCTCGGAACCTCAATGTTCCATCATCAAAAATATGAAAGTCAGCCTTCCTCTTATCGGTATCCTCTTGCAAAATCTTCTGAACATCTGGGTCTGTCGGTTGAAGTAACTTGATCTTGATCTGAATATCCGGCTCGATTCTGAGGGTGGCCATAAGATTTGAAAGGTGGCTTACCTCAAACTTGAACATCGAATCTCGAGCTCTCTCGATTAAGTTCCACTCTTAAATCAATATGTGAGCAATTGAAGACTTCCAACTCAAAGCATCGGCAGCCTTATTTGCCTTTCTAGGGTGATATAGGATATCACAGTCGTAGTTCTTCAGAAGTTCCATCCATCGGCGCTGTCTCATATTTAACTTATTCTGAGAGAATATATACTTGAGACTTTGATTGTGGCATCCCAAAATTAAATGACAAGCCATAAGGTGTGTCAAAGTCTCTAATTAGGTGATAAAATTTCCCATGGCTTATGCTTTAACCATTAGTCTTTTTATTGAGATGATTTGTGCATGTGATTGTGAGAATTTAAATTTGATAGATTAATAATCTATGCTTGGCCATATGATTTATAAATTAAATTGCAATGAACAAGATGTCCCAAGACTTTGGCCAAGATGAATATTAAAATTTGGAAATATTTATAGAAGAATTTCAAAAAAAGAAAAGAAAAGAGGAAAAGGTCAATTTTTAGGATGGGCTTTAGGCCCATTGGCCTAAGCTTTTAATGGGCCAAGTTGGCTGGCCCAATAGTGGCCCAAGGGGAGTAGTCGATCGGCCCATTGAGGCCCAAAAAGGAAGGTGGCCGGCCCATACATGAGCCTTGACAAGTGGCAAGGAGGAGCTCATGCATTGGCTTAGAGAAGAAGGCCATGCATTGGCCAAATGAAAGGCAATCTCATGATTGCTAATCATGAGAAGTTGGGGAAATAAAAGGGAAGAGAGAGAGGAGAGTGGCCGGATCCCATTTGGCCGAGAGAGAGGTGAGAGAGAGAGAGAGAGAGAGAGAGAGAGAGAGAGAGAGAGAGAGAGAGAGAGAGAATTCGAGAAAGAGAGGGAGAGGCTGAGAGAGGAAGGAGGCGGAGCCGAGGCGTCGTCGCCGTTCGTCCGCCGTGCGCCGCCGTGTTCGCCGCCCTATGCCATCTACCGACCGGTCTAGAGGCAAGTGGGAGTCCTCTAGCTTCTCTTGCATGCTTGTATGTTGATTGCATGTTGAATTTTTGAGTGTTAGATGGGAAAAACCGAAGCATGGATGAGTTGTGTGTGAATGGTGTGACTGTTCTTGCTCGGATCATGTGAGTCAGAAACTTGTTTGAGCTTGCATGTGTGTTTGGAGTCCGATTTTGGCTTCGATTTCTTCATAAAAGTTGTAGCTAACATCTTTGACTATAACATACTAAAATTTCGTGGAAAATTATGGATATTTGAGGGGTTAAAGTCTCATCCTACGGAGACCCCAGATCTGTAAATTTTTTACTGACCTCTTGCTGGATTCTTGATTGCATGTTGGGTTTTGTTGAAGATCTCACTTCGATGTCTTCATGAAAGTTGTAGGTGACACATTAAAATACAACATAATCAAATTTGAAGTGAAATGAACAAGTATAGCCTAGTAAATCGGCTAGATCTTGGAGATGATGATTCTGGTGATGTGTTCCGAGACACCTGAGACTTCAAGGACCTGAATGATGACCATAATCTGGTTATTTGACCTAGATCTATTCATGAAACTTGTAAAGGATATCTTGATACATAACATATCCAAATTTAAGAGAAAAAGAAAGAGAATAGGTAGGTTAAAACTTCATATTTCGGAGATGGAGGCACTGGACGATGCGGTAATGGGTCCAGAAGCTTCGTGAGGTTAAAAAAAATAATCTATAAGGAATCTGACTTGGAGTTCTTGATGAAAGTTGTAGGAAAATGTCTTGGATATAACCCAGTAAAATTTCATAATTTTTGGAGGCCATATGGATATTTTAGTTGAATTTATTCGGAAACCGTGCATTCTGGTTCATCCGAGAATCATACGATGTTTTTGGGAAAAATGTGAGATTTAGTAAAAATTCAATTTGGCCATGAATTTTGCAAGTAATTATCATCCTATTGGTTTGTTAATTGATTTCTTGAATTTTTGTAATTCTGGGAATTTATTGATATTAAATAAAATAATAAAAAATAAAAAAATAAATAAAATAATAATATTATAATAATAAATAAATAAATTTATCATGTGGTATGTGTGATAAAGTCTTGGTATGTGTATGACATTGAATTGAGATGCAAGTGTGAATTCCATGCCAAGTGTGATTTGTTTGATGTCATGCCATATGCCATGTTAAATTGAGATCAAAAATGGTAAAAGTGGATGATGGTGAATGAGGAAGTGGTTGTGGTGGAGGATGATACCCGGAATGTATAGAGATGCATTGCCGGATGGCCCTGGGAGATTCAGGATGCCCGGAATGTGGGGGCCGGAAGCCCTGTCGGAGGTTTCTGCCCGAAGGGAATGCCTCGCGATGCCAGGATATGGGGTGCGGGATGCCCGGCCAGGGAGTGTAAATGCCGGAAGCCCTGTCGGAGGTTTCTGCCCGAAGGGAATAACTCGTGATGCTATTTGAGATGCGAGATGCCCAGAATGTGGGGGGGGGGGGGCGGATGCCCGGTGGCCATGGAATGGCTGAATGCCGGAAGCCTCGAAGGTCTTTGCCTGATGGGATGATTAAAATAATGATGATATGCATGATGATATGCATGATAATGAAGATATGCTTGATGATATGCATGATGATATGCATGATGATATGCATGATAATGAAGATATGCATGATGATATGCATGATGATGATGAGGATGGTGATATGCATGATGAGATGCATGATGATATGCATGGTGATGATGATAATAATGATGATATGCATGATGAGATGCATGATGATATGCATGGTGATGATGATAATAATGATGATATGCATGATGATGATGATGATGATGATGATGATGATGATGATGATATGGTATGGTGATATACATACTTGATATGCATGATGATGATGATGACGACGTATATGTTATGATGATGATACACATGTACATGTTATGACTATGATGATGATGCATGATAGTATGCGCATGGCTTGAAGGTAAGTAACACTTGTAATGCATGTATGATTTGCATGATGCATTGAGTTATTATTGGATTCCTTATCTGCTGAGTGGTTGTACTCACCCCTTTTGGGGACAACATTTCAGATTAGCGAGTATGCCGCTTCCTGCCGTCGCGCGGGGTGCATTTTACGGGTTACCGTCCGACGTTGAGGTAGAGTGTGAGGAGTTCAGCTGTCCTTCCGTGCCTGGACTCACCTACATACGCGTGCGTTGTTTTGTCTCTTACGATATAGGCCGCCGGGGGCCCACGTTCGAGTTCATTTCTGTCCATGTTCGCCGCGATGGGGTGATGAGAGGATGCTTGCCGCCGCCACCGCCCGACGCACTGGCATCGAGTGTGAGGCTCGAGCGCGATGAGTAGGGGCTGTGTTTTTTGGGAGTTAGTTAGCCGACACATATGATGGGAGGTTGTACACATGTGATGTAGAGGGTCGATGGTTCTTTTTGGGATTTTAGGCTGGACATGGCAGAGTCCTAGCTTTTCCTTGTTATGTATCGACCCGAAAAGAAGTCCCATCTTGAAAAGAATATGTAAATAATGTGTCGTCGCTTGTTTATAAAATCTTGATGTTTAGTGGTGTGTATTGTATCATGGTTAGTAAGGGGGATAGATGGTGATGCTTTAATTTTGCTTCCGCTAATGAGTTGCGCTGGGACCGCTTTAAAAAAAAAATGCCTGAAATTAACGACGCTTCTTCTAAGTATATGCTGCAAAGGCAATAAGGTGTAACACTGGTGCTTGTGGCGACCGCTGAAGGGTTCGGGGTGCTACATCGATGGTCCGTGAAGATCTAGAATCTTTCTCCGCACAGATAATGCCTTCAAATCTTCAGCGCAAAAATGATGGTTGTGAGTTCCAAGTCATATGTTGGGTAATTCTGTTCATGAGACCTCAACTGACAGGAGGCGTAGGCAACAGCTCTATCATGTTGCATCAGTACGCAACCCAACCCTCTGAATGACACATCACTATAGATCTTGTATCCTCTAGGACGAGATGGAATGGTCAGTACAAGTGTGGTAGTCAGCTTTTGTTTAAGCTCTTGGAAACTACGCTCGCACTTGTCTGTCCACACGAATTTTTCTTCTTTCTTTAGGAGTCTCTCAATGGTGACACTAATGATGAGAACCCTTCCATGAACCTTCTATAATAACCTGTCAAACCCAGAAAACTTATGATTTCTGTCAAGGTAGTCGGTCTCGACCAGTTGATCACTACTTCAATCTTGGATAGGTCCACGGAGATTCCTTCACCTGAAATCATGTGACCTATGAAAGCAACACGAGTCAATCAAAACTCGCATTTGCTGAACTTAACGTACAACTAATGGACTCTCAGCATTTGTAGCACTAATCTCAAATGACTCTCATGCTCTTCATCACTTCTTAAATACACTAGAATATCATCGATGAACACGATCAGAAATTGATCCAGATATTCCTTGAACACTCGGTTCATCAGATCCATGAAGGTGGCTAGAGCATTCATCAACCTAAATGGAATCACTGTGAACTTGTAATGAACATACCGAGTACGGAATGCCGACTTTGGAATGTCCTCCTTCCTAATCCTCAGCTGATGATATCTTGTCCTCAAGTTGATCTTTGAAAATATTGACGCTCCTTGTAATGATCGAATAGGTCATCGATCCTTGGGAGTGGATACTTGTTTTTGATTGTCACCTAATTGAGTTGACAATAGTCGATGCACAAGCGCAATGAACCATCTTTCTTTTTCACGAATAGAACTGTGCTCCCCAAGGTGATGCACTGGGACGAATGAATCATTTATCCAATAACTCCTGCATCTGCACCTTCAGTTCCTTTAACTCAGATAACGCTATCCGGTAAGGAGCCTTAGAGATTGGCTTTGTCCCGGGTGCTAACTCAATCATGAACTCAATTTCTCTCTCTAGCGGTAATCCTGGCAATTACTTTGGAAAGACATCTGGAAATTCTTGCACCACAGCAATGTCTTCATCTTTAGCTCCTCAACTATCGTATCCACAACAGTTGCCAGATAACCTTGACAACCCTCGTCTAACAAACGAGTTGCCTCTGGCGACAAGATCAAGATAATTAAGGGTTCTCCTCGATTCTCGACAAACTCGAAACTCTCACCCTCTAACGGGTAAAACTGAATCACCTTGTGATAGCAGTCCATCTTAGCTCGTTGCTTGGTGAGCCAGTCCATGCCAATTATCAAATCAAAGTCATACATGGCTAGGACTAACAAGTCTATTTTCCCTTCTCGCTCACCAATTACTAACTTACAACCAGAACAACCCAAAGCAGCTATCACTTTATCCTTCAATGGTGTAGATATACTAACTACCGACTCCAATAACACAGGACTTAATCCTATCAGCTTAATATACCACTTGGCAATAAAGGAATGAGTTGCTCTTGGGTCGAATAAAGCATAAGCAGGATGGTTGTTCAGTGAAACCATACTTGTGATCACGTCAGGCGCAGCCTCTGCCTTATCTTGCATGATGGCATACATCGTACCTTGAACTAGGGGTCTGATGTGACATCCCAGATTTTCATTTCTGTTTTCTATTTAATAAATCGAGCATTTTATTGATGCGCCTATAGGGTTGTTCTTAGAGCTGATCACCCTTGAGATAACTAGCATATCTGGGGAAGCCATTACAGCACCGTTAAAAAAAAATTGATTTGAGATAAGAGATAGGTCTGTTCGACTGAGATGTGTCACTATAGACTTGAGAATTCGACCAAGAATCGACTTCTCGATCGTGCTAATCTTTAGAGGCCATTACGGCACAGTTAAAAAAATGGATTTGAGATCAAAGATAGGTCTGTTCGATTGAGATGTGTGGTTAATCGTGAGTGACACCACTAAATTGGAAAATTCTCGTCGGCCGGCACTAGACTGATTTTTGTATCATTTTGGGACCCTGTGTCCGTATTTGAATCCTCGAGATTTTCACGATAACTGAGAGTCGCCAATGTGTTGAGTGGGTTCATTGTGGCTCGAAGAAAATCGACCATGGGTCATTTGCATTAAAAAATTCTGAAAACTACCAGGTAACCTAAGTCACGCTAAAAAAGCGCCTGAGTGAAATTAACTGCGAAATTGAGTCCGATTTCAGAAATTGAAGATTCTGTAACGTCACAATAAATTCTAGGAACATCGACTCAGTCTCAGAAGATTTTTCTGAAACGTGAGACTTTTTGGGAAAAAGTCAGCATATGATCGTTTTTGTTCAGAAAAAGGCAATGACCATTTTTTATCGCAAATTTGGGAAGCAAGTGGATTGTATGGGTGAGGGAAAATGCCGAGATGACCGATGGTGGGTTGAATGAATTTATTGAGGCCGACTTATGATGAATTGAGCATGAAACCAAGTCCAATTGAAGAAGAAATGTTTGAATTTCATAGCTCCCCCAAGCCTAGCCAAATTGGACCATTTCAAAGGTTGTGGGTGTGCATTAGTAGTTTAAGGATAGCCAAGGAAGTAAGCCTTGGCTACGGATGGTCAAAGGAGACACGAAATTGGAAAAACTTGGCCATGGTGGCCCCCTCTTGCTCACTCTTCTTCTCCAAGCCAACCGGCCACCATTCCCCCTCCATCCCCTTCATTTTCGCACACCAGCAGCCAAGGAAAAGCTGCCGTCCACACCACACGAAGCCACTATCGCCGGGTTGCCGCTCGCTTCCGCCGTTCGCCCTCGCCGTGCGCATGCCGTGGACCGTCGCTGCTCGCGCGTTTCCACCTCCCCCACGCCATCTAGCAGCCTTGTCCGCCTCTGTCTGAGCACCTAGGTGGCTGTCCAGCCGCCGTGAGTGGCTGTGGAACCCCGCCGGAGCCCCGTTCAACCTACCTAACACTCTAGCTGCCTCCACCGGTCTTGTTTCGCCATAACCCACTTTGTTTCTTTTTGTTTCAGCTCAAAACAGAAGCTAAAATTATGGGTATTCCAGCTCAGGTTTGGCCCATTTTGAGGTGCTTCCCGACCTCGAAACCTAGGCCCGCTTTGAAAAGAATCGTCAGCCGCGATGTTCCCGTCGGTTTGATTCGACCCGTTCGTTAATCAAGTGAGTTTTGCCCACTAATCCCTACTTAGTAGACTAATGATGCTTAGCGGTTGTTTAGATTTAATTAAGTGTGATTAGGTGGATAGATTAGAGTAGAGTAATTAAATTAGTGCCTTATCAATGCATGTTAGGCAATTGGTTAGTACTATTAGCTAGTAAATAGTCCCTAGTATTTATTAAACGAATCTTGGGAATCTTCCGGGTACATTTCGGCGTCCAATTAGGCATTACGGGCCTAAATTGGATTTATTGCATTTATTTAATATTTTTCGAAACTAATTAATTAATTAATTATTTTCCGAAAATTATGCTGGGATAGCCGATGACCGAAATTTTATGCTGATTATTGTGGTGCAGTTTGTTTATTTATTTGAGTGCTAAATCGTGCTGAATTGAATTAATTATGATTTTATGATTTTATTCCTAAATTAATCAATTTTGGTAATTGATTGGAAATTTACCGGGGGTGGGTTTACAATGCCAAAAAAATATAATGGGTTGTTGAACTGGTGGGTTGTTCAAGGGTGAAATTATGATATTTTGGCTAAGGCTGACCGTGTACCCACACACGGCTATTTTTATCGAGTATAATAAAAATGATGAATTGTTATGTGATGAAAATTATATACTATCTTGGCTTGAGGGCCATAATCTATCAGCTTTGGGTGAACTTGTATTATCAGCTTTGGGTGAGCATGTAGTATTAGCTTTGAGCGAGTATATATAGTATACTATGATGGCCTGGGAGCCCTAATTATTTAGCTTTGGGCGAGCATATATACAGTATACTATATTATCAGTTTTGGGCGAGCTATACTGTCTATTTTCAACTTTGGGTGAGTTGTCCTAGACTAAGGTCGGACTTTATAGATAGTACTGAATGCACTGACCAGGGGAAGGTCGTGGTGACATGTAATCGATTAGGTCGATTAATCAATGATTTGATTTGATGCTGTGAATAGATGTGGTTCCTATATATCTGATATAACTGATTTGCAGGAAGGAACTAAGGCCAAGGTAAGTTCTCTTACTCGTGTTGTGCTTAGGCAGCCTCTAGAGTGTATTGGCTTCCTAATTGAGTCTTAGGGGGTAGAACTTGCTGAGACGTAGTCTCACCTCGTTGTGAGACAACATTTCAGGTCCCTATATGGCAGCAGCTCCACCTCCTCGTCCTCCCATGCATTTTGGTATACCTGAAGAGATCACTGAGATAGGATATCACTTCTCGATACATCCCCACCTGAAGGATTAGAATATTTTCTAGTGGAGTCCACTGTCTGGGTTGATGTGAACGAGCCTGATAGGGTACCCTATAAGTACTAGTCGTGGTATCGTCACTACCATGACAAGCGAAGGGAGGGTCCTGTGTCGGAGTCTGATGTGCCTTAGTTCATCCTAGAAACTGCTTTTGGTGAGGGTACATCAGACCATAAGGACGGATCGGTGGTTGATGCGAAGGACCCTAAGTTGGGTGAGGATTTTGACTCTCCAGAGCCCTCGGTAGTAGACTTCAGCTAGAGCATAAAAGAAGGAGAGATTGTTGAGGAGGAGGAGTACCCAGAGGAGCCTAAGGAGGAACCTGAAGAAGAACCTGAAGAGTAATCGGAGGAGGATCCCAAGGATGATCCGGAGTATGATCTTGATGAGGATTGAGACCCCACTCCTGTCTGATGACTTGATTCTGTTGAACCTGTTTGAGTAGAAACCGACTTTCTAGTGTGGCTTGTATATGTATACATGACTGAGTTGTTATATATGTATATAAGTGTGTTGGTTTTCAGGTTCGAGTTTTTAGTCATATTTTTCTATCCCATTGCTTTATTGTCTGGGGATTATTATTATATGCTTCCGCATGCGTATTAAAATGAAAAGGGTCGGTGATACGTCATGAGACGTCACTATAAATTGACCAAGGTGAGGGATGGGTGCGTGCTCGAGGATCGGGGTGTGACATCCTCGTTTAAGTGGTATCAGAGCGAGGTCAATAGATGGAGTGATAAGGTGCGATGAGGCATGGGATAGTTAGTAGGAATGGCCTTTATTTCATGCTAGTGCATGTGATTGATTGCTGATTGGTAGCTTGTTTGTGTGGGTCACTCAAATTCTAATATGGTATTAGAATTAGAAAATGGGTTTCTATAAAGATCCTGTAGCATGAGTGATCAGGAGCTAATGACTCATAGTAAGAGGATTGTAACCTCTGTGACTCGGGGTGGAACATCAACATGGATCGATGCCTAAGGTTGTTGTGGCAGAGGATTGGCTTAGGCTAGCACAAGTGTAAGAGTACCGCTATAGGCCGGTACTAGTGTAGCAGCACCGAGCGATCCTAGGTTCGACGAGATCGTTCAGGCACTAATGTCCTTAGAATTGGTTTAGCCAGCAAGCTCAAGACCGAGCTGCCGCTATCACTATTGCTGTCAATGCCGCAACCGTCATTGTTGCCACACCTGCTGAGGTCCAGTGTGAAGATATGATCTGGGAGTGAGCCGTTGCATCCGAGTCGAGGTACAGATCCAGTAGAGATGGAAACCAATTTAGGAAGGAGCCCATGATTGGAAAAAGGTATTCTGTTCTGCTCAACATGAAGGGTGGGATAGACAAGTCAGCACAGACTCAAAATGTCGTGTGTTGCAGAAGGCGATATGGATCGACACCGTGCCACTTTAGGACGGGTGCTTGTTCTGAGTGTGATCAACATGGTCACCTGGTCAGAAACTATCCCATAAAGGTCGATGGAACAATCATAGAGAATGTGCCGCAGAATACATAGTGGGGGTATTTGGAACATATCCCGGTGCAAGAAAGAGTGCCTGCTGCCATCTGACAAGAGATAGAGGACTCACTAGTTGTGTGCTAAATTTGTAGAAAGAAGCATAGATCAGTCCAGTGTCTTAGTGTAATGAGAGCGTGCTATAGATGTGGCCAGCACGGCCATCAGGGAGGGATTGTCAGTGTAAGTCCAAGGGAGCATAGACACTGCTACCGCAGATGGGACGCCACTAGGATGGTGAAAGGGACAGGAATGGAAAAGACCATGCACCGATCATAGGAAGAATGTTTTTGGGATAATTTTATTAGAGTAGCACAATAGAGTTTTGGTTAAGTTCGTGGAACTTCAGTTTGTTGTATTAAAGCTTTAGAATGGGAATCACTTACTAGAGTTGTACTTGACCAATTGCCTTCATATAATATTGACGTCTTATACAAAATGAGTTGGCTCAAGGAGCCTCCCGTAGTGATGAATTGTTGTCGTAAAGTAACCCAGTTTAACTCGGTAATATGTGAAAGTTTCGAGTTTACAAGGAGTCGAGAAGGACTCTCGATTACCCTAATCTCGTTGCTTATAGGCAACCCGTTTGATAGACGGAGGTTGCCAAGGTTACTTGATGATGGTCATAGATAAGACAATGGAGGAATCAAAGATTGAGGATATCGTAGTAGTTCAAGAATTTCCTAATGTATTTCCACAGGAATTGTTAGGCCCGTCGTCAGAGAAAAAGATAGAAATTGTGATTCAATTAGCACCCGGGACAGAGCCAATCTCTAAGGCTCCTTACTAGATGGCATTATCTGAGTTAAAGGAACTGAAGGTGCAAATGCAAGAACTATTGGATAAGGGATTCATTCGTCTTAGTGAATCACCTTGGGGAGCACCAATTTTGTTTGTAAAGAAGAAAGATGGATCGTTGCACCTGTGCGTTGACTATCGGCAACTCAATCAGGTAACGATCAAGAACAAGTATCAATTGCCAAGGATCGATGATTGGTTTGATCAATTGCAAGGAGTGTCGATATTTTCAAAGATCGACTTGAGGAAAAGATATCATCAACTGAGAATTAGGAAGGAAGATGTTCCTACGTCAGCATTTCGTACTCGATATGGTCACTATGAGTTCACAGTGATGCTATTCGAGTTGACGAATGCTCCTGCTGCCTTCATGGATTTGATGAACCAAATATTCAAAGAATACCTAGATCAGTTTGTGATTGTGTTCATCGATGATATTCTGGTGTATTTGAGAAGTGATGAAGAGCATGAGAGTCATCTAAGGCTAGTGCTGTAGACATTGAGAGTCCATCAGTTGTACGCTAAGTTTAGTGTGAGTTTTGGTTGACTCGTGTTACTTTCTTAGGTCACATGATTTTAGGCGAAGGAATTGTGGACCCGAGCAAGATCGAAGCAGTGATTAATTGGTCGAGATCGACTACAATGACAGAAATCATAAGTTTTTTGGGTTAGACTGATTACTACAGACGGTTTGTGGAAGGATTTTCAGCTTTGGTGTTGCCTTTGACAAGACTCCTTAAGAAAGATGAGAAATTTATGTGGTCAGATAAGTGCGAGTGTAGTTTCCAAGAGCTTAAGGAAAAGCCGACTACCGCACTTGTGCTGACCATTCTATTTGGTCCTGGAGGATTCGAGATCTATAGTGATGCGTCATTTAGAGAATTGAGTTGTGTGTTGATGCAACATGGTAGGGTTGTTGCATATGCCTCTCGTCAGCTGAGACCTCATGAGCAGAACTATCTGACGCATGACTTAGAACTCACGGTAATTATCTTTGCCTTGAAGATTTAGAGACATTACTTGTGCGGAGAAAAATTCCAGATCTTCTCGGACCATCAAAGTCTCAAGTACCTATTCTCTCAGAAGGAGTCGAACAAGAGACAGCATCGATGGATGGAATTGCTGAAGGATTACGACTGTGATATTCTATATCACTCAGGAAAGGCAAACAAGGTCGCCGATGCTTTGAGTCGAAAGTCTTCAGTTGCTCATATATTGATTAAGAAGAGGAACTTAATTGAGATAACTCGAGATTTGGTGTTCAAATTTGATGTAGGCCACCTTTCAAATCTTATGGCCACCCTCAGAATTGAACCGGATGTCCATATCAGAATCAAGTTACTCCAATCGACAGATCCAGATGTGTAGAAGATTCTACAAGAGGACACTGAGAAAAAAAAGGCTGACTTTCAGATTTTTGATGAAGGAACACTAAGGTTCCTAGGACGTCTGGTTGTACCTGACGATGTGGAGCTTAGAGTGGATAATTTATCTGAAGCATATCGTAGCAGTTACATGATTTATCCTGGTAGTACCAAGATGTATCAGAATCTGCATCAATACTATTGGTGGTCAAGTATGAAGGTGGACATCGCCAAACATGTCGCAAAGTGTCTGACGTGTCAGTAGGTCAAAGCTCAACATTATAAGCCAGGAGGACTTCTGCAACCTCTCGAGATCCCAGAATGGAAATTGGAGCATATCATGATGGATTTTGTGACCGGACTACCAATGAGTCAAAGAGGAAATGATTCGATTTGGGTGGTAGTCGACAGACTGACGAAGTCAGCTAACTTCGTTGCAGTTCGAAAGGGACCTCAGTTTGGATAGGCACACGGATCTGTATGTGCGTTAGTTGGTTCATATGCATGGAGTGTTGGTTACGATAACTTCGGATAGAGACTCGAGATTTATTGCCACTTTTTGGAAGAGCTTACAGAGTGCCTTAAGTACTAAGCTTCAGTACAATACGGCATATCATCCTCAAACGGATAGTCAGTCTGAGAGGACAATTCAAACTCTCGAGGACATGCTGAGAGCTTGTGTACTAGACTTCAAAGGAAGTTGGGAAGATCAGCTACACCTGGTGGAATTTGCCTACAACAACAATTATCAGCCGAGCATCAAGATGGCTCCTTTTGAAGCGTTGTATGGTAGAGTGTGCAGGACACCAGTGTGTTGGGATGAAGTAAGGGAAAGGAAGATCACAGGCCCAGAGTTGGTCCAGCAATTAGTGGATGTTGTGGCAGTGATCAGAGGCAGATTAAAGACATCTCAGAGCAAACAGAAAAGCTATGCAGATAAGGACCAGAGGTCTTTGGAATTCCAAGTTGGTGATCACATTTTTTCAAAAGGTGTTACCAATGAGGGGAACTTTGCGCTTTGGAAAGAAAGGAAAACTGAGTCCGATGTATGTAAGTCTGTTTGAGATTCTTGAGAGAATTGGGAGCCTAGTATATCGTCTTGCGTTGCTGCCGAGATTGGTGCAAGTACACGACGTCTTTCACGTGTCGATGTTACGGAAGTATGAGCTTGACCCGACCCACGTGCTCAATTTCGAGGAATTGGATGTAGATGACCGTGTGTCATACATTGAAAGTCCGGTTCAGATAATGCATTGAAAAGAGTAAGTTCTGCGTACAAAGACCATCCTGTTAGTCAAAGTGGTTTGGCAACACCATGGTAGTGAAGAAGCAACATGGGAGACTGAAGAGTCGATGAGACAGTTGTACCACCATCTTTTTGATGAAGTTTTGCAATGGTTTAAATTTCAAGGATGAAATTTTTATAAGAGAAGAAGAGTTGTGACATCTTGGATTTTCACTTCTGTTTTATATTAAATAAATCAGGCATTTCATCGACGCGCCTATAGGGTTGTTCTCAGAGTTGATCACTCTTAAGATAACTAGCCTATCTAGGGAAGCTATTAAGGAATTTTAAGGCAATAGACTTGAGAATTCCTCGTCAAAAAAAAAAAAAAAAAAAAAAAAAAAGACTTGAGAATTCGACCGGAAATCGACTTCTCGACCGTGCTCATCTTTAGAAGCCATTACGGCATAGTTAAAAAAATCAATTTGAGATTGACTGAGATGTGTGGCTAATCGTGGGTGATACCACTAAATTGAAAAATTCTCGTCGGCTGGCACTAGACTGATTTCTCTATCGTTTTGGTACCTTGTGTTCGTATTTGAATTTTTGAGATTTTCACGACAACCGAGAGTCGCCAATGGGTTGAGTGGGTTCATTGTGGCTCAAAGAAAATCGACTACGGGTCATTTGCACTAAATTTTTTTGAAAACTACCCGATAGCCTAAGTCACGCTAAAAACGCGCCTTAGTGAAATTAACCGTGAAATTAAGTTTGATTTCAGAAATTGAAGATTCTGTCATATTACAATAAATTCAAGGAACATCGACTTAGTCTTAGAAAGTTTTTCCGAAACCTGAGACTTTTTGGGAAAAAGTCGGCATAAGACCATTTTTGTTCAGAAAAAAGGCAGGGACCGTTTTTTATTGCAAATTTGAGAAGCAAGTGGATTGTATGGGTGAGGAAAAATGTTGAGATGATCGATAGTGGGTTGAATGAATTTACTGAGGCCGAATCATGATGAATTGAGTGAGAAAACAAGTCTAATTGAAGAAGAAATGTTTGAATTTCGTAGCTCCCCCAAGGCTAGCCAAATTGGACCATTTCAAAGGTTGTGAGTGTGCATTGGTGGCTTAAGGATAGCCAAGGAAGGAAGCCTAGGCCATGGATGATCAAAGGAGACAAGAAATTGGAAAAACTTGGCCATGATGGCCCCCTCTTGCTCTCTCTACTTCTCCAAGCCAACCGCCACTATTCCCCCTCATCCCCTTCATTTTCGCACACTAGCAGCCAAGGAGAAGCTGCCATCCACGCTGCACGAAGCCACCATCGTTGGATCGCCGCTTGCCTCCGCCGTTCGCCCTCCCCGCACGCACGCCATGGATAGTCGTTGCTTGTGCGTCTCCACCTCCCCCACGCCGCCTAGCAGCCTTGTTTGCCTTTGTCCGCGCACCCAGGTGGCTGTCGAGCCGCCGTGATTGGCTGTGGAAGCCCGCTGGAGCTGCCGTTCAACCCACCTAACACCCTAGCCGCCTCTACTGGTCTTGTTTCGCCATAACCCGCTTTGTTTCTTTTTGTTTCAGCTCAAAACAAAAGCTGAAATTGTGGGTATTCTAGCTCAGGTTTGGCCCGTTTTCAGGTGCTTCCCGACCTCAAAACCTAGGCCTGCTTTGAGAAGAATCGTCCCTCGCGACGTTCCTGTCAGTTTGATTTGACTTGTTCGTTAATCAAGTGAGTTTTTCTCACTAATCCCTATTTAGTAGGCTAATGATGTTTAGAGGTTGTTTAGATTTAATTAAGTATGATTAGGTGGATAGATTAGAGTAGAGTAATTAAATTAGTGTCTTATCAATACATGTTAGGCAATTGGTTAGTACTATTAGCTAGTGGATAGTCCCTAGTATTTATTGAACGAATCTCGGGAATTTTTCAGGTCCGTTTCAGCGTCTAATTAGGCATTACGGGCCTAAATTGGATTTATTGCATTTATTTAATATTTTTCGTAACTATTTACTTAATTAATTATTTTCCGAAAATTAAGTTGGGATAGCCGACGACCGAAATTTTATGTTGATTATTGTGGTGCAATCTATTTATTTATTTGAGTGCTAAATCGTGTTGAATTGAATTAATTATTATTTTAGGA
The DNA here is from genome assembly GCA_014182575.1 of Eucalyptus decipiens. Taxonomy (NCBI): domain Eukaryota; kingdom Viridiplantae; phylum Streptophyta; class Magnoliopsida; order Myrtales; family Myrtaceae; genus Eucalyptus; species Eucalyptus decipiens. Next base: position 45,344,014 of record CM024611.1, on the reverse strand, counting down.
TTTTATTATTAAATTAATCAATTTTGGTAATTGATTGGAAATTTACTGGGCGTGGGTTTACAACACCAAAAATATGTAATGGGCTGCTGGACTGGTGGGTTGTTCAAGGGTGAAATTATGATATTTTGGCTAAGGCCGACCGTGTACCCACACACGGTTAATTTTATCGAATATGATATAAATGATGAATTGTTACGTGATGAAAATGGTATACTATCTTGGCTTGAGGGCCCTAATCTATCAGCTTTGGGTGGGCATGTATTATCAGCTTTGGGTGAGCATATAAATAGTATACTATAGTATCAGCTTTAGGTGAGCATGTAGTATCAGTTTTGGGCGAGCATATATAGTATACTACGATGGCCTGGGAGCCCTAATCATTCAGCTTTGGGCAAGCATATATACAGTATGCTATATTATCAGCTTTGGGCGAGCTATACTATCTATTTTTAGCTTTGGGTGAGTAGTCATAAACTAAGGTTGGACTTTATAGATAGTATTGAATGTACCGACTAGGGGAAGGTCGCGTTGACACGTAATCGACTAAGTCGATTGATCAATGATTTGATCTGATGCTGTGAATTGATGTGGTTTTTGTATATATGATATATACTGACTTACAGGAAGGAACTGAGGCCAAGGTAAGTCCTTTGACTCGTGTTGTGCTTAGGTAGCCTCTAGAGTGTGTTAGCTTCCTAATCGGGTCTTAAGGGGTAGAACTTGCTGAGACGTAGTCTCACCCTGTGTGGAACGAAATTTCAGGTCCCTAGATGGCAGCATCTCCACCTCTTCGTCCTCTTATGCATTTTGGTATATCTAAAGAGATCACTGAGATAGGACATCACTTCCCGATACATCCCCATCCTGAAGGATTATAATATGTTCTAGTGGAGTCCACCATCTGGGTTGATGTGAACGAGCCCGATAGGGAAACCCCATAAGTACCAGTTGTGGTATCGTTACTACCATGACGGGCGAAGGGAGGGTCCTGTGCCGGAGTCTGATGTACCTCAGTTCGTTCTAGAAGCTGGTTTTGGTGAGGGTACAACAAACCATAAGGACGGATCGGTGGTTGATGGGAAGGACCCTAAGTTGGGTGAGGATCCTGACTCTCCAGAGCCATCGATAGTAGACTTCAGCTGGAGCATGGGAGAAGGAGAGATCGTTGAGGAGGAGGAGTACCCAGAGGAGCCGGAGGAGGAACTTGAAGAAGAACCTAAAGAAGAGTTGGAGGAGGATCCCGAGGATGATCCGGAGTATGATCCTGATGAGGATTGAGACCTCACTCTTGTCTGATGACTTGTTTCTGTTGAACCTGTTTGAGTAGAAACCGACTTTCTAGTGTGGCTTGTATATGTATATGACTGAGTTGTTATATATGTATATAAGTGTGTTGGTTTTCAGGTTCGAGTTTTTAGTCCTATTTTTCTATCCCATTGCTTTATTGTCTGGGGATTATTATATATGCTTCCGCATGCGTATTAAAATGAAAAGGGTCGGCGATGCGTCCTGGGATATCGCTATAAATCAACCAAGGTGAGGGATGGGTGCATGCCCGAGGATTGGGGTGTGACATCAGAGCTATCCTCCTTGCGGCACATTTTGAGGTGTGTATCCCCTGATCTGACCCATAGGTGGCAGCGGCGGCAACTGCGGTTATCTTCTTGGCCTGTTAGGACAATCTCTAATCATGTGACCTTGTTGGCTACATCTAAAACAAACACCTGGTCTTCGAGGACACGGAGCTGTACCATGTCGCCTTCCACAGAAGTGACATAGGCCATTCTACTCGGCCCTGATTTTCCAATTCCACCATTCCTATTGGGCGGAACTTGAAATCTACCTCCAGTCATGGGCCTCTTCCCATGGCAAATCCCTTTTCGATGTGAACTAAACCTCGATCCAGATGAGTTAACTTGCTTGCTCAGGCTTCTTTCGAGCAGTTGTGCTCGATGGTAAATTTCTCGATAATCAATGAAATCGAACGGCACTGGCGGCTGCTTTAACTCTTGTCAAAGGCCGTTCTTGAACCTTCGAGCCTTCTCTTCGAGATCTTCAATCAGCCTCGGAGCATATTGAGAAAGCTCCGTGAATTTGACCCCATACTGGTCAACGGTCATTGTCCCCTGATGGAGACGTTGAAACTCTTCCTTTTTATGCTTTCTGGCGCTCCTCGAGAAATACTGTTCATTGAACGCCCTGAGGAAGGCATCCCACAGTGGGACCACTCCTCTTAGAAAAACAGTCTCTTTGGCAGCTCTCCACCAGGTATTGGCATTACCCTGCAACTGATAGACTGCCAGGGTTACTTTTTCTATCTCGGTGCACATCAAGAGTGCAAAGGCCTTCTCTAGATCTTGGATCCAAAAAAACGTGGCCTTGGGGTCTCTAGTACCCGTGAACCTTGGCGGTTTCAGCTTCAAGAACTGCTCCACCAACTTGTGTATCGGTCTCTCTCTCTGCACCACTACATTCTCAGGCTGAACTTTAGCAGGTACGGCAACGGGTGCGGCCTTAGCGGCAGCGGCAACGGCAGCAGTAGCAGCGGTGGCAGCAACAACGGCTTAATTCTGTGCCTGCTGTCCTATCACATCTTTCATGGCCTCAAGCGCCTGCATGATCCCCTCGATTCTGGGATCTCCAGGGGCTACTACCCCAGCACCAATGGGAGGTGGTGCCACTCCACTCGCGCTAGCCTGAGCTGGTGCTCTACCTTGGCCTCCTTGGGTATCGACCCTAGTCGGCATCCTACCCCGAGTTACGGCCCTGACGGTACTCTTTCTAGGAGTCCTCTGCTCCTGATCGCTCATCTCAACAGTTCTTTACAAAAACCTGCTTCCAATTCCATATCGAATTAGAAGCTGAGTAATCCACACAAGCAATTAATTCTACCAATCAACTATCACAAACATGCACCAGCATGAAATTAAATGCCATTCCTACTACTATCCCAAGGACCACCGCATCTTATCACTCCAATCTTAAACCATGCTCTGATACCACTTAAACGGGGATGTCACGCCCCGATCCTCAAGCGTGCACCCATCCCTCACTAGTCAATTAAATAGTGACGTCCTAGGACGCATCGCCAACTCATTCATCTTAATACACATACAAAAGCATATAAATAATCCCCAGACAATAAAATAATGGGATAAGAAAGTAGGACCATAAATTTTGAACCTAAAACAACCACACATATATACATTGCACACCATAATGTATATAGTACGATACAAACTATTAAAGTCAAGTTATACTCATGCCAGTTCAAAAACAAAGTCTACAAGCAGGGGTGGGGGTTTCCGATCTACTCCTGGTCATCATCATCCTCGATCTCTCCTTCTTCTACACTCTAGCTGGAGCCTTTAGCAGACTGCACTGGGGACTCTAGTATTGTAAGAGCCGGATCTACTGCATCTACTATCGAGCCTTGAGGAGGATCAGCTGTGCCCTTTCAAAAAGCGACTTCCAGAGCGTACAGAGGAATCTTAGACTTCGGAATAGGACCCTCTCTTTGGCTATCTCGAGCTCGGCAGTACCATGACTTGTATCGATAGGGCACCTTATGGGTGAGACCCGCATCGACCCAGACTATGGACCTTACCAACTCGTAGTCCCAACCCCTAGGGCCCTGATTCATCGGAATATAGGATGTCTGCTCTGTAACACTCTTGAGTCGTCCAAAAAACTCAGGAGTGGCCATCTAAGGACCTGAAATGTTGTCCCACAACGGTGTGAGATGACATCTTAGTAAGTTCTACCCCCTAAGACTCAGCTAGGAAGAAAATACGCCCTGAGGGCTGCCTATGTGCAAACACGAGTCAGATGACTTACTTTGGCCTTAGTTTCTTCCTGTCAATCAATACAACTCGCAGATGCCTCAAATCATATTAACCAATCAATTCATAACATTAGATCAAATCATTGATCAATTGACTCAGTCAATTACATGTCATCACGACCTTCCCTTGGTCGGTATACTCAATACTATCTATAAAGTCTTATCAAATCAGGACTGCTCACCTTAAGCTGAAGATAGATAGTATAGCCCACTTAAAGCTGATAATATAGTATACTGCTCGCCCAAAGCTAATATATTAGGACCCCTAGGCCAATATAGTATACTAATAATGCTTACCTAAAGCTAATAAATTATTACTTGCCCAGAGTTGATCAAATCACCATTTTTATCATACCCGATAAAAATTATCGTGTGTGGATACACGGTTGGCCTTAGCCAAAATATAATATTTTCACATTTAAAAATCCCACTAATTTCACCGATCCATAAACTCATTTTTAGCGTTGTAAACCGATGCCTGGTAATTTTTCATTTAATTACTGAAATTAAATAAATTTAGGAATAAACTCATAAAATACAAATTACACCAAATCAGAACAAATTCGAGCTCAATTAAATAAACATATCACACCATCACAATCAGCATAAAATTTCGGTCACCAGCTATCCCAGTCTAATTTCTGAAAAAAAAAATTAAATAATTACAAAAATTAATTAATAAATGCAATAAATAGCAACTTAGGCCCGTAAAGCCTAATTAAATGCCGAGATGGACCCGAAAAATTTTCGAATCACTCTAGATAAATACTAGAGCTTGTCTAGGCCCTAATTGCACTAACTATCCATCTAACATGCATCGGTAATTAATTAAATTCACTAATCAAATCTAACTAATCACCTAATCCTAGCTTAGTCTAAACTAATCAACCCTTAAGTGTTATTATCCTACTAAGTAAGGATTAGTGAGTTAAACTCACTTGTTTATCAAACCGCTCAATTCAATTCGACGGGAACGTGACGGGGCTCGTTCTTCTCTAAAGCGGGCTTGGCTTTCGGGGTCGGGAAGCGGGCCAAAACTGGCCAAAACCGCTTCTGGAAACCCACTTCTTCAACTACTATTCGGTGGCTAAAACGACTGGGTTGAGGCTCGCTTGAGGTGGAGACGAGCTGAGATGGGTTGAACCGGTCCAGGAGGGTGCGGTGGAGGCTCCGGCAGCTGCTCACGGTGGCTGGACGGCTCTGGCTGAGTTCAACAAGGCACAAGACAGCGGCCTAGGAGCAGGGACAGATGGCTGGAGCATCGGGGTCATGCGGAAAAGGTGCGATGGCTCGCGTGCAAGGCGGGGCGGCGAACGGCGACGGACGGCTGCAAACAGCATCGATAGCTTCTCTACTGGCTAATGGAAGTGAAATGGCAAGGAGGAGGGATGAGAAGGGGCAACGACAGCCTTGAGGGAGAGAGGGAGGAGATGAGGGAACCAAGGGGGCCTACTTGGTCTCTTTTTCTCTTAATTTGTCCCCCAAGACCATTCTCCATCACCAGCTATGTTCCAAGGCCTCAATTCAGCCACCAAGGCCTCTTCTAGAACACTTGAAATGGTCCATAAGTCATAGGTGATGGGGGGCTACGAATTTCACAAGATTTCCCCTCAATTGGACTTTTAATCTCTCTTTGAATTATCCCAATTTAGCTTCTAAAAATTTAATCAACCCACCATTGATCATCTTGGCATTTTTCCTCACCAATACAACCCACTTGCTCCCCAATTTCGTGATCAAAAGCAATCCTTGACATTTTCTAGATAAAAAAAAAGGACCCTACCTTGACTTTTTTCCCAAAAAGTCTCGATTTGCAGAAAAATCTTCTGAGACTAAGTTGACGTTCCTAAATGATTTGTGACATGACAGAACTTTCAATTTTTGAAATCGGATTCAAATTCACGGTTAATTTCAATTCGGCACAATTTTAGTGTGACCTAGGCTACTGGGTAGCTTTCAGAAATTTTTATTGGAAATGATCCGTGGTTGATTTTCTTTGAGCCACAATGAATCCACTCGATACATTGGTGACTCTCGGTTTTTGTGAAAATCTCGATGATTCAAATATGGACACAGGGTACCAAAACGATAGAAAAATCAGTATGGTACCAGTTGACGAGAATTTTCCAATTTAGTGGAGTCACCCTCATTTAGCCATACATCTCAGTCGAACCGACCTATCTCTGATCCCTAATTGATTTTTAACTGTGTTGTAATGGCCTCTAAAGATGAGCACGGTCGAGTAGCCAATTCCTGGTCGAATTCTTAAGTCTATTGCATTAAAATTCCTTAATGGCTTCCCCAGATAGTCTAGTTATCTCGAGAGTGATCAGCTCTGAGAACGGCCTTATAGGCACGTCAATGAAATGCCCGATTAATTTAATTGAAAGCAGAAGTGAAAAATCTAGGATGTCACAAGTTGACTTGTGAACAATCCCTAAGATCAAGTCATGGTCCATTCTCGTTATTGACGCATTGATCCTTAGTCCATTCCTCATGTCCGAGATAGGGGTCCAAATTGAGGATGTCACATATGACGTCGAACTAGATAGAGCAATCAAGTCGAACTTTGAGGTATAATATCACTTTCTTTAAAGATTTATTTGCTCCACAATATTACTAATGGTTACTAGCAAATTTTCTTTAGGATATAATAAAGTCTCAAATGAGAATATTATATAGCAATTTTAATATTTCTCTAAGGTCTCTCTAGAAAACAATTGAAATGATGGCTGTAGTTTTGGAAAGAATACTAAGAAATGACTCAATTCTCATTCATGCCAAAAAATGACATATAAATATAAAGATCGGTCTTAAAGATATAGGTAACTCTTTGTGTGAGGCTACAAAGTGAACAAAGAAATCTCTTCAAAAGTAGTTGCAAAATGAACAAAGGCAACCATTTGGGAAAATGTGCAAAATAAACAAATGCAACTCTTCATGAAAGGTTGCTAACTGAATAAATATAATTTCAAAGGTTGTCTTGAAGAGACATATAAAATTCGGAATAATAAAAATATAATTTAAAAAAAATAAAATTCCGAATTTCATAATTTCCAAAATTACTTAATAAGCAAAAAACAACCTTTCAACTAACAAAGATTAATAAGATAACTATAAGAAATAAAATAAAAATAAAGGGGTTAGAGCTAATTAAACCGCAGATGTGAAATGTGCAAAGTGCAACTAATAATCAAGTAATTATTCGTGCTCACACTTATAAATTAGCCCATCTCCTCCAAACTTTCCTATGTGGAACAAAGAAAAGTACCTTTCGTTTGTTTTATAAACAAACAACCAACATAATCATCAATGATGAGAAAGTTAGGTGATGCTATTGGACAGCTAGGATGCCTGAGTAGTCACAGAGAATATGGGTTTGACAAGGAGCCTTCAATTAAACATTAATCATTGCTAATTGCATCATGTAATAAAATAAAAAAAAAATATGAGGGTTCGGCATCCAAACATAGAGTTTGTCTCCCACACCGAACCTCACACCTTCCCCGGGAGGTCGCTAGCTGGCAGCGAGAGCTTTGCCTAACCTGCTTTCGTTTCATTCCCATTTGTATTTGTACTCCTGCATTAATCTAAATCCATCTTCTACTTTGTTAGGTTCTTTTCCTTGTTTTGTACATACTCACTCCGTGAGTGCTTCTTTTTTTTTTTTTTTTTGCTAGTGACGATGAAAAAGGTAGAATCTCCACATACACATGCTAAATGGATAAATAATATATGAATGTTTATTATTAACAGTCGTTTGATATGGGTGTGTTTTCGCTATAAAAGCCCACCCAACAAAAATATAAATTGATAATTTTTTTTATTGTACCTCTTAATCTCTTTCTAATCCCGTTACCATGATACTATCTAAAATAAAAATAAAATAAAATAAAAAAGATAAGTATTTGATAAATGTGCATTTTGACGTTCGGCTTTGAAATAATTGATGCCCCTTTGATGCCATCAAATATCAATCACATTAATTACTTCCAAGAACTCGATGAACAGAACCCAATAAGGTAGCTCTTTCCTTTCCCCTGGAACATCTTGAACTACGAGCAAAATTAGATGTCATCATTGTTCTTTCAACTCTTTTATTTTCCCCTTTAATTCAACATAATAGGGGCATATTGATAAAAATTTATGGATGGATTTTATTGAGAGAGAAGCAACACTTTGGGGAGTACAAAACAATGTCCGATGAGTTCGCAAGACCTAAAAGCACGTGGGGATGGTGCCGGACACCGAAGAAACAGGCTGTCATTTCTGGTCAATTATCATTATTAAATTCACCGCCATTTGCTCTGTCTATTATCATTACTCGTTACGTTTAGAATCTTCTTACTAAATTATACCATTAAGAAACTGGATTTGTTAACACCTTTTTCACATGAAAATGATGAGGTAGAGAGTTCGAATATCCACATTTTCAAAATAAAAATAAAAAATTGGGGTAGGAATGATTTTATTTAAGTGTAGGTTTTGACTTCCACGCTTTACAAGAAAGTAGGATAAAAATCTAAGAGTAAGAATTAGAGTAGGAGTAGACTATTAATTATTACAAAAAAAAACAATTATCAAGCTTATTGTGCATATACATTACATTAATTTATGTTATCGAGATTTGTGGGGCCTTATTAATTATACATTAGAAAATTCAGATACTGCGTAGACATTGATGGAGACAAAATATTAAATATGCCATACTATGGTAGAAAAGAAATGGTAACCCTAACTCATTTGTTAGCTCCAAAATAAATTTGATAATTTATTGAAAAAGTTAGTACTCTAAAACAATCAAATTAATATTGGTAAGTGGAATCAAGTAAAAATTGGTAATTTTTATAAGAGCTTGTAACTTTAACATGCAGATAACATCTGCAAATAAATGTCAGTAAATCATTTTCAAAAAGTTGTGGTTTGGAAACAATGGAATAAATGTTGATAATTCAATCAAATAAGAGCTAGTAAAGCTAAAACTATTTGAAAACTTAATCAGTGAAAAATTGGTAAATTACTTCAATTAATATTTTCTGTAAGACTTGGTAACTTTGATACTATAGTGGTTGTAATAAATAAATATTGGTAAGTCTTGGAACAATTGCTAATTTTGAAACAATCAAATAAAACTTGGTAAATGCACTCAAATCAAAGTTGGTAATTTTCTACAAAAGTTGGTAACCTTAATATTTCAATAAGCGACATATTGTAATTGACAATAATCTGGAATGATCAAATAATTGATGACACTTCCATAAAAATGTTGATACTTTACAGTCATGTTACATGCTAAATAACTGTTATTGCTATTACAAAACCGTTGGTAAAATGTTGGATAAGTCGCCAGTCAAAATTTAGGCCCTCACGGATTTTGAAATATAACATCGTATTTAAAGAAAAACTTGCATAGAACAATTGTTCCACATTTTGACGCACCGAAAACTAGAAATCTGATGACATTGACTCGGTTAGGTGATAACTTGGCATGAACTTAACTGGCCTTTTATGGTCTCTCCAAGGTAGAAGCAGAAGGAGGTTTCTTGCAGGTAATTACTTGGATTCTGAGTTTTTTTTTAAGACCCCGGTCGTCAAATTTGATTAAACCGGCGCTTCGATGGAGTCCATCCAATCCTCTACGCCGCATTCATCAACATCATACCACATAGAAAGGAAAAGTTTGACTAGCTGCCTAAAAGTCTTAGGGCCGAGCATGCAAACGCTTCGTTCCGGAACAATTTATGAGTAAAAGAACCCGTTTGATAACGACACAAAATTTCTACTCTTGGAATAGAAAAAGAATAGAAATGCGTTTGATAACGCAACTATTTCTTTTTGTATTTATTCAATTTTTAATCTTGCCGACGGATTGCGACCGCGGCCGCTGCCGCATCGCACGACCCGATCGCCACCGTCACCGCCGGCTCGCTGCCAAGCCCATCGGCCACCGACGCCGCCGGTGACGGCCGGCGGTCGGGCCGTGGCGGCGGCGGCGGGCGACGGCGGCGGGAGGCGCTGCCGGAGACGACGGTGGTGACGGCGGGCGCGGCGGTGACCGGCGGGTGGCGACGGCCGCGGCGGCGACCGACGGCGATCGGTGGCGGGCCGGGCGATCGCCGATCGGCGACCGGCGGCGGCGGCCGGCGACCCGATCGACCGATCACCGATCACCGGCGGCCGGCCGCCCGGCGGCGGTAACGGCGGCCGGGCGGTCATCGGCGGCCGATGGGCTTTCGGCAGCCCGGCGGTGACGGCCGGCGGTCCCGTCGGCGGGGCGGCGGCGGGGTGGCGGGTCGGCGGCGGCGACCGGCGGCGGAGGCGCGGGGCCGGAGACGACGGCGGCGACGGCGGCCGGAGACGACGGCGGGTGGCGGTGGCGGGGGCCGGCGACTGGCCGACGGCGATCGGGCGGCGGGTGGCTGGGACTGCGACCGGCGGCGGCGCGGGGCGGCGACGGCGGCGGTGGCCGGCGACCGGCGGGCGGTGGCTTCGGGCGGTTGACGGTGGTCGCGGCAAGAAAAGGAAATAAAATAAAATTAAAAAAGAAAATCAGCTTATTTCTTGAAATTGTTCCGGGGAACAAGAAGCAACTGTTTTTTGTTTCTTGTTTCGTTCCCAAACCATTCCGGGCTAAGTTTTTATTCTCGGGAACAAAAAAACAATGTGGCGTTAGCAAACAGGTTTTTGTTCTTTTTTTGTTCCGGGAAACAAAAGAACAGAAACCATGAGAAACAGAAACGTTTGTATGCGCTACCTTAATGTCATTATTTTCCCTAGCGTTTTCCAAAAAATAATGTTAACGGAACATGTAGTACGGAAACTCTGACCACTCCTTGGCACGCGCACTTTATTCAACGCTCAAAAAGAAACTTCTCTGGAAATACTAAAAATTTCATTTTATAGTGTAAAGCGACAAACTCTTAAACACTTTTTTCTCAATTTTGCTTTTATATACTCTCCTGTCGTTCCGCTCCTTCTCAGAAATTCATCTTCATCCTGCCCACGTTTCTTGATGTTTTCTTCACATTGACATTGAGAGCAATTGCAGAGCCTAAATCACCTGTCCTTAAGAAGGGTTTGTCGATCTTCTTTCCCTAAATCCTGTCGCATTTAGCTAGTTTTACACGCCGTAGTGCAGATGTTGCTGAATGCAGCGTAGAGGCTCGGATGGAATTGGACTCCACTGAAGCACAGCTTTAATCACCGTATGAACTTCACTCCGCCTGGTGGACTGCAGGTACGAAATCTACGTGACTTAAAAGTTCATATAACTGCTGAGTATATATACATATCTTGACAGATATGTATGAACGAGCAATGTTTGATGCAATTGTTTGTGCTTGTTTGATTGATTTCCTATTTCCAAGTATCATTAGGTTGGAGTCTGGTAGGGTTCTGGCACCAATGGCCGAACTCAATAGGAAGAGGAGTATGCAGGCAATCCTGAGTATGGAAACTGAGTCAGAAGACGAGTATGATGTGTTCTTGTGCTTTAGGGGACCAGATACGCGCCAAACCTTCACTAATTGCCTTTATTATAAAATGAGAAGTGTAGGAATCCACGTTTTCTTGGACAACGAAGAACTCCAAGTGGGTGAACAAATCGGTGGAGCACTTTTGAAGGCACTTGATAGGACTCGAATCTACATACCCATTTTCTCTAAGGATTTCGCCTCTAGTTCATCATGTCTTCGTGAGGTTGCTCACATGGTAGAATGCACCTCAAAATCAGATGGGAAGAAAGAGATCTTCCCCATTTTCTATGATGTTGACACTGATGATGTGAAGCTCAAAACCAAGACGTACAGAGAAGCGATTGGCAAACACAAGATGAGGTTTAAGGCCAACGAATTGCAGCGGTGGAGAAGTGCCCTTGAAGAGGTCGCGCGTATCAGGGGATGGGATCTTAAAGGCAAAGGGTAAATTTCCTCAATTTTTATGGTTAAAGAGCAAATTATTTACATGTGTGGGATGGGATGAAGTTTGTCCTTCGAAATTTCACTTTTGACTCTTTTTTTTTTTTTTTTCGTCTGTTGTTTGTGGGAATTTTCCGTTTATAATCTTCAACTACCTATTTTTTAATTATACTAGTATTGGAACTCGTGTCGTGAACCCGTGATATTGGGCTTTAATTACGAATCACAAAAGTATTTTCTCGATTTATAGGTCAATGTTTGATTTTTCATAAAAGTAAAAGACAACCGTACAAAGTAGCGTTGGAGAGATTAGTATTGGCCTTAATGATTAGAATTTTTGTTGGCGTAAACAAAGAACGGTAGTCTTGTTGAAGGCCCCTACACGTTTACTTTCACTATGTTCTTGCATGTTTTTTTTTTTTCCTAAATGAAAGATCTCGGTTGAAATTAAATTTTTCCTTGCAGTGCCATTTGACTGCATATATTTTGCAGATATTAGTAATTTTGCCATTTGACTCGGGCAAAATCTTTCCTGCTAAGCTGGAGCCACAAATTTATGTTTGTTTTATCTGCGAATTCAACCTCTATAGCTTTTCGATATTATGTTACTGCTTTAATTTAGTTAGTCAATTCAAGCATTAATAACAATTTCCTTCTCCAGATTTATAAATCTTATTTGTTCATTCCATAAAAAATATCTCCTTCACGTTGGATTTTGAATCGTTAAAACGTCTCAAATTCGTCAAACTGAAGAGGGACATAATTCCATTAAATTTACACTTACGTATCAACTTATACGCTTAATTTACCTATTTTATCATATGGTCCCATGCCGATGGACGTTATTTATACCCTCTTCTTTCTAGCCTTTGAATGAAACGGCCTCTTCCTGCTTTGCTGCAGCCACGGAGAACAAATTGAATTAATTGTTAAAGAGGTTTTGCGGAAACTTAGCAGCAAACTTGTGGATGTGCCTGAATATTTAATTGAAGATCATCGTCAGGTAAAAGCCATAATAGAACGGATGGATCTTGACTCTGACGGTGTAAGTTTCCTTGGTATACATGGATTGGGTGGTATTGGTAAAACAACACTTGCAAAGGTTGTGTTCAACAAATTATCGTCTCACTTTGAAGAAGTTTGTTTCCTTGACGACATTCCCGCATCATCAAAACTGGACGGGAGTCAAGCATCATCACAGCAGGATCTTATAAACTTGCAGAAAAAGTTATTATCACGTTTTGCTGGTCCTATGATTACTGACCAAATTAAAGACACTAGAGGTGGGATGGATTGGATCAAGAAAGTATGTGATACTAAAAAAGTCCTCATTGTTCTTGATAATCTATACAAGAACGAGCAACTTGAAAAGCTCGCCGGAACCATAAAGTCTGATTGGTTTGGTCCTGGTAGCAGGATCATTATCACAACCAGGGACAAAAGTATCCTTGAAGGAATTTTGGATTATGAGGTTCATGAAATGGAATTTGAAAAAGCACTTCAGTTGTTTTGTAAGTGTGCTTTTAGAAGTGACTTTCCTATAGAAGGTTATTCTGATCTTTCAGAGAATATTGTTAATAAAGTGGCCAGGCTTCCTTTGGCTGTCAACGTGATAGGCTCATTTCTTTTTCGCAGAGGCATTGCCCTGGAGCCACTTGGTTATAAAATAAAGTTATGGGAAGAGACATTAGAGAAGTTAGATAAAGGTCCTTTTAAGGATGTCCGAGATGCATTAAAGATAAGTTATGATGGATTGGAGAATAAGGAAAAAGAAGTATTTTTGGATATTGCTTGCTTTTTCACTAATGAGGACAAAACATATCCAGTTATGATGTGGAATGACTGTGAATACTATCCTTATAGTGCAATTGGGGTCCTCCTCCTACGGTCCTTGATAAAAATTAGAGATAATAAGTTTTGGATGCATGACCAAGTTCGAGATTTGGGAAGGTACATCATCCTTGAAGAATATCCTCGCAAATTTAGTAGGGTGTGGATTCATGGGGATGCTATAAAACTACTGGAGAGGAAAGAGGTAATATGAAGGAGTATGTCACACAATTTTTATTTGGAATGAGAAACTTGTTGAATATGTTCTTTTATTTTACAGTTAGCTTTGTTTACTTTCCATTTGTCTTGTGAGTGAGATAGCTCTCTCTCAAACAGTTGGGTCAAAAGGTCTTGTAAGTTGGTGGAGAGAGACCAGATAGATTGGGTAATAGTTAGCTTTGGTTTTCAGATTTTGTAGGATAGAAAATAGTTTTCTGGAAATTCTAACAGAGGACCATTTTACCATCCGATAAAGGTCAGAAGAAAGTAAACTTACGAAGAAATTTTTTAAATTACTTCCAATACAATTGCAGAGAAAACAAAAACTACGAGGATTGGAAGGGATATGCTTTTATTTCTTGAAAAGTACAAAACGGGAAAGTGGAGAAATGATTTATAAGATATCTTAAACAGAAGCTGAAAATTTTCATTAATTGCGTGAATGAATACATATAAGTCTACTTGCTGGGAAAAGGCATGTGCTATTGTAGGTTCCCCGTTGGAGAAATTATTTACCAGTGTTTACACGCTTCCCTTCTTTATAGTTCTGTAAGATTGTTTAGTGCTGTTCTCTCAGTTAATCTTGAGACTTTGTTGCCAGATAAATGAAGATGTGAAAGCACTAAGCCTGACCTCTAATGGCTGCAGCCGCAACATTGCACCTGAAGAATTAACTGCTTTACCATATCTACAGTTCCTTCGAGTGAAAGGCGTTGATTTTTGTGGCAACTTTAAGAATCTTCTTTCAGACCTCAGATGGCTTTCTTGGGAAATTACTCATAACGAATTTCATGCGGTGAATTTTCATTTTGCTAGTTTGGTCGTGCTAGACCTTTCAAGGAGCGAAATCAAAGATGATTGGGGTGGGTGGAGCCAAATCCAGGTACGAAAGGCTTGAAAAAATTCACCTTCATTCTATCTTGACGGATCATTCAATCATTACTTGTGTGCTCTTCCGGATCTGGAACCAAGAACAGCATGCTAAATGCATTTAAAAAGAAAGCAGAGGAAGCTATAGTCACATGGCATCAGCGTATCATTCTAGTAAATAATATTCCGAGCAGAAAATCATAGTTGCTCTATATTTCATCCATTCACTGTCAACTGCTTTATTAATCAAACAATAAATAAATATGATATTCGAAAACTCCGTAGTTGCGAATAATATCAGTTGTGCTCAGCAGTCCACTATTTTACCAAAGCATCCGTCGTCGCCTTGGTTTGAGGAATTTGAAATTTACTTGCTTTGGAGTTTGTTATTTAAGAGGTTAAGTTAGAAAATATAAACATGCTGTGTTAATGTAAGTGCATACAGTTATTTGGATGTTTTGTGGTTTGTTATAGTCGTTTATATAATAGTTAATCCAATTAAAGAATGAAGAGAACTCGACACTAAGTATAACATTTTGGAAAAGAGAGGCAATTGGGCAGTAGACTAAAGACCTTTTTTGGCTGAAGATTTAACGGCCTTTTCCTTTTTAAGAAGGGAAGAGCAGACTTTGGCGTTTCAATGGTAAAACCTTCGACTGTACTTTTTACTACGATACTCTTAAGACCAGATTACGAGTAAATGCTGTAACTTCGTAAATTTCTTTCAAGACGCTTCATGATGTTTTGTTTTTTACTAATTAGGACTCCATGTCGTGAAAATGCACTAGTGTAGGACATATAGAAGTGCCTCAATCTTGTATAATTGATAGACTCGATGAGTAACATCTTTCAACAATTGGAAAATTTAAAGTTTAAGGGGCATTTGCAAGCAGATTTCTTTGAGTTCATTGCCAAAATGGAACTTGTTTGTGTATGGTATAATTTGAATAATCAATAGTAATTTTGAAATATCGTTGGGAAGTAAGAACTGACTGACAACTTATTAGTCTGGTCAACCATTAGTAAGTTACCAACAAAATGACGATTTACCATCATTAGACCAAATGGTAGATTACCGTTTGCTTTTAGATATTACAAGCCCTTCATTTATAAGAAAGATTGGTTTAGATACTTTATTAATAATATCGTTTAATGGTTCTAACTTACAAACAAGGTACTATTTTCCACGACAAATGGTTAGTATGTTATGACCTTAGTTTCCATTTTACTAGGTACCGAGTTTTTTTTTTTTTTTTCACAAACATACAAATGAAATAATTGACTAACGAAATATTCGATTTACCAGGTTTAAATGACCTAATAGATTATAAACAGTCGTTCAATTTTACAAATGAGCACAGTTTTCTGTTTGTAAAGTATGAATTTATTGCTTACATACTTTACTGGTAATGTTGGTCACAAGTAGTATTTTACGAACAACATAATTGTTTTATCACTGTAAATTTCTAGTAGGTTATGAATTTCACCAGTAACTTACTATTTACACCACTAGGATATGAGAGCCAATTTATAGAAAAAGCCTTTTGTAAGTTACCATTACAATGACAGTACATATTTACCATGAACGGAAGATTATTCTGTTTTGCCCGACCGAAGTTTTAGAACCAACCTAGATGCGTTATTTGCAATTAATCGCAGGAGTAAATTTAATTATAAAATTAAAAGTGATTACTTTCCTATAAGATATATTTAGAAGTTAGGATGATCGATGTGTTTTGTAATTTTATCTTTTCTATTCCTGCAGATAACAAAAAAATTAAAAGTTCTGGATTTAACGGGTTGCACAGAGTTGACGAGGACACCCAACTTCTCTAATTTCATGTCTTTGGAGATGTTAGTACTTGCTCGGTGTCCCAAATTAATCACAATTGACCCCTCCATTCGGAAGCTTCAACAACTAAACACTTTTAATATCAAGGGGTGTAGTTCTCTTGTGGAGTTGCCTGAAGAAGTCGGTTCTCTCCAATCTTTGACGCAGATTGTCATGCCCAAAAATTTTCTACCCTTGAAGCTTCCAAGCACATTGGGCAATCTGATATCTCTGACGAGTTTTATATTGGATAAGCACCCTCAGATCTGCCAACTTCCGAATTCAATTGGAGGGTTAGTGAAACTTAAATACTTATCTTTACGAGAGTGTGTGGGGATAAACAAGCTTCCATACTCTATTGGGGAGTTAAAAATGCTGGAGAAATTGGATGTATCAAAGTCAGGAATAGTTCTACTACCTGATTCAATCGGAAACTTAAAGAAACTAAAGGTAATGAGAATAGGTTACACAAAGATAGAGAAGTTTCCTAGTCGTATTGGAGAAGTGGAGATGCTTCAAGAGTTGGATGCCAGGAAATGCTGGAATCTGACGGATGAAAACTTGGAGGAAATTGGGAAGCTATCTCATCTGAGGATATTGGACTTATCATATACTTCTGTTTCTAGATTGCCTCCGGTGATAAGTTGTCTCTTCCATCTCCAAAGACTTGAAGTAGGTTCGATTAAGCTTCAGCAATTGCCCGCTTTTCCATCAAGCTTACAATTCCTTACAGTTCAAGCTGTGGACTTCTCTTTTGTCCCTGACCCCTCAAGTGTCGCCTCTCTGAAAAATTTGGAATTATATAGATTAAGTACTTTGAGCGCGGAACCTCACTCGACTTGGGAGGAGGATTTGGCAAAAATTCAAGCAGCTTTGGCGAAAGAGCAACCGACCTATCGGCTTCCTCATCATTTGTCGACCTTGAGACTCAAGGGAATTAGTCATTTGCCAGATTTTTCCAACTCAAGAAATTTGAAAGTTCTGCATTTATATGAATGTCCAATATCAAAGTTACCCGTCTTTCCAGACCTAAAACATTTGAGGGAACTGAGCATATGTAGATGTGAATTCCTCACGGAAATATCGGATCTGTCACTCTTGGAGAGTCTAGAGCGCTTGGAATTGAATGGCTTGAATAGGCTAGTTGATATCCAAGGTCTGTCAGAATTAGAATCTTTGCAGTACCTCCGTCTTTCCACTTGTGCTCTATTGCGAAGGTTGCCCAACTTATCTAAGTTGGATAAGCTACAACATCTAGAGCTAGAAGCTTGTCCAAATTTAGGAGACATTAGGGGTATCGAGGGCTTAAAAAGCTGGGTCTTGGATAGCCATGGCCGCACTATCATGGAAAGATTGTTGGATGTCTTGAGACCAACCTGGATTTGCCACAGATTACCTATGTATGATGTGTTCCTAAGTTTTCGGGGACCGGACACTCGTTTTAGCATTGTCAATTCCATTCACCATCGTATTTTACTGAATCGAATTTCTGTTTATAGGGATGATGAGGAATTGAGGTCCGGTGAAGGAATTGGGGAACAGATTCAACAAGCACTTGATAACTCTAATTTCTACATACCCGTCTTTTCTGAAAACTATGCTTCCAGTAAATGGTGTCTTCGCGAACTTGCCCACATGATAAAATGCACATCAAACTCAGAAGGGGAAAGAAGAAGAATCATCCCCATTTTCTATTATGTGGAGATTGATGACGTTAAGCTCAAAACCAATTTGTACATAAGTGCCCTAGACAAGCACCGGGAATATTTTAATCACAACGAAGTGAAGGAATGGGAAGAGGCCCTAATTAAGGTCGCAGATATGGTGGGGTTCGTTGTGAAAACCAACAGGTAATGCTGCTATTTTGCCACTAAATTATGAGGTGAACATGTCATTCAATTGAACTTTACCAATATAGAGAGTTTCATATTACTCCAATGCAACCCTTTTGCATATAAATAGTTGTGCACCCCAGGAAATTCTTGTACTATCGGATAAGAAGTACATCCCTATAGTTTATCATATCCAGATGAACTGTATGGTTGGACAGAGCTCACTAGCAGTATGGTCACTGATCTTCATCGTTTACTTTGTTGTTGTTGTTGTTTTTTATTTATTTATTTATTAATGAGTTTAAAGATCTTCAGGTTACGATTGTTTGAAACATCAAATCAATTTTAAGATTCTCATTTTAATATCCTTCTTTTTTCTGTCTTTCCTACTAAAATGAATTGTCCTTCACTTGTGCACTGTTGCAGCCCAGAAGAAGTAGCTGAATTGGTCATTAAAGAGATTTTAAGAGAGAAGAAATTGTTGGATGTCAACTCCTAAAGCCTTCTTTTGGTTGGTCGTCAAGCTGAAGAGAATGGATTTGTTAGCCGTGGAATAAAATTCTCCATAATTGCATTCTGTTACCATTGTTTGAAGGATCTTGATATTTCATTTTGGAACAAAGCCGGTTTACGATTCTAATGAGTGGTGCATTATTTATAAGGTTAGCTTATCTATATGAACGAGACTATCAGTGAACTTCTATGCTTTCTTGGAGGGTTAGTGAAGCTCTGACATTTGTCTATGCAGGGGTATCGGGAGACAGAGGAACTTCCAAAATCAATTGGATTGGAGCTTAGCTAAGCTCATACGTCCGATTTTACACGGGAATATTGTTAAGCTCCTCATTTTCTATGACGTTAGTTTCGGGATTTTGTTTTGAAAAACAGAACACGTACATAGGTAAAAATGAATCAAAACGATTCATGGTGGAAATAAGAACGTCCGTACACATATCTCTTTGACATTATTCGTGCATTATAGTAAGAAGCACATAGAAATAAAAGGAAGGCCAATTACATTATCCTTGTACTGTGCTAAAAAAGTTTGGTTTATATATTTTTCAGATTCTTACCACAAATGTTTGATGTTGTCATACGCTAATTCTAAAGTTCTATAGATTTTGACCATGAATGTCTGATCTCCACATATCGTAGATTCTAACATTTTTCAAATCCAGCCCCACAAATGTCAAATCTCTAGTTTAGACATATCACCAATCTCGCATCAAACAATAGAGATAAATTGAGAAAACTCACCACTACAATTGTACTAGCAATTGTTTTCGTGTGTGACTAAATTTGTCGTGCCCCAAGCCCTACTCCTGCTGTGGGCATGCGACATCCTCCTCCTCAAGATTAATTTGTGAAGTCTTAGGAAGCATTGTCGTACTATTGATTTTATCCTTTCATTAAGCACATGCAAAGCGTACAATCTCCAACACCCAATCAATCAACAATAATGGATAGTAAGGAATAACACACACATACATATTGCATAACTTCCATGCTTTATTTATTTATGTGGAACAATTACAATTTACAAGCCTAGCTTTGGGGCTATTCCGAACGATTCATCCCCACTAAAAAATATATAAAAAGGACGGAGGATTAGTTGTAGCTTTTTCTACAAGGATAGCTACCAAAAATTGTTCTCATTTATTGTCGGTGTGTGACATATTGAAATTCGAGCCCTTTGAGGGATGAACAAATGTGAATTTCGTCAATGCATTGTTGGTTGATCTCACTCATGTTGGAGAAAACTTCCTTATTATTTTGAAGTTGACAAAACGTTTCCATCAGTATAGTCTGAAAACTTGTAGACTTTATCATCAAAGTCTGAAGACCTCCAGACTCAAGATTTAAAGTCTACCCTCACCGATAGTTTCCAGACCAACGAAGAGAAGATTTATTCAGATGCGAGTTTATCTTTAAGGATTTGGTTCGTACGGTTGAAGAAGATCTTACGGCTGGAAATAGCATCTCGTGATCAATTATTTTTATTGAAATCAATTCGGATAATTAGATTTGTTGATTGACGAAGTATACTTGGAAGGTTCTAATTATGGAAACCTAGATCCTAATTGTATGGGCGAGCAAGATTGGTGGGCCATCATCACATTCTTTAAATAACTCGATATCTCCTTGATTGATTTTGTCCAATGGGTAGATTGAAAGAACTCATTTGGAAAGTGCTAACAGTTATAAAGGTATGGAGGACTATATAAGGAAGACGCTCGAGTTATTCAAGCGTGTGCGCGAAAGAAAAATTCCAAAGTCCGAAGCTCCTAGTTCTTTGCTATTTCAATCGCTGAGCTTAATTTGTACTCAAAAGAGGGATTAAACACTTGTGAGACCTTGAGGAAGTGTAGTAGAGTTTCTACACTAGGGAATCAAGGACGTGAGACTGTAAAATCTCTTTTCATTCTTAGTGAAATCCAGCCAGTAGATTGTCAGTGAGGGAGAGTGGACGTAAGCTTGGTCTAAGCCGAACCATTACAAATCTTGTGTTTCAATTCTTTCCCTGAACTCTTTACTTTAATTCACAGCTTTATATAATAGTTTATAGTCTTTTACATCTTCAGTCTGATATAGCTAGTATAAGCACCTAGAGGGGGGTGAATAGGTATAAAAATAATTTCTCAAGATATGAAAGCAATACTAGGCAGACAATAGAAAGGAAGCTTTCCTTTAGTTAATGAAACGAACTATGATCAAAGTAAAACAGAGAGTAGGGAAGAGAAAATTGAACACAAGGTTTATAGTGGTTCGGCTTATTCCAAGCCTATGTCCACTCTTCTGCACTGATAGCCCACTGGCTAGATTTCACTATGAACAAAAGAGATGTTACAACAATGCTCTCACCTGATTCCACAGTGTAGATATTCTACCACACTTCCTCAAGGTATCTCGAAATGTAAACTCTCTTTTTGCGTACAAGATTTCGCTCAGCAAATGAATTGACTACAAATCAAGGAGCTTCAGACTTTGGAATTCTTCTATCGTGCACACACTCGAACAACTGGAACGTCTTCCTTTTATACTCCTTTATGCCATCATACCCGTTGGCACTTACCAAAGGAATTCTTCCAATCTTCCCGTTGGACAGAATCAATTAGGAAGATCATTTGAGCTATTAAAGGAACATGTCGATAGCCCATCAATCCTGCTCGCCCATACAATTAGGATCTTGGTTTCCATAAGTAGAACCTTCTAAGAATACTTCGCTAATCATCAGATCCTTAATCAATCTTGATTCGAATAAAGGAATCCGTTATGTCACATCCAGCCAAGAGATCTTCTCCAGTCGATAAGGCTAAATCCTTAATGAAACACACAATTCTGGATAACCTTTCTTCAACGGATTAGAAACTGTCATTGAGAATAGACTTTAAGTCTTGAGTCTGGCAGTCCGGAAGTCTTCAGACTTTGAATAGTAGAGTCTGCAAATCTTCAGACTAGACTGAAGGAAATGTTTTGTCAGCTTCAAAATATTCCAGAAAGATTTCTCCAACAATCTCCCCCTTTTTGATGGTGACAAAACTTTCCTGCAGATTTGAATAACTTTGACCTGCAAAACATTACTCAAGCAATATGGATATCTCATAAAGATTAATGACTTAAAGATAACACTAGAATCTGCAACCACAGAATATAGGTTAGTATGAAAGTAAAGCCATTCATAAGATATCAATAATACTTAATATAAAAGCAGCAGTCAAATCCAAATCCACACCAGACATTCAGTCCTTATCCAGACACACAAGTCAAACAAAACAAACTAAAAATTCAAACAAGTTTTCAAAGTTTCAAAGCTTGCATCTCTCCCCCTTTTTGTCATCATCAAAAATGGTGAGATGTAATAGAATGAAGTCAAATTTGCTTGGGAACGCGAACAAGCTGGAAATCTCCCATAGACTAAACGATGCCTTCCAGCTTTTTCAAGTCTTCCCTTAGATGAGCCACCTCTTCTCCTTTAGCATTGGCTTGAATTTGAGTAGAAAGGGCTTGAATCTGATCAGACAGGGAAACAGAAGAGACTTGTCCAGCATTCTTCAAGTTCAGAACCTCGTACTCCAAAGCATATATCTGACCTCGCATTTCCAAGAGAATATCAAGTATTCTGCGAAAATCTGCTGTATTATCAGTCTGCGTACTAGCTTCAGCACGG
The DNA here is from genome assembly GCA_014182575.1 of Eucalyptus decipiens. Classification (NCBI taxonomy): domain Eukaryota; kingdom Viridiplantae; phylum Streptophyta; class Magnoliopsida; order Myrtales; family Myrtaceae; genus Eucalyptus; species Eucalyptus decipiens. The sequence continues at coordinate 45,321,504 of CM024611.1, read as the reverse complement.
TCTGATGGAGTAAAGGCAGACGATGGTATATCAGCATAATCACGCAGATTTGGTGATGAAGCATCATGACCCTCCTTAGGAAATTGAGAGGCATAAATGTCCTCTGGATCTGCTGGAGAACGGCTGACTCCTTCACTGGTAACAGGATAGGAGTTCGTTTCTCTTTGCTCCTTATCTCCCCCTGTTTCTATGGCTTCAGGTGGAGAAGAGTGTTTTTCATGCTATTCTTCCTCTTGATTTGCTCTCTCTTCAAACCTTTCCTCCTCTGCTTTGTCTTTAGCTTCTCTCTCCTCTTCTTTTTCCTCTACTTCTTGCTCCTTTGCTTCTCTCTCTTCTTCTTCTCTTTCTTCTTCTTTCTCCTGTCTCTCTCTTTCCTCTGCTTCTTTCTCCTGTCGTTCCATTGATTCTGGAACAGAACGACTTAGCTTCTTCAATGCTATAGCAGAAATGGTGAGGTCATCCTCATCATCTTCATCCTCAATGATGAGACCTCTTCTCTTTTTGGATGAAGCAACCATTGGCTCTTTCCCTTTTCTTTTGCTGAAGAAGAGACTTGATGAGTTTTGACAGGGGTTTTCTCCTTAAATTTCTCCAACTTCTTGTCAAGTTCTTTCCGACGCATTAACAGCATTTTCAGTCCTACCACCATTTTGTCACACGGTCAAACACAGAAAATTTATGGAGGCTGAATATTCAAATGTCTGAATATCTTTGACACAAGACATGGATAAGGAAGTTGGCCATTGTCCTTCACCATTGCTCTATACATGTGGAACATAATTACGTGAGGAAGAGAAAACTTTTTCCTAGCATTGATTGCGTACATCAATTTTGCCTCTGAGTTGGAAACATCAGTCTTGGAAGTTGATTTCGGTTTGAGGCAATTGATCACAATTTTGTGAAGCAGAATGTTGTTCGCACGCATCCTTGAGTAGGAAATCATTCCCTCTGTCATTCTGTCTTTAACAAGTTCCAATGTTGCATGAGCAATAGAGACATTGATGGGTTGATACCTTCCTCTCTCAACCCCAATCACATCCGCCAGCATATCCACTTCAACCACAAAGTCCTGATCTCGGACACTAAAAGATATTCTATTCACATCCAAGAAACTAAGATTTGAATAGAAATATGTAGTTAATTGAGCATAGCCCTTTGTGGTGTTAGAACAGAACTGTTCTAGTTGAAGAAAACTGAACTTTTCCCTCAAGTTCACATTCACAGCATCCAGGAAATCAAAATCCACACTCCTAGGGTTTATCACCCCACGTTTCAACAATTTGGAGTATAGATCCTTATGATCCTTCGATCTAAACAAATCTGTCCTCTTTCCTCGAATTTCCGCTGCAACACCCATTCTCGGTTGAAATTGGCTGTACAGTTTGTCATCATCATTTCCATCTGTCGGATTAAATCCCCCAACACGCGGATCACTTGGGATATTCGCAAGGGCTTCTTCTACCATTCCCCTAGGAGCAATTCCCACATCTTCCATTTTTCGCAAGAATATGTACTCACTCCCATATCCCTTGTCCTTAAGAAACTCACCAACGTAGTTCAAAGGAGTACCAATACTCTTTAAAGCACGGTAAAGCTTATAAATAAAGTTGGGCTTTTGAACTCTTACAAGATCAGCGTCTTCAACGATTTCTTCCTCTTGTTGGTGACCCACACCCTATGGACTAGTTGGTGGAGAATGATGCCGTTGAGAATGTTGCGGGCTCGTACCTTTCCGAGATTTAATATAAAAAATAATAAAATAACTTACAGTCAAGGTTCATGATTGTCTGAGTCTGAGAGTCTGAGAGTCTTTAGACTTTAACTTCTTCAAGCTTCCGGATGTTGAGTCTGGAACGGATGATTTCAAATTGATTTTTCTCCAAAGGCTTTGTAAATATATCCGCCGAGTTGGTTCTTTGAGTCAACAAACTGAATCGAAACTTCTCCATTTTGAACATGATCTCTAATGAAGTGATGTCGAATCTCTATATGCTTTGCTCTTAAGTGAAGAATTAGATTTTTGGTAAGATTGATTGCGCTGGTGTTGTCACAGTTAATCTCCGTGCATGAATATTCAATTCTAAAGTCTCTTAGCTGTTGCTTTATCCACAGAATTTGTGAACAACAACTTCCAAGAGCTACATATTCGCTTTCGCTGTAGAAAGAGCTACCGTACTTTGCTTCCTTGAAAACCAAGATATCGTCCCGTTTCCAAGTAACGCAGTGCCCGAGGTGCTCTTTCTATCAACTCTGCAACCGGCTAGATCTGCGTCTGAGTATCCAAGAAGAGTGGAGTCTCCCTCGGCGGTCGCCACAAGCTCTGATGTTACACTTTATTACCCTTTTCTATTTGTACTTAGAACAAGCGTCGTTAATCACAGGCATTTAAAAAAAAAAAAAACAGTCCCAACGCGACTCTTAGCGGAAGCAAATTAAACATCACCATCTATCCCCCTACCAATCCATGATACCAATACACACCAGCTAAACATCATGATTTTATAACCAAGCTTCAACACTTTACTTACATACATATATAACAAGATGGGATTCCTTTCGGGTCGCTACAACAAAAGGAAAAGCTAAGACTCAGCCACGTCCAGCCTAAAATCTCAAAAAGAAACTCTTGACCCTCAACATCATGCGAGTACAAACCCCCATCGAAAGTGTCGACTATCTACATCAAAAAGATCCAGCTCCTACTCATCGCGTGCGGGTCTCACACCCAACCCGGTGCATCAGGCGGTGGCGGCGGCAACATCCCTCGCATCGCTCCATCCCGACGAACGTGCACATAAATGAACTCCTGAATGACAGGGCCCCCAGCCAGGCCTATGTCGTACATCACTAGACAGCGCACTCAGATAAAAGTCAGTCCGGGAACAGAGGGATAGTCTATCTCAGTACACTCGACCTCTACATCAAATGGTAGACCATAAAACACCCCTCGCGTGACGGCAGGAAGCGGCATACTGCTAATCTGAAATGTTATTCCCCAAAAGGGGTGAGTACAACCACTTAGCAGATAGGGAAATCCAATAACAACTCAATGCACCATGCATATCGTCATACGTTGCAGGCATTACTTACCTTGAAGTCATGTGTATTTTAATCATGCATCATCATATCATACATATCATCATCATCATGGCATCAGCGTATCGTACATGTCATCATGCATGTCATATATCATTATCATCATCATCATCATCATGGCATATCATATATCATTATCATCATCATGCATTTCATCATGCATATCATACCATGGATGATCATCATATCACATCACATATCGTCATCATCATGCATATCATCATGCATATAATATCATGGGTGATCGTCATTATTTCACATCACCTATCATCATCATCATCATCATGCATATCATCATGCATATAATATCAAGGGTGATCATCATTATTTCACATCACCTATCATCATCATCATCATCATCATCATCATCATCATCATGCATATCATCATGCATATAATATCATGGTTTAATTTTCATCTTTATCTTTAAATTTGATCACCACATCACCAATTTCTCAAATCATCAATTTCATCATCCGTTCGGGCAAAGACCTCCGACAGGGTTCCCAGCATTCAGCCTCCCAGGCCACTGGCTTCCGGCCCCCCACATTCCGGGCATCTCGCATCTCAACTAGCATCGCGAGGCATTCCCTTCGGGCAGAAACCTTCGACAGGGCTTCCGGCTTTTACACTTCTAGCCAGGCATCCCGCACCCCAATCCTGGCATCGCGAGGCATTCCCTTCGGGCAAAGACCTCCGACAGGGGCTTCCGGCCCCCACATTCCGGGCATCCCGAATCTCCCGGGAATTCCGGCGATGCATCTCTGTACATTCCGGCCTCATCCTCCACCACAACCACTTACTCACTTATCATTATCCACATTTATCATCATTTTGATCTCATTATTATATGGCATATGATTCACACATGCATCACAATTCATGGTCATACATACACCAATGTCTTATCATACATGTAACAATGCATAATTATTTATTAATAAATTCAATGGAATTTATGGCCAATAAAATAATCCCTTTTATTTTTATTATTTAATTTTATTATTATATTTATTTATTTTCATAAATAAATATTAAATTCAATATCTATGATTTTCCCAAAATCATAATATTCAAACAATCATTGAACAAATCAATAGGATGACAATTTCATGCAAAATTCATGGCCAAATTGAATTTCACACAATTTCACAAAATAGCACATGATATTCGGATAATAACCAGAATGCACAGTTTCCAAATAAATTCGATTAAAATATTCATACGGCCTCCAAAAAATTACGAAATTTTGCAGAGTGATAGCCAAGACATTTTATTGCAACATTCATGCATAACTCCAAGTCAGATTCCTTATAGATTATTTTATTTAACCTCACGAAGCTTCTGGAACCATTACCGCATCGTCCAGAATACACATCTCCGAAATATTGAGATTTAACCTACCTATTCTCTTTATTTTCCTCTGAAATTTGGATATGTTATGTATCAAGGTTTCCTTTACAAGTTTCATGAGAGATTTAGGTCAAATAACCAAACTATGGTCACCATTTAAGTCCATGAAGTCTCGGGTGTCTCGGAACACATCACCAGAATCATCGTCTCCAAGATCTAGCCGATTTACTAGGCTATACTGGTTCATTTCTCTTCAAATTTGAGTATGTTGTATTTTAAGGTGTTACCTACAACTTTCATGAAGACATAGAAGTGAGATCTTCACAAAAACCAACATGCAATCAAGAATCCAGCAAGAAGTCAGTGAAAACTTCACAGATCTGGGGTCTCCGTAAAATAGAACTTTAACCCCTCATATCTCCATCATTTTCCACGAAATTTCAATATGTTATAGTACAAGACGTTAGCTACAACTTCCATGAAGACATAGAAGCCAAAATCTGACTCCAAACACACATGCAAGCTCAAACAAGTTACTGACTCACACAACCCGAGCAAGAACAGTCACCCGACTTAAGAACAAGCCAACCTTACCTCTGTTTTTCTCACTAAAAACACCCAAAATCGAACATGCAAACCATATAAAAACATGCAAGAGAAGTTAGAGGACTCCACTTGCCTCTAGGATGGACGGTCGACGGCGTACGGCGGACGGACACGGCGGTTCCTCCTCGGCTCCGCCTCCTCTCCCTCTCGGTCTCTCCCTCTCTCTCGCGATTTATCTCTCTCTCTCACCCTCTCTCTCGGCCGAATGGAGCAAAACCGGCCACCTTCTCTCTCTTCCCTCTTATACTCCCTAATCCTCATGATTAGCAATCATGAGATTGCCTACAAACCCACCAATGCATGGCCTTCCCCCTTGCCACTTGTCTCATTGGATTTTCTTTTAAATTTGATTTGGGCTTTGGAGTTGGGCTTGGGCCATCCGGCCACTCCTCTTGGGCTGGTCGACAGCCCCCTTGTGGGCTTCAATGGGCCGGCCAACTTGGCCCATTAAAGTTCCACTCTTGGGCTTAAGGCCCAATCGAATTTTGACCTCTTTTTTTTTTTTTTTGTTGAAATTCTTCTATAAATATTTTTAAATTCCAATTTTCATCTTGGCCAAAGTCTTAGGGCATCTTGGTTATTGAAATTTAATTTATAAAATACATGGCCAAGCATAAATTATTAATCCATCAAATTTAAATTCTCACAATCACAAGCACAAATCATCTAAATAAAAGACTAATGGCTAAAACATAAGCCATGGAAATTCTACCACCTAATTAAAGACTTTAACACACCTTATGGCTTGACTTTGAATTTCTGGAATACCACAGAAACCCTACCCGGATATCGACCCGGGTTCCAGCCGCTTGGGGTTCATAGGAACCCTACCCGAGCAACGACTCGGGTCTGACCCGGCCTCGACTCGACACAGTGCTTCCTCTTTCTCGTCCAATTGCGACGCTGATCGGAGGGTCTGGAGGGGGTCAAACGAACAGCAGCCCGATGTTCGATGGTGGTGATGTTGCAGCCGGCCGCTCAATTGGATCGACGACGGGGCTTGTGGTGCGGCGGTAGGAGACTCGACGAAGGCCCTAGTTGACTGAGGTTGAGATTCGGTGATGGATGGGGTTCGCGAGAGGGGGGTGCGACGATGGTGACGAGGCAAGCGAGACTCGTTGTTACTTGTGATAGCGATGGCGGTGGCCTGGCCTCAGTTGCGGCAATAGTGAGGCAGCACAGCGAGATCTGGCACCGCAGTAGCGTCGGGGCATGGGACCTCCTCCGATCTCCTCTTCTCTTCATCCCTTCTTCGCGGATCCAGAACCCTCTCCACTCCTTCGACTTGTACTGCTCACAGATCTGGGCTTGCGGGCATTTGGATCTCCCTTGAAGTCTCTCGAGGGAAGCTTTCGGCACTCGCAAGCTTTTCATCTCTCCGTCTGTCCCTTTGCTTCGGTTCCTCTCCTCTGGTTCCGATCTCTTCCCTCTCCCTCAGATCTGGGCTTGCTCGTCCTCAGCCCCCCTTCTGAAGTCTCTCAGTGGGAGGTTTCAAAGATCTGCAGCCCTTGATCCTTCGCCGCTTCTTTGTGTCCTTCGACGGAGGTTGTGCCCTCCTATTTATAGGCGAGGAGGAGGCCGGTGAACAGAGGTTCGGCTGCCGGTCTTCACACCAAACGGTCTTCGCCGGCCAAATTGGCGTCCCATCTGTCGAGACGGCTCTAGCTAGGTCGCCTCGCATTGAAGACGCGTCCCTTCCGTCTGCAGCGTTGCACGTCGCCATCCTCTCCAACCTTTCGACGTCGCACGTGTCTGGCCTCCGGCGCGTGCTATTTATCTAATCGGGGAAGAAGACAACAGAGGAAGAAGACAAGCAGGGAGGGTTGGGCCAAGATAAAGAAAGAGAATGGGCCTGGGGGCCCGCGAAAGGAAAATGGGGGCTGGGCCTTGGTTGCTGCTTCTGTTTTCTTTTTTTATTTATTTGTTTTTTTGTTGTTTTCATTATTTATTATTTATTATCCAAAAAAGGAAAAGCTAAGATTAAAAGAGACTAAGTACTAATTTAAAAAAAACCTAATCAGAATCTAGGCGTCAACATATATCATGTTGGATTTAAGGAGACATCAATATAGTTTGGAATATGAGATGAAGGACATCAAGAAATCTTTCATGGCCACTTTAGTGTCACTGCAAGAATAGTTACTCGCCTTGAAGACTCAAGTATAGACAAATGTGAAGGGTGAAGATTTACAGCCGTTGAAGGAGACTATAGCAAATCTTGAGAAGACAGTGAATTCTATGGAAGAATTCTAGCTTGTTCGCCTGCTCAAACAACCTTGACTCACACCCCATTTTTTTTTTCAAATGACTCTTTTTATTTGTTCTCACTTTTTGCTGTTGACAAAAAGGGGGAGAAGTTTGATGTAGATTTGACTTTGGTTTGGATTATTTTACCTTTGGACTTATCTTTTGTTTGGTTAGGGATTGGACGTTTTGACTTTGGACTGTTTGATTTGATCTTTTGATGCTTGCAGTAACTTAGGCTATGATAATGATTATGGAAGGATAGTTATTTTGTAGGACTAACATGTTTTTGTGGTTGCAGAATCGTTTCTATCCATGTCCTAATCTACTTATCTTTTATGAGATATCTTGTTTTGCTTAAGTGTTGTTTTGTAGGACAAAAATGTTCAAATCTGCAGAAAAGTTTTGTCACCATAAAAAAAAGGGAGATTGTTGGAGAAACCTCCTTATTATTTTGAAGTTGACAAAACATTTCCATCAGTATAGTTTGAAAACTTGTAGACTCTATTGTTTAAGTCTGAAGACCTTCAGACTCAAGATTTAAAGTCTACCCTCATTGATAGTTTCTAGACCGACGAAGAGAAGATTTATTCAATGCGAGTTTATCTTTAAGGATTTGGTTCGTACGGTTGAAGAAGATCTTACGGCTGGAGATAGCATCTCGTGATCAATTACTCTTATTGAAATCAATTTGGATAAATAGGTTTGTTGATTGGCGAAGTATACTTGGAAGGTTCTACTTATGGAAATGTAGATCCTGATTGTATGGGCGAGCAATATTGGTGGGCTATCATCACATTCCTTAAATAACTCGAGATCTCCTTGATTGATTATGTCCAACGAGTAGATTGGAAGAACTCCTTTGGAAAGTGCTAACGGTTATAAAGGCATGAGGAGTATATAAGGAAGATGCTCAAGTTATTCAAGCATGTGCGTGAAAGAAAAATTCCAAAGTCTGAAGCTCCTAGTTCTTTGCTATTTCAATCGCTAAGCTTAACTTGTACTCAAAAGAAGGACTAAACACTTGTGAGACCTTGAGAAGTGTAGTGGAGTTTCTACACCGTGGAATCAAGGACGTGAGACTGTAAAATCTCTTTTGATTCTTAGTGAAATTCAGCCAGTAGGTTGTCAGTGCGGGAGAGTGGACGTAGGCTTGGTCTAAGCCGAACCACTATAAACCTTGTGTTTCAATTTCCTTTCCCTGAACTCTTTACTTTAATTCGTAGCTTTATATAACTGTTTGTAGTCTTTTACATCTTCAGTCTATTATCCTCAAAAGACGAGCTAATCTATTAAGTTTTGCAAAATTTCTTTTAACACTTATTCACCTCTCCTTTAGGTGTTCTTACTAGCCTATCAACTCGGAATTGATCACCCCTGAGATACTGACCTTGAGGGGAAAGGCTAATGAGGACAGAACTCGTATGACTAAAGAGTTTGACCTGAGAAAATGATTTGATTGTGAGACTTGCGTGAGGACAATCTTGTAGATAGGCAGGCCAATTTCAAGGAGGACTAGAAGTTGATTCGCCGACATAACGTAATGGAACGACAGGTGATTCCGTTTACTGTTATCGAACCTATGAACAACCCTAGGTCGATTCTCAGGAATCGTGTACTTTGAAATAAGAATCTATCCTCCACAATTTCATGTAGTCAAGGATGTTCATGTGTCGAGATGTTTTGAACGTGGCTTGGCACGAGTCGGTTACACATGAATCCTCAAAACCACATGTCAGTCTGAATTGTACCCAAAATGGCATTAGGGCGAAATAATCATGGCATGAGAACTAAAGATTGGACTTCGAATTATCGGGAACGTCTGGGACGAACTTTGGATGATGCTACTTTGACAGTCGATAGCACTAATTAAGCTGAGTGCTTGGAAAAAGGGATTTTCGGATCGAGGAAACGAGCCCATGAAGACGTGGGCTGGGCTATGCAAGCATGGGCCTTAGGCCAAGGTGGGACAGGCACCATGGTGGGCTTAAGGTAAGGAAGTGAGCTCATTGGGCCCAATCCACTATTCATCTTCCAAGCCCATTACCAAGCCTTAGGCCCATTTGAGCCCAATCAATTCCCAAGCCCATTCCTATTTATTTCCAAGCCCATTTCTTAGGCCCGCCTATCAATTTCGGCCCAAGGTTAGATTGGGAATTTGTGCAAGGTGGAAATGACCATTTTGCCCCTAAAAGTAAGTTGATAAGGCAAAAGGAAGAGAGAAGATGATGTCATTGCATGGGGACCTTGGGTAAGTCTTTATGGCCTTCTTAGAGAGTGCATCGGCCCTCACTTCACTCTCTCTTTCCTCTCTTCAGCCGTTTCTTGACCAGACCCCTCTCTCCCTTGTTTTCCCTTTCTTTTTCCTTCTGCTCCAGCAGACCCTCTTGGGAAAAGCTGAGTTGATTCTCGCCTTCCCGTACGAACCAGCTTTTGTGCCACCCACCACTATGATCAGGACACCCAGACCGTCCACCCTAACTTGGCCGTTCGTCGATCGGAGCCGTTGGTTGACCTGCTGGCCAGCCATAAGCTAGCTACAGTTTGACTGTCTGGTCTTGTTCTGCTCCAATTGACCTTCTTGTGAAAACTTGAGTTGTTCTTTGCTTTTCAGTGAGAATCAGCCTTCGTGCCACTCACCACTGTGTCCAGGAGGCCCAGACCATACGGACGAGCCCGGCCGCTTGTCGAACAGAGCCACTGGCCGACCCGCTGGCCGGCTAGAAAAAACCACTCGCTGGTCCGTCGGTCCACCCGCTTGCCTGCACCGTTTCACGATTTATGCATTTTTCCTTTCATTCCAACCTTTCCTCCGCGTAGCTTAGCCACTAGCCACTCCCCCTCAACCCTCAGGTGTCGCTGGTCACCGGCCAACCCCTCACCGGAGCTTCGATTAGCTGCCCAACTCCTTCTCCGCCTTTGCAGTTTGGTTTCCAGGAGTTTCAGTGGGAGGCAGTGTTTGTTGTTGTTGTTTCAGCCTTGGGACCACCTTGGATTGTCGTGGTTGAGGTCCCCATGCATAGCCTCCGTCGTCGCCGCTACGTTCATGTCTCCGACCCGTTTAACAGGTGAGTTTAGCTCCTAATCCCTTGATTAGTGCCTAAACTTGCTTAGGGTTGATTTAGTTAGAATTAATTCTAGTTTAAGAGATTTAATTAAGTTGTATTAGTCCTAAGATAGGTGGTTAGATGAATGGTTAAGATTAGTTTAGTTTAATCTTGCTTTATTTGCTTAATGATGCTTATATGCTTAACTAAGCATGTTTAGCCTTAATCGATTGATTTCCTTAATTTAATTATTGTTTTAATGATTTTTGGATTTGATTTATTATTTATTTAATTCTAGAAATTTATTGTTCACGCGACACTATTCACGTACATTGTTCACGCGCACTATTCATCCAGAATACGACAAGTTGTCTAATTTCAAGTGTGTTGATTTTATGAAGTGAATAGATGTGTAAATGCATGGGCATCCGCATGAATTTCGTGATGATTGTGAAATTTCAATATTTGATCAGAAAATCCCAAGAGTTAGGTTTTGATACCGAAAAGTGGTTTTAAAGACTATATCAAACCGTGGGATTTTAAAAAGGAAGGATGCCAATTTTTAAGGTTCGATCTGACTATGTACTCACACACGATTATTTTCACAGAGTGTTTTCAATACGAAGAAAACAGGCCAAGGTCATTATGTTAATTGGGGCATGTGAGTGCAAATCATAATGTCTTTGGCCGGAATTGAATGATCGTGTGCTGGTTAAGAGAACCTGTCCCCGGTGTGTGTCGGTGAACGTTACCCCTATATGGGACGCCCTAGCAATGGGCGCCAATCGTAGTAGATTCTGGACTGAAGCTCATATGGGAAGGCCATATGGAATGCCGTCCCTGGTATGTGTCGGAGGATGTTATCCTGCTTAAAGGAGTGAGACAGAGCCTGGCTACGTTAGAGGATCGATGTGTGTCAGGTAAAACTGCCTGTGCGGGTAGTAATAATCAATATCGATGTTTGTCGGGTAAAACTGCCCGTGTAGGTAGTAATAATCAATTGGAACACATGGTTGATTGAGATAGATGCGCCTTATTATGGGGTAAAATTGTGTGGCATGAAATGGAACGTGTCACATTGATTTTACCTTATAATCGGGACCTGTGTAATTGATCGATGTGTGCTGTGTGGCGCACTAATGTGCAAGAGTGTATGAGAATCATGGCATCATTGGTTTTGACTGTGTATGAGTTGAGTACATTGTTTATGGTACGCACGCATAAATCGATATCGTGCAGGGTGTGCAATGGCTAGGTGAGATCGCTTGTGATGTGACTCGTATGCGATTACTGAATTGCACCATTTAATGGCCATGTGCATTGCCGGTATTGTGTTCAGATTCAATGTGCAAGGTATGGCATACCGGGTAAGGTTGCATGTGAACTGACTATTGTTTTGTTGGTCGTGGACTGGTTTGTGGGGTGGTTATGAAGATATAACTCAAGTTGAGTTGGTGTACTAATCATGGCTTAGGGGGTGAACTTGCTGAGACATTGTCTCACCCCGTCGTGGGTTTATTTTTTCAGGTCTCTAGTGTGAAGAACTCGAAGGTGTAGAAGGAAGGGTCAGGAGCATGGATGGCCTAGAGGTTTCTTTGAAATGAACCTCCTGTACATAGATCTTAGGGTTGGCCTCTATGTGTAAACCAGATGGTTTGTAAAAGTGTTTGGTTTGTAATTGGTTGTTTTGCTTTTCTATCCCATGTATTTGGTTTGTAATTGGTTGTTTTGCTTTTCTATCCCATGTATGTTGTTGTTAGGGGATTAGTTAATCCGCTTCCGCATGTGAAATAAAAATGAATGGGTCGGCGACGAGGAATGGGTTGTTGCGTGCCCGGGGTTCGGGGCGTGACACAGTGTCCTCACTACAACGGCTCGGGCTTTGGAGCGTAGTTGTGGTCAGACTTGAGGTTGTCCATGGTGCCATCAGGAGGGGGCAGCACCAACCTGTTAGTGTCCTTGGGTGGACCGTCAAACCCAGATAGAGGACTGTAGAAATCCCTGTCAACCTAAGCAAACTACACCGCGAATAGACGGATGACCAAATACCCTTCACTCTCATCCACCCACACAGTCATGGTGTGGCATTGATGTCCAGCACCATAACTTCCATATGCACTGGAAGTCTAAAACACGAGAGTGGTAGACTCATACCTCAGGTTCTGAAAAATTTAATTAACAACAAATGAGTCGAAACTCAATAAGTAAAAATTTTAAACCTCGTATAGGCGGATGCCTTGTATCGGAGCCTTACAATTTCCCAACGCAAACATGTCAATAGAAGATCAATAATAAAGCCTAAGCTTTGCCTTAACTATATATGTGATGGAACCTATCCTCAACCTAAGTCCTTCAAGTTCTAAACAAAGGCATAGAAATCCACATGTGTTACAAATAGTGCAAATAATAGCCAAATTATTCACATGCGTCGGATATTAGCATCCACAACATTATCAAAGCCTTCGAGACTCAAACAACAACTTTCAAAACATCCACATGCCTCTCACTTTATGAACAATGATGATCATGGCATGCACGTGCCTTCTAAGTCACTAAAAATGACAATTAACTCATGCACATGTCTTATACATCCTAGAGTCCATGTTAAACATGCGTGAGCCATAAAACAACTTCCAGAGTATGCACATAGCAACCAAATACTTCGCACACGTTTAACACTTGAAAATCACATGGTATTACATACTACCATGCTATTTCGAGTCCAATTATTATTCACACATAACCGATACCCTACATCTCTTTTGGAAACCCCTAGGACATTATCTCGCTCCATTGAGCATGGCATCTAAACTCTTGTTGGGCATCCTTTGGGGCATCATTATGATATAACACATCTCGTGAATGGCATCCTATTGATGTGGAGGCATCCCGTTGACGTGGGGGCATCATCCCCTAAAACCTCGGTGACGGAATTTCTTGTGTGACCACACGAATCAAGCATTCAAGCAATCAATTTTAACTTTCATATTAGTCAAAGTATGAATGTCTCAAGGGTGTGCCAAGCGATGTGTACCTCATGGCTTATCATAAATGCCTCAATTAAGTATGTCGAGCATGAAAATGGAATCGTGGCTTAACCCGTGATGTTCGAGTACGGACCTCGTCCAAACCTGAATCGAACAATACGTCTCAATTGAAAAAGCTAGTATTACCACATAGAGGGGGTGAATAGGTGTTAAAACAAAATTAAGCAAATAAATGCAAAATAAGTAATATTGCAAGCAAAGTCTGAGTAAGAGACAAAGTCTGATTAAAAGTGCCACCAAACTTCTAAAGTAAATTAAGACTCAAATAGCGATGGTTTAGAGTTATGAGAAGTTCAGAAAGAGATTGCAACGAATGAAGCTAAAAAGAGTTAAGGGAAGAGAAAAATTGCATACGAGATTTATAATGGTTCAGCTTAGATCAAGCCTACGTCCATTCTCCTATGCTGACAGCCTTCTGGTTAAAATTCACTAAAGTATTAACAAAGAAGTACAATGGTTCGAGTGCAAAAACTTAGTGGAGGATTTCTTTTTCTCTCACTAAGTCGTTCTTCTTGTGTTTTTCTCTCTTAAATACAATTTGTAAGTGCTGCTGTTGAAGAACAAATGGTTGGAAATGCCTTAAACTTTGGAATTTTAATTTTCATGCACTATCTCAAATCGACTGAATGATTTCCTTAAATACTCCTCTACGCCTGTCTAGCCGTTGGCATTCTCTAGAAGAATTTCTGAAAGGGCTAGTATGAACACCTAGAGGAGGGTGAATAGGTGTTAAAAGAAATTTTTGCAAGATCGTTTGTAAAATATTTTTCTATTGAAACAGAGTCTGACGATCAACGAGCTTGAATAAGTCTTGAATCTCTAACGAGTAAATAAAATTACGAATAAATAAATGAATTTAGGGAAGAGAATAAAAACTCAAGGTTTATAGTGGTTTGGCTTAGATCAAGCCCATGTCCACTCTTCACCGTTGATAGCCTACTGGCTGATTTCCACTATGAATCAAAAGAGATTTACAGTTATGCAATCTCGACTTCACAGTGCAGAGACTTTACTACACTCTTCCAAAGTCTCACAAATGTTTGCTCTCTCTTTTGAGTACAATTTGAGCTTCAGCAAATGAAATAGCAAAGAACTAGGAAGTTTCAGACTTTGAAAATTTTCTTTCACGCACACTCTTTTGAACAACTAGCGAGTCCCCCTAAAATACTCCTTCATACCATCACGACGGTTGGCACTTTCCAAAGGAGTTCTTCTAATTTACCCATTGGACAGAATCAATCAAGGAGATCTCGAGTCGTTTTAAGATTAGGATGAGAGCCCGTCAATCCTGTTCGCCCATACAATCACGATCTTGGTTTTCATAAGTAGAATCTTCCAAGTTTATTTGCCTTCCAAAAGATTTGATTATCGGAATTGATTCCAATAAGGATAATCAATCATTCAAATGGTATAACTAGCCATAAGGTCATCCATAAACCATACGAATAGAATCCTTGAAGATAGTCTTGCATCTGAATAAATCTTCATTCTTCAATATCGTTCAGTCTGGAATCTGTCAGCTTGAGTAGACTTTGATCCTAAAGTCTGTTAGTCTTCAAACTTTGACCTTAAAGTCTTGGAGTCTTCAGACTAGACTGTGGAAAGGTTTTGTCAATTTCAAAATAGTAAAGGAGTTTTCTCCAATAATTTCTTTTAATCCATTCATTGGATTGAATCGATTAAGGAAATCTTGTAACCGTTTGAAGATTGAGATAAAAATCCGATAATTTTGGTCGCTTATACAATCAAAATTTAGGTTTCCATACGTAGATGCTTCCTAAAAAGGAACTTGTCTTCAAGATTTATTTCATCAATTCGTGGTTGATTCCATCAATATATTTATAAAATGTAAGTGAGATTCTTCGTCAGAAAGCCAGATATTAAGGATAAACTCTATAACATCCGTACTGAATTCTTGTTGTAAAATCAATAATCCTGAGTCTGATTATATCTTCATTCTGGACTTGGTTTCATTCTGAATCTCGTTAGTGTGGGAGAGACTTCTAGAATAAATAGACTTTGACAAGAGTTTGCGATATAATTAGAGAAGTCTAGTATTCTTCAAAGTAAGAGTAAGAACAAGAAAGTTTTGTCAACTTCAAAACTTGATAAGAGTTTTCTCAACAATCTTCTCATTTTTTATGGTGACAAAACTTTCATGCAGTGTTGCGACCAAATTTCGGGTGAACCACCTAGGATTTGGTTAATGGATTATTAAGCCTAAACTTAGCTCGAGCTCTCTCAAGCCCATACCAATTCAATACTTAGGTTCAAATATTTAGCATGCAAAAGATTATTAGTTAGGAGTCGCCACTAATCAGTTTACGGTAGGTCAATTAGACACCTAAGTAAAATAATTGGAGAATTATTTTACTCATATGAACTAGAGACTTTGGATACGGGGACTTGGTTACGTTAGATTTCTCTAACGCCCTTTTGGTACCTCTTTCTTTTATTTTGAAAGAAAAATGTTTGGCAAGCAGCTTGAATTGATTTTAACTTATCTCCCTAACATGTGAGGTGATCATGCGGCTGCTCAAACCACAAATTTAACACCTAGATAAAGTAGTGGATAAATTGCTTGACTTACCTCATGTCATCGAAAGCATGTGTAGTGTTAATTCAAAATTCACATCAAAAGCCGTAGATATGATTTCTAATCAACACGCAGTCATTCAATTTTTAGGATTTTCTCTTATTTAATGAAATTTAGGCTACGTGCAATGCAATGCAATGACATATGAAATTGCCTAACTAAAATGACATGCAACATGCAACCTATTATGCGGATTATATATCACGCGATATTTAGTAAATGACCTTATCTAATGACGAGCAATTTCTAATTAAATGAAAATGAACCTAGCAACAATCACCAAATGACATGCTTTTCATGAATCTAATTCTGTATGACATGTGCATGATATTTTTGTATTTTTTTATAAAAATTCGTAATAAAAATCTAACTAAAGTGAGATGTTATCTATTTTAAGTTAGGAAATAGACTAATCTGAATCCTATCTTAACTTAGAAATTTATCTCGACATGCAATTTAATTCAAAGATATTATCTAACTTTGATACCATCTAAACATGCATTCTAATATAATTAGAAAAGAATCTAACTATTCTATCATGCAATTCTATCTAGAAAATCAATTCTTATCTACATGATATGCAAATGCAATCTTTTTTGTATTTTTGGGATAAATAGAGCAATTAAAGATAAGCACCAAATAATTCATGGTCATAAAAAATATTATCCATTGTTGGAATTTGGAAACGATATCTAATCAACTTGATTGTTTCGCTACTAAAATCAATAAATTGATCTTAAGCCTTAAAGACCAAAATATCAATTTTATTCCCGCGTGATTAATTATTCCATCTAAAGCCTTATAGATTGAATAAAAAATTGACATGCAGTTGCGAATTAGGTAATAAATGAATGCACTTATCATTCAAATATGCATGTAAAAAACTAAAAGCATGTTTTAGGCAATAATATATCCAAATCAAATTTAGACAAGATAATTACCTAATTCCACAAATGATATTACCAAATTTCAATCGAACGGAATCCGTTCAACGGGTGACCGGCGGTGTGGGGTGGTGCTCGGCGGTGTGGTGTGCACGGTCAAGGGATGCAGCATCATGGTAGCTTGATCAAGGAAATGTTGTTGCTAGTGGTGCCGAAGGACAAGTATTGCTCAAAAATTCGCTGGGATTGCTGGGGCGGTGATTGGATTTGATCAAGGAAGACCTGTAATAATAAAATTCAAACGAAAGCAAAATAACTAGATCGGTGGAGGTCTCGGGCACGTCAAGGACGCCTGGAAAATCTACAAGAAAGTCGTTAGGTGCAGCCAAGCTGCATGCGCATGTTAGAAAGGGACGGGCTGGTGTTGCAAAATTGGCCGAGAAAGCTGAAGATCGTACAAGAGCAAACATGCAAAGAAGCCTATGGACTAGATTTTGCTATGGTTCAGTAATATGTATTTTCTCTCATTCCATATTGATCTCCAAGCATCGCCAAGTGGAGCCTTGTTAGAGCCGCCAAAATCTGATCGTCGTGAGCTTTCGACCATCGTCATCGGAGGCTCCTTGGTGTGTGATCATCGTCGAAGGTTGTACCTCGGCTGGACAGCAAATCGGCGTGGTGGTTTGATACAGCAGCAGCGGAACAAGGATAGAAATAGCTCGTCAACGACAAGGAGGAATGCTGGGACTTTATCGTTACTTCTTCGTCGGAAGGGATCACAGCAAGGCAAGTCGTCCTAGGTGCATCGGACGATGGGAAGCAGCACTGGGCAGCAACCGCAAAGGAGTCGGTGAGGTGGCCGAGACTCCTCTTTTCTCATCTTTCACGCTCTCTCTCTCCGAATCCTCTTGTCTATTTTGGCCATGTATTCTCAATTGTGTGGCCCCCAAAACTTCGTGATTGTTGATCACCGCCAGACGAGGGGTGCACGCTGCTACTTTATCATCGGAGAGGATCGACAAAGCTGGCCATTGTCAATGCAATGGACGATTGGCAGCAGGGTCGGCCTCGAGGCACGGCCACAAACTTGACAAATTCTTGGCCATGAAGGGGTTTCAATTGTGACTTGTTCAGCTCTCGCGAATGTGCCCTCTCTCAATTGTCCCCTCTCACGTGCGTTTCTCTATGCTCTCTCAGAATTGTGGCCATCCCCCTTTGTCCGTACGCGCACAACACCTTTTATAGGGGAAAAATTTAGATCTTTGTGGCATATTTTGTTTCCAATTTCACTTGTGCATAATCCCCTGAAAATATCGTTTGAAATATATGCACCCTGCGCAATATTCTTTTTTTTTGTATTTTTCAAATATCACCCAAAAATTTCCTTTCTACACAAAAATATGTCCCCCGGTGTATATTATCTGAATATGTGAAAAATTTCACCTGAATCAATGCTCACCGTTGGTCCAATGCAAAAATAAAATAGAACAAAATAAAATAAATGTTTCTAAACTATATGTCGTGCAATTTTTTATTTTTATTTTTTTGGGTAAAAATTAACCCATTTTTTATGCAAAAATTTAGGTGTCAACATGTAGATTTAATCATAATATGAAAATTATCATGCAAAAAACACTTTAGCAGTAGATGATATTTGATAGAGATGACAAATAGTAAACACAATAAAGTCTTGCACAAAATACACATAAATACACATAGTCTGCATCCACCAAACGCATCAATTAAAAGTTTGCATAAACCACACTAGAAAAAGTCAATCACAAAATCAAACATAATCACAAGTCAAAGCTTCAATTTGCATAAACTCTCCCTCTTTTTGTCAACAACAAAAAGATAATATTATTTAAGCATAAATAAAAAGAGGTTGGGTCGAAAAGGATCATGGTTATCTAGGAACACGAACAAGTCGGAAACCCTCCAAGGTTTTCACGGTGTCCTCAAGCTTAGTCAGGCACTGATGATAAACAGTCTCAACTTTTGCCAGATTCTGCGATGCCTGTTGATTCAAAGTCTGGACTTGATCATTAAGAGATTGTACCTTTCTTGTGAGAGACTTTAAGGAAGTATTGAGAGTAGTATGCAATTTATGGATTTCAAACCCCATCGCATATTGCTATGTCTCCAAGATGAGTTCTACTATCCGAGGATAGTTGGATTCTAGTTTTGTTTGGGCACTAGTTTCTGCAAATAGTACTGGTGGAGTATCTAGAAGTGAAGGAACATTGACCTGAACGTGTGAAATTTGTTTCTCCCCCTGAACATTAGCTTCTTTGTCTTGACCCTCAGGTTAGACTTCAAGAAAATGAGATGGATACATATCTTCAGCATCTGGAGGAAATTGACTGATGCCATCACTAGCAGTTGGTTCAATAAGAGGAGTTTTTGCACCTGCTTCCCCTATCTTTGTGACTTCAGTTTGAGAAATATCTTCTCATTCCTAAACTCCTTCTTTGCCAGCATGGGTTTGTTTACCAGTTCCCATCTTCCCAACATCTTGGGAATCAATTTCTCTTGTATCTTCTCATTCCTTGTCAGCTTCCTCATGTTCCTTGTTCACATTGGCATCTTCTTCTGAGTTATCATCATCACTCTCTTTCACTTCAATTTTTTTACCATCAGTATCTTCTTCTGGTTCTTTCTCGCTTTCATCCTCTTCTTCTTCCTCATAATCAGCTATACCTCCAAGATCATGCAAGGCATTAGCAGAGATAGTCTTGTCATCATCATCTTCCTCTTCTTCATGCTAGAGAAGAATAAGACGTTTTCTTTTTGGTATTCTTGAGACAACGCTTTTTCCCTTTGCACTTCTTCTCCTAAGTAGATCCTGGCTTGGCTTTGCTAGCAGATTCCTTCTTCAGAAGTGTCAGGGCTCTACAGAGATCCTTTAATTTCATCTTTGAGATCATTTTCATTCCGATTTGCATGGGGAAGATGGTTCTAAAGCGAAACTTGGATGGCAGTTGAATTTGAAAGTGTTGGAAGAGTCTAGTTACCAATGCAGTTTATGGTAGTTGTCCTTTTCCCTTCATGATAGTTTTGTACATGTGTAGTAGGATTGTGTGAGAAAGTGAGAAAGCAACACCATTGCAGATGACCCCCATAATTTTTGCTTCGAATATGGAAAAATCAGTTTTTGAAGCAGCCTTAGGTCTGATACAGTCGATGATGATCTTGTGCAGCAATATACTAGAAGTAGATTTCCTAGAGTAAGTAATGCTTCCCCTAAGAATCCCGTCCCTCACTAGAAACTTGGTGACCTGCTCGTTAAACACATTAATGGGCAAGAATCCACTCATTTCTACCATCAGAATGTCAGCCAGCAGATTAACATCAACATCAAACATTCTATCACTCACAGTAAATTGAATGTGAGTAAGATTCAAGATGGATAGGTTGGAAGAAAAGTATGCCATCAATTCGGGGTAAACATTTGATATCTCCACACAGAACTTCTCCATTTGAAGCTGGGCAAACTTTTCTCTCAAGTTTACCTTGATGGAATCCAGAAAAGCAAAATCCACGGTATAAGGGTTGATAACCCCCTTGGTTAGCATTTGAGAGAAAACTTTCTTATGGTCCTTTGAACGAAACAACTTCTCTTTTTCTCCAACAATTTCTACAGCAATACCCACTTTTGATTGAAATTTTTTGAAAACCCTTTCATCATCATCTTCCTTTTTACTCTCAGTTTGACCCTCCATCCCAAAGCGAGGATTAGCAAGAAAATTCGAGAATTTGTTTTCCGCTCTTCCAGCCTCTACTAACTCAGCTTCTCCATGGCTCTCAAAAACAAGGTTTCATTTTCGTAGTCATTTTCTTTCAAGAAAGAACTTGTGAAATTCAGGGGACTTCCTCCCTTTTTCAAAAACTCATAATGCTTAAGAAATACCTTAGGCTTTCTTACCGAAGTAGGAGTTGCAACCTGAGTAACTTCCTCTTCTACTGAATGGCAAGGCAAACTTCGAGGTGAATCATCCCTGGTGAGATCAAAATGCATCACACCTTCGGGGACAAACTGAGACCTAGGACTAGCAATATGAGAGAATTTCATATGATAGGACATCAAAGCAGACTTGGAGGACTTTAATGACATGTTCATGTGTGATCGGATGAGAAATTTTGGCAGAGGATGTGAGAGAAGATCAAGAAAAGTGAGGGTTTGAGAGTCAGATTAGGGTTTGAAGACAGTCTGGTTATCAAGAAAAAGAAGAGTTGAAGATTTTAAAGAAAATGAAGTATGGCAACTGAACCATCATAAAAAGAAACTTTTGTTTTTTAAAAATTTAAAAAATATAACTGTCATAATTTTCGAAAAATAAATTCCAAAAAATCAGTAGAGATATGACAATTTCCAAAAATATAAAAGGCACATAATAATTTGAGAATAATCGTACCTTTTCAAGAAGGAAATAAACTTACGCACCAAAATTTGAAATAAAACTACCTAAGTTTGAAAGACTTTCAGAAGGATGTATCTTTCATATGTTGAACTAATGAGTCTATTCATCCATAGACTTTAGCTAGATGCAAGAGTCATATTAAGCTTTTCACGGATGGACTCGAATAAGCCTTTCTCCAATGGCTTGATGAAGATATCTACTAGTTGATTCTTCGAATTAATGAATTGAACATTAATTTCGCCATTTTGCACATGGTCTCTTATGAAGTGATGGCAAATTTCAATATGCTTTGCCATTGAATGAAGAATAGGATTTTTAGCAAGATTAATCACATTGTTGTTGTCACATCTGATTTCGATGCAAGGTTCCTTTATTTCAAAGTTCCTTAGTTGTTGCTTGATCTAGAAAATTTGTGAATAGCAACTTCCAAGAGCAACATATTCTACTTTTGCTGTTGAGAGTGCCACGGTGTTCTACTTCTTTTAGAACTAGGACATTAATATTTGTCCTAATAGTTGACATGTTCCTGAAGTAGTTTTCCTATCAACTTTACAACCGGCTAGATCAGCATTAAAGTAACCAAGTAATGTAAAGTCTTCTCCTTTTGGATACCACAAACCTAACTTTTGATAAGTTGCAATATATTTAATAATAAACTTTATAGCACTAAAATGGGACTCTCTTGGGTCAACTTGGAATCTAGCACACGTGCACACAGTGAATAGAATATTAGGTTAAGAGGCAGTGAGAAAGAGAAGAGAACCAATTATGCTTTTGTATGTCTTTTGGTCAACTTTCTTTCCATCTTCATCCTTGTCAAGTTTGGAAGAACTTGACATGGGAGTCTAAGTCTTCTTGCAGTTTTCCATCCCAAACTTCTTGATAACATCTCTAGCATATTTCTCTTGATAAATGAATGTTCCTTTCTTTGATTGTCTAATTTGCAGACCTAGAAAGAAGGTTAATTCACCCATCATACTCATTTCGAATTCTTCCTGTATAGACTTTGAGAATTTCTTGCATAGATTTTCGTTAGAAGACCCAAAGATTATATCATCTACATATATTTGAACAAGTAAAAAGTCTTTTTCTTCCTTTTTGATAAACAAGGTTGTGCCAACCATTCCTTTATTAAAACCATTGCTTACTAAGAACTTACTCAGTCTCTCATACCAATCTCGAGGTGTTTGTTTCAGACCATACAAAGCCTTCTTCACTCTATAGACAAAGTCTAGTTTAAGGATCTTCAAATCCTTGTGGTTGTTCAACATAGACTTGATGAATCCATCTAGGATCTCCTGACAATAATCATCTCGGGATAGAAAAGCAGGACATCAATTCACAAAAGTACACTTTTATAAGCAACGTGATTCAGGTACAAAACGAGTCTAGTCGAAAGCCTACAAAAAGGTCGACTCTTAAAAGAGGCTGTCATATGACATACTAATAGGACACATCCACCAATCCTCCATACTCCTCCTCAGACTTCGGGGCCTTGGTCCTCCACAACCACCTTCTAAGGACCTGAAAATGGTTATTCAATAACCAATGAGACAATGTCTTAACAAGTCCATGCTCTAAACCCCGATTAGGAGGTAATACGCTCAGAGGTGTCCTAACCACACAATCACGCATTTTGTATAGAGGACTTACCTCCTCTCAGATCCACCCTGCAGGTCAGTACAGTTTAAATAGGCACCCACACAAATTCACACAGATCGAAGCATCGATCAAATCGATCTAGTCAATTACATGTCAATCGTACCATTCCCAGGTCAATCAATCAGTACCATACATTCTCCACAATGTATATCTAGTTACCGAGCACACGTGCATTCTCTTAGGCACTAGTTCACCAAAGTGATGCATCAAATCATCGAGCCCACGTGTCTCTTCCAAAGATGTCACACTTGATTCCTTGGGCCCACGTGCATTCTCTTAGGCACTAGTTCGCCAAAGTGATGCATCAAATCACCGAGCCCACGTGCCCTTTTTACAATGCCTGGGCCCACGTGCCTTCTCTTAGGTGCTAACTCACCAAAGTGACACATCAGATCACCGAGCCCACGTGCCCATTTTATGATGCCATACTTTGTCACCGAGCCACGTGCATTCTCCAGGAGGACATACCGAGTCTCCGAGCCACATGCATTCTCTAAGGCGACGTCTTTGCCAAGATGACATATTCAACCGTCGAACTCATGTGCATTCTCCAGGTGATATTCCAATTCATCGAGCCCACACATTTTCTTTTAGGTGATAACCAACTTACTTTCGATACCAATAACCAATACCCAACGATTTCTCAATCAAATAATTAACAATCAACTCAATAGGAATAAATCCTAAAAATTCATAATTAAATCAATTCCATACAAATTGAAGCTCAATTAAATAAACGAACTGAACCATGACAATTAGCATGAAATTCCAGTCACCGGCCATCCCGGTTGAATTTTCGGAAAAATTAATTAATTAATTAATTAATTTCGAAAATTAATAAATAAATACTAAAAATCCAATTTAGGCCCATAATGCCTAATTGAAGCCCAATAAGGGTCGGGAAAAATCCCGAGATGCATTTAGTAAATACTATAGGCAATTCTCTAGCTAAGTACACTAACCACCTAACTAATATGCGATGCAATTAACTAATAATCACTAATCCATTCTAATGTAACCATCTAATTACACTTAAATAAATCTAAACACCCCTTAAACGTCATTAGCCTACTAAGAAGAGTTTAGTGCATAAACTCACAGGTTTAGCGCAACAATCGGTTCACGGTGATAATGACGTGACGGTGACTGAAACTCGGGCCTACAGCGGCGCGGGAGGTTGGTGGCGGGTGGTGCAGCGGCTGCGGACATGATTGAGATGGCTGAATCGGCACGGCGACGGACGGCGG
Source organism: Eucalyptus decipiens (assembly GCA_014182575.1). Taxonomy (NCBI): domain Eukaryota; kingdom Viridiplantae; phylum Streptophyta; class Magnoliopsida; order Myrtales; family Myrtaceae; genus Eucalyptus; species Eucalyptus decipiens. The sequence continues at coordinate 45,297,301 of CM024611.1, read as the reverse complement.
CTACGTGTGCACGGCAAAGGGAACAGTCCCTTTTCTTTCCCTCGCTGCTCAATCTCTCGCTCGCTATTCTCTTTTGGTTTCTCTCTCTCGCGCTCGCTGCTCGCTGTTCTCTCTCTCTCTCTTTCGCTCAGTTTTGCTATTCCCATCACTGGTTTTGTTGACAAAAACCAGTCAACAAAAGGAAAGCTTCGGTGGCAGAAGGAGGCGAGGACAGGTGGATGGGAACGTGGCTTGCATGCTGTCCCGGACGCTCTCTCCGCTGGTCACCGAAGAGGGAGAAAGAAACGTGGCTTGCATTCGGTCTTCCCTCGCCAACTCGAAGCCGTTGCTGCGTGTCTTCAGCTGCTCGAATGGCGTGGCTTCTCCTCGGTCAACTTCTCCATTTAGTTGACCCCGAATTTGTTGCCGTCGCCACCTCGCATGATGCATGCGGACGTGGCCTCTGCTGGCCGCTCGAAGCAACTCACAGCTGCTTCCTTCGGTCAACAATTCCCTCGATTGTTGACCGTCCAAAGACGTGGACATGGGCTTCATGGGTCAAAGGATGTGCATGGTTAACCGGCCAAAGAAATAAAAGAAAACGTGGCCGTTGGTGAGGCCATTCGCCGGGCTATCCACGGAGAACAATCGTGTACGAAGCTGTGTTGATCTGCGGTCCTTTGCGGGATAAACGATTGGGAGGTCTTCGATAATTTTCGTCGTAAACTTTCATGTACGCATGGCCGTTGCGTGCTATGGGCCTTTAGCTTGGTTGACTTGCGAGGCCGCTCGGGGTTAACGTGTCTTCATAGCTGATTGTGTTAAATGAGAAGTTTAGACGAGGAGCTATCACGAGAACGTGACTAAACGTGACGTTTCGTTACGGTGAGTGTGGTGATGAAGAGGGGTTGTAATTGGTGTCAACGACATAGTCCGATGACAAATTCGTCGACCCGTCTCGGATAGTTACATATTCGAGGTCCGGCAAAATCCAGATGTCACATAATTCATCATAAAAATGCTTGCGGTTTAAAACATGACACATCACGTCCTATCATGGGTAATACTTTTTGACAACATCGGATTTAACTGGAGTGGAAAACTCACGACCATCCATTTTTGATAGGATCAAGGCACCTCTAGGAAGTACCTTCTTCACTACATATGGGCCACTGTAAGTTGGAGCAAACTTGCCACCCAAGATCCCGAAAAATCGGCAACAGCTTCCTTAAGACTAGATCATTTACCTCAAAATGTCTCGGTCGTACCTTCCGGTTGAAGGACCTGGCCATTCTCTGCTGATAAGTTTGGCAATGGCAAAGGGCCTTCAGTCTCTTCTCATCAATCAAGTTTAACTATTCAAGTCTTTGTTGCGACCATTCAGCCTCAGACAACTCCACTTGGGATAAAACTCTTAGGGAAGGAATCTCCACTTCCACGGGTAGAACTCCTTCCATGCCGTACACTAGAGCGAAAGGGGTTGCCCTAGTAGAAGTGCGGATCGACGTTTGGTATGCCATTAGTGCGAAGGGAAATGTGTCATGCCAATCTCGGTAATTCTCGGCCATCTTAGCCAAGATCTTCTTAATATTCATATTGGCTGCTTCAACATCCCAATTCATTTGAGGGCGATAAGAGGATGAATTCAGATGCTTGATCTTAAACTAGTTGAACAACTCATCAACAAGTTTGTTGTTCAAATTTGTCTCGTTGTCAATGACGATTGCTTTAGGAACGCCATAGCGAGTAATTATGTCTCGTTTGATGAACTTCACAACATTGCCAGCGGTGACACTTGCAAAGGACGTAGCTTCAATCCATTTGGAGAAATAGTCCATCGCCACCAAGATGAACCAATGCCTATTTGAAGCCTTAGGATTTATTGGGCTAATCACATTAATTCCCTGCATTGAAAAAGGTCATGGCTCGAAAAACTGGTGTAGCTCAGTTGGAGGAACATTTATCTTATCATCATGAATTTGGCAAAGGTGACAACTTCGGACGTATTGGATACAGTCACTTTCTAGTGTGAGCCAATAATAGCCTAATCTCATAATCTTCTTAATTAACATGTGCCGATTCATATGAGGGCCACACACTTCTTTGTGAACTTCTTGCATGATTTGAGTGGCTTCAACTGCATCCACACACTGTAATAAGACTGAATCATAAGATCTCTTGTATAAATTCTCGCCAGTGACGAAGAATTTTGAGGCCATCTTCATGATGTATTTCCTATTAGCTGGGGTACTTCATTTGGGGAATTCATGTTTTTGAATGTAATTCATGATATCGTAATAGCATGGTTTTCCGTCAGGTTCTTCAGTCATGATCATACAATAAGCCGACTTTGGCAAAACCTCTATTTTCAACGACTCGACTTCTAATCTGTCAGTGACTTGCAACATAGATGATAAAGTTGCAAGTGCATATGCGAATTGATTGTGAGACCTCGATAAGTATTCAAATGAAACTTCATCGAATTCCTTCACTAGATCCTCTAAATACTCATGATACAAGAGTAATTTGGCATCCTTAGTCTTCCATTCCCCTACGGTCTGCAGAATGATTAACATGGAATCTCTTAATACTTTTAACTTGACCACTCTCATCTCAATTGCAACTTGAAGCCCGAGGATGCAAGCTTCATACTTAGCTACGTTGTTAGTGAATGGGAATATCAATTTCGCAGCTACTGGGTGGTGCTATCTGTCTAGGGATATCAAAACTATGACATCTTGAAATTCGAGCCCTTTGAGGGATGACTGAATGTGAATTTCGTCAATGCATTGTTCGTCGATCTCACTTGGGAATACGACTTGACTGTGAAACTTGCGTGAGGACGATCCTGTAGATAGGTAGGCCGATTCTAAGGACGACTAGAAGTCAATTCGTGGACAGAGCATAATGGAACGACGGGTGATTCCGTTTACTATTATCGAACTCACGAATGACTATGTCGATCCTCAGTAATCGTGCACTTTGAAATAAGAATCTATCATCCGCAATTTCATGTAGTCAAGGACGTGGTTTAGCACAAGTCGGTTACACATAAATCCTAAAAGCCGCCCATCAGTCTGAGTTGTACCTGAAATGGCATTAGGTGAAATTGACATGGCATGAGAACTAAATATTGGACTTCGAATTATTGAGAATGTCCGGGATGGAATTTGGATGAAGCTACTTCGTTAGTTGGCAGCGCCAGTTAAGCCGAGTACTTGGAAAATAGGATTTTCGGACTAAGGAAGCGAGCCCATGAGGACATGGGCCGGGCCAAGCCAGTGTGGGCCTTAGGCCCAAGGTGAGATAGCCACCATAGTGGGCCCAAGTCAAGCAAGTAAGCCCATTTGGCCCAAACCACTATTTTTCTTCCAAGCCCATTATCAAACCTTAAGCCCATTTGAGCCCAATCAATTCCCGAGCCCGTTCTTATTCATTTCCAAGCCCATTTCTTAGGCTCGCCCATCAATTTCAGTCCAAGGGTAGATTGGGAATTTGTGCAAGGTGGAAATGACCAAATTGCCCCTAAAAGCATGTGGATAAGAGTAAAAGAAGAGAGAGAAGATGATGTCATTGCATGGGGACTTGAAGCAAGCTTTGAAGGGCTTGATGGGGGCCTTGCCAGCTCTCACTTCACCCTCTCTCTCTCCTCTTTGAGCTCTCCCTCGATGGAGCTCTCTCTCTCCTCGTTTTCCCTTCCTTCCAATTTCTGCTCCAACAGACCTTCCTCAAAAGATCTGAGTTGATTGTTGGCTTCTTGGACAAATCAGCTCCCATACCATCCACCATTTTCTTCAAGAGGTCCAAACCGTTCGCCTGGACTTGGCTATTCGCCAATTGGAGCCGCCGGCTAACCTGCCGTCCGGCTAGAAGCTAGCGACAGTTTGATCGCCTGGCCTTGTTTTGCTCCAGCTGACCTTTCTCTAAACACCCGAGTTAAAAGTTATCTTCCTATGAGAATCAGCCCACGCTCCACCCACCACCGTGTCTAAGAGGTCCAGACCGTACGGATGAGCCCAGCCGCTCGTCAAACGAAGCCGTCGACCGACCAGTCCACCAACGAGAAGCTGCCGCTTGCCGGATCGCCTGAAGTCCGCGCCGATTTTGCCTGTTTCGCGTTTTCTTCGTGTTTTCTCCCATTCCAGCCCTTCTTTCACCTAGCCTAGCTACTAGCCACTCCCCCTTGGTGTCACCGATTGTTGACTATTTCCTCACTGGAGCTCCGATTAGCCGCCCATCTCCTTTTCCTTCTCTGTTGTTCGGTTTCCGGGAGTTTCAGTGGGAGTCCAAATCTGTGGATGTTGTTCCAACCCCGAGACCGCCTTGGATTGTCGTGGTTGAGGTCCCCGAGTGTAGCCTCCGTTGTCACCGTCGCGTCCGTGTCTCCGGCCCGTTTAACGGGTGGGTTTAGCTCCTAATCCTTTGATTAGTGCCTAAACTTTCTTAGGGCTGGATTAATTAATGTTGATTCTAGTTTAGAAGATTTAATTTAGCTATATTAGTCCTAAGATAGGTGGTTAGATTAATGGCTACGATTAGTTTAGTTTAATCTTACTTTATTAGCTTAAATGTGGTTTATGTGCTTAATTAGGCTTGTTTAACCTTAATGGATTAATTGCTTGCTTTAATTAGTGTTTTTAATGACTTTTGGATGTAATTTATTAGTTATTAAATTCTGGAAATTTACTAGTTTATGAGACACTGTTCACGAAACACTGTTCACGCACAATGTTCACAAAACACTGTTCACCCGAGAATGAAAGTGCCTAATTTCATAGGCTTTGATTTTATGAGGTGATTTGAGTGTATAAATGCTTGAGCATCCGCATGAATTAAGTGAATTTCACAAAAAGGAAAATATGATTTGTCCGAGGGACACGGAAATGGTCCGCCTTTAGGAGAGAATGATTTGTAAGTGTATATGCAAGCGTGTGTGCATTGGCTAAGTGCCCAAAGATAAAATAAAATAAAATAAAATAAAATAAAAAAAGGGGAGATGTAGCAGTGTGCTTGCGTGATCATTGAGTTGAATCTGTCCCCTGTTGTGTGTCGGGTGGGCAATGCTCCTTTGTGAAAAGCCCGTGCCTGTGTGGCGATAATTAATTGTGCCTGTGTGGCCGTATTACTGTGTGTTGGGTAATCGTGCGTATGTGGCGATAATCAATTGGAACGCATGATAAGTCGTGCCTATGTGGCTGTATTACTGTGTGTTAGGTAATCATGCATGTGTGGTGATAATCAATTGGAACGCATGATAAGTCGTGCCTGTGTGGCCGTATTATTTTGTGTTAGGTAATCGTGCCTATGTGGCGATAATCAATAGGAATGCATTATAAGTCGTGCCTGTGTCGCCGTATTACTATGTGTTGGGTAATTGTGCCTGTGTGGCAATAATCAATTGGAACGCATGATAAGTCGTGCCTGTGTGGCCGTATTACTGTGTGTTGGGTAATCGTGCCTGTGTGGCAATAATCAATTGGAACGCATGATAAGTCGTGCCTGTGTGGCCGTATTACTGTGTGTTGGGTAATTGTGCCTATGTGGCCGAAAGTAATTGAAATGCTTGAGTGGATCATATTGTTTATGGCACGCACGTATGAATCGATAACATGTAGGGCATGACAATGGCCAGGTGAGATCGCTTGTGATGCGATTCGTATGTAATTGATGAACTGCATCATCTAATGGCCATGTGCATTGCATGTATCGTGCTGAGTTATGATGTGTAGGGTATGGCATACCAAGTAAGGATGTATGTGAATCGACTGTTGTTTGTTGGTTGTTGCTTGTTGGTGGGGTGGTTCTGAAGAGATACCCCGAGTTGAGTTGGTGTCCTAACCGAGGGCTTGGGGGAGCCTTAATGTGAAGAACCCGGAGCTTGAAGCAAAAGGGTTAGGAGCATAGGTGGTTCAGTAGTTCTTTATGAGATAGACCTTCTGTATAAGCTTAAGGTGTTTATGAAAGTGTGTTTGATTTGAAACTGGTTGTCCTGCTTTTCTATCCCATGTATGTTATTGTTAGGGGATTAGTGAATTTGCTTCCACATGTGCAATAAAATGAAAAGGATCGGCAATGAGTCTTAGGAACGTCGCAAAATTCTATCGACCACTAAGGGATGTATGCGCGCTCGAGGTTCGGGGCGTGACATTCCCATTTAGTGGTATCAAAGCAAGGTTAGTGTTTATAGTGATAAAGTGTGAAGGGTTTTGGGATAGTTAGTAGGAAATGTTTTTTCCTTATTCAGATGCTTGTGATTGGCTAGCTGATTGGTAGTTTGTTTTGTGAGGGTCACTCAATTTTCCTAATTTTGTGTGAAATTGGAAAGCAGGTTCTATAGAGATCCTGTAGAATGAGTGATCCAGATCAGAGGACTCCTAGAAAGAGGTGGGTAGGACCTTTGACTCGAGGTAGTACGCCTAGAAGGGTCGGTACCCGAGGGGGTCGTGGTAGAGCACAAGCTAAGGCCAGCGCTAGTGGGGTAGTAGCCCCTAGTGATTCGAGAATTGACGAGATCATACAAGTGCTAGAGACATTTAGGAATTGGATGGAGCAATAGGCTCAGAATCAAGCCGTCGCCACTACCGCCGTCGCTATAGCTACTGCTACTGCTGCCATTGCCGCCACTACTGAGGCCGCAGCTGTAATTGCACCTACTGATGTTCCACCTGGGAACGTGGTCACTAGGAGGCCTATTCATATGCTCGTGGAGCAGTTTTTGAAGTTGAACCCGCTGAGGTTCATTGGCGCAAGAGATCCCGAGGCTGCATTGCTTTGGATCCAAGACTTGGAGAAGGCCTTTGCATTGCTGATGTGCACTGAAGAGGAGAAGGTTGTCCTTGCAGTCTATCAACTACAGGGTAACGCAAATACTTGGTGCAGAGCCACCAGAGGCACGGTATTTCCTGAAGGCGTAGTTCCGGTGTGGAACGCCTTCCTCAGAGCCTTTAACGGCAAGTACTTTTCGGGTAGCGCCTGAGAGCAGAAGATGGAGAAATTCTAGTGCCTCCGTTAAGGGATGATGACTGTGGACTAGTATGAGGCTAAATTTGTTGAGCTGTCTCAATATACTCCAAGATTGATAAAAGATCCAGAAGACAAAGCTCGGAGGTTCAGGAACGGCCCTCGACCAGAGCTGAGGAGTCCACTGGTGCCATTCGATTTGAAGGATTACAATGAGGTATATGGTCGGGCCCAGCTAATTGAGAGGAACTTGAGTGAATAGACTGCTGCGTCTGGTTCGAGATTCAGTTCAAATAGGGATGGAGATCGGTTTAGGAAGAAACGGATGACCAAATGAAGGTATTCTATTCTGCCCGACAGGAAGGGTAGGATAGGCAAGTCAGCACCGAATCAAAATGGAGTATGTCGTTTCTATGGGAGATGACATGGATCGATCTTGTGCTTTCCCAAGACAAGAGTTTGCTACAAGTGTCGCTAACATGCACCTGGTCAAAGATTGCCCACACAGGCCAATGGGATCTTAGTTGCCGCCGTTGCCACCACTGATAGGACAGAACAGAGGGAACGCACCACAGAATGCACCGCAGACAGGACACCATTAGGATGGCAAAGAGGACAGGAATGAACCGAGCCATGCACCGATCAGGGGAAGAGTGTTTTGGGGTCTTTTTATCAGAGTGGTACATGGTTACTTTTGCTTGTGTATAACTTTGAAGTTGTAGATGAAAGAGATTGGCTCAAGGAGCATCTTGTTGTAATGAACGTGGTTATGCAGTAATCCAGTTTGACCCGTTTGCTTGAGAAACTTTTGAGTTTGTTGAAATCGAGGAGGATCCTCATTTATTTTAATGTCATCATTTAAGACAACTTGGTTACTGGATGTGGGTTGCCGAGGTTATTTGGCAACTGTAGTGGGTATGATAGTTAAGGAACCGAAATTAAAGAGCACTCCATAGTACAAAAGTTTCTGATGTGTTTCCTGAGGAATCATCCGATTTGCTCCTAGAAAGGAAGATCGAGTCATGATAGTGTTTATCGGTGACATCCAGGTGTACTCTAGAAGTCCCGAGGAGTATGAAATACGTTTAAGAGTAGTGCTTCAGACCTTGCAAGAACATAAACGGGATTTCTATGAACCCGACTAAGACTGAAGCCGCGATCAATTAATCAAGATTGACTACAGTAACAGAAATCAGAAGTTTCTTGGGGTTGACAGGTTTTTTACAGACAAGTTTGTGAGAAGGTTTTCAGCAATAGCTATGCTTCTGACTAGATTGCTGAAGAAGGCATAGGAGTTCATAAGGACAGATAAGTGCGAATGTAGATCTAAGAGCTTAAGCAAAAACTAACTATCACATCAGTGTTGACAATTTCATTTGGTTTTGGAAGACTTTGGCAACCTTTGGAAATTTCCCGAGTGGAAGTGGGAACACATCATGATGGGCCTTGTGATGAGATTACCGAGAAGTCAGTCCACGTCGTCAAGGTTATTCAAGAGTATGAACCGGACTTGACTCACGCATGGAACTTCTCAAGGACTATGATTGCAACCTTCTATATCACCCCGGAAAAGCTAGCAAAATTATAGATGCGATGAATTGAAAGTCATTGATTGTGCATATGGTGATTCAGGAGTGAGTTATACTCGAAGGAGCCGGAGATTCGGTTTCAAATCTGAGGTTGGCTGCCTTTGTCTTATGGCCAACATCAAAATTGAACCGGAAGTACGGCTAAGAATCAAGACGTTGCAGTTGACAAATTCTGAGATCTAAAAAAATTTATAGGAAGATACAGAAAAGAGAAAGGCTGATTTACAAGCTACTGAGGATGGAAAACTAAAACTTTGTGGACGATTGTGTGTACCAATGATGCAGATCTTAAGGAAGAGATCTTGCCTGGAGCTCGCTGTAGCAGTTATCAGCAAATCGCCCAGATGGCACCGTTTTAAGCATGGTATGGCAGAGAGTGCAAAACGCTAGTTTGTTGAGATGAGGTCAGAGAATGAAAAATTACAGATCCAGAGTTGGTTCAGCAGTCAGTGGATGCAATTGCAGTTGTCAGAGACAAATTAAAGACCGCTCAAAGTCGTCAGAAATGTTATGCTATTAAGCATTGAAGGCCATTGGAATTCCAAATTAGTGAGCACATCATTCTGAAGGTATCACCGATGAAGGGTTCTTCACACTTTGGCAAAAAGGGAAAGCTGAGTCCGAGGTACGTAGGTCCCTTTGAGATTTAGGAAAGAATTAGGATCCTAGCGTATCGTTTTACATTGCTGCTGAAGTTGGCGCAAGTGCATGACGTCTTTCACATGTCGATGTTGAGGACGTATGAGCCTAACTCGACCCACGTGCTGAATTTTGAAAAAAAATTAACATGGATGACAGAGTGTCATACGTGGAAAGACCGGTTCAGTTTGTGGAATGGAAAGAACAGATTTTGCATGCTAAGATGACCTCTTCGGTCAAAGTGGTTAACAAAACCACTAGACAGAAGAAGCTGCTGAGGAAAGCGAAGAATCGATGAGACGACAATACCCCCACCATTTTGAAGAAGAATTTTAATGGTTTAAATTTCGTTGATGAAATTTTTAAAAGAGGGGAAGAGTTGTGACATTTGAAATTTGAGCCCTCTAAGGGATGACTGAATGTGAATTTTGTCAATTCATTGTTGATCGATCTCATTTGGAATTGATCACTCCTAAGATAATGACCTTAAGGGGAAAGGCTAATGAGGAAAGAACTCGTACGACTAAATGACTCGACCTGGGAAAACAACTTGACCATGAGACTTGCGTGAGGACGATCCTGTAGATAGGTAGGCCAATTCTAAAGATGACTAGAAGTCGATTCGCAAACAAAACATAATGGAATGACGGGTGATTCCGTTTACTGTTATCGAACCCGCGAATGACCCTATGTCAATCCTCAATAATTGTGTACTTTGAAATAAGAATCTATCCTCTGCAATTTCATGTAGTCAAGGACGTTCATGTGTCGAGGTGTTTTTAATGTGGTTTAGCACAAGTCAGTTACACATGAATCCTAAAAGCCGCCTATCAATCTGAGTTGTAACCGAAATGGCATTGGGCGAAATTGACATGACATGAGAACTAAAGATTGGACTTCAAATTATTGGGAATGTCCAGGACGGAATTTGGATGGAGCTACTTCGTCAATCGACAGCGCCAGTTAAGCCGAGTACTTGGAAAAATGGATTTTCGAACGGAGGAAGCGAGCCCTTGAGGATGTGGGCTAGGCCAAGCCAGTGTGGGCCTTAGGCCCAAGGTGGGATAGCCACCATAGTGGGCCCAAGTCAAGCAAGTAAGCCCATTGGGCCCAAACCACTATTTTTCTTCCAATCTCATTTAAGCCCAATCAATTCCTGAGCCCGTTCCTATTCATTTCCAAGCCCATTTTTTAGGCCCGCCCATCAATTTTGGCCCAAGGGCAGGTTGAGAATTTGTGCAAGGTAAAAATGACCAAATTGCCCCTAAAAGCATGTGGATAAGGGCACAAGAAGAGAGAGAAGATAATGTCATTGCATGAGGACTTGAAGTAAGCATTGAAGGGCTTGATGGGGGCCTTGACAGCTCTCACTTCACCCTCTCTCTCTCCTCCTTGAGCTCTCCCTCAACGAAGCTCTCTCTCTCCTCGTTTTCCTTTTTTTTTTCCAATTTATGCTCCAAAAGACCTTCCTCCAAAGATCTGAGTTGATTGTTGGCTTCCTGAATGAATCAGCTCCCGTGCCACCCACCATTGTCTTCAAGAGGTCCAAACCGTCTGCTTGGACTTGGCTGTTCGCCGGTCAGAGCTTAATTAGGCTTGTTTAACCTTAATGGATTAATTGCTTATTTTAATTAGTGTTTTTAATGACTTTTGGATATAATTTATTAGTTATTAAATTCTGAAAAATACTCTTCATGCGACACTGTTCACAATATATTGTTCACGCGCACTGTTCACAAAACACTATTCACCCATGAATGAAAAATGTCTAATTTCATGGGTTTTAATTTTATGAGGTGATTTGAGTGTATAAATGCATGAGCATCCGCATGAATTGAGTGAATTTCACAAAAAGGGAAATATGCTTTGTCCGAGGGACATGGAAATGGTCCGCCTTTAGGAAAAATTGATTTGTAAGTGTATCTGCAAGCATGTGTGCATTAGCTAAGTGCCCAAAGATAAAAAGAGAGATGTAGTAGTGTGCTTGCGTGATCATTGTGTTGAATCCGTCCCCTGCTATGTGTCCAATGGGCAATGCTCCTATTTGAAAAGCCCGTGCTTGTGTGGCGATAATTAATCGTGCTTGTGTGGCGTAATATCGTGCCTATGTGGCGTAAGATCATGCCTGTGTGATGTATAACGGGCCTATGTGGCGTAGATCATGCTTGTGTGGCCATATTACTATGTGTTGGGTAATCATGCATGTGTGGCGATAATCAATTGGAGCGCATGATAGGTCGTGCCTATGTGGCCGTATTATTGTGTGTTGGGTAATCGTGCCTGTGTGACTGAAAGTAATTGGAATGCCTAAGTGGATCATATTGTTTATGGCACGCACGCATGAATCGATAACGTGCAAGAGTGGCAATGGCCAAGTGAGATCGCTAGTGATGCGATTCGTATGTGATTGATAAACTACATCATCTAATGGCGATGTGCATTGCGTGTATCATGCTGAGTTATGACGTGCGGGGTTTGGCATACCAAGTAAGGATGTATGTGAATCGACTGTTGTTTGTTGGTTGTTGCTTATTAGTGGGATGGTTCTAAAGAGATACCTCGAGTTGAGTTGGTGTCCTAATCGAGGGCTTAAGGGAGGACTCGCTGAGATTTATATCTCACTGGTTATTGTATAACCATTTTCAGGTCCCTAGTGTGAAGAATTCAGAGCTTGAAGCGGAATGGTTAGGAGCATAGGTGGTTCAATAGTTCTTTATGAGACAGACCTTTTGTATAAGCTTGAGGTGTTTATGAAAGTGTATTTGATTTGAAACTGGTTGTCTAGCTTTTCTATCCCATGTATGTTGTTGTCAGGGGATTAGTGAATTCGCTTCTGCATGGGTAATAAAATGAAAAGGGTCGGCAACGAGTCCTGAGAACGTCGCAAAATTCTATCGACCACCGAGGTATGTACGCACGCTCAAGGTTCGGGGCGTGACAAGAACTACCCCAGTACCAAAACCAGACAAGTTTATAGCTCCATCAAAGAACATGGTCCATGAATCTTCACTTACATTCAAAACACAGTTGTCTAGGGAACGGTCATCGTTATTTGAGACTCCTGAATTCTCGGCCAATAGATCAGCAATCACTCGACCCTTAACCGAATTTTGTGACATAAATTGCACATCAAATTTTGAGATTAAAATTTGCCATTTAACCAACTTACCCACCAAAGCTAGCCGATCAAGTAAGTATTTGATAGGATTGTTCTTAGTCACGAGGAACACCTAGTAATGCAGTGTGTACTATCGCAATCTATGCAATACCCACACTAATGCAACATAAGTCTTTTCAGCATAAGAATATTTAAGTTCTGATATAGTGAACTTTTTACTTAGATAATAAATGACTTGTTATTTTTTTATTAACGGGACTTTCCTAAGCCAACACTGCACCCAACGATTCACTATGGATGGTGAGGTAGAGAATCAAAGGATGCCCCAGCGATGGCGGGACAAGCACTGGTGGATTCATCAAGTACTTCTTTAACTTGTCGAACGCTTCTCGACACTCATCATCCCAGTTGACTCGTGCATTCTTCTTTAAAAGATTGAAGAACGGCTTGGCAGTTTCAGAAAGTTGGGAAATAAATCGAGCAATGTAATTCAATCTCCCCAAAAGGCTCCACACTTCTTTCACTGTTGATGGAGATTGCAACTCGCATATGGCCTTAGCTTTAGATGGGTCAATCTCAATCCCTTTACTGCTCACAATGAATCCGAGTAATTTACTGAATGTTGCTCCAAACACACATTTAGTGGGGTTTAGATGAAGCTTGAATTCACGGAGTCAATCAAACAATTTCTTCAGAGTTTTGACGTGGCTTCTTCCAGGTCGGGTCTTCGCAATCATATCATCAACATAGACCTTAATCTCCTGATGTATCATATCATGGAATAGTGCTACCATGGCTCGCTAGTAAGTTGCCCCTGCATTCTTGAGTCCAAATGGCATAACTTTATAATGAAAGGTCCCCCACGGGATGATAAATGCAGTTTTCTCCTTATCTTCCTCCTTCATTCTTATCTGGTTGTACTTGGAAAAACTGTTCATAAATGAGAACAGTTCAAATCTAGTAGTATTATCTACAAGGACATCTATGTGAGGTAGCGGGAAATCATCGTTTGGGCTAGCATTGTTCAAATCCCGATAATCAACACAAACTCGAACTCGACCGTCCTTCTTCATTATCGGTACGATGTTAACCACCCATTCTGGGTATTGTGAGACTTCAATGAATCCCACCTTCAAAAGCTTCATTACTTCTTCCTCTATCTTCTTCTAGAGCTCGGGTTTAGTTTTTCGCAGCCTCTACTTCTTAGGTGACATGTCTGGATTAGTAGGCAAGCAATGCTCAACGATTGACGAGTCTAAACTAGGCATGTCAGCATAGGTCCATGCAAAGACATCTTGATATTCCTTCAGTAATTGAATTAGGCGCTCGACCTCATCTTTGGGGAGATTTGCCCTAATATTTACTTCCTTGGCTTCTTTAGTGTCACCTAAATTAGTAGTGACGGTTTGCTCAGATGTAAGAGCCTTAGTTTTTTCATGTTGTTCCTAGCTATGCTTCACCTCAATGGAATCTTCGATCGAGTCATCGAGATCATCATTATCAGCACTTGTTGCATTGGATTGGGTCATTTCCACACCTTTGCATGCTATAAGATCGTCCTTGAAACAGGAAGTAGATGAATAAAAAAAAACAAGTAGGGTAAATTATATTTTTTTTTTTTGAAAAAATTTTGAAATTCTTTTGCAAAAGCATTTTTTGAAACATTTTGACACAAGAAAGCATGATGAAGCCCAAGCCTCAAAGTTCTCCTTGGATTTTCTTTTTCTTTTATCGGTTGGATATGATCACCGGGCTGGTTTGGCGTATCTTATCATGCCCTCAAAATAAAACTTGTAATTTCATTGAAATTCATCAATCAATTACATTTATTGAATGGAAAATGCAATATTCAAGCCCTAAAAAGAAAGCGAAAACGAAGAAATCGAAAACAATTCCTAAAAAGCAAAAACAATGTGGGATCCTAAAATTTCATAGCAACCCCTAGACACATTGCCACCCATGAAAAGGTATCGGAAGCGCCATCGGACTATATTATAGTCATTAGACCAATGGATTACAATTAAACAAGGCCGAGCATTTAATAGACAATTGTTTTGTTGGAAATGTACCCTATGTCCATATGTGATTAAGGATTGTATTGGAGGATAAATTGATAAGGAAATTTTGTTCTTGGCCATGTACTTAATAAGTTGGATTTTTATTGATTTATGTTACAAAGTTTTATAGCCATATGAATTGTAATTAGGTATTTATATAAGTGGGGATGAAATGGAAAAAAATAGGAGAAGGTGTGGGTTGATTTTCTTAAGGCTGAACCAGCCCACCATTTTCCCCCTATTTGGCCGACCAAGGCTGGCCCAAGCCCAGCCGAATGAAGCCCACCTCTCGCATGGAAATTTACAATGGCATGAAGGGTTCTCCAAGTGTCTAATGCCATGCAAAGCTAATGATTGCTAATCATGGAGGAGGAAGAAAAGAGGAGGGGCAGAGTGAGTGAAAGGGGAGAGTTGTCGCGAGCGCACGCGAGAGAGAGAGGGTTGTTCATGAGGGTGTTCCGGCAAGGGAGGAAGGAAACCAGCCCCGCCGTGTGTGCACCAGCAGCCGCCACCGTCGACGCCACCTAGCACCGTCGTCGATCGAGCCCGCCGAAGCCCCAAGTCGCCGTTTGCTTACTCGTTTTTGTGAACTCGAGGCAAGTAAAGTCTGTTAGCCTACATTTTGCTTGTTGTGGTTGTGTATGAAGTGTAATGGGTGTTGGAGATGCTTGAGTTGTGATGTTGGATGCTGAAAATTCGAGTGAATGGAGGTAGTCTACCTAGAACAAGCAAGCTGTTGCATGTAAGGACAGTTCGACTCTTTGTGATTCCACGAATTTTATAAAATTATCCAGTTAAGATTTGATCTCGTATCCTTGATGAAATTTGTAGATGACATCTTGAGGAGTAACATACTAAAATTTGAGAAGAAACGGACAAGTATAGGTCGGTGAAACGATTTTTCTCTGAAATGGTTAGATCTGGAAATCGTTACCGAGGGTTAGGGACAGTTATGGTGATTATAGCTATTGATCTATCATGAATATGACTTTGAGTTATTCACGAAAATTTTACCTCTAGGTTGTTTCTATAACATACCAAAATTTCAGAATTTTCTGAGTTGATTTAGGGGTTATACTGAATTTGTAAATAAAACTGTGCAATGGTGATGTTTGAAATTTTAAGGCTGTGATGCATGGACCATAGCGACTCGTACGAAGCTCTTTTGACATGGTGTTCTTCATAAAACATTTTTCTCTAGACCTCATTTATAATATGTTAAATTTTCAGAATTTATTAAGATCATTAACTAATTTTTCCAGAATTTTAATTAAAGGAGTGCATTTTGTTTTATCCGAAAATTGTTTTATTTCAAGAACAAATGAATTGCTCTATGAAATGTGATATCTTGGATGGTTATGTGTACTGCATATGTGGTGACACTTAGCATGTCATGTAACATCAAGAAGCTGGTTTAGACTTTTGACATTATTGCATCAAATGCTATGTTGAAAGTGAGACATATATGTGAATATACATTGTGATGTTGATGATACCGTCGGACCCTTGAGTTGATGATGCCCCGAGAGTGTCGGGATGCTCGGAGGTGTGTGCCGGATGTCCTTGGGAGTTTCGAGATGCCCGGAGTGTGTGTGCCGGATGCCCGGAGGTGTGTGCCGGATGGCCTCCTGACACCAGTTGGGGTGTGGGATGCCGGAGGTGTAAGCCAGATGCCCGGAGGTGTGTGCCGAAGGTTCCTCGTGATGCCAGGTTGGGTGCGAGCGATATATGAGTGATGCAAACACTGGTCCCTGGAAGAAAACTGAGATCCTTTTGAGAACTAAAATTGGGAATTGAATCATGCGCATGTGTGTGAGCATATGGCATGAGATATAATTGCCTATGAAATTGAGTTGATACTAAATGGCATTGAGAATGCGATCATGAAGGCATTGAATGGATCTCGTGAGAATATATATATATATGATCGTGTGGGTGATATGGATCATGCGCATGTAAGTGCATATGGCATGGAACATAAATTACCTTAGTGAATGAATCTTGTGGATATACAAGTATGACTATATGGATGATATGTGCATTTCACATGAAATTGTGGTTGTCTTGCCTGTTGCATTATGTAGTTTGATGGATTTTTACTACTGAGTGATTGTACTCACCCCTTTTGGGGACTAACATTTCATATTGAGAGATGCCTCTATCACTTGTCACACGTGGTACATTTTATGGCTTACCGTCTGATGTTGAGGTCAAGTGCTCGGAGCACCCCTGCGTTGGTGTTCATGGTCTGGTGTTTATCCGTGTTCGTGTTTTGGTTATGTATGATGTGGGTCTACCTAATGCCCCCGTAGTCCAGGAGTTCCTGTCCGTGCATGTTCAACACAATGGGATGATGATGGGGATGCTGCTGCCGCCACCGGCCGATGCACCGAGCTGGGTGTGATTAGAGCATGTGACTGGTAGAGGATGACACTTTTTGGATAGCCGACACTGGATGATGGATTGATGTACATGTCTGATGTAGAGTCGGGTTCTTTTAGGTTTTAGCTGAACTTAGTTAAAGCTTTGGCCTTTTGTTGTACCAACTCGTGATGTCCATCATAGTTATGTAAATAAAAGTGGTTCAGCCCTAACTTATATATGATGTGTAGTTGGTGTGCATCATATTATTTTGTTGGAGTAAGGGATAGGGAGATTGGAATATGCTTCCGTTATATGAACTACGGTGGGATCGATTTTTAAAAAAAATATATATGTACGAACCCCCAGGATTTATGGACCCACTATAATTCAGTGGTATCAAAGTGATATGTTATTAGGACAAAGGAAAGGTAAGCGAACTGTGGCGACCCTAGTGGATCGGGGGCCATGTTGGGGTGCCACAAACAATTCCTAGAAAGCGATAAAAATTCCCGTGCAAGGGAATGTGCAAAAGCAATAAGTTACTCTTGCGAGCCAACGCCCATGTCTTCCGAAGGTCCTTCATCAATGGCTCCTATGAGGAGGTCATCGAACAGACTTGTGATTCCTTCCAGGGCATCATCAGAGTTCTCTATCTTTGGAGGTGTCGAATCGTCCATGCCATCTCATCCATCTAGAACTATGTCATGAGGGTCAATGTAAGAACTGGGAGGGGACAAATACTTCACCAAATAATTGAATTTGCCACTTGGCTATACCAAAGTGTCCATCACTTCCGTTTCATCTTGCATCATTCTTGGAGTGCCAAGGAACATCTTGCGGATGTTTGGAGATGGTAAGTTTTGCCTCCCTCACTCTTGCTCAAGTGGCGAGTTCTATCTTTCCTATTTTCGTCTCCCAGATCTTTCTCCACCTCTTACATAGTACCTTAATTCAGCAAAATGGGATCTCTAAGGGGCTTCAATGGGAATTCAAGTACCTTGACCCCTTCTTCCAAAACCATGACCAAGAACAAAACCATTCTCAACCATCACCCTTCCCACCATAAGGGCAGCATTTGAAGCCTCGGGAGTGGGTGGTGATGAATCTCGAGAAGCGTGTATGGTGGACACCAATTCAAATGAGTGATAACTCGATTCGAACTTAAAGTTTGGCTCCACATGAGGGATAGTCGTCTCATGATGAATCCGATGGTCTTCTTTGCCATAAACAGTAACTAATTTCCCTTTGATCACGAACTTCACACTTTGATGTAGACTTGAAGGCACCGCTCCAGCAGTATGTATCCAGGGACGACCTAGCAGAAAATTAAATGCGGTAGGGATATCCATCACTTGAAAGGGGATGTTGAAAATGACCGGCTTTATTTGCACATCAAGATGGATTTCCCCAATCACCTCCTTCTTTGTGCCATCGAAAGCTCGCATAGAAGTCTTCGTAACATGTATCTTGGATGGGTCTATGTTGAGGCGGTGAAGAGTGGCCAACGGACATATGTTTAGGGCGGACCCATTATCAATGAGCACTCGAGACACATGAGAAGACTTGTGTTTGACAAATATGTAGAGTGTCTTGTTATGCCTCTACCTTCAACAAGGAATTCCTTATCAGAAAAAGCAATCAAGTCTTTTGAGAAGAATTGATCCCATGAATTCCTCTAGCTTGTCTGCCTCAATCGTTTATGGGACACGAATTTCACTCGAGACCTTCATCAAAGACTTTTGATGCACAGGGGATGTTACCAAGAGTTCGAGCAAAGAGATATGAGCGAGCATCTTTCGCAACTGGTCAACCACATTATACTCACTTGCTTTAATCACAGCCAAAAATTTCTTCACCTCTTCATCAGTGACAGGCTTTGCAAGTTGAGCGCTAGCTTGAGCATAAGTCTGACTAGACCTTGTAACCAGGTCAACATCTGGGTCATCGGACCAAGGCACCACCCTATTGTCAACATACTCATACGACTGAGGCATCTCAATCACTATCTCCTCGTCAGGTGTGGGGATCTCGACAAACAATTATGCATCTTCTAGTGGGGGCATATCCATGAGCGCAGGATCTATTTCTTTCTTATCGGTATCGAGCGTAGCCTGCTCCTTCTCCCAATCGATAATGATATGGGAAATAGTAGAAACTATGCAGTTATGGTCAGCATACATAATGATGCCATCATCCACCATTTTGGCAACTCTTTCTTTCATCAATAATAGGGGAATATCCTCATGATCTAGATATTATCTAGCTTTTACCAGTCCATTGTAAGCATCTACCATGTGCACCTTCAAGTTCCTAATTCGACCAGCGTCAAGCTCTATAATAGCATTCACCCCACCTTCATGCTCTGGTAATGGATTCTTGTGGACATTTGGCCGAGCAGTTTGAAATGAAAATGCCTTCGTGTCCAAGAGGTTTTGGATTCGGTACTTAAGGGTGAAACATTCATCAGTTGAATGTCCCAATTCACCGCTATGATAGTCTCACTTCTTGTCGAGTCATAACCACGAATGTTTTCATGATTAGGCCGCTTCGACTCACTAGTAAGCAAACCTTTCTTTCGAAGGATTGCCAATACTTGGGATAGAGATCTAGGGAGAGGAAAGAATTGCCTTATATTATTTGATTAGGCAAATGATTGACGGCCAACAGTTTGTTGTTGCCTTGGATTCATCTAGATAGCCGGGTTGCGATTGGCATTTTCTTGGCTGTAAGCCACATTCACATCTACAGCAGCCTCTTTCTCCTTCTTGGTAGAAAACCTTTTGTTGGATGGCTCAATAAATCATCCTTCCCTTATCCCCATCTCAATTTGTTCTTTCACAGGAATAAGTTGATTGAATTTCTCGATGTATGTGCTGGTCATTCGATTACATAACTCATATGAGAGAGTCTTGATGAACAACTTCATCAGCTTCTTGTCAATAGGCTCAAGAGTGATTTGAGCTGCCAGATTTTGCCATCTCACGGCATACTCTTTAAATGATTCACTCATCTTCTTCTCCATCCTTTCCAGATCTTCTTGGGAAGGTGCAATGTCCATATTGAACTTATATTGATTGAGGAACACATCAGCCACTTCATTGCAGGTGTCGAGAAGGTTCACATTCTTCATCACATACCAGCTTAGTGCAGGCCCATTCAGACTCGAATGAAATGATTGGATCATGAGGGGCTCATTCTTAACATATTGGGTCATGCGTACATGGTACATCTACAAATGAGCTTTTGGGCAAGAAGTACCATCATATTTCTCGAACACGCATTTAAAACTTCTTTGGCATCTTGACCTTCTCATAAACTAACAAATCGAACGAGAGTGAACTCTGTGACTCTTGCAATTGCTTCACTTTCCCTTCAAGCTTTGCAAAGCATTCATCTTGCTCCATCTTAGGGATGTTGTCAAGCTTAGCTTTGTCAACAATGACTGGCTATGGGTCATCTTCCAGCTCGGGCATGTCATCATCACCCATTTGAGCCTTGTTTGCTTGTTTTGGGACAAATATCTCGAGGAGAACAGGTGCAGGAGTCGAATCCACTCGGAGGAATTGGATTTGAGCTGTCAGAAGCTGCATAAAGGTGACTAACTATTAGAGTTGGTCTTCCATAGTGGAGATACGATCACGCATTTCAGTTTGGTCGGCCATTTTAGCTCTTGATCAAGTAATAATGGGCGAATGTGGAGGATCCGTTATCACCTAATTAGAAGAAATGAACAAACTAAGCATCTCTTATAAAACACGCTAATCCATGGCAACGGTCTAGAAGCTTTTATTCATTAATGGAGTTTTTTACACATCCAAACAAAATAGAAACTTGAAATGCCCTAAACAAATAAACTAGAAAAGTAAATGACTCAACTTCCTAAACATTAATCTAGAAATGAAAATAACGAGATTGAGTCAAGCCACTCCATCTAGCATGATCAATATACAATTGGGAAACCACTCAGCGCAATCGCTTATTTTCTCTTGAGCTTTTTCGGCAACTCTTTTGAGACGTCTATTCTCAGCACGATTGGTGATCTTCAACGGCACCTCTGGTATCTTTGGAAGCAACTTATCTGGAATCTTGTGTTGTTGAATGTATTTAGTTGAGGCATAGTATTTCTTGTCACGCCCTGAACGAGCATGCACACATCCCTCGGTGGTCGATCAAATTGTAACATTCCTAGGATGCGTCGCTAACCCAAACGATTATACACATGCAGAAGCGAATTAAACAATCCCCTGACAACCAATAAACATGGGTTAGAAAAGAAGGACAAATAGGTAACACAAAACACACTTTATAAACAAACAAGGTCAGACCTACAAAGTTATAAACATAAGGTCAAGATCCAAAAAGGACAACTAAGCTAACCCTACCCCCGGACCCTTCTACTTGGGATCCGGGTCCACTACGACATTGTTAAGAATGTTGATGTCTAATGAGTCAACTACCGCCTCTACCTCGAGCTCCTGCTCATCCTTAGGCAACCGGTTCACCTCGATATCAGCTATGATACCGGCGTCATGCACGAGGTTGAGCTCAGAATACTCATCATCGACAGTAGGTCCATCGAAGCCATCTAAGGGGCCCTCCCGAACACCATTGGGCTTGCGGTGAAACCACACTTTGAATTTATGAGGGACCAACTAAGGTAGGCCCTCATTGACCCAAAGAGTAGTGACCATAAGCTCTCGGGTCCAGTCAAGGTTCCCGTGAATAGGGAATATGGTGCGATGTTCCTTGGCCTCTCACGGCCATCCAAAACGAACGGGTCGAACCTTCATCTAAGGACTTGTAAAATTTAACCACGACAGGGTGAGACGATGTCTCAGCGAGTCTACACCCTAAACCTCAATTATGAAGGTAATACACCTAGAGGCAGTCTATACACATATCATATAAGACTTACTTCGCCTCAGCACTTTCTTATACGTTAGCACATCTCATATAAAGAAGCATACAATAAATGCACTCGATAATTGAAACGCTTCGCTTTCATATCTCAAACAATTGCAGGGGTCTCGATTATAAGGCTAAATCGTTATGACACGTCTCATTCCGTATCACACAATTTCGTCTCATAATCAGGCATGGCTATCTCACTCATCCAATCATTCTAATTAATTATAGCCTAATGGGCACAGCCATCTCAACAGTCGGCGGTCTTCCAGCGTAACCGGCATCGTCTCGCCCTATCGAGCACGGCAATGTCTACCCATAGATGGCATTCCCGAATGAGCATCAGTCCGGCCTCTACCGCGATTCGACATCCGTTGACGTGGGGCATTCCATATAGGAGTAACGCCCACCCGACCTTTCTCAAGTGACGGATTCTCATAGCAATCACATGCACATCCAATCTCGTTCAAGGACATCGTGCTTTGCACTCAAATGTCTTGATTTTAAATAATGAACTTGTCATATTTTCTTCATATTAAAAACACCCGGTAAAATAGTTGTGCGCAGACACAGTCAAATCAGACCATAAAATGTATCATACTCCCTTTTCAAATTTCCACTATTTTATATAGCATTTAAAATATTTTTAGCATCAAAAATCAACACTCGGCATTTTTTCTAATTAAATACCAAAATTTCACATTTTTGAAATAATAATTCAAAAATTAACGCTCAGCATCCAATTGCACAATTTAACATTCAATTGTACAAATCAACTACACCATGGCAATCAACACGAAATTCTAAGAACCGGCTATCCCGGTATAATTTACGGAAAATAATAAATAATTAAATAAATTACAAAATAATTAAATTAAAGCACTAATTAATCTACTTACACTAAACTAACCACCTAATTGGACTCAATTAACACTAATCTCCTAAGTTAACTAATCTAATCTAACCACCTAATAACTAATTAGACTAACTAACAAATCCTACTAACTTAGACATAATACTAATTACCACTAATCTCTAATTAAACTAAGTAATCCCCTAATATCTAATTAAGCTACTAATACACATTTAAGCATAATTAGCACCATAATTAGAGTTTAGGACATAAACTCATCGGATTAGCAAAACTAGTAAGTTCACGGTGATGGCAACGCGAAGGTGAGTGAGACTCAGGCCTACGGTGATGCCAAGGGAGGTTCGGAAAGGCTCGAAAATGGCCCACAAGGCTCATAGCCCAAGCTGTGAGTTCAGTTCTGCTTTGGGCTGGACTAAAAAGAGCCGAAGGGTTAGAACGGCTGGGCTTGGGCTGGCTGGTCTAGAGAAGGGAGCTGGACACGGTGGATGGCAGTCTAGGGACTCAAATGGCAGAGCGGTGGGTGGTGGTGGGTGCGACGGGCGGCCCTGGCTGTAGCTGGACGAGACGCGAGCAACTCGGAGGTGGGCTCGTGGGGACGTCAGGCTCGGGTACGAGGGAGCTTAGCCGCGACGATCGACCAGGACGGCGGACGGCTTGGATAGATGGCAAAAGGCTGTCGACGGGCTGGAGGCTTCAGTTTAGAGGCTTGGCCGGTTGTTGCTCTGGAAATGGAAGTTTAAGCTAGAGAAAATGAAGGAGTTGAGGAAGAAGAAGAAGAAGAAACTACTGTAAGGGAAGGAGGGGACAAGAGCCTCCAAAGTCAAGCCAAAATATCCCATTTCATCATTCCTTGGCCCCCAAAGTCCAACATCCATCACCAACAGCCAATTTCCCACTCAATCTTCTTCAACAAGCCACACTTGAGGTCCAAAATATTGCAGCCTCCATGGCCTACGAATTTCAAGTGTTCCAACTTCAATTTTCACACCAATCCACTTCAATTAACCTCAATTCAATGGCCAATAATGCCTAGGTAGGAGCTCACACCAAATTCTTACATTCCCATCACCATTTGATCCAACTTGAAGGCCAAAAACTCACATAAAAATGGACCTCTAAATTTTCTGATTCAAAATCACCCAATTTTGATTTTTCGCCGAAAATCCGAGCTCGCCAAAAATTCTTCAAAGGATGAGTCAACATCCTAAAAATAAATCATGACACACTGGAACTTTCAATTCCTGAAGTCGAGTTCAATTTCGTGGTTAATTTCAATTGGATGCGATTTTAGCATGACTTAACTTACCGGGTAGCTTTTAGGAATTTTTAGCACGTTTGACCCATGGTCAATTATTTTCAATTCACATTGTGCATCTTTGACTCATTGGCAACTCTCGGTTGTCATGAAAACCTCAAGGTTTCAATTACGGGCACATGGTACAGAATTAGCAGAAAAATTGGTTTAGTGCCGTTCGACGCAAATTTTGCAATCGGATGGAATCATCCATCACTTAATTACATACCTCTATCAAATCAACCTATCTCTGGTCTCTAATCAATTTTAACGGTGCCATATTAACCCTTGTAGATTAGCATGGCTGAGCAGTCGATTTCTAATCGAATTCTCAAGTCGGTCGCATTTATAATCCTTAATTACTTCACCAGATAGATTAGTTATCTCGTGAGTGATCAGCTCAAAGAAAAGAACTATAAGCACGTCGATGAAAAGGCCATTTCATATAATTGAAGATAGGGTCGAAAATCAGAATATCACATTTCTTTTATTTACCTTTCAGCTCCTCCTCAAGCCATTTGAGTTTTCGTGGATGACACATGTCCCACATTGATTTGATCATGAGAATGGAATCCTCATGGTCTCAATCTCCATCAATGAAGTTGATTCGGAGCAGATCTGCTTGTAATGCCGAGCGAAGTTTTTGCACAACTTGATACTGACGGATGACTCTAGTCGGATAGTATTCTACTGCTCCAGTGAACCAAGTAAAGGGATTGGGTCAACACCTCCACATGAAAGTCTCGCCGCACGCACTTGGAACCACTTAACATGCCATAGGAAACCCTTGGAAGTTGGTTTCTTCATGAAAGCTAGCCATCTAAAATAATGATAATCCAATGCATGTTTTTGCTTGTTCTCAAATCTCACAATAGGGTGATTAGAGTTATTAACATCATGTATAGTCATTAAACCACCAAACCCTTTTATATGAGAAAGAAACCAAATTTGCAAAAGCTTAGGAGAGGAATGGAAAGTCCTATCACCACCTCTTTTAAATTGAGTGAGAGAAAGAAAATTTTCAGTCAGGACAATGTTTTTGAAATTTTTCCTTCCAACACTAGTTTGACTAATTGAGCTATCAAAGGATTAATAGCATTTTTGCAGTAAGGAAAAACTATAAACCCAAAGAAAGCTAAAAGGAAAACCCTACACATTTGAAATGAAGTTCATTTCAAAACATTCTTTTAGAAAAGATAATGGACATGTATTGCTGTGAGCTTTTAAAACTTTTCTTATATTATCCTCCTTAATTCTCAAAATATCAGATAAGGCCACAACGGGAATACTCCGACAGGCGGACTAATTAATTCAATTTTCAAAGATTTTCCCATGGTAATGCTATATTCTTCCAAGGTGGGAGTGAGCTCATGCTTACTGCCAAAGATGAAAGTAGAAGTTTCCGAGCACCAACAATGGGCAAGTGCTTGGATGAGGCCCCTATGAATGTTGATTCGTAGCAGTGAAAGTAGTCGTCTAATGTGTGACTCTAAGAATTCATGGCCAGCTTGGTCTAATTTGTCCCACCATGTGCTAAGCTCTTCCTTTATAGTGAGAATAATTTGAATGTCCAGTATTCCCATCATATATTGACCAAGACTCAGGACAATCCTAATGCCATGAACTGACAAAATAATACGATAAAGTAAATAGATTGCAAAGGTGAGAATTTAGAGAACTTACTTTACCAATAAATGGGGGCAATCACATAGACATGTGCAT
Source organism: Eucalyptus decipiens (assembly GCA_014182575.1). NCBI lineage: Eukaryota > Viridiplantae > Streptophyta > Magnoliopsida > Myrtales > Myrtaceae > Eucalyptus > Eucalyptus decipiens. The sequence goes on along the minus strand of CM024611.1, from coordinate 45,271,800 downwards.
GGTACGTGGCTTGATTTCTAGCCTATAAGGCTTAACAAAGTGGAGCCACAAGTATTGAGTTGGAACTCTCTTCACCAAAAAAAAAAAAAAAAAAAAAAAAAAAAAGTGGAGCCACAAGGATGATTGGACTAGCCACGGGCATGCGGACTAAGTTGGGTCCTCACGACTCCAGTTTGGTCGAAGAGCCAACCCGGGTCGTAGGTATGTGGACCAAGGTGGGTACTCTTGACACCAAAAAAGAAATTTCAGGATCGAGATGGTGACTCGTACCGCGAGCATGCAGTCGAAGTGGTATCCATCTCAATATCATCATAGAAGATTTTATGCGGCCTAGGTTCAACGGCAAGTTGTGTGTGCAATAATGTAATGTTAAATGCAAGGCATGCACAACAATTTATGTCAAGCAACACTTCATATATAAAAGTAAACCATAAATTCCTACACCTTCCTGCAAAACAAAGGTCAGCAAACACTTCCCCTTATACCTCACATCCTGCAAGAACATTTAACACCTTAATTATTAGGGACGTACTTGGATCCTCGCTGCCAAACAAAGATTTTTTTTCAAAATAAAAGAACATTGGCCTAAGTCCGCTAAGAGTATTAACTCAAGTCCCTAACGGAGTCGCCAAGCTATCGCGACCTAACCTCGAGCGAACCACCTAGGTTTGGCTAATGGATTGCTAAGCCTAGACTTAACTCGGATTCTCTCAAGCCCATACCAATTCGCGACTTAGGTTCAAGTTCTTAACATGCGATTGATTCTTTTTTTATTAGGAGTCGCCATTAATCTATTTTTGGTGGGTTAATTAGAAATCCAAGTAAAGTAACGGGAGATTTATTTTACTCCTACAAACCAGAGATTTATGAATCCAGGGACTTGATTATGCTAGATTTCTCTAACGCCCTTTTGGTACCTTTCTCTTTTATTTTGAAAAAAAAATGTTTTGTAGGCAGCTTGGATTGATTTTAATTTGCTTTCCTAACATGTTAGGTAACCATATAGGTGCGCAAACCATCAATTTAACACTCAAGAAAGGAATACATAAATTGCAAGACTTATCTCATAGCAATGAAAGCATCTGCAATGTTAGATCAGAATTCACATCAACAGTCCTAAATATGATTTCTAATTAATATGCAACCACTTAATTTTTTTTTTCACGTATTTAATGAGAATCATGCTTTTGCATGTTGCTAATTTAACATAAAGTGATATGACATAACAATATGACCTAAGCTATACTACGTAAGTGAAATATTTTGTGTTTTCTTAATGAGCATGCAATCTATCCTAAAGAATGAAATTAATTTATTCAAAGACAATTTTTTTTGGTGTTTTCCATGAAATTCGAAATTAAAAAAAAATCACGAAAATTGTCTATCCAGATTAAGATATCATCCAACTTACATTAAGAATTAGGTTACGCCAAATCTTAATTTAAATTAGGATGTTATCTCAACTCGGTAATCCCTATCCTAAAATGCAATCTATCTAAAAACATTATCTAAACTTATAATTAATTAGAAAATAAAAATTAAACATGCAATCTTATCCTAATATGCAATGACGTGCAACTTAAATTAATGAATAAACTAACATCCTAAACTAATGTTGTTGTTTTTTTTTTTTTTTTTTAGATAAGATTGATATCCATAAATTGACAAATCATATCTTGCGCATGAGATTTGATTAGCCAATTTTAAACAAAATCGCGAATCGAATCTCGAGCGTGCGATTGGATTGGCAATTTTTCCGTGCAATTACGAGTCAGATTTCGGGCATGAAAATCGGATCATCAATCATATGTACGTTGTGAAATTAGGGATTAATCCCTAATTTAAAAAAAATAAAATTGCTTGAGTTGCAAATATCATGTTGGGGATTTAAACCAATCATGCGTTTGGGAATACTTCAAATAAAGAAACAAAATATTTTACTAAGATAAAATAAAATAAACTACCTAATTTGAATTTTAACTTCCAAACGAGATTTAACAAACGGCGGCTCGTGGATTGCGATGGAGCTTGGTGTGGCTCAAGGACGAATTGCTGTGATGGTGGACAGGGCAATGGGACATCGTCATTCGGAGCTCTAGCGAGGGGACCGGCGGAAGTGTGATGTCGGGTTGCTAGGCAGTAGGGGGCGAGCAGTAGGTCACGAGTGAGGTGCAGCGAGCGCTGGGCAGAGGTGCTGCAAGGACGATGGGCGACGCTCAAGCAGAGGGGACGTCAAGCGCCGGGTGGTAGCGGTGTGGCATTCTGGCAAAGGGACAGCGAAGCACTGTAGGGGCGTTGCGGGTAGAGGCGTTGTAGGGGCGTCAGGTCACCACAAGTCAAGTATGGTTGCAAGTGAGGTGGCGCGCGACGGTGGTTGGCGGTCACTCAGGCACGGGAGCGGCAGCTTCCGGCACGAGTTGCAGCGGCGGTGAGGCAAATGGCTGGCGAAGCAGTAACGGCTTTGCGGGCTACTGGCAAAGGGGTAGGCGCAGGCCGGTGTGGGAGCTCGCGCGGCAGTGATGCAGCACGGAGCTGCGGGCATGGTGGTGCAGCGCAAAGGTGACAAGTAGTAGCGGCGGAGGAGCTCATGGAGAAGACGAACAGTAGCGCTATTTTTTTTTTTTTTTTCTCTTTGTCTCCTCACGTCTCCCCAACGTCTCTTCCCACGTCCTCTCTCTATTCTTTTCTATGCTCCACCTTTCAGCAGAAGGAAAACCCTCTATTGACTTTTGACCCTCCCCTAAAAAACGAAAAAACAAAGATTTTTTCCCTTTTGTCTTGAGTTTTTGACCTAGAAAACTGAGAGAAAAGCGCCCCCCCAACTCCATACACGAGCAACTATTTTGTAGGCCAAGGACTAGGGCTTTATTTCCTTTTTCAAATCAACATCCATGAAGATTTTTTCCGAGCGCAATATTTCTTTTTATCTTCGACATCCCCTCTAAATTTCCATTGATTTTATCACACATTGCCAAAAATTCAAATTTGCAATAGGATTTTTTTTCAAATTTCAAATCTTGCAAAGATGAGCTCGTAATATCTTCTCGATGATATTGAAAAATCCACCATTATATCACCGAAAATATCAAATCTTCATTTTTCACAAAATAATTTTCGGTCATTAAAAAAAAAAAAAAGGGGCTTGGGCCAATTTGCTTTCTGTGGGCTTAGTCCAACTCGTCAAATTAAAGTTTAGAACTACAAATCTAAACCCATATGTCACCTATCCGATGAAAATAATAATAAAAAAAAAACTGCTCCTAAAACTATGTGCTACGCAACTTAATTCTAATATATATATATATATATATATATATATATATATATATAATTAATCCATAATTTTTTAATAAGATAAATAAATGACTAGATCGCCAAAATTTAGGTGTCAATAACCATTGATAAAAAAATTTGCGCTCAAATTGAGCAAGCCCTTATTGCTTTACCATATTAAAATGAATGCTTTTGATCGCACACTTCTATGTTTTGATTATGATTTCTCTTTAGCCTAATTAGAGATGGCATGTTTCTTATCTAGCAATGTTAGATTCTTGCTCCTCCAATGCAATTTATTCGATATCGTCTTGGTTGTTGACTGATATTTTAATGATTGCGCACTCACATGATTACTTCACATGTTAGTAGATAAGTCTAAAATTAACTCAAACTACCCAATAAAAAATCTCTTTGAAATGAACAAGATTATGTACCGAAATAGCACTAATTGTCTAATTAGCGTAACCCGGTCCTCGCCCTTAGACTCTCTTGTTGCATAGGAAGTGAAGTACACTCCCATTTCTACTTGGTTTTTAGTCAACTCCAATAGGTTAGTGGTGACTCCCTATGTAGAAATTTGCATAGGACTAATTGAGTAAAAATTGAACGCCGAATGTCACGCAAGGTATGGATTTGAGAGAGTCCACATTTATGATCGATAAGTCATTTTGCGGTGTTAGCAAATGATGGTCCATTCGAGATCATCATTTGTATGAACCATTCGACCCATCTCATGAATAAGTACCTTTAAACCTATTTCCTTCTCTATCAAGGGGTAGGTTGCGACATAAATTTATGTAATGAAATTCGATCTAGCACTCCGATTGTTTTGTAAGCACGCATTTAAAAGAGACTCTCCTATAGAAGAAGATGATGTTCTATCAAGAGAAATTGTTTCTATAATTGGTATGCTTCCTTTAGTGGTTAAGGTGATAGGGTCATCTCTTTTTCACCAATGATGATAAAACATATCCAGTCCATATGTGGGAAGATTGTAATCATCCTCACACCGTGATTAGCCTCCTCGTCCTCAAGTATATGATAAAAATTAGATATAATAAATTTTGGATGCATGACCAAGTTCAATATTTTTAAAGGCACATTATTCTAGAAAAGTATCATTGCAAATTTAGTCCAATGTGAATTCATGAGAAGCTCTAAGAACTCCCCGAAAAAAGAGGTAAAATAGAAGAGCATATTAAAAAAATGTGGGAGATAAAGGAGAACCACTTTGTATATATATATAAAAGACGAAGGAATTTATATAGTTTTATATATTCATTTTTTCCTAAAACCAAGACAGATTAATATTGCTTTTATTAGAACATCACTGAAAATTGCTTGCATGAATATGACATAATTTTTCAAGATTTACTTAGAAATTTTGAAACCATATGTTATTTGATAATCCTAGAATTCAAGTTCCATATCATCTCACATAAGATTAAGGGTGTCAAAATGGATCATTGACCCATTTTTGGACTCATTTTTTTTCAATATAGGTCGCATATGGGTTAGAGGTTTTAAAAGACCCAACTAAAATGTGATCCAAAACAATGAGTCTAATTTAAATGAGTTAAAAATAAGACCGAACTTGTGACCCATTTTCGATTAATTTATGCGGCCCACCCATGACCCACTTAATCTCTACAGCTCTTATGAACGGAACAACTGATGCCCATTTTCCACTCTGGTGACCTAAAGGTGTAAAGCGGCCGCTCGCCTCCGCGTTTCCTTTGCCACTCGCCTCCGCGCTGCCTCTGCCGATCGCCTCGCGGCTCGCCGAGCCGCCTCCACTGCTCGCCTCCACGGCTCGCCTCCGAGCAGCATGCCTCCGCCGCTCGCCTCCACAGCTTGCCTTGGAGCTGCCTCCGCCGTTCTCCTGATGCTCGACGAGCTGTAGACTACCATGTCGCGCACCGCGCGAGCAAACATGGTGAATTGCCTCTGGACGATCATGGTAACATTCATTTCTCAAGGTTTCTCTCGCTCGCGGGCATCCTACGCTTTGCAATGTTTTTGCAATGTTGTGCATTGTTTGATTTGACGTGAGTTCATGTTTCAAGTTCCTTTCTTTTTCTTTTTTTTTTTTTTGGGGGGGGTGGTTTGTTTTCTGATTGAATTCACTCTAGTGGAATGGTGTACTAGTGAAAGAGGAGATTTTTGGGCGAGTGGGTTTGTGTTTATTCTGATCCAGAAGTAGTTTTACCTCGAATGCCATCGGCACGGCATGATTGGCATGGTGTGTCCCTGTTTTACATTTGCCTTGAGCGCAACAGTATCAGTTTAGTTAATTGGGTGGTTTGAGGACGTCGTGGCTTGACCTCTTTTATATGCAAGAAATAAATTTGGATTTTCTCTATTAGCTTGTCCCAATTTATTTTGTGATACATTTGGGGCGTGAAGTTACTTCCTTTGAGTTGGAAGAGGTGGATAGTGAGCAGCAAAAATGGGTTTTCCCATCGTTTTCTTTTTTGGTTTAGTTGTTTTGAATTATCGGTATGTTGAGTTTGGTTTGTCTGAGTGTGGTTTAGTAAGCATTATGGGGAATATATGTTATGAGGGAATTAGGTATTGCTTCCTTTATGGAGAATCCTCATCTGAATTGGTACTTCAGAAAGCAGACAAAGATGTTGCGCTACTTATACTTTTCACATTTCCATTTCACCCTTCCATCAAGTGCAAGACCGTTGTCTGGTAAATTGGTAATCTTAGCATGACACTGATGATTAGGATAGTTAATTTTGATGTGAATCAAGTACATCACATGGATATCGTGCTTCTTATATAGGACCAAAGCTTATCATAGTCGACCCACAAACCTCGGAAAAAGTGGTGCTGTCTTTTTCTTGCAGTTGCTTTGTTTTGTCAGGTTTTTTCCAGTCTCGTGTTCACGGGTTTGATGAATATTTCTTTCTTTGTTGGTGGTGTCTAGAATTTTCACGGGGCTCTTCATCTAGTGACTTGGAGAATAACGGGTATGAGTATACTCTCTTTGTCTCTCTTTCTTGGGCCTTCTCTGTTTCATCTAAATGCAACACATTGTTCCTTTATACATCTATATGCTTGTTTCCTTCTTTTAGGAGGCTAGTCAATAAAACTACTCGGAATCTAGCTCCATGATTAAAAGATGTCAAGCCAGGTGGAAATGAAATGTATAGTACTAATGTCAATTTGAGATTTTGAATATCTTTCACCCCAAATCTAGAGAGTTATGGACACCTTTGTTATTGGATGTACATGCCTACATAGAATGGATACTTTGTTTAAGATATCTGGTGAACGTATGGCTTTTCTTTTCATGTCTCATAATTGATATATATTCTTATGCAATTTCCTTCTCGTTAAACCTGATCAGGGTGCTGGGAATCTGCTGTCCTAAATAGTCTCATTGGCCATGCTGTCCTGGTGAGTGGTTGTCTCTTTAATCTTTTGCCTCTACCAGGTGCTTCGCGTTTGCTTTATGATTTTCTTCTTAAATCTTGTTAATATTTAATCATTTTTGAATAGCTAACTAGTGAAGGTGGAGTTATTCGGGCTCGAATATGCACTGCTTGAATAGGGACAGTTCTTTACGCAGCAAGTCAATTGTTTTGCAAATTGACTTGGAAATCGATTAATAGCTAGAGAAGAGCCACATATTTATCTCATAATTCAAACTTATTCTGGTCTTAGTGTCAATTATCTTGTTTGCTTTTGGCTGATTGAACTTGGGAATGGGTGTTTGGAAAATGAGTAGAGTTCTTTATTGCCAAATTTTTCGGAGTCTCTTGATGCATTTACTTTTGCTGCACAAAGGAACATCCAATACTAGATTTGATGAAGCTCGCGTAAATCTGACTTGCGAAAGACCATTTTCATTCTGGCCTTCATGGATGCTTCATTAGATAGTGTTCAAGTAGCTAATAATTAGTTACACGTTGCAATTTTCAATTGCTCAATAGTATGTTTACTTCAGACAATAGAAGCATGTGCGTGGTCTAATTCTTTATAAGTATTTCAATTTATAGTTTTTTTTTTTTAACATTTTTTATTTTATTTACCATTTTTAATTATTTAATTTTCCTTATTTATTTAAGTTGAAGTTTTTACCCAATTAGCATGTAGCTTAAAGTGGGAGTGGATTTTCCTAGAATATTAATGGGCTTTAGTAATACACGTTGGGTTAGGTATGGGTTGGGTATGGGTCAGGTCGCATATTGGTCACTAATATTACATTACATGAATATGGGTCAAATATGGGTCAAATTATTTTCGATTCGACCCAAACTCGATTCGACCCATCCATTTGACGGGTTTACATAAGATACATGGATTCGAATATTTGTAAATAAAAAAATTGACCTTAAATGATATCCTCGAGTTTGGTAGGTGGATCCAATTTCATCCATTCCATCAGGAATAGCTGCTTTGGTTCCTTAATTTTTAGAGCATCTTAATTTCTTCAAATTATGATGTGGATGGCTTCCAAATTAGGTACCTCAGTTAGAAGTGCCTTTAATACAATTCGAAAAAGAGACGGCCCACAACACAGCCTGCAAGCAACATCTTCTTTCCTGCACCTCGTAAATTATGGAATCATATTTGGAGCATGAGGACATCCCCTAGAGAGATCTTTATGTGGAGCATATGTCAAAATGCACTCCCTACAACAAAAAATCTTTATCAAAAAAAAATTATGCCTCGGTTAGCATGCTCATTTGTGACCAGGAAGTGGAATTTGTAGAACACCTGTTCTTGCTCTATTCCTGCACTAATTCAATTTGGCTAGACTCTAAGGTTAAAATCCAAACATGCGTCACAATATCAATTGAATAAAAATTTGGCTCTAAGACCCTCGTGGAAAGCGAGGAATAACGTTGTGTTTTGGAGGCTTCCCCCAAATCTGAAAGCTCTAATCAGCTTGACAAGAACGTTGTGGATATCCAAATTTCTGTCGCCACTTTAAATATCCATTTATTTTGCAAAATATATAAAAAATTATAAAAAGATAAAAAAAGTAAAAAGAAATAATTGATGAAAAAATAATAATGAGAAATTAAAAAAATGATGATGAAAATGAAATAAAAAATGAAATGATGAAATCAAGTGGGCCGGCATGCTCGGCCCACTTGTCTAAAGCTTTCGGCTCACCCCTTGACTTATTTCCTCATTTTCCTTCCACTCTTTTGGCCCATTTTTATATAACTCTTTAAGCCCACAACATGAGCCTAAAAGAAAACAAAGGAGCCCAAGCCCTGTCTCCCATCTCTTACCCACGCTCACGCCTGTTAGCGTGGAAAGGATACGCTCGCGGCCGTGAGGATTTGAGGGAGAAGTAAAACGCCACAAGAGTGACGTGAGAAAAGCGGGGGCAGAAAGAGGGCTGAGTTGGCGTGAGGGACAAGGACACATAATGGAGAAGATTCACAAAGGGGGAGGAGACAAATTTTTTTGTTGTTTCTGTTTTCCGTTTTTTTTTTTTTTTTTTTTTTTTTTGGGAAGCTTTTTCTGGTTTTGGGGCCAAGAAAAGCGAGGTTCTGTAGAGAGGGTGGGAGGGTGGCTCGATAGTTTTGGGGAGAAAAAGGTTGCAGAGGGGTTGGTTTTGAGAGGAGGAGAGATATAACGAGAGAGAGCTAGAGGCGAAGAGACGGAGAGATCTGAGAGCATTGAGGCGAGATTCAGGAGTGAGAGAGCAGCTCTGGTGACCACTAGGCCGGAATCTTGGTCGGCGGCACAACGTCTCTCCTTCTTGAAATGGCCTTCCAGGTTGGTTCTGTCATTGCTCTCTCTAGTCTCAAAATCATTTGACCCAATGATCCCGGCTTGGAGACGTTGCAAGGTGACCAGACTAAGTCTGACCTTTCTAAAGCTCACCCTTTATTTGCTGTCCCTGAGTTGGGTAGGGCCACTTTCGACGAGCAAGTTTATTTTCTCCACCTTTTGCTACTCCACGTCGTCCTTGCATCTTATCCCTGTATCTTAGTATGGCTGGTTTTCATGAATCCTAGCGCGAGTCTTCCGTTGGCCTCTTCATTCTTCAATCAATGTGCTCTAAGTGTTTGATGTAATGCTTTAGTCATTGTTGCAGTAAAAATAAGACTGAGTTTTGGTCTGTTTCTATGAAAGCATGTCATGTAAGAGTTTTGTTTAATATAGGTTATATTAATTGATATTGTAATTTATCGGGGAGAATTACCAAAAAAGTCCTAAACCTATTGCAATTTGGCCAATTCAGTCCTAAACTTTTTTTTCTTGCCAATTTAGTCCTAAACCTTTTATAATTGTGCCAATTCGGTCATTAGGCCAAAATTGGCGGCCGGGAGCCGATGTGGACGCCGACCGAGACACTAGCCGGCGAACAATTTTTTAATAATTTTTTAATTTTTTTTCGAATTTTTTTATTTTTTATTTTGTACCTTCTTCTTCTTCCTTTGGCGCCGGGCGGCGCCGCCGGGAGCGAGGGCCCGCGAGGCGCGAGGCCGACCTAGCCGCCACCGGCGAGGCTCGCCCGGCCAAGGCGAGGCTTGGCCTCGCCCGACCATGGCGAGGTCGAGCCTCGCCGGATCTGCGACGGCGGCCTCGCCGTCGGCCGGGCGAGGCTCGCCGCCGGTGGCGGGCGGGCGAGCCTCGCCCGGCCAGGCGAGGCTCGGCCTCGCCCGGCCAAGGCGAGGCCGCCGTCGCCCAACCAAGGCGAGGCTCGGCCTCGCCCGGCGCGAGGCTCGGCCTCGCACAACCATGGCGAGGTCGAGCCTCGCCGGATCTGGCGACGGCGGCCTTGCCGTCGGCGGGCGAGGCTCGCCTTCGCCGGTGGCAAGCGAGGGCGAGCACAGCCCGGCGACGGCGAGGCCGCCGTCGCCCGGCCCAGGCGAGGCTCGGCCTCGCCCGGCCATGGCGAGGTCGAGCCTCGCCCGGATCCGGCGACGGCGGCCTCGCCGTCGCCGGGCGAGGCTCGCCTTCGCCGATGGCGGGCGGGCGAGGCTCGCCCGGCGACGGCGAGGCCGCCGTCGCCCGCCGAAGGCGAGGCCGCGTCGCCCAACGAAGGCGAGGCCGTCGTCGCCCGGCCAAGGCGAGGCTCGGCCTCGCCCGGATCTGCGACGGCGGCCTCGCCGTCGGGGCAAGGCTCGCCTTCCCCGGTGGCGGCGGGCGAGCCTCGCCGGATCGCGACGGCGGCCTCGCGGGTCGCCGGGCGAGGCTCGCCTTCGCCGGTGGCAAGTGAGGCCGAGCCTCGCCCGGCGACGGCGAGGCCGCCGTCGCCCGGCCAAGGCGAGGCCGAGCCTCGCCATGGGCGGGCAAGGCTCGCCTTCGCCGGTGGCGGGCGGGCGAGCCTCGCCGGTGGCCGGCGAGGTCGGCCTCGCCGAGGCTGCGAGGTCGGCCTCGCCGGCCCTCGCCTCCCGGCCGGCCAGAGGAAGAAGAAGAAGGTAAAAAAAAAAAAAAAAAATTCGAAAAAAATTAAAAAATTCGAAAAAAAAATTAAAAAATTATTAAAAAATTGTTCGTCGGCCAGCTGTCTCCGGCCGGCGTCCACGTCAGCTCCGGCCGGCCAATTTTGGCCGGAAGGACTGAATTGGCACAATTATAAAAGGTTTAGGACTAAATTGGCAAGAAAAAAAAGTTTAGGACTGAATTGGCCAAATTGCAATAGGTTTAGGACTTTTTTGGTAATTCTCCCTAATTTATCGTATTATAAGATTGGTCTAAGGTGAAATAAAAGATATTTTAATTGGTCTAATATGAGGGTGACTAGTGTGGGCTGTGTTTATGGCCTGATTAGAAACTTTATAAATAACGTTCATGTCTCTCCTCCAACCATAATACACACAATCATCCTTACATTTACTAAGCACTAATAGTGAAGAGCTCTCTCATTAAGCTAGTAATACAAATGGTAATAGAGAAGAAAGTTCTTAAGTTTGAATTGTCCCCATTCTGCGTTAAGAACGATGGTCCAAATCAAGTACATAAATCTCTTTCTACTCAATTATATGTGTTCTTGATTCTAATTATAGAAATCTTGGGATGTGCCTTCGCCTCTTACATGTGGTATCGGAGTTTCCATAATCTAGAACTTGAACGCATAGTTTTTTGCTCTATTTTCTTGATTTTTTGTGCAAGAAAAATCAATTTTAATTACAATTACGAAACGGGTTCGTCGAGACGAGCAAAAGCATGGCCGGTGTGCTGTCGGGGGAGGCCACACCTACCCTTATGTGTGTATGTGTTGATGGGAGTCAGTCCGCATCGAACACATTTTGCCACGGGCTCCTATGTGCCCTCACACATGGGGCATTGCCAGTACATGCGAAGGCTGATGTAACGTGATGTCAATGACCCACACAGGGTTCAACCCAACTCGTTAACCAAATCCAACCCATTAACTTGACCTAGTTGATTGTTGATCGACCTGTGTTCTCCGTTGATCGGATCGATCAACTAGTCAGACTACCGGTTCAAATTGACCTGGGCTAGCCCGCGTGTGTGCTTCATGCACCAAGCACTCTGGACATGTGTATGGGCACATTCGAGCTCCAATTGGGGCGTTCTTAGAGTCCGTGTGCTTGTATAAAAATGCTTTACATTGTGATATATTTATATTTTATTTTTGATTATTTGATAGATGTGAAAATACGTACGAAACCTTGAATCCGTGTGTTTTTTTGGGTATTTTTGCGTATTTTTCTATGATTTTAGGAATACATGTGCAAGCTCACATGTATATCATCGCATAAAGAATGCCTAGAGTATTGATTCATAGATAACACATATAAGGTTCGATGTGTGTTAATGAATTGAGCAATATAATTAGCATTACATGTGATTTTAGCGACAAATCGCCCATGTCATCAGGTCTAAAATCATATATATAAGGTAAACGTGAGTCATAAAGTTTATATCCTCGGTATGAGAGAATTTCAATGATTCAATTGGGTTGTGACCGTTAAAGTGATACACTTGATTGGATTTAAGAAATATTGATATCATATAATGATAGGATATCTCCTATTCTAATGCATTGTCATACTATCAAAGGAGGTGATCGTGTATTAGTTCATGGACGGATATATGATAGTATGGTGGAGGAGGGATTGATCCCAATGGTTCATGTACCCAAATGTGATGAATTCACAAAGGTCGGAATCTATTCTCATGACAGTGCTACATGTCATATATTTTGTCCAAAGATGATTTTGTGATAATATATGTAATTCTTTGGATGTGTACTTGTACATCTTCAAGTTACACAATGCTTACATGATACTAATTAGTCACCTTATCCGTAGTCAATAATTATATAACTATTGAGATTTTTACTGGTTCAAACTTTAAGTAGTGAAAATAAAATTTTCTATTTGAGATAGAGCTAGCAGATTTTTATATTGCTCTAGGGATAGGTTAGTAGATTGTATAATTGATAGTATGGAACCTAAGAAAGCACATTTTGTTACTTGGGAAAAGAACAATCAAATTTTTTTGTTATCTATGAAACCTTGGTGGTTTGAAATTGTCTTGTCTAATGCCGAGATTGTGACACATCTACGAGGACTCTTCAACATAATGTATAATGGTTTTGAAGAGGTTAGAGATTATGTTCTAAATATGATAGATTTGAAGTTTAAAAATCATACTCATAAAGGAACTCATAAAATACCAATCATTCTGCCAACCCGGATCCTAAAAACGCATCCATCCTTCAAGGGATGGTGACCGTTGCTTCTTTTTAAGAAGAAATGTCACATAAAGATGAACTGTAGTAAATATACAAAAATTTAGTTATCCATGCGTGAGCCTGTAGGTTTTGGCATTATTTATGATTCCCATACCTATCAAAAGCCCTAGTGGTACAACAAATTTGTTGCATTTTTCATACATGGATTCATAAATTTAAGAAAGCCAAATCGGGATGAATAATAGCTCACCGTGGGAAACAATGATAAAGTCAACGTTGAGTTCGTTGGAGATATCATTTTAATTATATATTCTATTTCTAATTTGATATTACGAAACATACTTTATATATTTTCTTTGAGATAGAACTTAGTTTCCGTATTATGTTTGAACATATGAAGCTATTTTTGAAATTAAAAGTAAAAAAAAAAAATGTTATTTTATGCTCTTTAATTCAAATAAGGTTCAGTACTATATTATGTTCAATAGATTGTACATATTGTTTTTGACTCCCAATAATATATAAGATTGAAAATGTTGTTTCTAAAAGACTTTTACTTAAGGAATAATCTCATGCATTAACATCTTGGTCACATGTCTAGAGAAAAAGTAGAAAGACCGATAATATTGACATTATGTTTACTCTTAAAAATTACCTAAAGACTTGCTCAGATTATTGTAGAAGTAAGATGACTAAGATAAATAATATAACTACGGTCTGACTTTCTAACCTGTTGGAAATCATTTAGATTGATATTAGTGGACCTTATATGGTAACGTTGTGTAATTTTTTTTATTTCAACACAATCATTGACGGCTATTTTTTCTATACTTGATTAAATAAAAGTATGAATCTCTCGAATAAATTTAAGATTTTTTTTTTTTCAGACTAAGGCACCGTTCGTTTCACGGAAAAGGACGAAAAATACACGGTCAAGGAAAACATTTTCCGGTCAACGGAAAATCCTCTCGACATTGTGGAAAATGATTTCCTCTTTTGAAAAGAGGAAATCATTTTCCCGGCCTCTCTCTCTCGCTCTCCCTACTGCAATGGCTTGACGACGTCTTCTCCGGGATCAGCCTCCGCCCGCCCCGGCCGCTCCTGCCCGCCTGCTCCGGCTGGGCGCCGCCACCGTCGCTGCGCTCCGCTTCCCCGACGGCTCGAAGCCGCTTGGGAGGATCCAGCTCAAGAGGGAGCACCGCGGCGGGCCTAGGAGGCTCGCGGGGAGCCCGCCGTCCAGGTCGCTCGTTGTGCGGTGGGTTGGATTTTTCTTGCCAAGTTGTCGTTTTTCGCCAAGCTCTGGCGAGCTCGGGTGAGATTGGCCGAGCCTCGAGCTTGCCGGATCTGGCGGCGGAGCTCGTGGCTCGCCGGATCTAGCGACAAAGCTCGAGCTCCCGATCCAGGTTAGCTCGAGCTGTCGCCAGATCTGGCGAGCTCGGGTGAGATCGGTCGAGCCTCAAGCTCGCCGGATCTGGCCACCGGAGATCGCGGCTCGCCGGATCTAGCGGCAAAGCTCGGGCTCTCGATTCGGGTGAGCTCGAGCTCGTCGCCAGATCCGGCGAGCTCGGGTGAGATCGGCCGAGCCTCGAGCTCGTCGGATCTAGCCACCGGGTCTTGGTCGGCCGGGCCGCCGCCATCGTTAGGCGGGAAGGAGGTGGAGGTGGTGCCGGCGGAAGGAGGAGGAAGAAGGAGGAAGGAGGCGATGGCGGAGGAAGGAGGAAGAAAGGGGAGGAAGGAGGAAGGAAAAGAAAAAGAAATAATAAATAATAAAAATTTCGATTTTTAAAAATATAAATAATTAAAAAAATCATTTAAAAAAAATATAAATAATTAAAAAATCATTTTAAATAAATAAAATAAATAAAATAAATATTTTCCAAACAATTAAATGAGCTAAGGAACGTTGGAAAATATTTTCCACTCAAATTTTAGATTTTGGCCGAACACCGGAAAATAGAGTCATTTTCCTAGAAAATGACTTCCAAGAAAATGTTTTCCGGAAACATGATATTTTCCTCGAAACGAACGGAGCCTAAGATCGAAAAATAGTTAGGATAAGTCTTAAAAGTTGTTAAATCTAATGATGGTACTAAGTATTTTGACAAGTATGGTAATCTTTGGATAGCTTAAATGGTCATTTAAAAATCGTGAATAAAATGGTGTGGCCGAAAGGTGTAATCGCATCATAATAAACGTGATGATAAGTATGATTAGTATGACTAATTTACTCAGTTTTCTATGAGCCGATGCTTTGAAAGCAATATTTTCACATACAAAATTGTGTTTCTACCAAAATTGTTCTATTAACTTTCTTTACGTGTTGGACTTGACGTGACCCTAGCTTAAATCATTTTAAAATTTGAAGTATTCTGCAAAGGTGAGGTTATATAATTTAATGTCAAGTAAGTTGAAATCTCAAGGTATTATTTCATATCTTATCTAAATCATTAAAATGGGTGTTGATTTTATGACTAATGAAAATGAAAGAATTGTGAAATCACAGACGGTAAAATTCTTGGAGTTCAACGTAGTCGTAAATGATAGTTGCTTTTATACTATTAAGGATAATAGTACGATAGAGATCATTATGTCTTCGTCTTTGCTTATTGTTGACACCTGATTTTTAGTTGATGCGTCATAAAAATATAGAAAAATCGAGATAGGGCTTTCGATCACAACAAAGTTTGTTTTTCAACCAAAAATTGTTATTTTTCATCTTTTTTGGTTGCATGGTCACTTTTAAATGATTTCCTATTCATTTCCAAGGAAAACACGAAAAGTCAAACGGTTGACTTTGGTTAACTTTTTGAGTAAAAGTCAATCCTGAGTTAAAAGTTGACTTTTTACCCAAAAAGATGCCAAATAACTTTAATTTTACTCTAGTCAAGTCAATTTTCAAAAGTTTCAAAGATTTGACTCAAAAATCAACATTTTAGAAAAAAGTCAACTAAAATGTTGATTTTTGATCAAACCTTTAACAAAAAAAATTGAAAAAATAAAAAATCCTCAAAGCATTTTGTTTTAGTGTCAATATGACTTTAGTGCCAAAAATTTTGCAAAATTTGATTAAGAACCTCATTTTTCGAATTTTTTTATTTAAGTTAAAAAAATGACCAAAAATAAAATTACTTTCATTTTAGTCATAATTAGGTATAGTTCTTTTTACGACATTTGGTCTATATATTATTTCTAATCTACTCGTTCATTCAATTTCGAGAATTGTCATATCGAAAGGCAAATTATCATTTTAAGCCATAATTAGGAAATCCAAATTGATTAGTCATGATTTACGAATCGACAATTATATTCCATCTGTTTTCTTAAGGTAAGCATAAATCTGAGTTCCGTTTTGAGAAATTCAATTGATAACTTCCCAATTCAGGGGATTTTGCTCTCTTGAATATATGAAAATCGAGTTATTGAGCTTCAATTGAAGAAAATCAAGTTGACCCATTCAAAATTAAGATTTAATTTCATCAATCAAGGTCCAATTTCGATATTAGACCTCAATGTGTTTTTGGCCTAAGTCTCATGACTTAGTTCAAGGTCAATTTGGATATAATTGACTATCCCAAGCTTGGGTAATTAGTCGAATAGATTTATCGTAATATTAATTAAATTCAATTTCAATTAATTTGCGATTTCAAGCAAAGAATTGGAAAATTGCCTGCTTTACCCTATAATATTCAATTACAAGTACCCATGGTCTAGGTTTGCTATTTTTCATAATAATGATTGAATTTAGTCAATAGAAAACATATAGATTACATTTACGGGGTTTAATTAGCTTAATTTGATTAAAATCAAATAATTTCTCCCCAAATTGGATAAGTTTTCTTTCGGGGGACCAAATTGCACAAATTTTAAGCTCATAAGGACTACCTGTTCAAGAACCAGTCAGAACCGATCAAGAACCAGTCGAACCGGCGTGAACCGATCTGATCGGTTGTCAACAAGGTGGTGCAATTTGGCCCCTTGCCTGCTAGGTCCTGGATCGTCGGCTATTCATTCTCAATCTCTCATGGTGTGTATTTTCCCCTCATGTCCTTACATTTTCCAAGTTTTACAAACATGAATTTTTTTTACGATTTTGCCCTTAATTAGGCCCTAATCACGATTCTTGTTTTAAACCATGGTTTTGGCGAATTGAATCCATCCAATCGGTCATAAGACACATTCTAAGTATGATTAACTTTTAATGGATTTAATTTGGCCATTAAATTGGAATTTTGACCGTTAGATTGAATTGATGATCAAGATTTGATGATTAGACTATAGTTTGTTTTTTTTTTTTTGGGTCGGTATTTAGACTTTAGTTTAAAAAGCATTTTCCCTTCAAAATGTCAAGAGGGCCTCATTTGTGAAAATTACAAAACGGACCTCCAAAATTCTCTCTTCTACACCTTACTGCCTAAAATCCTCTAGTCTCCTCCCCACGCTCATGGCCACCTTATCATCGTTGGTGCCGGCCCCTTCGCCGATGGTCTTCTGTTCCTTGTCACCACTCTCTATCCTCTTATCTATTCAGTTGAGCTAATCGAACCATACCTTAGCTCTGGTGGTCCTTATTGCTCCCCAACCAGGCTCAATAATGGTTCAAGGCTTGTCGACGTTTGAGTAGGTGATTGAACTGATGCTTTTGCCCCCCTAATCGACGATTTGGCAGTTCTTCTATATCCTAGAGCTCATCGATCTTGTTCATCAACCTGTTATGACGTTCCAGCTAGATGGAGTTTCATTGAAGGACCATTGGTAGTAGGGGTGAGCGGTTCCCGGCTCCTGACAGGTTCCGCTTGGAACTTGGAACTTACTCTCGGGTACATAATTCTCATTTTTTGGAACCTGAAATCTACCTATGAAAACCAAAAACCTGGAACCTACCCTATCATAGGTTCCGAGGTCGGTTCCAAGTTCCAATAGGTTTTTTTTTTTTTTTTTTTTAGTAAATGGAAATGAATGTAGCAATATTAAACAAAATTATCATTCATCAAAGAGAATACAACACGAACACAATCTATAATACTCATAAGCGCTTAATATTATAGAATGTGAACTATTTTTTTTTTTGCAAAATCCAGCGGTTCACTTCACAAAGGTATTAGATTAAAACACTGAAAAGATCAGCACTTCTTATATTATGAGCTACAATTGATTTACCTCAAAACCGTCATACCAAGCTGCTCCATTCGTAATTCCTCCTTCAAATTCTTTACTCAATGACATGTTACGGTGAGAGCGACTATATATACTTGCCATGAACTGAAAGGCTTCATCATCAAGGTTAACAAATTAATGTCTCCTGCAATTTAGGATTGCCAATAGTCATTAAGAATATAGGATATGAAAGCAAAAGTATAATTACTGCAGTAATTTATGAAAAGTTATAAACAATAAATCAAGTAGGCCAATAAAAGATCACGTGTACTTCGATTAATGTGCAACACCTTTCTATATTTTGCTGTCCCTCTAAAACTAAATGATTTCAACTTTTTCGTCACTATGAAAGGATGACTTGACTTAACATAGGAGTAATACAGAAAAGGTTTGGGACACTGCAAATTGGAGATCAAAGCAGACCTTTGATCTACATATAAGCTGGAGATTTAATTCACGAACGTAGAGAAAGAACAACCGATCAATGAAAAAGTAATGCCTAGTACATCTAGCAAATAACATGTAGGACAACACAAATCAAAGTGACAATAGGCTCTACACGCAGGCTGGGAAATCAAGCAAATTATCAAGATAAGTGGCCCACGAATTCACCATATGAATCGGAATGTCAGATGATCACCTCTTGTCCTCCGTTCCATCCCATGGATAATTTGCAACTAGGGCACCCTGAGAAATTGTAAGAGAATGCACATTGTTACATTCATTGTTCAAATGATTCTTCATATTTAAAATTTTGATCACATTACACATGGGAGGCAAAGGGAGGGGGGGGGGTGATAAACAAGTGTAAATCATGCATCAATAAACAAGTATATAATCATGCATTGTCATCAAAGGCCTCGCCAACATGACATGATCTAGCACAAAAAAAGAAAAGCTAAATTTAGTACCCATGCAAGGAAGCAAATGCTGTGAAACGAATCCCTCTCAACCATTTCATAATTGCCCTTGTTTTTAGCTGTCATGAACTTGTGTCTCCATTCATTTGAAAGAACTACCCTTTCATGAAATACGTACATCACAAGATAATAAAACAAAACTAAAAGTAAAGGGGAAATTGATCATAAATCATGGAAAGAGAGAAGTCTTTTCTTTACTCATATTAAGCAAGAATGAAATTTGCTATGCTAACAACTGCAAAAATGCAAGAATTATATTTGAATATGCGACAAATCTTCAAAGGAAGACAACATACATGATAAGATATTCTCCTCTAGAAAAGATGAAGATAAAAAGAGAACAATTGTTAAATTCCACTGCGACTCTTGAAACAGATCTTAAATTAATGCAAGCCATCAAAGTTGGAATCAATTGCAAGACCCAAAGACTTGTTCCGTTATTGGGCAATAGATGAAGGAAGCAATTATTAACGTTATTTGACAATGAGAACAAGACATTGAAGAAAAAATCATTAGACATGAGCCTTGACATAAAGCATGGCAATAGTTGATGAAAGAAAAAACACCTATGAAAATGTCATATTATGAGTTATCATTCAGAAAAGGTGAAAAAAGCAATACCCGAGCATGTTAAGTAAAGCTCTAGACTTACAATATTAAGCTTTTCACCATATCCTCCTAGGGAAACTACTCTCCCTACAAATGCTTACTGTCCTCTTTAAAATTTTAGGAACAAATCTTCCTGATGACAAAAATATGTTGGCTGGCCCTACTAGCATCTCCCCTGTTTTATGTTAACACAAAGTTAAAGAAAATCAACCTTAAGTTGACAAAAATAAGTGATCACGATCGTGTAACAACATGGGCTACTAAAGCAACCTCTTGAGTCTTACCCATTGTGACTCGTTTCTTAAAGAAACTTGCACCAGTAGAAATAGAAGCATAGAAACAACCGACAACCCATTCCAATAAAAGAAGAGAACAAGAAGGAACGGATTACCCAAGTTGTAAGGGCGGGTCTAGAAAGGGCGAGCGTCGTCCAGTGGCGGTGCGAGCGGGGTGTGAGCAGTGTCGAGGGAAGCAAGGGGGGCGTCGTCATCAAGGGTATCATCGGGGGGCGAGCACTATCCAGCGGGGGTACAAGTGCCGTCCAGCGGCGGGATGGGATGAGCGGCGACCAGCGGCATCGAGGGCAAGCATCTAGGGGTGAGTGGCATCTAGCAGTGGGACGAGTGGCTACCAACGGCGGGACGAGGCGAGCGTCGTCGAGGGCAAGCATCTGTGGGCGAGCAATGAGTGGCGCTGTGGGCGAGCATCTGGGGGCGAGTGGCGTTCAGCAGAGGATGAGCGACGATCGGCGACTAGCGGTAGGACGAAGCAAGCAACGTCGTGGGTGAGTGTCTGGGGGCAAGCGGTGTCCAACAGAGGACGAGCGGCGACTACCGACCAACCAACGGCGGGACGAGGCGAGCGGCATCGAGGGTGAGCGTTTGGGGGCGAGCAGAGTCCAGCGGAGGGAAGAGAGATGACCGGTGACCAACGGCGTCAAGCAAAGGGATGAGGCGAGCGACGTCAGGGATTGGGGTTGGGCAGAGAACGAGAGGAGGGTAAAACAATTGAAGCGTGAAGACTGAAGAGGGCTTTTACTTTTTAGGTTCAGGGTAGAAACCCTAATCGGTTTCGGTTTCGGTTCCTAGAAAAAGGGAACCGGGAATCGAAACCGGCTTCCCTAGAACCGAGAACCGAACCGGAACCTTCGGTGCGGTTCTTCGGTTCTCGGTTCTACCTGGGAACCGCGCTCTCCCGTAATTGGTAGCCCTCTGATCCCCGATCTCCCTTGAGCGGCCTCAAACCGGTCCAATTTGGATCGGTTCCATTCAATTAGATCAACTAGTGGTCACCATTGGTCCTTGAAGGTGCTGAATTTAGTCCTTAAGAGACTCCCAGACCTCATTGTGGTTAGGGATTGGTCAATCGGTCATCGGACAAGCTCCGGTGGCTTGGTTCTCTTCCAGCGGTTCAAGGCCAATCGTGATTGGACTAGTTCAATTTGGCAACCAAATCAACGGATCACCGGCCTAGATTCGGTACCTTGGCGATCTAATTGGAATCCTTGAAGCTCTGATCACCTTCCAGTGATGTTGATTTCATCCAATCGCGCTTAAACTTGGGGAAAATCATAAAAAGGTAAACGGTCTAATCTCGAATCCAATGAGGCGATATTGGCTTAACTGATCGAGGCTATATTTCAAGTTTAGATTTACATAATATGCTTATATCTGAGATTAATGGTGTTATTGGATGATTTGCTACAGTTTGATGTTCATTAATCATGAACTTTTGGTTGATTAAACTTAATCTTTGTTAATCTGCAATTTCGTACCTCTGGAATGGACTTACTATTTTAGCTGAAACGAGGTAGTAGATGAGGTTTTTTTTTTTTTTTAATCTTGAGCCTGTCTAGACATAAAAATAGAGGTTCAATTTAATAGGTCGCATGCCCCAAATGGACATCATTTAGTCATCGAAAAATACCTCCAAAATCTATCAATTCTCTAGTAGTTTTAGGTTGATTTGTGGTTCTAACTTGTTATGATTTTTGGTTTTGTTTTTTTCATGCTAATTTTTGTGATTGGATTCTAGAAAATTTTTCTCCACAAGATTTGCACGAAATCACTTGTCTAGGACATATTTTTTCCATAATTTTTTAAAACGTTTTGGTTAGGCAAAATTGTTGAAAACCTTCCTTATGTTGATCTACCCTACACTAGGTCCAAATTGAATTTGTGTGATATTGAGGTTGTATATGAGTCCATTTAACTTCACATCCTTCATGAATGTTGTAATACATGCCGTGTGTGTTCTAGAGAGGTATCATTCACATGCTTTGATCATTGTATGGTATGTCAATTGCATGTGCAAATGTGTTTAGGTATTGCCGCAATTAGTGCATTTCACAACATGCCTCTGTTTTACCATTTTCATGTAGGATTATGTGATTCAAATTGAGTGTAAATATCTTCACGATAAATGTTCACCATGTCGTATTCCACACGTAGAATTTTTTGTAAGAATTTTACACATCATTAGATCATTGAGATTAAGCATGTTTTGTGATGGTTGTGTTGGATTAGGAGCTTATCATGAGCCTACTAAAACACGTTTGTTTGGGTCCCTTAAGGACCAAATCATGCATTAATGTCTGCTCAATATTCAAAGAACATGCCACAAGCTTCACATTCATATATGGCATGTCATATTTGAACTTCATTTGGTATGTGAGAATCATCCATTAATTAGGCTGATTGCAATTGAAATTCATTGAACATATCATTTTTAGTTCTAAGTCATTTTGCAATATTGATGAATCGTGTGATTACTTTGCATCTCGAGCTAGGGTTAAATGTTTTACTCAAATCATTCACATTCAATCATTCATTGTATGTGAGTTTCATACCATTCATATGGGAGAAGTACATTATCAGTGCCATAAGTTGTGTACGGCGTTCACTTTGGTACCAAAAGTTTCCGTCGGATCACTTAAAAGTCAAAAAGTTTGAAAAACAATCATTTTAGTGCCAACTCCAATCAGATTGATTGGAAATCCAACGTGGCACTTTTTTTTATTTATTAATTTTTGATGTTGATATGGCTTGCCAGAGAGTATAGTCAGCATGTAAACCACAAAACAACGTCATTTGGTGTCTCTCCTCCAATTCAAAACCCCCTAAACCTAAATTTGCCGGATAATCTCGGCCACCGTCGCCCTCTTCATTCTCTTCATCCTCTTCTCCTCCCTTGCTGTCCTCTCCGCCACCACCCATGGCGCCGCCAAGCACCACCACCTCCTCCACTACCTCGACGAGTTCAGCGACCACGGCGAGCAAGTCGCTGTCGACCCCTCTGCCTCCTTTGAGAACTTGCGCCTCCGCAATGCCTACGTCGCCCTCCAGGCCCTGAAGCAAGCCATCATCTCCGACCCCAACAACTTCACCGCTAACTAGGTCAGCCCTAACGTCTACGGCTACTCCAACGTCTTATACTCCCCCGCCCCGACAACCCCGGTGTCACACCATTGTTGGCGTCGACCTCAACCACGGCAACATCGCCGGTGATGGGCCAATCGCCATCCTTGATGGCCCCCACACTTGGCGGTCGCGGCTCCGACCCCGACCCCGACCCCAACCTCGACTTGGCCACTCGGCGGCTAAGTCGAAGGCCGTGATCTCACTCAAGTGTGAACCTCACGTCGCCGAGTGACGGCAGCCGAGCGAGCTAGGTCAACAGCCAAGCGAGCTAGGTCGGCGGTTGTCGCGATCAATTTTTCGAGTGTGAACCACCTAGGGTTTGTCTAATGGATTGTTAAGCCTAAACTTAACTCGGGCTCTCCCAAGCCCATACCAATTCGCGACTTAAGTTCAGATTCTTAACATGTAGATAGACTTTGTCTATGAGTCGCCATTAATCAGTTTTCGGTAGGTCGATTAGACACCTAAGTAAAATAATTGGAGGATTATTTTACTCCTACGAACCATAGACTTTGGGTATGGGAACTTAGTTACACTAGACTTTTCTAATGCCCTTTCGGTACCATTTCTTTTTATTTTCAAAAATATTTTTGCAAGCAGTTTGGATTAATTTTAAATCTATTTCTCTAACATGTGAGGTGATCATACGAGTGCGCAAACCACCGATTTAACATCCAAGAAAGCAATGAATAAATTGCAGGACTTACCTCATAGTAACGAAAGTATCTGTAGTGTTAGATTATAATTCACATCAACAACCCTAGATATGATTTCTAATTAACACACAATTTCTATTTTTTTGTTTTCACTTATTTAATGAAAATTATGCAATATGCGATGCAAATATTAACTAAATGACCTAACTCTAATGACATGTAATTCTAATTAGATGGACCTAGCAACAACTACCACATGACATGCATTTCAATGAATCTAATCCTAATGATGTGCATGTGACATTTTTCTTTTCTTTCTTTTTCCTAAAAGAATGCAATCTATCCTAGAAAATAAAGTAATTCAACCTATGGCATTTTTTTTTGTATTTTTCATGAAATTCGAAATTAGGTAAAATGTGAAAATTATCTAGTTAGATTAAGATCCTATTCGATTTATATTAGGAATTAAGTTGAGCCAAATCCTAATTAAAACTAAAATATTATCTTAACCCAAATAATCCTAAAATGCAATCTATCTAATATCTAAACTTATAATAAGTCGAAAAATATTATCTAGAACTAAACTAAGTGCAATTTTATCCTAATATGCAATAACGTACAAAAAGATGCCCTAATTCTACATGACATATGAATGATGATTTTTTTTTAAAAAAATTAATTTTGAAATTTAAAATGTCAAATAATTAAACATGCAATTTAAGCTAATATAACAAAAATCTAACATCCTAAATTTATGTTTTTTTCTTTTATTTCGAAAATTCATGATAAATAAAATGCTTAGTCTAAATATGCAAATAACCCTAAAGCATGCAATATTCTAATTCAAGCATATTTCAAGATAAATAAAACAATCAAGACAAGATAGACCATTCAAAATCACCAAAGATATCACACATCGGTCAGATCAAGGGATAATATTTCGCTAGTAAAATCGATAAATTGATCTTAAGTCTTAAAGATCAAAATATCAATTTTATTCCCGCTTAATTAATTATTACATCCAAAGCCTTATAGATGGAATAAAAAATCAGTGTGCGATTATGAATTCGACAATATACCCTAATTGGAAATACACATATCATTCGAATATGCATGTAAGATATTGAAAAGCATGTGTTAGGCAATAAACATCCAAATCAAATTTAGATAAGATAATTACCTAATTCCGCAAATAATATTACCAAATATGAACTCAATGGAATTGGCTCAACGAATGACCGGCGGTGGCTCATGGCGATATCGAGGGTCACGGCCCAAGGGCGATGGCGACAATAGTGCTCAGCTCCTGTTCCCGAGGCAAGGCAGCGACAGTGGGAGGCTCAAGGAGTCATAGCTCGCCTGAGGAATTTGTGAAATCAAACCTACAAAATAGAGAAACTGGCCCCCCCTTGGCTCGACATCGGATCCACAGTGACAGCGACAACAGCGACTCGATTCGTGAGTGGAAGGAGCAGTGAGCACGCTAAGACGTCTGTCTTGATGTAGAACAGATTAGACAATAAATAAATAAAAAAGCGGCAGTGGTAGCATGGGTGAGGCAAGTGGGGGTCAATGATGGATCGGCGGCCGCGGGCGTTGAAGTTGTGCTTCACGTTTGAAGACCCCCACTGGAAGAAGACAACACCACCCTTTTTAGTTTTTTTTTCTTCTTTCACGTGCTCCCTCCATGCACCTTGTCAGAGGAAACCCCACCCCTTTGTTGACCTATTGACCCAAAAACATAAAAGAACTCTCCCTGCTCTCTTTTACGGATCGCGTTCCCTTCACGTCTCTGTGCTGAGCGGGAGTTCGTCAAGAAGCAGCAAGCGTCTCGAGGGAAAATTGATGGTGCCAATGTGCTCGGTTCGTCTCAAGGAACACCCGGCTTCGCCAATGAGGCTTAGATCAGATCGGATTTCGCCGAGGAGGGACGCGGCGGCTCTTCGCGTTGTTGATGTTGTGGGAAACTCCTCGGATCAGTGAGAGGAGGAGTCGCAGTTCATGGCATGGCGACAAACCAGTAGTTGGGTCAGGGTTGTGTGCTAGGGTTCGAATTGGGCTCGCCGCAGTGGTATAGGAGCGGCAGCGAATCATCATTGGTGCAGGTGATCGTTGGTCATTGGTAACAGCGGCGCGTCTTCTTTTCTGTGAAGGCAGACCACACTCCTCTCTCTCAATTGTCGCCGTATGTTTTCAATTGTGTGGCCTCCTCTTTGCTTGTCCGTAGATGGTCCTTTTATAGGTAGGACTAACCTAGGTTTTTGAGGAAAGAGAATAAATCTGCATATTATATTTTAGAACAATGACATTTGTAGCCAAAAATTTTCCGATTCCTTTCCGTCCATGTCCCTCGATCCTTTTACCCGCATCTTCGTAAAATCAGCCGAATTCTTTCTTCTTTTATTTGCTTTATGTGTCCACGTGTGTCCATGAAACAAATTTCTTCAAGACAAACCAAATATACCGCCATAGATACGCATGAAGATAATATATGGTCAATATCTCCAAATTTTACTTCATTTCTCTTCCTTTTCTTTCTCAGCAGAAACGTTGGTGAGCCCTTGGATTTTTCTTTTTGCCCAAGCCAATTTTTTGGAGTTCACGCATGAGTGGGCTCCTTGCCAGCAATATTGAATGTCCACCGCCAAATTTCGCATGAGATCCACGCAATGCAATTTTATGTGAACTCATTGTTATGCTAATTCTCTTAACATGGGAAAAGTGCCAAAAAAGTCCTAAACCTTTTGTCTTTGTGCCGATTTAGTCCTAAACCTTTTTTTGGTGCCGATTTAGTCCTAAACATTTTTGAGTTGTGCCAATTCAGTCCTTTCCGGCCAATTTTGGCCGGATTTTGCTAACTTGGACGCCGGCCGTCGACGTTGACAACTTTTAATAATATTTTAATATTTATTTTTATTTTTATTTTTTTTGTCTTTTTCCTCTGGCCGGCCGCCGAGGTCCGGCGACCGGCCGAGGCAATCGCCGGTGAGGGCGACGCCGACCCAGCCAGATCTGGCGAGGTCGGGCGAGGCTCGCCCTCGCCGGATCCGGCGAGGTCGAGGCTCGCCCATGGCCGGCGAGGCTCGACCTCGCCGATCCGGCAAGGGCGAGCCTCGCCCATGGCCTAATCTCGGCGAGGCGGCCATGGGCGAGGCTCGCCCTTGCCGGATCTGGCGAGGTCGAGCCTCGCCGGCCCTCGCCGACCATGGGCGAGGCTCGCCTCGCCAGATCTGGCGAGGTCGGCCTCGCCCTCGCCGTGGCCTCGGCGGTCGCCGGACCTCGAGGACCGGCTGGAGGAAAAAGACAAAAATAAAAAATAAAAATAAAAATAAAACTATTAAATATTAAATATTAAAATATTATTAAAAATTGTCCACGTCGCGCCGATTAGGCCACGTCAACCGATCGGCGTCCAGTCAGCAAAATCCAGCCAAAATGACTGAATTGGCACGACTTAAAAAGGTTTATGACTGAATTGGCACCAAAAAAAGGTTTAGGACTAAATCGGCACAAAGGCAAAAGGTTTAGGCCTTTTTTGGCACTTTTCCCTTCTTAACATCTATGCAATTAATATTTTTTTTAGGGATAAAATTGACCCATAATTTTCTATGCAATAAATAAATGACCGGATTGCCAAAATTTAAGTGTCAATAGCGGCCAACGAGGATCCGAATCCTAATTTCAATCTCCAAATAAAAAAATAAAAAAAATCCTAAAATGAGTTGTGCGGCGTCGTTTTCGTGAGGCCATCCACTTAGGACGGCAAAACGACGTCGTTTTCTTAAGGAGGACGGAAAACAACATCATTTCTCAAGCCATGTCAATTTTTTTTTAAAATATATATATAAAAGCTACGTAATCATTTTGGCCGGAATCTCTTGCTAGTAACATCAAAGTGATGATTTTTCCTCCAATCTGGTATTTAAGTGATCCGATTGAAACTTTTGACACCAAAGTGAGCGCCCTACACAACTTATGGCATTCATAGTGTAATTCTCCTCCATTCACACATTGTTTAAGCCTACACCATGTTCTATTTTGTTAATGGTTGACATGCACGATTTCACAAACATTCATTTTTTAACATCAATTTAGCCTCAATTGGATTTGAGCCCTTTTGTAAAGTCATTGAACTCATCTAGATTTTTCCAATGTTGCTGATTTTGTGTGATTTGCTTATCATTTGGCCATTTTTCCATTTTTAATAAGTTATGTTAGAAATCTGATTTAGGCAAAATTCGAAATCCTTGTTTTGCCCCTGTTAAGTTTGACTTTTGTTATTCTCATATGATTTTTTCGTAAGACATTCTTAAATGAAACCCTTAATGAACTTTGATCGTTCTCTTGTCTACGTTGTGGTTAAATTTTGTAATTTTTGGACTTTATTTTCTAGGTCAAATCTCTGTTGTTATCTTTTGATATCCTGCTGTGTCGCTAAATTTCTAATACGATGTTGAATTTCATTGAACTTTTATAAATACTTAGGTGGCTTGTTTCAGAAAACTTCCTTAGAAGTTTGTCCCCCATGATGCCGTGCACATTATG
This sequence comes from Eucalyptus decipiens, assembly GCA_014182575.1. NCBI lineage: Eukaryota > Viridiplantae > Streptophyta > Magnoliopsida > Myrtales > Myrtaceae > Eucalyptus > Eucalyptus decipiens. The sequence continues at coordinate 45,243,575 of CM024611.1, read as the reverse complement.
TAACTTTATTAGGACAAATTATCAATGGGTCCATTGTCAATTTTGTTGATTTTGCTTGCCCTATTCTATGACATTGGGTTACAACTTTATGTTGCATTTTTATTCTAGAATTTTTTGGGTCAATTTGCACACTAAGTTTGCTTCACATGTCTTCATAGACTATGTTCCTCACTTTTTGAACATGCGCATGTGTGTGAGCATATGTCATGGGATATAATTGCCTATGAAATTGAGCTGATACTATATGGCATTGAGAATGCAATCATGAAGGCATTGAATGGATCTCATGATAATATATATATGATCGTGTGGGTGATATGGATCATGCGCATGTAAGTGCATATGGTATGGAACATAAATTACCTTAATGAATGAATCTTGTGGATATACAAGCATGATTATACGGATGATATGTGCAGTTCACACGAAATTGTGGTTGTCTTGCCTATTGCATTGTGTAGTTTGATAGATCTTTATTGCTGAGTGGTTGTACTCACCCCTTTTGGGGACTAACATTTCAAATTGAGAGATGCCTCTATCACCTGTCACGCGTGGTACATTTTATGGCTTACCGTCTGATGTTGAGGTCGAGTGCTCGGAGCACCCCTGCGTTGGTGTTCATGGTCTGGTGTTTATCGGCGTTCGTGTTTTGGTTATGTATGATGTGGGTCTACCTGATGGCCCCGTAGTCCAGGAGTTCCTATTCGTGCATGTTCAACGCTATGGGATGATGATGGGGATGTTGCCGCCGCCATCGGCCGATACATCGGGCTGGGTGTGATTAGAGCGTGTGACTAGTAAAGGATGACACTTTTTGGGTAGCCGACACTGGATGATGGATTGATGTACATGTATGATGTAGAGTCGGGTTTTTTTGAGTTATAGTCGAGCTTAGTTAAAGCCTTGGCCTTTTGTTGTACCGACTCATGATGTCCATCATAGTTATGTAAATAAAAGTGGTTTGGCTCTAACTTATATATGATGTGTAGTTAGTGTACATCGCATTATTTTGTTGGAGTAAGGGATAGGGAGATTGGAATATGATTCCGTTATATGAACTACGCTGGGCCTGATTTAATATATATATATACACGAACCCCCAGGATTTATGGACCTACTATAATTCAATGGTATTAGAGTGACATGTTATTTGGACATGTGGCACCCCTAAACACCTTCAATCGCCATAGCTGCCAATTTCTTTGTCTTTTACATAAAGGGGTTTAAAGGAGGACCGAGGTCCTTAGGTATTTTTTTTTTTTTTAAAATGGTCCCAGCGCAACTTATTAGCGGAAGCATAAACGAGTCTCACCATCTCTCCCTCCAATAACCATAATGCAATGCACATCAACTACACATCATATGAAAAGATGAAGCCGAGCCACTTTTATTTATATATTTTCATGATGGATTTCTCAGGTCGGTACAACCAAAAAGAAAAGCCAAGACTTTTAACTACACTTGACCACAACCTAAAAGATATCTCGACCCCTATATCGATCACGTGTCCTCCATCTACAAGTGTCGACTACTTTAAAAAAAAAAAAAAAAAAAAAGGTCAGCTCTCCACTCCTCACGCGGCCATCACACCAATCTTGGCGCATCGGGCGGTGGCGACAGCAACATCCCCCGAATCACTCCATCTTGGCGGACGTGGACTGATAAGAACTCCTGGATGACAGGGCCCCCAGCTAGGTCCACATCATACATGACTAGCACGCGAACCCGTATAAACATCAAACTAGGGATGGTAACACAATCAATCTCCGAACATTCGACCTCCAAGTCAGATGGAAGGCTGTAAAAGGTACCCCGCGTGATCGGAGAGAGAGGCATCTTCCTAATCTGAAATGTTGGCCCCCGAAGGGGTGAGTACAGCCACTAAACAGGGAAAAGATCCATTAACTACTCAATGCACCACACAATACAATCATAACATCATAGCAGAGTACATATCCTTCATGCATTCAAGCATAACTTACCTTGCAGCCATGCATGTGTCATCATACTATATGTGCATACATCCTCATGCACTCATCATCATCATATCATACAGCCATGCATACATGTCACCATACCATGCATGATTCAATTTCCGCTTTTTATCTTTCTATTTGATCACCACATCTTTCTTTCCCGAGATCAGTAATAGCATCCCACATTTTATCACTTGCACCCCAACTTGGCATCGCGAGAAAACCTCCGGCACACACCACCGGGCATCTGGCACCCCCACATTCCGAGCATCTCGTATCCCAACTAGTATCACGAGGCATCCCCCGGGCACAAACCTCCGAGGCTTCCGGCACCCAACCATTCCGGGCATCTCGAAACTTCCGAGGACATCCGGGCATGTATCGTAATACAACCGGGCATTCAGCACCCCCCATCCCGGGCATCCTGACACTCCCAGGGCATTGTTGGCTCACCTCCAACAGTCTCCTCATTCATCATAATTCATATTCACCAATTTATGTCTCACAATCAACATGGCACATGATGTAATGGCAACAAAGTCAAATTCAGCTTTTGATTCTATATGCAATGCCAAATATCATCACATGTGCAGCAGATTTAATCACTTACAACAATACAGTTTATGGGGCTCATGCAAAACAGAATAGTCAATGCATTGCAGCCTTTGAAGTCCTCACTATCCAGCTTGCACAGTTTTAGAAAATATTTCCATTTAATACCCAAATGACCTTGAAAAGTTATGAAATTCAAATATGTTGCAAGGACGACATAAAGAAAGATACTTCATATAGAGCACTTTGCCGAAAGAACTTCATACAAAATGATATGGCCCATGCATTGAAACTGACTAGGTCCAAACGCGTCAGATTATACGGTTTTTGAAATATTTCCGATTAAATACCCTAATGACCTTCGTAAATTATGAAATCCGATTATGTGGTAGTCAAGACCCTAAGGTAGATTTTTCATGAAGGAATCAAAGTCAGATTCGTCCTAGATAATTAAATATAGGCGGTTAAAACTTCTGTTCCTAGTACCGAAATCTCCAGATTCAGTCTATCCGAAAAACCACGATTTCACCTACCTATCGTTGTTGGTTTTCTCTAAATTTTTGATATGTTAAACCTCAGGATGTCCTTTACATCTTTTGTTAAGAAATTGAAGTGAAATTTCAACAAAAAGATAGCCTTACAATCCATGCATTCATCAAAGGTAGTTACCGAAATCTCCAGATTCAGTCTCTCCGAAAAATAAAGATTTCACCCACTTATACTTGTTCGTTTTGTCCCAAATTTGAATATGTTACATTTCAAGAAGTCCTTAACAACTTTTATTTATAAGTCAAAGCCAAAATCCAACTCAAACATCACATGCAAGCCACTAAAACATTCAAGGTCAAGCTGTTTTCTCAAGAACAGTTTACTAGTTTTTGAATACCACTCTCAAAACATCCGTGTTTCACACCCTAAACAATCCGAAATTTATCATCACTCACTCACACACTCTAGGCACAACATGCAAGAGTAGATTAAAATCCCAACTTGCCTCTAAACCAAACAAACAGCGAGCACACGGCGACTGGACACAGCGGCGACGGACGACAGACGCACGGCCTCTCCTCCTTTCCTCTTCTCTTCTTCCTTTCTTCCTTTCTTTCTTCTCTTTCTCTCCTCTCTTTCTCTCTCGGTCAAACCTCTCTCTCTCCCTCTCATTCTCACTTAAACCGGCATCATCTCCCTTAATTTCTTCCCCTCAATCATTAGTCAACATTAGGTATGCATGGGTGACACTTGGCAATTTCTTTGGGACAAATGGGGGAGGCATGCAACCGGTCTCTTCCCCTCCCTTTTCGCACGGTCGACAGCCCTTTCATGGGCTTATGGCCCATCCCTCTTGGGCCTAAGACCCAAGCTTAATTATCCTAAAATCGACCCTTTTAAAAACTAATTAAATCTCTATTAAATCAAAGTATTAAATTGCAAATAAAGATAACTATACACTTGCAATTATAAATTCATAAGTTCCAATTTATAATACATATGGCCAAAGATAGAACTTCATTTCCCAAAATTCATCCATTAAAAACTTGACCATACGTCTCATCGCAAATCAGGGATTAGAAGGCTAAAAAAATAAAATAACGGTGTTTCCATCGCCTATCCATGGTTCATGGCATATTTAGGGATTTTTATGAAATTCTAGGATGCCAAAGGACAAAGGAAAGGTAAGTAATTTGTGGCAACCCTAGCAGATTGGGGGCCGTGTCAGGGGTACCACACCCAGGCCTCGAGGGTGGCCTCATGCCGGGCGGGCGAGCCTCGCCACCTTGCGTGAGGCCGCCCTCGTGGTCATTGGCGAGGTGGCTGGCAAGGTCGACCTCGACCTCACTAGTCGTCGCCTCTGGCCGATCGCCGAGGTCCAACGACCTACTGGAGGAAGAAGAGGAGAAGAAAAAAGATAAAGATAAAGATTAAAAATATAAAAAATAAGAAAAAATTCTAAAATATTAAAATATTATTAAAAGTTATCCACGTTAGCACTGATCATGCCACTTCAGCCGGTCGGCGTCCAGTTAGCAAAATCTGACCAAAATTAGCCGGAAATGACTGAATCGGCATAACCTAAAAAAGTTTAGGACTAAATCAGCACCAAAAAAATGTTTAGGACTAAATCAGCACAAAGAAAAAATGTTTAGGACTTTTTGGCACTTTTCCCTCAAAAGTGTGATGTATGCGACAAAAAATTCTCTAAGGCAGTGCCTGTGTCACCATTGACAATGAACTTTAGAGGGTGGAGAATTGATGGTAGAGAAGTTTTCTATCAAGCAAGAGGGCCACATATTGGAACAGGGCTAATGATAATTATAATGCCTATAATCCTTGAATATCATTTGTGGGAATAATTATGTTCAGGATTATTCCTTCTCGATATTGACGTAATTATAAAAAGACAAAAATAAATAAAAACAAAAAGGGTTCACTTTTCTTATTAGGCTAATGACATTTCCATGAATTAGATTTTCTATTTACCCATATCCTTGAAACACGTCTCAATCAATTTTGTCAAATTGTCCAACTTAAAAAACTTGGACTAGATGGAGAGAGACTGCTTGCCATAAGGTACATGTTGACGCCTAAATTTTGATTAAGTTTTTTTAAAAAAAAAAATTAGTACTTAGTCTCTTTTAATCTTTATTTTTCCTCTTTTTCGAATAAAAAAAATAACAAAAACAAAAAAAAGTAAATAAATTTACAAAGAAAAAGCAGCGGCCATTGGGGTTGGGCCTCCAAGCCCAGCCCATCCTTTTTCTTCATGTGGGCTCGCACGACCTGACCCAATCCCCTCTCTCCTTCTTCTTCCTTCTTCTTCTTCCTTGCTCCTTCCTTCTCCGCCTCTGTAGTTCACACGCAGCGACAATGACGCGCTTGAAGACAACCTACGGCCGAGGAGGGTAGGCCGACGTCGGCCGGAAGAGACAGATCTTAGGCGCCATTATTGGCTGCCTTCAATACTGAGCACGCCTTGTTGGGGGAGCTCGGATGGGACGCCGGTTCAGTCGAGGGGGACCGTCGGCAAGCCAAAGACTGGCGGCCGAGGTTCTCCATCGACTGGACCCTCTCGCCTATAAATAGCGAGGCACCACCTGCGTCGAAAGACATCGCAAGCTTGGAAACCTTCTCCTGAGAGACTTCAAGGGGAGACTGAAGAGCAAGCAAGAGAGAGAGAGGGTCGTGCGCTTAAACGACCTCCCACCGAGAGACATTGGGGGAGGCCGCCGGCAAGCAAACCCGCAAAGAGGAGAGAAATCCGCGAGGTAGGGACTGAGCAAGAGAAGAACTGAAATGAGGAGGCAGATCTGAGAGTAAGGGGTCTTGATCTAGAGGAGGAAGGTCGCACCATTGCTGACTGGCGGCCGACAACATAGCTCCAAATGCCACCACCCAGCCCTGACGCCGTCGCCTCAAAAGCTCCCTATCGCTGTGCTGAGCCGTGCCTCAATGCCACCGCTGTGCCAGATCTCACCGAGCTTCGATGCCATTGCATCAGATCTTGCCCCGAGCTGTGCCATCCTGACCACCCCTTGACGACCAGCCACGACTCCTGCCCACTGCTGCTTCTTGCCACACCACCGCCGTTCATCGAGGCATCACACCGTTGCTGCAGACAAGTAGCAGAAACCACCGCCTGTCGCGTTGTCGCCGTCGCTTCCTCCCGCCTGAAACCCTAGCCTTAGGCTCGATCTCGATTAGCTGAAAAGCTTTGTGTTGCTACCGTGCCGCGTCCCATCGAGTAGTCGACCACTGCTATCTTCCATGTCGCCGCCGTCGTCGTCACCGATCTGCGGCCCGTCACGCCACCACCACCGAGTCACCCGCGTCCTCGCCATCCCCCTTTGGCGCCGCAAAGAAGCCCCTAGAAATTGGGGTTGCGGGTCGGGTCGCGACTAGGTCGGGCGAAAGCCTCGTCGAGCAGGGTTCCTCGCAGGAACTGGGTAGGATTCGGGTCAGATCCGAGTGGAGTTTGGGATCGGGATGGACCCATATTGGTGTCCGGGTAGGTTTTCCCACCCAGGTTGGCCCTATGCGCGTGGGCCGGGTCACCCCTGGGCCGAGCCTGCGTTGTAGGTCCGTCCAATCCCTGAATAAACGACCCGGGTCGCCTTTTAAATATATTATAATATTATAATATAAAAAAATATTTTTAAAATAAAAAAATATAAAAAATAATTTATTTTCCAGAAAATCAAAAAAATCATAATATCCCATATTTTCCCAAAAAAGCCAAAAAGTCAGAAAAAGTAAAAAAAAAAAAAGTGATTTATATTTTTCCAAAAAGACCAAAAAAATCCAAAAATTCCTTTCATTTTCCAAAAAATAGAAAAAGGTCCCACAAAATGTTTTTTTTTCGAGAAATGCGTGGAAAATCCCTCAAATATCAAAAAAAAAAAAAAACCTCAGAATTTAAACAAGGTTATGTACCGGAAGAGCATTAGTGATTAATTAGTGTAATCAAGTCTCCGAACCTAGTTTCTCTAGTTGCACAGAAGCGAGTATTTCTCTTTGATACTTCGTTTGGGTTTCTAATCAACCCACCCCAAATTGATTAGTGGCAACTCCGTTTTAAAATTAATTTACAGGTTAAAAACTTGGACTATTAAGTCGTGAATTGATGGACTTGGGAGAGTCCGGGGTAAAATAGACATAGCCAAACCATTCGCCTCCGTAAGGGGCCCACCTCAATTGGGCACCAAAAAAAAAAAAAAAAAAAAAAGAGGTCGCGGCGGCCTTGACGACTCCGCCGGGGACCGTTTTTGAGGACTTAGGCCATTTTGTCTTGTTTAAGCACTTTACTAACTTGTTTTTTATTTTTGATTTTTTTTAATGCAGGTCAGTAGCTTAAAGGTTTATTTTAATTTTCGTTAAAATAGATTGTTTTGTGATTATAAATTGTTGTGTATCCTTAAATGTTTTAGCACTACACATGGCACACACAACCCGGCCGCCGAACCTAAGCCGCCATAGGATATTTAGGATGGTGTTAAGAAAGATACGGCCTCGAATGCGAGATTGCGTTCTAGAGGTTGCCTTTCTTTTCCCGAATTTCTCTAACCGAGGTTAAGAGGGTACACTGCCAACGCAAGACTGCGATGGACGGACACCCTTTTGATTTCAACAAACCTTCACATATCATGCGCATGTCTATGTGATTATCATCAATTTTTTCGTGTACTTTGCAATTTACTTACCTTCCTGCATATATTGACCGGTCCATGATTAGTCTAGGATTTAATACCATGATCATTTAAATCCAGAAGTAAATGCCATAAAGTTAAAAAAAAAAAAAAACTTTTGCAAAAGAAATTACTTTCAGTTGATGTTTTTTACTCTCAAGCATGTTACAAAGTCCTTTTCCACAAGAATTTTCGTTTGCTTCAAAAAAGGATAGTAGTCTTCTTCAAAATTTGTTGCAATTCATACTTTCTTGGCCTTTCAAATTGAGTACCTTTTTAGTCCATGCCAACATATCACATGCCTTTTTTTCAATCTATGCTTAGGAAATCTTCTACATGTACAAACTTTTCATAAATAAACAAAAGGGTAGGATTAGGTCGTCATCATGGACCGACTCCCTATTTATGCCTTATATTCACACACGTTTGTTTATTCATAACTAGGGAATCACGGAACGTCAATGTTCGCCTATCCAGACTCGTTCAAAAGCAAGAGCAAGAATGGCATAAGAGAATGTACCAAGCCGTGTTGCGGTCATGGAAAGCGAAATGAAACAAGTCTTCAATGTGCTTCAACAACTCTCAAAACAGATAGACTCCATCCAGAGCAAACTTACTCCCGCTCCAACCTCAATCGAGGTATTGTTACCACAATCCTCCATCAGGGGTGATCAAGGTGGAGATACCGTCGATAACATTCCCAAATTGTAGGATAATCCACACCAAACCGCGATTGAGAAAGCTAAGCTAGATAGTTTGTCTAAAACTGAGCATGACAAACGTCTCGAAAAGCTTGAGGAGAAACTGAAACAACTACAAGACCTCCAAGATCCTACTTTGATGAACCTCTCCATTTATTCGAAGGTCAAAATGCCGAAAAAATTCAAAATGCCTGAATTTTAGAAGTACGATGGCACGACTTGCCCTAGGGCTCATTTGCAAATGTACTTGGTTCGAATGACCTAATACGTTAATAATGCACCATTAATGATCCAGTTATTCCAATCAAGTCTAGTAGGCCCTACCTTGAGGTGGTACATCACGAAGAACATGAACCTCCTCGAAACATGAAGCAAAGTGAGTGAGGCATTCCTCAAGTAGTATAAGTTCATAATGGACATTACCCCTTCTTGTGAGGATCTTGAGCGTACCGAAAAGAAAAAAACACAAATTGTTCAAAGAATATGCTATTAGATGGAGGAATCTAGCCGCCCAAATCAGTCCTGAACCAACCGATTTCGAGCTGAAAAAGATGTTTATCAAAACCCTCCCCTACAAGTACCTCAATTGAATGGTAACCACGATCACCGAATCGTTTAATCAACTCATTCAAGTAGGGGAGCAAATCAAGATAGAGTTGAGGGATGGTTGGTTCACTAAACTTGCACCCACGGGCAAGTTCAGCATGAAGAAGGATAAAGAACCCCTGGTAGATGTCAATGCGACCTACAATCATTCTCCAACAATTTAGGCAATGAAATACCACCCTCAACAACAAAGAAAGAATGGCTAGATGACATGACCACTATGTTTGGAGACCTTTCATGGGCGCCATCAATGAAGGACCGTCAGGGGAAATGGGTGCAGGCCCACTCAAGTAGAACCCTTTTTAATTTCCTTGCATACTCCCCTACGTGGGAACTTATACATCTTTCTTAAGTCTGGCTTGTTTTTATTTTCAACATTAGTTCTGCTTGAGGAACTAACTTTTGAAAACACTTTTCCAAAATGTAAATCCACCTATTAAATAAAGTTGAAAATATTTTGAGAGCATGAGGCGGTATCCCAAACCAGCCCGATGATGCTATCCAACCATGAAAAGAAAATAACATCCAAGGAAAATACTAAGGGCTGGGCTTCATCATGCTTTCTTTACCCCAAAAGATATATACTTTTGAAAACATAAAATATTTCATTACCAAAAGCTTGCGTCAAAACAAGATGTTAGATTTAATCATGTTTGTCTTTTTGACTCATTCACTTCCTGTCTCAGAATATCATCACATCCCCCTTGACTTAGTGTGACAAGGGGCATTTGAAGCTGACGCATCATGTGAACTCGCCGAACTCAAGGACACTCTTCCAAGAAGGCAGTGGGGAAAACAAAAAATATCATCCCACTTCAAAGAAGGTAAGTCTTATTCTTTTAATATAATTTTCGAAATGATATCCTCTCTCTTCTATTTATAGGAAAACGAAAGATAAGACATAATTGGTACAAGATACGGTTGAAATCAAGCCATCCCCAGGAGCTTTGTGCACACCACTTTGCTCCTGCCCAACTCCTTCTCAAGTCAGAGCAATATCTTTTCCCTACAATATGCCTAAGCAACTAGATGTTGTGGTTTCATCAATGGGAATTCTGGCTTCGACAAGCCAAGAAGCACATAAAAGGAATTTCTTCTCTTCCTTTGAATTTACTATTGTCAACAGGGAGAAAATCCAGGCAGTCAAGGCGATCTATAGCCCTTTACTCCAGACAACGACTAGAAGCTTCAATTCGTGTTTTAGATGCATATTCTCCTAAGAAATAATTGCCATCAAAAGACTGGAGATTTTGATTATCCATTGTCCATCTCAGATTCCATAAAAGCTTGAAGTACATGACTTTGCCCAATGTTGCTAATGGTCATATAATCAAAGACAGAAGAAAATTCCACAGAAGGAAGGCGTTGAAGATGAATCAACGACCATCAATCATGCATACATGGCCACGAATGAGGAAGTCCAATTGAAAGAAATGTTGAACTGTGTCAAGACAAAGAGATTGTCATCAACATACAGAGATCCTTAAGAATCGACAAATACAAACTCTGGGGAAGGGTAATTTTGTATCGTTTCCAATACTCCCACTATTTGAACCCATTTTTGACGTGTTTTCCCTATTGACAGGAAGCATCCGAATTCAAGAACCAAGCTTAATGGTTAATTTGGGCGAATCAAATGACCCGTATCGAATCCACCTAACCAGGGTGTAAAAGGACATGTCATTCAGGAGCCAATTCGATTAAATGAAAAAAGAAACCCCCTACGAACACCACCGGTGCCTTAGCCTAGTGGTATGGGGGATGAAGTGGTCCAGACGCGACCAGGGTTCAAGCCTCAGAGTGGCAACTAGTTGCCATATGTAAAAACTAATAAAAAATTTTGCTTCTCCTGCAATTGCAAAAGCGGGAGAATAATTGACCTAATGAAGCAAGAGACATGGGACTTCATGTCCCACTCACACTTCAAGTCCATCCAATCATCTGCAAACTAGCGAAGGGTAATGTTGTATCGCTCCCTCTTGTTTAAACTCCTGAGAGAAATCGTGACTGACACGTTCTTTCCTATCTTTTGTAGGATCCCCTGACTGTCAAAAACAAGGATAACAAATCAATGAGGCATGACAAACTCTCCTAAGCGAAATGACATCCTGAGTAATCACTAAACAAATAACAGAAATTTTTCAGGCCTCAAATTACGTGTGATCTTGGCCCTACTGATTGATCTATTTCCACATCTTCTCTTCTACAAGGGCAAAAGCAGAAAGGCCCGTCAAATCAATGATCATATCCCCAACCCCGGCTGATCCTTCTTGTGTCATTTCCCTACTTAAGAGGAATAATCCATCAACACTCATTTGTGAATAACCCTTTTGATATTTAAAATTTAACAACACTATTCTGTTGGCTGTTAAAGCTACCAACAAGGTCATTTTGAGCCAAAAAACCTTTTTTTTTTTTTAAGTACAAGCACCATCATATGCTACATGCCATTTTCAAATGAATTTTGCATGATTATTTATGTTTGTCTAAATCACCGATTCCACTAAGGATTATTAGAATAGATAGCTAAGTGAAAAATACAAGATTAATTAAGCATGCTGGATGAGGCGTGTCAGAATGATGAAAGGCAAGCCATATCCTACACATAGTCCCCCATCTATACACTTGTGAGATGAGTGCAGAAGATTCCATGACTGCAGGATAAAGAGTTCTCTCGCGAATGGTACGATAACCAAAACAATGAGAGACATTTCATTGCTCACCCCTTTTGAGCCCTATATACTGATGAAGTTTTTATCCTACCCCCCATCAAGAACCACCCCACACTAGGGCATATCGGAGGCGAAGTAGCATAACAAGGTGAGAAGAGGGATAGAAATTTTCTTGCTCGCACTTGCATCAATCTTCGGGTGTCTTTATTGCATATGAACACTCGCGTTAATTTAAGTGCCCTAGAATGACGAAAAGCTATTCTTTCTCTATGCACTTGTATTCATTGTACAACCCAATTGAGTCTGTAATTTCACCCTTACATGGAGGCAAAATAGAAGTTACTGCCATTCAAGTAACATAATCAGGAGCACCGGCAAAAAATGAAGACTCAAGAGTCTAACAAATAGTGTCGTGCTTGAACTTGCCTATATTAGTTCCTCAGATAACAAAAATTAAAAAAAAAAAAAAACTAAGGGCATGAAAAAGCAGTGTACTTGATAAAAGTAAGGTCAATGCCCATGGAAAAAAGGTTGGAATAAGAAAACTAGGGGCATGAAAAAGCAATGTGCCCGGTAAAAGCAAGGCCAATGCACCTCAGTAAAAAATACTGCCAATTGTATTGCCAAGAAAAGTTGTTGTTATGGTTCAAATGATAGAGCCTTTATGTGACAGTGAGAAGAAAGATCAATGACACATGAGTCAAGCCTACATTGCGTCCCATTGAAAAAGTCTCTTCAGACTATGACATTTCAATTAACGTAGGATTTCATATGTCTATAAGCATTGCTTGAAGAAGTACAAGCAAGACTATTCTATCTCTTTTCGCAGGATTCTTGACTTGCAAACCCACAGATGATTGTGCGGCACTTCGTTCATGAGCCTTGACCTCGATGGTCCCGTTTGATGAGCCGTTGACCAAGTCTTCATCACAATTTCAACAAAGACCTCTCACATTGGTAAAGTTGTACCACTTGCGAGAATACTCAAACCCCTGTTGACATGATGACAGTGAGATAGTGTGGTCCTTATAAATCTTGCATCAATGGTCAATATAGCATTTTCCATGAGAGTGAGCAGAAAGTCCTTTCAGACTGAAAGTCCCTCATTTGGCATGCTCAAGATATCTACATTCTAAATGAAGGTTGTCTTTCAAAATCTTCCCCAGTGGAATTCAGATGATGCAAAACTGACAAAGTTGCCATGCGTGAATCCCATTTGAACTCATGAATTTACAGCATATACAATCATGTGTGCTTATTGTGCAAATAACAGACATACTCTCAGAGATCAGAGATATTGCCAGGTAAGCATATCCCTATCCCCATTTGTCTTAAAGTACCTACCATTGTCCAAGTACTCTCTTCTTGTCACTCGATCTATTCGAGTCGTCCCTTCAGTTTGGGTGCTTGCAACTGTCTAAGTATCCCCCTGTCTTTGAGTACCCACCACTTACCGAGTACTCCCACTTAACGACACTCAACCTGTCCGAGTTGTCCTTAGAGTATTGATACTTGCGACTGTCTAGGTATCCCATTGTCTTTAGGTACCTCCCACTATCTAGGTACCCTCCTATCGACACTCGACTTGTTTGAGTCGTCTTCGGAATTTAGATGCTTGAGACTAACCAAGTATCCCATCGTCCATGAGTGCCTATCATCATCTGGGTAATCTCCCTTATTAACACTCGACCCATTCGAGTTATCCTCAAAATATTGATACTGGTAGCTACTCAAGTATCCCATTGTTTTCAAGCACCTGACGCCCTCCAAGTACTCCCTTCCCATGACACTCAACTTGCCCGAGTTGTCCCCAAATAATATTAGTAGCTGTTCAAGCATTCCATTGCATTGTGCACCTGCGATTACCCAGGTATGCTCTCTTATCATCATGACACTTGGACCCACCTGAGTGATCCCAAATCATATCATTATATACTTGTGTTCATCCAAGTATTCCAATACTTTATAGACCTACGGCTACCTAGGTGTTCCAGCCCTTTTGAGTGCCTGCAGTTATCCAGGTAAGCCTTGTGCTACATTCAAGTTTATGTTGCTAAGAGGTAGGAGACCTTCACGAATATGCGAGGCGCATCCTCGATATTCCCATTACTAAGAGGTGAGAGACCTTCATGAATATCTAAGGTACGTCCTTGATATTCCAACTACTAGGAGGTGAGAGACCTTCATGAATATCCCAGGTATGTCCTTGATATTCCCATTTACTAGGAGGTGAGAGACTTTCACGAATATCCAAGGTACGTCCTCAATATTCCCATTACCCAGAGGTGAGAGACCTTCATGAATATCTAAGGTACGTCCTCGATATTCCAACTATCAGGAGGTGAGAGACCTTCATGAATATGCGAGGCACGCCCTCGATATTCCCAATTACCAGGAGGTGAGAGACATTCATGAATATCCAAGGTACGTCCTCGATATTCCCATTACCAAGAAGTGAGAGACCTTCATGAATATGCGAGGCACGTCCTCGATATTCCCAATTACTAGGAAGTGAGAGACCTTCATGAATATGCGAGGCCCATCCTCGATATTCCACATACCATTAGGGGAGAGACCTTCACAAATATCTGAGGTACATCCTCGATATTCCATCTACCAAGAGACCTTTGAAAATGACCGGGTATTCTCCAAGAATTTGTACTTGTGATTATCCAAGTACCCCTTCGATACTTGTGAACATCCAGGTATCATTCAGAGTTTAGTACTCGTGTTCATCCAGGTACCCTTTTGATACCTACAAACATCCAAGTATCTTCCAAGAGTTTATACTTGTGATCATCCAAGTACTCCTTCGATACTTGCGAACATTCAGGTATCCTCCAAGAGTTTGTACTTATAATCATCCAAGTGCCCCTTCAATACTTGTGGACGTCCAAGTATCCTCCAGGAGTTCGTACTTGTGATTATTCAAGTACCCTTTCAATGCCTACAAGTAATCAAGTACTCCTTCAACGCATGCGAATGTCCAAGCACCCTTCAGAATTCGCACTTGTGATCATCCAAGTACCCATTCGACGCCTGCAAAGACCCAAATATCCTCCAAGTTAGTACTTGTGATTATTCAGGTACTCTTTCAATGCTTGTGAATGTCCAGGTATCTTCTAGAACAGGTGCTCTGAGAAAGGTTGGTGCATCTCCCGAGAAAAGTCAGGAACCAACCGATGTCGTTGACAGAGATCAGGCACCCTACAAATCGATGCCCTAAGAAAAGTCAGTGCATCTCCCAAGAAAGGTTGGGTACCAACTGGTGTCCTTGATAAAGATTAGGCACCCACAAACAGATGTCTCGAGAAAGGTCGGCAAATCCCCCGAGAAAGGTTGGGTAAATAACTTAATGCTCTAACAAGTGACTGAAGAATAGTTTGGGTCCTAGAAAGGCAATTTCTCGTCAAGGTGACCAAAAAAAGGTTCAGGTCTTAGACAAATCACTTAATAGGTGACCGAAGAAAGGTTTAAGTCCTAGACAAACCATTGATTGCTCTAATAGGCGACCAAAGAATAGCTCAGGTCCTGGATAAGCAACTTCCTCATGTCACCAGGTAAGACGACGCCTTGATATTTGCCAAACTCGAGGTTCAAACCCTACCTCACTCACTCCCGGTAAGTAACTACAAGTATCTTCTTATCTGTCTTAGTATGTGTAATGTTATATTGCTCTTTTTCTGCATAGGACAATAGGTCTCAAATAAAATATAATATGCTATACATGCATGGATAAAATTTAGGCATCAGTTTGTCTTTGAATGCAACCTTTGCGAACTCACCTTCAAAGAGGGGCAGCTATTGACGCCTAAATTTTGATTAGGTTTTTTTTTTTTTTTTTTAAATTAGTACTTAGTCTCTTTTAATCTTTATTTTTCCTATTTTTCGAATAAAAAACAAATAAAAAAACAATAAATAAATAAATAAAAACAAAGAAAAAAAAGCGGCACCATTGGGGGGGGCCTCCAAGCCCAGCCCCATCCTTTTCTTCGCGTGGGCTCGCACGACCTGGTCCAACCCCCTCTCTCCTTCTTCTTCCTTCTTCTTCTTCCTCGCTCCTTCCTTCTCCGAATCTGCAGTTCACGTGCAGCGACGATGACTCGCTTGAAGACAACCTACGGCCAAAGAGAGTAGGCCGATGTCGGTCGGAAGAGACAGATCTCAAACGCCATTATTGGCTGCCTTCAATGTCAAGCACGCCTTATTGGAGGAGCTCGGATAGGACGCTGGTTCAGCCGAAGGGGATCTATCGGCAAGCCAAACTGGCAGCCGAGGTTCTCCATCAATCGGACCTTCTCGCTTATAAAGAGCGAGGCACCACCTCCGTTGAAAGACATCGCAAGCTCGGAAACCTTCTCCTGAGAGACTTCAGGGGGAGACTGAAGAGCAAGCGAGAGAGAGAGAGAGAGAGAGAGAGAGAGAGAGAGAGAGAGAGAGCGGGTCGTGAGCTTAAACGACCTCCCACCGAGAGAAATCAGGGGAGGCCACCAACTAGCGAACCCGTAGAGAGGAGAGAGATCCGCGAGGTAGGGGCTAAGCAAGAGAAGAACTGAAATGAGGAGACAAATCTGAGAGCAAAGGGTCCTGATCCAGAGGAGGAAGGTCACGCCGTCGCTGTCCGACGACCGACAACGCAGCTCAAAACGCCACCACCCAGCCCTGACACCATCGCCTCAAAAGCTCCCTACCACTGTGCCGAGATGTACCCTAACGCCGCCACTGTGCCAGATCTCGCGAAGCCTCGATGCCGCTGCATCAGATCTCGCTTCAGGCCGTGCTGTCCTGACCACCCCTCGACGACCAGCCACGACTCCTGCCCATCGCTACTTCCTGCCTCACCACTGCCGTTCACCATTGTGTCGCACCGTTGCTACAGATAGGTAGCAGAAACCACCGCCAGTCGTGTCATTGCCGTCGCTTCCCCTTGCCTGAAACCCTAGTCGTCTCTGTCGCACACCCTTTTTTTTTAAACCCTAGCCTTGGCCTCAATCCCGATTGGCTGAGAAGCTCCGTGTTGCTGTTGCGCCGCGTCCCGTCAAGTAGTCAACCGCTACTATCTTCCATGTCGCTGCCGTCGTCGTCGCCGATCTGCCACCCATCACACCACCGCTACTGAGTCACTGGCGTCCCCGCCATCTCCTCTCTGGCGCCACAAAGAAGCCGTGGAACTTGGGGTTGCAAATTCAAGTCGCAACTAGGTCGGGCAAAAGCCCTGTCGGGTAGGGTTCCTCATGGGAACCGGGTCGGATCCGGGTGGAGTTTGGGATCGGGTTGGACTCGGATTGGCATCCAGGTAGGTTTTCCCACCCAAGTTGGGCCTACACGCATGGGCCGAGCCTGCGTTGCAGGCTCGTCCAATCCCTAAATAGACGACTCGGCCGGTTCCAACCCGAAAATCCGACCCAGTCACCTTTTTAATATATTATAATATTATAATATAAAATAATATTTTTAAAATAAAAAATATCCCATATTTTCCCAAAAAAAGCCAAAATGTCAGAAAAAAAAAAAAAAATGATTTATATTTTTCCAAAAAGACCAAAAAATCCAAAAATCCCTTTTATTTTCCAAAAAAAAAAAGAAAAAGGTCCCAAAAAATGTTTTTTTTTTTCACAAATGCATGGAAAATCCCTCAAATATCAAAAAAAAAAAAAAAAAAAAAATCTCAGGGGTTTAAATAAGATTAGGTACCTAAAGGGTTTAGTGATAAACTAATGTAATCAAGTCCCCGAACCTAGTTTCTCTGGTTGCGCAGAAGCGAGTATTTCACCCGATTTTTCGCTTGGGTTTCTAATCAACCCACCCCAAATTGATTAGTGGCAACTCTGTTTTAAAATTAACTTACAGGTTAAAAACTTGAACTATTAAGTCGTGAATTGGTGTGTAGCACCCCGAACCCTTCGGCGGTCGCCACAAGCACCAGTGTTACACCTTATTGCCCTTGCAGCATATACTTAGAAGAAGCGTCGTTAATTTCAGGCATTTTTTTTTTAAAGCGGTCCCAACGCAACTCATTAGCGGAAGCAAAATTAAAGTATCACCATCTATCCCCCTTACCAACCATGATACCAATACACACCACTAAACATCAAGATTTTATAAACAAGCGACGACACATCATTTACATATTCTTTTCAAGATGGGACTTCTTTTCGGGTCGATACATAACAAGGAAAAGCTAGGACTCTGCCATGTCCAACCTAAAATCCCAAAGAGAACCCTCGACCCTCTACATCACATGTGTACAACCTCCCATCATATGTGTCGGCTAACTAACTCCCAAAAAACACAGCCCCTACTCATCGCGCTCGGGCCTCACACCCAGTCCGGTGCGTCAGGCAGTGGCGGCGGCAACATCCCTCTCATCACCCCATCGCGGCGAACGTGGACAGAAACGAACTCCTGAACGACTGGGCCCCCAGCTAGGCCTATATCGTAAGAGACAAAACAACGCACGCGTATGTAGGTGAGTCTAGGCACGGAAGGACAGCTGAACTCCTCACACTCTACCTCAACGTCGGACGGTAACCCGTACAATGTGTTAGGGAAATCCCTTATGATGTTTTGAAGATGACAAAATAAATCAAAGGCTACTAACATGTTTAATGGTTAAGTAAAAGACCATGCAGATAATAGAACATGTAAAGGATATTATCAAAACCCGAAGACGACCGTAAGACCGAACGTAACTCATGTCCAAAGTATATTCTCAAGATATCCAGACTCGTGTCGAAGTCCAAGACCGCCGGACTCAAGACTCAAAGTCTCAAGACCGCGGACTCGGTTGTAAAGTCTACGACTCGGACTTTTCATCCGTTCGATGAATCATAACTCAAGCCCAATCATACAACAGCTAGTGATCTGGTTTGGATTCCACATCAAGATTGATTTGATTGATTCAATCTATTTGATTGACGATTGGAACTTGAAGACAAGAACTTTCTATACGAAGAAGCTTTACTTATGGAAACCAAGATTTCGTTTGTATGGGCGATCGGAATCAATTTGGGATTTTACCTTTGTCACTCAACGGCTACCAAATCTTCTAGATACGGAGCTGTCCAATGGGTATATTGGAAGACGATTCTCCGGAATACCGTCCAACGGGTAGTTTGGAAGTGGAGGAGTATTTAAGGAGATCATGGACCGATGAGCAAGTAAGAGACAGAGCGTAGAATTTATAATTCCAAAGTCGAGCGACTTTCGATCATATACTTGTCTCTTGAGAGCTTAAACGTTTGTAATCGTGAGAGAAATACCAAGAGAGTGACTTAGTGAGATAGTGTGATCTACTAAGTGTTTGCACTCGAAGTTGTAATCTCTTGTTGATTGCATAGTGGAATCCAGCCAAGAAGGGTCAAGTTAGCGTGGGAGAGTGGACGTAGGCTTGGATTAAGCCGAACCACTATAAATCTTGTGTTCTTATTCTCTTCCCTAACTCCTTTACTTTACTCGAAGTTTATTATTCCGCATATATTTGCCAAGGTTTGTTTTATACCTATTCACCCCCCTCTAGGTACTCGTTCTAGCTATATCACAATGCACCCCGCGCGACGGCAGGAAGCGGCATACTCGCTAATCTGAAATGTTGTCCCCAAAAGGGGTGAGTACAACCACTCAGCAGATAAGGAATTCAATAACAACTCAATGCATCATGCAAATCATACATGCATTGCAAGCGTTACTTACCTTCAAGCCATGCGCATACTATCATGCATCATCATCATAGTCATAACACGTACATGTGTATCATCATCATAACATATACGTCGTCGTCATCATCATCAACATGCATATCAAGTATGTATATCACCATACCATATCATCATCATCATGCATATCATCATGCATATCATCATTATTATCATCACCACCATGCATATCATCATGCATCTCATCATGCATATCATCATGCATATCACCATCCTCATCATCATCATGCATATCATCATGCATATCTTCATTATCATGCATACCATCATGCATATCATCATGCATATCATCAAGCATATCTTCATTATCATGCATATCATCATGCATATCATCATTATTTTAATCATCCCCTCGGGCAAAGACCTCCGAGGCTTCCGGCATTCAGCCATCCCATGGCCACCGGGCATCCGACCCCCCACATTCCGGGCATCTCGCATCTCAACTAGCATCACGAGGCATTCCCTTTGGGTAGAAACCTCCGACAGGGCTTCCGGCATTTACACTCCCTGGTCGGGCATCCCGCACCCCATATCCTGGCATCGCGAGGCATTCCCTTCGGGCAGAAACCTCCGACAAGGCTTCTGGCCCCCCACATTCCGGGCATCCTGAATCTCCCAAGGCCATCCGGCAATGCATCTCTATACATTCCGGGTATCATCCTCCACCACAACCACTTCCTCATTCACCATCATCCACTTTTACCATTTTTGATCTCAATTTAACATGGCATATGGCATGACATCAAACAAATCACACTTGGCATGGAATTCACACTTGCATCTCAATTCAATGTCATACACATACCAAGACTTTATCATACATGCCACATGATAAATTTATTTATTTATTTAATATTATATTATTATATTATATTACTTATTTATTTATTATTATTATTTTATTTAATATCAATAAATTCCCAGAATTACAAAAATCCAAGAAATCATTTAACAAACCAATAGGATGATAATTACTTGCAAAATTCATGGCCAAATTGAATTTTTACTAAATCTCACATTTTTCCCAAAAACATACTATGATTCTCGGATGAACCAGAATGCACGGTTTCCGAATAAATTCAACTAAAATATCCATATGGCCTCCAAAAATTATGAAATTTTACTGGATTATAGCCAAGACATTTTCGTACAATTTTTATGCAGAACTCCAACTCAGATTCCTTATAGATTATTTTATTCAACCTCACGAAGCTTCTGGACCCATTACCGCATCGTCCAGTGCCTCCATCTCCGAAATATGAAGTTTTAACCTACCTATTCTCTTTCATTTTCTCTGAAATTTGGATATGTTATGCATCAAGATATTCTTTACAAGTTTCATGAAGAGATATAGGTCAAATAACCAGAGTATGGTCATCATTCAGGTCCTTGAAGTCTCGCGTGTCTTGGAACACATCACCAGAATCATCGTCTCCAAGATCTAGCCGATTTACTAGGCTATACTTGTTCATTTCACTTCAAATTTGATTATGTTGTATTTTAATGTGTCACCTACAACTTTCATGAAGACATCGAAGTGAGATCTTCAACAAAACCCAACATGCAATCAAGAATCCAGCAAGAGGTCAGTAAACACTTTACAGATCTGGGGTCTCCGTAGGATGAGACTTTAACCCCTCAAATATCCATCATTTTCCACGAAATTTTATTATGTTATATTACAAGATGTTAGCTACAACTTTCATGAAGAAATCAAAGCCAAAATCGGACTCCAAACACACATGCAAGCTCAAACAAGTTTCTGACTCACATGATCCGAGCAAGAACAGTCACACCATTCACACACAACTCATCCATGCTTCGGTTTTTCCCATCTAACACTCAAAAATTCAACATGCAATCAACATACAAGCATGCAAGAGAAGCTAGAAGACTCCCACTTGCCTCTAGACTGGTCGGTCGACGGCGTAGGGCGGCGAGCACGGCGGCGCACGGCGGACGGACGGCGACGACCCCTCGGCTCCGCCTCCTTCCTCTCTCGGCCTCTCCCTCTCTTTCTCAAATTCTCTCTCTCTCTCACCTCTCTCTCGGCCAAATGGGATCCGGCCACTCTCCTCTCTCTTTCCCTTTTATTTCCCCAACTTCTCATGATTAGCAATCATGAGATTGCCTTTCATTTGGCCAATGCATGGCCTTCTTCTCTAAGCCAATGCATGAACTCCTCCTTGCCACTTGTCAAGGCTCATGCATGGGCCGGCCACCTTCCTTTTTGGGCCTCAATGGGCCGGTCGACTACTCCCCTTGGGCCACTATTGGGCCGGCCAACTTGGCCCATTAAAACTTAGGCCAATGGGCCTAAGGCCCATCCTAAAAATTGACATTTTCCTCTTTTTCTTTTTTTTTTTTGAAATTCTTCTATAAATATTTCCAAATTTTAATATTCATCTTGGCCAAAGTCTTGGGACATCTTGTTCATTGCAATTTAATTTATAAATCATATGGCCAAGCATAGATTATTAATCTATCAAATTTAAATTCTCACAATCACATGCACAAATCATCTCAATAAAAAGACTAATGGCTAAAGCATAAGCCATGGGAAATTTTATCACCTAATTAGAGACTTTGACACACCTTATGGATTGTCATTTAATTTTGGGATGCCACATGGTGGACTTGGGAGAGTCTAGGCTAAAATAGACATAGCCAAACCATTAGCCTCCGCAAGGTGCCAGCCCTGATCGGACACAAAAAAAAAAAGGAAAAAAGAGGTCGTGACAGTACATTATAGCCACACAATCAAGACAACATGAGATTACATTTAACAACCTTGAGCACTAATTTTTCTATCGTGACACAATGTCAGGTTTGGGTTCGAATATGACAAGACAGTTAAGATCGATAAGATTTTTATGAAATGTTTTACCGATGTGGAAGATACTCTGTTTAGGAGCTTTAATGACACTCACAAGGAAGAGTTAGTATATATATAGAAGAGTTAGTATCACAAAAAATCTTAAATCAGTACATTTATAATAAATTTACCTTAAATTAATTTTTTTACTGTAAAAAAAAAAAAAAAAAACTAAATTGATATATCAATTACAAGTTTACAATCTACTAGTTTCTATTAAATTTTATTGTCGAGTTGCTAAATTGGATGACACGTAACAGCTACGGGTGTATTAATTTAACGCTTTACTCTCCAATTTTGTGGTTTTTTCTGTTATTAATCTAATTTAACGGAAGGTAATAGTAGATATATTTACCGCAAATGTATCAGTTTGGGGTCTTTTGTTGGTCAAAAAAATAATTTGCAATAAATTTGTCGCAAATGTACTTGTTTGGGGTTCTTTGTGATATTAACCCTGTATAGAAAGGTTATTTTGGTAGATCCCTAGAGAAAAGAGGCACTGAGAATGGCTATTAAGGACAAGACAAATGACATGAATGATTTGAGCAACAACTATTTGGGATAACTACATAAATAATCCATAAACTT
Organism: Eucalyptus decipiens; assembly: GCA_014182575.1. Classification (NCBI taxonomy): domain Eukaryota; kingdom Viridiplantae; phylum Streptophyta; class Magnoliopsida; order Myrtales; family Myrtaceae; genus Eucalyptus; species Eucalyptus decipiens. Next base: position 45,220,710 of record CM024611.1, on the reverse strand, counting down.
TGGCCAAAACTGTAATGTGGTTCTTGAACTTTATTCTAATGTGTAGTGTGATCCCTAAACTTTTAATTTGTTCAGTGTGATTCTTGAACTTATGGTAAATATTCAATCTAGTTTTCTCGACTATATGAAAATATTCAATGTTATCTTTCTATTAATTCAAGTTTGGGGACAATACTGAATATTTTCATATAATTTAAGGATTAAATTAAATATGTATCAAAAGTTCATGGATCACATCGAACAAATTAAAAGTTCAAAAACCACATTGTATATTTGGCTGAAGTTTAAGAACTATATGTGTCATTTTTCCTAACTAGTTTTACGTTGCCAGCCATGCTACACCAAGATAAGACGCGATCCCTTTTTTTTGCTTCATCAATGCTTATCAATGCTCATGTATTCATATGACCCAAATATGGTATGAGAAGTGGAGTTTTGCATGTCCATGTACATCATCGAGCTGGCATCATTAATGTATTTTTTTTGCCTAATGGACAAAAAATAATGATTTTTGAGGTATGAAAGATTTTGTGGGACCGTCACCAATTATTCCAAAAGTTTTAGCTTTTAGATGAATGTGTTGTTTAATATTTAATTATTTTAATACTTTCCCTCACGATTAGTCTGGTCTTTTTGCTTAGTACTAAGTATGAACATATTTGATTGGGGAGGCAGATGGGGCTTGGTAAGGTTTGAACTTAAGACCTCCAACTTTGATACCACGTGAGATTATGTGGGACCACTGCTAACTGTTCTAAAAGTTTAACCATGCTTTTACCACTACTGATCTGTTGGACTCCTTCGTAGCTTTATCAATTGGCAAGACCTCTGATTCAGCTTGGTAACTTGACAGTGGAGCATTGCACATATGACTAGTGATATTGGTAGCATCCTTAACCCTAGACCTTTTTACGATTTGACTAAAGTCTCAATTGGCAATGGTCATTTATTTCCTGTTAAGCAAGTCGGTAAAGCCTTTTTACATACTAGTTCTTGATCTTTATTATTATCTACTATCTATCATGATCGTAATCTTGCTTGCAATCTCCTCTTAGTTGCTCAACTTTGCCGTCAAAATTCTTGTGCCATTGACTTTAATGGTTCATCATTTTCTTTGAAGGACAAACAAATCGGGAAAGTTCTCTTTCAAGTTGATTCTTCTCATGGTTTTTATTCGATTCCCAACTCAATAGTATCGTCCCACTTGCATCCTATCGTGGCTTCCTCTACACGTACTCGTTGGCATGCTTGTCTTGGCCATCCAAATCAACAAGTTTTGAGTCGTGTTTGCAATTGTAGTTTTAAGTTGATATTATATGAGTTATGTCTTGTAGGCAAATCTCATCGATTGCCTTCTGAGTCTATTAGCATTCTTTTCCTTTAGTTGAAATTCATTCTTATGTATGGACAAGTCCATTTTTATCTAATTCTAATTTCAAATATTTTGTGTAATTTGTTGATGAATATTCGTGTCACGCCCCGATCCTCGGGCACTCACCCATCCCTCACCTGGTCAATTAAATAGCGATGTCCTAGGAAGGTTGCCGACCCATTTATTTATATACGCATGCGGAAGCTTAATAAAAATCCCCAGACAATAAAATAATAAGATAGAAAAGTAGGGCTATATTTTTCACAACTGAAAAACACAACCACACTTTTATTGAAAGAAAACATCATAGTATATATTACAATACTGTTAACAAGTCAGATCTATCACCATCAGATCACAACTCAAAGTTTGCAAAACAAGGTGAGGGTTTCAATCCTCATCCGGGTAATATTTCGATCATCCTCGGGATCCTCCTCCGACTCCTCCTCCGGTTCCTCATCAGGGTCCTCCTCTTCAGATTCTTTCTCCTCGGGTTCCTCCTTCAAGTTCTCTTCTTGCTCACACCTCTTTTGCCGATCTTCCTTCTTCCACACTCCATTAGCGCCCTAGCTGATGGCTTGGGAGAGTCATAGTCACTCTCGGGCTTAGGGTCTTTGGCATCGGTCACCTCTCCGTCCTTGGGATCCACAGTCCCTTCTCCAAATGCTGCCTCTAAGACGAACAGAGGCACATCACCTTCCGATATGAGACCCTCTCTATGCCCATCATGGTAGTCACGATACCACGACCTATACTCATTAGGCACCAGGTTGTCATTTTCCACATCAACTCAGATGGTGGATTTTATCAAAATGCACTTTAGACCTTTCGAGTGTGGGTGTATCGAAAAGTGATACCCTATCTCGGTGATCTCTTTGGGAATACCAAAATGCATAAGAGGATGAGAAGGTGGAGGTGCTGCTATCTAGGGACCTAAATGTTGTCCCACAACCGGGATGAGATTACGTCTCAGCAAGTTCTACCCCCTAAAACTCGATTAGGAAGCTAATACACTCCAGCATAAGTCAGAGGACTTATCTTGGTCTAACTTCCTTCTTGCAAGTTAGTTCAATTATAAATACTAATAGATACAACACCCAATCAAAGCAGATCGAATCATCGATCAATCGACCTCGTTGATTATATGTCAATCAAACCATTTCGTGGTCATTTTAATCCGTACTATGTATTCTCCAAGATGATATATCTAGTTACCAAGCCACGTGCCTTCACTAAGGCGAGCCACAGTCACATTCTCTAAAGTGACATGTCTAATCACCAAGCCCTATGCATTCTCTAAGGTGACGTACTTAATCATCGAGTCACATGCATTCTCAAAGGCGATATACTAAATCACCGAGCCACGTGCATTCTCTAAGGTGACGTACAAATCACCGAGCCACGTGCCATTCAAAGGTGATGTATATAACCTACAAGTCATGTGCATTCTCCAGGACGACATTCTTGGTCTCTAAGCCACGTAATACAACTTTCTTTCTTACCACTTTATATAGCCCACTAAAATATTGAATTGGTCTTAGCCAAAATAATATAATTAATTCACTTTTTAAACTTTCCACTAGCTTTAGCAATTAAATAATTCTAGTGTTGTAAAACCCTAAAAATCAATGAATTTAAATCAATTAATTTAAAGATAAATTCCTAATTTCAAATAAATAAATCAACATTATATGAAGCTCAATAATAAATATAGAGTATAAAAAAATTCCGGTCACCGACTATCCCACCTAATTTTTAGAAAATAAATAAATAAATAAATGCATAAAATATTAAATAAATGCCAATAATTGCAATAAATCAATTTAGGCCCATTAACGCCAATTGGAAGTTGAAACAACCTCCCAGAAAAATTCCAATGTTCATTCAATAAATACTAGGACATATTTCCTTGTACATTATCCATTTGCCTAACATGCATTGATAAGTCTCTAATTAAATTACTAATTACATCTAACTATCCACCTAAACCTACTTAACCTAAGCTAATTATCCACTAAGCATCATTAGCATACTGATTAAGGTTTAGTGAGCAAAACTCACTTGATTAACGAATGATTTGGTGCAAAACAATGGAAACATCGAGGGGCTCGACTTTCCTCAAGGCAAGCCAAGCAACCGAGGCTCGAGACCACCTAAAAACGGGCCTCACAACATCTCAAAAACCCACCAAGTTTATGTTATGTTCTTGCTAAAATAGAAGGGAAACAAGCTCGGTTAGCACGGGAATTGATCGGGAAATGGTGAAAAGGCTCAAACCGGGCAAACCAATGGCGGAGGGAGCTTCAAGGAATGGCAAAGCATAGCTGGACGGCTGGCAAACAAGGCTACTAGGACACAACGGTGGGGGGTGGAGTCGAGCGGTGAGGTGTGGCAAGGGTGCGGGTATGGCGTGCGCATTCGGCTGGTGGCAATGGTGGCAATGTGTAGTGGCGATGGCTCCAAGCAGTCCGACTGCTTGCTGGCTATCTTCCTTGGCTGCTAATGGTCGCAAATGGAGAGGAGGGGGAGCAAGAGAGGTGGTCGGCTAGCTTGGAGAGGAAGGCAGAGGGAGATGGGTCCCCTAAGCCAATTTTTCCAAGTCTTTGTCCCCCTTTGACTCACCTAGGCCAAGCATTGTTCCTTGGCTGTTCTTAGGCCACCCATGCACTCCCAATGACTTTGAAATGGTCCATTTTGGTTAGGTCATGGGTGAGCTACGAATTTGGAAGCTTTGGCCTCAATTTGGACACTTAATCTCGTTCAATTCAATCATATTTGGCCTCAATAAATTCAATTGACACCTCAATTATCAAATTGATAATTTTCCTCACTAATGGTTCCATCTTGCATCCCAATTTTGTGACAAAAAACGATCTCGGCCTTTTTCTGAACAAAAACTATCCTATGCAACTTTTTCCCAAAAAGTCTCGAGTTGCAGAAAAATCTTCTGAGATTGAGTCGATGTTCCTAGAATTTATTGTGACATGACAAAATTTTCAATTTCTAAAATCGGATTCAAATTTGCGTTTAATTTCACTCAAGCACATTTTTAACGTGACCTAGGCTAACGGATAATTTTCAGAGATTTTTAGTACAAATGACCCATGGTCGATTTTCTTTGAGCTACAATGAACCCACTCAACACATTTGCGATTCTCAGTTGTTGTGAAAATCTCGATGATTCAAATACAGGCATAGGGTACCAAAACGATAGAAAAATTTGTTAGTGTCGGTCGACGAGAGTTTTCTAATTTAATGGTGTCACGCATGATTAGCCACACATCTCAGTCGAACAATCATATCTTTGATCTGAAATTGATTTTTAACTGTGTTGTAATGGCATCTAAAGATGAGCACGGTCGATAAGCCGATTCCTGGTCGAATTCTTAAGTACATTGCATTAAAATTTCTTAATGGCTTCCCCAAATAGTCTAATTATCTCTAAAGTGATCAGCTTTGAGAATAGCCTTATAATTGCGTCGATGAAATGCCCGATTTATTCAATAGAAAATATGATTGAAAATCTTTGATGTCACAACTCTTCCCTTCTTATAAAAATTTTGTCCTCAAAATTTAAACCATTACAAAGCTTCCTAAAAAAGGTGGGGGTACAACTATCTCATCGACTCTTTAGTCTCCCACGTTGCTCTTTCAATACCATTGTGTTGCCAGACCACTTTGACTAATGAAATGGTCTTTGTACGCAGAACTTATTCTTTTCGATCCACAATCTGAACCGGGATTTCAACGTATGCCACACGGTCATCCACGTTCAATTCCTCAAAATTGAACACGTGGATTGGGTCAAGCTCATACTTCCTTAACATCAACATGTGAAATATGTCGTGCACTTGCGCTAATCTCGGTGGCAATGCAAGACGATACGCTAAGGTCCCGATTCTCTCAAAAATCTCAAATGAACCTACATACCTCGGACTCAGTTTTCCTTTCTTTCCAAAACGCGAAGTTCCCCTCATTGGTGACACTTTCAGAAAAATGTGATCACCAACTTGAAATTCCAAAAGCCTTCGACGCTTATCTGCATAGCTTCTTTTGCTCTGATCACTTTGGTCTGCGGCTCGACTACGGCATTCACTGATTGCTGAACTAACTCTAGGCCCATAATCTTCCTTTCCCCAACTTCATCCTAACATACTGGTGTTCTACACACTCTGCCATACAACGCTTCAAAAGGAGCCATTTGAATGCTCTGTTGATAACTATTGTTATAGGCAAATTCCACTAGGTGAAACTGATCTTCCCAACTTCCTTTCAAGTTTAGTACACAAGCTCTCAGCATGTCCTCGAGGGTCGGAATTGTCCTCTCAGACTGGCCATCCATCTGAGGATGATATGATGTACTGTACTGAAGTTTGGTACCTAAGGCACTCTGTAAGCTCTTCCAAATAGCAACCGTAAATCTCAGATTTCTATTTAAAGTTATCGTAACCGGCACTCGATGCATACAAACCACTTGACGCATGTACAGATCTGCGTGTCTATCCAAGCTAAGGTCCTTTCATACTGAAATGAAGTGAGCCGACTTTGTCAATCTATCAAATACTACCCAAATCGAATCATTTCCTCTTTGACTCCTCAGTAGTCCAGTCATGAAGTCCATCATGATATGCTCCCATTTCCATTATGGGATTGCGAGAGGTTGCAAAAGTCCTCCCGACTTGTAATGTTGAGCTTTAACTTGCTACACATCAAACACTTGGCGACATGTTTGGCGATGTCCACCTTCATACCTAGACCACCAATAGTGTTGACGCAGATTTTGATACATCTTGGTACTACTAGGATGAATGTTGTAACTGCTATGATGTGCTTCAGATAAAATATTCACTCTAAGCTCTACATCGTCAGGTACAACTAAACGTCCTGGAACCTTAGTATTCATTCATTAGAAACCTGAAAATCAACCTTCCTTTTCTTAGTGTCCTCTTGTAGGATCTTCTATACATCTAGGTCAGTTGGAGTAACTTGATTCTAATTTGAACATCCGATTCAATTCTGAGGGTGGCCATAAGACTTGAAAGGTGGCCTACCTCAAATTTGAACATCGAATCTCGAGCTCTCTCGATTGAGTTCCACTCATTAATCGGTATGTGGGCAACTAAGAACTTTCGACTCAAAGTATCGGCGACCTTGTTCGCCTTTTCCGGGTGATATAGGATATCACAGTTGTAGTCCTTAAGCAGTTCCATCCATCGACCCTGTCTCATGTTCAACTTCTTTAGAGAGAATAGGTACTTGAGACTTTGATGGTCCGTGAAGATTTGGAATTTTTCTCCGCATAGATAATGTCTCCAAATCTTCAAGGCAAAGATAATTGTCACGAGTTTTAAGTCTTGCATCGGATAGTTCTGCTCATGAGGTCTCAACTAACGGGAGGCGTACGCAACAACTCTTCCATGTTGCATCAGCACACAACCCAATCCTCTTAATGACGCATCACTATAGATCTCGAATCCTCCAAGACCAGATGGAATTGTCAGCACAGGTGTGATAGTCAACTTTTCCTTAAACTCTTGAAACTACTCTCACACTTGTCTATCCATACAAACTTCTCTTCTTTCTTTAAGAGCTTTGTCAGCGGCGATGCTAATGATAAAAATCCTTCCACAAACCGTCTATAATAACTTGCTAAACCCAAGAAACTTATGATCTCAGTCACTCTAGTCGGTCTTGGCCAGTTGATCATGGCTTCAATCTTGCTCAAGTCCACAAAGATTCATTCACTAGAAATCACGTGACCTAAGAAAGCAACACGAGTTAACCAAAACTCGCACTTGCTAAACTTTGCGTACAACTTATGGACTCTCAATGTTTGCAGCACTAATCTCATATAACTCTCATGCTCTTCATCACTCTTCGAATACACCAGAATATCATCGACGAACATAATCACAAACTGATCTAGATATTCCTTAAATACTCGGTTCATTAGATCCATAAAGGCAACATGAGCATTTGTCAACCCGAATGGCATCACTATGAACTCATAGTGACCATATTGAGTACGAAATGCTGACTTAGGAACGTCCTCCTTCCTAATTCTCAGCTAATGATATCATGTCCTCAAGTCGATCTTTGAAAATATCGATGCTCCTTGTAACTGATCAAACAAGTCATCGATCCTCGGGAGTGGATACTTGTTCTTGATCGTTACTTGATTGAGTTGCCGATAGTCGATGCATAAGCGCAACGAACCATCTTTCTTCTTCACAAACAAAACTGGTGCTCCCCAAGGTGATGCACTAGGACGAATAAATCCCTTATCCAAAAGCTCTTGCATTTGCACATTTAGCTCTTTCAACTCAGATAATACCATCTGATAAGGAGCCTTAGAGATTGGCTCTGTTCCAGGTGCTAGCTCAATCACAAACTCAATTTCTCTCTTTGGTGGCAATCCTAGCAATTTCTTTGGAAAGACGTCTAGAAATTCATGTACCACGGTAATGTCTTCCATTTTCAGTTCCATAACTATCGTATCCACGACAATTGCTAGGTAACATTGACAACCCTTATCTAACAGACAATTTGCCTCAGGCGATGAGATCAGGACAAGCGAGGGTCCTCTTCAATTCTCGACAAACTCGAAGCTCTTACTCTCTAATGGGTCAAACTGAATCCCTTTGCGATAACAGTCCATCTTAGCTCGTTGCTTGGTGAGCCAGTCCATGCCAATTATCAAATCAAAGTCATACATGGCTAGGACTAACAAGTCTATTTTCCCCACTCGCTCACCAATCGCTAACTTGCAACCAAAACAACCCAAAGTAGCAATAACTTTATCCTTCAATGGTGTAGATATGCAAATTGCAGACTCCAACAATATAGGATTTAATCCTAACATCTTAACTTACTGCTTGGAAATAAAGGAATGGGTTGCACTTGAGTCGAATAAAGCGTAAGCAGGATGGTCATTGAGTGAAACCATACTTATGATCACGTCAGGCACGGCTTCTACCTAACCTTGTGTAATGGCATACGCTATGCCCTAAACTAGTGGTCTCAGCTGTCCTCCCTGTGGCATGTTTTAAGGGGCATACCCTCTCATCTGTCCCATCGATGGCGGCGGTGGTAACTGAGGTTGTCCTCTTGGCTTTCTAGGACAATTTCTGGCTAGGTGGCCCTGCTAGCCACATTCAAAACATGCTCCCGACCTAGCTAGGCATGGGGCTGACCCATGTCGCCTCCTACAAAAGCAACATGCTTCACTCCTACTGGGCATCGGTTTACTAAATCCACTCCTCTTGTTGGGCAAAACATGAGATCTACCTCCAGGCATGGGCCTCTTTCCTTTCTCGGATTGCTTCTTTGTGGAAGTTAAACCTCAGCCCAGACAAGGCGGCTCTTTCGTTCTGATCTTTCTTGATCTTCTAGGCTCTCCTATAAAAGTCATTGTAAGTTCTCAGATTTAGAGAGACCAATATGCTTCTCAAGTTCGGTATGAATCCGTCCTTAAACCTTCTTGCTCGATTTGTCAGATTCTCAATCAATTCAAGAGCATATTGCGAAAGTTCAATGAACTTCGTCTCATATTGATCGACAATCAGGGAACCTTAGCGAAGACATTGAAATTCTGCCATCTTCACCTCTCTGGCCGTCTCGGAGAAGTATTTGTCATTAAAGGCCTCTAGGAAGGCGTTCCATTCTGGGACGACACCTTCTGGAAATATTACTCCTTGGGTAGTCCTCCACCAAGTATTTGCAACTCCCTCCACTTGGTAAGTTGCAAGGACTACTTTCTTCGTTTCATTGCACATTAGTAGTGCAAAAGCTTTCTCCAACTTTTGAATCCACGAAGCAGCAGCTTTAGGGTCTCCTGTCCAAGTGAACTGAGGTGGGTTCAATTTTAAGAATTGCTCCACCAGCTTGTGAATTGGTCTTTCAGTGACAACAATTCTTGGTGGACCTTCAACGGGGCGGGCGGGTGCAACGGCGGCAGGGTGACTTCAGCAATGGGCAGCCTCAAAGTGGTGGCAACAGCGGCAATAGCAATGGCCTGAGCGACCGCTTCAATAGTGGCGGCTTGGTTTAGTCCCCGTTGATCCATTCTGTTACCCATAGCTTCTAGTACTCACATGATCCCTTCGATTTTGGGATCACCAAGGGCTACTATCCCAACACCAATAGGAAGTGGTGCTATTCCACTGGCACTGGCCTGTGCCTGTGCCCTACCTTTGCCTTCTTAGGTACCGACCCTGGTCAGGGTTCTAACTCGAGCTGTAGGCCTAACTATTCTTTTACTCGAAGTTCTCTACTCCGGCTTGCTCATGGTTCAGTTTTTTCTACTGAAACCTATCTTCCAAATCCACACTAGATTAGAAGATGAGCGACACACACACGACAAACAATTTTACCAAACAACTACCATCGACATGCACCAAACATGAATTTAAATGTCTTTCCTACCACTATCCCATGGTCCATCGCACCTTATCACTCCAATCCCTAACCATTACTCTGATACCACTTAAACGGGGATGTCATGCCCCGATCCTCAAGGACACACCCATCCCTCACCTGGTCGATTAAATAGAGACGTCCTAGGAAGGTCGCCGACCCATTCATTTACATACGCATGTGGAAGCTTAATAAAAATCTCCAAATAATAAAACAATGGGATAGAAAAGTAGGGCTATATTTTTCACAATTGAAAAACTACAACCACACTTTTATACAAAGCAAACCTTAAAATATATATTAGAAAAAAATTAACAAGTTAGATTTATCACCATCAGATCACAACTCATAGTTTGCAAAACAGGGTGGGGGTTTCAATCCTCATCCGGGTCATACTCCGGATCATCCTCGAGATCCTCCTCGGACTCCTCCTCCGGTTCCTCATCAGGGTCCTCCTCTTCAGGTTCTTTCTCCTCAGGTTCCTCCTCCGGATTCTCTTCTGGGTACACCTCTTCTTGCTCGATCTCTCCTTCTTCCACGCTCCAGCTAGAGTCTACTGCTAATGGCTTGGGAGAGTCAAAGTCACTCTCGAGCTTAGGATCTTCGGCATCAGTCACCACTCCGTCCTTGGGATCCGCAGTCCCTTCTTCGAATGCTGCCTCTAAGACGAACAGAGGCACATTACCTTTCAATACTGGACCCTTTCTTCACCTATCATGGTAGTGAAGATACCACAATCGATACTCATGGGGTCTCAAGGCATCTCTACCCACATCAACCCAAACGATTGATTTTATTGAAACGTACTCTAAACCTTCCGGGTGGGGGTGTATCGAAAAGTGGTACCCTATCTCAATAATCTCTTCGGGTATACCAAAATACATGGAAGGACAATAAGGTGGAGGTGCTGCCATCTAGAAACCCGAAATGTTGTCCCAACACCTGGATGAGACTACGTTTAAGCAAGTTCTACCCCCTAAGACTCGATTAGGAAGCCAATACACTCTAGGGTTGCCTAAGCACCACATGAGTCAGAGGACTTACCTTGGCCTCAGTTCCATTCCTACAAGTCAGTTCAATTCATAAATATTGACAAACATAGCACCCAATCCAATTAGATCGAATCCCCGATCAATCGACCTAGTCAATTATATGTCAATCGGACCATTTTCCGATCATTTTAATCCATACTATTCATTTTCCAAGACGATATATATCTAGTCACCGAGCCACGTGCCTTCTCTAAGGCGACATACTTAGTCACCGAGTCACGTGCATTCTCTAAGGCGACATGTCTAATCACCAAGCCCCATGCATTTTCTAAGACGATATACTTAATCACCGAGCCACATGCATTCTCTAAGGCGATATACCAAATCATCGAACCACGTGCATTCTCTAAGGTGACGTACTAATCACCGAGCCACGTGCCTTTCAAATGTGATGTACATAATTCACAATTTACGTGCATTCTCCAAAATGACACTCTTGGTATCCGAGCGACGTAATATAACTTTCTTTATCACCACTTTATGCAACCCACTAAAATATTGATTGCGTCTTATAGAATTAATTCACTTTTTAAACTTTCCACTAGCTTAGTTATTTGCCAATCAATTTTGCTGAAATTAAATAATTTAGGAATAAAATTTAAATAAAATCATATTTAAATCAATTCAGCACGATTTAACTCAAATAAATAAACAAACTGCACCACAATAATCAGCATAAAATTTCATTCGTCGGCTATCCCAGCCTAATTTTTGGAAAATAATTAATTAGTCAAATAATTACATAAAATATTAAGTAATTGCAATAAATCCAATTTAGGCCCGTAATGCCTTATTGGAAGCCGAGACGAGCATGGAAAATTACCAAGACTCGTTCAATAAATACTATGACTTATTTCCTTACTAATTACATTATCTATTTGCCTAACATGCATTGATAAGTCTCGAATTTAATTAATCTAATTTAATCCATCCACCTAATTGTACTTAATTAAATCTAATCAACCCCTAAGCATCATTAGCATACTAAGCAAAGTTTAGTGAACAAAACTCACCCGATTGACGAGCGGTTCGGTGCAAAATGACGGGAACGTCGAAGGGCTCGACTTTCCTCAAGGTAGGCCAAGCAACCGAGGCTCAGGACCACCTAAAAATGGGCCTAAAGGCCTCAAAAACCCACCAAATAGTTTTTTTTTTTTTAAGTTGCAAAACAAAGGAAACAAAAGCTAAACAAGGTGAGTAGGCTCGGGAAGGCAATGGCAAAAGCCGAGTGGCTAAAGGCCAAATCGGGCAAATTGGCGGGGAGGGGCTCACGGTAGTGGCATAGCTCCGCACGACTCAGACAAGGCGGACAAGGACAGAGGGCTTGGACGGTGAGGGCATGGCAAGGATGATGGCGTGCGGGCGGCGCTCGGGGGGTGGCAACGCAACGGCGTGCAGCGGTGATGGCGTGGGCGGTGGCTGGCTTGCCAATGGTTGTATCTTCTCTTGCTAGCTTGTGGTTGAAAATGAAGATGGGAGGGGGAGAAGAGAGGGTGGCCGGCTGCTTGGAGAAGAAGGAGAGGCAGATGGGGGGCCATGCCTTTTTCCAAGTCAATTTGTCCCCTTGACTTGTCCAGGCCAAGCATTGATCCTTGGCTGCCATTCATCCATGATGGCTCACCATTGACAACCTTGAAATGGTCCAAAATGGTGGTAAGCCATGGGGAGCTACGAATTTGCTTGCCATTTGGCCTCCAATTGGACACTCTCTTCAATTCAATCCCATTTGACCTCAATAAATTCAATTGACACTCCAATGATCAAATGATATTTTTCCTCACCCATATGGATCCATCTTGCATCACAATTTTGTGACCAAAAACGATCCCGGCTTTTTTTCTAAACAAAAACGGTCATATGCCGACTTTTTCCCAAAAAGTCTCGGGTTGTAGAAAAATCTTCTGAGACTGAGTCGACGTTTCTAGAATTTATTGTGACATGACAGAATCTTCAATTTCTGAAATCGGACTTGAATTCGTAGTTAATTTCCATTCAACTCATTTTTAGCGTGACCTAGGTTACTATGTAATTTTTAGAAATTTTTGGTGCAAAAGACCCATGGTCGATTTTCTTTGAGCCACAATGAACCCACTCAACACATTGGCAACTCTCGGTTGTCGTGAAAATCTCGAGAATTCAAATACAAACACAAGGTACCAAAGCGATAGAAGAATCAGTCTAGTTCCTGCCAATGAGAATTTTCCAATGCAGTGGTGTCACCCACGATTAGCCACACATCTCAGTCGAACAAACCTCTCTCTGATTTCAAATCAATTGTATACCGTGTCGTAATGGTCTCTTAAGATGAGTATGGTCGAGAAGTCGATTCCTAGTCAAATTTTCAAGTCTATTGCCTTAAAATTCCTTAATGGTTCCCTGAATAATCTAATTATCTTGAGTGATCAGCTTGAACTCACTGTTGTGTCCCCACATCACTCCTCTCTCGACCAAATTCCTCCCATAACAGACCTGCGAATCCCCTCTACTTCTTTATCCAGCTCCTCCACTTCTATTTCTTCTCTTCCAACTCATCCTAAGCAAACTCATACCAAATTTGGAATTTCTAAACCTAAAAAATATTTTAATTTCTCTCATTTTTTTCATAAAGAGGTGAATTTGTTACTCTAAGGCCATTCTTGATCCACGTTGGAGAGTGGCCGTGGCAGATGAATTCAATGGCTTGGTCACCAATCACATGTGAGATCCTGTACCACCTAATCCTTCTAAGAATTTAGTCGGTTGTAAATGGATTTTTAAAATTAAGGAAAAATCCGATGGAACTGTGGAATGCTTCAAAGCTTGTCTCGTTGTACAGGGATTTCAGCAGCAAGACGGACTAGATTATGACAAGATATTTAGCTCGGCTATTAAACCCACTACAATTCGGGTTGTTCTCTCTATTGCAATTTCTTTGAGATGGGTCATATATCAATTTGATGTTTAGAATGTCTTCTTGTATAACATTCTTTGTGAGGAAGTTTATGTGCGCCAACCTCCTAGTTTCTCTCATCTTGAATTCCTGAATCATGTGTCCTATCTATAGAAAGCCATCTATTGTTTAAAACAAGCTTTACGTGCATGGTTTCATCATTTTAGCAGCTTTTTATTATCTTTGGGTTTCCTGGCGAGGAAGGCCGATCCTTTGTTATTCCTCTACGCTTCTTCTCAAGGTCCTGTGCATATTTTGTTGTATGTTGACAATATTCTTGTCACTGATGATACTCTAGAGTTATTGCAGTCTTTGCTTACTCGACTCCCCAAGGAATTTGTTATAAAGGATCTTGGATCACTTCACTACTTCCTTGGCATTGAGGCTCATCAATGCTATGACGGTATGCTTTTATCTCAGGCCAAATATGTTGCTAGCCTTTTGTGCAAGTTTGACCTTATTAAGGTTAAGCCTGTATCTTCTCCTCTAGCCTCGAAAGCTCGATTGTCTGCTAAAGATGGTGAGGTTCTTGCTTCTTCGATGTTGTATTGATAAATTGTTGGTGCTCTACAATATGTGTCTATGACTACACCATATATTATTTTTGCTGTGAACTTGGTTAGTCAATTTTATGCATTAACCAAGATTACTTCAATTGAAAAAATGGTTAATATCACATTTAGTCCCCTGACTTTTTTTTTTTCAAAATATCTCTTATTTTTAAAATTTACCACGTCATTGCGGTCGAAATGCTGAAAATAAAATGACTATAGGTAGGATGACAAATAAAAAACAAGAAAAAAATTGAAAACGAAAGAATTGTACAAAAGAAAGGGAAGATGGGATTCAAGGTTATGTTAAAAAGAAAAAAAAGAAACAAAAAACAAGAAATGAAAATGGATTAGGATTTTCAAATTGGCACAACTCCAATTTGCCGAAAATTGTTGACTATAATCGATGGGGTCTTCTTCATCAAGCATGTGATTGGCTAGTTGATTTTAAAAATAGATTACTATATTTTTTTCATCAAAATTGATCAGTTTCAACAATTGTTCTTCTTGATTAATGAAGAATTTGATTTTATCATCAGCTGACACTTACCATAATGAACATCACAAACCTTTTCTTACATTAATTTTAGTCAAATCAAATGTTTTGAATGTTTAGAAGATCTCTTTTTGTCCCAAAAAAAGATGTTTCAAATGCTTTATTGTAGCACCTCGAACCCTTCGGCGGTCGCCACAAGCACCAATGTTATTCCTTATTACCCTTTCTTTTTTATACTTAGAAGAAGCATCGTTATTCACAGGCATTTAAAAAAAAAAAAATGGTCCCAGCGCGACTCATTAGCAGAAGCAAAACATCACCATCTCTCCCCCTACCAACCATTATACAAATACACACCACTAATCACCATGATTTTATAGACAAGCCATGACACTTTATTTACATATACTTTCAAGATGGGACTCCTTTTTGGGTTGATACATCAAAAAGAAAAGCTATGACTCAGCCATGTCCAGCCTAAAACCCCAAAAAGAACCCTCGACCCTCTACATCACATGTGCATAACCCCCATCATAAGTGTCGGCTAACTATCCCAAAAAAACAACAGCCCCTACTCGTCGCGCACAGGCCTCACACCCAGTCCGGTGCGTCAGGCGGTGGCGGTGGTAGCATCCCTCTCATCACCCCATCGCGGCGAACGTGGACGGAGACAAACTCCTGGACGACTGGGCTTCCAACCAGGCCTATGTTGTAAGTGACAAAACAGCGCACACGTATGTAGGTGAATCCAGGTACAGAAGGACAGCTGAACTCCTCACACTCTACCTTGATGTCGGACGGTAACCTGTAAAATGCACCCCGCACGACGGCAGGAAGCGGCATACTGCTAATCTGAAATGTTTGTCCCCAAAAGAGGTGAGTACAACCACTCAGCAGATAAGGAATCCAATAACAACTCAATGCATCATACAAATCATACATGCATTGCAAGCGTTACTTACCTTGAAGCCATGCGCAATACTATCATGCATCATCATCATGCCTTATCATCATGCATATCATCATATATCATCATGATCATCATCATCATGCATATCATCATATATCATCATCCTCATCATCATCGTCGTGCACGTTACCAGCATCATGACATCATCACATCACGCATGTCATCATCATCATGGCATCATTACATCATACATGTCATCCTCATCATGACATCATCACATCACACATGTCATCATCAGCATGGCATCATTATATCATACATGTCATCATCATCATGACATCATCGCATCACACAAGTCATCATCATCATGGCATCATTACATCATACATGTCATCCTCATCATGACATCATCACATCACACATGTCATCATCAGCATGGCATCATTACATCATACATGTCATCATCATCATGACATCATCGCATCACACAAGTCATCATCATCATGGCATCATTATATCATACATGTCATCCTCATCATGACATCATCACATCACACAGGTCATCATGCCATATTATATATCATCGTTATCATCATCATGCATATCATCATGCATATCATGCCATATCATCATGCATATCATCATGCATATCATGCCATGGTTTAATTTTTCACTTTTAGCTTTCAATTTGATCACCACATCATCCATTCCTCAAATCATCAATTTCATCATCCCATCGGGCAAAGACCTCCGAGGCTTTCGGCATTCAGCCATCCCAGGCCACTGGGCATCCGGCCCCCCACATTCCGAATATCTCGCATCCCAACTGGCATCACAAGGCATTCCCTTCGGGCAGAAACCTCCGACAGGGCTTCCAGCATTTACACTCCCTGGCCGGGCATCCCGCACCCCAAATCCTGGCATCGCGAGGTATTTCCCTTCGCGAAACCTCCGACAGGCTTCCTAAGACCCCCACGTTTCGGGCATCCTGAATCTCCTAGGGCCATCCAGCAATGCATCTCTATACATTCCGGGCATTATCCTCCTCCACAACCACCTCCTCACTTATCAATATCCACATTTACCATTTTCGGTCTTTATTTAACATGGCATATGACGTGACATCAAACAAGTCATACTTGGCATGGAATTCACACATACATCTCAATTCAATGTCATGCATACATCAAGACCTTATAATTATTTATTTGTAAATTTCATGGAATTTATGTCCAATAAAATAATCTCTTTTATTTTATTTTATTTATTTATTTATTTATTTATTTATTTATTTATTTATTTTGTATATTAAATTTAATATCTATAACTTCCCAAAATTATAAAAATTCAAGCAATTATCAAACAAACCAATAGGATGACAATTACATGCAAAATTCATGGCCAAATAGAGTTTTACACAATCTCACAATTTTCACAAAACATCCTATGATTTTCGGATGAAACCAGAATGCACGGTTTCCAGAGAAATTCGATTAAAATATCCATACGGCCTCCAAAAATTACGAAATTTTACTGGGTTGCCAAGACATTTTTGTACAACTTTCATGAAGAACTCCAAGCCAGATTATTTTTATATTATTTTATACAGTCTCACGAAACTTCTGGATCCATTACCGCATCGTCCAGTGCATACATCTCCGAAATATTGAGTTTTAACCTACCTATTCTCTTTCGTTTTCTCTGAAATTTGGATATGTTATACATCAAGATTTCCTCTACAAGTTTTATGAAGAGATCTAAGTCAAATAACCAGATTATAGTCGTCATTTAGGTCCATGAAGTCTCGGGTGTCTCGAAATACATCACCAGAATCATCGTCTTCAAGATTTAGTCGATTTACTAGGCTATACTTGTTCATTTCAGTTCAAATTTGAATATGTTGTATTTTAAGATGTCCCCTACAACTTTTATGAAGAAATCGAAGTGATATTCTCAACACAAACCAACATGCAACCACAAATCCAACAAAAGGTCAGTAAAATCTTTCCAGATCTGGGGTCTCCGTAGGATGAGACTTTAACCCCTCAAATTTCCATCATTTTCCATGAAACTTTATTATGTTGTAGTTCAAGATGTTAGCTACAACTTTCATGAAGAAATCGAAGCCAAAATCAGACTCTAAACACACATGCAAGCTCAAACAACATTCTGACTCACACGGTTCGAGCAAGAACAGTCTTGCCATTCAAGAATAAGCCAACCATACCTCGGTCTTTCTCACTTAAACACCCAAAAATTCAACATGCAAGCAACATACACACATGCAAGAGAAGCTAGAGGACTCCCACTTGCCTCTAGACCGGTCGGTTGACGGCGTAAGGCGGCGAGCACGGCGGCACACGGCGGCTCCTCCTCGGCTTCTCCCTCTCTCGGCCGTTCTCCCTCTCTCTCGAAACCTCTCTCTCTCTCTCACCCTCTCTCTCGGCCGAATGAACCGGCCAACCCTCTCTCTCTCTTCCCTTTTATCCCCCCTAATTCCCATCATTAGCAATCATCACATAACTTCAAACTAGCCAATGCATGGCATTCTCCTTTGTGCCACTTGTCCTATTGCATGCATCATGGGCCTTGAATTTGGGCTTGGGCTTGGGCTCCTTTGTGGCCGGTTGACCACTCCCTCTTGGGCCTCCATTGGGCCGGCCAACTTGGCCCATTAAAAGCTTAGGCCAATGGGCCTAAGGCCCAATCCAAAAATTGACTTTTCCTTCTTCTTTTTTTTTTTTTTGAATTTCTTCTATAAATATTTTAAAATTTTAATTTTCAACATGGCCAAAGTCTTGTGACATTTTGTTTATTGAAATTTAATTTATAAAGTACATGGCCAAGCATAGATTATTAATCTATCAAATTTAAATTCTCACAAGCACATGCACAAATCATCTATTTAAAAAAAGACTAATGGCTAAAGCATAAGTCATGGGAAATTTTATCACCTAATTAGAGACTTTAATACACCTTATGGCTTGTCTTTGAATTTTGGGATGCCACATTTATAGCCGTTGTTTTTTTCTTTTTCAATATTTTAATTGGTTTTCAAGTACATGACAAAGAGATCTTCAGACGATAGCCAAAATATTTATTTTTGCATTGCCTCGAATTTTTGTACATGTGAAATAAGGTGTTGAGTATTAGACTGCAACACTAATTAAGTTGACTAAAAGTGGTACAAACATGTTTCCGCCCACTTTAAATTGAAAATTACAATTTTATTCTTAAAGAAAAACCATTTACTTCTCATGAAATATTTGATTAACCATATTAACAGTGATCTCAAGAATAAATTGTGATGATTGATGTAATTTTCAAATAATTGACTGCACGTACAGTGAGAAAAGTTAGACCATTGAAAATCACTAATATTCTTCATCTGACTTATGCTGATTGCCGAGTAAGTCTAATGGTGGCATTCTTCGAAAAAATGATAAATAAATTCATTTGTTAGGAAAGTAAAATGGTGCTCATTACTCATTGGGCATAACTATTTCCACAGCTAAAGATGTGCTCATAGCTTTTCCCGATGGATAAACAAAACTCCCCTCGTTCGAAGATGCCTATTGCCGAAATAACCCAAGGATCGACCCAATCGTCTCCTCTTCCCAATTTTTTTCAGCTTCCATGAAGGAAAATGGAGGAGCTGGAACTCCAGCGAACAAAGGCCCCTCCCTTATCAAAGTATCCACTTATGAGAAAAACAATTTCCTTTGAAGAGAAATGGGAAAATAGCATTCATTAGCCTACTCTTGAGAGCTCGTGTCATCCCAAATGTTCGGAAGACACAAGCACCAACAGAATTCTTAATGCGAAACAGAATTTAGTAACGAGGCGTTTATTTCAGTCCAAATGAGTGCCCCTTTTGTGCCGATACCTGTTCTGTTCGTACCAGTTCTAAGGCCATGAAAGCCTACAAATCTTTCCATTAAAGGGAGAGGGGGAAAGAGGCAGCATGAAAAGACCAAAATACATTCCCAGGCAGTGTGTTCAGTATTTCATTTCAGTCCAGAACAAGGCCCAAGTGGTCCCCCTAGCAAAATATGCAATCAAATTAAAGCCAACTTCACGGGAGTTATATAATGAACATCTTCAGTCCCACTTTAGATCACAATGTAAAACACAATTATTCAGCTTCTCTTTTGGGGAGAGAGAGCGAGAGAGAGGGAGGGAGGCTCGAGGGGGTAAAGATCATTCGTTCAACTAAGAACATCTTCAAGCTCTTAAAGCAGCCTTATGAGCCATGGTTTCCTCGTGCATTTGGTGTCAACTTTTCTCAACAAGATCAAGCAGCTTTTTCTAAATTTCTCGCCTGTAAGTTCGACATGTCATTGCTGTCTTTTGTCATCTGGAAACAAACGACTCCCATCAGCCAATCTATCTTTTTGCCACTATGGAGTTGGAAACAACCATTCAGGAGAGATGCTTCTTAGCTTCCTAAAATGATAATATAGAACTAAGAGGTCATGCTGATAGAATATCAGCCAAGCTTGTGTATATATATCATATGCTCTCTCTATCGGATGATAGTGTTGATTTAATAAATTGAGGCATGCGATTGTTCAAAGCCCTCTACAACAGTGGTAACAGAACCCCAAAAAACAGAGCTCTTTTCTTCGAGGGAATCACCCATGCAGATTTTTTGTAACATAGGAAGTGGCGAGTGTTAACACTAGCAATATAGCAAAGCTACTCCCTCCCTTCAAAAGCGCATTAGAATTTTAGGCTCCGTGCGACAAGAAATGGTTTCACCATACCAGACAATGACCCTTATAGCCACAAAATACATATGAGCAAATATTGACTAAGCCAAGAGTACCCATATATGTCAGTCAGAAATGTTTACAAAACAAAAATATGAAGACAACATTCTCAAATCCATGACAAGCCTTTAGCTTTCAATGCACCAAAAACTCTTCTCCACTAATCTGGAACTTGAATCCGAGTCCAGCAACCATGCCCCGATCAAGTACTGAAGGCAGAGAGGCTACTCGGGTTAAATGAGCGGCCTAGTCAATCATTCATAAAGATTGACATTGATATAGAATATAAACAGATATTCAACACAATCAGACCAGGATGATTAGGCGTAACAGCTTTGCAAGTTTCTTCAAGGTAATCCGAAATCCTCAAGTAACACTTTAAAACGATAATAATATTCTGCAGAAAATAGATTGAGTTACGTCTGAATGATGATCCAAAAAGAAGAAAAACGACAAAGTTTAGCAATTACAAGTTCGATGATTCTCTGTCTAAGATCTTCTGCTGCCTTCTCAACAAGTGCACTCCCAGCATGTTTTTCTCATTTTCAAATTCATCTTTGAATGTACTCCAAAGAGCAGTCCACTGGATAACCTCCAACTTGACCAATTGTTTCAGAAACAGCCTTCGTTAAAATATCAAAGACATGGTCAACCAATTCTATAGCACATTTTTGTCATATTTTAGGATATACAACCAATTACCTACAACAATATAGAGATGGTACCTGAATTGGAAAAATCTGAGAGATTTTTATCCTCTGACGTGGCATTAAGAGGCTTGACTGCACAGGATCATGTGGTGATAGAACTGAGCACCAGCAGATTTTCCTTAGAATTTGCGTTGAATTAAATCACAGAATGAGCAGCTCTGACTTGAAAAACGCAGTGAAGACTTAACAACGAAAGAGCTTCACCAGTATCCACTGCTCTGGGTTTCCATTCACCAGTATCCGCTGCTCTGGGTTTCCCTTCACTGATGGAATCTAATCTATCACCTTATAGCATCGACATATCTCAAGGTGACAACAAAGTCAACTTCTAGTTACCCCAATTTCTTGCATCAAATCTGTAGCTTCTGCTATAAGACCCTGATCTTCCTTTATTTTTGCAAGTTTCTTGATCAACCGTGCTCTCTCCATTTCGACATATATCTGCATGACAAAACTAGCTACAGAAACCACGAAACAGAAAAAGATTATTGATGAATATAAGCTGCAATGGAGTTTGATTTCACATATTCACCTTCCATCAGCAACAGAGTTAAATATCTTAATTAACCTCTATCTTGGTCTCAAGATCAGGTGTCTGATCAACGAATTGCACAGCCTGCTACACCATTGCTGTCACAGTCTGTTGATAAGAAAACAGCTACATGTATGTCACTATTTATGTCCAGATCACAGTTAAAACTTTAATTTGAACTATTTGATTAACAGCATGGAAAATTCGTCACTCTAGAATGAAAATACGGTCACAATAGGAATCAAAAGGGACAATAGCAAGAGGCAATACAAATACAGGTATCTCTATGAAGAGGATCCCAGTCAATTGAAGTTGCAAACAGCACACAAGCACTATAATATCCCCCTAAAGGACATATTATGAAATGGATCCTGAACTAGACAAAAAAATAAAACAAAAAAAAAACAAAAGTAATGTGATTCATACATGTATAGGAAAACAAGAAGTAAAAATTTGGGCCAATCATGGGAGAGAATTGAGAAACACAAGGTGAGAAATTGAAGAGGATTCCACAATACTAGATTCTGGAGGATACCACCATGCTAGATTCCAGAGCACAAGCATAAGGCCTGAGATCTTGCATCCCAACAGATTGCCTAGAACCAATTCCCATGTCGATATGCGAAGCACATTTGTTTTTTAGATAGTTATACATAGATGGCATGTCACGGCTACACAAAATGATTGTTCATGATCTAATCAGGACATATGGGAGGCAATCCCTGCAGTATAAAATCTAACCCTTAAGGTAAAAGGTTGTTAGGATTGATCCTAAATGATTGAAATTGGACCATACTTTGGATTAATGATCATAAGACTACAAAAAATTAAGGTCTAAAGTGATAGATTCTTAATCTTTTTTCTGTACCAACACCTGTATGCTATCTTTGAAAAGAGGGAATGAAGCTCAAGAGTAGAAGACAAAAGCACGAGCATCACCACAGTAGAAGCACATCATTGAAGAAGCTCTTGCACCTCTTAAAAAAAGTTAACTAGAGAAGCATATGGCCAAAAGTAAAGAAGATAATAAGACAAAAGCAAAACTAGATGACTGCAGTGAAAAGAAGAAGACAGAAGGATGAAAGAAATAAACAACGCAAAGAGCTATATGCTATGATGTAAATAATAATTCTATCCCCAGCCAGAAGAGATGTTTGCCATACAAAGGTGATGGCATTGTGCTGCATTGCTGTTCGTGGAAGCACCGCAGACCTCCCACTTACCCCAACCCAAGCTCCTACGAAAGTAGAGCCCACTTCCAACTCCAGCAATAAAAGGTTATTCTTAGTCCCGCCAAAAGCTTATGGACTCTCCCAAGTCTGTATAGAAAGTATCTTCAGCCTTACCACAACCATCAATTAAATCTTCCATCCATGGAGGCAACACCTCATTCTCTTTTATAATCCCCTTTTAGTTCAATTCCCAAAGGTAGACCTAATTAGCAGGTTTGGCCTTTAGATATTGTTTTAGACATACATTGGGTCATGCATAATGAGAACTGGGGCCTAATTTGGTTTACAATGAGGTTGAGTCCTAACTAAATTGGCAAAGTAGGATATTTGGGACTGGGATTAAGAATCCCATTCTACATCTCCAATGATCCTAAACCTGCTCTTGATCCTAACTGAGAATGATTTTTGATGTGACTAACTTCCATCTTTTTAATTGCATCCTGTACAGATAGCAATCCTAAAAACGATTTACAAGGTAAAACATCTTGGATAGTTTTATTAATAGCCACTAGTCATAACGCCTTGACTAATCCGTAGGAACTTATCAGCATTCAACATCACGTCACAATGAAATAACATTAGTGGAGAGTGAAAATTCCACCAGCTTATTGCCCAAAAGCAGAGATGAAAAGGCAAATACTTGGACATCGGTTAACCTAGACGGTCCTGTTTACTCCTAACGAAGGAGTGTACGATAGTTCTTTTATCACATGAAAGTTTAGGAGCAACAAAATACAGGGAAAAAATTTAACATGTACGACTATCCAAGTATCAGTGTCATCAAATAATTTCGACTTCTTTGATATCACTTGAAGAGGAAGGGAAAGAGTGCTTTGAGCTGGCAAGATAGAAGTTCATGCCCCAAGAACTAGGTAGATGACCGAACACAACAATCTTGGCTCCTGTGTTTTTAATATGACTATCGCCACCAGCCAACATTACCCATGCTGCGTTCATGCAAGGTAGAAACTCAATAGAAAACCTTTATTGCAATGGAGAGGTACAGCTCATAATCATAGTTCATCTCTAATTGATTGTATATTAAGTTTGTCAGTGGGTAGATGGATATTAATCGCCAAATTAGCATATTATGAATCAGTCCTTTGGTACCCAATCTCAATTTCTCTTCTCACCGGTTTCTTTGCCATGCAATAGGTTTAATAAGTAAGGCACCAACGAAATACCTATCCATCTAAAACAAAAAGAATCCACCCCTATACAAGATAATGCAAACCTTAAAAACAAATCTACTAACCAGAATAAAAGAAAAGAGCAGCCCCAACTACCGACTTCACTAAACACTGAAAAGACGATAAAACAAAATAAAACTACTGAACTTAAACAATGGGTCTCTTCTCCTGGTCAACATAGACCAAGGATATATTATCTAATTTTTCAATCCTTCGCTCACACATGTTTAACTTGAATTCCAAAAGGGGGTGGGTCCATCTTGTAAAAGCACAAGTTCCAAGTAATTCGCTAGTAACTGCCTACTAGATAGTACCACAATGTCCAGCTTATCCCCGGAGCCTTGTGCACTATTTTCCTACTCAGCCGAAAGAATAAATTTCTGTCCTTTTGTTGACAATTAAGTTACCAGTAAACCCTTCAACAACTTCCACCTATTCAGATACTTAAAAAAGTTTCCATCAAATGGTGGGTACTTACTTTGTTACTGCTTAGGTGCAGAAGACCGACTGATGTTTGATCAATTTCACTTCATAAGTAAATACAAGTACTTCGCCGGAATATCAACTCCAACCTTCCTCCTTTCATTAAAGGGAAGGCCAGAAGAAGAAGAACTAAAAACCAGGTAGGCGAATCAAGCACCGAAATTGGAGAATTGCCTAAAGGACGAATTCGATGACAAGGTAAAGAGGAAACTAACCCATCTCGATCCGCTTCTCTAGAAATCGGAAGGCGAGCTCCAGGAATCGGCACGAAGCCCGCGAGCACCATCGCTTTGGAGCACTCGGCGAACCCAAACTCCTCTCCCCCCCGTTCTCTCCTCTCCGAACGCACTGATGAGAGAGAAAATAAAAAGGGTAAATAAAAAAGTAAAAGGAGGGGAATGGGGAAGAGAGAAATGGGAGGAGATCCCAAAGCAACCTTCTCGGAAACTGAAACTGAAACTTCCCGCCGGCCCGTCTTCCTCCCCTCCACTTCGCCGGATCCCCCTCCCCATCTGCAGGCTCTCTCTCTCGCCCGACTCTCTCTCTCTCTCTCTCTCTCTCTCTCTCTCTCTCAACGACGAACCACCGCGCTCGACGAACCACCTTGGGGAGCGTCGTCGGAGGTGTGGGTGCCGAGGACGAGGCGGTGGACGGCTAGGGAAGGGTCGCCGGCAAAGGGCTGGGCAGGGAGCGGCGTCCAGTGGACGGTGAGGGACGGCCACTAGATGACGAGTTCGTAGAGGATCGGGGTGTTCTTCTTCCACGCCGCGGATTCTTCCTCGAGCTGCTCGAGCTCCGCGCTTTCCTCTTCCGCCATGGATCCTCACTTCCTTTCTCTCTCCCTCTGTGTTCGTGCTTCTGTGGCGATGCTTTTTCCCGACGAAACACCGCGCGGCTTCCGCCTCCGCCTCGAAAGGTTGACTCTCCCGTCGCAAAGTTCGTCGGCGATCTATTCAGGAGACGTTCGATATTTTCCCGGGAGACCTATTCTCGACCCCCGAATGCCTCGCGATTGTCTCTAAGAGACGGGCATCCATGAATATCCGAAGTCTCCAATCCCTCCAGGCCTCGAACTTCAACTAAGTTCTCGCAGAATCTGATATAACACTTCGGATTCTTTGAATTCGAAAGGTCCATTGATCTAAGCAAAGGGCACCTCCAAATATTCAATTCTCTCAAGGACTCTGATCCATGAATTTCAGTTACATTCATGCAATGGGAAACACAGAGGGTCCTCATATATTTAAAACCTGAGAGGTCTAACAATCGTCCAGCGGACGTGCACTTTAAGATATCCGACACTCGTGAGGATTTTGGTCCACCAAGGCCCTGGATTTCAACTGAATTCGCGCGACTTGTCGCGACGTTTGTCCACTGCAGAATCTTTGCATCGGGAAGAGCTAGCAATCCATCAAGCTGAGATACCTTTGCACTCATCAATTTGGAAGAATCTTCAATCCCATCAACCCTAGATATCTTACGGCGTTCCCC
Organism: Eucalyptus decipiens; assembly: GCA_014182575.1. Lineage (NCBI taxonomy): Eukaryota > Viridiplantae > Streptophyta > Magnoliopsida > Myrtales > Myrtaceae > Eucalyptus > Eucalyptus decipiens. Next base: position 45,194,575 of record CM024611.1, on the reverse strand, counting down.
TGTATGTAAATTGTTGAATAGGCAATATGAAACTTCGTGGCTGGTGACTTCTACGAGATCAAAGCAATACTCCAGGCTCAAATATGATAAGTGCTTCGAGTTTGACAAATTCGTGAAAGCTTTCAGTTTTCCACAACAAAAGATAGAAAGCTCCGATAGTCCAATGGGAAGCTCCGGGACATATTCAAGCCAATGGCAATGAGCAAGAGCGAGTTCCTTGAGACGTGTTAGCTGAGAAAGATGGGGCAAAGACGAACTGTGGCAGGTAACATATAGAGTTATTAAGCCCGAGGGTAGTTTTGGTAATTCTCGAAGCTTTATACAAAATTTAACATCGAGTTCTTGGAGAGAAGAGAGCTTAGAAATGCTTTTTGGCAAGCTCGAAATGCCCGTCTCAAATAAAATAAGCTTCTCTAGCGAAACCAGTTCACCTATATTACTAGGTAGTCGTTCCAGATTTTTGCAATTGAAAGCTCTCAACTCTTGGAGTTTTGCCAACATCCCAATGGCATTAGACAATTCAGTTATGTGAGAGCCGCTAATGTCCAAGATCCTCAAATTTTGCAGATTCCTAATACTTTCAGGTAATTTCGTAATTGATGTGCATGTTAAGTCTAGCTCAGTCAATGATGACAATTTTCCAATCGAGTCAGGGATTTCTGCCAATGAAAAGCAATCATGTAAGATCAAGCTTTGCAGAGATGCTAGATTGCCAATGGAGCTTGGTTTGTGAGCTAGCAATGTACACTGCCAGGCATGAAGACTCTTGAGCTCCTTCATGGAACTAATAGATTGAGGTAATTCTTCAATTGCTGAACTAGATATGTCTAATTGGGTTAATGATACCAAGGAGCCCATGGATTTAGGAAGTTGAGAAATTTGTTTGCAACAAAGAGACAAGTACTCCAACTTCATCAAACAATTACTTGAAATAGGAATTTCTTGTATACCGGTGCCTTCTATGACAAGCCTCCTCAATTCTACCATTCTACCTATTCCTTCCGGTAGCTTCTTGAGTTTTTTACAAAAACTGACATCCAAGGAAACAAGTGTCTTGATGTCCCCAGTAGAATGATGAATCTCTTCCAAATTGTAACAATATACAAGAATCAAAATCTCCAGTCTTACAAAAGTGGACAAGTTGGGAGTTCTTTTCAAAGATAGACAACGCGTGAGGTTGAGAACTTTGAGTTCGGTGCCATCTGAAAGAAAGAAAGGATATGTTAATGTAATTGGACTTTTGCAACATGTGATTTTCAATTACTCGTGTTTTTGACTTTTACCAATTCTTCAAAAAATACCTATGCTCCATGACTCGTTCACGGTTGTATTATGTAATTTTAAATGTCTCTTTTATTAGTGTTTGACCACGCCAACAGATAAATGTTTTTTAAGCACGATCGCAAAAGAGAACCGTTAATTGCATTTATTTTCAAGTAACATTTCAAAGGAGATATTTGCTGGTTAGACATAAGCAACTTTTATTATAAAAAAGTGGATGATAAATTCAAATGGAATAGAGATGCATTCATTGGGTGCCATGGTTTCCTTCAATAATGTGAAATTAAAGAGAAATGGCTAGTTTAATTATGAAAATCAATTTTCAAATATTATATGTATAAGGAAAAAAATGTTATATTAGAAAAGAATACTTCAATGCCTTCTTTACATCTTACCTTGAGGGGAACCCATCCTCCCCAGTCCTCCGAAATTGCACTGTTTGATAGATCAAGTACAACTAGTTTCTTTAGATGAAAGTTAGCCGCACGAAATTCGAGGGACAACCCTCCCACTGAAGCCATCTTAATTTAGGAAGTAAGCTATGGAAATCTCCAGTAAAATTTGCACCATCCACTTGAAAGAATCTCAAGTTGGTCAATTCTTTAAATTGTTCAGCTGCGTATCTTCTTCCCGTACCACATTTGCCAAGAGAAAGGGCCTCAATCTTTCTAGTGCCCTGCTATTTGGAAACATTGTGGAACATAAGTTTTGAATATGAGATGACACCAACTGATATAAGATAAAATGCGTCAATTTCAAATTGCTGTCATACTACTATGGCATATAGGCTTTGTGAAATGAAAGGTTGTGGTTGCATATTATTTATCTAATCTATGTAAAGATGAGAACCTCAAGCCCTTTGCAATTTCCAACTTCTGAATTTCCAAAATTTGCATCCATTTGCAACTACAATAGAGGCCTCTCTTTATGGATACACTAATATCTATAAAAATTCATGCCCTTTATATGTGAAATAACACTATCTTTACTCCTATCATATATATGTGAATCAATACAACTTTAACTATCCAAATACATCTATCAAACTTTGCCATTGATATAAGTATCAAATTAAAGAATCTCAATTGTAGAATCCCTCCACTTTTTTGGATATACTTTGTTTGCAATTTTTAATATCAAAATGAATGGAGAATGTCATCGTAAAAGACACACATGTTTTACATTTCTTTTTAATCACGTGTTTTTTCAATGAGAGTTTTTCATTGTACATGGAAGAAAATTTGATAATATCGAATGTTCTATACACGATTCTCATTTTCTTTTTATTACTATTGATATTTGATGCTACTCAATTGTCGTGTGATTTATTGCAGGGAAGTAATGGTCATCTAAATTTTGATTAATATTCCAATAGATTAATGAGATCTTCCATATGAACAGATTAGACATGTAGTAGACTGATAAAATTATATACTTAAGGAAGTCGAGTCTTTTACATTTTCTTTTGTTGTAACCTAATATCTTAGGAGTCCAAATTCCTTTTTGTTTTAGATGATGAATCGCACAATGATTGCAAATCATGAGAGTCAATAATATGGATTTGTTTGGTTGTTTCGACTTCTCCTTCAAACTTTTATTCTTCTTGATGAGTCGTGATTTTGTTTTTACATTAAAAGTTTCTTGTATATTCATTTTATTTTTGTCAAAGACTTTATAGATACCTTTTTTTTCACTTCGCAGCATTGTTCTATTCAGTTTATTACATTTTCCTTCGTGCAAAATGATGCTCGTTGAAAGCATTGGTAGTATTTTTCTCAATAGTTATGTTATTTCATTATGTTTTGCATCCCAATGTTTATATGTAGTTTTTCTTTAACTAACAATACTCGTGACGTTTGCACATTGTTTGTTTGATGCTTGTACAAATCGTCCATATGTTATAATTGCTTTAGTGGATTACCTCTTAACTTTCATGCTAATAATAAAAATTTACCATCACACAAAATTCAAAACCATATTTATTTCTATCAAAAATAACAAAAATTGTTAACTGGTAGACTGGTTCCACATTTACCCCATACTAATTTATGTGTCACAAAAAATTTCAATCTAGTATATCTGTGTTACATTTACCCCAAACTAGTTTTTGTTTCACAAAAATAAAAATGATGATATAAATGTTTACTAAATCTTTACTAAATAAGATGATCACTAAAAGTTTACAATAAACAAATAAGTATTATAATAGCCTATATTTAACAAATAAATAATATTGGGAGAGTAATAGAAAAATCATCTATAATAACAAAAAGAAAAGGTATTAGCAGATTAATTAAAAAAAAAAAGCCACCCACTATTATGAAAAGTCTATACAACGAAAGTAATATATGTTTAAAGCGTTAATATTACAAGGTTGCTCATAAATAATAAACAAATACGAACACCAAATCAACAAAACGGTGTCAATTAATGATTGACCAAAAAGGGCTCGTTGCAAAAAAAGAAGTCAAAGTTAGAGGACACATTGAGCAAAAACAAAAATAGATGGCGGACTAAATTGCACAACCAATAATACTTAGGGGCTACACTTAACCCAACTTAAAGAATAGAGGGACCGAGATAGCTAAATCGTCGACCAATGGAGATCTCATATATAATACCAAACAACTCATAAGAAGTCAATACTTAGTGAAAGAAAAAAGAAGAAAGACCTCACAAGAAACTAAAAGATGAATCTAAACATCAAATACGTGCATCAAACAAATATGTGGGAAAAGCATGGCTGCAACAATTTGTAAGGTGTCAGGTTTTCTCTAAACGTACTCGGTCAAACATTCTGGTTTTGCAGTTTTGTTGTTGTATTGAAGTTATCAACAAGAGAGTATCCCCATCACAATACTACTATATATATAAAACAAGAAATTGATCCTCAATTGTGTTATAGAATTAGACAAAAACAACAACTAATCAAAAGCTCTTTTGTTAGTTGAAGCAGCAATTTTTTTTAATTCAAGACTGATGATTATTTTTATTGAAACAAGAAAGGGAAGATAGACCCATTGTCATTGACTTAGATAGGTAAAGAAAAATCTTACCTTGTTGCTAACGAGCACATCCAACGCTTCCTCATAGATCCATAATCTGCCACGTTCTTGGGGTTCTCGTGAATTTTCTAGACTCCTTGCAAAATCTCTAAGTTGATCATGCATCCATAGCATGCCACCTTTGCTAATTTTAATTAGGGACCGAAGTCTCAACACTTCCATCCCCCTCCATGGGTAAAAATCACAGGCATCCCACATATAAATTGGATTTTGTGAAGATGATCCAATAAAAAAGCATGCAATATCCAAAAATATCTGTTTCTCTTGATAATCTAATGCTCCGTAGCTTATCTTGAATGTTCCTTGCACTTTCTCATGAGGCTCTTTCTTTAATTTTTTTAATGTATCATTCCATACTTCTCTTCTCTTTCCACGTAAAAATGAACTTATAACTTCAAGAGCTAAGGGAAGCCCCCCAGTAGTAAATACGATATCATGAGAGATAACCTTATAATCACTTGGAGGAGAATCCTCTTGATATGCATGTCTACTAAATAAAATCAATGATTGCTCCAAAGACAACTCGTTGAGTTGGTACATGTGGTTTGCCCCAACCTCATCAAGAGCATTCTTGTTTCTAGTTGTTATGATGACTATACTTCCTACTTTAAACCAATCACGGTCGACCAAATATTTCAAGTGAGCGTTATCATCTATATCATCAAGAAAAATGAGGGATTTCTTATGTGCAAATCGAGATTTGATGATATTGAGTCCCTCATCCACATTAGACACATCACACGAACTTCCAAGGTCAGATATGAGCTGCTTTTGTAGGCATTTAATGCCCTCGCGCTGATATGTTTCCCGGCAATCTGCCATGAAGTTTCGATACTCGAACTGATCGGAGAGCTTGTTGTATAACGCTTTTGCAAGAGTCGTCTTACCAACACCACCCATTCCATATATTCCAATAATTTGTGTATCATTGAATTTTGCATTTATCAAGTTCATAATGTGTTCAATACGACCATCAATCCCAACCGATTGTTGGGGGATGATCAACTGAAAATTTCTTTTTAACTCGCTCATAACTTTTGTGACAACAATTTTGACCAATGCTCCTTCATGCCTGTCAAAAAACGACGAATTATGGCATAGGAAGGGATATATAAATATTTTTCAAAAAAAGATCTATTTATGAGAAATTAAACAACGATTTGGTTGAGAATAATGTACCCATTAGCATCCTTCTCAGATTCCCATCCTTTCAAAGAACCAACTTCTTTGAGTGCTTCTTCCCATTCCTTAACATCCACCTCGGAAATATTCTTTTTATGTTCGTTGATAGCATCTCCGAATCTCCCTCTAAGATGGCGCACCTGCGAGGCTTCCACTTTGTAAAATATGGGCAACACTATTTGCCCTTCGCTTCTCTTGCACTTCCACATTTGAGTTAGCTCACGAAGGCACCATTTGCTAGAAGCATAGTTCTTCGAGATAATTGGGATCGAGATCTTAGATTGCGTAATACTGTAGAGAAGCTCCAAACCAATCTCCTCACCAATACGGAGCTCATTGTTGTCTCTGAACACATGAATTCCTGCATGGTCAAGGTTATGATAGAGATGATCGGTGAAGCTTGTACGAGTGTCTTTCCCTCGAAAGCTCAAGAACACTTCGTAGGCTTTCCCTTTCTGTTGTTCGTCTCCCCCTCTGTAATCTCCTACATACAGAGGGATCAATGAGGATGACCCCTCGGAATTCGTATCTTCTGAATGGGTGGGTTCTCTTCTTTTCCAATTTGTTGGGCTATTTAAGTTGAGAGGGAAATGAAGTGAAAAGAAAAGAAATGAATTGGAGAGAAAAGAAGAGAAGGGAGATTTCAATTTCCTTCTTCGTGTTTGGATGTACATCATGTAGTGATTGACCGAAGAGATCCTTGTTCTGTTTCAAAATAAGAGATTGGTCGAGCAAAGCGTTAAAAGAAAGCCAGATTTCATAATCCAGATCTGCGAATTGCATTAGTGTCTCTCATAACTCCGTTAATTCAAACGAAAGTAAATGAACTCTCACACCCCTTGCTTCATCAGGAGAAAATAGAGCAATCAAAGCAGGAAACAGAAAAGAGCAAGGAGTCGTTGACTACCTGAGGAGTGCTCAAACAACACAGTCCTGGGATCTCCACCGATTTTCAGCCTTCGACGTTGGATTACCAATACACAATATTATCTAATATACGTGCTTTGAACAATGCTCAGTTCTTGTCATCCAACGGTCCAAGACACTTCATGCTAATCGAACCACCGTGAGGCATGCCACGGAAACACGCAATCATTGCATGCGACAAGACAATAATTGCACGCGTACTTTCCGTAGAATCCTGACCTTTTCTTTGTGTTTTTTGTCGAACTTGGAGACATGAAATGCTCAGCAGCTCATCATGCTGATTGCTGAGTGCTTAAAGAATGTTGAGTCACTGCATGCGCAAACTCAGCATTTTGCGGAAGTTGCGGGGAACCTATGCAGGTGCTTCTTGACCTTACTTGCTTATATATATATATATAACAAAAATTGCTTATATATATATATATAGAACAAAAAAGTAGAAAAGAAAAGACACTTGCAACAAAGATGCTCTCGGTCCTTGCTTTTTCAACTGTACTTGCTTGAATGATGGGTTATTATACGCATAATTTCATCCGCATTATGCGGAAGGTGCATGCCATCCACACAGGTGCTTTGACTGAACTTTGAAATTATCGGAAACAGATTCTTAAAAATTGAATTGATACTTGAACGATTGAATATCGAAAACGAACATGGAAACATGCCCGAAAACATGTAACACCGATCGAAAACATATTACGGAGACAGATATACCTTGCTTACCACAAATTAAGTACCGTAGAGGAATCGTTTGAAGGCCTGGAGTTCCGTTCTTCAAGAGGGAGTAAACTATTTCAAGGGAAGAAAATAGAGAAATGTATTTTCTCTGAAACGCTATAGGTAATGTTCTCCCATTTACTTTTTATTTTTATATATTGCAGTTATTTTCACTTAGAAAATAACTGCCCTTTCCTCTTATGGGCCATTTTCTTATGGGCTGGGTTTGACCCAACATGGGCGGACATGCTTGACTTGGCCCATTGAATAAAAAACCCATCAGAAGTCCAGCACGACGACTTGACTTGCTTTTCCATTAATAAAATGGAATTGTCGGGGAGATGTAATGGGAAGGTGAAGCAAGCAGGACACCGCGATTACATTGCCGCATGCTAAAACGGAAGGGTAAAGTAGTGTGAAGCACAAGCTACATGAGGAGTTTGGGAAATGACTGAGTAGGGAATTTCTGGAATTGAGTAGTGAATTTTAGTAGAGGTTGTGGAAGATTGACAAGAACAGTTCCAAAGCCAACTTAAAAACTTGGACAAATGCATTTTCAACATCTACTCTTCACATATATCTGTAATTAAAACCTGTGGCACTACCATGAAAAATCCTTTTCAACATAATTTATGCTAGATTGTCCATAGCTCTTGCTTGTAGTAGGCCGACATTTATCTATTCACTTTGATGAATGTTGTGCTAAACTCTATTCATTTGTTGATCAATTCATTCTAGGAAACTGTTTGCAACTTGTCTCACATCAATCAATAAACCTTTGAGATTTTCAAAAAAATGGTTTTTACATAAAAAGGTTACAGCTATATCTAGATAATTATTTACACGAACATATACAATATCACTTCATGTATGGAATCGAACTGCTTACTAAAAGTAAAAATTGAATATAGGTCATTGCCTAAACATTGATTATTAAATTGAATGTATGTCATTGCATAAATCCTGCTAGTGAAATAATTATCTCGTGTTGCCTACTAAAGTGATGAAATGAATGTTGGGTTTATTTTGGATGATAACATATCTCTTCAATACGAGTATTACGTATTGTTCAGATGTTACACATTCAGCTGATTTCAGTTTCAATTTTATGACATTTTTCACAAAATCACTTGGCAAATTGCACCAGAAAGGGTCATGAAGTGACCGTGAAATTGCTCCCACAAGATGCAAGAAACTTCCCATGGTTTTTGAGTGAGCTTCCTTGTCCCTGTTGTGCTCACATTATTCCATTTTATGGATGTGGGGACCTGAATGTTATTATGATTCTCCGATGTTCAAGAAAGTGCAAAAGCTGCGGGATCAGACCCGCAAAAGAGAATCCACGACTAAGGCCCAAAATCCTCCTCATTACTCCTTTCGGTCTCGAAGCAAGTCGTGTGTGTGGTAGAATCCCTTTCTTTTTTAGACTAGTCCATTAGTTGGTCTATAATCTCATTCGTTTTTGTCATATCCTCCTCCTTTTAAAATATGAACCGCACAAGCTAGAGGAGGAGGGGAATATATAGTATCTGGATGACTAAGTTGCTAGGTCATGGATACCTCAGCCTTCCAAGGGTCAATTCGACATGTTTGTCTCCATGGCATGTTTTGTTACATATACAGACACATCAATCGTGTCACGTCCTCAGACTCCCCAGCCACAAGGATGTGAATGGTGGGAGTTATTGTTGCGATGTCCCAAGCTTGTCACCATCCTGTTTCTTTTATCTTTTGTTATGCACAAGTGGAAGCATTCGAATAATCAACACCCATCCTACAACAAAGATAGCAAGGAGAAACACTTTGCGAATACACTATTCATATTATACTATGTTAGTGCTATTTGCAAGCCCTTTTTACTATGGGTCTACTTTTCATTTATACATCCATTACATATCTAACCGCCAAGGTCGGGGTAACCTTAACTCTTCTAGTGAGGACGCCTTCCAAAACTTGGTTTCCCTCATCCAAAGACCAGCTTCCTAGGGGTGGTTGACCACGGTCCCGTCAAGCGAGGGATTGTTGGTTGGTCCAAGCGGATCGTCGAACTTGCGAAGGGGTATGACGAGGTCCTTGTCGAACCATATGTACCACGCCTAATATCGGTGGAAGGACAAGGTCGTCGAGGCCCTCCTTGATCCATACGGTGGTTGTGACTCTATGATAGGCAGTGCCTGCTCGAGGATCTGTTATATCCGTAATAGTAACCTCCATTTCTATGGGTAGACCAAAGCGAACGGGAAGGGACTACATACCTACAAATCTGAAAAACAACAAATGAGTTATATTCACTAAGCTTCGGTTAGGAGGATGCCTCGTTGTCGAACAAGTACGCAATGTTATCATTTCAAGTGTCAGTGGCAAATCAATGGCTAAGCATGCCATAAATTTTGGCTATATGCATGAGAATGGTTCTGACTCACCTTTGATGCACAAGTTACTCTAATACAACAAGCACACAAAAAGATGGCACATAAAACTTTATTTATTAACTTAATCGAAATCCATTAGTTCTTTTGGAATCTACTGAGCATCCAAAATTCATTGGGCATCCAGAATTCATCGAGCATCTGAAATCTATCAGGTATCGTCCATAAATCTATCGATGACTAGAATTTCCATTAGGTGATCATGCATCAAACACTCGAGCAATTTGGTTTCTTATCTTTTTATCTTAGTTGATGCATTGAGGCCCCAAGGTGTGTCATGCAAGTGCGTGTCATGACTTATCAAAACCACAACTATAGGACATATTGGGCTTGGCTTAAGGTTCATGGCTTGATCCGTTATGCTTAAACACCAACCTAAAACCAAGCATGGTTCAGATTGACATGCCTCAATATCAATCTGGTGCCAAGCAAGGTCTGGTCATTGCACATCAATGCTCGTCTAAGACCGAACGAGGCCCCTTTTCGTGACCCCAGGGCATGCTTCCATCCATGGACAATAGCACACGAGCAAACCATACCAAAACACACACACACACACACACACACACACCAGCAACAACAACAACAACAACAACAACTTGCTTATACAAATCCGAGCAAGAACACAATCCACATTCGAACCACCTAGTGCAACGCCCTAACCAAGGGTTAGGGAATTTGCTTACATCAGGTTTGGGTGTGCCTAATGGCAAGAAGGGTGAGCGACAACTAAAGGGGAAGTGGCCGAGAGAGTGTGTGGCTGAGAGAGAGGGGTAGGGCATGCAAGGGAGAGGAGAGGGAGAGAATCAAGCCAAAGTTAGAAATGAAGTGTTGATGTATAGACCAAACCTCAATGATGGCTTTTCTATATGTCCCAATAGGGTGTTCTTGGGTGACATGGCTATAAGAGGAGAGGTGGCGCCCTAGCTTGGGTCAAGTGTTGCCTAAAGCCCTAGAAGGATGATTGAAGTCTCAATTGTATCTCTCTTATTGGTCCACCTAGCTATGAGTCATCACCTTAATAATGGTCCTATTTGGAAGAGGTGGCACACCTACTAAGTGAGTTGGCACCTACTAGGGCTTGTAAGACAGTTGCCCTTCTTCTTATTGGGCCACTTAGGCCATGACTCATCTCTTTAATGAAGACTCTAGGTTGGAAGGTGTGGCATGCCTAGTAGGGTGAATTGGTGCCCTCAGGTCTTGCAAGATCACAAGTCATTAATTCCCTTGGGTCATGAGTCACCTAGTAATTAAGGCTTGGATAAACTTGTCTTCCAAGGCTCACATTAGTGTAATGATGGCCCGAAGTTCATAGGGACACATAAGCTTGTAAGTCACCTTCATTAGTTGTTTGGATCTAGCTCCTCAAGAAGCCTTGACCTTGGATTACTTGTTCTTCAAGAAGGCTACATAGGCGTGTGACTCATCTCCCATCCTTAATGTGCTATCTTCCAAAGATGTCTAAAAGGCTAGTGAGGCCACTAGTCGAGGGTTGTGATTTGGGCAAGGGCTCATGAGCCCTCACAGTGGTCAGAGAGGGCTACAACACCCTCACCTCCCTAGATTTGCCAAGGCTTGCGAGCCCATGCTTAGGCTATGGGTGATAGTGAGTGCGTCATACCTAGCAAGGGCTTTGCAGCCCTTGACTAGATGTTAGCGGTCCCCTTACCTTGCGAAGAAAAAAAGAAAAGAAAAGAAAAAAAAAATAAAAAATTCAATAAAAGTTCAAATGTAAAAAAAAAAAAAAAAAAAAAAAAAAAAATTATCACGTTAACAATTTTTGACCAAAATTAGCTAGAATGACTACATTGGTAATTCATTAAAAGATTTAGAAATAAATTGACATATTCTTAAAAAATTTAGGACTAGATTGACACAATTAAAAATTTGTAATTGAATTGGTAAATTATAAAAATGTCTAGTACTAAATTGATACAATTAAAATGTTTAAAACTAAATTGGCCACCATATAATAGGTTTAAGATTTTTTGGACAATTTTTCCGTAGTAAAAATCCTTTGCTCGTGGTAAATGTATTCTCAAACCTGCATGGTTAGGAGATCATTTTCTAGTAAAAAAATGGTATACAAGTCTAGCATATTAACAATCCTATATACATTTAGTGTTGACTTGTTTCATACTCGTTCTTGTTAATTTACTAAAATTCTCAGTCGTTGCCTTCTTATGATCCTCGACGTATGCTCCCTAGTGACCTTAACAACCGGCCCGTTATTCCTATTGGCTCTCAGAAGTCACCATTTCATAATTGAGAAGTATAGGCTGACGCACTATTTGATGTAATTAGAATAATAAACTGGGGGATTGACCTAGACTTAGAAAAGTGCTTAGTCGTTGCCTTCTAGGCATCATCCGGTGAATGAGCATTCCCTTTATTGCTCCAAGTGGACCTTTCCTTTTCACTTCTAGTAATCTTTCTCTCTGCGTGCTTAGTCGTTACCTTCTAGGCATTATTCTCGGGAGTTTGCCTGTCAAGAATGAGCAAATCTTGTATGCATCCAGTGCATATGAGCCCACTCCACCTCAACCATTAAATCATGTGTTGGTCTATATTATTTAATGGCCAAAATGAAGTGAGCTCATGATACAAATTTTTTTATTAGTAGTTGGAGAGTTCTCTATCTATTTAACAATAAGAGTGACCAAGAGTAGCATCAATCACATGCTTAGAATAGTGTTTGCCTTCTTGTGGACCTTCGCCCTCGATTTGCGGTAAACAAATGCCCTTCTGATTTGTATAAGTAGTAGTTAAAATGGCAAGCATGGTCAGCTACCTATATATTATTTCTTCAGAAAAAAATTTCGTTGAAATTGTCACCACTTGAATCAAAATCCGCACATAATTTTTGTTAGTTGTCCCAACCAAAACATACCTACCTATGTTACCTCAACATATAGAGAACGGGCATGCACTTGAATTTCGTATCATAGAAGCTGTAAATGACGACATAAGATCTACAATACATACTAATAGTACATAAAAGTGCAACATTAGTCTATGCCCGTTCCACTACAACCTGCAGTTTCGCAACATGTCTCGCCCCTTCTTGCAAATACCCAAAAAACAAACGTTTATACAGGCTTGCAATGAGGGGAAAAAAAGAGTCAGCCTGAGTCGGCTTCACGTGTGAATCGCATCTTTTGAATATAACCACTGGGCAAATGCTGACGCAGCATCGAGTCATACTCGCCCAATCATCGGTCCTGGCAAGCTTGGACTTCCTTACTCTCAGTCCAACGTCAACTCTCCGGACTCCTTTATAATTTGGAGAACTAGTCTCGGCACGCGCGTGCAAACAGGAACAACGTAAAAGAGAAGTGGATGAGGCATGCTTAACGGGGTTTGTGAGACCCCGAATCCCTTCTCAAAATTTACGCAATGACCGATCATTATTTTACAAAATGAAAGACAAACATAGAAATGATATCATGAAAATTTACATTGACAAAACAAAACCTTCCGTTGAATGAAGATCATAACAAGATCCAATGTAATATATAGAATTAAAAAAAATGAATATTCATAGATCCCGATGTAATAAAATTCTTTCAAATGGTCTAAAGCAAAGTTCCATGCCACCCCTGATTCACTTTTCACATGCATTCAATTAAACTTCCTTGGGCTCGAAACCATAAACGATAATAAAAGGGGTGAGCGAAATCACATCTATATCTATATATATATGAGAAATCACATCTTTAGAAAGTGACAACCACCGCTTCCATGAGCTCAAGCAGCAGATGTGCAACATTTCATAACTTTCACGCAGTACATTACAAAAGCCACAATTATCACATTTAAATCTCACAATGCAATATCTCATGTTACATATCATCTCATTGCCGAAATAGATATAGATATCAAATTCACTGCTCATGTCGGAATCACGCTTCACTAGATAACAAGGTTCAGAAAATAAAACAGCAATATCTAAGTTCCAGAAATTGCATTGGCTGTGATTAAACTCCAAAATAAAACTGGTATGTAAACATATGTCATATGCTCATATATAGGTGGACCATGAGCATTAATCCAATATCCATATATCTTAACCCAACATGTTGATATTAAATAAGACTTTTCATCGTATCTTCATTCTCTAGATTTGTCTTCGTTCGTCTAGATTTTTTCCAAGGTTACTCAGCTCTTTCTTTGTGCAGAAATTTTCATGTCCTTGCAGAATAGCAAGTTGCTATAATGTAATAAATAGCGCAGAACTTATTTGGAGTAGAACAGTGTAGAATATATGGAGACGTCAGCTAAGATACCGACTTTATCATCCTAAAAATAGGAGCAAGCGCTCCATGTGTGGCATGTATAAAATTTTCCCATTTTAGTTTTAGTGGACTTGGTACATAAAGCCCAAAAGAAGATAAGAAAGTGCCCACTCTTTCTAGAAAAGAAACGAGTCCTCTACCGTTGGTAGGTATAGAAATCTCCTTATAAATGAGTGTATTTTCAGTTGAGCACCACTTGACTTTCAACAAGTGGTATCAGAACACGCGGTCCAGTAATCGGGAGTCGTAGGACGCAAAACTAGTGGTTTGGGATCACTGTACGTGAGTGCAAGGTTAGGGACTAAAGTATGTCAGAGTTCTGCTAGTGCATAGTTAGGGCCTGTGATTGGTTGGTTTAGGAGTAAGCTTATTTGGTATAGTGCTAGGCATTACAATAAAGTCATGATGGCGGATGGTATGGGTTCAGTTAGTGGCATCAAGAAGCTCAACAAGTCCATTTATAATAATTGGAGTATCCATATGCAGTTTTACCCGTTGGGCAAAGATTTTTGGGTAGCATTACACCACCCACGTATATAGAAAAGCTAAGGAAGCGAAAGATAAAAGGCTATTAAGGCTCTCTCATTCTTGTCATTGCTATAGAAAAGGACTTGTTATGGCACACCAAGAGCACCAAGACCCCAAAGGAGGCATAGGACACTTGGCATTGTTATTCGCAAGGATGAATGATGCCAAGTTGCAATGGTTGGAGAACGAGCTATCATCGGTGTCGCAACAAGACATGACAATAAGTTGTACTTCTCCAAAGTCAAATCTCTTTGTGAAAAAATTTCAAGCTTGGATCTTTAGATTGCCATCTCCAAGATTAGAATGGGAACTATCACTCACGGGTTACAGCTAGAGTATAACAGTATTGTTAAGGCGGCTCGTGGATAGGTAAGAGATGCAATTCCGACTGAGTTGGAAAATATATTGACTAATTGAGAGGCTTGAGACTGCCAAATATCTAAGGTCTCACTTTAAGATGAGAAAGTACGTTCTTCGGTAATAATATAAGGTTCAAGAAGCCCACAAAGAAATGGCACTGGCAAAATGGATTGCAAATTGAGGAAAAGTCATGCAAACCAACTGGGGCTGTGGTGGTTAGCAGTAATATCTAGAGTGAATAGGTGAATTTAAGAAAAATTAACTGTCTTTTGCGAAATTATAAACGTCAAGTTATATATAAGTGGGATAACAGTAGTGTGTGGATATAAGTAGATCATGTAATATTGACTAGTGCAATGTGCTTTTATTAGATAGCAATAGATATAATTAGAGAGATAGAGAATGAGACACAAGGACACAAGGAGTGCTAAAACTTGGTACAAATTGACACTTAAGTGCCAAAACTTACGAAAGTGACACTTAAATGTCAAAATCGGAGTAAAATGAATTAGTTAAGTACCAGCGGTGAAAAAATCTGGCCAAAACGCCGATGTAGCAATTTTCCAGCGAGCTTAGTGTAAAATGATGTCGTTTTGCACACTAATGTGGCTAAACAGTGCAAAAACAACGTCGTTTTGGTGCTGATGTGATAAATAATTAAATTAATTTAAAAATAAATATTAAAAAAAAAAAAGAGGAGGAGGAGGAGGGAGGCAATCAGTGGCTAAGGGCTTAGTCCTTGCCGCCGCCGTCGCCTCCTCATTGTCGCCAAAAAGGTGGGGGAGGGTTGGCTAGGACCACCGAGCCTTGGTTGCGGGCCCGCAACCCTAGCCGACCAGTGGCGAGGGCCTACGTGCCCTCACCCAAATCTAGGGCGAGGGTTGCGGCCCTCCCCCAAATCTGTCGAGGATTTTCGGCCCTCGCCTGGCTGGGCCAAGGGTCACCACTGGTTGGGGGTCGCCCCAACCATTAGTCGGCTAGTGTCGCCGGCCCCCGGCCTGGGCTCGGCGGCTCTGGCCGATCCTCCCCCACCTTTTCGGCGGCGAGGGTTGAGCCCTCAGCCACCGGTTGCCTCCCTCCTTCTCCTCCTTTTCTCTCTCTCTCTTTTCTCTCTCTAAATTTATTTATTTTTTTTAAATTTAAATTAATTAATTTTTGTATTAAAATTCTAATTATATCAAAACGATGTCGTTTTTGTGTGTGGTTTGCTGAGTCAGCTCTCCAGTGAGTCACATAAGCGAGAAAATTAATAAAAGATTGTCACGTAGAATTCCGACGGGGTTCACCGGATATAGTACTTAAGTGTCCCATTTTTCATAAAAAAAAAAAAAAAAAAAAAAAAAAAAAAAAAAAAATTGGCATTTAAGTGTCACTTTGGCA
Organism: Eucalyptus decipiens; assembly: GCA_014182575.1. Lineage (NCBI taxonomy): Eukaryota > Viridiplantae > Streptophyta > Magnoliopsida > Myrtales > Myrtaceae > Eucalyptus > Eucalyptus decipiens. The sequence continues at coordinate 45,178,411 of CM024611.1, read as the reverse complement.
CTTTAAGTGTCTCTTTGTGCCAAGTTTTGGCATTTGGGGTGTTCTTTTCTCTAGAGGATGATGCACTCAAAGCTTTACAATGGTTTGGCTGGGTGTAAGCCTACGTCCACTTCCCCGAATTGATAGCCTATTGATTGGATTCCATTAATTTTCGGAGTAAGTACAGTACTGTGTGCCTTATACTCAATACACTTCCTCCCAAAACTTGAGTAGTTTATACTCAAGCAAATAGATTTCACTATCTCACTCCTAAGTACTAGACCATTCTCAAGGGATTATAGTTTTAATACATTCGAAAATAGCAAATGTATAAAGATATTCTCTGTAAAATGGATTGCTCGTTAGTCTTGATATCTCTTAACCTTTTCAGCTTGTGTTGATCTTCTTTTATATTCCTCGATCTTCAATCTTCCCATTGGACAATCTTCATTGGGATCAATATCCAAGCAATTTAGTGGATAAGTGTTGAGAAGATCAATTTAGTCACTGAAATCAATCAATTAGACTTTATGAAGATTTGGTTGCCCATTCAATCAAATCTTTTAGTTTTCATAAACAAAGTAACTTGAATAATGGAAACAAATGTCTCTTGGATGATTTTCAATCAGCGAAGATACTATGGATGATTAGTAGGGGTGAGCATTGGTCCAGGGTTAACCCTAGACCGACCTTGGACCGGCCCAACCTTGCTAGTCTTGGTCTGGTTCCTAAGGAGATTGGGTCGGTCCTTGGTTTTAGAATTTCTAGACCAGCATTGTGCGGGTTAGTCCTCAGTTCCGAGAGTTTCGGATCGGTCCAACCTGAACCAACCCTAACCATATTATATACATACATACATACATACATATATATATATATATATATATATATATATATATATATATCTAAGATATTGCATATAACTTCTTTTTTTATAGAGACAACCTTAAAATAAATGGCGTCAACAATATTAAACAGCTCTTTAGCGAGGAATTCAAGTAATTTTACATTATTTTTTAATAACTTAGATTTTTAATGTCTTTTACAGCGTCAATAGTCATAATTTATGAATGAGGAAAATTTTGTGAAGAGTCCTCGTGGCGTCCAAAAGAGCATAAATAGCTCCTTATGGCATCATCCTCTAGTATTCGTTCTCTTATGTCTTATTTGTTCTCTTAGTCTTTTAATTTGCCAAAATCGAAAGAAACAACTTCTTCACTCACCACTTAACACTTGCCTCGCTCACTTTGGGTCACTTGTGCTGCTCGCCGCTCGATGCTCACTTGGCTTGTTGCTTTCTACTCAACATTCGATGCTTACTCTGTTCAATACTCACCCCACTTGACCCTCACCGCTTGCCTTTCTTAGTTGACCTCGCTCATCATCGAACCCATTGGATTAGTATGGTCCTCGGTTACCATTTTAAAGGAGTACAAAAAATGAAATAAAAAATTATTGGTTGGTCCTGGGTTGACCCTGAAATCGGACTAAACCCATTGGATCAGTTCGGTCCTCAATCGTTTTTTTTAAGGAGTACAAAAAATGAAATAAAAAATTATTGATTGGTACCAGATTGACCTTAAAACCGACCAAACCCATTGGGTCGGTTCGGTCCTCGGTCCTAGAAATTGAGGACTAGCACTGTGCGGGTTGGTCCTAGGGTTAGGGGCAGACCGGCCCAACCCGGACCGTGCTCACCCCTAATGATTAGGATCTTCCACATGGATATTTCTCGAGAATGATGATCAATCAATACATTCGATTAGGAATTCAAGCCAGATCGCTAGCTACCATAAATGTCATAATAAAAAGTCATCATGGGATGTTGATCCAGAGCTCGCAACAAACCATTGTACGACCGTTACAGACACAATTTAATGAAATATGATGGGCTCGCAACAAAATAAATGGGGAAGAGTGAATGAAAACCTAAATTATTTCAAAAATAAGCTAAAATATACATCCTTTCTGTTGTAAATTAAGTTGCTTCCAACACTATCGGGCATCATGTGCTCGACTGGTGCGGACAAGATTTCCAATATGATGAGATTTTCCAAATGTGACAAATCAAGAAAGGTTCTTAGTGAAGACATTGCGGTGATATGTGGAACATTCAATCTCGAGACTTTTAATTTGGATAGCCTCCCCATCCACCAAGGCAAAGAACTCGTACAAATATAGATGGGGCATCGGGGCCATCGATATATACAACAATAGTTTTTTCAAATTGGTGTGGCATAAAGAATTTGGAATAGTAGATAAGTGTGCTATGATTGCCAAATAGTTCAAGCTCACTTGTAGTTTCGGCAATATCGATAAGTGCTCCAATTAAGCCATGAACGATCAACTTTCACCAGGTCAAGAACTTCTAGTTTTGGCTTCCTGTGACAAAAGTAACAATACAGTAGACAATTATATAGTGAGGGAATAGCAACAACAATAAGATTTCTCCATCCAGCCCCATTATATAGCATTTCCTAGCTATAGTTAGTTCTATCAAAGTTTGGTGGTCAAGTAGTGGATTAATTGTTAGCCGGCAGAAGTCCAGCACAAGTGCCATAACTTGGCACGGGGGGACACTTAAGTGCCATAACTTCAAAACGGTACACTTAAGTGCCACCTCCGGCAACCCTTGCCGGAAATCCTACGTGGCAATATTTTATTATTATTTTTTGCTTACGTGGCTCGCCGGAGCTCCAAATCAACATAAAAATTAAAAAAAAATTTTAAAAATAAGAAAATTTAAAAAAAATTAAAATTAAAAAAAATGGGGAGGTTGAACGGGTGGCTGAGGGTTGAGCTCTCGCCGCCGCCGCCTCCCTGCCATCGCCGGGAAGGGCCGGCGATGGAGGGGGGAGGGTCGGTCGGGGTCGCCGGCCCCCGGTTGACCGACGGCGAGGGCCCGCGAGCCCTCGCCCCGGATGCGGGCGAGACTCACGGGCCCTCCCGCCGGTCGGCCGGCCCTCGCCGGCCCCTAGCCAAGGCTCCGCGACCCGGCCGACCCTCCCACTCCGTCGCCGGCACGGGCCGCGACCCTCGCCCGATCCGGCGAGGGGTCGCGGGCCCTCGCCGCCGGGGGCCGGTGACGGAGTGGGGAGGGTCGGCCGGGTCGGCGGCAGGGCCCGCGAGCCCTCGCCCGCGAGCCCTCGCCTGGGGCAAGGGTCGCGGCCCTCGCCGCGATCCGGCGAGGGCTCGTAGCCCTCTCCGTCGATCGGCCGGGGCCGGCGACCCGGCCGACCCTCCCTCCTCCGTCGTCGGCCCTTCCCGGCGACGGCGGGGAGGCGGCGGCGGCAAGGGCTCAGCCCTCAGCCGCCCGTTCGACCTCCCCCTTTTTTTGTTTGTTTGTTTTTTTTTTTTTTAAATTTTTTTTTTTTTAATTTTTCTTAATTTTTTAAATTTTTTCTTATTTTTTTTAATTTTTTGAATACTTTATAATTTAATTAATTTTTATATTATTATTTACATGTAGACACGAAACGGCGTCGTTTTTGCGTTTTCTCCGCCACGTTAGCGTGCAAAACGACGCCGTTTTAGACTAAACTCGTTGGAAAATTGCCACGTCAACCATTTGGCCGGATTTTCGCCGGAGTGGCACTTAAGTGTCCCATTTTACTCCGATGATGGCACTTAAGTGTACCATTTTAAAGTTATGGCACTTAAGTGTCCCTCCGTGCCAAGTTATGGCACTCCAGGTGTCCTCACCTCATTGTTAGCCATATTTATACTATTGAAATATAGCACTTCAAAAATATGACGACTTGCTCTCATAGCAATTGTTGAAGCTAAAAACACAATCTAGAAGGATGCGAATATGTTGATTGAAAACTTGACAATTTTTTACTGGGATACTTCAAGTTAAACTTTGGTAGATGCAAAAACAATTTAATTGATAGCAAATGCAAGTGTTTCCGTTGAATAGATGTTGAGATGAACTAGCAAGAAGAAGATATTGCAAGAAAATATTTTGTGATTCTGCTTATCAAGCCTATGTCTACTCTTCTAGACTAACAAAAAATAAGCGTTGGTAAGAAACTTGTACACTTCTCAACTCATAAATTGAAAAAAAAACCAACGAAAGCCTCTAACACTCTAATCACAAATGAGGAGCAACCGATTTTCTAGTAGTATAAAGAATGAGACTATATAGAGTGATAAGTTTAACTCGTGGGCATACTCTCAATCACTTATCTAGACATTTTAATACCCAACCAAGCCATTGGAGTTTCATAAGGAGGTCAAAGAGATGTTTGAATCGAGCACAATTGCTAGAAAATAGGCTACCTATACAATATGCTTTCATTAACAAAAGTGAGGTTCCCTTTACTAAATGGAGTAGCTACCGCTATAAATTATCTGTCCCTCCGGCTACTTGTATAAAACGGGTAAAATTGCTCTGATCCACTCAATGCTTCCTACGGCGAATTCTAGTCCTTGACAATGGCTGTGTTACCTTTTCTTTAACTTAGAAATCAAATCAAAAGTAGTCAAGTTCTTATCCAAGTGGTAGAGGCATGCCACATTATCCTCTACTTTGTTGATAAAAGGAGCTATTATTGGCTGGGTTCACTCTCTTGTGGAGGAAGCCTAATGAATTGCAAGCTTAAAAGGGCTTGAGCTTATTTGGTAAGTTATATGAAGAAATGGGGTTTCTCGCTATCTTTTATGAGGTAGTCGCAAAGAACATTAGTTGACATAGAAACAAAAGAAAAAGAGAGAGTAGAAAATTTGGGGTTTATGGTAGAATCTGATTTACATTAAGCTAGCATCGGAGATCTATTCGTGGTTCGATTGAGTTGAAATATTGTCAACATGTTCGTGGCGTACTCTTCTTGAATATGAACAATTTGATTTTCATTTGAAGCTCGTACTTCAGCTTTTTCATGGGTTGATCAAAACTTGCGTTTTTTTTATCAGATTTATCATTAATCCCTTGTGAAATTTATGCATATTGCCAAGAGTGATATTTTTGAGATCTTTACTATTATGCACCTCTAGTATTTGCTAGAGAAGAATATTGTTCACTTGATTTTGTTGATAGTGAAGACTTTTGAGTGAACTCCGGTCCCATGGTTTTTTTATCTCATCACATTGAGGAGCTTTTCATGTAAAAATTTGCCTTATTTTGCTCTACCATATCATTTCGTGGGAGGTTTATACAAGAGAGGAAATTATTATGATTTGCTAATAATCCAATATTATCTGGGTTGTTATTATTCTTCCGTTAAAATGGTATCGTCGCTTTGGTTATTGTTAAATTTTTCTGCTTTGTGTATAATGAAAACAAATATGAGTAGAATAATTACATTGAATGGTTTGAATTATCATATTCGGAAATGGAAGATAGAAGGCCTTTTATATGTGAAGAATTATTATTTGCCCATATTTGCTAGAGAAAAACCGAAGAATAAAATCATCACCTTAGTGGCCGCGATGGTTAGGGCTCTTTCCCCCTCACGAAGGGGAAGAGTTCGAATCCTCTCACGGTCGCTTGAAGTCTTAAGTGGGACGCCAGGGGTGATGGGTCCTCCCGCTTATGTGTCCTCCCGAGTTTACTTGCCGACTGCCAGCTGTACGGGGTTCTTGGGTCACAAAAAAAAAAAAAAAAAAACCGAAGAATAAAACTGATGATGAATGGTTTATATTTCATCATCAAATGTGTGGTTATATGAGACAGTTGGTGGATGATGATGTTTTGAACCATATCATTGAGGAAATGCATGCAGCAGCTTGTGGAATGAGCTCGAATAGTTATATGCTCGAATGTCTTGGAATAATAAATTATTTCTGATAAAAATATTGGCTTTGAGATATCAAGATAGTACTCATTTGACTGATTATTTAAATTCTTTTGAAGGAATTATCAATCGGTTGACTATGATGAGAATCAAGTTTGATGATGAGATACAAGTATTATGGTTGCTTGGTGCTTTGCCGAACTTGTGGGAGACGTTTCGAACATCTTTGTCTAATTCTGCCCTAGATGCTATAATTATCATGGATTTAGCCAAAAGTAGAAATTTTAAATGAAGAGATGAGAATGAAGACATGGATCATTCTCTTCATATTCTGACGCTTTGGTTGTTGAGAAAAATGGGAAAAAGTGAGTGTTGAGGTCAACAAATAGAGATCAAAACCAAAATAAAAGCAGAGGTAAATACAATGAATTTACTGATGTTGAGTGCCATTATTGTCATCAGAAGGGACATATTAAGAGCTATTGTTGTTAGTTCACAAATGAGAAATAGAAAAAGAAAGGTGAAGAGGATAATAAATTTACTAGTCAAGTATGCCTGACTTTCTCAAATGAGGAAAGGTTCTTTAGTTGTGGCTAGAGGTGAAAAATATCTTTCATTGTACATTATCTAGGCAAAGTTGTCTAGTAGACAGTGAAGAGGCAACTAAGTTGTGACACAAGAGACTCATCATATCAATGTGAAAGGTTTATCAATATTGGCTAAGAAGAAGCTCATTTCAGGAATGAAAAGTTCGACACTGAAAAAGTGTACATACTATTTAGTAGGAAAATATAATAGAGTTGTATTCAAGCTTTCCTCATTTAAGAAAGTCATGTATATTTGATTTAATACACTTGATGTTTGTGGTCCTATGAAAACGAAATTACTTGATGATTCTCTTTATGTTATTACGTTCATAAATGATTATTCAAGGAAAATATGGGTTAATACCTTGAAAACTAAATATCAAGTATTATATATTTTTAAGTAGTTTCAGGCTTCAATTAAGAGACGGACTAGAAAGAAGTTAAAATGCATTATAATAGATAACAAGGGAGAATATATTGGACATTATGATGAATATTGCAAACAATATGGTATTCAACATTAAAAGATACATTCCAAGATGCCTTAGTTAAATGGCTTAGTTAAGAGAATGAACTTGACATTGATTGAGAGGGTAGAATGTTCACTTTCACAGTCAAAACTGCTAGGATCTACATGGGGTGAGACTTTTAAGTATAGTTGCACATATTTTAAATTTTATTCCATGTGTTCTTCTAGAGTTTGATGTTATTAATAGAGTTTGGACAAATAAAGTGTTTCTTTTGGTTATTTGCGTGTGTTAAGGTGCAAGGCATTTGTGCATATTCCCAAAGATGAGAGGTCTAAACTTGATATGAAAACAGGACAATGCATATTTATTGGCTATGGATAGGATATGTTTAGCTACAAATTTTATGATCCAGTTGAGAATAAAGTTATAAGAAGCAGAGTGTTGTGTTTATGGAAAATCATACAAGAAAGGATATTGAGAAATTAAAGATGATTTTTGTGCTACAGGTTAATGATGATTTGATTGACTTGGATTCAATCTTCTCACATATATTATTACATAAATTGATAAGGAGTGGCATGAAGTAAATGTTTTAGACACTGCACAAGTCCTAGAAATGTTGAAACTAATGATATTGTTCTTAAACCAAAAACTCCATTAGATGCTCTATTGAATGTTCTAGTTTGAAAATATGTTAGAGACCGATGATCTTCCACTAGATATTTTAAAGATGAATATATATTATTGATTGATGTAGATGACCCAAAGTGCTAAGCAAAAGTATAAAAGATGAGTGCAAAAGCAAATGACTTGATGCTTTGTAGGATGAAATGTAGTCATTTTATGATAGTGATACTTTTGAACTGGTGAAATGGCTTAAAGTTAAAAGAGCTTTGAAGAACAAGTGTGAATAAAAGTTGAAGCAAAATAAACATACTTCCTAACCACTATACAAAACTAAATTAGTTGTTAAGGGATTTGATCAAAGAAATGGTGTTAACTTTGATAATATATGTTCTTCGGTAGTGAATATGTCTCCTATTTGTGTGGTACTAGGCTTGGAAGCTAGCCTAAACTTGGAAATTTAGTAGATGGATGTCAAAACATCCTTCCTACATAGTGAATTGGAGGAAAAAAATTATATGGAACAACTAGAGGGTTTCAAAGTGAAAAGGAAAGAGGACTACGTGTGCAAGCTAAAGAAGAGTCTGTATGGCCTAAAGCAAACACCGAAATAGTAGTACAAAAAGTTTATGTTAGTTATGATAGAATGAGGTTATAAGAAGACTTCATCAGACAACTGTGTATTTGTCCAAAACTTTTTTTATGATAACTTTATTATTCTTTTACTTCATGTTAATGACATGCTAATTGTTGGCAAGAATGCTTTAAGAATTAAATTGTTGAAAAACAATTGAGCAAGTCTTTTGCTATGAAAGCCTTGGGCGCAATGAAGCAGATTCTTAGCATAAGAATTACCCAAAACAGAGATGCTAAGAAGTTGTTCTTATTGTAATAGAAGTACATGGAGAAGATTTTTCAGAAATTTTACATGAACTAGGCTGAAGTAGTTAGTACTCCTCTTGCTGCCTACTTTAAGTTAAATAAGAAGCAAAGTCTTAATACTAATAAAGAGAAGAAAGACATAGAAAGTAGGCAGCATGGGGTATCTTCAAGGAACTTATTGTAAGGGGGAGATTTGTTAGTTCATGTGAAGGAAGCTCCATGAATTGCAAGCTTCAAAAGACTTGAGCCCATATGATAAGTCATATGGAGAAATAAGGTTTATTACTATCTTTTAATAAGTAGCCGCAAAGAACATCAGTTGAGATGCAGAAATAAGAGAGATAGAGAAAGCCGAAAATTTGGGATTTGAGACGGAGTCTAATTTAGATCAAGCTGGCATTGGAGGTTGATTCATATTCGATTTAGTTGAAATTTTGTCAGCACTCGTGGCACACTCTTCTTGAATCTAAACGGCTTGATTTCCATTTGAATCTCCCTACATTAAATTTTTTGTGAGTTGATCAAAACTTGCGTTTTTTGTCAAATTTATTATTGATCTCTTATGAAATTTATACATATTGCCAAGAATAATGTTCTTGAAGTCTTTGCTGCTATGTACCTCTAGCATTTATTAGAGAATAATTTTTTTCACCCGATTTTGTTGATAATGAAGATTTTTGTATAGACTTTGGTCTTGTAGTTTTTGATCTCCTCACACTGAGGAAGTTTTCCATGAAAAACTTCGCCTTGTGTTTGCGTGCTTGCTATTTATTTTGCGATACTATATTGTTCCTTAAGGGTTCACATAAGAGGGGAAAATATTTTGATTTGTTGCGTTAATATGATATTATTTGAGCTATTACTATTCTCCCATCGGCTACCTCTATCAAAGATCGATTTAGTCTATCTAAGCTTCCCATTGAAACTCATGTTCAATCTTCTATCATCTAGTCCTTTCAAGCATATTAGTAATCATGGCTCTACTCGGTTGTTCACCTGTTTATGGTCCTTATAAATTTGCATAAATTTCTCGTTTTGCCAAATTTCTTAACCTTTTACTCAGTACCTCATTCATTATTGATAGTGGTAGGGCACCCCTCGTTTCAACTCACCTAATTTGGACACTATATGCATCTATCATATAACTACCAAACTAGATATTTTATAAGGAGGTTTTGCTACTTTATAAACCAAAATACCATTTCATCTCTTATTTTTGAGGTTTTTAACTTTTAGACCTAATGAAGGTATTGAATTTAATATTCTTTTTTGGCCTTAAAGTAACTACCCTTTAAATAAGTACATGATCAAATCTACATTATAGTCATTTGAAATGACCTTTCAAATTGACCAAAATGTATTTACTACGAATGTTTCCAAAAACCTCTGTTATAGGTTATGTGAGATATTTTGAATGTTTGAAGCTAATTTCTTACATCAATGGATGGGAGCAAAAGCCCTCTGCAAGTGATTGTAAGAAGACCTTTTTGATTAAGATGCTCCAATTTAGCATGTTTAACAAATTCTCCTGAGTAAACCCAAATCAACTTGTTCAAAACTATACTCTAAAGGAACTTGACAACTAATGACCTTTACTAAAGTTGGATGACAATTTCATGTCTACCAAATGACATTTTAAGTTTTCAATAACAAAATCAAACAAATTTTATAACTTCCTCATATTGATTGTGCCAAGTATGCTTTTACTACTGGATCTTTGACATATTCCATTAGATGTACATATACCATCTTAGAATTTCTCTGACGAATTACATGTACGGTGAGCTTTTGCAGCCCATAACCTTTTTTGCCTAACAATCTTCCTTATTGGAGCTGTCCTCTCAATCATAACACGGTGAAATTCTCTAGCCTAGAATTCTTTTGACAAATACGTGACGAGCTTCCACTGCCCATGGAATTTTTCCTTTCACTCAATGTTGAGGTAACATCTTTGAAAATTTCGAAATGATGATTCGTAGTCGGTGATTTATTGCAGCCCCAATACCTCTTCATCTAAAGACTGAAGGAAGACAATTGCAAATGATGATTCGTAGTCGGTGATTTATTGCAGCCCCAATACCTCTTCATCTAAAGATTAAAGGAAGACAATTGCTTCCACCTAAGGGGTAGGATAGTGAAGGACCCTTAGCGGAAGTGATGGTTGTGCCTAATCTAGCATATTTTCTCCAAATTCTAATGTAGCAATTAACAATCAGGTTAGAGTGTCACAATTACCTAAGGGGCAGCTTGGTCAAGTAGTCCTCGATCAAGACCCTCAACAAATCTAGTTATTAGTGGATCAAGCAATCCAATGCCTAAACTACAATGTCGGGAAGGTCAAGCCTATACATAGAAAACTATTTCCAAAATTGGATGGATACAATCCCTTATCTCAAAAGGTTTTAATTGAGTTCTACCTATTATCCAACGAGGGCAATCAATCAACAATTGAACATGTTAGTCGATTTGCTGCGCAATATGGAGAGGCTTCTTAGGCTGATTGTTGGAGGTTGAGATTGTTTTCTCTATCACTATCCAAGACTACTTTTATTTGGTATATTACTTTGGTGGCCAATTCTGTTCATACTTGAGAGCAAATGGAAACACAGTTCCATACCCAATTATGTAGGTTCATCCATGATATATATATAGATTTGATTTGTATCAAGCAACAAAACAATGAATTGGTAGATAAGTTTGTGGCTAGATTCAAGAGGGCTAGGAATAGATGCATTACTTACACTCCTAGAGAAAGAATTGAGAAATTTGGCTTTTAGTGAATTGAAATTCAATCTTAGAGAAAAATTCAAAGGTCAGAATTTTGCTGATTTATTTCTGTTGGTAATGAGAACATTGAAGTATGAGCAACTACTTAAGGACAGAGATAGAGGGCCAGATGAAGACATTACACAAAATATGACTTTCGTTGAAAGATATAAGCCATATGTTGAATCTAACCAAGATAAAACTTGATAGGAAAAAATCAAATTTGTCAATGATAAGAGGGCACATGATGACTCATGATTACCTAATTGAAAAGAATTCTTTTAAATGAGGCATTTGTTTGCAAAAAAAAAAAAAAAATCTAATTTTTTCTTATTATTGACATGTGATAACTTGAAGAATCAATAATTTGAAGGAATAAAAAAAAGTGGAGTCGATAATCTTGAATGCAATCGTTGAAGAATTAACTGTCGGCGTAGTGGAATAAAGCAACTGTCAAGATAATAGAGTCAATGTAACCATGCTTAACGTTTATTTGTAACCTCCCTCTGTAACTTCACTTTATAGCCTCATTTTGTAACTTCTTTTTGTAACCTCTATTGATAACCATTGATTGTAGGCTTTAAATAGCCATATTGTACTCTTTATTACCCCCTCCCACACAAAACAAATAAATTTACTATCTTTCAGTTATCTTTACTTTCCTACATTGTACTTTCATTTTCCATGCTCACACTGTTAATTAAATTATGGTGTGTTTCTTAGTCTCAATTCCAAATTCGTGCCATCAATTAAATTTTGACATGTATCTCTAGCCTTGGTGTTACGTCATCGACTAAATTCTTGTGTAATATCATTGTGTTCTCAAACTTTGTCGTTGATTAAATTCTGGCAAATTTTGCCTATGTCTGTTTTGATTATAATAATTGTACTTTTCAAACATTGTCTAACTTCCAACACTATTTGTGTTTGTAGAGTTTTGTTTGAATTGAAGTTGTTGATTTCCCATTTTATAGTGATGGGCGGAACCTATCTCATTTAATTAAAAAGCGAAAAACAACTTTCGCCAAAGATATTTTGTTGTGGAAAAGTATTCGCAAAACACATATTAAGGACATAACCGAAGTGGAATCCATCTCGAGTATGACTCTACGGTAGTTTAGCTTGCAAGCAAATTGAAGCCCCCGGAGAATAGCTTAGAGTTGGGCTTTCATAGCAGAGCAAATGCCAATGCAATTAGCTTTAGGTGAATTATAACTTCACATCTAAACACAAGGCGTATTTGAATTAATGTAACGAACTAAGCAAAGTGAAAGGAGGTGTGAACATTTTAAGTGCCAAAACTTTCAAAAGGTTTACTTAAATGCCAAAATCGAGGAAAAATAGAATACTTAAGTGCCAACAGCGAGCCATGTCGGATTTCTGGCAAGTTACATCAAATTTCCAACGAGCCATGTCCGATTTTTGGCATTCATTTAGACTAGTTGTATTATTAAAATAATGCCACATCGGATTTCTAGTAAACCTTGTTGAAGTTAGCACTTAAGTGTAAAAAAAAAAAAAAAAAAACTGATATTTAAGTATATCTTTTGGAAATTTTGTCATTTATGTGTCCACTAGTGTCAAATTTTGGCACTTGGATGTACTTCTTTTAAAGTGAAAGTAATATTTATTCTATTATCCACCCAATGCACTGACATACAAGAAGTATGGATTTGATTTCACTCGATTCAAACCACTCTATTTTATGTAGTCATTGAATTCTTGATGGTTGAGTTTTGGGCATCCGAGATTCAAGATTCCTGATCGCAGCAAGTCTCGTTTCTTGACCAAAAGATTAGCTAGGTGTCCTTAGTATTTCCATTCCATATAGGTGTCAATTTAACATAAACATATAGAATTAGACCTTTATACTCAAATTTTCATAAAATTGGCCCAAGGCTGACTTTTTGGTCAAACCAAAGAATCAACCTTCTAAAAATTATTGGAATTTCACTAGTTTTTAATTTTTTTTAGACATCCGATTTAGGGACAATGAAATTTAAGTACCTCGGTCCAGATTAAAAAAATGTCAGCCTATGAAACCGGTTGACCAACACCGCAAGACCCAATCACTTAAGTGCACACTTCTCATGATCATGCCAAGTGACGCAAGGATACGAAACTAAAAATAAAGCCTAGCTTATTATTTAGAGGTAATAAAGGTGGCGGCTAAAAGGAAGTACCCACCACATTTTGTAAAATTGATAGGAAAGGAAATATGAAGAAAACGGGCATTAACAAGATCCCACCTTTATATATTCAAGAGGGCTCATTCGTGAGGGGTCTCTTACGGAGACAAAAGGGGAGGGGAAGAGGAAGGAGAAGATAGCTCTCTGAGTTCTTTTCCCCTCGGAACCCCACGCCCACCTCCTTCGTCTTGCCCGACCAGCCACCTCCACCTTTGCCGCACGATAACACCGGTGGACAGCGTCCCTCACACGATCTCCTCTCTCCCGATCCCCTGTTGCTCGGCCCTGTTTCGGTTGAGGACGGGCTGAGCTCGTTTCTTTGGGTTCCTACCCGTTTTGTGTCCAACTCAGTGTCCTTTGGGCTCGAGCATTTACCGTGTCAGTTTGTGTTTAGACCCAAGTTCCTATTCTAAAAATGGCCATGTCCGGCTACATAACTTATTCGATGAAATGCCTCAATGAAGTTGTGATACATGTTTCGTGAAAGAGTTGCTTAAATTAGTATACTAAAGTGTTCACCACATGTTTGAATCACAACCGGAAACTTCTTTCATAAAATCCGAATCCGAAACCGAGAATAACTCATGTATCTCGGTGCATCTCAGTTCTGCACGCCACATTTCCATGGTGTTTAATGCTGCTATGTTCTTCCCGTCCCTTCTCTCTATTTGTTTTGGTTGTGTTGTGGCTGCATGTGCGAGCGATGGACGGCTGGTGGTCGAAATGGCAGTCGACAGCACAGGAGCCCCGCAGTACATGAACGTAGGCAGCAGTGATGAGGTGTGGTGAATGATAGGTGACCGTTGACACTGGTTCGGTGTTTGAGTTGCTGGCGTGATGGTAGGCGTCGGAGGTGAAGTATTTTTCTGGCAGTATGTCAAGATGGTGGTGAGTGATTGTACAGCAGTGTCCGTGATTCGGAGAAGGGCAAGGATGACCGGGGGCAGAATCTGGGCTTGATGAGTATAGGCTAAATTAGACCGAATGCATTTTGGGCTCAAATAGGAGTGTGCTTGGGTTTTATGTGGTTTTAGTGGGTCCAGGTTTGGAGTGGGCTTAGTTCAATTTTTAGGTGCTGAGTGGCCGAGTTCGGCTTTACACATAAGCCCATTCTCTCTTTTAGATCTTTGGTAGCCTAGGTCCGAAGCCCACAAAACCAGAGTTTGCCCATTTTCGGAATGCCCGGGTCCCCATTTTCGAAATTAAATAATTTTTGAAAAATATTTTTTATTTAAAAGAAGTAAATAATAGAAAATTTTTGCAAATTAAAAAATATTAGAAAATGCTTTGAAGTAATTAGGTTTTTAAGCTTTAGCACATGATTTAGCTTAGTTTCATTTAATTAGTTTGCATATGGTTTAGTCTTAATTGACTTTTCTCTTGGAAATGAAGTTGAACTTAATTCGAATTTAGCTCATGGAGGCATCATGTCCTAAGGCTTATAACATGGTGATATATATTTTGTGCTCAATTAGTATCAGGTTTTCTTTTCCGTATTTACGTTAAAGTCATTCCAATACTTAAGTGTTTCTTTATCGTACTTCACTTAAATATATTAATTGTTCATTTCTTTTCTAGATTAGGACTAGTTTAAAAATTAAAGAAAACAAACCCCCAAAACATATGCATGAATACTTAGTGGTTTTTAATATCTTTAGGATCATAATAAGTAGAAGCAATGCATAATCACTTACATAACAACATTCCAAGTTAAAGATACCAAAAAGGCATTGATAGAAATATTAATGTAATCAAATCCCTGAATTTAGAATTTCTGGTTGTGCAGGATATGAGACAAGCTTCTCTTGTCTCATTTAGTTTCCAGCCAACCTTAATTTAGTTATAAATCTTTTATTGATGTTAATTTAGTCATAAACCTTTTGATTTGATGCCAATTTTAGTTTTAAACTTTTTGATTAGATGCCAATTCAGTCATTTGGGCTAATTTTGACCTAATTATGCTAATGTGGATGTCGATCAATTGATGTGGCATGGCACCAACATGGACAACTTTTAAAATGTTTTAATATTTTTTTGCATTTTTATTTTATTTTTCTTTTTTTCCTTCTCCTCTTGGGGCTCGCCCTTGCTTGGCCATTGATGAGGACTGAGCCTTGCCTCACGGCCATCAGGGCGAGGCTCGAGCCCTCGCTAGGGGTCATGAGGCTCGTCCTCACCTGGCCATTGGAGAGGACTTGAGCCGAGAAAGGAGGAGGAGAAGGAGAAAAAAAGGAAATGGAAAAAGAAAATAAAAATTCAAAATGGGTGTGACCTCATGTCCTCTAAAATCAAGGGCTCAAGTTTTGACTAAATGTTTAAAATTAAATTGACTCAAATGCAAAATGTTTAAAACTTTTTTGACATTTTTCCCAATGTGAAACCATGAAATAGAAAATGGAAGTAATCAAAAGGTTTACTATTTTAGAAATAAAGCAATTATCAAATGAACAGTGACAAACGTGACTTCTGTAGTCGAAAAGTTATATAGCTGTCCATGGGCCATGTGAGTTATTGGTTACACAAGTCATCACTATTGCCATTGAAATGGATATAGTTAAATGTTAAAATAAAAAATAATTGAAAAATACATCATCTGTATGAGATGATTCAATGGTTTTCGAAAAGTATTGTGCCCATATGATATTTCACCATTGAATCGAAATATAATAGTTTTCAAGTTCAATGGATCTCTTAATATAGACGGTTGTGATTTTTCAATCTAACAGCGAAAGGCTTGAGAGGCACCGCTGGAAACCATATAACCACCTGCTTATATAAGCAAAAACAGTTACATGGACCATATAGCATACAAAAGTACGGGCCACCATACAATTATAAGGTGTTAATCTGAATTCCAGTTAGTCCCCATAAAATCAAAACTTGACTGCAACCACCAATCACCTATTAGCAACATGTGAATGTTCTTTCAAAACTTTCTAGTATTGATGTGGGAAAAAAAGTAATGGCGTGCACCTAGTAAACCCAGAATATCTACGAAAAGTAGTAGCCTCATAAAATAAAAACATTAATCTCGAACATGAACTCATAGCACAAGATGCAGTGTTTGATGTACCATGGAGGGTTAATGGCAATCGAGTATGTCATAGCGGAGAATGTTCTTACAAAGTAGAGCTAAGTAGCTAACGAGACACGGATCTGCATATGCTCTCATCTATTCTACTATCATATTCTGTTTTCATATTCTAGTTCATCCTTTGTCATTGTTGACACTACTCACATCCATTAATTCAATCGTCCTTTGGAATATGCTCGAAGTCATTACTCCACACATTTAACGCGCACAAAAAAGCAACAAAGAACTTTATAATCCGTAGCTAATTTTTTTTGTTAACCGTAGCCCGTTCTAGACAGAGGCTAAGTATCGTGCTATTGCTCACTATACTGCTGAGACTATTCGGATTCGTCACTTACTTCGTGAGCTCAGGGTCCCCTTTATAATCCTCTCACCATTTATTGTGACAACATCTCTACCACCTATCTTGTTATCAACCCTATGTTTCATGCTCGCACCAAACATATTGAGTTGGATTACCATTTTGTTTGAGAACGAGTTGATTTGGCGATCTACGTGTTCACTATGTGTCTATAACAGATCAGTTGGTAGATTTCTTAACTAAGGGACTACCTAGTCTGCATCACACGTTATTGAGATCCAATCTCTCAGTTGTTACACCCACTTCGAATTGAGGAGGAGTATTAATGTGTATTTTATATCCATTATAGGGTATTTCTGTAATTATATTTCTATTGGCACCCTTTTTGTAATTAACCGCTCATATAAATACAAATCATTCAACCCTAATTGTAGTTGAGTCACCATAAATACTTTGTCGTTGTTTTCTCTCTAACTCTAAACATCAAGATGGTATCAGCTAAAGATCCTGAGTTCGAATCTTTCCAAGCTTCATTTCCCTTCCCAAATAAATTCCTACTCTTAGTATTAGACAAAAAAATACCAGATTAAGCGTAGGGGGAAGTGTTAAAATAATAAATATAAAATCACGTATTCATCTAACAGTTTAAACTTTTAAAACAATTGACAGCGATCTCATAAAATTTTTCGACTTTTAAAATTACCACATGATATAACTTTAAGTGATCATCTTCTTCCACCTACACTCTTTTGATCTCATTTCCTAAATTTGTTTAAAATTTTGATTTTTTTTTTTTTTACCTTTTCTAATGCTTACATAAACCGAGATAAATCAAGTCAATCGTACTTCAAAAATCCGTTGACCCTGGATCCCACTAGAAAGCACAAATTCTTATTGCCATGTAGTTTTTTACACACTCATGGTTTCTCGTCCTATTTCTTTACACATATGGTATTGATCTTTTTACTTTTTCCGATGCTTTCGTAGACCGAGTCTACTATGAATCGTATTTAAAGAATCTGTTGACTCGCTTGGATCCCACTAGAAAATACAAATTCCCATTGCCGTATAGTTTTTACAATGCAATGGTTTCTCGTTCTCTTTCTTTGCACATGGTATTGACCTTCTTTTTTTTTTTATAAACATTTTTGGATGCTCGCGTAGACCGAGCTTATTAGATAAAGCAAATCAAGTTTCAGGGATCTGAAATAACGAAGTTGCTGATTAAATGTATAGCCAAAAAAAAAAAAAAAATTAGTTACACTTGCATGTGATTCTGCTTTCTTCTATACGCCTGAGATCCCAACCACTGGCACACGTTTAGCCACCCCCAACAACAACGTCCTCTCTCTCTCGCAGAGATAAAAAGGAGAGACGCTTTTCAATTCATTCGACCGCAGAAGAGCATCGTATTCTCTCTTCCCCTCCGGTGCTACGCAGTACAGCACTGAGTCAAAGCCATGGAGGACCCTTCGAGCACCAATGATCTAAAGAAATCCAAGTTCACAACGCCAGCATACTCCAAAAGCTCAGGACCAACTTGGCCATCCGCTTGAAATGGGGTGAGGTCAATGGTGCCATGGGCGACTTAGGCACGTACGTCCCCCTAGTCCTGGCCTTGACGCTGGCCAAGGACCTCAACCTCAGCACGACCCTGATATTCATTGGCGTCTACAACTTGGTCACTGGTGCCATATATAGTGTCCCCATGCCGGTGCAGCCCATGAAGGCGATCACAGCAGTTGGGATATCGACCCACCAATTTCGGCATCCCGGAGGTCATGGCGCCTGGGATTTGCACCAGCATGATCTTGGTCGTCCTGGGCGTGACCAGGTTGATGCAGCCCGTTTATAGGCTGATCCCTCTGTTGTTAGGGGGATTCAGCTCTCACAAGGACTGTCATCTGCGATGAGCAAGTTCAAGACTTCTCAAAGTCGAAACCGGCTGGGAAAAGGCACTGGCTCGGGTTGGATGGCCTGGTGTTGGCCATTGTTTGTGCTGGTTTCATTGTGATCATCAATGGTGCTGGTGAAGAGAGGTGAAGCAACCCAGAATCGGGCGACAACATCAAGGATCAGAGCTCATTGAGGAAGAGAAAATGGAAGAGAATCATGACGGCTCTTCCATCAGCTGTCGTTATCTTCCTGCTAGGTGTTGTCCTGGCCTTCATCAGAGAGCCTAAAGGGGTAAGAGGCATTAAATTTGGTCCACCCTCTATTGAAGTTGTGATGATTTGAAGGCATGCTTGGAAAGAGGGATTCATTAAAGGCATAATTCCCGAACTCCCATTATCGATATTGAATTCGATTATTGCCGCGTGCAAGCTGTTGTACGATCTCTTCCCCAAGAAGGACTTCTCCTCCGCGTCAGTGTTGGTCACAGTAAGCTGATGAATGTGGTCAGGTGCTGGTTCAGGGCCATGCCAAGCTGCCACTGTGCCGGCGGCCTGGCAGGGCAATACAAGTTTGGCAGCAGGAGCAGCAGCTGTGTGGCGATCTGGGAGCCGCTAAATTGATTCTTGGTCTGGTCCTTGGGAGTTCTATAGTGAAGGTGTTAGACCAGTTCCCTGTCGGTGTGCTGCTTTTGTTTGCAGGGATTGAGCTGGCCTTGGCTGCCAGGGACATGGATTCAAAGGAGGAGGCTTCTGTGATGCTGATCTGTGCGGCAGAGTATGGTGTAGATCAACCGGAAGAGGTATGCATAAAAGTATTTGCCCCGAGGAGGAATCCTCGAATTCCGTCTTATCGACCCTTCGAGTATTCCAAATTGTACGAGAAAAATGAGAGTAAAAGAGGCATGCTCCAACCTCGAATCGTTGGTGAGGAACATTATGAAACTGCACAAAGAGTTAAGCAAACTTTTCTCTCGTTGGATTGATTGCGGCGCTCGGGTTTCTTCGTGGAATTGTGGTTCATGTGTTACTTAGGTTGAGGAAATTGAGTAGTATTCGTTCCAGCTCAGCAACGCCTTGAGTTCATTCGTGCTAAAAGATGTGGTTGCGTTAAACACTTCTCTGTGTCTCATGCACTGCAATTCCCGAATAAAGTACTCAAGTACTAATTTTTCAAGTGTTTGATTTGAGCGTGTTTCATCAGCTTGTGCTCGATTTTTCACTATCATTTCATTTGCTTGTTTTTTCTTTGATTTTCTTTTACTGGTTTGCATTGCATTATTCATAGTTGTCACTTTCACCATATGCAGCCTCAATGCGTGATATTATCAGTGCTCCATTAGCATGTTCTTATTATCATTTATGCTGATTAAAATGAAAACCGGAACTACGTCTTTCCATTTGCTTGCAAGAAGTTTGCTTCCTTTCCTCACATGGCATCACCGGATCTTTGAATACGTGCATGAAATTCCTCATTTAGTCGAATGTTTCACAAAGTTTAAGATGCTCGTGGTCTTGCTCCTTCATACAGCCGAGAATATGAGCTACAGTTTCTACTTGGGCAAAGCAACTCCTTATCACAGCTCAAAGCAGCATTGGGTAATGACGGTCGGTAAGAGATGATTGCTAAGTTTACAGAGTATAGTTACGGAACTATTTGAACTTGTCAATGAATATATGGGTTGGTACTGTGTGGTTTAACTTATTTACCACAATCCAGTTGTAGAATTCCTGGCAAAGCATATACATTTGGATCGATTGCAGGGACAGTTTCAACTGACCTTCAATTAGTGACTGCAGGGTGAAGCACCTACCAAGATGTTGCAGAGCTGCAAGTTAGAAGACTGTCATGTGACCGATCTATTGTTAATCTACCCGAATGGGTTTCCTCCCCCTGAAGACGGAAAAGAATTTGGGGCTGTGGGTGCCGAGTAGCTTGTTGCCATCTGTTGATTAGTGTTCAAGGAGCTAAGAGGAGATGAATCAGTTCCATAACCTCCAAAGCCATGAGCTCTGCAATGGTAAACAAAAGCAATGAGAATAACTGCTAGATGAAAGTTCTAAACAAGCACACCGAGAGACTGCAGAGGGAATGTTAGTCGAAAATGCCTCCCGCCGGTTGATGCTACTGAAAGAAGAGAGAGATGATAGAGATATGTATAGGCCTAAAGTTCTCAAGAATTGAAATAAATTGATTATTTATTCCCTTTATGAGATTCTGATGGTTTCCTAAGGCCTTTAAAATCTTGAGGTAAATAGCCATCAGTCAAATATACCTTGAAGGTGGCATATGACCCTGCCCTTGTTGCTCCATGGGGAAACCTGGTGGAATTGAACATCAGCGAACAATAGAAAAATTTAAATAAAATAGTTACACAAAATTAACCATCATCATTTTACCCATCGGCAAGGCTCCATAAGAAGGTGACTGAAACGGCGAGACAACATTGGATCCATACGTCGGAGACTGATGCAGCATCATTCCTGGTGCTTGGGCACGCTGGCTTGAAGTGTGTGCATACCCAGAAGAAGCTGAGACAATGGACAGTGCTCCTTGCAGTGGTTCCATGGAAGGAAACTTCATGTTAACAAGCAGAAAAAAAAAATCAGATATCAATCATATTTCTCCTGTTTCCATTGAAACTTTCCTACCGTAAGTCCTAGCAAGGGCATTTTAGTATTATGGGTAAAAGAACATTTCAGATCAGATGTCATTCCTTCAATTAGGAGGATTTTATCTATAGTGGACTAGTAACAATGTCAATATCACTAGACTACAATAAATAAAGTGTGTCCAAAATTGCCGAGCTTTAGTCCGTGTTATGGACTCGAGATGGGCAGCTCAATAGCTTGGTGGGAGACGAGTAACGTGCTCCCATCCTTCCTTTTTAGGCAGTCTATCTGCATAAGTTGTTTATATAAACTCATAAAACCGCTGAGAGTCTTGAACTGATCAGGTATCTGCACTCTTTTGATCATTTTATTATTTCCCCGTTGTTGGAAGCACTCCGCCTAACCAATTCATCCTACTTAGATTATAATCGACAAAGGCGTAAGCGTGCAAGGGTCAACAGGAAAACCACATAAGGGAGTGATTATTCAGAAAGTTGGGCCTACCGCTGACCCTTGAGGTTGATCAGTTCCATCACCGAAATCAAATGGGTTTGTCGACCTTGCAGAGCTTGGGTATGCGGGCATAGGCTGGAAAACAATATTAGAAAAGAACGTTTGAGTAACCTGTGAGTGTCGAATGAAAGATTTTACTTGACTCTTGTGGTGAACTGGCGATACCGTCATGTTAGGGTAGGACTGCATGTTGAAGCCCATGACATGAGGTCTAGCTGTTTGCCAGCCTTGAATTGGTGCTGGTGCTGGAGGATAAAATGCAGTGAAAAGGTCCTGCAAGAATATGAATAAATTAAAAATATATATATCTATTGCAACTTCTTTTTGGTCAAGAAAACATATTCAATTTGCTTACAGCTGGGAGTTCCTTTCTCGTGCTGGGGTTAGGCTCAGTGGGAAGGTTCTGCAATGCCAAACCAGAGCTCACCGCTTGGACAGTTGCGTCGGCAGTTTGAGATGAATCGCAGGAAGGTCCTTGCACATTAAGCTCGAGTGACGTTAATGGCTGCATATACGCACAAGTAATAATCATTATGATATAAGCATCACATGAAAACCCCTAAGATATAAATTTCAACAATCAGTTATTTTCGTCGCATTTTCCTATGTCATCTCTTGCAGAGTAACCAAGAAAATGAAAGACAAAGTTGACAAGGATTGCATAACTTTTTTCATAAAAACATGTATTGAAATTACTGGTGATTCATTCTGTTCTACCGCAAAATTCTCATCCTTAGAAGGGGAGGCTGGAGGCTGACACATCTGAGTGCTTGGAAACTGCTCTAACAAGTCAACTTGGCTCTCGGCTGCAACTTTGGGAGGTTCTTCGCTAATATGTTCCTTTGAGGCAACAGAAGTTGATGTAGTAGGATCATCAGCCAGGACCGATGCTTGCTGTGTAGGAACATTGGCTAATGCTGATATTTGTTCTGCAGGAACATTGGCTGGTGCTGATATTTGTTCTGCAGGAAAATTGGCTGGTGCTGATATTTGTTCTGCAGGAAAATTGGCTGGTGCTGATATTTGTTCTGCAGGAACATCGGAGGCTATGCCAGTGGGTGAAGTGTTGCTCACAGATGCTGTTGGCTGAGCATCGTAGTCGCTGAGTCCTTCGGACACATTACTGAAAGCCGGTGTTAATTCTAGCAACAACATTTCCAGGGTACTTGCATTTGATGCTGATGATGCCTTCTCATTTGCTTGGGGGGCAAACGACGCCCAGTTACCTCCATCAGTAGAGGAAGGCATTTGTTGTCTCTGAGTTTCAGCTGAAGCATCGGGAGGCTTTTTGTCTGTACTAATCTCAGTCACACTCTGGGATTTGGCCTCTTTTATTTCCGCTGCACTGCTGTCAGTATTGCCCAAATTATTTAATGAACGAACCTTCTGCGACAACAAAAACCTCAGGGATCAGAGCATATATTAAGATCCCGGGACATGAACGTTGACAGTTTAAGTTTATGGAAACCTGCTGAATCTTCTTCAGAAAATCATGCAGAGAAGTCTTTATGGTGCTAAATAATACAAGGAAAAACCGTGCTGCAATTGTATTGTCTCATTGGCGACATTAATCATAAACCATCATCTCATTGTGCCATTCCTAAATTCCCATATACGCGATACCACATAGTCCTATGAGCATGTTACACTCGTGGAACTAGGAAGGAATATGTCGCAGGCTTACATTTAATATCAGCTTCACAATCAAATGCTACTTGTAAGTGAGACAGAAGTGTAAATTGAACTCACAAAGCAATTAGGATACCTTCACATTGGCACAGCCATCAGGATTTTCCGTTGTTTCGCCTGCCCTGCGGGAAAGACCATCATCCCTTAAAGTCTCCTTTGCGGGTCGAGCTACAGTGGAAGTGGACTTATCCATGTTCTTTGGATTCTCGGGTGACCTGCTTCCCAGCCTTGATTCTTCATTTGAAAGCCTTTGACCTTGAGATCGCCTGCCACCTCCTAACACGTCGTCCCGAAACCGGTCATCAACAACCTCGAAACGGACAGGACTCTTTCTATAACCCCCGTATCTCGAGATTTCTCGGGCATATCTTGGACTTCTCCTTTCATCAGAATAATATCTTAACATCCCATCTTCGCTTCGTCCGCTTGGACTAGACCTTCCGCTATGAGGTCTTTCATATCTGTCCTCATAACTGGGGCTTCCAGATGCATTCCTATATGCATTAGAACTTCTGTTCGTGTAGGACTCTTCTTTGTTGGTCTGCATCCATATAAGACATCAAAATCAACGAAGCTTCACAAGCAAAACTCCATTGTACATGTTCAAGATAAAATTAGAGAACATAAGCAAACCATAGACCGTTGGTTTGTTCAAGGAATAACTAGTTAGCTCACCAATCTCAGCCTCGGGAGCTTCTCCTCGCTTCTTTCACTAAATTTCCTATCTACGTAGACATGCTTGATGAAATCCCGGAGTTTATAAAGGTTACTGGAAGAACATACATGTATCAGACAATATTACTTTCTATAATTGCTAAGCGACATTCAAGAAGCGTGTGCAGACCTGCTGTCAGGATGAGAATGGCGTTGAGGATCCCATTCTTTAAGAAATATTTGCCGCGCTCGCTTAAAACGAAGTCCAGAACACGAGTAAGAAACAAGACGTGATAGCTACAATGAAATCACCAAGTTGTGAAAGAGACTGCATACACAATTCCCTACCTCATTTCCTCCAGCTTGAAGTGCGCTCACTTCTTCAGGAGTAAATTTAGCCATTGATATTGATTTTACCCGGTGCGTGAACTCCCGGCTGCATTATGTCAAAACATATCCTTGATCAGCAAAAATAAGCTGGCTATGGCTCCAGATATGCAAGCCTATGCCCAAGTAACCCGCAATCAACTATTCCACGGACCACACCGTATGTAACTGACACTAAATTAAATCAATGCATGTACAAGAAGAAATGAGTCTGTCTAGCTACTTACTGTATCCCACTGCAGTTCATGCAGACGAATGTACAAAAAGTGGTGCAAACATATTGCGGTCCCTGCAACAGAGCAAATGTCTCAGTACCAATATGGCTGATTGACATGCAGATTATGATGGTCGCTGCTCATGCGAGTCCAAAAATATGAAAAAAAAAAATGGAGGGATACTATCAACATTTAGCTCTGTAAACAAAATCATCCATTGCCGACTTCTGATGAAGGAACAGTGGAGCTTGACAATGGCCATGGTTCGTCAAGTGTAATGACAACAAATTCCATTTTTGTCTCGGGAACCAGTTTCCTGTGTTCACCATAATTGGATAGAGACAAATTTCTGTGGATAATCTGTCTCTTTTCTGGTGTATAGCATACTATGATTATCCAAACCCCTAAAGTCCTAGTAAACAATGTCACATTTCCCTAAAGCGATTGGTGATCATGATTGCTGTCGAAGGAGTTTGAGGAAATCTGAACAAATCATTGGATTAACTAAGCATTTTCTGTGCATTCAGAAAACGGGGACGATGCACAATCGGTATCCATGTGGACATACTGAGCAGGTTCAACAATTAGGAAACATGAGACGAAATCGCAAAGAAACAGAGATCATACCAAACTGTTGCAATTAATACACCTTCGGTTCTCGGGAAGTTTCAAGAGACCGCGGATAATCCTCTCGAGTCTCTCATCCTCCTTCACCTTGGGCGCCATATCTCACCAGCTTCCATGCACCTCCTGTTCAGCTGCAGGGGCAGGAAACACCAAACCAATCATGCCTCAATCGTCGCCATCGTCTACTGACATTAACGAAATCATCTTCTTCATATGCTACGATTATTCATCATCCATACTCACAAGATGCGAAACAGATGCCAAAACCAAGTTCCAGACCACCAAACTACAATTAGAAAACTATTAAACTCTCCAAAAGCATGAAAACCAAGAACCGAAATAAAGACTCGCACTTACATTGGTTAACGAAACGATAGACTTGACTTGAACATACGTGAATCGCAAGCTTGAGAGAGGATGAAGCTTCAAAAATGAAAAATGAAAAATGAAAGAGAATTGCGAAAGTTTGAGAGAGAGAGAGAGAGGAATTGAATTGAAGCCAGACATTTGTACCAAACTAAACTACCGGTGAACAGAGTCTCTGAGCTAGAGAGATGGAAGAGAGGGAAATTTGCCGCTTAATACGGTTAGGATGCGTGACTTTTTATACCCTTTCTTAACGGCTTTTAGGACACAGGCTAACAACAACGTTAAAAAGGACATATTTAATAGTGAAGTCCTATTTAATATATTTAGGAGATATAGGATAGGACCAGAGGCTCTCGAAAGTATATTCTGTTAATTTCACCATACTCGTCGGCAGAATCCATAAGAGTATCCTGAGTGGTAACTTTCTATAAAGCACTTATGACTTTTCATTTTCAAAATCTTGAATTTTGAATAGTTTGCGAAAATAATTCAACGTTATTCCACAGAAACTATTTATGTCTTTTGAAAGATTTCAAGTGTTACACATAAAATAAAAGTCAGATTAGGAGGGCCAAAACATCTAAAGAAATCAATTTTGCATAATTAGAATTAGATCTGAGAGGATGTTTCTTCATGTGTTTGTCACGTGGCACTTCACTTTTTTTTTAAAGATTGACTCAAATTTCAGCATTAGTTTGTTGATTTGTCATCCCCAAGTTTCTATATATTATTTAGTTCAAACTTCACAAATTGAATAAAGAGAAGAATATTATCAAACGATATTGTTAATTTTGTCACTCCCAAACTTCTATGGTCTATTAGTTTTTATTTCGAATAATAGCCAAAGAGAAAGTACCGTGTTTCAAATATAGACAAATTTCATCAAAATTCACTTAATTTAAAGAAATATATTGAAACTAACCACTGATTTACTTTCTTATTAAATAACTGCTATTTTTTTTAAATAACTGCTAATTTGAAGTACAATTAATTCACCGACCAAAAATAAGTACAATTAATTCTATTAAATTATTTAGATCGGTGAATAAAATAATAAATAAAATTTCGTGTTAAGTTCACATTTCTCATTTTTTCAAGATTACAGTTAACTTATTATTCATTTTAGACTTGCAATATACTAACAGAACTTTAAATATCACAAGTTATTGGAAACATAGTGTGTTTACATTTCATTTAATTTTATTATCCAGCATGTACAATGGAGTTTCTGATCGCGCTTACATAAAATCAGTTAATTTGACCTTAAAGTTTCTCGAAAACAGATAAAGATAAAGTTCATGACCTAGTTAATTTCTTTTTCATGTCGAGCCAATTTATGGGTTACTTGTCAAGCAAACCAAGAAAATTTTAGTATAAGCAACTTTTAACACAGTTATATATTTATCAACTTTTTTTCTATTGTTGCGCACATCATCATTAAAATTTTTTATATGAGTTTTCTTTGATATACATAAGTTGAGGTGACTAAAATAAAATAAAAATTACCATCGTAAAAAAAAATTGATAAAATAAAATTACAATTACATTTTCTAATGATAAAATTTAAAAAAAATAAAAAGATAATGTATAATTAAATCTAAATCCGCATAAAATAAGAAAAAAAAAAAAATAGAATGACTCATTCATTTTAGATTGGAAAAAGTCTAATATTATTGATAAAGTGTCAAAAAAGAAAGTTATCACATGACTTAATGCGTATAATTTTTTTACATCATTATTCTCGGTGTACTTCTAGATACTCTTATATCTTTTTATATATCCAATGTAAAAATGTCTCATCAGTAACATAACAAAATCATTACTTGCTTGATATAATAAGAAGAACGATTTCTTTTTTAGACTAATCAAATAACGAATAACAACTTCAACACAAAATTGAGTTGTTGAGATAGGAGGCACCAAGAATGGACATGCTGAGCAGTGATGAAGAGTAGGCCGTTCTCCATGTTTTTTAAATAGCAACCGAGTGTAAATTTGAAATTCGATTGAAGGAAACACGCACGAAAATATCGAAACCATCAAGAGTGCTATTTGCCTATCCAATGGAAAATTGAGTGGCTTTAGTCATAGAGGTGTGGTGAAAAATAGCTCTATCGCTTCTAACGTATTACTTTGTGCGTCCCATCGGTCGGCGATTAGTTAAACGAGTAAAAAGTGACAAGATTGGACGATGGACGGCTGAGATTTAGTCACAATATCGTTGACTTGATGATAACCCGGAGCCAATGGAGAAACTCCGGTGCGCATAACTGGAGAAGTCTATAGGATCGCGCCGGCCAGAGACGAGCTTGACTCCGTCGATCGTATTCCCACTCTCTCTTCCCGTCTTCCTGCTCGCGCCTTGTGTCTCTGAGAGAGGGAGAGAGAGAGAGATGGAGTGGGCGTGGTGGCAAGTGACACTGGCGTTCCCGTTCATCGCGTTCTCGGGCGCGCTCCGGAAGTCAAGCCAAGCTCTGTTGGCTTCGATCACCGCGGCGGTCCTTGAATACGTAGTAAAAAAGGGCGGAAGAAACGCGGTTGGTGTCGGCATCCAATGTCTAATTTCAGCACTTAGCTTAGTTCTTTGAACACTGGTTTCGCATGTGTTTGTTCTTCCCAGTTCATTCGGTGGACCTCTTCAACTTAAATGATCGTCTAGTAGATTAGTTTTCCCAATTAATAAGTTTGTTCGGTAAATGCTTGGAAATAAGAGATAACCTTTGTTGAGTTCCTTTGAGATTTTCCTTTTTTCCTCTTCTTAGAATAGAAAGATGTTTGGATGCCCTTGGATTTTCGCTCGGTGATGTGAGTGTTATGCTATGCATTGTCATTTGACTTGGCAATCTCCCTCTCTCTTTTTTTTTTTTTTTTTTTTTTTTTTTTTTTAATGAGGAGCAAACAATTGGGCATTCAGCTCCTCTAGGTAGGAATATAATGTTACGGGATAAAGTTTGGTCCCTTGATTTGACAGGAATCATGCGAATCGCCAAGATCTTAACGACTTTTGTCACTTTCAGGAAGTTATGAAGCTTTCCCGAGTTTCAGAGGGCCAGATATTTAGAAGGGATTATTGCCTATTTACCAGCCTCACAGAAAAGGGCATCCGTGTTTTCAGAGACAATGAAGAGCTCCCTGTTGGACAAAAGATCAAGCTGTCACTCATTGAGGCGATCAAGCAGTCGAAGATAGCCATACCCATCACCTCCAAGGATTATGCTTAAAGCAAAAGCTGCCTCATGGAGTTGTGGCAAATGTTAAGAGTGCAGAGAGAACAAAGAGCAAATGATCATTCCCATATTCTATGATGTCGATTGCTCTGATGTAAAACACCTTAAGGGGTCTTTTGGGAGTCCTTTTATGAACTTGTTAAGAATGAGGGAATTGGTAGAGAGAGGATCGATGCATGGAAGAAGGCTCTTCGAGATATTGGAGAAGTAAGAGGGTTGAACTTGGCTGAAATGAATGATGGGTAATATAATCTCTGCTGCCCTTGTCTACTACATAGCTCTGCCTTGAGCAAAATGCGCTCCCAGTCCATACATTCAGGAAAAAGATTTTTATGTCTAAGATCTTGTCACAGGTTAAGCTGATCACTCTTCAGAATTGTGAGACCTTCAATAACCCCAAAAAGAGTCCAAAATTCTTAATCATATATTGTTGTCATGTCTGATTTCATGTGGGCCTTCTGAACATTATAAATGCGTCCATTCTTCAAAACTCCCCACTGTATGCAGCCTACGTATAAGCAGGGATGTCAAGAATGTTTGTTCTACACTTCTAGATCAATAAAGTAGAGTTTCCTATCTAACTAAAACCTGGGGGGTACACAACAGGTACTTATATGATCGTATCCAAGTAAAATATGCCTACTTATTTGATAGATCATATAGTCAATACTCAATACTCCACTGAATCCCTCCAAGGGATTAGTCTTGGCATGATTTTCTTACCGTTTCAACAAATAAGCGTTCAGTTATATACCTTAAAACGATTTCTAGAAGAATATCGTAGTTTCTGTTATCCTTGCCTATAACCAATGCTATGATAAATTGAGTTTGATATCATTTATTAAATGAACAACTATGGGTTAGCTGGTGCCAGGTGGTGCCTTCTGTGTTTTCATACATCGTGTTGCCATGTCTTAAGTCAATCCTCCCCATCTTACTTTTTGTCTACTGTCAAGTCATTTTTTTGTACATATTTTTAGTACATATCATCATAGCTCTCTCTCATTACTTACATTGGCAGGCATCATGGCAAGCTGATACAGCTAGTCGTCTCAGATGTCTTGCAACGATTAAAGAAGCCTGACCTAGTCGTGACTGAATATCTAGTTGGGATCAACCGTCATGAAGAAGTGGTTATGAGGAAGCTTAATGTTGAGTTTTGCGATGGACAAGCTATTGAAACATTTGGCCACAAGAAATGTGTTGTTGGAATATGTGGTGTGCCTGGGGTTGGCAAAATTACTCTTGCAAAGGTTGTCTACAACCGACTCTTACCATCTTTTTGGACGTGCGGACCTCTCAAGTGCCATAACTTTGGCCAAAGGGACACTTAAGTGCCATAACTTACGAAAGGTACACTTAAGTGCCAAAATCGGAGTAAAATGGATCACTTCAGTGCCAATCCGGCCAAAATCCGGCCAAAATGCCGACGTGGCATTTTTCCGGCGAAGCACACCAAAAACGACGTTGTTTTGCACGCTTACGTGGCGAAAATAATGCAAAAACAGCGTCGTTTTGGCCTGACGTAATAAAAAATTAAATTTAGTTAAAATATTTAAAAAATAATAATTTTAAAATTAAACTTAGTTAAAATATTAAAAAATAATAATTAATTTTTTTTTTTTTTAAAAACTCTAAAAAACTTTGAAAAAAAAAAAAAAGGGAATGGGGGAGGCGGGCCGAGGGATCAACCCTCGGCGCCGCCGCCCCCGCCGCTGCCGGGGAGGGTCGGCCGAGGGCTCGCGAGCCCTCGCCGCCGGATCTGGGAGGCTCGCGGCCCTTGCTCGGCCGACCGGCGGTGAGGGCTCACGAGCCCTCGCCGCCGGATCGGGGGGCTCACGGCCCTCGCCACCTCGCCGCCGGACGGGGGCTCACGGCCCTCGCCACCCCGGTCGGCCGGGGTCGCGGCCCGGGCTAGGGCCCGTCGACCCGGCCGACCCTCCCCCCCGTCACCGGCCCTTCCGGCGGGCGGGCTGCGGCGGCGGGGCGGCGGGCCGAGGGTTGATCCCTCAACCGCCTCCCCCGTTCCTTTTTTTTTTTTTTTTTAATATTTTGTTTAAATTTTTTAAAGTTTTTAGAGTTTTTTTAATTTTTAATTATTTTTAAAATATTTTAACTAAATTTAATTTTAATATTTTAACTAAAATTAATTTTAAAATTTATTTAATTATTTAATTATTTATTTTTTTACCACGTCAGCCCAAAAACGTTGCATTATTTCACCATGTCAGCGTGTAAAACGGCGTCGTTTTGGGCGCGCTTCGCCGGAAAAATGCCACGTCGGCGTTTTAGCCGGACTTTGGCCGGAGTGGCACTCAAGTGATCCGTTTTTCTTCGAATGTGGCACTTAAGTGTACCTTTCGTAAGTTATGGCACTTAAGTGTCCCTTTGGCCAAAGTTATGGCACTTAAAGCGTTCTTTTGCCCATCTTTTTGATGGTTGTGCCTATCTCGAGAATGTTCGAGAAAGGTATACCTAAGTGGCAAGGCTCAAGACTTTGCGAATTAATTTAGTTTCTCAACTAGTAAATAGGGGAAGTCAAGGCTTCAGTACTTTTGACGAGGCTATCCTCTTTACCAAACACAGATTCAGCAATACGAAGGTTCTCATTTTTCTTGATGACGTGGGTGACTCTGAACAGCTTACTCAGATTGTGGGTGAGCTTGCGGATTATGGTCTTGGAAGCAGAATTATTGTGACATCTAGAAAACAAGATGTTCTTATAAAGGTCAAAGTAGCAGCTCAAAAATAGAAGGCTGAGGCAATGGAAGAAGGTGAAGCTCTTCAACTTTTTTGTGAGCATGCATTTGGTAAGGATTTCGTCGAGAGAGGTTGACCATACTCTTTCGAGCGCCATTATAACAGCTATTGGTCGACTTCCTTTAGCCCTTGAAGCGGTGGGTTCTTTCTTATTTTCAAAATCAAAACAAGTGTGGGAAGATACGTTGAAGAAATTGAAACATGCTCCTCACAAGGAAGTTAAAAAGTATTCAAGATGTGTTATGAAGATTTAGATGAAAATCAGAAAAAAGATATTTCTGGATATAGCATGTTTTTTTATTGGAAAAGATGAGAGAATTGCCATTTACATGTGGGAGTACTCTGAATTTTTCCCTCAAGAGGGCATTGAAGCTCTTCTTGTTAGGTCTTTGGTGAAAGTTGGAGAGAATAACGAGATGTGGATGCATGATCAACTAAGAGACTTTGGTAGGGACATAGTACAGAAGGAGAACCCTGAAGAACCTTGTAGGCGAAGCAGGTTGTGGAATCACAAGGAAGCATTAGCCACACTAAAGGAAAGGAAGGTACATCAAAGACAACAAATGATTCCTTGAGTGGACACAGTTGATGCTCTTTTTGATTTATTCATCTTATAATCATTAATTTTAACTCGGGTGAGAAAATGAAATGATCATTATCCAGGTTTTCTTGTTGGTTTTTTCATCCAGCTAACTTTTGTCTAATTCACAGGGCACTGAAAAGGTTTAAGCCCTTGGACTCATGTTTGATCATGGAATTGATGTTTGTTTCACATGCGAAGCATTTTATCCTCTGTGGACTTTGAGGTTCCTTAAACTGGACTGTGCAAATATTGAAGGCAATCTTCAGAATCTTCTTGCAAACTTAAGATGGTTGGATTGGCAAATATGCCCTGAAAAGACCTTGGAACTTCCTTATTTCAATTGAACACTTGATCATTCTTGATCTGTCATGTAGCTGGGTAAATCAAGGTTGGAGAGGTTGGGAGCTGATAGGAGAGGTAGAAATTACATTTATTTTAATCTTATTAATCATACGACTTTCAAGAACTCATTCTCTTCCATTGTCTCATTGATATGCAGAAGGCGAAGAAATTGGAAGTTTTGAACTTAACGGCGGTGTCTTGAGTTACTTGAATCTCCAAAATTCCCTGCTACAATTAAACTAGAAAGATTGATTCTGGAAGCTTGTTCCAAATTATCCTTGATTAGCCCATCCATTAGCAATCTAAGCAGCTTAGTTTCCTTAAATATGAGGTCTTGTAATTTGGACCAGTTGCCAGATCCGGGCTTTGCGTAGGCTTTAAAAGAGCTTGTGATCGATGGGACTTTTATTGATACAATTCGTTTCTGAGAAGGTTCTATGGAACAACTTGAAACTCTCAGTGCTTGCAAGTGTGAAAAGTTAGAACAAATACATGAGATCGATCACTTACAATCTCTCTCTAATTTTGCACTGGATGGAGCTGCTATAAAGACCCTCCCAGTTTCCATTGGGTCACTGGAGAAACTTCGATGCCTATCTTTAAGGAGCTGTCAAGAATTAACTGAAATTCCACGATCCATTGGAAAGCTCAAGGAACTGCAGTTTATGGACCTGTCAAACACAGGAGTTGATGAATTGCCTCGTTCAGTCAAGCATTTGGACAATTTGAAAGTGCTAAATGTCACACCCCAAAACTACAAAGTATGGGATGACACGGCCGTCCTTCTTTACAACGAACGCAGCCTCAAACACAACCAATAAACTGATATAAATTTATATATATCTCAAACCATATATATATCAGATAAACCAACAAATTGGTTGCAACATCAGAGTTTCTATAATCCACCGAAAAGAGAAAATATATACGTTTAAAACTCAGACGATCCAACTACTAGTAAGTATCATTTGCACCACTTCCTTATATCATACCAAAAACAAAATAAAACTCCCCAAAAGTTTCCCACCAACGGCGCTCTCGCTCTATTCGCCGCTAACCAATGAACCTGAAAAGATTAAAGGAGGAGTGGGATGAGCAACCACAGCTCAGTGTGTAGTACATATCTTCTAAGCAGATCGAACAATCACTATGCATGTATACAAAATAATATCAAATTTCATAACGCCAATTCAATATATAAAATACATATCGAATCATATAAAAGTTATTTCACATCATCAAAACTTTATACTAATATGGAAAACTCATTTTAATCGCCATCAAAAGTTTAATATCAATGGTCAAATCCATTGAACAATCTCCATCAAAAACACATATCAATGGTGTATCCATTGATCAATGTTTTGCTCAATCACTAACCATGGTCACGACACAACGCCTTGTGACAATGTGACCAAGATTCTCTAGGTCTCCACCTACAAAGCCGGTGGTTGGGCCCAGAAGGATATCCTAAATCCGGTATGCATACCCAAAAACCCCTCACTGGGTTCACAGTCATATTGAGCATAAATAACTATTCTCCAATACCAGAAATCCAATCCAAAAATCAATATCTTAAACCAAACAAATAACATTTTGCAACATAGCCCATCATCCATTTCATATCCATTTCTCAAATCATCATAAATCTTTCCATAAATCAGTCGCAAAGCAATTTCATATATATTTCTCCACAAACCTTATATAACATGATTTTCAAACATTTACAATCAACCAAAGAATATCAATTGCTCGATCTGGCTTTTATGCAATAAAAATGCTCTTCTTAATTCAATATATATACATACATACTTCAAGACATGATTTTATAAAACCAAAAAAGATATAGTACCACTCACCTCGTCGTCGTCAACCAAACGACGAACGATACCCGTATCGTCGAACTTAAGGCCCTATCAAATAATCGAGAAAAATGTTAAAATTTAATAAAACTTTGTCTCTACTACGAAACAACTAAATTATGCCTTAACTCTAACAAAAGAACTTCTACGTGCTAACAAATCGCATAACCAAAGCGATTGTTCAAGCCATTCGCAACACAAAGTTTAAGCGCAAAACTTGATTGCGCCTTAACTTTCTCTTCCAAACCTCGATCCGAACATACTTATAGTCAATAGAGAGCGCTTGACACATATTACAAGAATCCCAACTTGTCCACCACAAAATCAAGCCGAAAAATGACAAACTACGGGCCCAAAGCTGCTGGACGCGTACTGTTCACTGCGCGCAGGAAACTTTGAAATTTTGTTTCGGACAAACTATAAGCTCAAATCACGATCCGTAAAATCTCATGGCTCCACAACACGCTAAATTACCATTCCTATAAAAATACATGGCTCAACGACTCCAAAATCGGACTTCGCCGCTCGATTTTCCAAAAATTCCGAATTTAAGTCATAAATCCAAAAATTACTTCAATCGGACGAACGAGGGGCTTGATCTCTTACCGGGTGCTACATTATGGAGTTGAGTCGGCTTGGCGAGGCATCCGAGGCGTGCACGTGCCCAAACCCCTTTCCTTTCTTCCCCTTTCTCTTCTTCTTCTTCTTCTTCTTCTTCTTCTTCTTCCTAGTCGAGGACCCCTCAGCTACTATTTAACTGAACCCTCTCCCCTCTCCTTTTTGCTTTAATGACTTTTCAGTTTCTTTTTCAGATTCTTCTTTTGGGGCCTACTAACATAATATTACACTAAAAATGGAATGTACTCACATAGGAAAATTTCCTAAAGCAATACAAAATCTAACATAGTTGGAAGAGATGGATTCTTCTCGCTGCTGGAATTTGGAGATTCAGACGGACTATGATCTTGCGAGATTATCCTCTTTGAGAGTTTTGAAATTATCATATACCTGACTTTTCCACTCGCCTGAGGGCATTTGTTGCCTCTCAAATCTCCAAATGCTTGAATTGCATAACTGCGAGAAGCTTCAAGCTCTGCCTGAATTTCACCCTAGTGCAATTATCCTGTGCTAGGGATCCAGAATGATGTGGACAGCCTTGGAAATATCATGCCTGACTATTGTAGAAGGGTGGTACTCTGGTGATGATCCTGTTCCAAAGTGGTAAGAATCTCTGGTCTTGGAGAGGAATTAATCTAATTTTGCAACCTTAGATTTTGGCCTTTCAAGAAATATGAAGTTCATTTTTAAGTTGTATTCTTAGCTCAACAGGATTCACGCAGCCAAAGTTAGAGGGAAAAAGCTGAATTGTTGAGTCTCTCTAAAAGGGAACATTTGATTACATCCCAGAAAATCTTCAATTAGACATACTTGCTAGTTGAACTCATAATTGTTTTGTGTTGCTTTGTATTCTACCATTAGGCAACAGAGACCCAATTCTGGATTGCTAGAACTATGGTCAGTTATAAAACCATTTTTGTCACGCCCCGAACCCCGAGCACGCGCACATCCCACTGCGGTCGATCAAATATGCGACATCCCAGGATACGTCGCCGACCCATTCGATTTATTATTGCGCAAGCGGAACGTATTATAAAACCCCTGACAATGAAATACGGGATAGAAAGGCAGGAAGCAAAAGCACAACATATCACTTTCATAATTCAACAGAATTACAAACAGAAGCCTACAGCCAAAAGTCTACAAAAGACCGGCTCTTAAAAAGGAACTGTCCTACGGCCTACAAGTCGGACACATTCTCCAATCCTTATGACTTCACCTCTGCAACTCCTCAAAGCCAACCAAAGCTATCTGGTCGCTCCGTCCACCAGGGACCTGAAATTTTAATCCCACAACCGGGATGAGACGATGTCTCAGCAAGTTCAACCCCCTAAACCCCTATTAGAAAGAAAATACGCCGGGTGGCCTAGCCACATCACACGAGAACTTACCTCGCCTCAATTCCTTCCCCGCAGTTAGCACAATTTGAATCACACAATCTCAGGTAGTAATGATAATTCAAACAATTGGAACGCCATCACTTTCATATAAATCACAATCGCACTTAGCACACATTCCAATTATTATTCACTGCCACACAAGGGCATAGCCTACTCGCCGTTCGGCTATCTACTGGCATATAGCCAAGCATCGCCTCCCACCTTGGAGCGCGGCTTCGTCGACATCGACGGCGTTCCCGAAGGAGCATGGGCCCCGAATCAATCTGCGACCCGCAACCATCACGTGGGCATCCCATAAAGGGGCAAGTCCGGCTCGATAGCCCGAACGATTCCTCTTAGTTATCACACAGCCAAAGCATACTCGGCCCCGGGGACACTTTGTCTTTCACTCAATGTTTCCACTTAAAATAGTGATCCTGCCATTTTTCTTCATATTAAAAATATTCCAGAAATTACTCACCTGCGTGGGAACACGCTAATTTCGAATCAAAAAGCCAATATTTCACTTTTTTTTTTCAAATCCCACTATTTAATATAATCATTAAAATCCAATTTTTGCATCAAAACCCAACACTTGGGTTTTTATGAATAAAATCCACATTTATCACAATCAACACTCAATTTGCTACATACATTCATCGAATTCAAATTCTAAAGGCACAAGAAGCGATCGGACAAAATTCTGAGAATTTAGGGTCTCAATTTAATTTTTGAATTTATTAAATAATAAAATTTATTCCGAAATTTAATATAATAATATCCATATTTTGCATGAGCCACGCTCAATTTATGATATCCAATCATCAATTTCAAAATCCGAATGCACAGCAAATGACCGGCACGAAATTCGAGCAATCGGGGTCAAAAATAATTTTTTTTATAATAATATTTTAATAATTCCGGAATATAATATAATATTATAAATTCCAGAATTCGAAATCATTTAAATAATTCAAAAATAAAACCCCATTATGTCACATCAAGGCTTTATATTAAATAAACTCTCTTAACCTTTAATTTAATCACACTTTAAGCTAATTAAACACATTTATATAATCCACGCTTAAATAAACTAAACTAACCACCTAATCACAATTAACATAAACTAAGCACACCTAAAGCGTAATTAACCCTCTAAGCGAGGTTTAGTGAGTTAAACTCACCGGATTAGCGAACCGAGCGGACCAAAACGACGGGGACGACGCGGGGATCGACTTTCCTTAAAGCGGGCCGAGCATCCGGGCTCGGGAAGGCGGCCAAAACGGGCCACGAAGGGGCTGCCATACCCATTTTCTTGGCTACTGTCCATGGCAGAGATGGGGCGGTTCCGGTGACGGAATGGGCTCGGGGGTGGCGGAGAAGATCGGCGGCAGCTCAGGCGGAGCTCCGGCGAGGCTAACGGCGGCGTTGGAGGCTTCGACGGAGGCTCGAGCTGCTCGGACGAGCGGCTGGAATGCGGCCCGGCGCGGACGAGGGCGACGGGCGGAGTGGCGAGGCGGTGCGGGGCGGCGGGCGGCGGCAGCGAACGGCGACCGCGATGGCGAGGAGCTCCGGCGAGCGGCGTCGAGCGGCGGAGGGGCGGCGTCGAGCTCGGGCTGGCTGGTCCTGGTCGAGCGGCTCCCCCTCCTCTTTCTCTCTCCTCCAAAGGTTGAAGATGATGTATGACATCCCACCTTTTGAAGAACCAATGGGCTCTTGCCACTTGTCAACACCCCATTCGCTTTCCACTATCTCCTCTCCCACAACATTATTCAATGGTTGCAATTTACTTTTCCACCGGGGTCCAATTCTTGTGCATCAAATTCTTCAATTCCATTCAATCCACTTCCAATTGAGCCAAATTGAAGTCCATAAAATAAATTCAATGTCACCACACTTCAATTCACATCTTCACTTGACTATATAATCAATTTAAGTCCCAAAAGTATGACCAAAAGCGGGCCTACTAATTTCTCGAGCCAAATTAGCCATTTTCTGATTTAATTTGCCAAAGAACTCTGATTGCAAGAAAAATCTTCCAAAGATGATTCAATGATCCTAAAATGATTTGTGACACACCCGGACTTCCAATTTTTGAATTCGATCTCAATTCCACGGTTAATTTCACTTTGGCACGATACTAGCGCGGCCCAACCTACAGGGTAACCTTTAGAAATTTTAATGCATTCGACCTGTGTTTGATCATCTCAAGCCACAATGTACATCTTTGAAACATTGGCGACTTTTGGTTGTCGAGGTAATCTCGAGATTTCAAATACGAACACAGGGTACCCAATCGATAGAAAAGTCGGTCCAGTGTCGATCGACAAGAATTGCGCGACCTGGTGGAATCACCCACACCTGATCACATGCCTCTGTCGAGTTGACCTATCTCCGATCTCTAATCGATTTTAATCGTGCCGTAATGACCCTTGCAGATTAGCTCGGTCGAAAGGTCGCTTCTGGTCAAATTCTCGAGTCGATGCATTAGAAACTCTTAACACTTCACTCGATAGACTAGTTTCCACATGAGTGGCCGACTCAAGGAAAAGAACTATATGCGTGCCAATGAAATGCCCGTCTCAATTCATTGAAAATAGAATTGGAAAATCGGGATGTCACAATTTTATTGCAGTATAAATAACCTCATGTGCTTGAATAAATACTGTGCTTCTTTAAGCTTGACACGGTCTATGATTTTCTATTTGATAGATCACTGAAGTTCTTGCGTTGCATTGTTTGAGCAGGAGCATAAGAGTATTCAAAATATTTGCAAACTTGTGACAGCCATAGCGGAATTGGATTGGATTTCAACTATCTATGAAGCACCAACACTCTCCAAGAACTTCCGTGTCGTATCGGACACTTCAATACGTGTCGGACACTCTCCGACACTCAGTCAACACATATCGGAAAATCCGACACCTAGTCAACTTTCTTGACATTCTTCATCACTCGAGTCAGAAATTCTGACATACAAGTCTAACACGTGATTTCGATATCGATGTCAATTTTAAAAATTCAATAAATGAGAGGTCAATATATATATATGAAAAGATAAAACACAATAATAAAAATAATAAATGAAGAAAGAAGAAAAATCTAGTATTATATTTTCTTCTGACTCCCATTTCGTATGATACACAATTCACTCCTTAATTTTTTTTTCTTATTCCGACAAATCTAACATATGAGTCTAGAATATGGAGCTTGTTTTTTCTCCAAATTTTATGAATTTTTTGAAATATAGTTTAGTTTGTCAAATTAAAATAATGAATGATATTAATAAATGACGAATTAATGTTTTTAGTGTAAATTCATTCTAGGCTTTTTTAATTTTTTATTATTGATGAATTTGATTCATATTAATTTGATATTATGTATATATAAAAATATATATTTAATATACAACGTGTTGAAATTCTCTTTTTTTTTATAAATGACTTTTGGTATATCGTGTCGTATCGTGTCGTGTTGCATGTCAATATCGGTCTTCTTACCAACGATGGCTACGGCTATATGTCAAAATCACAAACTGCCCTGTTTTTGAGACTTGCGACTGCGACAGCGGAGTGGAATCGTATTTTGAGCGCAGGCCTTGCTCCCATGGCGACTGTCTTAATTGCCACGTCGATGTTGATGACTGTGATGGCAACAATTGTTGTGAAGGCGATGGCAATTGTCGTATATCCCATTCACAAACTACCCCTGTACTTGAGGCTTGCAAGCCTTGATGCCACGGACCTCAAATGCTATGTGCCCGTGGCAATTGAGGCGACTGTTGCTTTGGCAATTGCGATGCCTGTGCGCCAAAATCATATAGCGCTCCAGTACTCGAGCACTGTGATGGCAGCGGCTGTTTGAAGCGTGGTTTCGACTGCAGTCGGGATAGCGACAGTCGTAAATGCCTCCAAGGCAGTGGCGAATTCTCCCTGCTGTGCCAACGTGGTCCACGACAACGATTATGAAGAGGTAGCTAGTAAGTTCAAAGGACACGGTTTCAAGCATGTCAACAACGTGGATCTTTGTGTAGACGAGAGATTTCGTGCCGGTGGTGACTGAATCAACTGCGCCGGTGATGACTGCGACTGTATGGACCGGGATGGTGATGACTGCTTTTGTGCCAAGCACAACTGGGTCGAACGCCTAGGTGACAACGTGACAGAGGCTTCGACCGGAACGGAGAGGAAGAGGAGGATAACTGCAATAATAAGTGACAGCGAAAGTAACAACCATTGTTGTAGTTGACCGAGTGATGATCATCAGATCATGGTGGAATAAAATAGAAGCGAACGTGTCTTCCAAGTCTGTCGTGTCACGAACTATGACAGAGGAAGAGCAGGGTTCTTACTGTTTCATATGTGGATACGCTTAGGCATTGATCCGTGTTCTTACATTCAACAAGTTCCCTTTTACGCGCACGTGTTGATATATAGCAACAAGTATGAATTGGTGTTGGCGTTTCAGATCAAGCCCACAAGAAGCCAGCAAGTTTTGACTTAGAGAGCTTGCATGGGAAAGTACGAACGAGAGAGAACACTGCGGTGTTGTGACTTCTGCGAGAGGGTGCGAGTTGTTACTCCAGGGAAGAGAGGAATAGAAATAATTGGATGATAATTTTTAATATATTGTGAAAATAACAGTTTATTTAGAAGTATAGGACTATAAAAAAAAATTAAATAAAAAATAATTATAAATTATTATGGGGTCTACTCTTTTAAGAATTTGTAACTTACAAGAAGCAATTATTCTTACAGTAATCCAAAACTGTCATACTAACAAAGCCCAGAAGCATACCTCTTTGCCATAATATATTTATCAATTAATCTGTCTCTATCATAAAGCAAACTCAACGTCAAATTCGGGTCCAAAATATTTTCACCATATACGCTTTATATCCTATCAATAATAAAGTCATTTATTGTAATGTGTCACCTTTGTTCGTCCTGCCCTTTTTCGCTTTTGACTAAACCTAGGCAAGGGAATCATAGAGGGTAGGTAGTAGTCGAAGTTGCGATGCAACGTGGTGAACCCA
This sequence comes from Eucalyptus decipiens, assembly GCA_014182575.1. Taxonomy (NCBI): domain Eukaryota; kingdom Viridiplantae; phylum Streptophyta; class Magnoliopsida; order Myrtales; family Myrtaceae; genus Eucalyptus; species Eucalyptus decipiens. Next base: position 45,137,019 of record CM024611.1, on the reverse strand, counting down.
AAAAACTACGATTGTGAATATTTGTGTCTTCCCTCTTAGTTATTTGTATTGCAACTTGAAGGGAGAAGTATAAAAAAAAGGTCTTAATATGTTGTATTGATACTAATTCACTTTTAAATCAATTTATTTTTAAACATTTTCATATTGATATCAAATTTAATCCATTCAACCAATTTAAATTGAAAGTTGCCGATATTGACTTTTTTATATGACGTGACCAACACTGACTTGATATTTTTTAATATTTTAATATTTTTAAATTTTTTATTTTCTTTATTTTTTATTTTTTCCTTATTACCCTCGGCCAGTAACCAATCGGCCGAGGTCGTGCCTGCCTGCGAGGGTGAGGGCTGCGAGTACTCTCTGAGAGAGAGGAAGAGAGTACGAACGAGGGTGCGATGGTCATCGCAGCAGCATCCTGATCGAGGCTGACCCTCCCCCAGGAGCAGGATGCGAGGAGTTTGAGGTTGAAACACGGTGGTGGGGCGTAACAGTTGTCTCCCGGTCTGACATGGGTTCATCGTTCTGGGTAGAGAAGAGTCTCGACCGTAGACTGAGGGAAAACATCATTTCCAAACAACGCAGAGGATGTCACCTGTACTCCTGTTGTGCGCATTCCAATCCCCCAACATAGTTCAATCTGGATTCAACAATGCATCTTTAGAAGTTGTACTTGTTCTCGAATCAAATTTGGAACTCTTGTCGCATAAGCTTTTGAGTTCGGGCGCACATCTTAAGTCTAGTGACGCTCGTTGTTCCCCTCATAGTTGCTTCTTCAGGCACCCAGATTTTCTCTTGAATTTAGGCACACATCCTTGCCCAACCCACCCCCCTCCTCTTCTACCTCTCTGTGATGCAGAGATGGAGATGGAGATGGCAGCCTCCGCCTATGAAAGGCAAAAACGAGGGGCGCCTAAATGGAAACTTAGTAAGAAACAAACAATGACGATATTGATTTTGATTTAACTTATAAGACTTTGGTGTGACCATAATTAACTATTCTAAAAGCTTGAATTTTTAAATGAAGATATAATTCAATATTTAATTACTTTAACACAACCTCGCTTAGATGGCAAGGGCCAAGCAAGGGTCCTCTTGTCGGATTTGGCGAGTGGCGGCCTCACCTAGCCTCACCAAAGGTTGGCAAGGGTGTCTCGTCCCTCATCCTCATTAGTTGGTGACTAGCAAAGGGTAATAATGAAAAAATAAAAAAAAGAGAGGAATGAAAAAAAAAAAAAAAAAAAAGAGGAAAGGAAAGATAAATTAATAAAAGACTTAAAAAAGTATTTAAAAATTTAAAAAAAAATCTACATCAACAATAATCGTGTTATGTAAGACAGCCAACACCCACGTTAGTAATGCCAAATGGATTGAATAAGTATTACTATAAAAATATTTTTGATTAAAATGATCTAATTAAAAATTTATAAATGAATTGGTATTAATCTAAAATTTTATTGCTACTTTTCCCACTATTTGAAAGGAGATATTCCACTTTTAGCCCGTCAAACCCAGACTACTTCAAAACCAACTTCTGATAAAAACTTGAGTTCATGGGGCTTTTTCATCATATGGCACTTATAAGTGAAAATCACCATAAACTCGTGCGCTTGACCACGAATTAAGCGACGTATTTAAATAAACTCCCGCCATTGTCAAGTTCCAGTATACCTTTAAATAAATCACCAGTTTTTTTTTATAAAATAAATCACCAATTGACTAACTGCTGTTTCCTACTGCAGTTCAAGCAGACATGAAGTCCAAAAAGTGGTGCAAACGTGTTGCGGTCCTTGCCGCTCATTTGTCTCCGAAAATACGAAAGAGTATGGATGAATACTATACGTTGAAAGACATTTAGTTGGCCGCTGGACGCTATAAATAAATTCATTCATGGTCGACTTCTGGTAACGGTACACTAGAACCTATCAATGGCCATGGTGGGTCTAGTGCCATTGCTGTAATTGAGTTAATACTACAACACATTCCAAACTGATACATATATCACAATTTACCTCAATTTAATTTTTTAACCATTAAAATCTTAAAGTGATACACATATGATAAATTTACCAAAAACTAATTTTTTGACCACTAAAAATCTCAAACTAGTATACTTATGACAAATTTTTCATTTATTAGTTTCCATTTAATTTTACAATCAAATTGTTAAGTTGGATGATATGTGGAAACCCCTCATTTGTTATATGTGTATCATTTTGTGGTTTTTTGGGATATTAATCCAATTTAACATAGACTAACGGCGGATAAGTCTATTATAGATGTACTGGTTTTGAGTTTTTTGTAGTAAAAAAATTAGTTTAAAGTACATTTGTCACATATATACTACTTTGGGGTTTTTTATGGTCAAAAAATCAATTAATAGTAACTTTATTACATGTGTACCACTTTAGGATTTTCGATGGTCAAAAAAAATTAGTTTTGAGTAAATTTGTAATAGGTCTATTAATTTGCCTTTTTTTAGTGGTATTAACCCAATTTGCAATGACCATTAAATTTCATTTATTTTGGATTAACAAAAATAGATATCTTTTATATAATGCTTACAAAAAAATATTGAGGTGCCTCGATGTGCATAACTTTTTATATCATGATTTTTAGGCCATGTTTGGTAATACTCCAAATGGTTCCTAATTATATTATTTTGTTTTTGTTTTTTTTGGTAAAAAGATTATATTATTTTGTTCCTCATAACAAAAAGGAAAAAAATCCGTTTGGTAAATTTTTTGTTCCTAAGAAGAAAAATCTATTTCTTTGTTCCCAAGAATGGATTTAAAACAAAATCAAAAAGTAGAAAAAAAAAAGTAATTTCTTATTCTTAGAAACAATTTCAAATTCAAGCCCAACTTTTTCTTTTTTTCTCTTTTCTTCTTCTTTTCTCCTTCTCTCTTCTTCTTCCTCCTGGCTAGTCTCCCGCCACTATTGGCCATCGGTAGTAGCCAGCGATAAGTCGGTGGCGATCGGTTAGGCTAGATTTGGCGAGCTCGCCTAACCACCGCAAGCCTCGGCCTTGTAGATTTGGGCAACATTGAGCCTTGTCGGTGGCCAGACGAGCCTCGCGAGCCTCTGGCAAACTCGTCGGACCTCGCCTAGCCGATCGCTAGCTATCGCCGTGGTCGACAACTTGCCACAAATAAGGAGGAAGACAAAGAGAAAAGGAAAAAGGAAAAACAAAAACAAAAAAAGAGAAAAATAAGAAAAATATAATAAAAATAAATGTATTAAAAATTAAAAGAAACAAAAAGATTTAAAAGTCTTAAAAACGCATTTCTATATCGAGAATAGAAATTTTGAACAGATTACCAAACGTTTTCAAATATTCAAATATTCGTTAAGGAACAAAATTAACAAAACTACATTTGATAGAAAAATTATTTATGAAAATAGAATAGTTATCAAATGTACCTTAGTATTTTTTTAGATATCCTTACTTCTTACATACTTAATGTAAAAATGTCTCATGCATAACAGAAAAAGGGCCGCGAACTCTTTGATACGGTAAATAGGAGACTTGGTGTGTGTGCACGTGTATAATAATAACCAAAAAAATGAGCCTTTAAGATAGGAGTGACGAAGAGCAAATAAGGGTGTGTTTGGTAATGTTTTTGTTTAAAAATTGTTCCTCGAAACGAGAAATAGAAAATCATATTTCTGTTTGGGGAACAATTTTTAAACAGTAAGAATATGTTTGGTAGCTGCACGAAATTTTTGTTCTTGAAATAGAAAAAGAACAAAAACATGTTTGGTAAATTTGTATAATTTTTCGTTTCTTTTAATTTTTTAATATTTTTATTTTATTTTTCCTTTTCGTTTTGTCTTTTTTCTTTTTTTCTTTCTTCTTTTGGCCGGTCACGGCCTTGGCCATGGCTAGCGGCCTCGCCCAGCCATGGCGAGGCTCGCCGGCCGAGGTCGCCGGCCCTCGACAGCCAATCGTCGGCCATGGCCGAGGCCGACGGCCAAAGAAAAAGAAAAAGAAAAAGAAGAAGAAAAAGGAGAAAAATAAGAAGTGTTTCTAGGAATTGTTTTCATGAACAAGAAACAAGTTTTTTCTACTTCTTTTTATTCCAAATCTGTTCATAGGAACAAAAGTGTAAACAAACGCGTTTACATTGTTTTTTTTTTGTTCTTCGGAATAAAAGAACAAAAATTTGTGTTCCGAGGAACCGAAATAAATTTAAACAAACAGCCCCTATAAGTTGTCATAAAAGCAATGATGAAGAAGAGCTAGTTCTTATTTTTTATAAAGAAAAAGTTTAAAATTGAAGGGAATCTAGGTTGCGTCTAAATTGAAGAAAGTGTGTAAATATAAAAACCAATTAAAGTGATTGTGTCTATGTACTGGAAAAAAAGGGGAGGTGTAAATTCGGTCAGAATCTGGAAAGAAGCCATCTCAAATATTATTTGAAAAAAAAAAAAGTAAAGACAGCTTAGATCACACTCATACGGTATGAGTCATACCTCTCCTTTAGTTTTTAAATAAATCATAGTCTACTTCTTTTTTGGACAAGAAATCATAGTCTACTTTAGTTTTTATTTTTTTTATTTTTATGACCCTCCAATGGTGGGGACCACGATGAGAAGTCTGAGTGAAGTACCGTCTCTCCCTATTTCTGCAGCGAGCAATCCCCACTTATTAGATGCCCGCACGACACAGTGAGAGAGAGAGAGGGCGAGGGAGCGAGATTAATCCTCTATCGTTGTCCATGCTCGTGAAAATGGCGGTCGCGGCCGTGCGTCTTGCGTTGCTTGATCCGGGGGTGAAGTGGTTGGTGTTGGCGCTCGCGGTTTGGGTGGTTGTATCCGCCTTACACGGCCGAATCAGGAGAGGGGACGCGGGCCTGGCCAAGCTGGTGATGTCAGCTCTTTTGGTTTTGGCCTTCTCCACGGTGTTAAGGGACCGAAGCGCGGAGACGCTGGCTTCCTTCTTCGTGGTATGGGTCGGGTTATTGGTGCTTTATGTCCGCCCTTGGTGGAAGTTCGCCGGAGCGGCCGAGCTGCTGCGAGGGTTCAGCATGGGCATGCTTGGGTGTTTAGCACTTCGTCATCCGAGGACTGAAACTTACGCTTTGGCTCTGGCGGTTTGGATTGCTCTCTCCGCCTTTTGCCTCCTGTTGGAAACGCCGGAGCAGGACGGTGCGGATTCAGTGAGGGAGGAGGTGCGCGATATCAACTTATGCTTCCCATCTGAATTATGTTTGTTGAGCTGAGTCCCTGAGCCTCTTTCTTTTTCTACAGGTAGGATCCTTCTCGTCCAGCTCTACCTTCGCTAAGAAAGAGTTGGGTGTTTTCTTGAGTTTCAACAGAGGACCAGACATCCCTGATGCATTCATAGACTTCCTAATGGTTCAACTCACGAGATCCGGGATCTCTGTCTTTGGAGATGGCGAAAAGCTGCCTGAAGGGGAAGACCTAGTTGAAGTGATCAAGCGATCCAACGTATCGATTCCAATCATCTCCAAGGGCTACGCTTCCTCCGAAAGTTGCCTCGTGGAGTTGGGTCTAATGTTGGAGTGCGGAAGAACAAATGCCCGAACGATCATTCCCATTTTTTATGACGTCCATCGCTCGGACGTGCGACTCGTCAAGGGTTCTTTCGGAATATCCTTGAAGGACCACGAGATGAATGGAACCGATGGCCGGACAATCCATGCATGGGGAAGAGCTCTTCGTGAGGTTGGGGGTTTGGACAGATTTTATACTGCAGACAACAATTCTTGGTAATTCAATTCTAGCTTATTCCGCTTGATATTTTCTTAGGACCTTATCTATATAGGATTCATAGTCTTCTGTTCTGACAATGAGAAGAATGGTTCTGAGTGAACATGCGGTCTGCAATCGTTACATTCACAAGATTATTGGTCACGCAACGAAACCCATCTGTCCTTCGTTCTTTTTGTGTATCGCTTGTTCCCACGGCCCAATTGAGTGCATAATCCAACTGCTCTCTGCTTGCTCTCTTTCCAACTGCCATCTTGTTTCTTCATTCCTATTCCTATCCCTAATTTAAATTCGGCAGGTCTAATTACAAGCTTTTGAAGCAATTCCTCTTAGATGTGCTGCAACTGTTCGGTAAGTGGGACATTGAGGAGAATTTGGTCGGAATTCAGGATCAAGTACAAGAGGTCATGACAAAGCTTGGTGTTAACTATAGAGATGGACAATCAGTTGGATTAAATGGTGGGGATGTCCGAGTAGTTGAAATCCACGGCATTGGTGGGGTTGGCAAGACAACTCTTGCAAAGGTTGTTTATAAGGACATTGCTTCTCTCTTTGATGGCTGTAGCTATCTTGAGGACATTCAAAAAAGGTTTACACAATTTGAAGGACTCAAGTCTTTGCAAAATCAGTTAATTTCCAACCTGCTAAAGCGAAGCTGCCCAATGTTTACTTATGAAGAAGGTGCGCACATCATCAGATATAGGTTTTGTAGCATGAGAGTTCTTATTATCCTTGATGATGTCAGTTGCCATGATGAAATCAAACCATTCATTGGGAAGCTCAGTTGGTTTGGTCCAAGAAGTAGGATCATTTTGACTACACGAGATTATGGTCTTATTAATGTGCCTGAAGTAGCAGCAAGATATGAAGTTGAACCTCTGAAACCTGATCAAGCTGTTTTTCTCTTTCGGAGGCATGCTTCTCATGTCCTGCCTTGCCCGGAGGAATATGATTCTCTGTTCGATGAAATTAATTCTGTAACTGGACGAATTCCTTTAGCAATTGAGGTCCTAGCTCCTCTTTTATGCAGAAAGCCCCCAACACTGTGGCGAGATACCTTGAAGATGATGAGTAAGCATGTTGATCCAGTCGAACGTGTGTTGATGGCAAGCTTTGAGTTTCTTAATTATGAGACCAAAGAAATATTGTTGGATATAGCATGTTTCTTTGTTGGAAAGGATATTGCCAACCCATTTTCCATGTGGTGTGCTTGCGGCTATGATCCTCTTAGCGGACTCAAAGTTTTGATCAGCATGTCTTTGGTGCAAATTGGAGAAAATAACAAACTATGGATGCATGATCAGCTGAGAATTCTTTGTCAGCAAATCGTCGAGAATGAAGATCCCAAAAGGCCGGAGAGGCGCAGTAGGCTATGGAATCGTGAGGATGCAGTATCCTTGTTGAAGGAGACGAAGGTAGGCCTAGGAGTGATAAATGATTTCTTGAGTTGAGCAAGTCAAAGATAATTCGCTTATTTAGTCGGCTCTATGTCATACTTAAAGTAGTGCAGATGGACGTCTAGTGATATGTGAGGATGATATTATTGTATTTACTAGTTGTTTCATTTGACAGGGAACTAAAATGGTTCAGGCCCTCAATCTCAAGTTTGATAGAAGTTGCCATGACTGCTTTAGATGTGAAGAATTTGAACTTCTTCCGGGCCTGAGGTTCCTTGAATTGGGTAAAGCCAAGATCATAGGAGACTCTAAGAATGCCTTATCGAATTTAAGGTGGCTTGATTGGCAAGGATGCCTTGAGACCTTTGGAGTTTGTGATTTGCATCTTAAAGAGTTGGTCATTCTTGATTTATCATGGAGTAAGGTTGCACATGACTGGAAAGGGTGGAGTCAAATCAAGGTAACTATAAGGAGGAGATTTTTTGGCTTGATTCAATTTGATGTCAAATTTAACTGGACATATCTTTTGTTTTGCAGATGCCACAGTTGAGAATACTAAACCTTACTGGATGTACTGGCTTATTGATGACTCCTGATCTCTCTGGTTTCGAGAAGCTGGAGATATTGATTCTCGAGCATTGTTCTCGATTGGTGAAGATTGATGCTTCAGTCGCTCAGCTAAAGTGCTTAGTCACCCTGAATTTAAAGTTCTGCACTGAACTCAGCGTGTTGCCGAAAGAACTTGACCATATGAAAGAAATGAGAGAGCTTTTAATAGATGAAACTTCTATAAAGGAAATTCCCAGCACCCTAGCCAATATGAAGAAACTTGTAAGTGTCAGTGCATCCAATTGCTTCTCTCTGACTGGCCTGCCTGAATCAATCGGTCAGCTTGAAGCTCTTTCAGTGCTCTTGCTGGATAGTGTGAAAATTGTTGAACTCCCCAACACGATTGGAGATCTGGTGCAACTGAAGCAGTTATCTTTGAGAGACTGCTGTTGTCTAGGGGTGCTTCCAGACTCGATTGGCAAATTGGGAGGCACATTGATTGAGCTGGATGTGTCAGGGACAGGTATTTGCGAACTGCCAGGATCGATCACAAACCTGTGGAGCTTGAAAATACTAAAAATGGACTCTTGTTTCATAAGAGAATTCCCTCGCGATATCGGAAGGCTAACCAACCTCGAGGAGATCCATGCTTCACGATGTAGGAGCTTGGAAGGGGACATTCCGAGTGACATCGGGGAAGTGAAATCTCTGAGGATATTGGTTCTAGCATATACTCGTATTTCCAGCTTGCCGTCGTGCATCCAGTCACTTTGCTGTCTTCAGAGCCTCGATTTACTCAACTGCAACAGGATTGAAGCATTGCCAATACTCCCCTCCAGCTTGACTCGCTTGCATGTGATCTCTAGGAACATGAAGGTCGTGCCATCCATCGCTCACTTGACAAAATTGGAAGAGTTGTACCTTGGTGATGAAGATCTCGAGGAACTGAAACTACCCTCAACGCAGAGGATGATGAATTCCATCCTGACCAGGGCGGTCTCCTTTCTTTGGCCCCAAAGGTTTCCGAGGCTGAAGGTGTTGGAGTTGTCTCATTCACGGATCACAGACCTTTGCTTGAGGGACGAATGTCTCCCTCAGCTTGCGAAACTTGTCGTATCAGGCACAAACCTCCGGAGAGTACAACAACTCCCATCCACATTGTCGTTTCTGTCAGTTGTAGGCTGTTTGTCATTGAAAAGATTGCCGACCGTTCAATGTTTGAAAAGTTTGACCGAACTACGGCTCTCACACTCTGCTGTAATAGAGGTTGAAGGGCTTGGAGAGCTAGAAGCCCTGGAGATCATAGATATATCTCACTGCGAAATACAGAATCTCGAAGGGCTCAGCCACTTAACTTCCTTGAGAAGTTTGACGCTTACGGACTGTGACCATCTTCGAAAGTTGCCTAACATATCAAATCTGAGGATGTTGAAAATTTTGGAAATCCACCGATGCAGGGGGATTGACAATATTCAAGATCTGCAGGAAATGAGATTGTCCTTAGAGAAGCTGCATGTAGGTGAATGCAAGGATGAAGACTCACCGGAGGTACGTGATTACTTTTCTTAGTGGTAATTAGGGGTGAGCACAGTTCCCGGGTTAAACCAGGAACTGGAGAACTGGACTGATGGGTCTGGTTTGGTTCCCGGTTCTGAGGGAGGAGGTTCTGGTTACCGGTTCCAACCAGAACCGGGACTGGAACTGGGTTTTTCTTAAACCTAAAAACCCTAATTAGGTTTCAATTTCTTCCACTTTCTGTCTCTTCCTTCTTCCTGTCCAGTGTCGACGCCTCCCCTCTGTCACTCTGAAGTCTCTCTCCATCGGCGACTCGACTCCACTCAACGCAGATTACCATCCCTACACCGCTCGCAACCGCAACGACGCTCCCCCCTGCCCACCCTATTTTGAAGCTGCCTCGACGCCGCCTGACACTACTCCCCACCCCCTCGACGCCACCTGACACTACTCCCCACCCCCTCGATGCCGCCCGATGGTGCTCGCCCTCGCTCGACGCCGCCCACCCCACGCTACTCTCCACCTCCATGCCGCTCGACGTCGCTCCCCTCTGCGAGGAACGCTTTTGACCAACTCCATGATGCCATCTCCCGCCGCCTGCGCTCGCGTTCGCGCTCGGTCGACGCCCCTCAACGCCACTCGCATCACTCGACACAGCCCAACACCCCTCAACAACCCTCGAAGCTCCTACCACCGCCTCAATCGCAGGTTCAGTCTCTACTCTCTGCGTCATATTGTCGTTTCTGCTCCTGTCTTAGCTACGTTTTAGTTGCTTAACTTGGGCGATTTCTAAGACGTGGGAGTGTTATTAATGACGGTTCATTGTTGAGATATGCATTTCTTGATTTTTCATATTTTCTGATTGTGGATCTAGGGCTTGTGTTGATAGGATTAGCAATGGAATCGTTTGCTTGCTCATTTAAGGGGGAAAATGTAGAGAAAGTTCACATTTGATTTGAGCTTGATTGTCCTTTCTTGGACTAATTTGTTCAATTCATGGTGATGACCAAAGCAATCAAGAATGCTTTTTGGGCTAAAGAAGTTGAAAGAGAATTGAGCTTGCGTTTGAAAAAATGAGGAAGAAGCATCTATTTAGATGTTGAAAAGGATCGGATCGATCCTAAAAAGATTTTGTTATAAGAGATGTAAAGCTATATATACTATGTTTTAGAGAAGTTTCATCCTAATTATACTAAAGAATAGGTACGCGACTCTGCAAAGTCAAATCTGTGCTTAATAAAGTTAGATTTTTGGGCCACCTCATACGGCCAAACTTGAGACATAAGCATGATTTGTAGATTATATAGGCACTGCTACTAATATCCGGTAATATAGGATCGAATGTATATTAATCATGTAGCTAATATTGGTCTGCACCAGGGCTAAATGATAATCAGATTTATAATGAATAAATACAAGTACATATCGTTCCAAATTGAAATTTGACATCATTCCAAATTGAAATACATGAGTAATAGTTTGTTTTGCTATGTTATAAATGTTTGATCTTTATTTTGAAATTTCTAACTGTATTATATTATTGTTGTGTAGTGTGAAGTTTAATGTATCAATATAACGTGTTAATGGAGGTGGAGGGATGTGAGGAGATGATTTCGATCATGGAATTGGAATTGTCCGGTACTGAAAATTAAGAAAAGCCATCTTCTACCATGAGTGCCGCAAAGAAGGTACTTGGTTCCATTTGAATGCAAACGTTTGTTCTATTTCCTTTCTTTTATATGGTTGAATTTTTTGCCAAGAATTCCTTTTCCTTTGTTGATAGTTTTGTTCATTTTGTATTCTCTTTTATAAATGACAAGCTTGTTTATTGTCGTTGCGTTCATTTCCGTTTTTCTTTTTAACTAAGAATGAAACCAAAAAAAAAGGACATGTTGGAACTTGGAACTAACCCCGGAACATGCAATAGGTTCTTGATTTCGACGGGTAGGTTCCAGGTTCCAAAAAATGAAAAACCTGTACCCAAGGATAGGTTCCAGGTTCTGGTTCCAAGTTCCGGGCAGAACCTGTAAGGAACCTGGAACCGCTCACTCCTAATGGTATTGCTTGCAATTTTCACAATATACTATTTTAAAAAGTAAATATACATGTAATATTTTTTGTAATATTTTGAACTTTGGATAACATTTCCAATTTTGATAAGAAAGCAAAAGGTTGTTTTTTGCTTTTGCTAAAGCATAAACAAAGAGGCTAGAAAGAATCTCGGATGTGTCTTGTGCATTTTGTTCGTTTAAACCAGATTCAATCGATCACCTTTTTTTTGGCTACTCCATTACTCGCGGCCTTGCGGCCTTTTGGACGGCGAAGTTTAATCTTCCTTGGAGAAACCAGGCTTGGAAAGAGAACCTTTTGTGGGCTATTAAGCACTTATCTGATCTAGGGTTCCACCAATCGATGGCTTGGTTTGCCTTTGGTGCCTTATGTTATCTTGTCTGGAATGAGAGAAACAATATCATCTTCCGCAACCAACAGCTTTTCCTCCCAGCTTTGAAAGCCCATCTAATCAAAGCTGTTAAAGACAAGACCCTTACATTCTCAAAGATCCCGGATAATCACAGCAATAGACGTCTTCAACTTAGCTGGGGTATCCACCCTTCTATCTTTGAGTAAGTGTTTTGGCCTTCTACTGAAGTGATGATATGGCCATTCGTTTTTGTGCCCCGTTCGTGTTTTTCCTTGCATTGAAGATGCTCGTGGGTCACCCCCTCTTCCCCCTTGCTTGGGAGGTTCTCTACCTCGTTTTTCCCTGGGTCTTTCAATCGCTGATGTTGCTGGTTCCAGTTCACTCGCTCTTTGCTTGATTTAGTTGTAACCTGGTTTTGTTGGGTTGTATTTCTGCCCTCCTTTTTCATTTGTTCTTGTCTTGCTTTTTGCCCCGACTACGCTGTTCGTTAGCTGCTTGTTTTCTCGTTTCATGTATCTTCTTTGCAACTTGGGTTGGCACCCTTCCACTCGTTTGGTATTTCTCTAACCCTCTGAGTGCAAGTTTTTTGGTGCCGGCTCTTCTCTGCTATACTTTGTATAGCTTCATGGTTCACAAGTCTATCTATAATACTTACTTTTTACCAAAAAAAAAAAAAAAAAAAAAAAAAGAGGCCGAAAATGATTATCACTTATTAATGAATTATAAATGTACCTATAAAAAATGAATGAAGCTATTTCCACTTTTTATATGACTATAGATTCACTCCATTTCCACTAGATAGAGATTGTTTCCTATTTTCATGTTTCTTTCAATTTAGTTACCTTCCCTCATTGAGTTTCTTTTAATTCAAAGTTTACATATCACTGTTTAGAAAATAAAAACTGGCCTCTTATTCATCACTTCTCTTATTGCAATACAATGTGGTGAATTCATTTTGTGATCAATCTCAGAGTAAAAATCATGTCTTTGATTACTCTCGAAATAAAAATCATGTCTCTTCATATGTGAGAGAATTGGTTAATTTGTTGAGATATTTTACACTGAGCATGTGTTAAATTATAGGGTTAATATCACGAAAAACCCTAAATCAGTATACATGTGATAAATTTACTCCAAACTAATTTTTTGATTACCAAAAATCTTATATCGGTATACAAGTGACAAATTTACTCCAAACTAATTTATGAGTCACAAAAAACCTCAAACTGATGGATGAGTGACCCAATTACCCTCCTTAAGCTTCCATCAAATTTTATTATGAAATTGCTTAGCTGGATGACAAATGTCAATAACTCAATTGATGCTCTCTCTCTCTCTCTGAGAGCACTCTTAATCCTTTTTCATTTTTCTCTTCATCTAGCACACTCCATCGTTGTCATCTTCGTCTTCATGATTAGGCATTGGTACTTATTTGAGTGCACTTGAATTTTCAATAATCTCTCAAGAGTTAAAAATTCTCCACATGGACCTATCACGTCAACTGAGTTATTATTATTATTTTTTTTTTATGACCCGGGAACTCCCGTACAGCCGGCAGCCGGTGAGGTAAACTCGGGATGAAGCTAGCGGATGATCCACCACCCCGACGTCACACTTAAAACACCAGATGGCCTACCAACCTCCCTTCAACGCAAGTTGAAGGGGCTTCAAACTCTGGATCTCCCGTTTGGAGGTCTGGAGCCTACCCAACAGAGCCACCACGGCCGGTGGCGTCAACTAAGTTATTGTGATTTATCATCTAGCTCAGCAATTTCACTGTAAAATTTGATAGAAACTAACAGAAGGTAAATGTGTCACGCCTATCATATTGGGATTTTTGGCAACACAAAAATTAGTTTAGGATAAATTTGTTACTAGTATATCAATTTGGAGTTTTTGGTGATCCAAAACTAGTTTGGAGTAAATTTCCTATAAATGTACAAGTTTGGAATTTTTCGTATTATTAACCCTAAATTAGAAGAGTTTCTAAAAATGAAGTGAAAACACGGGCCACGCTTCTTCCATCCTGGTTTTGTCTAGAACACACCTTGACATAGCGTTTTGACTATATTATTCTTCGTAGGTTCCACTTCTTAGTATGTATACCGAAATTGGTGATGCTTAAAGTCAAACGTGGAGCTCATTTTGGCCCTGCATGGAAACGCTCCAAAAAAGTGTTTCTGGAACACTTCTGTACTTTTTGTTCCGAGAACAAAAAAAGAATAGAACGCGTTTGGTTGCGTTTATGTTCTTTTTTTGTTTTTTTGTTCCCGGAACACAATTGGAGCAAAAAAAAGAAACACAAAAAAGTTACTTCTTGTTCCAGAAACAATTTTGAAGAAACACATTTTCTCTCTCTTCTCTTTTCTTCTTCTTTTTTTCTTCTTTTTCCTTTGGCCGGTCGCCGGCCTCGGCCATGGCCTGCGACCCGCCGTCGAGGGCCGGCGACGCCGTCGAGGGTCGGCGACCTCGCCGGAGCATCGCCAGCCCCCGGCGAGGTTGTCGAGGGTCGGCGACCTCGCCGGAGTGTCGCCGGCCCCGGCGGGGCCAAGCCTCGCCTTGGCCGGGCGAGCTCGAGCTCGCCCAAGCATGGCGAGGCTCGGCCTCGTCGGATCTGGCGAGCCCGAGCTCGCCTCGCTCGGCCTCGCCCAGATCCGGCGAGCCTTGCCGTGGCCGGGCGAGGCGACACCCGCCCCATCGGCCGGTCGCCCGAGGCCGGTGAGCGGCCAAAAGAAGAAAAATAAAAAATAAAGGAAAAAAATGAAAAATAAAATAAAATAATTAAAAAATTAAAATAAACAAAAAAAGAATAAAATTTTCCAAACATGTTTCTATTCATTTTTTATTCCCGAACAAACGTTACCAAACGTGTTCTTTTGTTCAAAAACCGTTCCGGAATGCAAACACTTTTTTTATTTCTATTCCTAGAACAAAAAAGAACAAACGTTACCATTCGCACCCTTTGTGTCCCGCTTCTTTTCATTTGTTTTTCTTCTTCTTCCACCTTTCATTTTTCTTTTTGGTATAAGTACACTAAAAATTCTAAGACTTGTTATGAAATGACCATCGAGTCCTAAAATTTTAAAGTGCAATTAAGTCCATCCATTAGCTGGAAAATACAGAAAATTTTGGGTGGACACATTAGAAAGATTGAAAACTATTTCCAATAAAAAGGTTAAGGGTAAGTTGAACATCAGTTTTTTGTCCAAAAAAAAAAAAAAAGTTGAACATCAGTTTTGAGGCATTAGAACCTCAAGAGAAGGAAATATTTCTTTTGCAATAAATTTTAGGACTTCTACGTAGTTAAAACTTTTTATTTCTACATAATTTCGGAAAAGTAAATAATTTCTTTTCCTCTCAAGTTCTCAACTTGATCGACCAAAAAAGAACAAAAAAAGAAAAGTTCTCAACGTCTTATTTTTCCTTCTCTTCCACCACTGTACACACGAGTTTTCTTTGTTTGTTGATCTGCTCATTCCACTTGGTGGGTCTTGATCTTTGCCTCGGAAGCATCTAAACAGAAAAGTGTGAGCGCAAGGAGTGATTTTTGGTTGGGATTCTCAATGGGTCTTGGGTCGGAGAGATAGGAAAAGCGAGACTGTTTTGTGTCCTTTGTGCTTTGAAGTCTGAAGCTTTTGATGCTATGTGATTGTCCTAAGTGTGGTCGTGGGTGGGAGATTCGCGTTCAACGGTTTCATTGTTTTGTGTCGTGAGTGGGATTTGCATTTGATATGGGTTAGAATTTCCCTTGTTTTGGATTATTTAAGGGCAAGGAAGGGAGAGGAGTTGAGGAAGTGAACAACAAGGATTTAGCTGAAGAAGCCTGAGCCGCTCACAGCAGAGTCAGCTCAGGTAAAGCGAAAGGTCTTCCTTTCCATGTAATTCATGAATTATTTTGAAGTCTTGTTCTGGATTTGCTTGACCAATGGTCGTTCGTTCCTCCCTTTTTGCAGGCAGTCTTTTTTTCCTGCTCGAGCTAATTGGGGTTATGATGCTAGTTCCGATATGATCTGATGCATCTATGGTTCTTCTCTTTTTGGAAATTGCAGTTTCTTGTTTCTTGACTGTTTCAATTGCTCAGGGTTTATGATTGTTTTTGAGATGTGTTAATGGTTATAGGAGTTTCTGACATTTGGTTTTAGTGGATAGTTTTCTGAGTGTTGTCCTTATGAGCTAAGGGAAAGGCATAGGCTAGGCATGCTGTATGAGTGCAACTTTAAACTTTTCAAGTGGAATTATTAAGATGGCAAACTGATTGCCCTTAAATGAATCGGTTTTCACTTTAGAGGTGTGTCAAAGTAGTGTTTGAGCTTAAAACTGCATTTTGGTGATGAGTCTCCAACTATAGTCAACAGACTTTCCGTGTTGGGTTATGATCCAACTAGTTTAGTGTTGGGTATTGGTTTTGTACAGTTGTGTTGTGGTGGTTAAGATTAAATCCAATGTCCCGGGAAAGTGTAGTGGCAGGTGTCTTTTGATATTGGACTTAAAGTGTTCCTTGTGCTGACTATTTATTAAGCTTTAACAATGGTTACCCTTGTGGGCATCCTTACATTTGGGCGTGATGCTTTGTAATTCGAGTGTTTGGTGTGCAATTGTGTTGAACTAAAGCTCACTTCTGTTGTGAGATATGGTCTTTCTTGAATATTTAGTTCGTCTGATTTACGCAACATGCGTATTGAGATGCCATATTTATTGAGAGGACTACTTTGCTAATCAATTTCCTTCAAGTTGCTTGGTTCTAATGACTGAAATTCTTTGTAGCCAAGACAAAATCTCGATATGTTTCTGACCGGAAAAAGGAAGTACCGGTGCCAAAAGATGGACCAACAGCTCATATTGCTGCAGAAACATCTACCTTCCAGGAGCTTGTTGCTCCGATGAAAATTTTTAGACTCGAATGTCTACTGGATGAAGAAGGATATGGTCGTGTCTATGAAGGCCATCTAGGGAGATCAGGCCAGGTTAGTTTTCCCTATTCGTGCCCAATTCTTTTGTAGCTTATCATAATAATTTTTCGGCCTTCTGTTCTGTACATAGGCAGAGTAAAAAGATAATTCCGCCAGTGATTATGATAGCATTACATATTCTATACAGCAAGTAAATTCGTTTCATAAACAGAATTCATATCTACAATGCCATTCAGAGGCTGCTTCTCTAAAAAGTTTACAATGGCATGTCCATGTTAAGAATCCTAAGTATTTCCCACCTGGTTTGCAACTACAATTTTTGCTCAATTCTAGTACTTGGCAGTTGTTAATAGTTCATATAATGCAAAAGTTACAGGCTAAATATACCATGTTGCAATTAAAATACAAAAGAAGTGTTCCAAAATTTTAGAGAAATAAGAAACTGAAAGAAGAAGAAGAAGAAGAAGAAGAAGAAGAAGAAGAAAAGTGTAACAAAAAATCATTTTGGAGAAGTCCCTTGTCTCCCTCGAGTGGCTTTGACCGTCATTCCTTAAAAAAAAAAAGCAGCTTTGAACGGCATTTTGGAGAGTGGAGATTGCATTCGTTTTTGCACGTATTCATTCTACCTTAAATGAAATTCATTCTGGAGATCTGCTATTAGTTGTGTGAAATTTCTTTGCTGATCTTTGCACCCATTCACGGAGCTTCTGGAGAAGGGAAAGCTTGCAATCTTTGATCTTCCACATGCTACCGCGAACATGCGTCTCTCTAAATCCCTGAGCTTTGTGATGTCCACCATATCGCAGTCCAGCTCCGCCACTCTCTTCGATCTTTGACCACATATTGTGACACTCTTCTCAGATTTGGGCGAGGGCCGTCCTGTTGCTGCACATCTTAGTGAGGGTCATTACCATTATTGCCGAAGGGGCAAGGGTTGTTAGAGGGAAGGTCGTGGCGAGGGATGCCATCCCACTTGGCTCATTCGCACCACACACAGAGACACTTCGTTTTTTTATTCTTAGCGCATGAAGGTGGTGCAAAGGGCCACGGTAATTTTGCCTAAGTTCGGCAAGGGACGCCGGCCCCTCCACCTCCGTTGCAACTAGAGCTACCATTGTCCTTCTCGACAAGTCAATGCTAGATCTTAACAAGTCCTTCATTTGCGCTGGATGGTGTACAGCGAGGCGATACTTTTGGTGGGATAATTATCCAAAAGGTCCTAAACCTATTGCACATGAGCCAATTCAATTCTAAACCTTTTAAGTGTGCCAATTTAGTATTTAATCTTTTGATGATTTGCCAATTTAGTACTAAACCTTCCAATTATGTTAATTAAGTCATAAACCTTTAGATAATTTGCCAAGGAAAATCCTTTCGATTGTATCAATTTAGTCGTAAATATTTTGATGATTTGATTGGTATAATTGAAAGGTTGATGACTGAATTGACCTCCGTACAATGGGTTTAAGATTTTTTTGGATAATTTTCCCTACTTTGGCTGATCGAAATTTGGCTTTCCTCTTTTTCATTCTTCATACTTTTTCCAAATTTATATTTTTTTGGATTTTTATCTTTCTAAAATTGATGATTAAAATTTAAATCTTTTCGAAAAACAATGAAAAATGCCACATTAACTTTTTCCATTAGCTAATTTGAAAAAGGGAGCGGTGTGATGTGATTGCATTTTAAAAACTTTTAAGGAAGTTCTGCTCAAACCATCCATGGTTGATAATCTTTCATTCGCACAATAAATTTTTTGGAGCTTTGGGATATTGTTTGTTTTGCAAAAATGAATGACTTGAAAAATATATTTTTTTAAAATGATTACTTGTATCACTAACTTGAAACGAGTGAACAAAAAATATTTTCCACAAAAATATTTAGATGTAAATTATTATCGATGATAAAAGCATTTTTTATTGACTGATGATTTCAAGCAATATAAACAATTAATTTTATAAAAACATTTTTCCGATCATTCATCTTTTGCAAAATAAAATAAACGAGGTCTCATCCTTTCTGGCTGAATGCATTTTTCATTGTTGAAAACCTAATTTTTGTTTTGTAAATTTACTGCGAATAAGTTTCTGTCATAATCCATCTCGGATGCTTAAAATGTGTAGGTTTGATTCATGAATAATTTAAATGGGTCTGGGATTTCGCCAACAAAAGAAGGTTTCATCGTCATTATGATTTCTAAACTAATAAGATTTTGGAGCCGAAAACTCTTTGGACTTGGAGATTTTTCAACCTAACCCAACTCGAATTCCTAGAAAGTAAGGCAGATTCGCTCATTTTCTGTACTTGCGTTCGGCACATAAGGGTGAGTATCAGGTCACCTTCTTGGATGAGCATGGCGAGTGAGAGTGAGCAGACTATCTAGTGAAAAGTCTTTTCTTCAGCTGGGCGTGGTGGTGGTGGAGATGGAGGATGGTGGTGAGCCGAGTGGATGATGAAGTTATAGAAAATGAAAGCAAATAAATGGAGGGGAAGAAAATGAGGGTGTTGCGGCGGAAGGGAGGATGCGTGAGGGGGAAGAAGAGAAAGAGAGAAGGGAGAGAAAAAGAAAAGAAAAAGGAAGGGGGTTTTCGAGAGGAGTAAGGGGGAAAGAGGAGAGAGAAATAATAAAAAAATGGAGGGGAAGTTCGGGGAAATTGTGGTAGGAGGGTTGGCGTAAGTGAGGGGGTGGAAAAGTGGGAGAGAGAGAGGGAGAAAAAGAAGAAAGAGAAAAGAAAAGGGAGGAAGAGGAACTTTGGCCAAAGGAGGAGGAAGCGTGAAGGAGAGGATAAAGAGGAGAGAGAAAAATAATAATAATATTGTTATCATTTTTTTTCTTTCAATCTCCGATTTTTCATCCGATAATATCTTTTTCCAAAATTTCGAACTCGCCAAAAATTCGATAGATGAGAGAAGAAAGAGAAAAGAAAAGGGAGGAAGAGGAACTTCAGCCAAAGGAGGAGGAAGCGTGAAGGAGAGGATAAAGAGGAGAGAGAAAATAATAATAATATTGTTATCATTTTTTTTCTTCCAATCTCCAATTTTTCATCCGATAATATCTTTTCCGAAAATTTCGAACTCGCCGATAATTCGATAGATGATGAGACGACGTCCAATATTTAAATATGAAAACCTTCCAAAATTCGATACTCAAAATCGAATTAAATTTCATGGTTAAAATTGATTGAACGTGACTTTAGTAAAACATAATCTATCGAGTGGCTTTTAGGGGTTCTCGCGCGGTTAACTCGTGGTCAATAATTTTCAATCCACATTTGTGCATCTTCGAATCATGAACGACCCTTGATTATCATGTAATCGCGATGGTTCAATTACATACCCTTAATATAATATCAATAGAAAATCGATTTATTGTCGTTCGATACGAATATCGTAATTGTGTGGAATCACCTGCGAACCAACTATATACTTTAGTCGAATCGATTTGTATCCGTTAGCTAATATATTTGTACAGCATAGTGTTGACCCTTGTCGACCCTTATGGTCGAGCAATCGATTTCCGATCGAATTCTCTAATCCTTCGCGTTTTAACCCTTTACGGCATCACCCAATGGATTAGTTAACTCGTAAATGATCAGTTCAGAGTAAAACAACCATAAGTGCGTCGATGAAATAATTATTTCATATATTTCAAAATAGGGTCAAATTTCAAGATATCACAATGAGATTACACGCGATACGTCAACCGAGGAGGAAATTGGGATTGTATTGCATTTGCAAATCATGACTAATATATGAATACAGGCAAATACTACGTTGTAGATTTTGGTTATGCATCAATTCCAGAATTCTTAACTCCTTTTAAAGGTGAACGGTATCATCTAAATGATTATAGGGGTAGAGCGAGACAAATAAGAACAGTAAGAGAATTGTTCAACTATAGGCATTCTTTACTAAAGAATGTCATTGAGAGATCATTTGTGGCATTAAAGAATCGCTTCTTCATTTTGAGACACGTACCTGCATTTGCAATTTGAAAGTAAGCACATATTGTAATTGCATATTGTGCTATTCATAATTATATCCATGATCAAGACAAGAGGAATGAAAGGTTTTTCTTATATGGAGATCCAGAATACCCGTTTGGATCTATACAAGATGAGTGTCACGCCTCGAACCTCGAACGCGTGCACATTCCTCGGTGGTCAATAAAATTTGCGATGTCCCAGAAAGTATCGCTGACCCATTCATTTTATTGCACATGCGAAAGCGTAATAACAACCCCCGGACAACACAGAAGTGGGATAGAAACGTAGGATGTAATTTTCACAAAACACACTTATCATACAGTAGCATTTATATATAGAAAAGTCTAACACAACATGGGTTTATTTCAAAAAAAATAGCTACTAGGCTAA
Source organism: Eucalyptus decipiens (assembly GCA_014182575.1). Classification (NCBI taxonomy): domain Eukaryota; kingdom Viridiplantae; phylum Streptophyta; class Magnoliopsida; order Myrtales; family Myrtaceae; genus Eucalyptus; species Eucalyptus decipiens. Next base: position 45,116,114 of record CM024611.1, on the reverse strand, counting down.
CTACGCACTAAGCTCCTTGTCCATGGGACCAAAGTCCCCTACGACCCTACCAAACTTCTTGATATCCACATGGTGAACTACCACCCACCATCCAGTCCCAATGAAAGGCCCGTCAAAACTCAGTAGAGGATATAGAAACACCTAAACTCCACCGTCTACGGAACACCGTGCCTCCCCTGGCACTCTTCCATCTAAGGACCTGAAAAATTTGGCCCACGACAGGGTGAGATGACGTATCAGCGAGTTTACTCCCTAAATCTCGATTAGGAGAGAAATACACCCATGAGCCATCTAACCACAGATCCTCGAAAACTCACCTCACACCAATGCTTCCCTACACGTCAGTACAATTTAGTTTATATATAGTCACATTTCAATCATTTATCATCGGGATGTCTCAACACTTATATCACCACAATCACACGGGTCTTGATTACCAAACCAAATCATCATGATACGTCACATATCGCACCAATTTTATCTCCTAATCAGGCCCCTCAATTTCAATCATTCATGCGTCCCAATTGATTACGACCCACTGGTCGCGGCCGACCCAACAGTCAGTGGTTTTCGGCATAATCGGGCATCGTCTCACACCATCGAGCACGGCAACATCTACATCTAGACGGCATTCCTCACAGGAGCATTAGCCCAGCATCCATTGCGACCGGCATCTGTTGACTTGGGACATTCCCACAGAAGTATCGTCCGGCTCCAAAGGCTCGAGACGGTTTCTCATATCATTCATGCATTCACCTAATTTCGGCTTAGAATACCGTGCATTACACTCAAATGCCTCAATTAAAATAGTGATCCTAGCCTATTTTCTTTATGTTAGAAATACATGATAAAATAATCATGTGTGGGTACACGATCAGATCAAACTAGAAAATGAAAGTAAATAAATTGAGGCGAAGAAGATGCGGGTGCTGTGGCAGAAGGGAGAATGCGTGAGGGGGAGAAGAGAAAGAGAGAAGGGAGAGAAAAAGAAAAGAAAAGGGAAGGGGTTGTCAAGAGGAGGAAAGGGGGAAAGAGGAGAGAGAAACAATAAAAAATGGAGGGGAAGTTGGGGGAAATTGTGGTAGATGGGCTGGCATAAGTGAGGGAATGGAAAAGTGGGAGAGAGAGGAAGTAAAAGAAGAAAGAGAGAAGAAAAGAGAGGGGGAGGAAATTTCGTGGGAAGGAAGGGGGAAAGAAAACGTGAGAGAGAGAGAGAGAGAGAGAGAGAGAGAGAGAAGAAAGAGAAATAAAAGGGAGGAAGAGGAACTTTGGCCGAAGGAGGAGGAAGCGTGAAGGAGAGGATAAAGAGGAGAGAGAAAATAATAATAATAATAATATTGTTATCATTTTTTCTTTTTCTTCCAATCTCCGATTTTTCATCCGATAATATCTTTTCTGAAAATTTTGAACTCGCCGATAATTCGATGGACAAAGAGACGATGTCCAATAATTAAATATGGAAACCTTTGAAAATTCGATACCCAAAATCGAATTAAATTTCATGGTTAAAATCGATCGAACGTGACTTTAGTACAACCTAATCTATCCGGTGGCTTTTAGGGGTTCTCGCGCAGTTAACCCGTGGTCGATAATTTTCGATCCACGTTTGTGCATCTTCGAATCATGAACGACCCTCGGTTGTCATGTAATCGCAAGGGTTCAATTACATACCCTGAATATAATATCAATAGAAAATCGGTTTATTGTCGTTCGACGCGATTATCATAATTGTGCGGAATCACTCATGAACCAACTATGTACTTTAGTCGAATCGATTTGTATCTGTTTGCTAATATATTTGTACAGCGTAGTGTTGAACCTTGTCGACCCTTATGGTCGAGCGGTCAATTTTCGATTGAATTCTCTAATACTTTGTGTTTTAACCCTTTACGACTTCACCCAATGGATTAGTTAACTCGTGAATGATCAGTTCAGAGTAAAACAACCATTAGTACGTCAATGAAATAATTATTTCATATATTTCGAAATAGGGCCAAATTTCAGGATATCACAATGAGGTTACACGCAATACATCGACCGAGGAGGAAATTGAGATGAACATGCTTAGGAAAAGTATTGCCAATAAAATGGCAATGGATCATAATATGCCGGAGATTCCATAAATCGTGTTTTTTTGACTTTTGTAATATATTTCTATCATTTTGTATTTAGGGATTTCTTGTCGTTGCTTTTGTAATGTGATGTTATGTTTGATGAGTTCTTATTTCAATTATTATAATGTGATGTTGTATTTGAGGATTTCCCTTATTTGTAGTGGTCCTTTATAACAGGCTTCATCACACTTCGTAAAATTCGCAAATTTTGTAAAATTTGCCACAAATTGCCCGATACCCTTTATTATGTTTCTTTCTAAAATGATCACGCACAAGCTAGAATTAACATGCATCGAGCATGCGTGCGTCGGACACATATCAGGGCTCTTGTGTAGTAGACCGTGGCAACAATCGTCGTGGCATGCTAGTGACACAGCCCACGGACGAAGCATATCCAAGACCGTCCATGATCGGCCGTGTCACGCACAAAGGCTTGTCGCAAACAAGCCCTGATTGGTCCTAGTCATGATTGATCCCGCATGAGTCCTATCTCAGTCCATGATCAATCCCTGAAAGATCACTGATCAATCCTTGATCATTGCACAGCATCCCCGATCGATCCACCAATCGATCCTCGCACGATCCCTCGATCGTGCCTGTTCCGTCCGTGCGTGATGCAGGGGGCGATCCATTCACGACCAGCGACCAACTCCAGATCAATGCTCGGCTAGCCCTTGCTAGAATGTGGAGTGGTTCACCTACTCCGTGTCAGACGCCCCTGCTCGCCCATGTTGGCCTTGACCCCCATGCTGCCCCGATCTTGCTTCTGACTTGCACCTGGCCTATGGCTGTTTCCCAATGCCTGCAACCATCGAGTGGCCTGCTGTGTAGTATTGTAATGATGATATAGATTCAAACTCCACCGTTGGATCAGAGGGATGATCAATGGCTGGCATTAGACCCGAACTTGTATAAATAGGGGTCCCTCCCCCTCATTTAAGCTTAGCTTATTCATAGTGAATACATTCACCCCTTTATGCTGCCGACCTTTGTGTTGTGTGTGTGAGTGAGTAGGCTGACTTAGGATCACAAATCCTAAGGCCTCAGGGTGTTTGATCGTTCGTGTTTGACCGACCCATGATAAGTGGTATCCAAGCAATCGTTCCTAGCGCAATGGCTGATCCTCGTGCTGATGTCCCGGTCATGCAAGGCGATGACCGAGAAGATCGTAGGTGTCTAGTCAAGAAGGCCACCCGGTCAAAGAAGAACCGTGTTGTCTCGTGTTCGAGGGATCCAAAGGGGGATCTAGAAAACCGAATAACGGTCCTAAAGGAGACCGTCATAGACGTTCAAGCGTTGATGGACGACCTGCATCAGACCGTCGATGGAGCGGAAGCCGATAGGGAGGAGTTCTTGGCCGAAGTGCAAGAACTCCAAGCCGGCATGAGAGAGCTCTGTGTCGAGATGCTGGGATCCCTCACGCACGAGCTACAACAGCGAGACGAGACTTGGGAGGCCGCGATGATGGCCATGCACGCGGAGATGGCCGAGTTGAAAAGCAAGCTCGCCGAGCTTGAAGCTGCACACGTGAACGGGGTAATCACTGTGCAATCCCGTGCCGATGCACCAAAGCCGAAAGAATTCAAGGGCTCACGAGTGGCAAAGGATGTGGCAACTTCCTGTGGTACATGGAACGCTACTTTTAGACCATGGGAACGACCGACGATGTGATTCAAGTAAACACCATAGCCATGTATTCAGCTGATGATGTGTTATTGTGGTGGCGTCATAGGTCGAATGATAGGAATGGCAACCCTATCACAACATGGGCTCAGTTCATCGAGGAATTTCAGCGAACATATTATCCCGCTTATGCGAAAGAGGAAGCTCGCGAGGAACTCAAGCGCCTAGAGTAAAAGGGTGGAATCTGTGACTATGTGAAGCGATTCTTGAAGTTGCTACTCCAAATCTCGTCCATGATTGAGACGGAGGCATTCCACCAATTCATAAGCGGACTCAAACCATGGGTTAAACAATAGCTCAAATGGTGCAATGCAACGAATCTCATGATGGCTACTTCCGTGGCCGTGTCCCTTATGGAATACAGACCAGCATCCTCAGCCAAGCCCGACTCTTGGCCGAGAGAACAGGCCACTAGTGGGGAAGATCGGAGCTGGTACCATCGTCCGAACGGAGGCAAATCGCCTTCAGTCCCTCTTAGGAATCAACCCGAGTCGGGCAACAGAGGATACCATCGGAAGGTATGCACATACAAGTGCTTCTTTTGTGACAGTCCCCATATGGCCTGGGATTGCCTGAAAAGATGAAAGTTGGCAGCCTTGTGCAAGGAGGACAAGTCGCGAGAGGAGGCGTGGTTAGGATCGTTGCAGATCCTTGGGTCGATCAAGGCCAAGAAGGCCAAGGAACCCAAAGGGATAATGTTCGTGGATATGAAGATCGGTGGTACCACGATGAGTGCACTCGTGGATACTAGGGCATCCGATCTCTTCATATCCAAAGATGCCGCGAAGAAGTTGAATCTTCTAGTCGAGACAAGTGATGCCGGTTGGCTCAAAACGGTGAATTTCAGAGAAGTCCCGAACAACGACATGGCTAGGGACGTAGAGTTCCACCTCAATCCATGGACCAGCCGGGAGGACATCAAGGTAATCCCCCTTGACGACTATGATTTTATACTCGATTTGGGATTCCTTGATCGGATCAATGCAGGCGTTATGCCCTTTGCGGATTGCATATGCATCTTCGATAAATGGTGCCAATGCATGGTCCCGATCTACCGCGAGTCGAGACGCGATAGGAAAATGCTATCAACCATGCAACTGACCAATGGGTTACAGAAGGGCAAGGTGACCTTCTAAGTAGCGTTGAAGGAGGAGGGCGCGGAAGAGAATGAGGTACCGGGAAAGGTGGCCTAAGTCCTCGACGCCTTCTGAGATGTGATGCCGCCTGAGCTACCCAAGAAACTGCCTCCACAGAGAGAAGTGGACCACCGAATCGAGTTTGTGCCCGATGCTCGACTACCGGCCATAGCACCCTATCGCATGGCCCTGCCTGAATTGGAAGAACTGAGGAGACAACTTAAAGAGTTGCTCGATGCTTGGTACATTCGGCCATCCAAGGCCCCGTTTGGTGCCCGTCTTGTTCCAAAAGAAACATGACAAATCCCTCCGCATGTGCATTGACTATTGGGCATTGAACAAGCTCACCGTCAAGAACAAGTACCCAGTCCCTCTTTATAGCCGACTTGTTCGACCAGCTCAAGGAAGCCCGATGGTTCTCCAAGCTTGATCTTCGATCAAGATACTACCAAGTTCGAATTGCCGAAGGGGATGAGCGGAAAATAGCATGTGTGACCTGCTATGGATCATACAAGTTCCTCGTCATGCCTTTTGGCTTTACCAATGCGCCGGCTACGTTTTGCACTCTCATGAACAAGGTACTACATTCGTTCCTTGATCGGTTCATTGTGATTTACCTTGATGATATCGTTATATATAGCCAGACGCTTGAGGAACATGTCGAGCATTTGAGTCGAGTTTTCTGGACCCTTCGGGAAAACGACTTATATGTGAAACGTGAGAAATGTGCATTTGCACAAAGAGAAGTCCCTTTCCTTGGGCACATCGTCGGGGGTGAGTGCGGATGGACGTGGCCAGGATCCGTGCCACCGTTGATTGGGAACCACCAACCAAGGTGACGGAGCTAAGATCCTTTCTCGAACTCACAAACTACTATAGGCATTTTATCAGAGGATAATTGAGCCTTACCGTGCCCCTCACAGACTTGTTGAAGAAAGAAAGGCCGTGGAAGTGGACGGATCGGTGTCAAAAGGCGTTCGAGCGGTTGAAGCAAGCCATGACCAAAGAGCTGGTGCTGGTGCTGCCTGACTACACCAAACCGTATGAGGTAGAGACCGATGCTTCTAATTTTGCTACCAGTGGTGTCTTGATGCAAGAAGGGCATCCAGTTGCCTTTGAGTCTCGGAAGTTGAATGATACTAAGCGACAATACACGATCCAAGAAAAGGAAATGACCACAGTGGTGCATTGCCTTCGTACGTGGAGGCACTATCTCTTAGGATCGCGGTTCATTGTGAGGACCGACAACGTGGCCACAAGCTACTTCCAAACTCAGAAGAAGCTCAACCCAAAACAAGCTCAGTGGCAAGACTTCCTGGCTGAGTTTGATTATGTGATGGAGTACAAGCCCGGAAAATCCAATTCCGTGGCCAATGCCCTAAGCATGAAGTTTGAATTGGCCAGTGTGGAGAGCCGGCTCGACTGTCCATGGATAGATCGTATCAAGGAGGGGCTAAAGCACAACCAAATAGCCCAAGCCCTCTTTCGATACACTCAAGAGGGCAAGACGAGGTGATTTTGGCTCGAGGATAATCTCCTCTACACCAAAGAACGGCGACTCTATGTGTCGTTCCACGGGAAGCTTCGAAAGGAAATCCTACATGAGTGCCACAATTCTAAATAGGTGAGTCATCCGAAAATCCATCGCACCATGGCACTCGTAGAGGATCAATACTATTGGCCGCATATGCGGGACGACGTGGAGGCCTATGTGCGAACCTATCTCGTTTGCCAACAAGACAAGATCGAGCAACGGTCACCCACAGGGCACCTTGAGCCGTTGCCTATCATGGAATGTCCATGGGAGAGTGTCTCGATGGATTTCATTCTGAACTTGCCAAAATCCGAAGGGTGTCGGACCCTCATGGTCGTGGTGGACTGATTTTCCAAATATGCGACGTTCGTGCTAGCCACTAAAGATTGCCCAACCGAGGAAGCAGCCAAGCTATTCCTCAAGCACATCATCAAGTATTGGGGCGTTCCACGCACGATCGTGAGCGATCGCAACCCTCGATTCACCGAATGGTTTTGGACCGAGCTCTTCAAGTTGCTAGGGACAAACCTCAACTTTTCCACCAGCATGCATCCCCAAACCGACGGACAAACGGAGCGGGTGAATGCATTGCTGGAAATTTAGCTCTGGCACTATGTGAGCAACACGCAAGTGAATTGGGCACAACTGATGAATGTGGCCCAATTCTCATACAACTTGCAGTGGAGCGAGTCCACAAACCAAAGCCCGTTCGAGATTGCGACCAGGCAACAATCGCTCACACCGAGCGCGATCGCCTTGGGGTACCGAGGAAGCAGTCCGTCCGCATACAAACTCACCAAGGAATGAGATGAACATGCAGACTTGGCACGAGCATTCTTGAATAGAGCCGCGAAACGCACGAAGAAGTGGGCCAACAAGAAGCAACGGCACGTGGAATTTCAGGTCGAAGACTTGGTGTTAGCTAAGCTGCACTTGGTCCTTCGGTACTGTGACGTGCACAAAGGGCTGATCCGTCACTACAAGGGCCCCTTCCGATTGTTGTAGCAGATCGGGAAGGTGGCATACAAGCTGGACTTATCTTCCAAGCTTAAGGTACACCCCATGTTTCATGTGAGCATGTTGAAGCCTTTCCATGCGGACGAGGATGATACGGATCGAGACACATCACAACGAGCACCCCTTGGAGCGAAGACATCTTATGATCAGGATGGTGAGTACGTCATGGCCGACCGGATCATACGAAAGAGATATTGTGCACCAAGGAAAGAGTACCTTGTCTGATGGAAGGGCCTTCCTGAGAATGAAGCGAGTTAGGAACCCTCCGAGGGCTTGTGACAATTCAAGAAGCACATCGAAGCCTTCCATGCCACAGACGCGACAAGGGCGTTGCCCGATTAGGTGGCGGAGAATGACACGACCCACGGATGAAGCATGTCCAAGACCGTTCGTGATCGGCCGTGTCACGCACAAAGGCTTGCCGTGGACAAACCCTGATTGGTCCCAGTCACAACCGATCCCGCATCAGTCCTATCTCAGTCCATGATTGATCCCTGATCGATCACTAATCAGTCCTTGATCATTGCGCAGCATCCCTAATTGATCCACCGATCGATCCCCGCACGATCCCTCGATCGTGCCTGATCTGTCCGTGCGCGATGCAAGGGGCGATCCATGCACGACCAGTGACCAACTCCGAATCAATGCTCGGCTAGCCCCTGTAGGAACGTGGAGTGGTTCACCTACTCCGTGTCAAACACCTCTACTCGCCCATGTTGGCCCTAACACGCCCATGCTGCCCCTAATCTTGCTTCCGACTTGCGTCTGGCCTATGGTTGTTTCCCAATGCCTACAGCCATCGAGTGGCCTATTGTATAGCATTGTAATGATGATACGGATTCAAACTCCACCGTTGGATCGAAGGGACGATCAACGGCTAGCATTAGACCTGAACTTGTATAAATAGGGGTCCCTCCCCCTCATTTAAGCTTAGATTCATAGTGAATACATTTGCCCCTTTGTGTTGCTGACCCTTGTGTTGTGCGTGTGAGTGAGTAGGTTGACTTGGGATCACAAATCCTAAGGCTACACGGCGTTTGATCATTCGTGTTTGATCAACCCGTGACACTAGCATGAAGGGATTGGAATATTTGCATGATAAAACCTTTTATAATCCATAGAGATTTTAGATCTACCAATATGTTTATTTTTGGAAACCTTCGGCTATCATGCTCAATAGCAATGCATCTAGATCTTTCTTTTTTTTCAATTGTATGGAGACTATTGAAGTATATTATTTGACCGTAATTACCTATCCAAGTGGATGCTAAAAAATTTTGTGTGAAAATTTAGAATATTCGATATAACAACTCTCACTTTTTATGTGGGGTCATAAGCAATTGAAATTTGTAAGAATGAACATCTCACTAGCTCCAAAAGGAAAAATATGCTTTAAGAAATAGAAATTTTATATTGTTATTGACGAATTTCTATTTTAGAAATAGAAACTTTATGTTATTATTAAACGTGTTTTTTTGCCTAGAAACTCATTCAGAAAGTCAATTTCTAATCAAAATAGTTATCATTCACACAATAAATATCTCTCATGTCAAGTTTTGGCACTTCAAGTATCCAGGTCTTGATTTTTTACAATAAGAAGAACAACCCCGAGGATTTTTAATCCCACCTTGACGTTTCAGCATCTTCAAGTCCAAGTGGCTCAAGAAGTACCTCATGTAGTGTTCCTAATTAAGACAAAGAATAGAAGAGTTGTGGTAGATAAACAAAGAAAAATCAGCTTCCAAGGAGTCCGTCACTACCAATCCCCCGGGGATTAGTGGTCACTGGTCATGCGGGACGAGGTGGTGTCGGTTGGAGTGGAGGATAGTCTAGAGTAGTCTAATGACATCACCATCAAGGACCCCATTAGTGGTACAACAATGCAACTTTATTTTGTTCATGCCTCCTACCAATTTCAAAGAGCGACTGCGTCTATGGCAAAAGTGATCCATCTAACATGCTAATAGTCTCACATTGACTTGTATGGGAGACTCCAATGAGATACTATACTATTGGGAGAAGGCTGGAAAAGGAAAGGCGGACCACTATAGATTGGTGGCTTTTCGGGAGACGTTAAATGACCGTTCTCTTATGGATATCGCAAGTGAATGATGTGTCTTCACCTAGGCTAATAATAAAGAATGGAAGCTTCGTTAAAGAAAGGACTGGATAGATTCGTATGTAATATTAAATGGGGAGTGTTGTTCCCTAATGTGGAGACCTTTGTCGTTGGCTATAGTCATAGCCCTCTCCTTCTTTCTCTGTACCCGAGATTGCCAAAAGAAAGGAGTTTCAGTTTGAAGCGTATTGGCAAGATGATCCTGAGTGCGAGGATATTGTTAAAGGGGCTTGGAATGACCAAAATAATACTTGGTGAGGAATGAAGACAAGAACCATCGTCACAACAACAAAACAAACCATGTATTAACCCATCATTAAAACCTTTAGTGATGGACATATGCTGAGATCTTCCTCTTAGAAATTATGATTTGTACCGTGCGCCTAAATTCGGTGAAATAAACATTACCGTCCTACAAAGATAATGACAATAACAACATATTGAACTATCATGCCTCTGAGAAAAAAATTAGATTTAAATTTAGATAGGAAGAAATAAGCTCCCGGATTTAGATTTATATCTAAATGGGGAGAGAAGAGCTCTCGACGAATTTCGCAGAAGTCATAAAATCATGTCTCAGGGATCACGTTGGCTGGACTGGCGATACATTCTCACAGAATTTTTAGACGCAAGAAAATTTATTCAACATGACAAGCGAAAAAAATCAACGACGAGCAGCGAAATAAGAGCCAAACGAGGCCAAAACATGAATTTCTCAAATCAGATCGGTGAAAAGAAAACAAGGGAAAGGGACGATATTAAATGGACGGCTGGGATTGTAGCAACTTAATGAAACGGTGAATAATGTTGACTTGAAGTTGAAGGATGCCTAAAGTCCCCGGTCTCAGAGACTGCCACTTGCTTCACTGCATCAGTATCCAGTGCCCGCCGGAGACGAGGGTTAGACTCTGTCGATCGTATTCCCACTCTCCTGCCATCTACTGCCTTTGAGAGAGAGAGAGAGAGAGAGAGAGAGAGAGCGAACGAGATGAACTCGGCGTCGCGCCTATGGAAACTGGCGTTACTGTTCATCTCGCTCTCAAGCGCGCTCCAGATACCGGGCCGAGCTCCCTTGGCTTTGATCGCCGTGGCGGTCATCGTTGGCTTAGCAAAAAAGCGCAGAAGAAACGAGGTGGGTGTCGCATCCCGATGTCTGATTTCAGCACCTAGCTTAGTTCTTCTAATACTGGTTACAATTGACATGATCGTCTAGTAGAGTAGTTTTCCCATTTTATAAGTTTGTTCAGAAAATGCTTGAATAAGGGATTACGTTGTTGAGTTCGTCTGAGATCTTCTTTTCTTACACTTCTAAGAGTAGAAAGATGTTTGGATACTGTTGGAGTTTCGCTCGACAAGACGAGAGTGTTGTAGCAACTTTTACTTTTAATGAGGAGAGAAAAATTGGGAACTAGTGAAAATTTAGCTCCTCTAGGTAGGAATCTACATTTCACGAAATAAAGTTTGGTCTCTTGGTTTGACAGGAATCATACAAATCGGCAGCATCTTCACCGACTTCTATCACCTCTCCGGCAAATTACGAAGTTTTCTTGAGTTTCCGAGGGCCGGACACCCGGAAGGATTTCACAGATTGCCTCTATACCAGCCTCACAGAAAAGGGGATCCGTGTTTTCAGAGACAATGAAGAGCTCCCTGTTGGAAAAAAGATCAAGCCATCACTCACTGAGGCAATCAAGCAATCCAAGATAGCCATACCCATCATCTCAGAGGATTATGCTTCCAGTAAAAGCTGCCTCATGGAGCTGCAGCAAATACTAGAATGCAGAGAGAACAACGATCAAATGATCATCCCCATATTCTATCACGTTAATATCTCTGATGTGAAACACCTTACGGGGTCTTTTGGAGAGTCCTTTAATAAACTTGTTAAGAATGAGCGAGTTGGCACGGAGAGGATCGATGTGTGGAGGAAGGCTTTCCGAGATATTGGAGAAATGAAAGGGTACAACTTGGCTGAAATGAATGATGGGTAATCCAACCTCTGCTGCTCGTCTCATTTTACACAGCTCTGCCTTGAGCAAAATGCACTCCCCATCCCAATTTACACATTCACTGAAAAGATTATGTCTAAGATCTTGCCACAGGTAAGCTGATTGGAGTTAAAAAATCGTGAGATCTTCAATGGCCCCAAAGAAAAAGTCAGAAATTTCTTCAAAACTCCCCATAATATGCAGCCTATGTACAAGGAGGAATTCAACATTTTATGTTCTACACTTCTAGATCAATAGAGTTTCCCATAGAACTAAATCCTGAGGGTACACAACAGACACTTACATGATTGTGTCCTACTAAAATGAGCCAACTTATTTCATAGATCATTTAATCGATACTCAATAATACACTGAATCCCTCAAAAGGGATTAGTCTTGGCATGATTTCATTATCGTTCACGAAATCTGCATTAAGTCATAAACTTTAGAAGGATTTCTGAAGAAGATGCTAGTTTAACAAATGCTAGGATAAATCGATTTAATATTATTTATTAAATGAACAACTGATTGGGTTAAATGGCGCCTTTCGTGCTTTCATACATTGTGTTGCCATGTCTTAATCTTCTGTGTCTTACTTTTCATCTACTGTCAAGTAACTTTTAAGTACATGTCATCGTAGCTCTCTCTCATTTCTTACATTGACAGGCATCATGGCAAGTTCATACAGGCAGTTGTCTCAAATGTCTTGAAACAATTAAATAAGCCTGACCTAGTTGTGACTGATTATCTAGTTGGAAGCGACCATCATGTAGAAGAGATTATGAGGAAGCTTGATGTCGACTTTCGTGATGGACGAGCTGTTAAAATAGTTGGCCACGGGGTATGCGTTGTTGGATTATGTGGTATGCCTGGGGTTGGCAAGACTACTCTTGCAAAGGTTGTCTACAACCAACTCCATCATCTCTTTGATGGCTGTGCCTATCTTGAAAATGTTCGAGAAAAGTGTTCCCCGGTTGAAAGGCTCAAGACTCTGCGAAGTAATTTAGTCTATCAACTGGTAAAGTGTGGTCAAGAGTTCAGTACTTCTGATCAGGCTATGCACTTTATCGAACACAGATTCCGCAATATGAAGGTTCTCATTTTTCTTGATGATGTGGATGATTCTAAACAGCTTTCTCAGATTACAGGTGACCTTAAGAATTATGGTCCTGGAAGCAGATTTATTGTGACATCTAGAAATCAAGATGTCCTTATGAAGGTCGAAGTAACTACTCAAAAATATGAGGTTGAGGCAATGGAAGAAGGTCAAGCTCTTCAACTTTTTTGTAAGCACGCTTATGGGAAAAATTCTGTTGGAGAGGTTGACCCTACTCTATCTAGCGCCATCATGTCAGCTACTGGTCGGCTTCCTTTAGCGCTTGAAATTGTGGGTTCTTGCTTATATTCAAAATCAAAAGAAGTATGGGAAGATACATTCAAGAAATTGGAACATGCTCCTCATCAGGATGTTGAAAAGGTATTGAGGATGTGTTATGAAGATTTAGAGGATAATCAGAAAAAAATATTTCTGGATATAGCATGTTTTCTTATTGGACAGGATAAGAGAATAGCCAATTACATGTGGGAGGACTGTGAATTTTTCCCTCATGAAGGCATTGAAGCACTTATTGTTAGGTCTTTGGTGAAAGTTGGAGAGAATAATAAGCTGTGGATGCACGACCAACTAAGAGACCTAGGTAGGGAGATAGTACGTAAGGAGGACACTGAAGAACCTTGCAGGCGAAGCAGGTTGTGGAATCACAAGGAATCATTAGCCACACTAAACAAAAGGAAGGTAAATGCACGGACAACAACTGATTCCTCGAGTGGACAGAGTTGATGCTCCTTTTCATTTATTTGTCTTTTGTCACTCATTTTAATTTGGAGGAGAAAATGAAATGATCATTATCCAGGTTTCTTTGTTGGATTTTTCATCCGGCTAACTTTTGTTTGATTCACAGGGCACTGACAAAGTTCAAGCACTTGGGCTCTTGTTTGATCATGACACTGATGTTTGTTTTGCTTGCGAAGCATTTGATCCTCTATGTAATTTAAGGTTCCTTAAGCTGGACCGTGCAAATGTTGAAGGCAATCATCAGAATCTTCTTTCAAGCTTAAGATGGTTGCATTGGCAAATATGCACTGAAAAGACCTTGGAAACTCCTTTTTTCAGTGTTGATAACTTGATCATTCTGGATCTGTCACGGAGTTGGGTAAAGCAAGATTGGAGAGGTTGGAAGATGATAGGAGAGGTAGAAACTACATGTCTTTATCTTGTTAATTCTACGATTTTCAAGAGCTCATTATCATTTTCTTTTTTGTCTCATTGATTTGCAGAAAGCGGAGAAATTGAAAGTTTTGAACCTAACAGGTTGTCTTAAGTTACTTAAATCTCCAGAATTCCGTGCTCCAATTAAACTAGAAAGATTGATTCTGGAATGTTGTTCCAAATTATCCATGATCAGCCCATCCATTAGCAATCTATGCTGCTTAATTTCCTTAAATATGAAGTGTAGTAATGTGGACCAGCTGCCAGATCTGGGTTTCATGAAGGCATTAAAAGAGCTTGTGATTGATGAGACTCTTATTGATATGATTCGGTTCCAAAAAGGTTCTATGGACCAACTTGAAACTCTTAGTGCTTGCAACTGTAAAAGTTTAGAACAAATATGTGAAATAAAGCACTTACTATCTCTCTCTAATCTTGCACTGGATGGAGCTGCTATAGAGACCCTCCCAACTTCCGTTGGGTCGCTGGAGAAACTTCAATTCCTATCTTTAAAGAACTGTCGGAAATTAACTGAAATTCCACGATCCATTGGAAACCTCAAAAAGCTGCAGTTTATGGACCTGTCAAACACAGGAGTTGATGAATTGCCTCGTTCAGTCAAGGATTTGAAAAATTTGAAAGTGCTGAAGATGGAAGGTACTTACATACAAGAATTTCCTGAAGCAATACAGAATCTGCCAAAGTTGAAAGAGATAGATTTTTCTCACTGCCGGAATTTGGAGATTCAGGAGCACTGTAATCTTACGGGATTATCCTCTTTGAGAATCTTGAAATTATCCTACACTGGAATTTCCCACTTGCCTGAGAGCATTTGTTGCCTCTCAAGTCTCCAAATGCTTGAATTGTGTGACTGCAAGAAGCTTCAGGTGCTGCCAGAATTTCACCATAGCGTAATCATCCTGCGCTAGGCATCCAGAAAGATTTGGACAGCCTTGGAACTGTCATGCCTGACTATTGTAGAAGGGATATACTTGGGCGATGCTGCTGTTCCAAAGTGGTAAGAATCTCTGAGCTACTGCAAAATGACAGTTTGGGGATCAATTAATCTAATTTTGGAATTTCAGATTTTGGCCTTTCAAGAAACATGAAGTTGATTTTTTAAGTTGTATTCTTAGCTCAACTAGATTCACGCAGCCAAAGGTAGGGGGAAATGCTGAATTGTTTAGTCTTTCGAGAAGTCAAATATCTGATTAGATCCCAGATCTTCTTCAATGAGACATACTTGCCGGTTGAACTCATTATTGTTCCATGTTGCCTAGCATTCCACCAATTAGTAACCCAAGGCTGAAGAAGGCAACAGAGACCCAATTTCTGGAATTTGTAGGACTATGGTTTGTTCTGAGACCGTTTCACTGCAGTATAAATAACCTTACGTGATTGAATAAATACTGTGCTGCTTTAAATTGTCGCGGTGTATGATCTTTACTAGAGAAATCATTGTAATGGTTGCAGTTGCAATTGTCTGAGCAGGAGCATGCTGGTAATCAAATATTGCAGCAATGGGGAGGAATCATGGTCGACAGATTTCACCCTTTTAATGTAAGAGGTGACAGTAAAGTCGGTTTCGTTAACTCAATTCCATTATTATGAGGGAGGGTATGCCGTGATTTGGCTGGACACTGTATAGGAGATTCATTTCAAATGCAAGAAGGTGTTAACTATTGCATTTTTCGTCTTTCAATGACTCACTGCTTCCATTAGTCTCAGTAAGTTTGTATCGGCAGTACTTCAAAACTCCGTTGTTGTCCTTAGCATGATTATCCATTCGTAAGACATGTCTTTCTTCGGGGGAGTTGGCTCGGCCAAGATTATCAGCCTTATCTGCAGAATCTGTTCATGTACCAAAGCTCGAGTTGGATTGCCTCATACTCCTTTCCTGCTCTTGAAACTTTTTCTCCGATTAGTAGATATGCAAGTCCATGAATGCATTTTGCTTGGATGACAGGACAAAGACTGTCGACATTATCGATCAACTGGATCCAGTACATCAGGATCTCCTGACTGAACTACCTGATAGGCAGAAAACGAAATTTGCCAGCCTGCCACCCAAAACGTTTCCCCGCAAGGCAAACGGAACGAGTTAAGTAATCGCATCTTCATGTATGCAAAATTACCGACCACTTTACCCGTTGAAGAAGATATATGAAGCGGCTATTTCCCATCGAGCAGAGCAATGTTTTTTCCAGCATTCCATTAAACATCAAAGAAGCTGTTCTTCCTTTTCTTTATACAGCGGCAGCCCAACTGCTAGTAGACCGTGATATTGATGAAAACGCCCTTCTGACCATAATTCTTTAAGCAATTTGAAAGCGTGAGAGTGCAAGTAATGGTACGAAACATTCATAATGCGTGCGCTTGCCAATTTCTCGTTGAGAACACGAGAGATAGAGAGCAAGATCACAATGATCGCGGCACTGGTTCTGCTGGTGTTAGCCGTTGTAATAGGCGGAATCATGAAGAGGGACATGAAGGTAAGCAGGCGTTCGATGCTGCAGTCGCAGAAGTCGCGAAATCTCTCGCCGCCGCGCCGCGCACCCCCCCCACAATAATTCTTCAAGCAATTTGAAAGCGTGAGAGTGCAAGTAATGGTACGAAACATTCATAATGCGTGCGCTTGCCAATTTCTCGTTGAGTACCCGAGAGATAGAGAGCAAGATCACAATGATCGCGGCACTGGTTCTGCTGGTGTTAGCCGTTGTAATAGGCGGAATCATGAAGAGGGACATGAAGGTAAGCAGGCGTTCGATGCTGCAGTCGCAGAAGTCGCGAAATCTCTCGTCGCCGCCGCCCCACCCCCCCCCCCAAGGTCCATGCCATCGTCTACATCACGGTCAAAATGGTGTCACTCGCACTCGTCAACCGGGTCCTCATCACAGTAGCAGCGGTCCACGCTAGCACACGACGGAAGAGAACCGCAGTGCTTGAGTACTGCATCGGCATATTTTCTTGCCAGATGGGCGTCGCAACCGCCAGCGAACGGATCGGCAGCATCTTCACCGACTTCTATCACCTTTCCGGCAAATTACGAAGTTTTCTTGAGTTTCCGAGGGCCGGACACCCGGAAGGAATTCACAGATTGCCTCTATACCAGCCTCAAAGAAAAGGGGATCTGTGTTTTCAGAGACAATGAAGAGCTCCCTGTTGGAAAAAAGATCAAGCCATCACTCACTGAGGCAATCAAGCAATCCAAGATAGCCATACCCATCATCTCAGAGGATTATGCTTCCAGTAAAAGCTGCCTCATGGAGCTGCAGCAAATACTAGAATGCAGAGAGAACAACGATCAAATGATCATCCCCATATTCTGTCACGTTAATATCTCTGATGTGAAACACCTTACGGGGTCTTTTGGAAGTCCTTTAATAAACTTGTTAGGAATGAGCGAGTTGGCACGGAGAGGATCTATGTCTGGAAGAAGGCTTTCCGAGATATTGGAGAAATGAAAGGGTTGGACTTGGCTGAAATGAATGATGGGTAATCCAATCTCCGCTGCTCTTGTCTTGTACTACACGGCTCTGCCTTGAAAAAAAATGCACTCACCGTCCCAATTTACACATTCACTGAAAAGATTATGTCTAAGATCTTGTCACAAGTTAAGCTGATCAGAGTTCTGATATTTTGAGACCTTCAATGGCCCCAGGGAAGAAGTCAGAAATTTTGTAATTATTTATCGCTGTTATGTCTGTTTTCCTGTGGGCCTTCTGAACATGCTAAATGTGTCCGTTCTTCAAAATTAAAAGTCGAGGGTACACAATAGATACTTACATGATCGTATCCTAGTAAAGTAAGCCAACTTATTCGATAGATCATTTAGTCAATACTCAATACTACACTTAATCCCTAAAAGGGATTAGTCTTGGTATGATTTCATTACTGTTTCACCTAATCTGCATTAAGTTGTAAAAAAGTAAAAGGATTTCTTGAAGAATATACTAGTTTCTATTATCCTTACCTACAACAAATGATATGATAAATTCGACTTTGATATCATCTATTGAATGAACAACTATGGGTTTACTGGTGCGGATCTTATTTTCATACATTGTATTGCATTGTCTTTAACTCAATCTTCCTTGTCTTACATCTTGTTTACTGTCTAGTCATTGTAAATACAAATTGTCATAGCTCTCTCATTACTTACATTGCCAGGCATCATGGCAAGCTCATACAGCTAGTCGTCTCAGACGTCTTGGGACTATTAAAGAAGCCTGACCTAGTTGTGACTGAATATCTAGTTGGAATCGACCATCATGCAGAAGAGATTATGAGGAAGCTTGATGTTGACTTTCGTGATGGACAAGCTGTTAAAACATTTAGCAACATTGGATGCGTTGTTGGAATATGCGGTATGCCTGGGGTTGGCAAAACTACTCTTGCAAGGATTGTCTACAACCGACTGTATCATCTCTTTGATGGCTGTGCCTATCTTGAGAATGTTCGAGAAAAGTGTAACCAGGTTGAAGGGCTCAAGACATTGCGATGTAATTTAGTATCTCAACTTGTAAAGAGGAAAAGTCGAGAGTTCAGTACTTCTGACGAGGCTATGCAATTTATCAAACACAGATTCAGCAATATGAAGGTTCTTATTTTTCTTGACGACGTGGATGATTCTGAACAGCTTACTCAAATTGTGGATGACCTTACGGGTTATGGTCCTGGAAGCAGAATTATTGTGACATCTTTAAACAAAGATGTCTTAAAAAGGTCAAAGTAAAAACTCAAAAATATGAGCTTGAGGCAATGGATGAAGGTCAAGCTCTTCAACTTTTTTGTAAGCATGCTTTCGGGAAGGATTTTGTCGGAGAGGTCGATTGTACTCTTTCTAGAGCCATTATACCAGCTACTGGTCGGCTCCCTTTAGCTCTTGAAATGGTGGGTTCTTGCTTATTTCTAAAACCAAGAGAAGTGTGGGAAGATACATTGGAGAAATTGAAAGATGCTCCTCACGAGAAAGTTGAAAAGGTGTTGAAGATTTAGATGAAAATCAGAAAAAAATATTTCTGGATGTAGCATGTTTTCTTATTGGAAGGGACAAGAGAATTGCCATTTACATGTGGGATGACTGTAAATTTTTTCCTCGAGTGGGCATTGAAGCTCTTCTTGTTAGGTCTTTGGTGAAAGTGGGAGAGAATAATGAGCTGTGGATGCATGACCAATTAAAAAACTTTGGTAGAGAATTAGTACGGAAGGAGAACCCCGAAGAGCCTTTCAGGCGAAGCAGGTTGTGGAATCACGAGGAAGCATTAGCCACACTAAAGGAAGCGAAGGTAAATGCAAGGACAACAAATGATTCCTCGAGTGGACAATGTTGATGCCTTTCTCTATTTATTTGTCTTTTAATCATTCATTTTAACTTAGACAATGATCATTTTCTTCGTTTTCTTGATGGTTTTCTCATCCAGCTAACTTTTGTTTAATTCACAGGGCACTGAAAAAGTTCAAGCACTTGAACTCATGTTTGATCATGGAACTGGTGCTCGTTTATCTTGTGAAGCATTTTGTCCTCTGTGGAATTTAAGGTTCCTTAAACTTGACTGTGCATATATTGAAGGCAATCGTCATAATCTTCTTGCAAACTTAAGATGGTTGGATTGGCAAATGTGCCCTGAAAAGACCCTGGGACTTCCCTATTTCAATATTAAAAACTTGATCATTCTTGATCTGTCATGGAGCCGGGTAAATCAAGGTTGGAGAGGTTGGGAGCTGATCGGAGAGGTAGAGATTACATTTATTTTTATCTTGCCAATCCTACGATTTTCAAGAACTCATTCTTTTTTATTGTCTCATTGATTTGCAGAAGGCGAAGAAATTGAAAGTTTTGAACCTGACAGGTTGTCCTGAGTTACTTGAATCTCCAAAATTCCCTGCTCCAATTAAACTAGAAAGATTGATTCTGGAATGTTGTTCCAAATTATATTTGATTGGCTCATCCATTAAAAACCTAGGCAGCTTAGTTTCCATAAATATGAAGTCTTGTTGTAATGTGGACCAGCTGCCAGATCTGGGTTTCATGACGACTTTAAAAGAGCTTGTGATCGATGGGACTTTTATTGATAAGATTCAGTTCCAAAAAGATTCTATGGAGCAACTTGAGACTCTTAGTGCTTGCAAGTGTGAAAGGTTAGAACAAATATATGAGATTGATCACTTACGATCTCTCTCTAATCTTGCACTGGATGGAGCTGCTATAAAGACCCTTCCAGTTTCCATCGGCTCGCTGAAGAAACTTCAACGCCTATCTTTAAGGAACTGTCAGAAATTAACTGAAATTCCAAAATCCGTTGGAAAGCTCAAGGAACTGCAGTTTATGGACCTGTCAAACACGGGAGTTGATGAATTGCCTCGTTTGGTCGAGCGTTTGGAAAATTTGAAAGTGCTGAAGATGGAAGGTACTCACATAGGAAAATTTCCTGAAGCAATACAAAATCTACCAAAGTTGGAAGAGATAGATTTTTCTCTCTGCCGGAATTTTGAGATTCAGATGGAGTGTAATCTTGCAAGATTATCCTCCTTGAGAGTCTTGAAATTATCCTACACCCCAATAACCCACTTGCCTGAGAGCATTTGTCGGCTCTCAAATCTCCAAATGCTTGAATTGCGTAACTGCAAGAGGCTTCAGTTTCAGACTTTGCCAGAATTTCGCTCTAGCGTATTCATCCTGTGCTAGGCATCATGAAAGATGTGGACGGCCTTGGAACTGTCATGCCTGACTTATAGAAGGGTGGTACTTTGGTGATGATCCTGTTCCAAAGTGGTAAGAATCTCTAAACTACTGCAAAATGACAGATTGGGGATCGATTTATCTAATTTTGGCCTTTCAAAAAACATGAAGTTCATTTTGAAGTTGTATTCTTAGCTCAACAAGATTCGCACAGTCAAAGTTAGGGGGGAAATGCTGAATTGTCGAGTCTTTTGAATAGGTAAATATCTGATGAGATCCCAGATCTTCTTCAATGTGACATACTTGCCAATTGAACTCATTATTGTTCCGTGTTGCCTAGTATTCCACCAATTAGTGACCCAAGGTTGAAGAAGGCAACAGAGACCCAATTCTGAAATTTCTAGGACTATGGTTGGTTCCGAAACCATTTTCCTGCAGTATAAATAACCTTACATGGTCGAATTACTGTGCTTATTTCAATTGTAGCTGTCTTTGATCTTCTCTTTGACAGATAATTGAAATTGTTGCAGTTGAAATTGTCTGAGCTGGAGCATAATGGTATTCAAATTTTGCAGCAATGGGGAGGACTCGTGGTCAACAGATTTCATCCGTTTTATGTAAGAGGCGATGGTAAAGTCACCATCGAGAACTCAATTCCATAATTATGAGGAAAGGTGCGGTGATATGGCCAGACACTGTATAGGAGATTCATTTCAAATGCAAGAAGGCAGTAACTATTGCATTTCTCGTGTTTCAATGATTCGCTAATTCCATTAGTTGCAGTAAGTTCGTATCGGCAGTAACTTTGAAACTCGTCCCTGCAAGCGTACTACAGTTTACTCTGTTGTTGTCCTTAATGTGATTATCCCACTCGTAATAGACTGTCCTTCTTCGGGGCAGCTAGCTTGGCCAAGATTATCAGCCTTGTCTGCAGAGTCTGTTCATGTACTAAAAGCTCGTGTGGGATTGCCTCGACTTCTTTCGTGCTCTTAAAACTTTTTTTCCCAGTAGATTTGCAAGTCCATGAATGCATTTTGCCTGAATGACAGGACAAAGATGGTCGACGTTATCGATCATCTGAATCCAATACATCAGGATTGCCCAACTGAACTACCTGATATGCAGAAAACAGAATCTGCTAGCCTGCCCCCGAAACAATTCCCTGGCAAAGCGAACAGATCGAGTTAAGTTAATCGCATCTTCATGTATGCGAAATTACGGATGACTTTTCCCGTTGAAGAAGATATATAAAGCCGCTATTTCCCGTCAAACAGAGGAATGTTATTTCCAGCATTCCATTGAACATCAGAGAAATACAAATAGCTAAAGCCGGAGCTATTACCATGGCTTCTATCTCCGAAGCAATGTGTTGACCTGTAGGCTAGCTGTTCTTCCTTTCTTTATCCAGCGGCAGCCCAGCTGCTAGTTGACCTTGACCGTGCCAGTGATGAAAGCACCCCCAAAAACACCCTTCTGACCGTAATTCTTCAAGCAATTTGAAAGCGGAAGAGTTAAATAATTGTACGAAATATTCATAATGCATGCACTTGCCGATTTCTCGATGAGTACCCGAGAGAGAGCACGATCGCGATGACGGTTGCCCTGGTTCTGCTGGTGATAGCCGTAGATAGGCGGAATCATGAAGAGGGACTTGGTGGTAAGTAGGCATTCGGCGCAGCCATGATCGGCGCCATAACATTCATCACTGTCGCGGTCGCAGAAGTCGCGCTCTTGTCCCGACCAAGGTCCACGTCATCGTCGCCATCGCAGTCGACACGGTGTCGCACACAATTGCCAACCGGGTCATCATCACCGTCGCAGCGGTCCATGGTAGCACACAACGGAAGAGAACCGCAGTGCTCGAGTACCGCACCGGCATATTTTCTTGCCAGATGGGCGTTGCAACTGCCAGCGTACGCACCGAGCCGGGATCGCACTCGAGGTCCGCGTCGTCATCTTGGTCACGACCGTCGAGTACAGGGCCGGTTCGTGACATGGATATACATCCATGGCCGTCGCAGACGCAGTCGCCACGGCTGCAGACTCAGAGCCTGCGCTTGGGATCAGGGTCGACATCGTCGCAGACATCACGAGTCTCGAGCACAGGAGCGGTACGTAATTTCAACGCACAGCAATGGCGATGGCTCCCGCAAAGATCACCGCCCCTCGCAGCCGACATCACCGAGGCCGGCCACACAGCTGCGATGGGCGCAGCCTCGGAGCCTACGCACGCTCTGGATCAGGGTCCGCGTCGTCACAGCCGCAGGTCTCCAGCACAGGAGCCGTACGTGATTTCAACGTCCGGCAATCACTACGGCCGTCGCAACAGTCGTCGCCCTCGCAGGGTAGTCGACAGCGTCGCCGCCACGGTTGACTCAGCCGCCACGGGGCGTTTCGGTTCAAGCCCCACATGCACATGTTGACTTCGTATATTCCGTTTTGGTTATCTGCACATGTTGACTTCGTATATTCCCCAAAAGCGCCACGCCAATTCTATTCTGAACCATTTACACGTGTTTTCGGGGCGAATTTCTAATCAGAGCTCTGCTCTCTTCTCTCTATCTTTACTTTAGCGCGCCATTTCTCTTTCCTCTCTCTTCTCACTCTCTCCCCTCTTTCCTGACCCGACGATGTTCTCTACCAAATTGCGCTCTTTTCGACGACCACCGCGCTCTCTCCGACAACAGCAACGCTCCCTCCCGACGATGGCCTCTCTCTCTACTCCCCAGCCTCTTCCTCCCGACCTCTTTCTTCCCAAATCGTGCTCTCTCCCGAGGCTCGACTTTCTCCTTCCCTTCCCTTCCCTCCCCACTCGCATTCAAGAAGCAATTGCTCTGCTCTTTCGTCTAATCTTCCATTGATGACTCGCTTCCACACTCCGCGCTCTGCTCAAAGCCATCTCTCTTAAGAAACCCTCGATATGCAATGACAATCCCCGCTTTTTAGGTCCAATTTTTTCTTTTTACTGGGGTTTTATGTCCGCATCGTTGTTTTTGGTGAAGCTCGCATGTTAATTGAAATGACTTGGCACTTTTAGGATACCTAATATTTTCTCCTATTTAGGGAAATACGCCTTCCTTTAGTCTCTTCAATTTTCATTTACTTCAAAAACGACTCGTGCTAAAAAAACTATGAATTAATTGTAAGTGAAATCCTGGTCCCAAAAAAAAAAAAAAATAAAGTCATCTCGAGTGAATTAGTGGGCTAGTTTCGTCATTTGGCATAGAGGGTGAAAACCCGTCGTTAACCATCCCTTTTCATTATTTAAACGCAATTAGTCGATTGTCAATTGAAAAATTGAACACGCAAAATTTTGCTCCTTTTTAACAAGGACATCGTCATAGTTCCCAAAAAAAAAACCAAGGACATCATCACTAGACTAAATTAAGAGCCAAATACAATGAGTAGCGTAGGTAACGTCCGACCGAAATTAATTCCCCAATGATATGCCATTTCCGTTAGGTCGCTTATTTGATTCGACACCAATTAAAAATTATTACTTTCAAGCAACTATAGCAACCATCATAACTATAATTTACATGTACTGTGTTAATCATGGCTTTTCCCCCCTCTTGTATGTAGATTTGTTCGAAGTAATTTTTTTAGTTTTGAGATCTTTTTTTTAAAATATTTTTCAAACAAATCTATGTTCCAACATGAAAATATCTAAATTTCTCCAAAAGAAATAAAATATATGATTAATCTCATAAAAATCCTAATTAGTATAATGATGACAAATTTACCTAAAACTAATTTTCTAATCATCTAAAATTCCAAATTTACTTTTTGTTAGCTCTCATTAAATTTTGCAATCAAATTTTTTAGTTGAATGGCCACGAACTTATATTCATTGACGTAATGTAACACCATCTTTCCATTTGCCATAGATGTACAAATTTATGATTTTCGTAATATTAATTTAATTTAATAGAAATTAATGAATGGTAAATTTACGATAAATATACTAATTTAGAATCTATGTTAATCTAATCATAAATATCTAAAAACTGATGGACCTTGTGTGGACCTGTGGGGACCCACTTTGGTATTGCGGTTTTGCCCACAAATTCATTCATGGACAAAAACAAATAGAATTAGGACGTCGCGACTGCAAAATTAAAATCTTCGGATTTCGTACTTTTCCTCTCTCTCTCTCGTCGCACCGACGATCCGCGCATCCCGCCACCGCCGAGAACCGCCACGTCGCGGCGGCGACTTCCGACCTCCTTCCGCCTCCGGATCTCTTGAATCCCCCGCGGCCTCCGCCCTTCGATCGATCAGGGCCTCCCCAGATTCCGTCGCGTCTCGTCGCGCGGAGCGCTTCGGAGCCTTCCCTAGGGCTCGGATCTCGCGGTTCTTCGCCTGGATCGATCCTCCGATTCGGAGGTAAGCGCCTCTCTAATCCGTCGGCGCCGCGGTTCTTGTCCGGTCGGCCGCGCCGCGATGCGGTTGCGGACGATTCGCATTGCCTCGCGAGGGAGCGAGGAGTGATGGAATTCTGTCTCGGTGGATCGGAGTCGGTCTTTTTTTTTTTTTTTTTTTTTTTGTCTTTTAACTGTAGAAATCTTCGATTTGCATTGAGGTCCGTGTGAGTGCGGGTTTGGTTTTCGGGAGCGAAAATGGGAGTCCGAAACGGTGACTTTCGTGCGGTTAGTGGTGAAATTCGATCCGGATCTGGGAATTTCTTGTAGTCTAGTTTAGGTCTCTGTTGGGGTTGGATGGTTGGGGCATTGCTGTTTACTTGCATTTGCTGCTGAGCTGATGACGCGTGCAGATCTGATGGGATCCTTTGAAATTTTGTGTTGCAGTGGTTATGTTTCAGTAGGTCTCCAAGACCAGAGTCGAAATTTTTAAAAATGCCGGTAAAGACAGCGCAATCGTCTTTTCGGGATCGGACACAGGAGTTTCAGAGTATAGCAGAGAGATTGAAGAAGTCGGTTTCTTCTGGGCCGGGACCGAATGGACCGAGCAGCAGTTCCAAGACAGAAGAACAGCGATCTGGAGTTGCTCTTCAATCCGAGTTCAATCGGAGGGCTTCGAAAATTGGGTTTGGGATACATCAGACGTCCCAGAAGCTTGCAAAGTTGGCGAAATGTAAGCATCCAAATTGTTCAGAACTAGCAGCTGCTTCATCTACAGTTATAATTACATGTCCGATTTATGTTTAGGCAAAGCATATTTTGGTCTTTTCTAAGTAGCATTGTTACATTTGGCATTGTTTAGAGTGACCTCAGAGGTGTGGCAGTTTGCATGGGTTGTGGTTTTGCATTATAGATAGTTGCCCCACTAAGATTTCTCTAGATGACCGATTAACTACATTTCTGTTGCAGTGGCAAAGAGAACCTCGGTTTTTGACGATCCAACTATGGAAATTCAGGAGCTTACCGCAGTCATCAAGCAGGATATTACTGCTCTCAACTCTGCTGTGGTAGATCTTCAGTTCCTTAGCAATTCCCGGAATGAGGGTGTTGTCTCCAGTGACACGACTAGTCATTCAACCACAGTTGTGGACGACCTGAAAAATCGATTGATGAGCGCTACGAAAGAATTCAAAGAAGTTCTAACCATGCGAACAGAGGTAACTCTAGCATTTGCTGGAATTTCATATGTGGAATGCTTCCCTAGTTCATAGAGTGACCTAATTTTGTTTTGCTATTGCTGAACTCAATTAAGTTGATGAGTCACGCGTCTTGGAAAATCACATTGCGTTTAGTCGTAACCATATTCTGTTGTTTATGTGTAGAACTTGAAGGTACATGAAAATAGGAGACAGTTGTTTTCTTCCACTGCTTCCAAGGAAACCGTCAATCCTTTTGTTCGTCAACGTCCACTGGCTGCCAGATCAGCTGCTAATGCCTCGGCAGCTCCACCTCCCCCATGGGCTAATGGGTCATCATCTTCATCGTCGTCGTCATCCCCGTCGTTTCCCGGGTAAAATCTTTATTCTTTTGCACTGTTGTTTGCTAGCTGCCATTCCAAACTGCTTTCCACTTATGTCTTTCAGACCGACGTTTGTTAGGAGTTCTGAATTACTCATATGGTACTCTTGCATGAACTTCTTCCTATCTTTGGACAGCTGCAGTGTAGATGTTTTCTCAGAAAAAACTGTGATTGTTTTGTATGATTGATATTGCATCTAAATTGCACTCAAACTGCGTGGTTCTTTGAGATTGAAGCTGTTGATCACATCAGAAACCCCATGATCTGCTGTTGAGTCGAATTGCTTGTCATTTGAAACTCTTTCTAGAATTGGGCTGCTACAATCTTGTCCATCTATTTGAACTGGAACTGCAATGTATTCAGGGAGAGAAACCTCCACCTACTAAGCCATCAGAAGAATTATTTTGTTATCTTCAGAGAATATCAGTGTTGATTCCTGTATAATTTCCTCCATAAGACTAGCCTTTGATTTGCATATATCCAATTTGTTTTTTTTTTACTTCTTTGGCTACAGTTCATGTTTGATATTATGTAGAGAAGGTCTTCACATGCTTATTGGGAGATTGAGTTAAATTGTTAATGATAATGTCAAACTTAGTGGGAGATTGTTATGTATCACTCATCATTGGTAAATAGTCATAGACTTGGACTTTATCTGTCATTACCATTACGTCTTTGAAAACAAGTGATGAGAAAAGGAAATAAAGGGGAGTAAAGTTGGAGGAAAAGACAATGGAGAAAGATATCCTTTTGGATGGAAGTAAAGTAGAGAGGAAAATATGCAGTTGTGAAATTTTAAGATGGAAGGTCAATGTAACTTTTGCTTTGATTTGATAATGATGGTTGAAAGACTAATCTCATGCATTTCTCTGTATTCTCCTCAATTTTATACCTGGAATCATAAACCATTAACCCTGAACTGTATCCAAGATATATGCAAAGGATGTTCTCGATTGTCCTTCATGCTAAAGATCAATTTTTCACTTTTGCTCCTCATGCTCACCTTGTAATTGGACGCAGTATACGGGAGCTCTCTTATGATTGGAATCCATCTCTGCTAATTGGATGACAAGTACCTAGTCTTTAGGGCCAGTGCGATGACCCTAGCGCAGCAATAACCATTAACATGATATGTGGATGTGGTGACATAGGGGTTACAAGTGGCTGCATTGCTTTGTTTCCTGCACCATTATGAACTAAATAATTTTATCTGCATTTTGAATTTGTTGGGTAGTCATGATTTCTTTAATGTCAACTTGTTATCAATCTTTGTGTAAATAACCAAACTTCTTAGTGATCTTCCATATTCTTCTGAGAAGAAATTGAAAATGCCGAACGTGTCAAATCAATTATAATTTGAGGAACCAATTTGTGCATTTCAACCTCAGACTCTGTTTGACTTTTTTTTTCCGGTCAAGAGATTGTTGGCATTGCTCGTTGTGCAATTTTATACAATTTTGGTAGGGGGAATTAGCTACATGTATATGATGCATTTGCTGATATGCCCTTTAATGTCCCGCGTAATTCTTCCTCAGAAAGCAGGGAGATGGGGAGAGTCAGCCTTTGCTGCAGCAAAATCAACAGCAACAACAGCAAATGGTTCCTTTGCAGGATACTTACATGCAGAGCAGAGCTGAGGCCCTTCAAAATGTAGAATCTACCATTCATGAGTTGAGCAGTATCTTTAATCAGCTGGCAACCCTGGTTTCTCAGCAGGGAGAGATTGCAATCAGGTGTTTTTCCTGTCTAGAGTATCTCCCATGCAAGCTGTTTTAATTATTTCTCAGTAACCACATTGGGTTTCGGTATAACAACGTTAGTCTGGTTCATTAGACTCTATTCTTTCTGCATTTTTTTGTTCCTTCTCCTTTTTTTCTCGTGAATTAAGTTATGACATATTAAATGCCTCGCAGAACCTTAATGCAAATGAAAATTTGCTTTTATAGTGAATACTGGAATAGTTTTTAGGGAGCATTCCAGCATTGAATGGTTCTAGCTTCATCTCGGATAGTTCTGATCACCATTGTTCATTTCTTTCTGTTTGTCACGGTGTAGGTTGCATACTAGCTACCGATACCATGACGACTAGTTGGGAAAGTTCATGTGCCAGAAGTAGATGTTATCTTCTGCATAGGGTATCTTCTAGGATTTCTAGGGAGTTTTATTTTTATGTATTGTGAATCAGGTCTTTCCCAATGAAATTTAACATTATCAAGATACTTCATCGAAACAAGTAAATGGTTAAATGAGACACGACATTATTTGATGTGATGATATTCCGAATCCCAACAGAATCATTGGGGCTAGTTGATGAATGAGTTGTGCTAAGAAACTACGAAATTCGTTTATGAAATGAACCACCTGCAAATGCACATGTACAATGGCCTACATATAGTTTAATCTGGTGATGTAAACTTTACTAAATGTTGTAGGAGTGTTAAATTTAGAAGTTAGTTTATCTTGCTATTCAACTATTCTTGTTGTCCTGCTTCCACCATGAGAGTGGAATGCCAGTCAGGATTTCTGTTATATGAAAATGAAACGCTGTTATTGGAAATTTTCATTATGGCATTGTTTCAATGGGCATTTTACGCTTCCTTTTTTGTTTCTTTTAGGATTGACGAAAATATGGATGACACGCTCACAAATGTAGAGGGTGCACAAGGGGCCTTGCTGAAGTACCTTAACAGCATATCATCAAATAGGTGGCTGATGATCAAAATATTTTTTGTATTGATTTTTTTCCTTATGGTTTTTCTATTTTTTGTGGCATAGTTGGCTCAAAACGTTAAAAGGAGAAGATAAGTGGACTTATTTTACTATGATATACTTGTTCATCCCTCCAAACCCCTATCGGATATATTCTTCCGCAAGGAGGCAGTATTGGTGTTTCATGCTCGGTTCTCATTTTGCCTTTGTCTGTAATGAAGCACATAATCGTAAGAGATTTTTTTGGCCAGTGAATCAATCGTACAAGTTGTTGGAGAACACACTGATGAAACTTTTATTGTCTTCCTGCTTTTCCAGAGTATTTGAATGCAGCAAGCTTGTACCTAAAACATTTCATGCAGCAGAGTAATTCCACTTATCTTCTCCTTTTAACGTTTTGGTGAAGTATCCAAGTAGCTCAGTCTTGTGGTGAGCTACTGTTGCGCCTTTCCTACAACCTGCCTTTGTTGAAAGTATTTCCGGTGCATTTGGGAATGCTTTTAAAAGCAGCTTAAGCACTCGAAAGTACCTTGAAAAGCTTAAACAAGACCCTGTTTCAACGAACTACTGTTATGTTCATTTCTTTAGGTACTGACTATTTTTTTAATAATATTTTCTAAGCGCTGGCTAAGTACATGCCCGCTCTGATGCAATAACACAATTCAACGTAAATGGGAAAATCATTGGGGTGAGAACGCAGCAACTCAATGAGTTTGTAAAACTCTGGCGGAGGCCGAAAGGATGAGTCTTTCAAAAACAGTATTTTGAAAAGCACTCTTCTTTTGTTATTTCATCACCGTAATTTGAGAGTTTAATCCTTTTATGCTAAAAAAGCCAACTGAAAAGTTCAATTAATTTGTGAGATAATGGTATGACTCACTAGTAGATGACAAAAAATGTTCAATTTACTTTATGTAACTTGCATTTCGATCACGACATCCCATTTTAATGATTGTCTTGTCATATTACTAATTAAATTGGTTCTCATGTTGTCATTTGATCAATTATTAGAAAGACTTCCACGAGCTTATTTATGTGCTTTCTTGATTAAGAACAAATCTGATCATGTACTTAACAGCTTGAATCCATCTAGGCCTCATGGGAGGGATAGGCTTGAAAATCGATATTAAGTGGGTCGGGCAATGGCATATTGTTAGAAGTTCACCCCTATTCAAAACTTATAGTATACTTCCTTTGTTTGATGATCCAATTAAGTGTTAAAATTAAAAAAATTAGTCAGTTAGTGAGACTAGGCTTGTTTGACGATTGTAACTATCATTGACTTTAAATTTCCAATATTTACTTTTCCAGTTTTATCAAATAAGAAATCGGACCGACAAAAAAAAATGTCTCTTTTGTTGGTGGATGGGCCTTGGAAACAAATTAGCCCGACCCGAGATCCCAATTTGAACCAGCTCACTTTGTTTGGAGAAATAGAGGAAAAATTTTCTTATTCAAACTAAAACATTGGCATGTCCCAAAAGTTATTTTGTTAGAAGCAAAATCCTATTTGAAACATATAGCATACTTTCTCTGTTTGATAATCTAATTAAGTGCAAAAATTAAAAATTTAGTCAATTAGTAATACTAAACTTGTTTGACAATTGCATCTATGGTTGACTTTAAAATGCAATTAACTTAAGTAATCACATAATAGGGCAAATAAGGAATATATCATTTAATTCATTAATTAGAAAAGGTAACTGATGGCAAGTTGAATCTTGTCAATTATATTGTTAAAATGTATACTTGATCTCAATTATATTTAAGGTATATTAATAATACTCAGTGCTCAATTTTAAGTTATTATTGGATAATTTCTTTTATTTTCAAAATTGAAAATCATCAACACTCAAAATTAAGTACTTAAATTTCCAATATTTTTTTGTCCTTGTTTGCACATGAACCATTTATATTCCTTGTTTGTAGTCGAAAGAGCCGAGTTTTTACTCCTTTTTGTTAATTCGAGACTCGAGAAAGAAAAAGTTTAAAATCAAGGACCTTGGTCCTCGCAAGTAATTTATTAGTGATGAAATAATGTGTGGCTGATATACCCAAGCATTATTATGATTTCACAAAATGTGCATTTTGGGTTCAAATGGTAGGAATACCTCTAGGATGGGTGTTGGAAGATGTATATTCTGATTTTGAAAAGATTGGGAGGATATTGAACGTTTAGGTAGATGCTAAAGGAAGCAGACCCCATAAATCAAGGAGAGTGAATGTTGAAGTGGACTTGTTGGCCTCTCTGAGATCCAAAACTCTTATAAATTTAGGAGAGAATTTCGTGGTTGTAATATAAATATGAACCACTACCCACTACTATTATTCATCTGGGGGAATGTGTCATTATG
Source organism: Eucalyptus decipiens (assembly GCA_014182575.1). Classification (NCBI taxonomy): domain Eukaryota; kingdom Viridiplantae; phylum Streptophyta; class Magnoliopsida; order Myrtales; family Myrtaceae; genus Eucalyptus; species Eucalyptus decipiens. Next base: position 45,084,569 of record CM024611.1, on the reverse strand, counting down.
CCTCGTATTGCGAAGAAACTTGCATGAGCAAACAAAATGGACTGAAAATAAAGCAAGCAAATATGGAGCTTGGCTGAAAGTTGAAGTGCATGAAAAAAGTCCTCATTAGGAAGGTTTCCATGGGGGGATAACCCAACAAAACGAAGAAGAAAAATCAGTTTCAGAAACACAAATTCAGCCAACTAAGATGGAAATTACGATGAGAGAAAGAGTAAAGAGTCCAACTCCAACTAGAAATAAAATAAAATAAAGAAGCAATAGTCCCTCACTAAAGGAGTATGATGGATTTTCAGTCCCAATTGTAGCAGAAAAGGAAAGCAAAGGCAAACAAATAGTGTTATTCAAACCACTCACTGCTAAAGTTCTCAAGATCAAGGAGCCAAGTGTCAAGAAAAGCCAATGTTTTGAAAGAGCAAAAAAGCAAATGAGGATTCAAGACTCTATCATTGCACTAGTAGATGATCTAGAGTTATTAGATACTCCTATTCAGGTGGTAAGGGAATGAAATGAATGGGCTCCGGTAGCTAGCCCTTATAAGCCATCAAAGACGACATGAGAGTTTTAAGCTAAAACTATCAAAGGTTGGGCAACCCCTTGACGTTCCAAGAGTTGAGAGCCATAGTGGCTTAGGAAAGACCCAACTTAGTGTTTCTAATGGAAACAAAAAGCAAGGAGTCGTTGGTGGAGAGGATAAGAAGATGGCTTAAGGCTGCACATGATAAAATTTCTACTTCTCTATTTCTCTGTTTCTCTATTTCTCGGAATAGGTTTGGAATAGAAATCCGTTTGGTAATGTAATTTGATTTTTCTATTTCTAGAACAAATTTCCATTCCAAAAATTGATTTGAAGAACAAATCAAAAGCTAAAATTTTTAACTTCTCAATTTATGGCCAAAATTCAATTTCTGTTCCAGAAATTTTGTCATGCATACCCTTAAATACCCACACTCCTATTTAGAACAACCAGAAGGAATGGCAGGTGGCTTGATCATTACATGGGATGAAGAAGTAGAAATCAAAGTGATCTTCAACTCAAAAGAATTCATTGATTTGGAATACAAAAACCCAGAAAGTGAGACATGAACGAGAATTAGTTTCCTCCATGCTTCGACAAACTCTCGAGAAAGACTATCACTTTGGCAACAAATACGAGGCTTCCAGGTAATTAACCAACTTCGGCAAATATGCATGGATGAATGTAATGAGATCTTGTATAATTGGGAGAAGGTAGGCAAAAGAGAGGTTGACCATTATAGAACGACGGTTTTTTGAGAATTCATGAATGACTGTCCTTTCATGGATGTGGAGAGTAAAGGTTGCGCCTGGACATAGACAAACAATAGAGAAGGAGGTGCACTAATCAAGAATAGGTTGGACAGGGTCTAATGCACAATGGAATAAAGGGTAGCTTTTCCAAATGCAGAGGTTGTGGCACTACTTGCCGTGGGATCGAATCATAGTCCACTCATGCTCTATTCGCATCCACTTCAGAACAAAAGAAAGAAAGAATTTCCAAAGTTTGAGGCTTACTGACTCGGAGAACAGGAACGTGGGGAGATTATTACAAGTACATGGTAGGAGGAATAGTTTCACCTCTCGAGTTTTTCTAGAAAAAGTCCAAAAAAATGTCAAAAGAGCTAGCATTATAGAGTCGGGGAAAGTTTTCCAATGCATCATACCAAATTAGAGGGCTGAAAAGGAAATTAACGTAGATAAATAATAGATCAGGGGCAACCACCAGCAAAAAGGAAATCCAAAATATAGTGGCATGAATGGAAAAACTAAGGAGACAAGATGAGATGTATTAGGGGATGAGATCTTGTATTGAATGGCTATAGTGAGGAGACAAAAATATAAAATACTTTCATACAACAACGGTTCAATTGTCAAAAAAAAAAAATAACAACAACAACGGTTCAAAGGAGGCAACAAAATAGGATAATAATGTTGAAGATTAATGAAGAAAACTAGTCCAGAAAACCAAACACCCTTAAAAATCACATAGGGGACTTCTATCAAAACCTTTATGTATTGGTAGAACCTCGAAACTTCCGACCCATCTTAGACTAATGCTTGAGCTTGGCTAGAGACGAGATAAATGATAGTTTGATTGCAAATGTCACTATAAAAGAAATCAAGGAAGTAGTTATTAAGTTAGGGACATTTAAAGCCTCAGGGCCCGACGGTTTGAATGATTAATTTTATCAGTACTTCTAGAAGGGAATCAAGGAGGATGTACTTCAGCTGGTTCCAATTTTCTTCGATACAGGTATCCTCAACCCATAATTAAATAAGACCCATTCCAAAGGTTAAGAACCCAAAAGAAATAAGTCAATTTAGATATATAAGCCTATGCAACTTTAATTATAAAATCATTTCAAAAGTGATGGCTAATAGGCTTAAACCATGGCTCCACAAGTTAATAGCAATAGAACAAAGTGCTTTCACCCAAGGCCATCGGATTCAAGATAATACCCTCATAGTCCATGAGGTATTGCATCAATTGAAGGTAAGGAAAAGAAAGAAGAAGTTCCAAGTCATCCTTAAATTGGACATGCAAAAGGTGTATGACATAAAATGAGACTTCTTGAGAGCATCTATTTTGAAAATGGGTTTTTGTGAGCATTGGGTCGACTTATTCATGCATTATGTCTCGATTGTATCGTTCAGTGTGAAAGTAAACAAAGAACCTACGTAATATTTTCTACGCTCATGTCGAATCAGACAAGGCAATCCACCATCCCTTTATCTATTTATACTAATGGCCAATGTTCTCTAGCGAATGATGCATAAGGCCATAGCAGATGGAAGCCTCAAACAAATCACTCTCAACAGGTACTGTCCTACACTATCACACCTATTATTTGCTGATGATGCTATTTTTCCTGAATGGAACAGTCAAGGAATGCCAAAACTTGATGGTTATCTTAAATCAATTTTGTTTTGCAACGGTCAATCTATCAATTTGAACAAATTAGGAGTTGCTTTCAGCAATGGCTACCCCCTAAATTTGAAGAGGAATATGGCTTGAGAGTTGTGTGTCCCAATTATATAGAAGACGAGAAAATACCTTGACATACCATCCGATTAGGGTCAGTAAAAGAAAGAAATGTTTGCATGGATATTAGCAAGAGTAAACCTAAAAATAGAGGGATGGAAAGAAAAGATTCTGTGAAAAGCAGGTAGAAATGTCTTGATTAAGAGCGTAGTGCAAGCTATTCCTCAATATGCTATGTCAATCTTTAAGATACCAAATTGTGTGTGTAATGCCATTAAGAAGAGAGTCGCCTCTTTCTGGTAGAAACAAAGTGATACAAAAAGGGGAATGCACTAGAAAGAATGGGAAGTGATGAAATTCAGGTAAGATGAAGGAGGATTAGGCTTCAAAGACTTGCAAATCTTTAACAAAGCTATGGTAGGTAAACAAGTTTGGAGATTATCTCAAAATCCTTCAACACTTTGGAGTCGGGTCCTAAAGGGATATATTTTTTGGATGGAGATTTTTATAAAGCCAAAAACGAACATCGCCCGTCTTGGAGTTAACAAAGCATCCTAGTGGGAAGAGAAATAATTGAGCTGGAAGTTAAAAGGTTGGTGGGAGATGGCTAAACTCGAGTTTAATTGGGGGTCTTGCAAATAGGGATGATCCATATGAAGTAGCAAACCTAATTAATGAAGGAACGAGAGAGTGAAAAGAATTAATATTGTAGAATCTTTTCGCGGAGAATGTCGTCAAAGAAATATTAGCTATCCCCATTAGCTTTTTCCCTAAGACGTCTATGTTGGACAACAAACAAAAAATCGAAGCTACACAGTTAAAAGCAGCTACAATAATGAGCGTTCCAAGTCCAACAAGCCAAATCCAAACACGGCAATAGCCTCATATCAGCCTCCTAAACAACTATGGATAAAATTATGGAATCTCTTAGTTTCCCCCCAAAATGCGAATCTTTCTATAGAGCATATGCCAAGACGCTCTACCCACACGAAAAAACTTTTCAAGAGAAGAGTGTTAGTAGACTCGCTTTGCTCAAAACACCCAGAAACGATTGAACATATGCTTCTAATGTGCGGTTGGACAGGGAAAATCTAGTTAGACCCAATATTCAAGACACACAACGGCCCTCTAAATGTAACCATAGTAGACAAATGGTTGCTGGACGTTTTCGAAGCAAAACCCGACCCACTCGAAGCGGAGGTAGCCGCGGCAACACTCTGGCTCATATGGAAGGCACGAAATAATGCTATGTTTTGGGGGCAACAACTTGATCCTCAAGCCATACTAGAAGAAGCATGAGCATAAGTTAACAGCCACCTCCAATGGAACCCGCAGAATAGCAAATCAAAACCTAGAATAATAAGAGTAGAGACAAAGTGGAAACCTCCATCCGATGACAATCTAAAGCTGAATGTGGACATTTCGTGGGTGGGGAGCAAAAAAATCGTGTTCAATCGCTAGGATCTTGAGGAACTCGAGTGGGATAGTGAAAAGTGGACTTGTGAGCAAGACCAAGATAGAGTCGTCTCTTCAAACCAAAGCACTAGCTTTCATGAAAGGGCTAAAGTTTCTGAAACAAACCCAAGAGTCATGTGCGATCAATACAGCATAAGGCAATAGATTTTGTTTGTGAAAGTGACATTTGGATGGGAGTGGAAAGCATCTTGGGCCGAGAAGGAGAACCTTGGGCCATAAGGAACATAGTAAGTGAAGGAAAAGGGATCTTAAGCAAGTTTGTCAAGAAAAGCCAGCCAATTGTCTAAGGGAAGGAAACCGAGCTACCAATTGGGTAGCAAAAGTCCACTGAAGCAAAAAACTTTCTTTCAATTAGGAATCTTCCCATCCTTAGCCTCTTCAGGATATTTTATGTTTGAAATTATGTTTACCTGTATCATGTGGCTATCGTATTAATGAATGAAAGAAATCACCCATTTTATGACTCACAAATAAAAAATAAAAAAACTATATAGTTTCTAATATTTCCAGAGTCTAAAATTATCAATTCTCCATATTCGGTATTCAAATTTTCAATCATTTGCTTTTCCAGTTTTGCGAAACGTGAAATCGGATCCGATAGGAAAAAAAGAAGAAAGGAACTCGTCATGTCCATGTCAATGAATGGGCCCTGGAAACAAATTAGCCCGACCCGAGGCCCCGGTTCGGCCCGACCCGCCCGCCCGTTCGGAGAAACGGAGGAAGATTTTTATCTTTATCCAAACCAAAACGCGCGGCACGCCACGAAAACGTCACCGTATCTTGGAGTCCCGCAGAACTAAAACAGGTGAAAAATTCCTCGCCCAGAAAAAAAATGAATAAATAAAAAGAAAAATGAAGAATGGAACCCGTATATATAGCCGTGCGTCCGCTTCCGTTTCTTCGTTATCCCTACCACCTCACCCCCTTCCTCATCTCCATCGAGAAACAACTCGAAACCCTAATTTCCTCACCTGCAACCTCCTCCTCCTCCTCCTCCTCCTCCTCCTCCCCTCCCGCTCCCCTCTGCAATCTCCGCCGCCGCGCTCGGCTCCTCCGCCGCCGTCACCGTCTCCGCCTCCGCCGCGGACCTTCCCGTGCGGAATTGCCCTCCCGCAATCCCTGCGGCACCGCGCGGGGAGCACCTCCTCCTCCTCCTCCTCCTCCTCCTCCCCCTTTCCTCTTCCGGCGGCCCCCACCGACCTCCGATTCTCCCCGTCGCCGCGCGTCCCTATTTCCGTCGCGCGATTCGATTCCAATCCGCAGCTCGAACAAGCTGTTTTTTTTTTTTTTTTTTTTTTTTTTTTTTGCGGCCCGTTTTCTTGACATCGGTTTTCGGTTTTCGGTTTTGCGTTTCCGTGTTCGTTTTGACAGGGTTGGTAACCTGTATAAAAATTCGTCGAAAAAATTCAACAATCCTAAAAATTTTGTAAAGTCATTTTGCTGGATACATCCTTCGTTCCTCTACCTTCGCCCGAGCTCGGATTGATCGATAACCCCCGATCGCCCCTGCGTAGTTCCGGCCGATTCTTTTCCTTCGGACAGATCGCCGCGTCTGAAACCTCCGTGGGAAAAATCGTCTGGGAAATCCTCCGATTTCGGCATCTGTGCTCGTGGGTCTCGAATCGATACGGCGAGTGTTACCATGGTTGGTGGAGGTGGCAGGAGGGACGAGGGGTCCCTGGTGATCAACAACACCAACGTGTTTGCTGCGCTCGAGACGTTGAGGAAGAAGAAGAAGTCGGACAAGGATAAGGGGTCGAAGAGTGGCAAAGGGTCGTCGAAATCGGGTGCCCAGTCGCAGGCCAAGGAGCCCGAGCCTCAGGTTTTCTGGGCCCCGACGCCGTTGAAGGAGAAATCTTGGGCAGATGTTGATGACGATGATGATGATGATTACTATGCAACCACCGCGCCGCCTCCTGCGGTGTGGGGAAAGACGCCCCAGACCGAGGAGCAGCAGCCCGCCAATGCAGAGGTTTGTCGTGGCGTTATGCATGTAAATCGTTGATATTGCATATGAGATGCTCTAATGTCTGTTTCCTCGGTTGAATCGATGATTGGAGAAGAACCTTTGATTGGATTTTTTGTTGGCTCATTGTCTCGAATTGGTTTTATGATTTAGCAGATGAGTTCACGGCGAGCATGCGTATTGTGTGGTATCATTTGTGCTCTGGCGCTAATATGTCCATGGCACGACAACTCATTTTTAAGCTCTGACATGATACTTAATTTCGCGTTTTGTTGGGATGATACATATACATGCTGTCCGGCAACTTATCCAACGTTATGTTAGATTTTAAAAGCAGACATGAACTTATTTGATTGCGACTTGAGTATTGTTTTCATCCGGTGTAATGGTTACTTTTTTGTTGGTACGTGTTTAACGCCGTGTTCTATTTTCGAGTAATTGCCATAAATTTTCTTAAGAGTTTTGAGATTACAATAGGCTTAGCCAACTGTAGACAGCACTTGGATCTTCTCGAATGCCCGTCATTTTACGAATTGCCAATTGTTAGCTTTCAGTTTTAAATTGGAAGACAATGTTTATGATACCGCTTCCAAACATCTTCGTGAACTTCGTCTTATCAGAATCAAGAACGTGGTGAGCAGCGATGGAGTTTCTTTGAAATGGATTAAGTCACTCTTAAATGACACATGAGGTGTGTCTACCCCATACGTTGCAAGATATATTTCGTCCTCAGTGGATTGGGGTTCAGGACATTTATGCCACCTCATTGATTCTGGTTTTTACTTACCAAAAAAGAACCATTTTTTTCTATTTTAGATCCATCACGTGCCTGCTTTTATGATAAAAAAGCCGTCGGATGTCAGTTATTCTAGGACATCAGCTTTAATCTTACAATGATTATGATGTTCCTCATTCTTTATATGCATCGAACTATAAGGATTTGCCATCATTTCTGCTTTAATTGTATCCATCCTTACGTGGCGGTGAGTAACTGCTGGCAGAACTTGTAAGTCCTAAGCCTTTTGAAGTCAGCAATCTGACTGAAAGTCTTTGCCACGGATAAGTACCAGTACCATATTGTTTTGCTTGCCATGCTGGAATAAGATGTTTTTTTCCTAAGCATTCTGAGAGCTTAGCATCAATGACATCAGGGTTTCTGTTTTGTTCTTCTAGTCACTGTTCCTTTGGACTATCTGTTGTGGTACTGTGTTTTGTTTTACTCTTTGAGCTTCTTAATGTCCTATTCATCTTGTTATGCATGTGTCGGTATAATAGATCCTAATTGTGTATGCTGTGCAATGATAATGAAGGTAATTTTTTTTTTCTTTTTTTGATACTAGATAAGAATACAGGGATATGAGTAGTGCTTATTATGGTTCTTTTTTCCTTCATGCTGATTGAATACCATCCCTTTCTTGTCATCTTATCTCCTTGTAGAATTCTTAATTTGCAAACCAGACCCAATATTTGGTAGTGAATTCTAGACTTGGGAGATTTTTTATTAGACATACTGGATAAAAAGCAGTGGCACATTTTGGAAAGGATCGTTATTGCTGCTAAATTAGATGTCTAGCTTGTATGGTTGCTGTCAAATGTATTTTGTGGTTAATAAACCTCTTTCATTTTTTTTATGTGACCTCAGACATCTGATCGTGGACCTTAGAACTTTCAGTTAGGGGTTGAGAATGGAAGAGATAAGACTGACTTCACCATTAAAGATTACTTGTTTAAATGTTAACCATGATGTTCTATCCTTATATTTTACTCTGTATTCTGATTGCAGGATACAGAGAGTGAGGATGATATTCTTGATGAAGGGGATGATGATTTGGAGGAAGAACATGAGCATGAACAAGATGTTCCAGTACACCCAGAGCCAACTGCACAAAAGCCCGCTGAAGTTCCTGCTGCATCCAAAGAGACGGAGAGACAGCTCTCCAAAAAAGAAAGGAAGAAGAAGGAGCTTGCAGAACTTGAAGCACTTTTGGCTGATTTTGGTGTTGCACCGAAAGAGGACAATGGCCAAGATGAGCCACGCGGTAATTAATTATGCATCATCTTTTATGATCACAGTGAAGTTTTACAAAAAGGCTGACATCCCATGTGCTTTATCACTGGCACAATGGGAAACTAGGACATTCAGGCATAGTGGAATTTTTTATTGGGTGGCAATTTATTAGAGTCCATTTAGAGATTATTAATGTTTCAGTTTGTTCTTCTTTTCTTTTCTGTTATTGATCTTATGTTGGAAAGCTATTTGCCATCCTTTTTGAGTTTAGTCAGTTTTTTGAATCTTACCTTAGCTATGCATTGTCATTTACAGATGCGGTGCCAGATAAGAAAGATGCGGAGCCTGATGGTGAGGGTGAAAAGAAGGAAAGTGCTCCTGGAGAGTCGAAAAGTGCCAAGAAGAAGAAGAAGAAGGACAAGTCCTCCAAGGAGATGAAAGAGCTCCAAGATCAGCCCAACAGTACAGATGTCGTGAACGAACCAGAAACTGGAGCTGAACAGGTTGGTGAAGATGGATCATCTGTTGACATGAAAGAGCGGCTAAAGAAGATGGCCTCAATGAAGAAGAAGAAATCCTCCAAAGAGATGGATGCTGCTGCAAAAGCCGCTGCTCAAGAGGCTGCCGCTAGGAGTGCAAGGCTCGCGGCAGCAAAGAAAAAGGAGAAAAACCATTACAACCAGCAGCCAGTACGGTAAAGGACCGACTGTCATTTGGCATCTGCGTCTTAAACATGTACTTTGTGCTGTTCATATGGCAAATGGGAATAATCTTTTGGGCCTTGTGGCTCTGATGTCTGAGGTGACCTTTAGTTGTATTTGCTGTGAACTAGAAGATTTTTCTTTTTTGAATCTTGGATTTGTTGTGGCTCCATTGCCGTGGCCACAAACATTTTGCCAGTTTTGCTTATATGATTTAAATTCATCCTTGGGTGAGTGATAGATATGCTTATAGTTTGGTATTAGCCTATATGTCCACCCTCGAAGATAGCAGCTAGGAAATCTTTATGGATATCTCAGACCGTGAGCAGACTGACGCATCCTCCTGGTTGATGTAGAAGTAAGACCCGGAGGCTTTAGAAATTTTTGTTCTTATCATCAACGAGGGTTGGCAATTCTTGTTTGCGTGTTGGGTTTGTGTTGACTATTCTGTCACTACGCGTCGTTTGAGAGGAAAAAGATAATATGCACAATGTTTTCTATTCAAAATGAATGAAATTGTATCAATCCGTGTCGGTTATGGTTAAGTCCAGCCGTGTCATGTCGGATTCATGTCTCTCAACGCGTTTGTGTTGGGTTCGACTAATGCATCTCTCGTTCGGTTGCGAGTTCGGTACGCGCCCTTGTCTATTTGCTTGGATTTTGGGCAGATGGAAAGATTGAAAATTAGTTTTCTGGGTGAAAGGGATATAGATTTTTGGATGTTTGCGGTGTTTCTCCATACGAAGAGATTGAGAAAGCTGAGGGTTAGTCAGGGGAATAATGCCATGCATGCTCACATTGATTTATAGATCTATACCTCGAATTTAAGAAGTAGATGTCCGAGCAGTTTGGAGATCTTCAGCGACAAAACAGGAAAATTAGTTACTCTTCAATTCCGGGTTCGCATGTTCGCATTTTTGGTCTTAAATGACGAGAAGAGTTTGGAAGGCCCATTTCTGGCTCGGGCTATGCAGGAGCCTACTGGCTCTTGCGAATGGGTAGCTGCATTTCTTCCTTCAATAATAGTTGCAAAACTTTGCTAAGTTTAATTTTTGTGTGTGTCTGTTGACACTTGACCCAAAATCTAGACCCAAAATATAGGCCCAAACATGAAGAAGCTAATAGGCGAGGCTAGGTCATGACATACATACATAACATGTAAGGCTCAATCAATACAATGCTTAGCAAGCTTATCCATCATGAATATCGTAACAAAACCATCCACGGACAAAGTTCATTGATTGGAATTTTTTAGGAGTTTATTGATTTTCAGTTAATAATGGACAGGGTTCATTGCATGTCTTGATTGATTCAAAACATGAATAAAATGTTGGAGAATGAGTCGAGGAGGTTTATCAGTTAGGGTGATAACTATAGTTTAAGGATCCCGAGCAGTTAAAAATTATCCCTAGAATGGCATGCAAGTAAAGAGGCAATTGGAGATTCTTGCGAAATGAGATTAGGATAGATAATAGAATGACTTATTAGAGATATAAAAGGAATCAAAATAGAACACAAGATTCCAACCTGACACATTCCACGTAAGCAAGATCCTAAGGGTAAAAAACCCCCATAGCATCAATTTCAAAAGGCCCATTAGATTTTGAAGATGAGAAGATTGTTCGCCATAGATTGATTTGTATTAATTTTAGTTAAGTTTGGATTGCAAATTTAGATTCCTCATTTCGATAGTTTGTAATTTTTTCCAGCTATATCTTGTTTATCTTTCTTCCTTCTCTACACGCACCATTGATTCACATATAAAAAGTCTTATTTCAATTGTCCAGAAAGTATGACAATAAAAAAAGTATTACGTCGTCCGTTCCAATTCAATTGAGTTTTTTATGGAACTGCCTTTTCGTTTTCCAGTTATTTGTCTGCACATTATTCGGTAATTGAAGTATCCCAAAGTAACTGACCAAAAAAAAAAAAAAAGTATCCCAAAGTCCTTAAAAGTTCAAAGCATTTTAGAGCCTCCTCACTTTTGACTTCAAGTCAAATTTTCGATTACTATAATTGGCCATCCTTGATCTTCGACTCGACTTTAATAATTGAAACCATCGAGCTTCGGAAGACCGCGCGCTGACTTCATAAAAAATGCACGCCGCAGTCTCTCGTCTCTTGTCGTATGTCGTCATGTATTTTAGTAAAACAAAGCCAGCAACCCATTCAGAGTCTGAAAACCTCGGCGACTCTCGCCTTTTTCTTAAGAAAACAGTCTGGAAGCAGCTCATGACATGATTAGGGAGAGATTTGACTGAAAATCCTTCCGTGTCGGACGTGCCATAAACGCTAACAGGCACGTAATCCAAGCAAGGTTCAGATTAATTTGCATGTTAACATAAGTCGGACTCAAACGAATGTAATTCCTTTTTAATTCAACTCATTATGTTTATGCATTATTAACAATTATTCTAAAAGTTTAGATGAATGCATAGTTTATTACTTAAATATTCCAATACTCTCCCTCATTTAGTATGTCCATGCATTATTATTGTTAGGAGTAAGAAGGGTAAATTAGTCTTTACCACTTTTAGGGTTTATTTTTGATGTATATATATTAAAGTTTATTGAATAATACGAATTAACTTTTCTCTACATGGTATCAGAGCAAGGTTAAATGGAAATTGTGGAAGATAAAGCACTGAGGACAAAGGTAATGAAGGACTTGGGTTAACTGTGCCAATTCCCAGCAGAATGGTTAACTGTGCCAATTCCCAGCATAAATATTAATCATGGCATAAATATGTTCTTCATAAATATCAGGACAAAGCTTGAGGGGGAGTGTTAGGAGTAAGAAGGGTAAATTAGTCTTTACCACTTTTAGGGTTTATTTTTGATGTATATATATTAAAGTTTATTGAATAATACGAATTAACTTTTCTCTACAATTATCAATTGTTCTATTAAGGTATTAATTAAAACATGATTTATCATTTAAATATCATAATACTCTACATTTCCTAATATTAAGCGTGTAAATTGAAATGGGAAAATAAACGAGATCCGGAAAGATTTGAACTCAGACTCTAGTTTTAATAAGCATTTAGTGAAATCACTACTAACAATTTTAAAGTTCAAATTATTAGAAAATACATAATTTATCCTTCAATATTCTAACAAAAATCTCACCATGAGCCACGACAATGGCGTCAGCCACCTCTATAGCTTCCGATTTCCATAGATTCACTGTCGCCACCACCTACCGACCTTTCCTTAGAGAATCTCCTAGCTACAACTCTCATGGCTGCGGCGGCGGCATCAAAACTCTCCTCAAGAAGAGCTTCATCACCACGAAGCTCGGCAATGCCTATCACGAGGCCCCTCCCGCCACCATTTCAGAATCATCCGAGGCTTCGTCTCCCTTCTTCCTAACCGGCGACCGACGGCGGGCAATCCGCCGCCTTCCACGAGCTTCCGCCGACGAAGAAGGCATTCTCGGACACGACCCGTTCCGTCCGAGCCGTCCGAGGAGGAAGTGGGGGCAATCAAAACGAACGGGACGATCGATCCGTACTCCCGCTCCACGACGCGAGAAAGCCAAAGGCCACCGCGGTCATTTCGCTCCCCCTTGCCGCGGGGGGGCAATTTGGTCAGGACGCTCCCCAAAATATTCTCTCGCGCTCTCTCGCTCCCTCACTCCACTTCTTCCCTCTCAAGAAAAACCAAAAATTAAGCCAACGTCTCAAGCAAAGCCCCCCTGTCGATGTCCTTGTCCATCTCTCTCTCTTCCTCTCTCTTTTCCAAGCGAGCGAAGCTCGCATCAATCGAGACTGGCAGCGAACGCATCGACGAGTAAGCAATTCTCGCGCTTCATACCTTCCGTGCTTCTCGCCGTCGTCTTCGTCTTCTTCTTCTTCTTCTTCTTCTTCTTCTTCTTCTTCTTGGAGTTCCGTGTTCTGCTGAGCTGATTTTTTTGGGCCTATGCGCTTGTGCGATCGAGTGGGTGCCGAGTTCTCGAGGCTCCGATTCGTGGGTAATGGGAAATTTTCGGTTTTTTTTTCCTATTTCAATTTTCGTGCTGTGGGCTCTGGGGTTCGTTGGCGATAGAGTCGAGGTGATTGGCAGGCTGAGAGGGGAGTGACTTGCTGAAATTCAGCTCAAAGAACGAGAGAAGCGCGGCGGTTTTTTTTTTCTTCATTTTCTTGGATGATTATCGTGTTTTTAGGATCCGGTAACCCGTAGAAACGATTTCGTTGTGCTTGTTTTCGGCTTTGGAGGGAGTGTTTTCACGGTTTCTGGACTTATGCTCAGCGTTCGTTTCGTTTGGGGATCGTGGAATGACTTTTGTTCGTTAATTTGGTTTAATTATATGACAGGTCGTGAATGCTTGACCGACGGCGGCCGTTTTGATACTTGTAGGGGACTAAGAGCATTATTCTTGGTCTTAGTCCCCAGCAGATGAGCTGCGACGGCTACGAGATCATCTAGTCAGGGGATAATGAGTATAAGGCTTCACAGCCCTTTTCTTGGTGTCCCCTTTCTAGCTCGAGAAATAAAAGAAGCAATGTCAACTTTTCCAAACCAGAAAGAAGGCAAAATCAACGGCCAAATTGGAAGTGTAAGTGTGCTAAGCCAAACCCCTGGGAATCCAGGGCGATTTGGTTCTCTCACTTTTACAGGAAAAATGTGGAGTTACTAAAGAAGAATCTCGGGTCGAGAAGTGGATCGATTGTTAATTGCGTCGAGGAACCTTTTTCTAGAAGCAAGGCTCTGGTAAGGTCTTTGACACCGCCTCTATGGCAAGAGGGACTAATATTATTTAGGTGTTCGATATTTGTTGCCGTGATATCTGGGGTCTGCTTATTGGTATGGTATGGGAAATCAAAAGCCAAGGGTTTCGTTGAAGCCAAGCTTTTGCCTTCTGTTTGTTCCACCCTCAGTGATTATATCCAGCGCGAACTTGACTTTGGAAAGGTTAGAAGGATTTCTCCTTTAAGCATAACCTTGGAGTCATGTTCTTTTGGTCCTCATTTGGAAGAATTTTCTTGTGGTGAGGTTCCCACCATTAAACTTCGCATTCGACCTTTTTCTAGTTTGAGGAGGGGAAAGATTGTCATCGATGCTGTTCTATCCGATCCATGTCTCTTGGTTGTGCAAAAGAAGGATTTTACTTGGTTAGGAATTCCCTCATCAGAGGGGAGTCTGCAGAGGCGGTCTTCTTCTGAAGAAGGCATTGACTATCGGACAAGAACTAGGAGAATTGCTTGGGAGGAAGCGGCTGCTCGGTGGGCTAGAGAAAGGGATGATGCAGCTAGGCAAGCTTCAGAGATTGGTTATGTAGTCTCCGATAAAGGCTCTGGTCCATCCAAAGAAAGTGCTAAAGAGATGGAAAGTAATTTCACAAAATCCGTGAGTTCCGAGTCCTTTCCGTGCATGGAGGAGAAGATGCATTGGAGTGATCATCATTGTATGGACACCAGTGTTGATTATGATATGAGGCATGCAGATCTAGAGAAATCATTTGGTGTGAAAGTACCTGACTCTGGACTGAACTTCTGGACTACATTGATCAAACGAGTTCGAAAGCACAAGAGGAAATCCAATGGTGGTAGTTATTCTGAAGATGTTCTTGCTGCTAAGAACAGAATACTCAAGCGCAGTGCAACAGCAGCAGCTTCTTATTTCCAGAGACTATCTCAAAGGACTTCTGATGAGACCTCACAATCACTTGCAGGTTATAATTTTATGGATGTCAAAAGTTCTCTACAGAAAAGTCAGGCGGGTATTGTCGATGTCTCTGCGACAAGTGTCAAAGGACAGTTGACAGATGATACCCATATCGGTGAATGTCTCAAAACTTCAGAATTGGATCATCTTACAAAGAACAAAGATGAAAATAGACCTAATCGTAGTTTGAATTTTGTATACGATCCATTTTTCATGATATTTGGTAGATGGAATGGAGTGGAAAAACTCAGGCACAGTTCTTCAAGTGTAAAGGTGGCTGAAAAAGTTGATGCTAAATACGACAATACTAGTGTTGACATTGTCAATCAACATGCTGATCATAACATTGAGTATGCAAAGGGTGATACAACGTATCAAGATTCAGCTCTTGGCAAAGCTGACCGCTTGGTTGCAATGCAGCAGCCCTTGCACTCATGGCATCTGAATCTCAATTTTCCTTCATCTTATGGAAAAATGGCTGACCGGTTCTTCAATAGCTTTGCTGTTGCCTTGGGGAAGCTGAAGTCAACAGTTGCTCCAAAAGTTGAAGATGTTGTTGCAGAACTTGTTGATGGAGCTGAAGTAGCACAAACTGAAGGCATCAGCAAGATGCTTCCTGTTACTTTGGACTCAGTTTACTTCAAAGGTGGGACATTAATGCTGCTTGCTTACGGAGACACAGAGCCCAGGTGTGTATTGTTTGGATAATGCCGGTTTTCTCCTCGAAATTTGGTTGAGCCTCCTTATTATTGTTTATTCTGAATACTATCCTTGCCCTATTTATTTGTTTACTCACGTTCCAATTTAGTTATTTTGTTGTGCAATTAATAATTATTCTATGCCGAGGTAGATGAAGTAAACAATCAAAAGTGATCAATACTGGATAGGTTTTTGCTGATATATTGTTTGATCGCATCTTGAGATTTGGTTGTACAATGCCTGAAGCTGAGGATGTGTTGAGAATATTCCTTGGTCGGTACTGTTGGTCTTAGCATGAGTTTTTCAGGTGAAATGCTGCCGAAGTACAACAATATAGATCAATCCTTTTGATATTGCTTAACTCAAGTTTCCTTGCTGTGACTATTTCCCTGATGAGAGTGAGTAATGTGTCTCAATGTGTCCTAAGTTCAATGATGGCTTTTTGCTTACTAGAAAGGACTTGATTATGGTCTCCCAAATTGGGATGTCTTAAATCATTGTTTATGGTTGCGCACATTGTTTAAGAGTTGCTTTTCATGTCACGGTTACACTATCATTTGCTATATCAATGTCCTGTCATATGAGTTTGTTGATCTTATACGTATATTATATTTTATGGCAGTCAGTGATACAACTATGTGCTGCCTCTATCACTTCGGTTAACAAGAAAGACAAGTTATACTTTCTGAGTGGCAATAAGTTCTCCCTCTTCAGTGCAATATGTTTTATTTGGTTTATTGATCATGTGAAAGAGCAAGCTTGTTTGCCTGTGAGCTTATCATCATCAGTGTTCTGCATATTTTGGCATCTAATCTACTGCTAACCCTAAGTGCTGTGATGGTACTTTCTGGGAATGTGGTTTGTTTTTTTGGACATTTCATATGAACTTTCTGCGGTGCTCTTTCTATTGTCAAAAATAATGTGTTCTCCTAGCGGAGTGGCATCCTTTGACTTTAACTTGAGTCGCGTAATCTCATAGTTTACTGTCCCATGGCGTGATTTTTAGTTAAAGCTACAACATAATCATTTTTCTTTTGCACTTGGGTGATTTGTTGATAAAGAGCATTTCCCAAGTGTAAGTGATCCTATTCTTGCTTCTTTTACCTTTACTGTTAGTTTCTCATACTGTTGGCATACGTTCTATATAATACATCTATCGGTATCGAATTAAAGTATTCCGGGATTGAAAGATGCTTGTTCATAAATTATCAACACAGAAGTGATAATATGGTAAAATCTGGTTTGGGTGGAAAGAAACTTGGAATCTTTGTGAAGTTCTGATGCATGACCAATTTTGTATGTCATCTCTTTATTGGTAAATGACGTCACTCTCTGACTTAATCCAGAGAGATGGACAACACAGATGGACATGTGAAGTTTCAAAAGAATTATGGCCTCATTCATGTTCAACTGAATGGTAATTGTCAGATGTGGAGATCAGATTCAATGTCTGAAGATGGTGGTTCACTGTCTGCCAATGTTTTTGTTGACATTCTCGAGCAAAAATGGCATGCCAATCTAAAGATAGCTCACCTTTTTGTTCCAGTAAGTTTGTGGCCAGATGTAAACGTGAAATACAAAGGACTTGCATTGTGCTGCCTAGGAGGTGGCAAGTATCTCATGCTTAATGTTCTGCCTGTCATTTTCTGCAGCTTTTTGAAAGGATTTTAGAAATCCCGATTACATGGGTGAAAGGTAGAGCCACTGGTGAGGTGCTTCTCTAACTTCAACCTCTTCATCTCTTTTTGCTTTTTTCATCCATGAATGATTTTCGTCCGCTTCTCAATATGGTATGATTCCTTTCATTTCTCTCCATATGCCATGAGGAAGTTTAGGTTAACTTGGAGCAAGAAGTATTTCGTAGGTTAAGATGCTATTTTGCTGCCATCACAATTTCTGCCTGCTGAAAAAATTCTCTTCTTCAGCAAATATTGCTATACATGATGATTGCATCGATTGCTGTTCTCAATGGGATGCTTTTATGAGTGAAAATAATTTCAAGACATCATGAAACAGATTGAGTGAGTTGATTAGCCGACATTCTCGCAAGACTTGGTGGTGCTACTAATGAGTCCTCCTTTAGGCCTTTTTTGTTGCAATTTGGCCTTTCATAGACCTAGGCAGCAGTAAATTATATATACTAAAGCACAAGTTGTTAATCCCAAGAATGCCTAGGCAAGGTTCCATTGGGAGTTTTTTGGACGACCTTGAAGGAAAGTGGTCCACTCTATATCACAGAACTGTCCATTCTGTATAACAAGACCAATGTTTATTGACAAGAGATGGAGTCTAAGATGCATTGTTAAGCTGGTATTTTAGATTTAGTGAAGTTAACCAACTTATATAGGAGTTGGAGAGCATCTGAAATCAATCTGTGGACAGTTTTGTCAGCAAGTAATTCAATGATTAGGCAAGAGCAACATACATGATTCGGTGACTGTTTCTGAGAATACTTCTGTGCACAAGCATCTTTAAGTCCTTCTCTGTTCCCTTTTGTCCTTTGCCTTTTCCTCTTCCTTTTGTTTCTTTTTCTTGAAGGCTCTGCTTTTTTTGCAGGTTCATATGTGCATGTCCAGAGGAGAGACATTTCCAAATATTTATGGTCAACTTGATGTGATGGGATTGGCTTTTCAGCTATATGATGCTCCATCATGGTTTTCTGTATGTCCTGGGTTAATTTTTGCCAATTTGACATTAGTTGGCCATAAACTGATAAATCATAGTTCTCTAATATGAGAGAGAGGACACACATATGAGCATTTAGCACAGTGCAATTCTTTCTCTGATATTCTTGAGTTATTATCACTATCTATGGTTGTCGTGCACTTGCACATTTAGCATAACTGATGAACTTTCTTTCTCTGATATACTTAAGAAAATTTATTAGTGTTCAGCATGGCTTCAAAAAGTAGAGGTTTTGTTTTTTCTGAAATTGCCTATTGTATCTCTTCTATAGGATGTTTCAGCGAGTTTATCTTTGCGTGGTCAAAGAATATTCTTACACAATACAAGTGGATGGTTTGGCAGCGTTCCCCTGGAAGCTTCTGGAGATTTTGGCATTAATCCTGATGAAGGAGAATTTCACGTAATGTGCCAGGTATGTGTTAACCTCAACATAGATTTTAAGTTGCACCTCTGATGCTTGTAGTTTGCACCTGATTTTTGGATAGACATTGTGGTAATTGCTTAAAATATATTAATTTCATTGAATCTTCACTTTGAGAAATTAACTGACCGAAGATTGTTATGGTAGCTATATCCTGTATTGTGATAACTGGGAATAAATGTCACCAAATTGGATTTTTTCTTCTTTGCTGAATGAGATGTATTTATTTTACTGTCAACTGGATTTGTTACTGAAAATAGCAGTTCAAAAAGAAATGTTCTTCTTATATTTATTTTAAACATTGTGCTTGGAATCGTTGAATCATCAACACCACGTCATTGCCCATTTATTTACTGCCGGCAAGCTGCCATTAGCTCAATAGCTATTGTTTGTGTCATGTCTGCTGCCTTTGCCACTATTATCACCATTGCTGCCAATGACAGGAAATCTCTGTTGCCATTGTCACCACTGTCTCAAATTGCCCCTGTGAACATGATATTTATTTTAGAGGCCATAACCACAGACCATGTCCTTGGCCTCCCCAGCCACTGCAAGTGCTATAGCTGTCGGCATCCTCATTGGTGCAGTCACAATCACCTTATTACATTTACCAGTGTAAACATATAACGTAGAATGTGTCAATCAATAACAACTTAAGCTTTTAGAACAAAAAATTGCATAGTCAACTTTACTAGAGTATCAGAGTCAATGGTGTCAAGTTCAATTCCTCACTTTCACTGACTATGGGTTTTCCTTCTTTATATGGCAACGGGATCAATAGTTCTTTTGTTGACAGATACCAGGTTTGCATGCCAAAGTGCTCTCTCCTCTTACCAACCTTCATGTGAGGGGAATTGTAACATGTGAAATAGAATCTATGCTGTTTATTTATGCCTTAAGATTTTAGAACAAAAATCCTGCAATCAAATTAATTAACCAGCATAGCCAACCTTGTGGTTAATTACCACTGCCGCTCGCTGTACTTCACTGCTAGTGTGGATGGCTATGCCACCTTATAGTACTTTGATAGATGCAGCCTCCACCACTGCCAGCACCTGTGCCACCTTACAATTACCTGTACCATTGATTGTAGCCATTATTAACCATTGATCGAAGTCGCAATGGTGAGTTTAGGTTATAACTGAACTAAGGACAGTTAGCTATATAGATATGAGGTGAAAAATTTTGGGGAATGAAAATTAAGGAGATAATGAGATAAATTAGTATCATCTGTTTTTTACTCAGCCAGGTCCACCTACGAGTTACCAGTTTACTAGTTCTAATCCCACTAAAGTTTGTGCTGATGTTGCTATTTTTTCATGAGTGTCTCTTCGTCTGGCTAGTTTAGTTTTAGATAGCAGCTCAAAATAATAATTTCCGCTGCACTTGGCAGTTTTTTCTGGTGGGTAGGCAGGTGTCTGCATCTGTGTGCATGTATCCATGTTTCTTAAATTGACTGAAAATTATTTGATGTGACAGTGCATGAGTCATTAAGTGGTTCTTTGCCTTTCTCCATGCCATGCACTTGACTGCACATTGCTGTATTAGATAAATAACAATGAAATCTGTGTCCTTGAGCAACATTATGGCACTCAATGTTCAAATTTCACTTCTCTAAATTCTATAAATGCCCCTTCTTATCATGTTTATTATCCATAAAGGGTTACTTCTCTTTTGGGTTGAGAATGGTCATGTGGAAGCTGGTGCTATTTGGGAAATAAGATATACCATGTTATTTTCCTTTCGATAATATGAGTAACTAAACAGGAAGATTGCTCTGAAGGGTATGAGCTTGAGTCATAATATGTTTTCTGTTTGCCTTTGTTGTCACAACTCTATGACTGCATGGTTGTGTCAGTTCTGTTTTCCCCATTTGGCTTCCTGTTCATTCTAATGATTGCCCTTCCTTCTAATGACTGCCCTTCCTGTCTCTTTTTTTCAGGTTCCTTGTGTCGAAGTGAATGCCTTGATGAAAACTTTCAAGATGAGACCTCTATTATTTCCGGTATGAATTAACTTGAGAAATCTTAATTTAGCTATGTGATAGCTATTGCTTGTTGGCAGGGGAGAAGGAGACAGGAGGCTTTCTTTTGCCTTTCTTAGCTTCCTTAAATTTTCTTTTGACCGTTTCTCTTGGCTGCAGCTTGCTGGTTCAGTAACTGCAGTATTCAACTGTCAGGGCCCACTGGATGCTCCTGTGTTTGTGGGTAGTGGGATTGTTTCAAGGAAGATGGCTAATTCTGTTTTGGACTATCCTGCATCTATTGCATATGAAGCAATGTTGAAAAATAAGGAGGCTGGTGCAGTGGCTGCATTTGATCGAGTTCCATTTTCATATGTATCAGCCAATTTTACTTTCAACACTGATAATTGCGTAAGAATTTTTGTTATCACTGGGTCAATTGTAAAAATAGACACACTTTTATAGGAAATGCTTAGATAGTATAGTGGGATAAAGCTTGCTTCCATATTATAGGTTGCGGACTTATATGGTATCAGAGCTAGTCTTGTTGATGGTGGTGAAATCCGTGGGGCTGGGAATGCATGGATTTGTCCAGAGGTACTTCATCGACCTTTTTTGATATCCTACATATCCCTTCATGTCTAATGTATGATATATACTGCGTCACAGGGGGAGTTGGATGACTCGGCTATAGATGTAAATTTTTCGGGAAACTTATCTTTTGATAAGATCTTGCAACGGTATATGCCGGCTTATCTTCATTCGGTGCCGCTCAAGTTGGGAGATTTAAGTGGAGAGACAAAACTTTCTGGGTCACTTTTGAGACCGTAAGAGTTGTCTACCTCTTCTCTTCTACTTTTTGGAGATCAGACTCCTTTCACTGAGATCTTAGTAATTGTTCAGTTAGTGAATCTACATCTAGATTGCAGTTGATTTATATAAGATGGTTTATGATTATAGGAGATTTGATATCAAGTGGACGGCACCAAAAGCGGAGGGATCATTTAGTGATGCTCGTGGGGACATCATTATCTCACATGAGTATATAACTGTTAATTCTTCATCTGTTGCTTTTGAGTTGTACTCAAAAGTTCAAACATCATATCGCGATGAATACTGGCTTGAGAAAAGGGACGTCAATCCGATGAACTCTGTCCCATTTATTGTTGAAGGAGTGGACTTGGATTTACGAATGCGTGCTTTTGAATTTTTTAGCTTTGCTTCTTCTTATTTTTTTGACTCTCCAAGACCTGTCCATTTAAAAGCAACTGGAAGAATAAAGTTCCAGGGAAAGGTTACAAAGCCCTTAGGCCATGCTAATGGGCACATAAATACTGATGACAGTTTGCAAAGTGTGCACGTGAATGTTGAAGAGAGCTCAAAGAATCTTGTGGGTGACGTGTCTATCTCAGGTCTCAAACTGAACCAATTGATGCTGGCGCCTCAGTTGGCAGGGCTCTTGAAAATTTCACGCGAATATATAAAGGTAACGGCTGTGCAGTGTCACTTTTAGAAGTAATTTCCTCAATATACCATGGCATTGCATCTTGCTTTGTTAGGCAAAGCATTTTTTGTGATATTATCTGCTTTTCTTCTGCATTTATTTAATGTAGATAGCCCTGTACATTTTTCAATATTAGTCAAGCTTCTTGCAAGTAGTGCTTGTGCAGCTTTTAAGCAGGAATAATATAGGTTTTTTAGTAGTCATTACAAAGAGCCGTCACAGTGGCTGGAAAGTTGAAAGTCTAGATATATTTGTCTACAATTCCTTTAAGGAAAAATGCTATAGTATTTTTACATTGAATGCTGCATGATTTCATATGATTTTAGTGCTCTATGAATTAATTAATATGCTTCCTGTCTGGAGTTGGTTACACTGTTGGAATTATATCGAATTCATTATTTAATGAGGCATTAAAGACAGAATATTGAGAAGAAAACAAAGCTGTTGAAATTACAATGACTGCAGAAAATGTAGTCCTGATGCAATTTGTATGGTTCTTACTGGATTTCATGTTCTGAAACAACTTTCTTCTAATTTTTCATTATTGTTTTTCTGATAATGCAGTTGGACGCCACAGGAAGACCAGATGAAAGTCTTGCACTCGAGGTTGTGGGTCCTCTGCAGCCTAGTGAAGAAAATCTCCAAAATGGGAAAATGTGTTCCTTCTCTCTGCAGAAGGGGCAGCTAAGAGCTAATGCTTGCTTTCGACCTCTACATACTGCCAACTTGGAGGTACTTCTGATTTCATCGGTTCTTTACAAAACAACGGAATTAATGTTGAAGATTAACTGCTATATGCATAAGTTAATATCATAAATATGACTTACAAAGTAATAATCTAATATTCCCTTTCTTGTGTTGCTGGATGTAGCTACGCCATTTGCCTCTTGATGAATTGGAGTTGGCTTCCCTCAGGGGAGTGATTCAAAGGGTAAGTTTTCATGAAGAGTTGCATGTTGATTTCAGTTCTTTTCCTTGTAGGATGATCTTTTCGGTACACATATAGCTTCGCAAGATTAATCTTGCTTGTTCTTATACCATCTGTACACTGGAACTTCCTGTAGATATAAAGATCCCTCTTGGATTTGGCATCTAATTATAATTGCACTGAAACTATACTTGCATTTTTAGACCCAGTATCCTCACCTGTATATATATGAGTGAAGAATCATGAATTTGATTGGCAAATTTGAGGTTTTTAGCTGTCAGAGGCAATGTAGCAGCCTTCTTATAATTCCTTACAAGATGTGAAAATGGGAATTTCTTATTTTACGGTTACTAGAATACTGAATTATTTTGAAGGGTTATATAGTTAGCATGACTTGCCTCTTCTCCACTCAAAGGATCTGCATTATGTTCTCAGGTATAGGAATATATTTGAGATTGGTGATAACATTTGAGCTGTTGCTCTCTTTCTGCTGCCGTTTCGTTGTCAGGCAGAAATCCAGCTTAATCTTCAGAAAAGAAGGGGTCATGGAGCTTTATCTGTGCTTCAGCCAAAATTCAGTGGTGTGCTAGGGGAAGCTCTTGATGTAGCTGCTAGATGGAGTGGAGATGTTGTGAGTGCCCAGACTCACCTTCCTTTGTTTTCTTTTCATCCCTAGATGTTTCTCAACACTTACATTTTGATCAGTTAATTTATCAGTTGAGAACATCATGATCAGCATTATGGTTGTTCGATGTTTGGCAATTTCTTTGCCTGACATCCCACTTTACCTGCTTTTCAGGTAATTTATATGCATACTAGTTGCACAAGAGAACATCTGCAATTCTCATACTTCTTTTCCTTGCTTGTGTATAAACTCTTAGCTAAACGATTTTCCTTGATATTTATTTTGGACTCATTAATAGCATCAGTCTTTATGTTTTTAAAGCTTCATTGGCATGCTTAGTCTCTAATTTTGTAGCATTATATTGGTTCGATGTTGGAACTTTAATCTCTTATTTTGTGGGATTGTAATCTTTAGTCAACTTTGAAGGTTATGTCTCCTGGAGGCAGTCAATACACAGGCTCCTATTTTACAGTTGGTCATGAGAAGGTTGCCCATTCATGACTTAAATCGTTGGCTAACATTCTTGTTCCTGTTTTTCAGATTACAGTTGAGAAAACCATTCTAGAACAAAGCAATAGCCGATATGAACTTCAAGGTGAATATGTCTTGCCTGGCAGCCGGGAACGAAGCCCTACTGGTAAAGAAACTGGTGGCTTGTTGAAAAGAGCAATGACAGGGCATTTGAGTAGTGTTATATCTTCTATGGGAAGATGGAGAATGAGACTTGAAGTTCCTCGGGCTGAGGTTGTTGAGATGCTTCCACTGGCGAGACTTCTTTCTCGAAGCACAGATCCGGCTTTTCATTCTAGATCAAAGGTTGTATTCCTCTCAATGAGTTGCGTTTGAACTTAAATTGAAACTGGTGAAAGTACCATACTTGCAAAAATCTCGACGAACTTAATTTACTCTAGAAAAAGAGTTGATATACGGCCCATCTCTAGTAATTGTGGCGCTCGTTGTTGCAGTTGGATGAAAAGTGTTGATTTTAGTATTACTCTGAAGTAGATCATCTACTAGGGAACCATATTCTGAAACCTGGAACAAGTGAAGTCTGGCTTCAAACCAGTACTGTAATATAGGTTACCAGAGCAGATGGTGACAGTTCTCGTCAGATCTAGGAAACTAGTGGATTACAATACTACATAGGATGTCCAAAGAGACTGCTGATCATCCTCTAACTTTATTTGTCGTTGCTTTGCTTTTGTGAACTTTCTTTCTCTTCTTTTGTTCTGATCAAATTATCTCCATTAGTTTCCCCTTATTATTCTAGGTTTTACCCTTTTATTCCACTTAAAATTTTGCCATCAAAATTCATTGTACCATCTGGTTTGCACTTATTTGCAGGATTTTTTTATTCGAAGTTTGCAGTCTGTGGGATTATGTACTGAAAGCGTACAAGAACTCCTTGAGGTACTTTATTTCTGGTTGTTTTAAGAAGCAGCATTGCTAGACGGCTACTGTTTGATGCTTGGAAAGCTCAATATGTTCATCATTTTAAAGCTGTATCAGTAAGCCATGATGTTTAATTATCTGTGTCTCAGGTGATACGTGGGCACTATAGTCCAGCAAACGAAGTGATCCTTGAAGACTTAGCACTGCCTGGGTTGGCTGAACTTAAAGGTCGCTGGCATGGCTCTCTTGATGCAAGTGGTGGAGGGAATGGGGATACAATGGTAGATATCTTTCCTTTAAAGAATTATTACTATAGCCAAAAACACTGAGATCTCTGAAGCACAAGATCAGACACTGGCTTTGAAATAGGGAGCCCGTTGTGCTCATATGACCGGGAAAAATTGAATTCATTTAGCAGGGGACAAAAGTCTTTTGTGCCTAGATGAAGTAATTTGCCTTTTCCCTCTTTGGAAATAGGTTTTTTGCCTGTCAATTTCTCTTAGTTACAATCTTAGCCACTGTCATAACTGAATCTCAATACCACTAAGTTTTACATTCTTTCTTGTTTTTTTCCTTTCCGTCTTCCAGCATAGGACATGGTCCATGTGATCCTGTGATGTCGAAATTTCTAGACGTACTTCCAAATTCTTTGATATGTGTAGATGGGACAATGAAAGTTTACAATGTCTCTTTGATTTAATTTCAGAAACATTTTTGATGGCATATTGCTTAGTTATCCCTTTCCAAGTCTGCAATTTCTTGGCTCATCTTGCTCAAGACAACTATTTGTACCGCATGAATCCTGCAGGCAGATTTTGACTTCCATGGAGAGGACTGGGAATGGGGGACCTACAAAACTCAGCGGGTTCTGGCAGTTGGTGCATACAGCAATGATGATGGATTGCGGCTGGACAATTTTTTTATCCAAAAGGATAATGCCACAATCCATGCTGATGGAACTTTGTTAGGCCAAAAAAATAACCTGCATTTTGCTGTTCTAAATTTTCCTGTCAGTTTAGTCCCTACTGTCATTCGCGTTGTTGACTCTTTAGCTACTGATGTCATTGATTCTTTGCATCAATTACTAGCACCAATTAAGGGTATTCTTCACATGGAGGGAGATCTTAGGGGTAGTCCAGGTAAACCAGAATGTGATGTCCAGGTGAGGCTTTTGGATGGTGCTATTGAAGGCATTGATCTAGGACGTGCTGAGATTGTTGCATCCTTGACCTCTTCCAGCCGTTTTCTGTTCAATGCGAAATTTGAACCGGCAATCCAAAATGGTCATGTGCACATTCAAGGCAGTGTTCCTGTTACGTTTGTCCAAAATAATCTCCTTGAGGAGCAAAACATTGATAGAGACAAAACTGAAGCTTCTTGGGTCTCTGGCTGGACGAAGGAAAGTGGTCGAGCATCTCTGGATGATACTGGTGAAAAGAAAGCCTCTAGAGGTAGAAGTGAAGATGGGTGGGATACCCAATTAGCTGAAAGCCTCAGAGGTTTAAACTGGAATATCCTAGATGTTGGGGAAGTAAGGATTGATGCTGACATAAAAGATGGGGGCATGATGTTGTTGACAGCTCTATCTCCACATGCCAATTGGCTTCATGGCAATGCAGATGTAGTGCTTCAGGTGAGTCCAAAGGGATTTGTTAGTGTGTTTCTTTGACATGATGAAATTGTTTATAATTTGTGATGCAAACTTCCATTCAGTGTGATTGGTTTGCCTTGACGCTTACCACTCACTGATGAACAGGTCAGAGGTACAGTCGAACAACCCCTGCTTGATGGATCTGCATCTTTTCATCGGGCTTCTGTCTCTTCACCTGTGCTCCGTAAACCGCTCACAAATCTTGGTGGCACGCTTCATGTGAAATCAAATAGGTTATGTATTGGTGTGTTAGAGAGCAAAGTAAGCAGGAGAGGTAAATTGTTCATAAAGGGAAATTTGCCTTTCAAGACAAGTGAAGCATCTCTTGGTGATCAAATCGACTTGAAGTGTGAAATATTAGAAGTACGGGCCAAGAATATTTTAAGGTGATCAATTCAATTCAAATGAAGCATCTCTTTTTCAGTTTTCTTCAGCTGCCAAAGTTATGATAGCTGATGGTTGCTGTGTTTTTGGTTATTGATTTTGGTCTTGTTTTCATTATTACATCATGGTCTCTACCCCGGAAGATAATTGGGAAATATCTTTTATTTCTTATTGTCCATTTTTGACCTTCTGAGCTTATGATTTCTCTTTATTTCTGATGCTTGCATATACGTGATCAGTGGTCAGGTTGACACACAGATGCAAATAACTGGTTCCATTTTGCAACCAAACATTTCTGGGAAAATTAAATTGAGTCACGGAGAAGCATACTTACCTCATGATAGGGGCAGTGGAGCTGCACCTTTTGATAGATTGGCCTCAAAGCAGTCCCGGCTCTCTGTCGCTGGTGTGAATCGTGCATTTGCTTCAAGATACGTTTCCCGGTTTTTTAATGCAGAGCCTGCTGCTTTGCGAATTGGATTCTCTCCACGTTCAGGTAATACATTGTTTTTTATGTGAAATATGGACATCTGGACTTGTAAGACAAGCTTAATTTGTTGAATTGTGCTTCTTCTGAAATATACTTAGAATTGGTTATTAAGATAAAGTTTTCTACTCCAGTAAATATTTTTCTGTGTTGGGTGGGATGCTAGTGTGTTCCTACCAAGGATTTTCATGTTTCACAAAAACAGACAGTATATCAAGGGCTTAGTCCTAAGAGTATTAATCCCAAAGACAAAAGATAAGAAGGAGAGGTGCAAAATCATCAAAAGGACAATGTCTTCACATATATTGAGAGTTGAGTAATAAAGGAAATAGCTGGAAATTAAGGAGGAGCTCCTGATTATATGATGTGACAACTATATTGAATTCCCCTTCTGTTCAACACAATTAAATATTCAATGAAGGTGCTCTTGATATGACTAGTTAGCCCAGTATAAATTTCTAACTAGAAGGAAAGAAAGTGTGCATAATCTTATTACAGGAGTTAATATCATTGCAATGCTCCCCTTCCAGTAAAATCAGCTGAAGTTAAGAAGGAAGCGGATCGAGTAAACATTGCACCAAAAGTAGATGTACACCTCAGTGATTTGAAGCTCGAACTGGGGCCAGAGCTGAGAATTTTGTATCCTTTGATTCTCAATTTTGCTGTCAGTGGGGAGCTCGAGCTTAATGGCCTTGCTCATCCCAAGTGGATAAAACCCAAAGGCATCCTGACATTTGAAAATGGGGATGTGAATCTTGTTGCAACTCAGGTGCACCATTTGTTTTCACCATTTCCTATTTTGGTGCTGCATTCACTCTGCTTTATCATCTGTATCCTCACGCCTGATTTTTGTTGGAAACTCCATCCAGGTGAGGCTGAAGAAAGAGCATTTAAACATAGCCAAGTTTGAGCCTGAGCATGGACTAGATCCAATGCTAGACTTGGCTTTGGTTGGATCAGAGTGGCAATTTAGGATCCTAAGTCGAGCAAGTAATTGGCAGGATAATTTGATTGTGACCACCCGCTCTGTGGAGCAGGATGGCCTCTCACCTACTGAGGTAGTTATTAATAACATTTACAGCTCTTCTTACTTACTTAGTAGTACTCTTTTGAATGATTGGTAAGCCAGTCAAGGCAAGAGATTCTGCACCACACAAAAATTGCCTCAACTTTAAGTAAGTGCATGCACCAAACGAGTTTGCTTGGTTTCCATTGTCGCCATCCACCACATAATCCATTTGCTCATTTCAGAATGATGGGATCAAATTTTTTTACTCCTTGTTTGTGATGGCATGTGTGGTGGTGACTTGGGAATTGGTTTTCTCAATTGCATGTTGTTCCTGCAGGCAGCTAGAGTCTTCGAGAGTCAATTGGCAGAGTCTATCTTGGAAGGTGATGGTCAGCTCGCATTTAAAAAGCTTGCAACTGCGACTCTTGAAACACTAATGCCAAGAATAGAGGGAAAGGGAGCGTTTGGCCAGGCTAGGTGGAGAATGGTCTATGCACCACAGATCCCGAGTCTGCTCTCTCTTGATCCTACAGTTGATCCTTTCAAATCTCTAGCCCATAATCTTGC
Organism: Eucalyptus decipiens; assembly: GCA_014182575.1. Lineage (NCBI taxonomy): Eukaryota > Viridiplantae > Streptophyta > Magnoliopsida > Myrtales > Myrtaceae > Eucalyptus > Eucalyptus decipiens. The sequence goes on along the minus strand of CM024611.1, from coordinate 45,055,435 downwards.
ATCAGGTGCAGAAGTTGAAGTTCAGCTTGGTAGACACCTTCAGGTTTGCAACTCTTTACCCTTAGCTCATGTTTCCATTTTTCCTCAGTTCTATGTTTCGACATTGGTCACACTTCCAGTCATGGCTGTTAATTAGTACGCTCCATGGCCAAAGCCAGAAAGTATCGTAGTATCTCTTGTGCAATGTTCCCATTAATTCCTGCCTATGTATGCTAGTAGTAACAACTAGGATAGAGATGGGAGCTTGTGGACACTGGTTCTTCAGATTTCATGAGGTAGAATTAGGTCTCTTGTTGATTGTTGAGAACCATCTTTTCTTCAAAAACACTATTAATCACATTAATATATTTGACATCTCAATGCTCAACGTCTTCCTGGTTTTATTTTCTCTAGGCCTCTGTCGCGAGGCAGTTGAAGGATCCAGAGAAGGCGATGCAATGGACCTTGATTTACCAGCTCACCAGCCGCCTGCGGGTGCTTCTGCAATCCGCTCCTACCCAATGCCTGCTCTTTGAATATTCTGCCACCTCCCAGGATTAGACCGTCATGCGTCTGCGGACTCAACCCAGAGGTGGTTTAAGCTTCTTGCTGGTGATGTGCACTTCTACGGTTCTTTGCCCCTTGGCTTGGGGATTGTGATATTAGGTGCTGTAAATATGTTTAGTCATTCTTTTGCTCGGAAATCATCGAGCCCACATGTTCTTCTTTTTGCCTTGTAATGTACAGTAGCAGAATGCTAGCGACCCGTTACATAGCTTTGTCATTCATTATCACGTTCTAATCGAAGAAAGGGGAAAAGATCAAATTGAGTCCCCGTAGAGTGCTTTCGCACTCAAATTAGTTAAGTTGTGCAGGATTTTTCGCATGAAGTCTTGTTTGTGTGGCTGAATCCAACTTAAATTCGGATTTCGTCGCTCAGTTTAACAGCACCGGGAGGATTCATGCGTGTGGAATGATGCAAACCATTTCACGGATCAGAGAAAGCGATGAACCAAGTGATCATAGGAAGAAGAATCAATTACCACTTGCTGTATGATCAAGCGGTTGCTTTAGCCTACATAACGAGTTATGCGGCAGTCACTGGAAATTCAAATCATGTCAGCCCGTCGGTTGTCGTTCGGCTCGAGCACCGGGACCCTGAGGCCGGGCCCAATTTGATGCCCAGGGCTGCTCATAGGGGGGAAAAAGTTTTATGCATAAGTGGGCTGGGCTTCACAACAAGATAACTCTGTTTAGGCCCGCCGAAGAGTTCCCTTTGGGCCCATATGACTCAGGCCGACCTGGGAGGCCATGGACCTCGAGGCCCATTATCATGTCTATGGGCCTACTCCGGTATTGGCTATATGAAACGCCCGGCCCAATTTCAAGGCGGGCTGGGACTGTAGTTGGGCCCTAAAAACTATGCCCAAGGTTACTCATCGGGTCGGCCGAGACGGTCACTTATCGGGTTATTAACATCAAGACCTTCAGGCACAATGGGCTACTTAGGCAGGGATATGCCTGGCCCTTAACGGAGGGGCACTAGTCCAAGCCTATACCCATTTTAGTAGTTTAACCTTTGAGTCCAGCGTAGCCCAATGCATGGATTTGGTTGGACCGAGCTAGGCCCGTTCTATTCTATACTCTCAATTTCTATAAAAGATGGTTCTTAGACATTCGAAATGTTATCTAAACCATCCATTTTGAAATTTCGCGTTGATCCCAATATGTTTTAATGAAGTACCCGAGAACTTACTCCAAAAGGTGTTAGATTACTATACCGACTCGACACTGTGCTGTTAAATTTTTATTAGCATTGGATCACCAATCAATAATCGTGATTGGATGTTGATGTTCCGACGGCTAAAATCATGCAAGGGCATGATGTTCACAACACAGGGCATAATAGCCTCTCCCCTCCATGTGTACCTAAGATTGGAATCCTCCATATGAATAAACACAGCTCCTGCCTCGCATCTATAGATTCTATACAGTATCAGAAAGGATGAACGGCAAAATTGAATGCATGGATATGCAGGAATTAGACCAGAGGCGAGATCAGCATGTCCTGCATTTCAATGTTCGTTCTTGGTTGCTGCCAGTACATTCTGTTCACGAAAGGGTTCGACCCCTTGAATTTTTATATTTCTAACTTCTAAACAATTAAATTGCGAGCTAACGGACAGCATAGAAAAATCAACAGACTTAACTATGGTGATAAGAACTGTGCATTTCGAAAAATCCTCGGAAGAGGAAACATAGGAGTCCATATTCTCACCCTTAAAGATCTAGTCCCAGCTGATAGCCCCATCTCAGACGATTCAGACTAGTAAGACCAGCAAGAAAATGACCAGAAACAGAAAGAGGAGGGGAAGATGAAGAAGGTTCTGCAACTCAAACAGGAAAAGAGGCAAATATCATCTTCTTATTCTGACAAACATACAAGCCACGATGACAGGGAAGAACCCAGCCAAAACAGTTAACGAGGTAGATTAAGCGGGAGGCAAGTCCTCAATGCAAAGAGCCTGCAAAAGAGCAGAAGAACCTATCAGGGTAGATACATCGCGTATCCCAGCTACTCCCCACAACGCTAAATACTTCAATTAGTAACAAGTGGATATGCCCCTTGAACAAACTCAGCAGAAGCAGCTAATAAACACATCACATCATAAAGAACTTATCACCAGCTAGGTGCACATGTAAGTGTTGTCTGTTGTTTGACCAATCATTTGGAGATCATAAAAGTGTATATTAGGTCATCCATATTTGACAAAATTATGCATGTTTAATGTCACTCTCAAATTGAACCGCATGATCATACTCAATTCCAGAAGATTAAAAATTAGAGATAAGCATTCATCCACTAATTGCACCTAAATCCACTCACTCACCACTGAATTAACTGATGTAATTCAACGAAATAGATTGAGCTTATTCCTCAGTCATAATGCACATGAACAGTGAGGTTTCATCCTAATTCATGGTTGATGTAATTTTCTTCAGTATAAACCATACTTCAGTATAGACAAGCAAACAACTTGGTTCTTCATCTTCACTAACTAGTAACTTGCTTGAATACTGAGCAGAACCTGTATCCAGCAACATTCACAAATATAAACCTATAAAACCCACTCTGATAAGTACTTGTTTCCATCTCCCATGAAACCATTAAATTTTACTTGCAATTATGGTGTGTCTTTCGTCTTTGATCACTTTGTTCGGGTATCCTACGATTTCTTGAGATTCAAGACATTTTGCAATATCACTCTCTGGGTTTGATTATACTCCAAGTAAGGACGCTATCATGCGCCTCGTACACATTGGTCTAACACAAGAACATCAACAACACTTTGCCAGGAGGCAGATCACATCATATTATGGAGACCTAAAGTCTGCAAATTCATGACAAAAGGAGTTCACATTCAATCTCGACAAAGCTTCGGAAATGCGAGTAATTCGAACAGGAGTCTTACTCAAGCTGCCTGGGACGGAATCATCCCCGTCTTCCTCGCGTACGCGAAAATCCCGCCGGCCTCGATCACCGGCCCTGCGTCACCGATCGGCTTCATCTCATACTCCTTCCCAGTGGTGTGGTTGATCAGCTTGCTCTCCGCCAATTCGATCGTCACGGTGTCGCCCGTCCTGCACTCCTCGCAAATCCTCACGTCCGTCTCCAGCGGATAGACCTCCCCGGTCGACACCGAGTTCCTGAAGAATATCCGCGCGTACGACTCGGCCACCACCACCGCGACGCCCGCCGCCCCGAGCGCCACGGGGGCGTGCTCGCGCGAGGACCCGCACCCGAAGTTCGCTCCCCCGATGACGATCTTGTACCTGGTCTTCGTCTCGCCCGGCTCGATGAATCGCGTCTCGTAGCTCGAAGGGAGGCCGATCAGCGCGTAGGAGCCGAGCTTCTCGTACTCGGCGGGGTTCGACGGTACCAGGGTGAGGTACTCGGCGGGGATGATCTGGTCGGTGTCGATGTTGTCCCCGACGACGTAGCAGAGCCCGTGGAAGGACTTCACGGACTCGCTGGCGGCGGCTCCGGCGGCGGCGGCGGCGGCGGGGCGCGGGGCCGCGGCGGTCCGGGCCGTGAGGGGAGCGAGGCCGGGGCAGCGGATGCTGCCGCTGGGCGACGGCGGAGCGAGGGTGAGGCTGAGGCTGAGGCGGCGCGGGCGGGGGAGGAAGCGGCGGGGCCGGCGGAGGGGGTCGAGGCCGGCGGAGGAAGGGGTCAGGGCGCGAGAGTGGAAGTGAGTCGCCATGGGAAGGAGGTGAAGCGGAGGAGGAAAACCCTAGGACGGCGGCTGCGTGAGAGTGGCTGTGGTTGGTGGCCGCGCGCGGGGTTTTAATCCTATGTGGCGGCGCCGCCGCCGGCGGGTAGGGGGAGGCGCGGGCTAGTGGAGAGTTTTTTTTTTTTTTTTGACCGGTGGCTAGTGGAGAGTTGAGTGCTCGTCTTGTCCACGACACTGCGATTTCCTTTTCCTCTATGAAAAACCTCAAAATTTATTTTTAATTAATTAATTTTTTTTATATCCAGAAAATCTCGTACAGCCTAAGCTTGAAAAAAAACCCCGAGGCGCGACGCTAAAGACAAGCCCCACCACCCGACGTTGCACTTAAGATCCTGTGCGTCTCGCGAGATTTAAACCCTTCCATCCTGGGTAGACATCATGGGAGCTCTTATCCAGCTAGGCCACTGCATACGGTGATTATTTTAAATTAATTTTTTTTATCACGAAAAATTTTAAATTGATATACTTATATAGCAGTTAACATGTATATTAATTTGAGATTTTACCCTCCATTTGTTACATATCTATCAATTTATGATTTTTCTAGGTAAAAATCCAATTTAACGAAAATTCAGTGGGGAATAAATTTCTTACACATGTAGTTTGTGGTAAATTTATCATAAGTATACTAATTTGAATTTTTGATTGTCAAAAAACTAATTTTGGTTAAATTTATCACAAATGTACTAGTTTATGATTTTTTTTTTTGGTATTAAGTCTTTGGTTTATCTTTTTTCAATTTTTTTGCTAATTAAGAATATGTTTTTTGTAAGCCGAATGAATCACATATCTCGAGTATTTGGGACCATCTTTTGAATTTTTGACTTAATGACATGGAAATTCATTTTTGTAAATTTACTCCATTTAATAAAAGAAAAAAGGGAAAGATAATTGTTTGGTGTTATTGTTGGGGGCGAAGGCTAGATATTATTATTTTTTGGTTTTGCTTAGTAATTGAATTTCGACTTTATTATAGGAGATTTCACAAATTGATAGCATTTACCGAGCTACCATAGAGAGTTCGTGTGTTGGGCCAATATAACTTAGTTTGTCCTACAATTTTACTCATCCAAAGTTGTATTATCTTGTTAAATGTGTTGATCACTGACATTATACTTACAAAAAAAATCCGTATGATTACATTTAACATTAAATTTTCATGATCAAAACACATTCGGTATCCATTTGTTCAACTCAAAATGTCGAAAACTTTATTAATTTTGTCGAAGATGAAGGGCTGGACTCCATTCATGTAAATCAATTATTTCCTCCCTAGCAAAAGACAAAATTTACTGCCGTTCAATTTCATATTTCAATGAAGGAATAAGTTGAGTAAGACTACAAAAAAAAAAAAAGAAGAAGAAGATAGAAGAAGCCAACGCCCTACCAATCTCAAATCAACACGTGGCAAGTTAGGAGGAGTAGCTGCTTAGGTCTAGTGCTTTTAGGTATTTATAAGAGAATTTCTCATTAATCCGGAAACCATGGATTGAATACATGTCAAATCACACCTTAGCCTATGAACTGTTGAAAAGCAGATGGTGGAGTTCTCTCCAAGTCTTGAACCTGCCTGTGCTCCCTGAATGGCACAGTCGAGCTCAAGCTACAGAGCAAGCAAGCGTGGCAAATGTGCTCATTAAGGATTGATCTGTGTAGGTTCATGAAATGAACAAGACAGTTTCGGACGATGGTGAAGGATAAGATACCGAACGAGTAACAGAGAGATTCCAGTATCATTCTGTTAAATTCATTGAAGTACAAAGAGAATGATCTCCAAATATTCTTTCGGAGAAGTAATGTGACTAAACGGTACATCTGAGAGCTTGACACTCGGGCAAGCAAAAGAAATGGGGTTACTGTACGAGTTCCTAGAGACTAGGAAAACTCCGAGGTTTATTTTGCCGAGAGGCGCAATGGTTTGCCACCTCGTATGGAGTCATGATCTGAGAGTTCCTCATCATTAAGGGACTGTTCTGGAAGCACCAGACCATAAATAAATGCTACAACAATGAGAACATTAATGTGGACAACAAAACCTCAGTCGACAAAAAATGGTAAGTAGACATCCGATTAGTGGAGCTCGAATTCACCCTGGAAGTGCCGCAATGTGGGAAGTCACTCCGTTTGATTATTCTCAAGTTAGCCCTTCAGGAAGATCAGCTGTAGTTAAATCTTTGGAAGAGTGAAATGCAGGTTCAGAGGGAGTTAAAGTTGCCACGCATTTGAACTGCCATGAACAGTTGATCAAGTGTCAATGGAAAACGTCTAGTTCTATGAACTCCAACAGTTCAGCAAAAAAGTGTGGTAATATCTCATGATTGGCCTTGCTATGGATTAGTAATGAATAGTTTACCTTCTGTTGTCTATACTTTTCACGTATTGCATTTAGGGTGGAACCACTGGTGTTGAGCTGCAAATCTTCCAATGCAAGAACCGCAGCTTTTAACTCTGATGCCTTGTACTTGGTGTAGTGTTCTAGAGTTAGATTCTGCAAAACATACACAATTCCAGGCTTCATGGCAAACTTCCATTTGGTTGAGAAAGAGATGTATGGATATTCGAGAAATTGCATACCCAAGGGTTGTCAGATTGATTGAGTGTCCATCTGGCAAGAAGTACAGCAGATGCAGCCATAAGGGAAGGCAGGAACTTTAAGAAACTATACTCAACAAGAGTTAACTCTGCCAAATAATTTGCCAAATATTCTAGTTCAACAGAAGGGACCTGCAAAATCAATTGAGGTTTAGCTTTTATACATTTGACTAACTAACTCAATACAAGAACAAATACCTCGCTCGATACTTGGGCAGCTTGAACAAATCTCCTGGAGAAAAAAGGAAGGGTAGCATAAAGGTCATGTCATCAAATAATGCAAATAATATGTGAGCTGGCAATCTACTGTTTCACGAGATTACTACCTCAGAAATGTTTTAATGGTGGGAACGGACAACTGAAAATGCAGAAGATTTAGAACTTGACTCTCCATTTTCAATACCTGCCATACAACTTCTGTCAAATACTTTAAAGAGTCAATTACAAGAAACGAAAAGTCATCAATCAATTCTTACACAAATGTCCTCCTATACAGTTGTTATGGTTTTCTCAACTAAGCTAAAACCACAAATTTGAGTTGAAATGACACAGGCTCATCTTGACACATTTTTCTACGTTAAAGGATAAGATAATATAAATATGGATTACAGACAAATAGAAGGCAAATTTGAACAATGTCCTTGATTTTTTTCCAGCAACAAACCAAAAGCTCTCCTTTCAATTTAAAAGGAATAGTAATGTCTGGTTAGAGTGACCATCCTATGACCATGACCAAAATTTTTGGTTAGCGCTCGATCTACTGCAATACTCAGCATACTAATGCTTTCATCAATTGGAAGGAAGAATACTAATATTGTCAAAGGACAAGCAGTATCAAGTACAAGTCAACTGATTCAAGAGTGATAGGGACCATAGAGGTGACGTGAGTGCTGAGAATAGAGATAGAAAAGAAATGAATTGGCAAAAAGAGTTCCTACCTCTAGACTTGTATAGGTATTGTCCGTGATAAAGCAAAACTCTTCCACTCGTGGTGGACAGATTTCCTCGTACTTCCTTCAAGATGCCCGAGAGCATAGGAAGGTCAAAGATATTTCACGTTAGGTGTAAAGAAGGAAACCCAAAGTTCACATTTCACAATGACCGCAGCCAAATGTAGTACTTACGAGGCAATTAGCATGCAAGTAACACCAAGCAATTGGAGTCTTTGCTTCTCAATAAACTTTTGTGAGAGAGATCGGTCTATGAGATTCACAGTGAGGTAAAGAGTATCAGGAACTAGTTTATATTCTTCAGAAACCTGGAAAACAAAAGAATGGTAGAGTTGGCAAACTCTGTCAGAGATGACAAATCAAAAAGATCATAAACCAAACCAAATAGTCCAATGATGAATCTATGACAGGTAGTCTCATTGCTATCCATACAAACCTCAACAAGCCAGTCAACTAGAATTCCACGCATGTTTGGAGTGACATCTTTCTGCAAGGTTTCCATATATATAGTTGAAGGTCTTCGTTCAAGCTGCAAAGGTGCAGATAATATTAATACAGCCATCAATAAATTGCTGATGAATGTGTACTGCTGAGATTTGATAATCTTTTTGTCCCAGCATACCACTGAGTCTTGGTTCAAACCTAGATTTGGTGGTGAAAGTGAAGCAAAATTCCCTTGATTTGCCCCTTCCCTTAATTTTTGTTCATTTCAGTAACTCACTAATACTAACTTCACTCTAAGCATGAAGTAGCATGGCATGGATATTGGAGATGAGATTACTTTTAAAAAGTTGGATAGAGAGAGTCGGCAGCAATTTGGATAGAACCATATAATTTGCATCAGTTCACTAATACTGACTTTACTCTAGGCCTGGTATTCACTCAAGGTCTTGTATTGGCATAAACCACACAATTAGCATCAGTTCAGTAATGGCCGACTTAAAGACAGAACAATATCAATGCAAACCTCTGTGCTGCGTTTATAGTTGTATATGTCAAATGCATATGGGGTGCAAGCTTGAGGATCCTCGAGTTTTGAATCTATATCTACGATACTTGGTTGAACTAGTGCTGCTGACTTCTCACCACATATAAATTCTGCATATCCAGCAAATTGAATTAGACTAAATAAGAGACATTTCATTATTAGAATCAGGAAATATCTTGTCATTGAACAAATAATCCTCATCGCTTTCTGTGAACAAGAAATAACCTTCTTCATAAGTTCTAAGAAATTCACCTTGTGGTTTCCTTGAAGACTCTGCTACAGCGTCCTTCATTGAGATACTATGCTCTGAATTTTCTCGTTTTGCCCATTTGTCTGGGATAGTGATTTCCATAGACTCTGCCACTTTTATTTTGGACGACTCTTCTACAAATTGCGCTTGGACATCCTCCTGCATTATTTGGACAGCTCCACTTTGATGCACATCTCTGTCCTTCTTCATAGACTGCTTTCTACCCTGCCTGCTGGTCTGCCAATCAGCAAGAAGAGTCACTAGACTTGAAATGTATAGCTAGCTGAAAGTGTAAATTCTGGACATAAAATGAGCCATGGAATCAACTCAAAGCAGACAGCTATTTGAAGAATGGACAAAGCATCTCGTAAAATGCTCCCCTTCTCTGAATTGCGGGAATATGAACAGATAACCATACACTACCCCATGACAATACAGCCTACCCATATGAAGAACGGAATCAATTGAGAAGAATGCCTTGCATTAACCTGAGCTTTGGCAGCATTGAGACAATTCGAGTATAAATTCTCACAAAAGATGTTAGTAACATCATTAAGTACTGTTCTCTTTTTGTGCTGCTTGCTAGCATTTCCAACCATAGTTCCTTTGTTCTCATCTGATGCTGATCTCTTGGCATTTGCACGGACAGTACGCTTTTGTTCCTGTTTAAAGGAGGGCCCTGAGGATGGGAGCATCCCTGTTGACGTGCCCAATGCTTTAGACCTTGATCGGGTAATTCGGATAGTGGGTGCTTCACTTTTTGTTCCAACTGCATTTTCTTTGTTCATATTTGCACTCCTCCCCGAGGAAGTACGTGTCATCAAATCAAATGGCTCCTCATTGCACCCACTATCCTGAAGATGAAGTTTAACGTTATATGACTGGAACTAAAAGCTGAATCAGAACAGGCAATTATAGTTCGAAATTGTTGAAGATACAGGCATTTACAAGCAAAATAAACCATAGCCATCACGTTACCCTTGAATTTTAAAGAAGAGAATAGATTCTTATGCCATCAAAACTAGTTCCCTGTCTCTTTAGCCAATAAGGCTATACAACCCAAAGGTTATGGGCCATAGTATCTCAATTGCTACTCAGGATCACAGGTTCAAATGAGTTTTTAAGACTCAAGGAGGATTTGGGATCACAAATGAGAAGGCAGCTGGATACACAATTAGGAGTCTCATCTTCATTTTCAGCCTTCTGCACATTAAGTTTTTCGCTTGTAAGCACTCTAAAGGATCTATCTCAAAAGAACTGAACAAGTGAGTACACCTCATCTAGTTTTTCTCAACTTCTGAAAATGTATGGACCCAAAACCCTATGGCAAGTTTCTAATCCACAATTTTCAAGGTAAAACTAATGAATTAATAATTGCCAATGCCTTTACAGGAACTGACGCACGAGAAAAACAGGGCTATATCAGCAATTTGCCTTAGAGTAGGTTCAGGAAAGCTGATCATACACGCAATAGCAAAGCAGCTCCAGGCCACTCCAACGTTTCTCTCTCCTATTCAATCCTTGGGCTTGGGCTAGGTAGTTTCACTTAGCCAGATTGTCATATTAACAATATATATTAAACTCACCCATCCTCTGAGATATACAACTAGGACAATTCATTTACTGGGAAAAAGTGGCGTGTTGAAGAAATTACCTTGTATCATGACAAAGAGGGAACGAGCATTCTGCAGATGCTCGATATGAAATTCGAAAAGCCAAGTGTAAAGACCAAGTCACCTGACACGATGAAAAGGGAGATTTATATATGTTTAGTCCTGAAATCAAAATCATCATAGAGACATCTTTTTGCACAAGGCTATCAGCCTTATGGTTTTTGGAAGAATTAATCATTGTACCCTCCCCTGCACCAAAATTGTGCCCTAACCAGAACCTGACCTCCAGGTCAAAATGAAGCTTGAGCATCCTTGAATCTGCACAAGGATTGCCCTCAAACTATGGCAAGTTTCTTGCAGGGACACCAGTACCGAGGCTCAGGGAGTCGACCCTAGTTGTCCATTTTCTTTTTAATGTCAAATACCCATAAAGGGTCTGATTTTGCTCGTGAACAGAAAGCTGAAGGGACAAATGTGTACCCTAAAAATAAGAACTCAAGAACAAAAGAGCAGCAATGATGAATCAACATGAGCATCCCGACAAACTCAATATGGTTCCGGACATGGTATTGAAATAATTTTCTATCTTCAAAATCTTCAACACCCAAAATCTGGGAGGGAAAAAAAGGATGAAATTTGAAATTTCTGGTTTACTTAGCGCACAACATTAGAACCCGACATCAGCCTTACAGCTCGCAAGTAGTGTAGAGGATCCCAGTTCATGCCTGAGTGAACAATCGCAGAGAAAGTAAAAATGCGATATTTGTAATCACAGAACGTACAAGACCTACCTACACCGTCACTAATTTGAAATTCAAAATTTGGATCAATCTAATATGACCGCAGTCAAAAGCAGAGCTAATAAGACTCGCGAAAAACCTAAGAGTGGATCTCCAAAATGAGCTCGAACTCCCCAAATTCCAGTTGACACCCAGAGAAAAGGAAAAAGAGAAAAATGAGGCGGACGTTCTAAGACATTCCGAACACAGATCCACGAGGAGAATCTCCGAACAAGATCATGGGACTCCCTAGAATCTGTGTGCCGCTGCCTATCAAGAACCCGAAACGAAGAGTCGTCCGATGCCGGAACAGATTGTAGCCATTACATATGCGACTAAATCTTTGCCCTAGAGAGAGAGAGAGAGAGAGAGAGAGAGAGAGCGGGAGGGAGCTTACACTGTTGTGCTGGAGCTCCGCGACCCCCCGGAGGAGGTCCGGAGAGAGAGGTGTAGAGAGAGAAAGCTGGTCAGGAGGAGAGAGAAAGTGAGTGAGGGAGAGAGAGTGAGTGTGCGTGGTGTTGATATAAGCGGAGCGGAGGGAGCGTGAGGGAGAGCGGGACGGAGGCACAGTTCAAACTTCCAAAATTCTAATTGCTTTTACAGTTCCTTTTTGTTTTTAATTCTTGAGGTTTGTCCATCACATATTTGGCTTTCTTGGTCAAAGTCTGTGCCGGTACTCGTACATTTTTATTTCATTATTATTTAGAAAAACCATACATTCCTAAAAGACAAATGAATGTAAAGAACTTTACCAAATGACTTTTCTACGGTTGTTCTTGGGCGTCCTATCATTAAAATATATGTTGTGATTATGAATTGATATTGATTTTCACCTTTGGTCTTGATAAGTTATGGCCTCATCGATTAGGTAATCTCATACAAGCCCCTCTTAAGCAGATTTTTTTTATCTTTGGTTGATGGAACATTAATAACTGACCTGATTTTTATGTCCAATTTAGAAGATGATGTGGCGGGATATATTGACTATAAATGGAGCCTTAGATATGAACTGTATTCAAATTTTCAAATTAATCATATTTTCAAATTAATCATGACTTTAAATCTGAAATGAGCTTTTTTGACTAAAGAAGCAAAATCAAACGGTTTCCATAAGAGGGACTCGAAGTTTTGTCATAATTTTCGTTTTTGGAAGGTTGATAGGCCGGTTTCTACAGCATTGCACAAATTAAAATGGGGCACATCATTATTCCATCTTTTGAGCATCAGCCTTTTTCATTTTTTCAATTTTAGAGGAGAGGAATTTGACCTAGATCTATCCCTCCCTTCCCCAATTTCCTTTTTCTTTTATTTCCTCTCATTTCTTTTCTTACTATACCAATCTAGATTTAGATCTAGGAGTTTTGCTCTTTTGGTTTTTGATTTATGAGCTTTTCTCTCCCATCTAATTATATATTTAGGAGTCTAATGAATAAGTACTCCACCTCTAATTTTAATGGTGTTCACAATAATCTTTGTACTAAATCTATACTTATTCAACTTGTTTTTGTTAAAAGCTTTCTTGTTTTTTTGTTAAAAGCATTGGCGTCTTGCACTTACTGAAGGCCTCACCTTCACAGTTGTTAAATCTGAGCTTGTTTAAGATGTTTATCTTATAACTGTTGGGGACACTGAACCTAGGTACACACCACCGAAAAGTAAAGCCATAATTACATATAGAGATCTCAGCATGTGCTCATCATTAATAATAATGTGTGATTCGGTAATCAGCCACCGATCATTTTGCTTGGATAAAGTCACATGTTTGTTACTGAAGGACAAGCGTGTGACTATCTCTGTCAACTATGCATTGATGATATACTTTGATTTTGGTTTTTGGTTTGTTTTCGCCCTATAAGGGCTTGCATTGTAAGGATGACTTCAGAGATTTTCTATGGATCATTTCATGTATCATTTTTGTAGTGAATAGAAATTTCTTTTAACAAAAAAAAAAAATGGGGCACATCAATATTCTTTCTTCCTTATTCTTTTTAATTAATTAAGGAGTCATCTGCAAATATCATGAACATCATTTTGGAAATATTCATTAGCGGATTATGCTAAATGATGCTCTGATTAAGTAATAAGTAACGGAGGTTGGTGATTATTATTGGGATTTTGATAATTAAGTTGTGAAATTTTAAATGAGATTTTGTGTTAAAAAAAGGATTAATACCACGAAAAATTATAAACTGGTATACTTGTGACAAATTTATTAAAAAATAATTTTTTTACCATAAAAAATCCCAAATCGGCACACCTGTAATAAATTTATTTAGTTTCCGTTAAATTTTACTATAAAATTACTGAGTTTGATGACATATTTAGTTAATTGGTATACTAGTTTGGAGATTTACCCTATGTTCGTCGCAAATGTACTAATTTGTAATTTTTCATATTATTGATCAAATTTGACGAAAATTAATGAAGAGTGAATTTATTACCGATATATTTGATAGTCAAAAAATAAGTTTATGATAAATTTGCCTTAAGTGTTTGAGTTTTTTATGATCGACAAAATAGTTTGTTGTAAATTTTGTCATAAGTATACAAAATTAAGATTTTTTTGGTAGATTAATCCTTACAAAAATAAAAGGATTCGTTGATTCAATAAAGTCACATTGTCCTTTTCCTTGTCAAGTATTTCTTCCAACATGAGATGACTTTTGTTGCATGCTTCATTATTGACAAGATCCACCTTTTATTTATTTATTTATTTTTTTTGGTCCTTTTGCTGTTGACGAGTTATTGAAACTCGGAAGTGAAAAATATTTGACACAATTTAAAGTTTAGATACATAAATCTATCAATTCAAGCTCTCATAAGTTTAATTTTGGAAAATGTAATAAAGTTCTGATCCTCTGGACTTTTGTGGCCGAGGGCTTTTCAACGATAAATCTGTCCATTTCTTTGGATTTGTTCAATTTTCAAACATATAAAAAGAAACTTGAATATATCATATGTGGTGATGTTTACACTTGAATAAGAACTAACGTTCTCCATTTTTTTATAATGCAAAATAATTTAAATTGACTTTTCAAAACTTTCTTAAAATCAATCTTATTACTATCCCTGGACCCTGACAAGGTAATTATCATTCATTTGAGTGAATTGGTTTTTAGCTAGTATCAATCAAAATCTTTCTGATGATGTTTACATTGGAATAAGAGCTCACCTTCTGTATTTCTCTCTATATAATGCAAACTAATTTGAATTGGATATTTCAAAACTTTCTTTAAACTGGTTTTATAACTTTCGTGGGAGAGGTAAATATCATTCGTTTAAGTCAACTTGTACTCTACTGTTGGTTTTCTGAAAACCCTATCACAAGATTTTTTTTTTCTCAAGTTCAAGATTTTCCTTTTTGCCCTTTTTTGGTGAAATTGTCTCGCTATTAATCATATAGCTAAGTTGGCACAAGTATATATTTGTTTTTGGAAAATAAGCCTTTGTAAAAGTACTACATGGGCCGTCACACCAAGGCATGTGCCAATAATACCTCTTATCACCAAATTCTCAAGAGCTATCTAATATATTCAAACCGGTTTGGCCCACTATCCCCACCTCAAGCTTGTGACAATTCTTAAGGAGTATAATATCTTTAATCTTCATGCTCTGATCATCGGGTGAGGGAGTAATATGAAAACTCGTGCTTCTCAATGGGATCTGACGAGGATTTGACTAAATTGAACTTGTCATCATATTCAAATTTTTCTATTAGGTAACTCATGTTCTATATATTGTCGTGTTCGCATCGTGCAAATAGAAAATGGAGGATATTACCAGCCCAAGGTCTAACAGGCTTAGTCAATGCACTACTTTGCTTGTCTCCCAACAGCCTGTGGCTGAAAAGGATGAGAAATGGGTGTTTCTATCGGATCAGTGTAAATGGAATCATACCAGCCATAACTTATTTTGGGCCAATCCACATCACAGTACGCTCTTATGTGATGGCCCATGAAGAACAAGTGAGTATGCAAGATGGGCCGATCAATCGAGAAGAGTTCATGGATTAGCTGAATATTTTCTTTTTTCTGGCCATCGTCATGTATTTGCTATGTGTGAATTTGTCAAACTCGTGCACTGTAGTCACCACTGGAAAAGAGACAAAGGATTTAAAAGGAGAAACTAAAAGGAGCCATCGATGGTGATTCAGAAGTCTGGAAATTGGCTTATTTTGCACAATTTGTTTTCATATATATGAGAAATTACATTCGGTCTTTAAGAAATCAATAAACCAGTTTGCCTCTTTAGTGTTCAATTCCATTAGTATTTTCGTCAGTGCCTTCAATTTGTCATAAGTTGAATCCATGTCTTCTTCTCCTCTACTAGACTCATCTTCTTCGATCCCCCCATGTTAATCCATTTTGCATGTTCAGCCTTCTGTTCCTCTAGCTCCACCCACTTCAACTGCACTTTTGCTCTCATTGACTGCAATTCCTCCTTCAGTGGCCTCAAACGCGCTTCTTCTGCATCCACTTGCTCTTTCAAAACTCTAATTTTTTCTTCTCGTCTTATGAAATCATCTTCTTCTATCACCTCTAGTATCACCTACAATATTAGCTAAATTTTGTCAACACTTATTAAAATCATCTTTTTTCTTTTTCCACCTCATACCTCTAAAGAAAAATCCACACCTTGCTGTGAAATAGAAGAACAATTACAGTAAATGTTGGAAAACCTAAATTAACTAATATTAAGTAATAACATATACATCAACTCACATAAAAAAAAAATTGAATTTTCTTATGTATCACTATTTCAAAATGAAAGATTATGATACTATAAAGTGTATACTAAATGCTATGATTACAAATTGAAAGTATAAGCTCAAGAAGAATTAATAAAGAATCAAAGAAGAGGAAACAAATTAACAATAAAAAGGAAAAAAGAAAAAGAAATAATAAAGGCAGTGCGAAGGAACTCTATTATCGTCAATTTAGAAGATGCGTGAGATTCCATAAAAGTAGAAAAGGAAATTTAGAAAAGCGACTTACCGGAGACAAGGCACATTCCACATGAGCAACAAAATTATAATCACAGTTCTCGCAAAAATAGACCCATTTTTTGGGATCCCTCCTCCGCTCGCAGATGTCGCAGTAGTACTCTGCCCTCTCCTCTTCAATAAACGATTCGCGGAGCACCAATGGCCCACAGTAATCGTGATGCTCCGATTTTATAGTCAGCGGTGACTGAGAACATTCGTAGTGAAGAGTATAATC
The DNA here is from genome assembly GCA_014182575.1 of Eucalyptus decipiens. Classification (NCBI taxonomy): domain Eukaryota; kingdom Viridiplantae; phylum Streptophyta; class Magnoliopsida; order Myrtales; family Myrtaceae; genus Eucalyptus; species Eucalyptus decipiens. Next base: position 45,038,773 of record CM024611.1, on the reverse strand, counting down.
GCATTGCTCACACGAAAAGAAGTCGATCCCGCAACGTTTACGGCAGGCCCTGCACTTGCGGTTTTTTGGCCTGTCCTCCGCAATCCCGTGATATACCATCTCACACTTAAAATAGAAGAGATGGTGCTCATGGAAAGGATGTTTCAGATTCGGTCTTTGAGCACAGTCAACATGGAGATAGAAATTGCTCTCTCCACATGAGACAGCCCAGGTGCCCCTGAATGTCACGTTGCAACGGCGACACAGAGTATCTTTATTAGGAGGTGAAAAGCAGAGGGTGAGCGCATGTAGCGAGTGAGAGGGGTGTTCCAACTCGGACTGTAGCTGCAAACATGATTTATGGAGCTTAAACTTGCATCCTTCGAACAACATTTGTACGCCAGAGTTCTTTCAAATATTCTCCCGTCACAAACTGTGCAGTTGGGGTTAACATTGCAATAAAGCTTCAGATCATGCTCATGGAAAGGATACTGAACCTGTTGTAATTATGGTTATAATTATGGTTAATAGATCAACGAAAGCCAATAAATTAAGATACGTTTTTTCTGTTCACGTATCTCTTTTTAAATTCATGAATTTCCTATAGTTTTATGTTTACGTATCTATTGAATTCATGAATTTCCTAGATTCATGTATCTTTTAGTTCATGTATTTATTGAGTTCATGAATCTCTTGAATTCATGTATCTTTGGATACTGAATCTCTTGGATTCACGTATCTCTTTATTCATGAATCTCGTGGATACACGCATCTATTTAATTCATATATCTCTTCAGTACATGAACTAAAAGGCTCTATAAATAGATATGAGCATAGAGCTTCATATGAGTTTTTTGGTTTTTGGTTTTTCTAACTCGATTCCAAAAGAGCTTTGATATACGTTTCAATTCTTCTGTTTTTTCTGGGTGTGCTGGTTCAATCAACGGTTGACGAGTCCCGTTTGCATAGTGCTAATCCAAACAGGTTCGAGGTGTTGTATCTTGGGAGGCATAGTTCGTGAATCTGCATGGAGCACCTTTGGCAGAACTAATCACCTTAAGGAGATTCTTGTTATCCGTACCTCACCTCCAATTTTATTTTATATCTTATTTTCTTTCTTTTTTCAAGAGTTGTAAGTTTACATAAAAAGAAAAATATTATATAGCTGTTATCGTCTTCTTTACATTGATTTTTTGATTACAATAAACAGTTTGTGCTTTCTCTGGATATAATTTCCAACAATCTTAAGGCGATTATTATTACTTACTGTTTGTTGTTCTTGTCAGATTATTGAGATGGCTGAAAACAATCAAGTGCCTTTCAATGTCCCGAATGTTTCAGGAGACGTTCCTATGGTCGATTCGATCGTTGCTATGGAAGATGTTCAACCCTCAGGGTCTGAATTTGTAGCGGCTAATGCTACGAGCCCTTGGGCTAACACCAATTTTGATGGTGCGGGTACAAGTCATACGACTGGTATGCCCGGGACTGTTTTTCTAACAGTACAAGCCAAATGGCTTTTGGCTTCGTTTCTAGAGGGATAGTTCAACGAACTTTGCCTACTATGATGGCAACACCTCCAGTTAAAGCTAATGAGAAACCGAAGAAATTTACCAGAGTGGGCTTTAAACAGTGGTAGCAGAAGAAGTTCTTCTATCTGACCATGCTCAATTTGACGAAATATTTATCGGAGGTATGCCTGATAATTAGTCCAAATGAGCAAGATGTCACGACGCTTGGTGCGTTGGAGGCTTGGAAGCATGGGGACTTCTTATGCCGAAATTATATTCTTAACTGTTTAATGAATTCTCTATATAACGTTTATTGTAATATTGAATATGTTAAACAGTTATGGGAGTCCTTAGAGAAGAAATATAAGATTGAGGACGCTGGCACCAAGAAATCTGTGGTCGCCAAATTCTTGGACTATAAAATGGTGGATTCTAAATCTGTCATGAGTCAGGTCCAAGAATTACAATTAATTCTGAGCGACATCTCTGCTGAGGGAATGATACTTAGTGAATCATTCCAAGTGGCGGCTATGGTTGAGAAATTGCATCCGGGCTGGTCAGACTTCACAATTATTTGAAGCACAAACGGAAGGAGATGAGCCTTGAAGATCTCATTTCGTGCCTCAGAATATAGGAGAAGAATATAGTTCAATCAATTTCAAGGAGTTTTGTGCTAGCTTTGGAATAATTCTTCAAACGATTGCACCTTAATACTCCACAATAAAATGAAGTTGCCAAACGATTGAACATGACACTAAAGGAGATGGCTAATGCCATGCTTTTGAGTTCAAGTTTACCTCAGAACTTGTGGGGGGAGGCAGTTTTAACTGCAAATTCTATTCTTAATAAAATACCCCACAAAAAGACAGGTAAAATTTCATACGAGTTATGGAATGAAAAGTTACCATCCTACAATTTTTTAAAAGTGTGGGGGTGCATAATGTGATTTATAACGGTAAGTCTAGACGCATTCGTCGTAGACACAATACCGTAAGGCAGTTGCTCTTAACTTGAATAATTTCTTTAGACTTTGTAAAGTCAAAGGAAAATATTGCGGATCCACTGACAAAAGGTTTGTCAAAAGAGCAGATAAACTGCGCATCAAGGGGAATGGGTTTAAAAGCCGTAACCCAATAAAGAGATTCCAAGGTGGAAACCTAACCTATGCGATTGGAGATCCCATGGACTAGGTTCAATAGGACAACGCAAATTTTGGAAACAATTGTGTAAGCACTGTCTCCCATTCCTATGATGCAACAGTGCTTTCCTACAACGTTATTAAGGGTACGCTATGCGTTTAATGATTCCTATAACTTGGAATGTAACATCCAAGTAAGATATGGTAGGATATCTTTAAAAGGAATGCACCTATATGCGTGGAGCTGGCCGAATCTATGAAAATCTTTAAAGGCTAGATTTTCTAAAGCACGCATGAATCCTGAGAGGTTCAGGGCCGAAAGAACGAACACAACCAAGAACCAATCTTGAATTGGAAATACTCCGTGTGAGGTTTATTGTCTAGGCTTACACAAACAATTGGTGATTCAAGGCTTAGTCCATCGACTAGTTAAGTAAGTCCGATAGGCTTTCACTAAAGAAGGTTCAAAGCGAAAGCTACCTATCTTGATGCGGTGTATTTCAACAGGCATGCTTAGATTCCTTCGAGTCAAAAATGTTTTGTTGATCCATTAATGTGGGGGATTGTTGTAATTATGGTTATAATTATGGTTAATAGATCAACGAAAGCCAATAAATTAAGATACGTTTTTTCTGTTCACGTATCTCTTTTGGATTCATGAATTTCCTATAGTTTTATGTTCACGTATCTATTGAATTCATGAATTTCCTAGATTCATGTATCTTTTAGTTCATGTATTTATTGAGTTCATGAATCTCTTGAATTCATGTATCTTTGGATACCTGAATCTCTTGGATTCACGTATCTCTTTATTCATGAATCTCGTGGATACACGCATCTATTTAATTCATATATCTCTTCAGTACATGAACTAAAAAGCTCTATAAATAGATATGAGCACAGAGCTTCATATGAGTTTTTTGGTTTTTGGTTTTTCTAACTCGATTCCAAAAGAGCTTTGATATACGTTTCAATTCTTCTGTTTTTTCTGGGTGTGCTGGTTTAATTGAACGGTTCGACTAAGTCCTGTTTGCATAGTGCTAATCCAAACAGGTTCGAGGTGTTGTATCTTGGGAGGCATAGTTTGTAAATCTGCGGAGCACCTTTGGCAGGAACTAATCGCCTTAAGGAGATTCGGTTATCCGTACCTCACATCCAATTTTATGTTATATCTTATTTTCTTCTTCGTCAAGAGTTGTAAGTTTACATAAAAAGAAAAATATTATATAACTGTTATCGTCCTCTTTACATTGATGTTCTGATTACAACAAATAGTTTGTGCTTTCTCTGGATATAATTTCCAACAGAACATTCGTAGTGAAGAGTATAATCGCACTCCTCACACGAAAAGAAGTCGATCCCGCAACTTTTATGGCAGGCCCTGCACTTGCGGTTGTTTTGCCTGTCCCGCGCCTGCTTTTTGATCTCACTCTCAAAATAGAAGAGATGGTGCTCATGGAAAGGATGTTTCAGAGTCGGTTTTTGAGCACAGGTGACATGGAGATGGAAATCGCACTCTCCACACGAGAAAGCGAAGGTGTCACTGATTCTGTCACGGCAACAGCGACACCCAATATATTTTTCTGGAGTTTTGAAGCAGAAGGTGAGCGGATGCAGCGAGTGAGAGGGGTGTTCCAACTCGGACGGTAGCTGCAAACATGATTTATGGATCTTAAACTTGCATCCTTGGGAAAAGCATTTGTACGCCAGAGTTTTCCTCTTTATAGTCCCCTCACAAACCGTGCAATCATCCAATATAGTGTCGCCATCATCATCAGAGTCACAATAGTAATCAAAATAATAATTGCAATAAAGCTTCAGCTCATGCTCATGGAAAGGATACTGAACCGTCCTGGCCACTCCTCTCTCAAGATCCGAGAGAGTGGCAGAAGCGCAAAACGGATGGATCAAGAGGTCGCACATTTGACAGGTGTAGCAATAGGAATCACTCCTTATTTGAGATTCAAAGATTCGAGATCCAAGGATTAGAGATTCAGAGATTCGAGATTCAGAGATTCGAGATTCACAGACTGCACATTTGTGTCCCTTCTCAGCGGGACATTGAGCGAGGGTCAGAGTGTGCTCAGGGTGAAGGTAACGTTGAATGGCATCTACAGGTGGTTGGGCACATGATCCATGAAGGAAGAATAAGCAATCTGAACAACCAAAAAAGTTTTCCGACGGAATCCACTTTTCACAGATCCTGCACGTGATATATGTCTGGGTTTTGGAATGGTAGGAGGAGAGCTGATGCGGATGCAGAGGATGATCGATCACCGATGGGCGTCTACTGATGTCCTCTCTCTCACCATCATCATCATCATCTTCACGAGGCATAGTCGAAATCACACAAGACAGATCGAAGATTAATTGGCATTCCTCACAGCGGTACCTTATGGGGCCCACGTCATACGGAGAGCGACACGCATGGCATTCACCCTCACATGATGAATCGTAAGAGAGGTAGAGAGGGTGGGCGGGGTGGAAAGGGTGGTGTTGGATCTCCAGGGGTGCCTTGGCACATGCCTCGTGGAGGAATAAATTACACTCGCTGCATCCGCATGCCTCCTCCTCCTCCGAGATCCGCATCCGGCAACCTCCGCAGGAAATTCCCGTTCTCAAGGGGAAGGTGGTTAATGGATGTTGATGAGCGAACTGCAGTCGAGATTCTCCATCGCTGGCCTCTCGCAGCATCGAACAATAGTACTTCTCAACCTGCAGGGTTGTCATCGCAATGGGAGCGCGGAGCATGTAGTCGCATCCATGGAGACATCGGTAATAGGAATCCCGCCATCCAATATCACGCCCTTGTTGAAGCTCGAGGGGGTGCTCGTGACGAGGATGTTGGATCTGAAGAGGAGCTGTTCTAGCACATGATGTGTGAATGTAAAACCCGCACTTTTCACAACAGTAAATAGAAGTGCTCCCATTGATCAAATCTCCTCCGCAAAATTCACACCCCAGGTGAGTTCTATTTTCAGATCGTATTTCTTGTTGGGCGGTTTGGAAGTGTTGGCTCAAATTTCGAAGGAACAGGACGTGAGAATGCCAGGGACTTTGGATGGAACTCATTTTGAGAGAGAGAGAGAGAGATGAAAGTGGGCAAATATGGTGGTGGTGCGGCAACAAACCTTATCCTTCTTATATAATAGAATGGGTATTACGAACGCGTATAAAGTCGCACTCCTTTTCTTCGCTCATCCCAAAGCACGAACGCTTAAAAACCGAAAGCACGAACGCGTACGAAGCCGCGTGATTCCTTTTTCCTTTTTTCTATTTCTCCGCTTGTGGGACCGCGTAAAAAATGGAAAGCGCCGACGCGTGAAAAGTTCAGCTTCCTTTTCTTTTCCTTTTCTTTTCCTTTCCTTTTTGGTCTTTTCTACGCTCGTCTCAAAGATGTGTTCACTGGCCTCGAAAATACAAGGAAACTGTTTTATTTTTTTTCACAATCTTATCCATTCCACGTTTATTTTCTTCTCCGAGACTTTGAATATTTGTTATTGCCTAACTAATAATCCTCATTTATATCCATCTTGTACACTCTAAACGTTGGGTATTTTCTAGTTAAACTTCCATTCATCTTCAACGAGTAGAATTTGAGTGTACCCCATTTTTGTCTTCTTCTGATAGATCATCGTGGGTGTTGATTACCCTAGTAAAAAAGGAAACAAATAGCCTGAAATATATTCTTAAGTAACACAGCCTGTTTTTAAATGTAACATTCGAGAGTGAAGTTAACCCAAGCTATACTTACAAAATGACAATTGGAGTAAAATAGAACAGAGGAACCAACTAATAATATGCCTTACTAATGAGCGAAAATCATATGATTTCATTTATTTAATTAAGTGTTGCTAGTCCAAATGAATTCACTTAATTCAAAGATCACAAGGAAATGACATCATCTTAAGAAGTATTCTTATTCGAAATACGATTTGCCCAGAGTTTATGTAAATTTATTTTTAGTTTATATAGTGGATAAAAAGGAAAAAAAATGAATTGCATTCCTCTATAAAAACAAGTGGTATGTCCACTGCAGCTTATATGCCCACAAATGATTTAACACTCCTCATGTTGAGTAATTTTGAAAGAAAATTCTACAAATTATAACCAGGAGAATTATAAAAAAAGTCATAAATCTATTACAATTGTGTCAATTTAGTCATAAACATTTTTTTAGTTAATTCAGTTATAAATCTTTTGTATTTGTGTCAATTTAGTTTATGTAGTCAATTTTGACCGATCGACCCTGATGTGACATTCTAATGTTGGGTTTAGTGGCTTTCAAACTTCTATCCTCTTTCTTGTTTCTCTCGGTTGATTTTATATTTAGAAAACTACTTCAATACAAGAAAGTCCATCAAGTAGGCCCCTAAAAACCACCCATGCACAACTTTAGTTTAGCAAATTAAACAAGAAAAAATTACAAAAAAAAATAAAGGAAAATTGTGGCACACCAGTTCAATCTAGTTCCTTATGCAAAAATATATTGAAGTGCTACCCTCGATACCTTCTCCGCAGAAATGACACGGAAAGAGGGTTTCGTAAGATTTTTGGTTTGGAAGTGTGGGCTCAAATTTCGAAGGAACAGGATGTGAGAATGCAAGGGACTTTGGATGGAACTCATTTTGGAAGAGGGAGGGAGAGAGAGAGAGAGAGAGAGAGAGAGAGAGAAAGAGAGTGGTAAAAACTCGAAAGCACGAGCGCATGGAAAGCTCGACTTTCTTTTCTTTTCTTTTCTGGCCTTTCTACGCACATACCAAAGATGTGTTCATTGGCCTCCAAATGCACGAATATTTCTTCTTCTTCTTCTTCTTACTCCTCTTTTATTTTCTTCTCAGAGACTTCGAATTTTCGTTTATTGCCAAACTGATAATCGTCATTTGAGTATCATAATATTTTCTAACTAATCCCCATTTGTCTTCTTTAGATAGATTGTGGATGTTGATTACACTAGTAAAAGTAAAAAAACAAATACCCCAAAATACATCCTTAAGTAACATAACCTATTTTTAAATGCGGCCTGTGAAGTGAGGTTAACCCAAGTTATACTTACAAAATAACAATTCAAGTAAAATAAAATAGAGGAACAAACAACTAATATGTCTTACTAATAAGTGAAACTCATATGATTTCATGTATAGAATGTTTAATTAAGTGTTGCGGGTCCAAATGTATTCACCTAATCCGAAGATTACAAATAAATGACATCATTGCAAGAAGTGTTCTTATTTGAAAAAATGAACTGCATTCCTGAATAAAGAGAGGTAGTATATCTGCTACAGTTTATATGTCTATAAATTATTCGACACTTCCTCATGTCTCGTCGTTTTTTCAGAAAAATTCTACAAATTATAACTTCTCTCTCTTCTTCTTTTTTTCCACAAGTATGTGTCATTGTCTTCATGAGCAGCCATTCCCAAAAACTGATGCCTTTCCAGCAAGAAAAAGTGTCTTTTGCTTCAGCGCCTAATTGCCGAGGGCAAAGACTGTTCAGTCTTCACCTATTATCCCACTAACTCCTCCCCTACCCCCACCACCAAATTGGCTTAGCCCGGAATTGCATCACAAAGATTCGCCTCTGTGATATCATGCCAATGTCAATATTCTTCTCAACAATGACGAGCTTGGGGAATTATTCTCAGATTAAAATCCGGAAACCTCCTCCCTGATGTCCTAAAGATATTTTCTGGATTTATTATGTCATGATTCTGTGCAAATGAGCCTTAATGATATTAGACTGTTAAATTATATCTTGAATTTGAGTCCGTGTACACGAAACCCACTTTTTGCTTTTTGGTTTTTCGGATTTGGATTCATCTGATGTAGTAATCTCCTCAACTGGCTTCCAAGGGGCTCATGATTATTGGCATATACAGGATTGTTCAGAAGACTTATACATGTGGCCGTTCGACACCTCTACATATCCACGCGAGATAAAAAGCAATAAAAAAAACTCTCTATCATTGCAAGGGTGGGTAGGCCTCGGCTGATGGCTGGCGGCCTCCTTCCAACTCTTAACAATAAAAGAAGAAAAGAAAGGAAAGGAAATTAAAAAAATAAAAAAATTTAAAAGAAATTCAAAAATTTTCCAGGTCAACACTCAATTGTTTCATGTAAAACAGCCTACGCTCACATCATCAATTTCTGACCAAAATTGATCAATGCGAATTAAATTGATAAATTGATAAATGATTTATTACTAAATTGATTAAATAAAAAATAATTATAACTAAACTGATATAACTGCAATAAATTTGGAACTATTTTCAGTAATTTTCCTCAATTTGTCGCAAGTTTGTCAGTCCGATGGCATGTCATCGACCGCGTTGCTCATGGTGGAGTCAGTCCGAGCCGAATCCCATGTGAATAGATGGAGTTACACGCCCGCCTAATAGTCCTCGAGACCAACGACAGAAGGAGACAAACATAAAAACGTAATTAGAGCACATGATATAAAGGTCCTTGGGCCAGCGGCGTTGTGGTGGAGCTTGGTCCATTCCGAACACACCCCGTCTTATGCACGTTGGATTCGGTGTTATCCAGACACTGATCAACTAATCAATTAAATAATTTATCGTCATTATATAATCAAAAGGTGCATGGTCCAAGATCTTGGGTATCTTGACCCCGACAGACTTTCTTAAATTAAGAGCAGGAGTGTGTTCTCTGCCAGTCTTTAGTGCGAAGTTACCTTCTAATATTCTAGGTAGTGCCTACACGTGATTCGGCTTGGATTCACTCCACCTCAACTCGTGGTCGCCGACACGCATTGGACCGACAAACTCGTGAGAAATGGCAGAATTGGAAAACCGTGCGTTTTCAAACGAGCGTAAGGTTAGCCTCCTAGGAACTTAGGATATGTAAATATTCACAGAGAAATCAGATGAATACCATTCAAAAGTTTTTGATATAAACCGTTTCAGATAATGAAAATATTTATTATCGACTAATTATTTCAAACAATACAAGCGGTCATTTTTTAGAAAATGTTTTCCTAATTATTCATTTATCACAAAACAAACAGAACTTTTTACTTCGATTATATCCTAGCTAAGTTCTAATAAGTGAAATTCGAGAAGTCAAATGTAAACTCTAGTCACCGACATGACCTCTTCCAAATTCCCCATTAAATAGCGCATGCCGAAGAAATATGTGTCAAGAACGGGTTCAAACTTGTGCTTCCATTCCTTTTTTTCTCCATTTCTTCACCTTTTATCTCTAAAGTGCAAACGTGTGAAACGCTACGCTTTATTTTATTTTCTTCTTTCTTTCTTTCTTCATTTTTGCCTTTTCTATGTTCATGTTAGGAACACAAATTTATGAAGAGAAAAAATAGAGAATAAAACAAGCGAGAATTTTTATGTGGAAAACCTTTCCCAAAATTAGAAAAAAGGAAAAATCATGATGCCACGCTTTGCAATCTTTCTACTATTAGTATTAGTGTTACAAGCTTCGGGATTACAAGCTTCGTCATTATAACTATAAAAGATATAGCAGGAGTTTAGGGCATACATAATTAATATGAAAATTACATGTATGTCAAAGCCCCATTATTTACTTTAACATTACAGGATGGATGACCTAGTGGGAAGTGCTTGCCCGCCCAAAATAAAAAATTTTGCGCCTAAACATTATTTTTCTCTATCAGACTCCACAACTCCATCAGCTCATTCAAAAGATATGTTCACTAGCCTTGAAACATACAAGAGTATTGTTCTTTTTCACAATCTTGACAATTCCACATTTAATTTTCTTCTCGAAGACTTTGAATTTTTGTTACTGCCTCACCAATAATCCTCCTTTATATCCATTTGTCTTCAATGGGCAAATTTCGAATGTTATACCATTTCCTAACTAATTCCCACCGTGGATGTGAAAATGAAACAAAAACCCTGAGTACATTTTTAAGTAACAAACTTTTTTCGAATGTAATTTATCAAAGTGAATTTAACCGAAGCTGTACGTCCAATTTGAAAAGTAAAGTAAAATGGAATAGAGGAACAACCCAATTATATATCTTACTTATGAGTGGTACTTATATGAATTCCCATATGGAATGTTTAATTAAGTGAAACTGCGTATCGAAATGAAACCAGTCAATCCAAAGATTACAAGAAAATGAAATAATCGCAAAAAGTATTTCCATTTGAAATATGATTTACTTATGGTTTGTGTAGTTTTATTTTCAACTTCAAAAGCAGATAAATAATAAGAAAATGAATTATATTCTAGAATAAAAACAAGTGGCGTGTCAACTGTAATTTATGTCCATAAATTCTATTACACTTCCTCATATCTTGTAGCTTCGAAAAATTTCAATGAATCTGAGCCCTCGTTTTTTTTCCCAAGACTTTCTTATATACATATATATTATCTAGGCCATTGAAATTGCCTCCACTCCGTCTTCACAAAATACTATTCCTAAAGACTGATATTTCTAAGTGAGAAGAAGGTTTTTATTTTTATTTTTTTAGTGCACCCCTCACTTGACACCCCCTCCCCCGGGAAATCGTGAAAGCAAAGCCAACGGAAGTTGTACTCACAGATCAGATATTAAAGTGAAATGGGATAGAGGAACAAACTAATATTATATCTTGCTATTAAGATAAATTCGAAAGCCAAATGTAAAAGTCCAAATCAACTAATAGAACGAAAAAGAAGCTTTATACATGTTTAGCATTGAAATTGGAATTCGTAGGGACATACTTTTTCTTTTTTTTCTTCTTGCACGACATATTGTGCCTCATTTTTCTTTCTTTTCCTAAAGCGTGAGCGCGTAAAAAACTGTGCTTTCTTATTTTCTCGTCTTATTCTCCGTTCATACCAAAGCCTCTCCTCTTTTTCTGTTTCTTTTGTCTAGATCTCAAATCACATGTTTCAGTTCTAATGTTCATTGGCCTTTATAAATATACAAGAGCATTACTTTTTATTTTTTTATGACATGATAAATCCACGCTTATTTTGGTCTAGTAGGTTTTGAAGGTTTGTTATTGCATGATTAATAATCCCCATTTGTACCCATCATCACATGAACTTTTTACTTCAGTTATATCCTAGCTAAGTTCTAGTAAGTGAAATTCCAGAAGTAAAATGTAAAGTCTAGATCACCTAACATGACTTCTTCCAAATGCCCCATTAAATAGTGCATGCTTAAGAAATTTGTCTAAGGAATGTGTTCAAACTTGTGCTTCCATTCCTCTTTTTCTCCATTTCTTCACTTTTATCTCTAAAGCGCAAACGTGTAAAATATGTTCACCTGCCTTGAAACATTCGAGAGTATTGTTTTTTCTGACAATCTTAACCATTCCACATTTATTTTTCTTCTTGAAGATTATGAATATTTGTTATTGCCTCATTAATAATCCTCATTTATATATGGGTAAAATTGTGAACGTTATACCATTCCCTAACTAATCCTCACTTGTCTTCTTTGGATCAATCGTGGATGTTGATTACATTGAATAACAACTGAAAAAATGAGACAAAAACCCAGAATTACATTCTTAAGTAACAAAATTATTTGGAATGTAATATATGAAAGTGAATTTAACCAAAGTTGTACTTACAATTTGAAAATTGAAATAAAATGAAATAGAAGAACAACCTAATGATATAAATCACTTGTAAGTTAAACTTATTGATTTCACGTATGGAATGTTTAATTAAGTGAAATTGCCCATAAAAAAAGAAAACCCAATTACTTCGAAGGCTCCAAATAATACTTTTATTTAGCCTGAACAACCTAAAGCTGCCGACTTCTCACCATACATATATTCTGCACACCTAGCAAATTGTATTAGGCTAGATAAGTTATATTTCATTATTAGAATGAGAAAATATCTTATCATCGAAAAATTAATTCTTATATTTAGCCTAAACAAGAAATAGCCTTCTTCACAAGTTCTAAGCCAACTATCTTGTGGTATTCTTGAATACTCTATTACTGCATCCCTCAAATGGATACTATATTCAGAATTTTCTCTTTTCATCCATTTGTCTGGGGATAACTATTTCTATAGACTTTGCCACTTTTATTTTCGACGACTCTTCTACATATTCCGCTATGACATTCTTTGCAATTTTTTGGATAGCTCCTCTTTGATGCACATATGTGTCCTTCAAAGATTGTTTTCTACCTTGCTTGCTGGTCTACCGAATAGCAACCATAGTCACCATATTTGGAACATATAGCTGGAACATATAGCTAGCTGAAAGCGTATGGGCTGGACATAAAATGAGCCATTGAATCAACTCAAAACAGACAGCCACTTGAAGAATCGACAAAGCATCAGACAAAGCATCCTCAGGTCCATCTTGTGAAATGCTCCACTTCTCTGAAATGCTGGGAATATAAACAGATAACCAGCCAAGACCTCCTGACAAATACGGACTCCCCATATGAATAACACAGTCACTTAAGAAGAATGCCTTGCATTGACCTGAGCTTTGGTAGTATCGACACAGTTCAAGAATGAATTCTCACAAAAGATGTTAGTAACATCTTTGAGTATTGCTCTGTCTTTGTGCTGCTTGCTAGCTTTTCCTACCATAGTTGCTTTTGTTCTCGTCTGATGCACATTGTGCGGATAGTACGCTTCTATTCCTGTTTAAAAGAGGCCCTTGAGGATGGGAGTATCCCTGTTGACATGCCCGATAATTTAGCCCTTGCTTGGATAATTAGGGTAGTGAATTCTTCAGTTTTTGTTCTGGCTACATTTTCTTTGCTGATACTTGCATTCCTCCCAGAGGGAAGTATGTGTCATCAAATTACTATGGCTCCTCACTGCACTCGTTATCCTGAAGATTAAGTTTATCTTTAGATAACTGGAACTAAAAGATGAATCGGAGCAGGCAATTATAGTTTGAAACTATTGAAGACACAAGAAAGTCAAACCATAGTCATTATGTTATCCTAGAATTACAGTGAAGAGAAGAGTCTCTCTTGCCACCAAAACTAGTTCCCCGTCCCTTTAGGCAATAAGGCAATACCAACCCAAAGGTTATGGACCGCATTATCTTAGTAGCTACTCAGGATCATAGGTTCAAATGAGTGATGAAGATCCTATGAACTTGATTTGAGATTTACAATGGAGGAGACAATTAAATGCACAATTAGGAGTCTCATCTTTGACTTCAGCCTTCCCCATGTTAATATTTTCAATTGTTAGCATAAAGGATCTATCTCGCAAGATACTGAACAAGTGAGAACACCTCATCTATATTTTATCAACTTTTCACCTCACAGTATGGTAGTTCTAATTTCCCAATCAACAATTTTTTAGGTAAAACTGATGGATCATTAGTTGCCAAAGGCCTCTAGCTAGAGCAATTTATTGAAAAAGAGTGACCGGTATCTCTCAAAGAAATTTCCTTCAAATTTGTTCTCGCACAGTTTACCTTCTTTTTTTAATTATTTATTTATGCCATCATAGACCAAAATTAGCTTTACAGCTCACGAGTACCGTAGAGGAAAAGACTGCTGAAGAGAATTTTAAAGTTTTATATCTCACAATCTAGTAGAACCGCAATCAAAGGGAGCTTGTAATATTGAGCTGGAAAGTCCTTGGAATCTCATTTTTGAAATAGAAGACGTGCGAGAAACCTAGACTTGGAATGAACGAGTTGTAACAAATTAAAGCTGGTATGATATTGATATGAAATATATATATATAGAGGGCATGATGGCATCTACTCTTGAAGTTACCATATGACCGATTGATTTTAAGCCTTATCTACCTATTTGAAAGAGATTTACATATAAGTCACGCTGATTTAGATCTCAAAGACTTCTCTATTTTTTTTTTTTTTTTGTAAAATATCTTGCAACCAACCTCATTTCTTCATTTAATTCTTAGAATTTTATTGATGAGTGTCCTAGGACACTTATTAAGAAACCAAATAAGCTTTGTAGGTTTTATCAAATGCAATGACTTTTTTGCTTTATATGTAATCATTCCAAAGAAGCTTTGTAGGTTTTGTCAAATGCAATGCCTTTTTTGCCTTTTATGTAATCATTGTTTAAACATATCTTCGTTAAGGATCCTCAAAAAGTACTTCTGGAGGACTTATTACTCACTTTGTATGACCTTTATTTATTGCTAGCTCTAGAGCTAACGCTTTGCTTGTGAAATGAATGTAATAAAATTTGTCGAAATAATATATACGGTTGTAGAGTTGGTCCATTGAGAAAAGTGAACGCAAATCTTTGTCAATGTAGGAAGAATCTAATTTACCAAAGCTAACAAATATTTAGATCTAAATTCGAGGTGATTTAATTAACTGATCATAATTTTATCCCCTATTTACTATTGTACTAATATGATTTACTCCATATAATATGTGGGCTTTCCTTCAAAATTAATGTTAGAGGTTGATTTTTTTTTTTTTTTTTTTTTGGGTTTGTATAATCATATAGAGAGATTTAGGGCGTGCATGGTTGCTTTTTTTTTTTTGTTTATGAACAAAAATTCTGTTTTTCTATTCCCGGGAACAAAAAAAGAATAGAAAATGCGTTTGTTTGTATTTTTGTTCAAAATTTATTTTTTTGCTCTCGGAACAAAATTAGAATAGAAATAAGAAACAAAAAAAAGTTGTTTTTTTGTTCTAGAAACACTTTTGAAGAACAAATTTTCTCTCACCTTTCTTTTCTTCTCTTTTTTTTCTTCTTCTTTCTTCTTTGGCCGGTGACTTCGCCGAAGCGTCGCCGGCCCCCAACGAGGCAGAGTGTCACCAGCCTCTGGCGAGGCTCGGCCTTGCCGGATTTGGGCGAGGCCAAGCTCACCCAGCCACAGGCAAGCTCGGCCTCGCCGAATCTGGGCGAGGTTGCCGGCCCCCATCGATTGGTCGCCGACCTCGGCAGGGCTGACGACCGGCCAAAAGAAGAAAAAAATGAAAAATAAAAAATAAAGCAAAAAGGAAAAATAAAATAAAAATATTAAAAAATTAAAAGAAACAGAAAAATAATATAAATTTACCAAATGTGTTTCTATTCATTTTTTATTCCCGAAACAAGTTTACCAAACGCGTCTTTACGGTCAAAAATTATTCTCCGGAATGAAATAATTTTTTCTATTTCTATTCCCCCTAACAATTTTTGAACAAACACAAATAAACGCACCTTTAAGAGCTCAAACATATGTTCAAAATAAGTTTGAAATCTGTACGGGCAGAAGTAAAATTATATAAAGATATGAATTGGTTTGGAAAAGATATTTCAATGGTCGTGTATTTATGATATTAGGTAATATTATCTTAATTAGAAAATTTGCAATTTTATTCCATTTTGTTATACTATAGTCATGGTGTCATAATACATTTTTGCAAAGGATATCGACAGTTTGGCCACGTCACACCTGTCCATGTTATGGATGATGTGAGAAAGTTTGTCCAGCTGGGTTTATGTATTCTAACATGCATTTGAAGATTATTTTCCTTTTGTTTAGTGTCTATCATTCTTCAATTAAAGATCTCGTTTTTAATCTTGTGCTTCTCATGAGCATTAGAATTTACCCGTGCTTCGTCCAGAAATACAATTCATTTCAACGATTAATTTCCAATTATTTATTTTTTTAGTAACTCAAAAATATAAGTTCGGTGTTTTTCAGATATATATATATATTGGAAATGCCATCTATAATTACTGTCAGTGTCACTTTTACTAAAATCACAAGTAAACCAATCCATTATATTATGACAAAAAGATGTCCTTTCGATTTAAGCATCTCATTTTCATAGTTTCATAAAAGATAAGTAATAAATTAATGATTCCTGAATTTTTTAATCTATATCTTCTACTGTTTAATGCAATCGTAAAATAATTTTCTCATATAACATAAGAAATTTTTTGATACGTCGATATTCTTTTAATGTGTTTTATTATTGGCAAGTTCAACATGTTATTATAAATTTATTGAGCGAATAAATTCACAATTTTTAAATTTTTTTTGTACTTCATTGCTTATTAACCAAGACTAATTTATAACCACCCCATATGATGACGGCGTTGGTTTGGGCTTTGTCCTCCTCACGATGGGGACCAGTGTCGTCATTTGTGGACTTACCTGTGGCGTCAGAATGGTGATTTCCTTGGCATCACCAGGGTTTACTCGCCGGCCGGCACATGCAGATTCCTTGGGTCACCAAAAAAAAAAAAAAAAAAGACTAATTTATAACAATTATAAATAGTTATTAATCATCTAGATAATTTTAGCGGAAAATTTTTTTCTATGGTTTTCATGTAGGGCCCATCTTTCTTTTGAATATTTTTGCCTCACTCTTGTGAGATCTGCTAACCCCTTCCCTCCGGAAAAAAAGCGAAAAGATTCGGGCTTAAAATTACATACTTTGAATTCTTACCTTTTACCAAAAAAAAAAAAAATATTACATAATTTGAAAAGATGGTTACGGACACATACAGACTTGGACGTGAGCAGATTATATCTCAATCAATCAGCGGCCGCGGACAAACAACTTCAATAATTTTGTAGTAAACCAACTTTGGTAATTCAATAAGTGCAAAACAACTTTATTAAAGTAGCGACATCATGATCTCCTAAAGCAGATTCCTTCGATAATTGCTAGTTGGTCTGCGCTCTAGGTCTTCATCAGAATTGAAGTCGGGCTGCCAAGTGAGTCCCACCCAGATTTACCATAACTTAATGAATCTTTATAAAAAAAAAAAAAAAATTATCCATTCGGACAAGATCTATCTGTAATCTTTAAAGCTAGATGAATGACATCTCTAATAGCGTGATGTGTTACGAAATCGCACGTCGATTCCAGAAAAATAACGCTCGCAAACAATTCACCAGACAGAATATAGTAATAAAATAGCAGAATCAGATGAACACGCCAGAAAATTTGTTATCGAAGTTCACCTAAACCTAGGCTACGTCTCCGCGCAGAGGTACTCTGCGAATCCATTAGACTTCAGAAAAGTTGGAATACAACGACAATCTTCTCTCAAGATCAGGGCACAAAGAGATTGAGAACTCTCATCAAGAAAAAACTCACTTTTTTCTTCTCTCTTTTTCTTGCCTCTCTATTTCCTTTTTCAGCGTCTTGACGGCTAGGGTTTTACCATCGCTAATATATAGGTAACACTTTTAACCTAAAAGGAAATCTAATAGAAAAGACCAAAAAGCCCATAAAAACAAATATTTGGCTTTATCTATAACAATCTCCCACTTGAAGACAAATATACCAAGCACCAAGCAACTTTGCATCCATCTTCTTCAAAAAATAATAGTTGAAAAACTTGTGCCTCTGCGATACTCCTCATCAATCAACATGGAGTAATACCAATGGTAGTAGTACAAAAAATATGCTTCTCTCTCGTCTACTACCTTGGTCATCATGTCACTGGATTCTTCGAGCCATCAATCTTTTGTAGCTTTAATTCATTATCTTTCAATGCTGACCTGATAAAGTGATAACGCTTCTTGATATGTCTAGTTCTTGAGTGATAAGCTGCATTCTTTGCTAAGTGCACCGCACTTTGACTATCACTCCACAAGATTACTGGTGTTTTCGATGTAACTCCTCCATATAATCTTGTAACCACATGATTTCCTTGGAGACTTCTGTAATCGCTACATATTCTGCCTCTGTTGTCGATAAAGCAACTACTTTTTGTAGTTGAGATACCCAACTCACTGCTGTACCTGCAACTGTAAAGACATATCCAGTGGTACTCTTACCACTATCTCGATCACCCGAATGATCTGCATCTACATAACCCTGCAACTCTAGAGATGTACCACCATAACAAAGTGAGTAATTGGAAGTACCTGCTAGATATCTCAATATCCATTTAACTGCATTCCAATGCTCTCTACCTGTGTTCTGCATATATCGACTCACAACTCCCACTTTGCTTGTGCAATGTCCGGTCTCGTGCTCACCATGGCATACATCAAACTCCCCACTTTCTGATGCATATGGAACTACCGCCATCTCATCTTTCAAAGCATGAGTGCTTGGACACATATCCTTGGAAAGTTTGAAGTGATTCGCTAGAGGAGTTGCAACCGGTTTTGCCTTGTCCATGTTAAATCTCTTTAACACCTTGTTCACATAGTCTTCTTGCGACAACCATAATTTCTTATTTTCCCTGTCTCTGATGATTTTCATGCCTAAAATATTCTTGGCCTCTCCCAAGTCTTTCATAGCAAACTGTGATGATAACATCTTCTTCACTTCTACGATTCTCTTCATATTGGAACTAGCCACCAGCATGTCATCCACATATAAAGATAGATACACAATGTCACCATCATCATATTTGCGAAAATAAACACAGGTGATCGACTCACGAAAGTGTGCAAATCCTTTTCTTGCATGAAACCATCAAATTTTAAGTACCATTGTCGCGGAGCTTGTTTCAAGCCATACAAGCTTTTCTTCAAGCGACATACCATGTGCTCCTTACCTATGACTTCAAAACCCTTAGGTTGTGCCATGTATAATTCTTCATCTAAGTCACCATGTAAAAACGCTGTTTTTACGTCTAACTGCTCAAGATGAAGATCCTCCACTGCAACTATACTTAGCAGAACTCTAATTGATGTCATTTTCACTACAGGTGAAAATATCTCGGAATAGTCGATCCCTTCTTTTTGAGAAAAGCCCTTGACTACAAGTCTCGCCTTGTATCTAATACTACCATCTGCTTCATTCTTAACCCTGTACACCCATTTGTTTAATAAAGCTTTTTACTCCGTGTGGGCAACTTGGTTAACTCCCAAGTTTTGTTACAAGTAACGAGCTCATCTCGTCTTTCATAGCACACTCCCACTGCAAGTGAGACGTGTCTGCCTTTGTCTCATCGTAAGTCTCCGGTTCTCCCGAATCTGTATATAAGACATGGCTCAGAACAGTATTAGCTGATGGATCAAAAATTACCTTTGGCTTTCTCACACGTGTAGACCTTCTCAAGACAGGTACTTCAGGGTCATTCGTTTGCTCCGAATCACTGCGTTCTTCTTGAACTACCTCTTCACCGATAATAGGCTCATCTTGAACCTCTCTTTCGGGTGAACTTTGATCTACTCGGAAACATCTTCACGGGCATTGTGTCTAATTCAGCATATTCTGGTTGTACTACCTTCTCATGCTCTATCTCTGTCTGACGATCCTTGTACATCTTTTCTTCATGGAATACCACATTGCGACTGCGGATGACTTTGTTATTCTCATAATCCCAAAGTCTATAGCCATACTCGTCGCCACCGTATCCGATAAAGACGCACTTCTGGGACTTAGCATCAAGCTTTTTCCTATCCTCCTGTCAATCAAAGCATATGCAATACAACCAAACACCTTTAGATGTGAATAATTAATCTTCTTACTGACCACCACTCCTGTGGTAATTCTCCATCCAACGCACTAGATGGACTTACGTGATAAGATAAACAGCTGCATCAACGTGGCAGCCCATAAGTGTAGCGGGAGACCCGCGTGTAGTCTCATGCATCTCGCACGTTCTAGAATAGTCCTGTTCATCCTTTCAGCTACACCGTTTTCTTGAGGAGTTCTAGGAACAGTCTTTAGCCCATGTATGCCTTCTCGACTCAGATATTCTGCAAATTCTTTACTTGTGTATTCTCCACCATTATCAGATTTCAAAGCTTTAATCTGATAACCTGTTTCTTTTTCTACCATGGTCTTCCACATCCCGAACATCCCGAATACTTCGATTTTTCTTTAAGAGCATAGACCCAAGTCTTTCTTGTTGCATCATCAATGAAGGTGACAAAATATCTCTTACCACCATAAGAGAGTTCTGAGCGGTCCCCATACATCGGTATGAACCAACTCTAGCTTCGGCCTTTATTTTGTCGCCCATTCAATTGAAAACTAACAGCCTTCGTTTTCCATAAATGCAACTCTCACAAAAATCTAACTCAACTTTTTGTAAACCCGGAAGTAATTTCCTCGAGTGTAATTGCTTTACACCTTTTTCACCAAGATGTCCCAAACGATAATGCCAAAGAGTAGATAAATTACCTGTAACCATTGTAGTTGCAACCATATCACTGATATTGTCTCCTTGGAGAAGGTAAAGTGTACCTGTACGCTTTCCCTTTGCTACTACTCTTACCCCTGAGGTTATCTTCCACTCTCCGCAGCCAAAGGTTATTACCAAACTTTCTTGGTCAAGTTTACTTGTTGAAATCAGATTTTTCTTTAATTCCGGAATATGCCTAGTTTCACGCAAAACCGGCGTCCTCCACCCGAGATGTTCACATCACGGTTCCTTTCCCAACAATTGGACACATATGGCCGTTTCCCACAACCACTTGTCCAAAATCTCCATTGGCATAATCATCAAATATGTCTCTTTGCGATGTGCAATGAAAAGAAGCGCCAGAATCAATAAACCATTTATCGTTTGTCAAGTCAAATCCTGCGAGACAAACACAAGTTATCTAGCAAAGATTTATCGCTAACTACATTAGCACCTTGATTCTCATCTTGCTGCTTCTTTTGGTAGGCTTCACACTGAAACCTCCGGTGTCCTTTGCAACCTGTCTCTTACCCCTTGATTGTGATCTGCCACGACCGCTGAAATTTCCTCTACTTTTACTTCTTCCACGGTTCTCCACTACAAGTGCCGTTGAAGATGTAGATGCAGAAAAATTATCTCCACCTGAGACTTTCCTTCGCATCTCTTCATCCATGATACTACTCACAGCATCATCAAGAGTTAAATCATCCTTCATGGTGCTCGAAATTCCCTGCACCGCGGTATTGTAGCTTTTAGGAAGAGAACATAAAAATAATAAAGCTTGAAGCTTCATATCTAAATTTATGCCTGCGGATTCCAATTGACCCGTGACTGCGTGAAACTATTAATATGCTCTGCCCACGAACCTCTATCGTATAACTTCATATTAACCAGTTTCTTCACAAAAATACCGATTTGATGTGGATGGCTTCTCAAAAATATTCGTTAGAATATCCATGGCTTCTTTGCAGTTTTTGCTTTCGCGATGTGGTACCCTGTCTTTTCGTCAACCCTAGACGAATTGCACCTAACGCCTTTCGATCGAGAATTTTCCATCCGGCTTCGCTATCGGATCCACTTCCGCCATCTCGGGTTTCCAACCCTCAAGTGGTGCATAGAGATCTTTTTGATAAAGATAATCCTCTATTTGTAGTTTCCACCATCCGAAATCCTCTCCATTGAACTTATCGATTCTGATTTTATCTTCTGCCATCCTGTTTGCTTTCAATCGAACGTCACCGAAAAACCCTCGATGTTTTCGATTAGCCAACCCAGGCTCTGATACCAGTTGTTACGAAATCGCACGTCGATTCCAGAAAAATAACGCTCGCAAGCAATTCACCAGACAGAATATAGTAATAAAAGAGCGGAATCGGATGAACACGCCAGAAAATTTGTTATCGAAGTTCACCCAAACCTGGGCTACGTCTCCGCGCGGAGGCACTCTGCGAATCCACTAGACTGGAAAAAGTTGGAATACAATGACGATCTTCTCTCAAGATCGGGGCACAAAGAGATTGAGAACTCTCATCAAGAAAAACTCACTTTTTTTCTTCTCTCTTTTTCTTGCCTCTCTATTTCCTTTTTCAGCGTCTTGACGGCTAGGGTTTTACCATCGCTAATATATAGGTAACACTTTTAACCTAAAAGGAAATCTAATAGAAAAGACAAAAAAGCCCATAAAAACAAATATTTGGCTTTATCTATAACATGATGCACACGCACAAATAATGTCATGACATCTTTTCTTGATAAGCAGTCGATCATAAGAATTTGGAATGTAATATCTTTTTATATAGGAATCTTTTTAATCTCTCCATATATTTTAAGATTTTCTATGAAACTTCATGTATAGCTCGATAATAAAATAAACACGGTTAATTTGACTTGATGGTCCTGCAGTCCAACTTTCTTTTTCTTTAACACCACGACGTGCATCGTGACCAAAGAGACAATTGGGTTCGGCAGTACAACGACGAGGAGACCTTGAGATCAAATTCCCCAAAAATTCTTTCCCAGCATTCCACTTCATTTGTCTGGCGAGCACTTGTTTTGAACCATTGGCCACTTGAGTATAGATGGAAAAACTACCAATCATCCTTGATCAATCCATCAAGTTCATCAATCAAATAGTTTAAAAGCAGACTAAAATAACCTAGGAGTCACTATTTATCTGGATTGAAATCGGGGCAAACGTAAGAATCTAGACAATGCTTCATAGTCTATTCCATGAAAAACAAGACCAAGTAACCACATGGAGATGACTTATGCTTGCTAGTAGCGTATCCCGACGACTTAGTTGACACCAATCGACATGCCAGAGGAATGAGCCGAAATTGCATTGACTGAGCATAGGTGTTAGTTCAGATCTTCAATGTAATTATAATGGGAAAATTATCTAAGAAACCTTAAACTTGTTACGCTTTTACCAATTTAGTCATAAACCTTTCAATATGGAAAAAATAAAATAAAATAATAAAATAATAAAATAATAAAAAGAATAAAAGGATATAAAAAACAAATAAAAATGTTCAAAAAATATTAAAATATGATTAAATTGCCCATGTTAATGCCGACCATATCATATAAGATAACTGGTGTCCGCATCAATGATTTTCGATCAAAATTAGCTAAATAGACTCAATTGGCAAAAATTGAAAAAGATTTATGACTTAACTGACAAAATTGAAAATTTTAAGATTGAATTGACAAAAGTGCAATATGTTTATATTTTTTAGACAATTTTTCATAATTATAACCATGCCATCCACTCCCATATTTAGACTAATAGGGCTGTTTTAGTCAAACGTGTGGAAATTCTCTTTCCTCAAAGTTATGGATCGAGAAGATCCAATCATATTTGTAGGGATCTTCCAAACAAGAGAGGATAAATGCAATTCAGTAGATTCCTCTTTATCCCAATGTTTGTTATCCGCTCCAGAAAAGCATACTAAAGACAGCCAACTTGGCGCAATATGAAAATAGCATCAACTCGTTGCATCGTGTCAGTCTTCTAATCGAGTTGGTTTTGATTAGGGATCATATCTCGTGTGTTTGATCTAATTTCCTATCGTGATCAAGGGATGCACAATCAATCTACTCAGGGAATCATTAAGACATGCAAAAAACCACTCTGAACAACAGTGGCTTAATAAGCTCTTCATTGCCTGTCCTAAAATTATTTCCACTAAATCTACCATAAATTACCAATTTCTCTCACTTTGGATGATGAGAAGTAGAGTAGACAAGGAAAATGAAATCATTCTATCTGAAGGCTCCCATAGTTCTCTATTAAGCACCAAAGCTCACAAAGACAGACTAGGGTTAATCAGTAAAGCAATTCTTGCAATTGATAGTCATCATTGTATGCTCAAGCAGCTTCATTTTTAAGCCGCAAGTCACCTAAGCATGTCTTGTGTCAGGTATCAAGCGTGATGTAAAGGATGGCGATACAGCGTTTTCATATCTTGGGAACATGAAATCGCTCCCTATGATATCAGCCAAAAGCAGATGTGAGCCACTTACACACCGTTGAAGAAAGATACGGAAGCCACACTGAGAGAAAAGTTATAAAAGAAATTTCTTATGAGCTAAAGTAGATAACTATTTTGATTTATTTATTTTGATGTTGGCAGGGTCTGCAATCTTATATGCTTGTGCTTTTGTTCCCTATTGAAGCATCTCGCACTCTCTCGCACTCTCTGTCAAGCCTTTGAACAAGGAGAAAATATCACGTAGAGTTATGACTCCACATCGGATTTACATAAGTCCATTGGTCAGTCAACACATGTCATCCGTGGGCCCACTGTGAAAAATTTGAAAGTCCCTCTACAAGACTCTCTCTCCCCTCTCCAATGCTTTGCTCTTTCGTTTCCTCCCGACACATGGCCGAGCTTTGCTCTCCCTTCTCCGACAAACCATGCCGTCGCCACCGCCACTGCTGCCTCCAGCTCTGCCTCGTTCATTGCTTCCTCCATCGCCAAATCGCTGCTCATCTTTCCTCTTTTTTCTCTCTAAAACCTTCTTCGACGATGCTCTACTCTCTTTCAGAGCGTCAACTCTCTCCTGCAAAGTGATGTCAATCTAGTTTGTCATAATCATAGGAGATCATATCATCAATATCACTGAGTAATGTTGCAAGCTGGTTGAAGTTATGGAGACAAAACCTAAAGAAAGATTAATTTGCTATCATTTGTTTGATATAGCTTTAAAAACGCGGGCATCATCATGGACTATTATGAAAATAAGGTAGGATTATGCATTCTGCTGAAATATAGATTTGTATAAGAAAAGAAACCTATGGAAGCATTATCGGAACCCGTCAAAACTTTATAGTAAGAGAAACATCAATTATACAAGTCAAGGATTTTTATAGAAAGATACCAACCACTCACCTTATATATTCTCCATATCCAGCAAATTGAATTAGGCTAGAAAAGTTATACTTCATTATTAGAATGAGGAAATAGCTTATCATTGAACGAATAATTTTTAAAGTTTACCCTGAACAAGAATCAACCTTCTTCCTGAGTTCTTAGACGATTATCTGGTGGTATTCTTGAATACTTTGCTACTGCATCCCTCAAACAGATACTATACTCTTAATTTTCTCATTTTGGCCATTTGTCTGGGATGGCAATTTCTATAGTGCCACTTTTATTTTTGACAACTCTTCTACATATTCCACTGTGACATCCTCCTGAATTATTTGGACAGCTCCTCTTTAATGCACTTTTTTGTCCTTCAAAGACTGCTTTCTACCTTGCTTGCTGGTCTGCCAATCAGCAACCAGTCACCAGACTTTGAACATGTAGCTAGCTGAAAGTGTATATGCTGGACATAAAATGAGCCATTGAATCAACTCAAAACAGAAAGCCATTTGAAGAATGGACCAAGCTTCCTCAGGTCCATCTTGCAAAATGCTCCACTTCTCTAAATTGTTGGGAATTTAGAGATAACCGGCCAAGACCTCACGAAAAATACAGACTCCCCATATGAAGAATAGAGTCACCTAAGAAGAATGCCTTGCACTAACCTGAGCTTTGGTAGTGTTGACACAGTTCAAGTATGAATTCTCCCAACAGATGTTGACATCTTGGAGTACTGCTCTCATTTTGTGCTACTTGCCAGCATTTCCAACCATAGTTGCTTTTGTTCTCATCTGATGCTGATCTCTTGGCATTTACACGGATAGTATGCTTTTATTCCTTTTTAATAGAGGGCCTTGAGGATGGAAGTATCCCATTTTTTTTTTTTTTTTTTTGGTTGAATGGGAGTATCCTTGCTGACATGTCCAATGTTGTAGCGCTGATCGGGTAATTCAGGTAGTGTGTAATTCATTTTTTCATTCCGACTGCATTTTCTTTGTTCATAGTTGCATTCCTTCCCGAGGGAATATGTGTCATCAAATTAAATATCTCCTCATTGCACCCACAATCCTGAAGATGAAGTTTAAGGTTAGATGACTGGAACTAAAGAATGAAACGGGGCAGGCAATTATAGTTTTATTGTTGAAGATACAGTGATTTACACGAGCAAGGTAAACCATAGCCATCATGTTATTCTTGAATTTCTAATGAAGAGAATTTTCTGTCATGCCATCAATACTTGTTCTCTGTCTCTTTAGGCAATATGGCTACAACAACCCAAAGGTTATGGGCCACAGTATCTCAGTTGCTATTCAGGATCACAGGTTCGCATGAGTTTTTAAGATTCTAGGTGGATTTGGGATGACAAAGAGAAGGCAGTTGTATACACAATTAGGAGTCTCATCTTCTTCATCAGTCTTCTGCATGTTAATATTTTCCCCTGTATGCACTCTAAAGGATCTATCTCATAAGAACTGAACAAGTGAGAACATCTCATCTAGTTTTTCTTGCTTCTGAAAATGTATGGGCACAACACCTTATGGCGGTTCTAAGTTTCTAATCCATAAATTTCTAAGGTAAAACTAATGGATTAATAGTTGACAATGCCTTTACAGGAACTGAAGCACGATAAAAATGGGACTAAACCTCCAATTTGCTTTAGAGTAGGTTCATGAAAGCTGATCATACACCGCAAAAGCAAAGCAGCAGCTCAAGGTCACTTTAATGCTTCTCTCTCCTATTCAATTCTTGGGCTTGGGCTAGGTAGTTTCACTTACCTGGATTGTCATATTCACAATACATATTAAGCTCACCCATCCTCTGAGATATACAACTAGAACAATTCATTTCCTGGGAAAAAGTGGCATGTTGGAGAAATTACCTTGCATCACAAGGAAGAGGGAACGAGCATTCTGCAAATGCTCGATATGAAATTTGAAAGGCGAAGTGTAAAGACCAAGCCACCCGACACAACATAAAGGAAGATTTATATATGTTTAGTCCTGAAATAGAAGTCATCACAGAGACATCCTTTTGCACAAGGCCTATCGGCCTTATGGTGTTTGAAAGGATTAATCATTTTAACGTCCCCTGCACCAAAATTGTGCCCTAACCACAACCTGACCTCTGGGTCAAAACGAAGCTTGAGCACCCTTGTATCTGCACAAGGATTTCCCTTAAACTATGACAAGTTTCTTGCAGGGACACCAGTACTGAGGCTTGGGGGGAGAGGACCTCAGTTGTCCATTTTCCTTTTAATGTCAAATGCTCATAAAGGGTCCAATTTTGCTTGTGAACGGAAAGCTGAAGGGACAAATTTGTACCCTCAAAATAAGAACCCAAGAATAAAAGAGCAGCTATGATGAATCAACATGAGCATTCCGACAAACTCAATATGGTTCCTGGAGATGGTATTGAAATAATTTTCTATCTTCAAAATCTTGAACACCCAAAATCTGGGAGGGAAAAAAAGGATGAAATTTGAAATTTGTAGTTTACTTAGTGCACAACATTAGAACCCGAAATCAGCTTTACAACTCACAAGTAGTGTAGAGGATCCCAGTTCATGGCTGAGTGAACAATCGCAGAGAAAGTAAAAATGCAATATTTGTAATCACAGAACGAACAAGAACTACACCGTCACTAATTTAAAATTCAAAATTTGGGTCAATCTAATTTGACCGCAGTCAAAAGCAAAGCTAATAAGACTCGCGAAAAACCTAAGAGTGGATCTCCAAAATGAGCTCGAACTCCCCAAATTCCAGTTGACACCCAGAGAAAAGGAAAAAAGAGAAAAAGGAGGCGGACGTTCTAAGACATTCCGAACACAGATCCACGAGCTGAATCTCCGAACAAGATCATGGGATTCCCTAGAATCTGTGTGCCGCTGTCTATCGAGAACCCGAAACGAAGAGTCGTCCAATGCCGGAAAAGATTGTAGCCATTAAATATGCGACTAAATCTTTGCCCTAGAGAGAGAGAGAGAGAGAGAGAGAGAGAGGCTTACACTGTTGTGGTGGAGCTCCGCGACCCCTCGGAGGAGGTCCAGAGAGAGAGGTGTAGAGAGAGAAAGCTGGTCAGGAGGAGAGAGAAAGTGAGTGAGGGAGAGAGAGTGACTGTGCGTGGTGTTGATATAAGCGGAGCGGAGGGAGCGTGAGGGAGAGCGGGACGGAGGCACAGTTCAAATTCAAACTTCCAAAATTCTAATTGCTTTTACAGTTCCTTTTTGTTTTTAATTCTTGAGGTTTGTCCATTACATATTTGGCTTTCTTGGTCAAAGTCTGCGCCTGTACTCGTACATTATTTATTTATTTATTTATTATTTAGAAAAAACATATATTCTTAAAACATAAATGAATGTAAAGAATTATGATGAATGATTTTTCTACAATTATTTTTGGGCATTCTATTATTAACATGTCATGACTCTGAATTGATATTGATATTCACCTTTCATCTAGATAAGTTATGGCCCCATCAATTAGGTAATCTCATACAAGCCCCACTTAAGCAGATTTTTTTTTTTTTGCTTGATGGAACATTAATAACTGACCTGATTTTTATGTTCAATTTAGAAGATGATGTAACGGGATATATTGACTATAAATTGAGCCTTAGATATGAACTGTATTCAAATTTTCAAATTAATCATGACTTGAAATATGAAATGAGCTTTTTCTGACTAAAGAAGCAAAATCAATCGGTTCCATAAGAGGGAATCGAAGTTTTGTCATAATTTTCGTTTTTGGGAGGTTTTTTTTTTTTTTTTTTTGACAGAAACCAACTTATATATTTATCATAATGGGACCTTACACCCTGCAGATAAAGCATCCGCATACACTAAATCCATCAGTACAAACGGAGGAGAAAAGTTCCAGTTGAGGGCCAAGTTGGATAATTGGGCTTTCGCAGCTCAGTCAGCCACTAGGTTAGATGAGTGTCGACAGTGATGTAGACAAAGGTGAGGAAAGGTGGATAGCCAAAAGAAGGTCTCGTCTATCACAGGTTGAAGCTCCCATGGCGGCGATCTTGTACCGTGCACAATTTCGACGAGCTGAAGGCAGTTAGAATCGAGTTCTAGTCGAGCGACTTCAAGGCCTCGCTGGTGTAGATGTTGGAGGGTGAGATTGAGCGCCTGGAGTTTTGATTCAAAGGGTGAGTTTGCTGGAAAACGTCGCAAAAAAACATCAGTAAGTCGACCTTGATCGTCCCTGCAAATACAGGCCATGGGCCCTCAGGTTTACCCGGCTTATAACTGCCATCAATATTACATTTCAGGGCACCCTTTCTCGGAGGTCGCCAAAGCTGATCCGGATTAGAAGATCCAGTCCAGATCGTGGTTGGGGTGCAGCAACAGAGAGCTTGTAAGATCTGGTTAGAGCCATGGCCGTATCAACAACAAGGGAAGGGTTCGGATTTTGGTTTCGAAAGACAAAATTGTTTCTATTCCGCCAGATCTGCTAAAGTAAATTTGCAACAACCTCTAATCCAGGTGAGTGATCAGGTAAAATCACCTTTTTGTTAACCACGAGTTGATATTGGAAGCTGTGATAGATGAAGACAATAAATCGATCTTCGGTTGGACCAGATAGCTCGAATCCAAGGACATTGAAGAAAAATGTGTTCAATGGTTTCAGGGAGAGATTGCTGGCAGAGATGGCATGAGGGATCTGGAACGATATGACGGTGAAACAGACTATCTCGGGTTGCAAGGGCATTTTGGCAAACTGACTAGAGGAAAGTCCGGAGTTTTGGGACAATCTTCATCGCCCAAATTTGTTTCCAGAGATTATGTGAATTCCGGTAAGATGTCGAGGCACTTGAACTTTGATGCTTGTTATTTGACTGTATAATTGAATGGTAGTTACTTTTGACAGTATGCTTACCAGTAGATGTGGCTGACCAAACTAATTTGTCTTCTGAGTAAAGAGGTCGAATTGGTATAGAAAAAATTTCTGTAGCGACCTGTTCTTCAAAGAATCTTTGAATCACTGATGTATTCCAGTTATGGTGAGTCTGGTCAATAAGATCTGCCACTTTAACTAGTTCTTCTCTAGCTGTAGGTCCATAGATAATTCCCATCGGTAATCAACGATCGCCACAAATTCGAATATGATTACCATTCCCAACAGACCAGCAAAGATCTGGTAAAAGAGCATCCCTGCCTCTAAGAAGGCTTTGCCATCCCCAAGATGGTCGAGTTCCTCTGGCAGCTTATAAGAAATCGGTCGAGTGATAATACAAACCCTTAAAAAGAGCTCCCCATAACGAGTTAGGATGGTTTAGCATTCGCCAAACCTGTTTTCCCAGCAGCGCTTTATTCAAAGTAAGAATGTCGCGGAATCCCAATCCTCCTTGCATCTTTCTGTCTTTCAAAACATCCCATTTTTTCCAATGCACACCTCCCTTATTCTGATTAGTTCTCCACCAAAATTGGGCAATACACTTTTCAATAGATGAACAAATAGAGATAGGCAACTGAAATATAGTCATCGTATACTGCGGAATAGCCTGAACAACAGACTTAATAAGGATTTCCTTACCCCCTTGGAAATGAATTTCTCTTTCCAGCCCTCAAGTTTGGCATTAACTCTTCCTATGATCCAAGAGAACACTTCCTTCTTTGGTCTTCCCTAATCTGATGACAGTCCCAAATATTTTCTAGTCCTTTGCAAAATTGGAATACGAAGTTCCGCAGCCATATTATGCTGTAAAGAGATAGGACAGTTTTTGGTAAAGGTGAGACCTGATTTGTTTCGGTTAATCAACTGCCCTATGGCCACACAATATAAATTTAAAACATTGGCTAAGTTATGACTTTCGGAGATAGTGCCATCTAAAAAGAATATGGCGTCATCAGCAAAAAATAAGTGTGACAAGGTAGGACACCATCTGTTCAACCGAAGGCCTTTGATATGTCCTGTACTAACGGCATGAGTAATTAAAGTAGACAAAACATTAGCCAAGAGAATAAAAAGATAAGGTGATAAGGGGTCACCCTATCTCAGTCCGCGAGAGGGAAAGAAATAAGGTAATTGTTCTCCATTAAATTTCACACTTAGAGATGAAGTTGTGATGCACATCATAATCCACCCTACCCATCTTGGCTGAAAACCTAGTTTAAGGAGGTAATCATGTAAGAAATCCCATTCCACTCTGTCATAGGTCTTTTTCATATCTGTTTTGAGAATTGCATTGAACTTGCTAGTATGCTGACGTGTTCGAAACTAGTGAAGAACTTCTTGGACAATAAGGATATTGTCTTTAATCTGTCTGCCTTTGACAAAGGCTGATTGTTCCTTTGAAATCATAATAGGCAATAAGGATTTGAGGCGATTAGCAAGCACCTTAGAGATAACTTTGTATGCATAGTTACACAAACTGATGGGCCGAAATTGCTCCAGTTTTTTAGGTTGAGATGTTTTGGGAATGAGGGTTAGAATCGTCTGATTTAGACCTGGAGGCATTTCCCCGTATATCATAAAATTCTGCACTAATAAGAACATGCTTTCTTTGATTGTTTCCCAATGTTCTTGATAAAATAAACCTGTTAAGCCATCTGGTCATGGGGCTTTGGTAACTCCCATTTGAAAAGTGGCTTGCCAAACCTCCTCCATAGTAAGTAAAGCTGTCAGATGGGTGTTCATCTCGAGAGTTACTACTGTCGTGCATTGGTCAAGTAACGGTTGATAGTTTCGATAACCTTCAGTAGTGTATAACTTAGAGAAAAATGAGAATGTCATGTTTTGAAAAGCTGGGATATCACGTACCCACTGTTGATCATCGTTTCGCAGCATAGTAATTCGATTGCGTTGACGGCGCTGAATTGTTGATGTATGGAAGAAACGTGTATTTTTGTCGCCCCATTTGAGCCATTTAATCTTGGAACGTAAGGCCCAATACTATTCTTCTTGTTGCCAAGCTTGACGAATTTCTTCTTTCAATCTTAATGCATGTACATTGTCGTTTGGGGAAGTGCTGTAATTGGTCTTGCTGGGTCAAAATTTTCCGATGACCATTGGTGAACTTTTGCTGACTCCAACTAATCAGGGCTGCTGTGACTTTCTTCACTCAAGTGATAAAATCATCATTCAGTAAGTCTCCTGAATTCCATGCGGTAGAAATAATGTGTCTGCATTCAGTATCCTCATTCCAAAAAGCTTCAAAGAGAAAAGGTTTTCTTTGTTTTCGTAAAGTTGGCGAAGTGTGAATCACAAGAGGACTGTGATCAGATCCCACAGGTGGGAGTGCAAAAACTTTAGCCGTAGGAAATAGTAACCTCTAATCCATTGAGCAGACCATCCGATCTAATTTTGCCTTCACGAGCTCCTCCCCTTCCCTATTGTTCATCCATGTAAAATTTACAACCCTTGCTTTCTAATTCAGTAAAAGCACAATCATCTAACAGAGTTCTACAAGATTGCATTTTGTGCAAAATGGCAAGTCATTTGCCTATCTTTTCCCAAGGGTAAAGGACGTCGTTAAAGTCGCCAGCACAAAGCCAAGGGAACTTGTTGTGGGAATGGATTTGTCAAAGCTCATCCCATACCAATTGACGCCGTTGAAAATCCGTAGGAGCATGAAGAAAGGTAATACGTGTAGTCCTGCCTTGCTGACCAAACTTACAACTCATGTCTAAAAGGTATTGTGTTGAGCTAATCACCTATAAAAAGACTGGATCATTCCAAAACGCTGCTAAGCCTCCCGCCAAACCAACTGGATTAAGTATATAGGAATTAGAAAAGTTGAGAATTCGCTGAACATGTTGAAGCTTTTCTTCAGAGTTTTTGGTTTCCATTAAAAGTATAATATCGGGCTTTTCATTGGCCATCATGGCCCTAAGGGCTCGAACTGTCAAGAGATTGCCCAAACCCTGACAGTTCCAACATATCAGCTTCATTTGTCAACAGGTGGCTGTTTAGGGCCAGCCACCAAAGCCCGAACCTCATCTTTGTCTGCTTGGAAAACAGGGGTTTCCATCAGATTTAAATCAGTAGGTTCCGCTATGAGTATACTCTTTGTGTCATATGGGTTATACCTGCGCTGTTTTTTGGCCGACCCTAGAATAGTCAGCTTCTTTGATGCATTTATGTCCATAGGTGCATACGGAACTCCCTTCAACTTTGTGTCGGTAGAGACAAGTGCTGTACTGTGCATGACTGAGGGTGGTGGGAGCAGTGGAGAAGGCGCAGGAGTTGATGCACGGTAACAATCAACAGCACTAGTTTGGTTTGCTGCCAATATCGGAGATGGAGGGGGCAATAAAGGAACTGTAGGTAACTGTTCAGGCGGAGTTTCAGGGATCACATCTTCTGCTTGCTCTGACGTATCTGGTGGGCCATAAAAGATTTTCCAGTAAGGACTATTGGTTTTGACTTCCGCTCGGAGCCATGGCCCATATGCCATTTTTCTCTGCCTTCATGCTTATCATCATTATATGGAATGTCTTTGCAGTACATCGCATAATGCCCAAGTTTGCCATAGGAGAAGCAAAAATGAGAAAGTCTCTCATAGCGGAAATCCAGCCAAAAAGGTTTGCCCTGTATTCGAATCAATTTCCCTGTTACTAGAGGTGCATGCACATTAAGTTGAACTCGAACTCTTCCTACTTTTGACAGTTGACCTTCCTTGGAGTCTAGCTTCACTTCTTTCATCTCGCCGATGTGCTATACTGCTTTTATAAGCATTCGCTCTGAATACCATTCTAAAGGTAAGCCAACAACTTGAATCCAAAAGTCACAAGTAGAAAAATCATAACAGTGTAGGGGAGTGTTGGGAATCCAGGGTTTGAAAATAACCAAATGCCCTGAAAAAAGCTAATGGCCACCTTCAAGAACTCTCTGCTTGTTTGTGTTGGTTTTAAATTTTGCAATGTAGAAACCTGCCTCACTTTGTGATATTTCTACAGAATCTGTCCGCCAAGCTTTCCTTAGTGTGGTTTGAAATGCAGAAAGGTTGATAGATGGGTCGGAAAGGATTTTACCAACAAGGGTTAATCGGCATTCCTCTATTGTTTCAGATAACGGAGCTTCATCCCAATCATCGATTATCCTGTTCATGGTCTATAAAATAGATAGGCTCAACAACTAGGAACTGTCCTATGACCAATTTGTCGACACGTTCGCCGATTCTTCGCCTCCACCTTCCGAACTCCAGGACTTCCTGGTCCTCCATGACCGTCATCTAAGGACCCGAAATATTTTCCCTTAAACCGAGATGAGACTACGTCTCGGCGGAGTCCTACCCTCTAAAACTCAATTAGGAAGAAAATACGCCTCGTGGCGCTCTAGCCACACAAATAGGATGGAGGACTTACTCGCCTCACCTTTCCCGCACGTCGCATAATTCATATTCAAACAATGCTCGTACAAGCCGAAACTACCGACACTTATATCGGTCTATCAATTCAATTAATCCAATCATTCGCCATGATTCAATTCCATCATATTATCTATCTTTCCATACCGACTATCACACCAAATGTTAATATGACATATGCTTTCCAAAGCTATAGTTGATAGATAATATAATAGCTACAGCCAGTAAAGGCTGTCGCAATATTCATATAAGATACTATAGCTCACCGTAAGTGCCGCAATATTCAATATAGTATACTATAGCTCACTGTAAGCCGCCGCAATTTATATAGTATACTATAGCTCACTGTAAGTTCGCCGCATATATGTATATCATAATTGCTCGCCTAAGCGGATACATATATATAAACCAATGCTTGCCAAAGCTGATCATTCAATAATAAACCATAAAACTGGATATTCAATCCAATAATAACCAACAGTTCAAACTAGTCATACAAACCAATTACGGTCTTCAAGCCAACACCGGGTATTTTCAAGTTAAATACCACAACTTCATCAATATCACTCAATGCTACACTTTTGGAATAATTAACCATAATCATCAATCACTCAATTTCTCAATTTAAACATACAATTAACACAAACCGACCGCACCGTCGCGATCGCATGAAATTCTAACGACCTACCATCCCTAAGATAATTTTTGAAATTATTAAATAATTAAATTTAATTCCGAAAATTAATTAATTAAATATTATTTTATAATAATATAATTTAATAAAATAATATTTATAAATTCGAAATAATTATTTAATTAAAAATAATTAATTAGGGCTTAAACTAGATTACACTAATTTAAACATGCAATTAGCCCTAATTAAACATCAATTAAGCTAATCATACAACTAATCTAATTTACATTAAAATAATATAATTTAATCACATAAACCTAATTAGACTAATCTAAACACCCTTAAGCGTCATTAACTCACTAAGCAAGAATTAGAGGATAAACCCACCCGATTAACGATCCGAACGGCTCAAAACGACGGGGACGATGCGAGGATCAATAGTCTCCAAGGCGGGCCTAGCTTCCGGGGTTGGGAAGCCGGCCAAAACGGGCCAAATAGCCGCTGCCATACCCATTTTCCAACTCTTTGATCGCTGCTGGTTGAGGGCGGATCCGGCACCGGTTGAGGCGCACAAGGGCAAAGATGGACGGAGGAGACCAAACCGGACCTAGGCAGGGCTTCACGGTGGCCGGAGATGAGCTGGACGGCTCCGGCTGAGCTCCACCAGATCTGAAATGGCCGCTGGAACAGAGAAGAAGAACCAGCGACTCAGCTTGCTGGAAACGGGCAAAGCGGGGCTTCGGCGGTCCAGGCGGTGGTTTCGGTTGCTGCACGGCGGCGAGACGGCGGCTCACGGCTGGAGGACGACCAGGAACAACGGCCAGGGAAGCTCGGGACGTTGCTGGACTCAAGACAGGCGCGAGACGAGCAGGAAGCTCGCGGGGCTGGCCACTGAGCACGACGGGCGAGTCAGCTGATCCGGCGGCGAACGGCGGAGGGCGGAGGCGCGAGACGGCGGTCCAGCAGCTAGCTGGCTGCTCTGTCGTCTTCCCAGATCTGCTGGGTTTCGAACAACACAAGGAAGAAGGAGAAGAAGCCGACACCAGCAGAAGGGGGAGAGAGGGGCGGAGCTGCGTGCGGCTGGACGAGCGACGGCCTCCGGTGACTTGCGGTGGCGTTCTGGCGTGAGGCGTGCGACGATGGGGCTGCTCGGCGGTTCTTCTGGTCTGCTGAGGTCTCGCACAGCAGGGAGAGAAGGAGAGAAGCGACGGAAGAGAGAAGGGGAGGAAGAAGAAGACCAGCTCTCTCTCTCTCTCTCTCTCTTTCTCTTTCTCTCTCTCTTTGGCCCCACCATGACCTCATGGCTGATGTCACCTTCCACTATCTCCCACAACCTCATTCCAATGAGTTCAATTTCATTTTCCGCCGTGGCATAAAATCTTGTACACTTAATTCCATCAATTCTCAATCAATTTCATCCAATTGAAGCTCAATTAAATTAACCCATGTGTCATCGGCCTTCTCATGACATTTCCCATCAAATGATCCAACTTACATCTCGAAGATTCGGTTAAAAAAGGCCCTCCGACAATCTCGAACAAAACGGCCTTACTTTACTTTTCTCGCTTTTTGTAGAAAAATCTTCCGGAGATGAGTCGACATTCCTAAATTAAATTGTGACTTGACAATACTTCCACTTGTAATCGGGTTCAATTTCACTTAAATTCAATCCTGCGCGACTTTAGCGCGTCCTAATCTACCGGTAGCTTTTAAATTTTCTGTGCATGGTGGTTGATTATTTTCAAGCCACAAAGTGCATCTTCGACACACGGCTCTCGATTATCGTAGAAATCTCGAGGTTTCAAATACGGAATCCAAAACGATAGAGAAATCGGTGCCTGCGCCGATCAACAAGAATTGTGCAATTAGGTGGAATCACCCACACTGAATTACATGGTTCGTTGAACCGACCTTATCTCCGGTCTCTAATCGGTCGAGCCGTAATGACCCTTGCAGATTAGTACTCTGGTCGGCGGGCCTCTCGGAATTCTCAGTCATTGCGTTTAGATTCCTTAACGGCTTCACCCGATGACTAGTTATCTCGTGAGTGGCCAACTCGGAGAAGAAAGCTATAGACGCGAAGATGAAATGCCCGACTTATTTAATTGAAACCAGAATTGGAAAATCGGGATGTCATAGGTGAGACAACCCAAACTAGTACAGAGAGCTGCAAGACGTGAAGATTGGGCCGTTTCGTCTGAAGCCATTGCAAATGTGACGAAGCCAGAGAACTGGAATACTCAATTACAGAGAATGAATGAAACAACAAGTGGAGACTAACAACAATTCTATGTCTTCAGTGAAGATAGATGATAATTGAAGACATGCATAACTAACCAGGGACAATCGGCGCATAATTGGGTGGACCCGACATAGCTTTGAAGCCGATGGAATGAGAGCCGACCAAATTTGAGGGGAAAAAATAGAAAACAAGGGATGTAACCCAGCAATCAATGAAAATAGAAGGAATTCCGCCGGAAAGCAGAATTTGGAGAAAGAAAAGCCATCCCAATGAAAACGGGCAAGGAAGAAGACGGTGGAAGAAAAAGGAAGTGAAACTGGGTTTGAGGGTGGAGAAACTACCAAAACGGTAGAGAGAACTCTACAGGAAGAGAGAAAAATTACGATAGCTGTTTTTGGGAGGTTGATAGGCCAGTTTCTACAGCATTGCACAAATTAAAATGGGGCACATCATTATTCCATCTTTTGAGCTTCAGCCTTTTTCATTTTTTCAATTTTTAGAGGAGAGGAATTTGACCTAGATCTATCCCTCCCTTCCCCAATTTGCTTTTTCTTTTATTTCCTCTCATTTCTTTTCTTACTATACCAATCTAGATTTAGATGTAGGAGTTTTGCTATTTTGGTTTTAGATTTATGAGCTTTTCTCTCCCATCTAATTATATATTTAGAAGTCTAATGAATAAGTACTCCAACTCTAATTTTAATGGTGTTCACAAGAATCTTTGTACTAAATCTATACTTATTCAACTTGTTTTTGTTAAAAGCTTTCTTGTTTTTTGTTAAAAGCATTGGCGTCTTGCACTTACCGAATGCCTCACCTTCACGGTTGTTAAATCTGAGCTTGTTTAAGATGTTTATCTTATAACCGTTGGGGACACTGAACCTAGGTACACACCATCGAAAAGTAAAGCTGTAATTACATATGGAGATCTCAGCAATGTGCTCATCATTAATAATAATATGTGATTTGGTAATCAGCCGCCGATCATTTTGCTTGGATAAAGTCACATGTTTGTTATTGAAGGACAAGCGTGTGACTATCTCTGTCAATTATGCTCTGATGATATACTTTGATTTTTGGTTTTTGGTTTGTTTTCACCCTATAAGGGCTTTCATTGTAAGGATGACTTCAGAGATTTTCTATGGATCATTTCATATATCATTTTTGTAGTGAATAGAAATTTTTTTTAACAAAAAAAATGGGGCACATCAATATTCTTTCTTCCTTATTCTTTTTAATTAATTAAGGAGTCATCTGCAAATATCATGAACATCATTTTGGAAATATTCATTAGCAAATTATGCCAAATGATACTCTGATTAAGTAATAAGTAACGGAGGTTGGTGATTATTATTGGGATTTTGATAATTAAGTTGTGAAATTTTAAATGACATTTTGTGTTAAAAAAAGGATTAATACCACAGAAAATTATAAATTGGTATACTTGTGACAAATTTATTAAAAACTAATTTTTTTATTATAAAAAATCCCAAATCGGCACACCTGTAATAAATTTATTTAGTTTTCGTTAAATTTTACTGTAAAATTACTGAGTTTGATGACACATGCAGTTAATGAGTATACTAGTTTGGGGATTTACCCTCTGTTCGTCGCAAATGTATTAATTTGTAATTTTTCATAGTATTGATCAAATTTGACGAAAATTAATGAAAAGTGAATTTATTACCATATATTTGATAGTCAAAAAATAAGTTTATGATAAATTTGCCTTAAGAGTTTGAGTTTTTTATGATTGAACTAATTTTTCATAAGTATACAAATTTAAGATTTTTTTGGTAGATTAATCCTTAAAAAAAATAAAAGGATTCGTTGATTCAATAAAGTCACATTGTCCTTTTCCTTGTCAAGTATTTCTTCCAACATGAGATGACTTTTGTTGCATGCTTCATTATTGACAAGATCCACCTTTTATTTGTTTGTTTTTTCTTTTGGTCCTTTTGCTGTTGACGAGTTATTGAAACTCGGAAGTGAAAAATATTTGACACAATTTAAAGTTTAGATACATAAATCTATCGACTCAAACTCTCTCAAGTTTAATTTCGGTATATGTAATAAAGTTATGATCCTCTAGACTTTTGTGGCTGAGGGCTTTTCGATGATGAATCTGTCCGTTTCTTTGGATTTGTCAATTTTCAAACGTATGAAAAGAAACTTGAATATATCATATGTGGTGATGTTTACACTTAAATAAGAATTAACGTTCTCCATTTTTTTTGATGACCCAGAACCCCCATACAATAAAATTTGACGGGATAAACCCGGGGCGAATTGAGCCACCACCACAGACCCAGTTGCAGGTGAGTCGTGCAATGGGGACATGAGGTTTCGAACCCCTCCCTCCTCGGTAGGGAAGAAATCTCTAACCATCGCGGCCACCGCGGCGGTGGTAACGTTCTTCATTTTTTATAATGCAAAACAATTAAATTTGACTTTTCAAAACTTTCTTAGAACCAACCTTATTACTTTTCCACCACCACCCGCAGCAGCAACGTTGGCTTTGGACTCTCTTCTCCTCATGAAGGGGAGAAGTTCGAACCCCAGTATTGTCGTTAGGGATTCTTAAGCATGACGTCGTGGTTGTGGATTCTTAAGCATGACGCCGTGGTGATGGGTCCTACGCTAACAAGCTAACTATCATTCATTTGAGTGAATTGGTGTTTGGCCGTCCCTTCTTTGACATCGCTGTCACAAGATGGCAACTTTTTTTTTTTTTACTCAAGTCCCATATTTTCTTTTTTTACCCTTTTTATAAAGTCGTTTAGCTGTCAATCATTTATAGCTTTGGCATTAGTATTTGTTTATAGAATATTTGGTGAAAAACAAACCTTTAAACCGGATTTTATTAAATGGGCTGTCATGCTAGAGCGCTTGCCAATAATGTTACTTATTATATGACGTGTGATAGAAGCTTGACTTTTTCTTCTTTTTTTTTTCCTTTTTCTTCCACATATGATAGATGCTAACAATTTAAGTGGATGTGTTTTTTTTTTTTTCTTTTCGTACAGTGTTTTCCTCGTACGCATTCTCTTTTGATTTTTTTTTCACATGTAATATAGCCACATTGTGCATATCTTGTCCACCTATTCAGAATATAACGAGGAGGGACTCGAAAAATATCAACACGTGGGAGCACGCATATTGAATGACAAAAAGGGAACCCATTGTACTCGAAATAGCAGCATAAGCAGATAATTTCTTGTTTTTCTGCATCCCATTCGACCACGAAGCGTTCCTATTTCTCGAAATCTTCGACTTAAAAAATAGAAATTCATTCCAACTTCATCTCTTGTTGGAGGAAATCTAGATGCC
This sequence comes from Eucalyptus decipiens, assembly GCA_014182575.1. Classification (NCBI taxonomy): domain Eukaryota; kingdom Viridiplantae; phylum Streptophyta; class Magnoliopsida; order Myrtales; family Myrtaceae; genus Eucalyptus; species Eucalyptus decipiens. The sequence goes on along the minus strand of CM024611.1, from coordinate 44,998,244 downwards.
CCATACACCCCAATTGAAACCTCTTGAAAACCCCATGAGTGTACATGTAATGGGGGACTTGGGTTCCATTGTCGAGGTCTAAGGATTTGGGCATGATTACCCTAGACCTAGGCACGGGCATTGAGGTCTTAGAGACGACCTTAGGGACCCAGGCCTGGGTGCCAAGCAATGAAACCAGATGCCATGGAGCTTGACTTAATAGTTGGGTACTAGGCCTTGATCTCGAGAGACTTAGGCCTAGTCGTTGGGGTCTCTAAACCCAAGTGTTGGGCCTAGCTGAGTCGCTGAGGAATCCGATCCTAATGCTAATGACTTATGCATGGGTGCCAAGTATTCAAGCATAGTCATAGGGGCTAGTATGGATACTAAAGTCTCAAGCCTGGGCTCAATTTTTGTGGACTTGGGCCAAGTCACCAAGGACCAAGGCATGGGGGCAGTTTCGGTATACAAGCGTTGAGGTCTAGTCGTATCGTGGAAAATGATTTCTAATTTTTAAATAGATAGTTCATTTTCTTGAATATAAGAATATGTATTTTCTATTAATCATGAATAGACTTTCCGTTAACTCATTTTCTCAAGCCATCCAAACGTCGGAAAATGGTTTTCGATAATAAATTTTTTTGCAAAGTAAATGTACCCAAAGGAATGTTATATACCTCACAAGGTCCACCTATTCTCTATTCTTTTTTCCTTTTTCCTGCTGACGAGTTATTAAAAATTGAAAGTAAAGGGATTTTGCCACGATTTGAAGTTCGTGAACCCCCATTCTATTGACTCAATATCAATCTCAAGTTCAATTTTAGTATATATAATAAAGTTTTGCTCCGCCAAAATTTAGTGGGTGAGGGATTTTCAATGATGATTCTATCCATTCCTTTGACTTTGTTCAACTTTCAAACATATCAATGGAAATCTTTCTGATAATGTTTACATTTGAATAAGAGCTCACGTTCTATTATTTCTCTGTATATAATGCAAACCAATTTGAATTGGACATTTCAAAACTTTCTTTTAGCCGGTCTTATAACTTTCGTGGAGAGGTAAATATCATTCGTTTAAGCTAGTCTCTACTCTACTGTTGGTTTTTGAGATCACTATCACAAGATTTTTTTTTTTTTTTTAACTCAAGTTCAAGATTTTCTTTTTTGACCTTTTTGTGAAGTTGTCTTGCTATTAATCATATAGCTAAGTTGACACACGTATATATTTGTTTTTGGAAAACAAGCCTTTGTAAAAGTACTACATGGGCCGTCACACCAAGGCATGTGCCAATAATACTTCTTATCACCAAATTCTCAAGAGCTATCTAATATATTCAAACTGGTTTGGCCCACTATCCCCACCTCAAGCTCGTGACAATTCTTAAGGAGTATAATATTTTTAATCTTCATGCTCTGATCATCGGGTGAGGGAGTCATATGAAAACTCGTGCTTCTCAATGGGATCTGACGAGAATTTGACTATATTGAACTTGTCATCATATTCAAAATTTTCTATTAGGTAATTCATGTTCTATATATTGTCGTGTTCGCATCGTGCAAATAGAAAATAGAGGGTATTACCAGCCCATGGTCTAACATGCTTAGTCAATGCACTACTTTGCTTGTCTCCCAACAGCCTGGTGGCTGAAAAGGACGAGAAATGGGTGTTTCTATCGGACTAGTGTAAATAGAATCATACCAGCCATAACTTTTTTGGGGCCAATCCACCTCACGGTACGCTCTTATGTGGTGGCCCATGAACAACAAGTGAGTATACAAGATGGGCCGATCAATCGAGAAGAGTCCATGGATTAGCTGAATATTTTCTTTTTTCTAGCCATCGTCATGTATTTGCTACGTATGAATTCGTCAAACTTGTGCATAGCAATCACCACCGGGAAAGAGACAGAGGATTCATAAGGAGAAACAAAAAGGAGCCATTGATGGTAATTTAGAAGTCTACAAATTTGCTTATTTTGCACATTTTCCTTTTTGTAAATATGTTCGTAGAAAAAGAGAAGGAAAGAAAAGAAAAAAAAGAAGGTTATCAGGAGAAGAACGTGATTGGCAAAAAATTACATTCTGTCTTTAAGAAATCAATAAGCCAATTTGCTTGTTCAGTGTTCAATTTCTTTAGTATTGCCTTCAGTTCCTTCGATTTGCCATAAGTTGAATCCACGTCTTCTTTTCCTCCAATAGACTCATCGATCATCACCATGTCAATCCATTTTGCATGTTCAGCCTCCCGTTTCATTAGCTCCGCCCTCTGCGATTCCACTTTTTCTCTCATTGATCGCACTTCCTCCATCAGTGGCCTCAAACTCGTTGCTTTTGCATAGACTTGCTCTTGTGAAACTCTAATTTCTTCTTTGTGTCTTTGTATGTCTTCTTCTCGTCTTATGAAATCATCTTCTTCGATCACCTCCAGTTTCACCTACAATATTAGCTAGATTTTGTCAACACTTATCGAAATCATCTTTTTTCTTTTTCCACATCATACCTCTAAAGAAAAATCCACGCCTTGCTGTGAAATAGAAGAACAATTACAGTAAATGTTAGAATACCTAAATTAACTAATATTAAGTAATAACATATACATCAACTCACATAAAAAAAAAAAAATTCAAATTTCTTACATATCACGATTTCAAGATAACGTTTATAAAGACCAAAGATTATGATACTATAAAAGTGTATATAAATGCTATGGTTACAAATCGAAAGTATGAGGTCAAGAAGAATTAATAAAGAGTCAAAGAAGAGGAAACAAATTAACAAAAAAAAAAGGAAAAAAAAAAATAATAATAATAAAGGCAGTGTGGAGGAACTCTATTATCGTCAATTTAGAAGATGCGTGAGATTCCATAAAAGTAGAAAAGGAAATTTAGAAAAGCGACTTACCGGAGACAAGGCACATTCCACGTGAGCAACAAAATTATAATCACAGCTCTCGCAAAAATAGACCCATTTTTTGGGATCCCTCCTCCGCTCACAGATGTCGCAGTAGTACTCTGCCCTCTCCTCTTCAATAAACGATTCGCGGAGCACCAATGGCTCACAGTAACTGTGTTCCTCCGATTTTAGAGTCAGCGGTGACTGAGAACATTCGTAGTGAAGAGTATAATCGCACTGCTCACACCAAAAGAAGTCGATCCCGCAACTTTTATGGCAGGCCCTGCACTTGCGGTTGTTTTGCCAGTCCCGCGCCTGCTTTTTGATCTCCCTCTCAAAATAGAAGAGATGGTGCTCATGGAAAGGATGTTTCAGAGTCGTCGGTTTTTGAGCACAGACAACATGGAGATAAAAATTGCACTCTCCACACGAGAAAGCGGAAGTGCCACTGATTCGCTCATGGCAACCGCGACACGCAATATCTTTATTTGGAGTTTTGAAGCAGAAGGTGAGCGGATGCAGCTGCTGACAGTGGTGTTCCAACTCGGACGGTAGCTGCAAACATGATTTATGGATCTTAAACTTGCATCCTTGGGAAAAGCATTTGTACGCCAGAGTTTTCCACTTTATAGTCCCCTCACAAACTGTGCAATCATTTAGTGTCGCCATCATCAAAGTCAAACTCGTAATCAAAATAACAATGAATGAAAGCTTCAGCTCATGCTCATGGAAAGGATACTGAACCGTCGTGGCCACTCCTTTCTCAAGATCCGAGAGAGTGGCAGAAGCGCAAAACGGATGGATCAAGAGGTCGCACATTTGACAGGTGTAGCAATAGGAATCACTTCTTATTCGAGATTCACAGACTGCACATTTGTGTCTCTTCTCAGGGGACATTGAGCGAAGGTCAGAGTGTGCTCAGGGTGAAGGTAATGTTGAATCGCATCTATAGGTGGTTGGGCACATGATCCATGAAGGAAGAATGAGCAATCCAAACAACCAAAAAAGTTTTCCGATGGAATCCGGTTTCTACAGATTCTGCACCTGATCCTTGTGTGGGTTTTGGAATGGTAGGAGGAGAGCTGATGATGCGGATGCAGAGGATGATCGATCACCGATGAGCGTCTACTGATGTCCACTCTCTCACCATCATCATCGTCATCTTCACGAGGCATAGTCGAAATCACACAAGACAGATGGAAGATTAATTTGCATTCCTCACAGCGGTACCTTATGGGGCCCACGGGGCCCACGTCATACCGAGCGACATCCATGGCATTTACCCTTACATGATGAATCGTAAGAGAGGTAGAGAGGGTGCTTGGGGTGGAAAGGGTGGTGTTGTATCTCCAGGGGTGCCTTGGCACATGCCTCGTGGAGGAAGATCTTACACTCCCTGCATCCGCATGCCTCCTCCTCCTCCGAGATCCGCATCTCGCAACCTCCGCAGGAAATTCCGTTCTCACGGGAAGGTGGTTAATGGATGTTCATGAGCGAACTGCAGTCGAGATTCTCCATCGCTGGCCTCTCGCAGCATCGAACAATAGTACTTCTCAACCTGCAGGGTTCTCATCGCAATGCTAGCAGAGAGCACGTATTCGCACCCATGGGCACATCGGTAATCGGAATACGGAAATTCAGCATCAGTCCTTTGTTTAAGGTCGAGGGGGTGCTCGTGACGAATATGTTGGATCTGAAGACGAGCTGATCTAGCACATGATGTGTGAATGTAAAACCGGCACTTTTCACAACAGTAAATAGAAGTGCTACCATTGACGAAATCTCCAAAGCAAAAATTACACCACAGGAAGATTCCAGTATCAGGTCGCATTTCGTGTTGGGCGTTTTTGAAGTGTTGGCTCAAATTTCGAAGGAACAGGACGTGAGAATGGAAGGGACTTTGGATGGAACTCATTTTGAGAGAGAGAGAGAGAGAGAGAGAGAGAGATGAACGCGGGCAAATATGGCGGTGGTGCGGCAGCAAACCTTACCCTTCATATAATAGAAATTTGTATTACCAACGCGTACAAAGTCGCACTCCTTTTCTTCGCTCATCCCAAAGCACGAACGCGTACAAAGCCGCGTGATTCCTTTTTCTTTATTTCTATTTCTCCGCTTGTGGAACCGCGTAAAAAATGGAAAGCGCCAACGCGTGAAAAGTTACAGCTTTCTTTTCTTTTCCTTTCGTTTTTGGCCTTTTCTACCCTCGTCTCAAAGATGTTTTCACTGGCCTCGAAACGTACAAGAATACCGTTTTTTTTTTTTTTTTTTTTTTTCACAATCTTATATATTCCACGTTTATTTTCTTCTCCGAGACTTTGAATAGTTGTTATTGCCTAACTAATAATCCTCATTTATATCCATCTCGTAGACTCTGAACGTTGGTTATTTCCTAGTTAAACTTCCATTCATCTTCAACCGGTAGAATTTGAGCGTACCCCATTTCTGTCTTCTTCTGATAGATTGTGGGTGTTGATTATCCTAGTAAAAAAAGGAAACAAATAGCCCAAAATGAATTCTTAAGTAACACAGCCTATTTTTAAATGTAACATATGAAAGTGAAGTTAACCCACACTATACTTACAAAATGACAATTCGAATAAAATAGAATTGAGGAACCAACTAATAATATGCCTTACTAATGAGCGAAAATCATATGATTTCATTTATAGAATGTTTAATTAAGTGTTGCTTGTCCAAATGAATTCACTTAATTCAAAGATCACAAGGAAATGACATCATCTTAAGAAGTATTCTTTTTCGAAATATGATTTACCCATAGTTTATGTAGCTTTATTTTCAATTTATATAGTGGATAAAAAGGAAAAAAAAAAATGAATTGCATTCCTAAATAAAGACAAGTGGTATGTCCACAAATTATTCAACACTCCTCATATCTAGTAATTTTGAAAAAAATTCTACAAATTATAACGGGAAGAATTACCAAAAAAGTTGTAAATCTATTATAATTGTGCCAATTTAGTCATAATTTTTTTTCTGGTTAATTCAGTCATAAATCTTTTGCATTTATGTTAATTTAGTCCATCCGGTCAATTTTGACCGGCTGGCGTTGACATGGCATTCTAATGTTGGCTTTAGTGGCTTTCAAACTTCCATCCTCTTTCCTATTTCTCTCTTGGTATTACATTTAGAAAACTGCTTCAAAACAAGAAAGTCCATCAAGTTTGCCTCTAAAAACCACCGATGCACAACTTTAGTTTAGAAAATTAAACAAGAAAAAATTACAAAAAAGGAAAATTATGGCACACCAGTTCGGTCTATTCCTTGTGCAAAATTAGAAAAATGACCGGTTATTTTCAATTTCCAAAATTGAAAATTGGAAACCATTTAGAATAGGCCGGTTTGGTCCAATCTGATTGCTAGTTTAGATGAGGACCTTGCTCACTCTTTGTGAAAGTAAAGTTAACCGAAGTTGGACTCACAAATCAAAAATTAAAGTGAATTGGGATAGAGGAACAGACTAATATTATATCTTGCTCGCCCCATCTTAATAAGATAAATTTGACCCCAACTGGGGATTTGAAACCCAAACCATCCAATAATTTTATATCTTGCTAATAAGATAAATTCCAAATGCCAAGTGTAAAAATCAAAGTCGCCTGATACAACGCAAAAGAAGCTTTATGCATGTTTAGCCCTGAAATTGGAATCATCACAGAGACGTACTTTTTCTTTTTGTACTTTGTGCAAAAAGCTATGTCTCTTTTCCTTTCTTTTCCTAAAGCGCGAACGCGTAAACAGCTGTGCTTTCTTATTTTCTCTTGTCTTGTTCTTCGTTCATACCAAAGCACCTGCTCTTTTTCCTTTTCTTTTGTCTGGATTCCAAATCACGTGTTTGGTGCTAATGTTCATTGGCCTTCGTACATATAGAAAATCATTACTTTTTATTTTTCAATGGCCTGATAAGTCCACACTTATTTTGTTTTGGTAGGTTTTGAAGGTTTGTTATTGCCTAACTAATAATCCCCATTTGTATCCATCATCACATGAACTTTTTACTTTGATTATATCCTAGCTAAGTTCTAATAAGTGAAATTTGAGAAGTCAAATGTAAACTCTAGGTCACCTAACATGACCTCTTCCAAATTCCCATTAAATATCGCATGCTGAAGAAATATGTGTCTGGAACGGGTTCAAACCTGTGCTTCCATTCCTTTTTTTCTCCATTTCTTCACTTTTATCTCCAAAGTGCAAACGTGTAAAAGGCTAAGCTTTCTTTTTTTTCTTTCTTTCTTTCTTCCTTTTTGCCTTTTCTATGCTCATGTTAGGAACACAAATATATGAAAAGAAAAAATAGAGAAGAAAACAAGCGAGAATTTTTATGTGGAAAACCTTTCCCAAAATCAGAAAAAAGGAAAAATCATGGTGCCACACTTTGCAATCTTTCTACTATTAGTATCAATGTTACAAGCTCCACGGTTACAAGTTTCAGCGTTATAACTATAAAAGATATTGCCCCTATATATAGCAAGAGTTTAGGGCATACATAATTAATATGAAAATTACATGTATGTCAAAGCTCTATTATTTACTTTAACATTACAAGATGGATGACCTAGTGGGAAGTGCCTGCCCAAAATAAAATTTTTCTGCACTAAAACATTATTTTCCTCTATCAGACTCCACAACTCCATCAGCTCATTCAAAAGATATGTTCACTAGCCTTGAAACATACAAGAGTATTGTTTTTTTTTTTTTTTTTTTCACAATCTTGACAATTCCACATTTATTTTTCTTCTCAAAGACTTTGAATTTTTGTTATTGCCTCACCAATAATCCTCCTTTATATCCATTTGCCTTCAATGGGCAAAATTTTGAATGTTATACCATTCCCTAACTAATCCCCATTTGTCTTTTTTGATACACCATGGATGTTGATTGTGCTGAATAACAACTAAAAAAATGAAACAAAAACCCTGAAGTACATTTTTAAGTAACAAACTTTTTTGGAATGTAACTTATGAAAGTGAATTTAACCGAAGCTGTACATGCAATTTGAAAATTAAAGTAAAATGAAATAGAGGAACAAACCAATGATATATCTTACTTGTGAGCAGTACTTATATGAATTCACATATGGAATGTTTAATTAAGTGAAACTGCCTATCAAAATGAAACCACTCAATCCAAAGATTACAAGAAAAAGTATTTCTATTTGAAATATGATTTAATTATGGTTTGTGTAGTTTTATTTTCAACTTCAAAAGCAGATAAATAATAAGAAAATGAATTATATTCTAGAATAAAAACAAGTGGCGTGTCTACTGTAGTTTATATGTCCATAAATTCTATTACACTCCCTCATATCTTGTAGCTTTGAAAAATTTCTACGAATCTAAGCCCTCGTTTTTTTTTCCCAAGACTTTCTTATATACATATATCATCTAGGCCATTGAAATTGCCTCCACTCCCTGTCTTCATAAAATACTATTCCTAAAGATTGATATTTTCTAAGTGAGAAGATGGTTTTTTTTTTTTGGTGGAAACCTCTCTCCACCTAATATCCCACCAACCCCTTCCCCTCACTGGAAAATTGTGAAAGTAAAGTCGACGGAAGTTGTACTCACAATTAGAAATTAAAGTGAAATGGGATAGAGGAACAAACTAATATTATACCTTGCTTATTAAGATAAATTCGAAAAGCCAAATGTAAAAGTCCAAATCAACTGATAGAACGAAAAAGAAGCTTTATACATGTTTAGCCTTGAAATTGGAATCATCACAGAGACATACTTTTTTTTTTTTTCTCCTTGCACGACAAGTTGTGCCTCCTTTTTCTTTCTTTTCCTAAAGCGCAAGCGCGTAAAAAGCCTTGCTTTCTTATTTTCTCGTCTTATTCTCCGTTCATACCAAAGCCCCTCCTCTTTTCTGTTTCTTTTGTCTAGATCTCAAATCACGTGTTTCGGTTCTAATGTTCATTGGCCTTCATACATATACAAGAGCATTACTTTTTATTTTTCAATGACATGATAAATCCACGCTTATTTTGGTCTAGTAGGTTTTGAAGGTTTGTTATTGCATGACTAATAATCCCCATTTGTACCCATCATCACATGAACTTTTTACTTCGGTTATATCCTAGCTAAGTTCTAGTAAGTGAAATTCGAGAAGTAATATGTAAGTCTAGATCACCTAACATGACTTCTTCCAAATGCCCCATTAAATAGCGCATGCTTAAGAAATTTGTCTCAGGAATGTGTTCAAACTTGTGCTTCCATTCCTCTTTTTCTCCATTTCTTCACTTTTATCTCTAAAGTGCGAATGTGTAAAATATGTTCACCGGCCTTGAAACATATGAGAGTATTGTTTTTTCCACAATCTTAACCATTCCACATTTATTTTTCTTCTTGAAGACTATGAATATTTGTTATTGCCTCATCAATAATCCTCATTTATATATATTTGTCTTCGGTGGGTAAAATTGTGAATGTTATACCATTCCCTAACTAATCCTCATTTGTCTTCTTTGGATCGATCGTGGATGTTGATTACATTGAATAACAACTGAAAAAATGAGACAAAAACCCAGAATTACAATCTTAAGTAACAAAATTATTTGGAATGTAATATATGAAAGTGAATTTAACCAAAGCTGTACTTACAATTTGAAAATTGAAGTAAAAGGAAATAGAAGAACAACCTAATGATATAAATCACTTATAAGTGAAACTTATTGATTTCACGCATGGAATGTTTAATTAAGTGAAATTGCCCATATAAAAAAAAAAATCCAATTACTTCAAAGGCTACAAATAATACTTATATTTAGCCTGAACAACCTAAAGCTGCTGACTTCTCACCATACATATATTCTTCATACCTAGCAAATTGAATTAGGCTAGATAAGTTATACTTCATTATTAGAATGAGAAAATATCTTATCATCGAAAAATAATTCTTATATTTAGCCTAAACAAGAAATAGCCTTCTTCACAAGTTCTAAGCCAACTATCTTGTGGTATTCTTAAATACTCTGTTACTGCATCCCTCAAATGGATACTATATTCAGATTTTTTCATTTCATCCATTTTTCTAGGATAGCGATTTCTATAGACTCTGCCACTTTTATTTTTGACGACTCTTCTACATATTCCGCTATGACATTGTGACGACCCAAACCTAGGGCAGTACGGAGGGATGGACTGAGATCGCCTTGGCAGTATGCGGGTGAGGCTAAGAGCATGTCTCTTGTAGTCTTGGGCTAGTTTATAAAGGCTTGGGTCCTTTAATCTGTATAACGCGTTTTAAAGCCGTGAGGACTCAGTGTCCAAAGCGAACAATATTATACAATGGGGCTCGGGTCGTTACAAATGGTATCAGAGCCGACTCTCGACCGCGTGTGGGGGTCATAGCGAGGACCCTATGCCTTAAGGGGGGGAGAATGTGACGACCCAAACCTGGGGCAATACGGAGGGATGGACTAAGATCGCCTTGGCAGTACGCGGGTGAGGCTAAAGGCATGTCTCCCGTCCTACATCGCTTAGGAGGAGGCTTTGGGCTAGTTTATAAAGGCTTTGGTCCCTTTAATCCGTATAACGCGTTTTAAAGCCGTGAGAACTTAGTGTCCAAAGCGAACAATATTATACAGTGGGGCGGCCCGGGTTGTTACAAACATTCTCCACAATTATTTGGACAGCTCCTCTTTGATGCACATCTATGTCCTTTAAATATTCCTAGTTGCTTGATGGTCTGCCGAATAGCAACCGGAGTCACCACACTTGGAACATATAGCTAGCTGAAAGCATCATATGTGTTGGACATAAAATGAGCCATTGAATCAACTCGAAACAGACAGCCATTTGAAGAATCAACAAAGCATCGGACAAAGCATCCTCAGGTCCATCTTGTAAAATGCTCCACTTCTTTGAAATGTTGGGAATATAAACAGATAACCAGCCAAGACCTCCTGACAAATACGGACTCCCCATATGAATAACATAGTCACTTAAGAAGAACGCCTTGCACTGACTTGGGCTTTGGTAGTATCAACACAGTTCAAGAATGAATTCTCACAAAAGATGTTAGTGACATCTTTGAGTACTGCTCTGTTTTTGTGCTACTTGCCAGCTTTTCCTACCATAGTTTCTTTTGTTCTCGTCTGATGCACATTGTGCAGATAGTACGCTTCTGGTCCTGTTTAAAAGAGGCCCTTGAGGATAGGAGTATCCCTGTTGACATGCCCGATACTTTAGCTCTTGCCCAGATAATTAAGGTAGTGAATTCTTCAGTTTTTGTTCCGGCTGCATTTTCTTCGCTCATACTTGCATTCCTCCCGGAGGAAAGTACGTGTCATCAAATTACTATGGCTCCTCACTGCACTCGTTATCTTGAAGATTAAGTTTATCTTTAGATGACTGGAACTAAAAGAAGGATCGGAGCAGGCAATTATAGTTTGAAACTATTGAAGACACAAGAAAGTTAAACCATAGGCATTATGTTATCCTAGAATTACAATGAAGAGAAGAGTCTCTCTTGCCACCAAAACTAGTTCCCCGTCCCTTTAGGCAATAAGGCAATACCAACCCAAAGGTTATGGACCGCATTATCTCAGTAGCTACTCAAGATCATAGGTTCAAATGAGTGCTGAAGATCCTATGAACTGGATTTGAGATTTACAATGGAGGAGATAGTTAAATGCACAATTAGGAGTCTCATCTTTGACTTCAGCCTTCCCCACATTAACATTTTCAATTGTTAGCATAAAGGATCTATCTCGCAAGATATTGAACAAGTGAGAACACCTCATCTATGTTTTATCAACTTTTCACCACACAGTATGGTAGTTCTAATTTCCCAATCAACAATTTTCTAGGTAAAACTGATGGATCATTAGTTGCCAAAGGCCTCTAACTAGAGCAATTTATTGAAAAAAAGTGACCGATATCTCTCAAGAAATTTCCTTCAAATTTGTTCTCACACAGTTTACCTTTTTTTTTTTTTTTTTTTTTTTTTTTTTTTATGCCATCACAGACCAAATTAGCTTTACAGCTCACGAGTACCGTGGAGGAAAAGACTCCTGAAGAGAATTTTAAAGTTTTATATCTCACAATCTAGTAAAACCGCAATCAAAAGAGAGCTTGTAATATTGAGCTAGAAAGTCCTTGAAATCTCATTTTTGAAATAGAAGACGTGCGAAGAACCTAGACTTGGAATGAATGAGTTGCAACAAATTAAAGCTGGTATGATATTGATATGAATCTATATATAGAGTGTATGATGGCATCTACTCTCGAAGTTACCATATGACCAATTGATTTTAAGCCTTATCTGCCTATTTCAAAGAGATTTACATATAAGTCATGCCATGCAGATCTCGAAGACTCCTCTATTTTTTTTTTTTTTATTGTAAAATGTTTTGCAACCAACCTCATTTCTTCATTTAATTCTTAGAATTTTATTGATGAGTGTCATAGGACACTTATTAAGAAACCAGAGAAGCTTTGTAGGTTTTATCAGATGCAATGACTTTTTTGCTTTATATGTAGTCATTCCAAAGAAGCTTTGTAGGTTTTATCAAATGCAATGCCTTTTTTGCCTTAATACGTAATCATTGTTTAAACATATCTTCATTAAGGATCCTCAAAAAGTACTTCCGGTGGACTTATTACTCACTTGTATGACCTTTATTTATTGCTAGCTCTAGAGCTAACGGTTTGCTTGTGAAAAATGAATGTAATAAAATTTGTCGAAATAATATATTGAGAATATATGGTTGTAGAGTTGGTCCATTGAGAAAAGTGAACGCAAATCTATGTCAATGTAGGAAGAATCTAATTTACCAAAGCTAACAAATATTTTGATCTAAATTCGGGGTGATTTAATTAACTGATCATAATTTTATCCCCTATTTACTATTGTACTAATATGATTTACTTCATATAATATGTGGGCTTTCCTTCAAAATTAATGTTAGAGGATGAAACTTTTTTTTTTTTTTTTTGGGTTTGTATAATCATATAGAGAGATTTAAGAGCTCAAACATATGGGTGTTCAAAACAAGTTTGGAATCTGTACGGGCATAAAGAAAAATTATATAAAGATATGAATTGGTTTGGAAAAGATATTTTAATAGTCGTGTATTTATGATATTAGGTAATATTATCTTACTTAGCAAATTTGCAATTTTATTCCATTTTGTTAGACTATAGTCATGGTGTCAGAATACATTTTTGCAAAGGATATCGATAGTTTGGCCACGCCTCACCTGTCCATGTTATGGATGATGTGAGAAAGTTTGTCCAGCTGGGTTTATGTGTTCTAACATGCATTTGAAGATTATTTTCCTTTTGTTTAGTGTCTATCATTCTTCAATTAAAGATCACGTTTTTAATCTAGTGCTTCTCATGAGCATTAGAAATTTACCGTGCTTCGTCCAGAAATACAATTCATTTACAACGATTAAGTTCCAATTATTTATTTTTTTAGTAACTCAAAAATATAAGTTCGGTGTTTTTCATATATATATATATATATATATATATATATATATATATATATTATCTATTTTTTTATATATATTTCTTCTTTCTCATTTTAAAAGCCATCTATAATTACTATCACAGTCACTTTTACTAAAATCACAAGTAAACCAATCCATTATATTATGACAAAAAGATGTCCTTTCTATTTAAGCGTCTCATTTTCATAGTTTCATAAAAGATAAGTGATAAATTAATGATTCCTGAATTTTTTTTAATCTATATTTTCTACTCTTTAATGCAATCGCAAAATAATTTTCTCATAAAACATACGAAAATTTTTCGATACGACAATATCTTTTAATGTGTTTTATTATTGGCAAGTTCAACATGTTATTATAAAATTATTGAGCAAATAAATTCACAATTTTTAAACTTTTTTTGCACTTCATTGCTTATTAATAAGACTAATTTATAACAATTATAAATAGTTATTGATCATCTAGATAATTTTAGCGGAAATTTTTTTCTATGGTTTTCATGTAGGGCCCATCTTTCTTTTGAATTATTTTTGCCTCACTCTTGTGAGATCTGCTAAACCCCTCCCTCCAGAAAAAAAACAAAAAAGATTCGGGCTTAATATTACATACTTTGAAAAGATGGTTACGGACACATACAGACTTGGACGTGAGCAGATTATAGCTCAGTCAATCAGCGGCCGCGGACAAACAACTTCAATAATTTTGTAGTAAACAAACTTTAGTAATTCAATAAGTGCAAAACAACTTTATTAAAGTAGCGACATCATGATCTCCTAAAGCAGATTCCTTCAATTATTGCTAGGTGGTCTGCGCTCTAGGTCTTCATCAGAATTGAAGTCGGGCTGCCACGTGAATCCCACCCAGATTTGCCAGAATTTAATGAATCTTTAAAAAAAAAGAAAAAAAAAATTATCGATTTGGACAAGATCTATCTGTAATCTTTAAAGCTTGATGAATGACATCTTGATAGCGTGATGCGCACACAGAAATAATGTCATGACATCTTTTCTTGATAAGTAGTTGATCATAAAAATTTGGAACGTGATATCTTTTTATATAGAAATCTTTTTTAATTTTCTATAAACTATTTTAGTTTTCTATAATAATATAAACACGGTTAATTTGACTTGCTGGTCCTGCAGTCCAGCTTTCTTTTTCTTTAACACCACGATGTGCATCGTGACCAAAGAGACAAGTGTGTTCGGCAGTACAACGACGAGGAGACCTTGAGATCAGATTCCCCCAAAATTATTTCCCAGCATTCCACTTCATTTGTCTGGCGAGCACTTGTTTTGAACCATTGGCCACTTGAGTATAGATGGAAAAAATACCAATCATCCTTAATCAATCCATCAAGTTCATCGATCAAATAGTTTAAAAGCAGACTAAAATAACCTAGGAGTCACTATTTATCTGGATTGAAATCGGGGCAAACGTAAGAATCTATACAATGCTTCATAGTCTATTCCATGAAAAACAAGACCAAGTAACCACAAGGAGATGACTTATGCTTGCTAGTAGCGTATCCCAATGAGTTAGTTGACACCAATTGACATGCCAGAGGCATGAGCCGAAATTATATCGACTGAGCGTAGGTGTTAGTTCAGATCTTCAATGTAATTATAATGGGAAAATTATCTAAAAAACCTTAAACTTGTTATACTTTTATCAATTTAGTCATAAACTTTTTAATGTGGAAAAAAGAAGGAGGAAAAAGAATAAAAGGATATATAAAACAAATAAAAATTTTCAAAAAATATTAAAATATGATTAAAAATTGCCCATGTCAATGTCCACCATGTCATATAAGATGACTGGTGTCCGCATCAATGATTTTTGACTAAAATTGGCCAAATAGACTCAATTGGCAAAAAATGAAAAATGGTTTATGACTTAACTAATAAAATTAAAAATTTTAGGATTGAATTGACAAAAATGCAATATGTTTATGATTTTTTAGACAATTTTCTGTAATTATAACCATGCCATCCACTCCCATATTTAGACTAATCCGGCTGTTTTAGTCAAAAGTGTGGAAATGCTCTTTCCTCAAAGTTATAGATCGAGAAAATCCAATCATATTTGTAGGGATCTTCCAAACAAGAGAGAGGATAAATGCAATTCAATAGATTCCTCTTTATCCCATTGTTTGTTATCCGCTCCAGAAAAGCAAACTAAAGACAGCCAACTTGGCGCAATATGAAAATAGCATCAACGCATTGCATCGTGTTAGTCTTCTAATCGAGTTCGTTTTGATTAGGGATCATATCTCCGTGTTTGATCCAATTTCCTGTCATGATCAAAGGATGCACAATCAATCTACTCGGGGAATCATTAAGACATGCGAAAAACCACTCCGAACATCAGTAGCTTAATAAGCTCTTCATTGCCGTTCCTAAAAATATTTCCACTAAATCTACCATAAATTACAAATTTCTCTCACTTTGGACAATGAGAAGTAGAGTAGACAACGAAAATGAAATCATTCTATCCGAAGGCTCCCATAATTCTCTATTAAGCACCAAAGCTCACAAAGACAGACTAGACTTAATTAGTAAAGCAATTCTTACAAATGATAGTCATCAATGTATGCTCAAGCAACTTCATCTTTAAGCCGCTAGTCACCTAAGCATGTCTTGTGTCAAGTATCAAGCGTGATGTAAAGGATGGCAATACAGCATTTTCACATCTTCGGAAAATGAAATCGCTCCCTATGATATCAGCCAAAAGCAGATGTGAGCCACTTACACACTGTTGAAGAAAGATATAGAAGCCACACCGAGAGAAAAGTTATAAAAGAAATTTCTTATAAGCTAAAGTAGATAACTATTTTTATTTTTTATTTTCATGTTGGCAGGGTCTGCAATCTTATATGCTTGTGCTTTTGTTCCCTATTGAAGCATCTCGCACTCTCTGTCAAGCCTTTGAACAACAAGGAAAAAAGATTACGTACAACTATGACACCACATCGGATTTGCATAAGTCCATTGGTCCAGTCAACACATGTCATCCGTGGGCCCACTGTGAAAAATTTGAAAGTCCCCTGACAAGACTCTCTCTCCCCTCTCTATGCTTTGCTCTTTCGTTTCCTCCCGACACATGGCCGAGCTTTGCTCTCCTTCTCCGACAAACCATGCCGTTGCCGCCTCCGCCTCTCCTCGGCTCTGCCTCGTTCATTGCTTCCTCCATCGCCAAATCGCTGCTCATCTCTCCTCTTTTTCTCTCTAAAACCTTCTTCGACGATGCTCTGCTCTCTTTCAAAGCGTCAACTCTTTCTTATGCAAAGTGATGTCAATCTAGTTTGTCAAAACCATAGGAGATCATATCATCAATATCACTTAGTAATGTTGCAAGCTGGTTGAAGTTATGGAGACAAAACCTAAAGAAAGATTAATTCGCTATCATTTGTTTGATATAGCTTTAAAACCGCGGGCATCATCATGGACTATTATGGAAATAAGGTAGGATTATGCATGCTGCTGAAAAATAGATTTGTATAAGAAAAGGAACCTATGGAAGCATTATCGGAACCCCTCAAAACTTTATAGTAAGAGAAACATCAATTATATAAGTCAAGGATTTTTATTGAAAGATACCGACCGCTCACCTTATATATTCTGCATATCCAGCAAATTGAATTAGGCTAGAAAAGTTATACTTCATTATTAGAATGAGGAAACATCTTATTATTGAACAAATAATTAGTATAGTTTACCCTAAACAAGAATCAACCTTCTTCCTGAGTTCTTAGACAATTATCTGGTGGTATTCTTGAATACTCTGCTACCTGCATCCCTCAAACAGATACTATACTCTGAATTTTCTCATTTTGGCCATTTGTCTGGGATGGCAATTTCTATAGACTTTGCCCCTTTTATTTTTGACAACTCTTCTACATATTCCACTGTGACATCCTCCTGAATTATTTGGACAGCTCCTCTTTAATGCACATTTGTGTCCTTCAAAGACTGCTTTCTACCTTGCTTGCTGGTCTGCCAATCAGCAACCAGTCACCAGACTTTGAACGTATAGCTAGCTGAAAGTGTATATGCTGGACATAAAATGAGCCATTGAATCAACTCAAAACAGAAAGCCATTTGAAGAATGGACCAAGCTTCCTCAGGTCCATCTTGTAAAATGCTCCACTTCTCTAAATTGCTGGGAATTTAGAGATAACCGGCCAAGACCTCACGACAAATATGGACTCCCCATATGAAGAACAGAGTCACCTAAGAAGAATGCCTTGCACTAACCAGAGCTTTGGTAGTGTTGACACAGTTCAAGTATGAATTCTCCCAACAGATGTTGACATCTTGGAGTACTGCTCTCATTTTGTGCTACTTGCCAGCATTTCCAACCATAGTTGCTTTTGTTCTCATCTGATGCTGATCTCTTGGCATTTACACGGACAGTATGCTTTTATTCCTTTTTAATAGAGGGCCTTGAGGATGGGAGTATGCCATTTTTTTTTTTTTGGTCGAATGGGAGTATCCTTGTTGACATGCCCAATGCTGTAGCGCTTGATCAGGTAATTCGGGTAGTGTGTGCTTCATTTTTTCATTCCGACTGCATTTTCTTTGTTCATAGTTGCATTCCTTCCCGAGGGAATATGTCTCATCAAATTAAATATCTCCTCATTGCACCCACAATCCTGAAGATGAAGTTTAAGGTTAGATGACTGGAACTAAAAAATGAAACGGGGCAGGCAATTATAGTTCTATTGTTGAAGATACAGGCATTTACACAAGCAAGGTAAACCATAGCCATCATGTTATTCTTGAATTTCTAATGAAGAGAATTTTCTCTCATGCCATCAATACTAGTTCTCTGTCTCTTCAGGCAATATGGCTACAACAACCCAAACGTTATGGGCCACAGTATCTCAGTTGCTACTCAGGATCACAGGTTCACATGAGTTTTTAAGATTCTAGGTGGATTTGGGATGACAAAGAGAAGGCAGTTGTATACACAATTAGGAGTCTCATCTTCATCATCAGTCTTCTGCATGTTAATATTTTCCCCTGTATGCACTCTAAAGGATCTATCTCACAAGAACTGAACAAGTGAGAACATCTTATCTAGTTTTTCTTGACTTTTGAAAATGTATGGGCACAACACCCTATGGCGGTTCTAAGTTTCTAATCCATAAATTTCTAAGGTAAAACTAATGGATTAATAGCTGACAATGCCTTTACAGGAACTGAAGCACGATAAAAACAGGACTAAACCTCCAATTTGCTTTAGAGTAGGTTCAGGAAAGCTGATCATACACCACAAAAGCAAAGCAGCAGCTCAAGGCCACTTTAATGTTTCTCTCTCCTATTCAATTCTTGGGCTTGGGCTAGGTAGTTTCACTTACCTAGATTGTCATATTCACAATACATATTTAACTCACCCATCCTCTGAGATATACAACTAGAACAATTCATTTACTGGGCAAATGGCATGTTGGAGAAATTACCTTGTATCACAAGGAAGAGGAACAAGCATTTTGCAGATGCTCAATATGAAATTTGAAAGGCCAAGTGTAAAGACCAAGCCACCTGACACAACGTAAAGGAAGATTTATATATGTTTAGTCCTGAAATCGAAATCATCACAGAGACATCCTTTTGCACAAGGCCTATCGGCCTTATGGTGTTTGGAAGGATTAATCATTGTAACGTCCCTGCACCAAAATTGTGCCCTAAACACAACCTGACCTCTGGGTCAAAACCAAGCTTGAGCACCCTTGTATCTGCACAAGGATTGCCCTCAAACTATGACAAGTTTCTTGCAGGGACACCAGTACTGAGGCTTAGGGGGAGACGACCTCAGTTGTCCATTTTCCATTTAATGTCAAATGCTCATAAAGGGTCCGATTTTGCTTGTGAACGGAAAGCTGAAGGGACAAATTTGTACCCTCAAAATAAGAACCCAAGAATAAAAGAGCAGCTATGATGAATCAACATGAGCGTTCCAACGAACTCAATATGGTTCCCACACATGGTATTGAAATAATTTTCAATCTCCAAAATCTTGAACACCCAAAATCTGGGAGGGAAGAAAGGATGAAATTTGAAATTTGTGGTTTACTTAGTGCACAACATTAGAACCCGAAATCAGCTTTACAGCTCACAAGTAGTGTAGAGGATCCCAGTTCATGCTTGGGTGAACAATCGCAGAGAAAGTAAAAATGCGATATTTTTAATCACAGAACGAACAAGACCTACACCGTCACTAATTTGAAATTCAAAATCTGGGTCAATCTAACATGACTCAGAAAAACCTAAGAGGGGATCTCCAGAATGAGCTTCAAACTCCCCAAATTCCAGTTGCCCCCCAGAGAAAAGGGAAAAGAGGGAAAAAAAAAATGAGGCGGACGTTCTAAGACATTCCAAACACAGATCCACGAGGTGAATATCCGAACAAGATCATGGGATCCCCTAGAATCTGTGTGCCGCTGTCCATCAAGAACCCAAAACAAAAAGTTGTTCGACGCCGGAACAGATTGCAGCCATTACATATGCGACTAAATCTTGCCCTATAGAGAGAGAGAGAGAGAGAGAGAGAGAGAGAGCGCTTACGCTGTTGTGCTGGAGCTCCGCGACCCCTCGGAGGAGGTCCGCAGAGAGAGATGTAGAGAGAGAAAGCTCGCCAGGAGGAGAGAGAAAGTGAGTGAGGGAGAGAGAGTGACAGTGCGTGGTGTTGATATAAGCGGAGCGGAGGGAGCGTGAGGGAGAGCGGGACGGAGGCACAGTTCAAACTTCCAAAATTCTAATTGCTTTTACAGTTCCTTTTTGTTTTTAATTCTTGAGGTTTGTCCATTACATATTTGGCTTTTCTTGGTCAAAGTCTGTGCCTGTACTCGTACATTTTTAGTTTATTATTATTTAGAAAAACCATACATTCCTAATAGATAAATGAATGTAAAGAACTATACCAAATGACTTTTCTACTGTTGTTCTTGGGCATTCTATCATTAAAATACATATTGTGACTATGAATTAATATTGATTTTCACCTTTCGTCTTGATAAGTTATGGCCTCATCGATTAGGTAATCTCATACAAGCCCCTCTTAAGCAGATTTTTTTTATCTTTGGTTGATGGAACATTATTAACTGACCTGATTTTTATGTCCAATTTAGAAAATGATGTAGTGGGATATATTGACTATAAATGGAGCCTTAGATATGAACTGTATTCAAAATTTCAAATTAATCATATTTTCAAATTAATCATGACTTGAAATCTGAAATGAGCTTTTTCCTGACTAAAGAAGCAAAATCAAACGGTTTCCATAAGAGGGACTTGAAGTTTTGTCATAATTTTCGTTTTTGGGAGGTTGATAGGCCAGTTTCTACAGCATTGCACAAATTAAAATGGGGCACATCATTATTCCATCTTTTGAGCTTCAGCCTTTTTCATTTTCAATTTTTAGAGGAGAGGAATTTGACCTAGATCTATCCCTCCTTCCCCAATTTGCTTTTCTTTTATTTCCTCTCATTTCTTTTCTTACTATACCAATCTAGATTTAGATCTAGGAGTTTTGCTCTTTTAGTTTTAGTTTTATGACCTTTTCTCTCCCATCTAATTATATATTTAGGAGTCTAATGAATAAGTACTCCGACTCTTATTTTAATAGTGTTCACAAGAATCTTTGTACTAAATCTATACTTATTCAACTTGTTTTTGTTAAAAGCTTTCTTGTTTTTTTGTTAAAAGCATTGGCGTCTTACACTTACTGAAGGCCTCACCTTCACGGTTGTTAAATATGAGCTTGTTTAAGATGTTTATCTTACAACCGTTGGGGACACTGAACCTAGGTACACACCACTGAAAAAGTAAAACCGTAATTACATATAGAGATCTTAGCATGTGCTCATCATTAATAATAATGTGTGATTTAGTAGTCAACCACCGATCATTTTGCTTGGATAAAGTCACATGTTTGTTATTGAAGGACAAGCGTGTGACTATCTCTGTCAACTATGCATTGATGATATACTTTGATTTTTGGTTTTTGGTTTGTTTTCGCCCTATAAGGGCTTGCATTGTAAGGATGACTTCAGAGATTTTCTATGGATCATTTCATGTATCATTTTTGTAGTGAATAGAAATTTCTTTTAACAAAAAAAATGGGGCACATCAATATTCTTTCTTCCTTATTCTTTTTAATTAATTAAGGAGTCATCTGCAAATATCATGAACATCATTTTGGAAATATTCATTAGCGGATTATGCCAAATGATACTTTGATTAAGTAATAAGTAACGGAGGTTGGTGATTATTATTGGGATTTTGATAATTAAGTTGTGAAATTTTAAATGAGATTTTGTGTTAAAAAAAGGATTAATATCACGAAAAATTATAAACTGGTATACTTGTGACAAATTTATTAAAAACCAATTTTTTTACCATAAAAAATTCCAAATCGGCACACTTGTAATAAATTTATTTTGTTTCCATTAAATTTTACTGTAAAATTACAGAGTTTGATGACATATTTAGTTAATTGGTATACTAGTTTAGGGATTTTTACCCTCTGTTCATCACAAATGTACTAATTTGTAATTTTTCTTGTTATTGATCAAATTTGACGAAAATTAATGAAGAGTGAATTTATTATCGATATATTTGATAGTCAAAAAATAAGTTTATGATAAATTTGCCTTAAGTGTTTGAGTTTTTATGATCGACAAAATAGTTTGTTGTAAATTTTGTCATAAGTATACAAAATTAAGATTTTTTTGGTAGATTAATCCTTACAAAAATAAAAGGATTCGTTGATTCAATAAAGTCACATTGTCCTTTTCCTTGTCAATATTTCTTCCAACATGAGATGACTTTTGTTGCATGCTTCATTATTGACAAGATCCACCTTTTATTTATTTATTTATTTTTTTTTTGGTCCTTTTGCTGTTGACGAGTTATTGAAACTCGGAAGTGAAAAATATTTGACACAATTTAAAGTTTAGATACATAAATCTATCAATTCAAGCTCTCATAAGTTTAATTTTGGAAAATGTAATAAAGTTATGATCCTCTAGACTTTTGTGGCCGAGGGCTTTTCAACGATAATGTCCATTTCTTTGGATTTGTTCAATTTTCAAACATATAAAAAGAAACTTGAATATATCATATGTGGTGATGTTTACACTTGAATAAGAACTAACGTTCTCCATTTTTTTATAATGCAAAATAATTTAAATTGACTTTTCAAAACTTTCTTAAAATCAATCTTATTACTATCCCTGGACCCTGACAAGGTAATTATCATTCATTTGAGTGAATTGGTTTTTAGCTAGTATCAATCAAAATCTTTCTGATGATGTTTACATTGGAATAAGAGCTCACCTTCTGTATTTCTCTCTATATAATGCAAACTAATTTGAATTGGATATTTCAAAACTTTCTTTAAACTGGTTTTATAACTTTCGTGGAGAGGTAAATATCATTCGTTTAAGTCAACTTGTACTCTACTGTTGGTTTTCTGAAAACCCTATCACAAGATTTTTTTTTCTCAAGTTCAAGATTTTCCTTTTTGCCCTTTTTGGTGAAATTGTCTCGCTATTAATCATATAGCTAAGTTGGC
Source organism: Eucalyptus decipiens (assembly GCA_014182575.1). Lineage (NCBI taxonomy): Eukaryota > Viridiplantae > Streptophyta > Magnoliopsida > Myrtales > Myrtaceae > Eucalyptus > Eucalyptus decipiens. The sequence goes on along the minus strand of CM024611.1, from coordinate 44,975,315 downwards.
ACAAGTATATATTTGTTTTTGGAAAATAAGCCTTTGTAAAAGTACTACATGGGCCGTCACACCAAGGCATGTGCCAATAATACCTCTTATCACCAAATTCTCAAGAGCTATCTAATATATTCAAACCGGTTTGGCCCACTATCCCCACCTCAAGCTCGTGACAATTCTTAAGGAGTATAATATCTTTAATCTTCATGCTCTGATCATCGGGTGAGGGAGTAATATGAAAACTCGTGCTTCTCAATGGGATCTGACGAGGATTTGACTAAATTGAACTTGTCATCATATTCAAATTTTTCTATTAGGTAACTCATGTTCTATATATTGTCGTGTTCGCATCGTGCAAATAGAAAATGGAGGATATTACCAGCCCAAGGTCTAACAGGCTTAGTCAATGCACTACTTTGCTTGTCTCCCAACAGCCTGTGGCTGAAAAGGATGAGAAATGGGTGTTTCTATCGGATCAGTGTAAATGGAATCATACCAGCCATAACTTATTTTGGGCCAATCCACATCACAGTACGCTCTTATGTGATGGCCCATGAAGAACAAGTGAGTATGCAAGATGGGCCGATCAATCGAGAAGAGTTCATGGATTAGCTGAATATTTTCTTTTTTCTGGCCATCGTCATGTATTTGCTATGTGTGAATTTGTCAAACTCGTGCACTGTAGTCACCACTGGAAAAGAGACAAAGGATTTAAAAGGAGAAACTAAAAGGAGCCATCGATGGTGATTCAGAAGTCTGGAAATTGGCTTATTTTGCACAATTTGTTTTCATATATATGAGAAATTACATTCGGTCTTTAAGAAATCAATAAACCAGTTTGCCTCTTTAGTGTTCAATTCCATTAGTATTTTCGTCAGTGCCTTCAATTTGTCATAAGTTGAATCCATGTCTTCTTCTCCTCTACTAGACTCATCTTCTTCGATCCCCCCATGTTAATCCATTTTGCATGTTCAGCCTTCTGTTCCTCTAGCTCCACCCACTTCAACTGCACTTTTGCTCTCATTGACTGCAATTCCTCCTTCAGTGGCCTCAAACGCGCTTCTTCTGCATCCACTTGCTCTTTCAAAACTCTAATTTTTCTTCTCGTCTTATGAAATCATCTTCTTCGATCACCTCCAGTTTCGCCTACAATATTAGCTAAATTTTGTCAACACTTATTGAAATTATCTTTTTTCTTTTTCCACATCGTACCTCTAAAGAAAAATCCATGCCTTGCTATGAAATATAAGAACAATTACAGCAAATGTTAGAAAACCTAAATCAACTGATATTAAGTAATAACATATACATCAACTCACATAAAAAAAAATTGAATTTTCTTATGTATCACTATTTCAAAATGAAAGATTATGATACTATAAAGTGTATACTAAATGCTATGATTACCAATAGAAAGTATAAGCTCAAGAAAAATTAATGAAGAATCAAAGAAGAGGAAATGAATTAACAATAAAAAGGAAAAAAAAAGAAAAAGAAATAATAAAGGCATTGCGAAGGAACTCTATTATCGTCAATTTAGAAGATGCGTGAGATTCCATAAAAGTAGAAAAGGAAATTTAGAAAAGCGACTTACCGGAGACAAGGCACATTCCACATGAGCAACAAAATTATAATCACAGTTCTCGCAAAAATAGACCCATTTTTTGGGATCCCTCCTCCGCTCGCAGATGTCGCAGTAGTACTCTGCCCTCTCCTCTTCAATAAACGATTCGCGGAGCACCAATGGCCCACAGTAATCGTGATGCTCCGATTTTATAGTCAGCGGTGACTGAGAACATTCGTAGTGAAGAGTATAATCGCATTGCTCACACGAAAAGAAGTCGATCCCGCAACGTTTACGGCAGGCCCTGCACTTGCGGTTTTTGGCCTGTCCTCCGCAATCCCGTGATATACCATCTCACACTTAAAATAGAAGAGATGGTGCTCATGGAAAGGATGTTTCAGATTCGGTCTTTGAGCACAGTCAACATGGAGATAGAAATTGCTCTCTCCACATGAGACAGCCCAGGTGCCCCTGAATGTCACGTTGCAACGGCGACACAGAGTATCTTTATTAGGAGGTGAAAAGCAGAGGGTGAGCGCATGTAGCGAGTGAGAGGGGTGTTCCAACTCGGACTGTAGCTGCAAACATGATTTATGGAGCTTAAACTTGCATCCTTCGGAACAACATTTGTACGCCAGAGTTCTTTCAAATATTCTCCCGTCACAAACTGTGCAGTTGGGGTTAACATTGCAATAAAGCTTCAGATCATGCTCATGGAAAGGATACTGAACCTGTTGTAATTATGGTTATAATTATGGTTAATAGATCAACGAAAGCCAATAAATTAAGATACGTTTTTTCTGTTCACGTATCTCTTTTTAAATTCATGAATTTCCTATAGTTTTATGTTTACGTATCTATTGAATTCATGAATTTCCTAGATTCATGTATCTTTTAGTTCATGTATTTATTGAGTTCATGAATCTCTTGAATTCATGTATCTTTGGATACTGAATCTCTTGGATTCACGTATCTCTTTATTCATGAATCTCGTGGATACATGCGTCTATTTAATTCATGTATCTCTTTAGTACACGAACTAAAATTCTCTATAAATAGATATGAGCATAGAGCTTCATAAGAGGTTTTGGTTTTTGGTTTTTCCGACTCGATTCCAAAAGAGCTTTGATATACATTTCAACTCTTTCGTCTTTTCTGGGTGTGCTGGTTCAATTGAACGGTTCGACAGAGTCCTGTTTGCATAGTGCTAATCCAAACAGGTTCGAGGTGTTGTATCTTGGGAGGCATAGTTCGTGAATCTGCGGAGCACCTTTGGCAGGAACTAATCACCTTAAGGAGATTCGGTTATCCGTACCTCACCTCCAATTTTATTTTATATCTTATTTTCTTTCTTTTTTCAAGAGTTGTAAGTTTACATAAAAAGAAAAATATTATATAGCTGTTATCGTCTTCTTTACATTGATTTTTTGATTACAATAAACAGTTTGTGCTTTCTCTGGATATAATTTCCAACAGAACCTTCGTGGCCCCTCCTTTCTCAAGATTCGAGAGAATGGCAGAAGCGCAAAACCGATGGATGAAGAGGTCGCAGAGTTGACAGGTGTAGCAATAGGAATCACTTCTCATTTGAGATTCAAAGATTCGAGATTCAGAGATTCGACATTCACAGACTGCACATTTGTGTCCCTTCTCAGCGAGACATTGAGCAAGGGTCAGAGTGTGCTCAGGGTGAAGGTAACGTTGAATGGCATCTACAGGTGGTTGGGCACATGATCCATGAACGAAGAATAAGCAATCTGAACATCCAAAAAGGTTTTCCGGCGGAATCCACTCTCCACAGATCCCGCACGTGATCTTTGTGTGGGTTTTGGAATGGTAGGAGGAGAGCTGATGCGGATGCAGAGTGAAGGATTTATTTATTAGTAATTGGGCTTAAGACCCGTCCGGCGACCCGACCCGACTAGCGAACGCCTGGCACGTGCGGCACGTGCCGGCTGACGTCTGCGTGATGTCAGCCAACGCACGCGCGGCGCACGTGCGTCCCGTGCACGCGCGGCGCACGTGCGTCCCGTGCACGCGCGCGGCACGTGCGGCCCGCGCACGCGCGCGACACTTGCGGGCGGTTTGCTCGACTCTGCCCGACCGGCGTGACCGGTCTGCCCGGTCCGACGACCCGCACGCCCGTTGACCCGACCCGTTGACCGACGACCGTTGACCGTTGACCCGAAAAAAAAAAAAAAAAAAAAAAAAAAAAAAAAAAAAAAAAAAAAAAAAAAAAAGGCATTTGGTTCTTTTTCATGTATGCCTATGTGGTTTATATGTAACCCATTTTTTTTTTATTATGCATGTGTTGCATGAATTATGGAAAATTATGTATTTTCCCTAATGTACATTATGGGTTATAAGTAATCCCTTATTTTTGTTCTGCATTTGTTGCAGGAACAATGCCTCCCCTGAGTTACGCACACCTATTCACGCAGTTACCGATGAACAAAAGGAAAGGCTGTCTAAGTTGATAGCTGAGCTGATTGATCATCGATGGGAGAGAGGTGACTTAATTGATCACGTCCTTGAAGTCAAGGGGAAAATTCAACAGGTCATATGGAATGGTCGTCCCATATCACAGTCAGAGATGGTGCAATTTTTCATAAGCACTCTTCCACCTGAATGGCAAGATGTGTTGAATTGCATATGGGATGTCAACGGAGCTGCTTCCTATAAGAAAATTGTCATGGATTTTGTAAATGAATATTATTGTATTATTTCAAGGGAAAAGATCAAGAAATTGAATAAAAGAGGATCTTTCCCAGTTCGTGTGCTGACTTTGTGTTAGTTGTATTAGCTGATTTTTTGTTAAGTGTGTTTATGGACATATTATGTAATCTTGACTACCTGATTGTTGTTGATGAAGCAACCTATATATTGTTTGTATTAATCGAAAGCATTATTGTTTTTATTTGATATCAATTATCAATTGCTTTCTGTTACTGCTGGTTGCTGTGGTAGTTAGCTGTGGGTAGTTATAGAAATTTTTGTAACTTCATAGAATTGATTTTGCATATGACAATCATATTAATGATAGTTTTAAGTTAGGATTTTGGAGGATGATTGGAAACGTAGTGACCTTTTGATTCTGAGGCCTTACTTGAAATTATTCATTAATATGATGGATCTATGCAAAAAAGGATGTATAAATGATAAGCATTAATAATTCGTGCATATTTGTCGATGTGTTCGAGATCAATGGCTTCAGCCATAAAAAGCATAGTTGCTTAGCTGAACAAAGGTGAAAAGCTCAATGGTGACAATTATGAGATATGGCACATGAAAATCAATATGTCTTTGGAAGAGCAAGAGGCACTTGAAGCTCTTAACCCGACCATGGTTGAACCCGAAGATGGAAATCTTTGCGCAGCACAAAAGAGATAAAGAAGCTTTTGCTGCTTGGAAACGAAAGAACTCTCTCGCTCGCATCACGTTCTTGAGTAGCATGGAAAATGATGTCATGCGGGAGTTTAGGCGTTTCGACAATGCCAAAGAAATGTGGGAGGCATTGGCGCTAGATTTGGTCATACTTCGGTGACCAGATTGAGACAACTCACTATTAGGTTTGACTCCTATAAGAAGCCTCATGGTCAGACCATGAAGCAACATCTTAAAAAGATGTCAAACATGATAATTGAGCTGAAAGATGCTGGCCATGTCCTCACAGATGAGCAGCGAGGTGCAAGCGGTGATTCGTTCCTTGCCTCAGAGTTGGGAGCATATAAAGGTGCACCTGACCCATAATGAGTCTATCAAAACCTTTGAGGATGCTGTGCGCCATCTTGAGCTAGAAGAGGACCGCCTCTTGGCGTCTAAGCCGGATGTTGAACTATACCATGCTAGTTCTAGCTCAAGTGGAGCTTCGGGCTCCAAGCGCAAGCGCCCTAGCTGGTTTGATAAGGGGAAAGGCAAGGAAGAAGCTGGTCCTTTAGGGAAGAAACCCAAGTTTAACCAACATGATCGAGGAAAGCGTCCTCGCATGAAGAAGGCGGCAAGGGTGAAATGCTACAAGCGTGACAAGAAGGGTCACTATGCTCGCGGCTTGTCGTGAGCCAAAGAAGGTATGCACCCCTTGCACTTTTCGAACTTTACTCTTGTGTCGAGTTTACTGTGTTCTTGACCGAGTCTAATCCTTTGTGGACTGTGGATTCAGGAGCGACGGACCATGTAGTGAAGGATAGAGGATCCTTCGTGGAATTCCGACGAGTACCAACTGGAACTAAGTGGATCTATGTGGGAAACAACTCCAGAGCTGAAGTGAAGGGAATTGGCACCTGCCAATTGAACATTCATGGTGGACGCACCTTATTCCTTCATGATGTGCTGTATGCTCCGGAGATTCGTCGGAATTTAGTGTCTGTTTTAATGTTGGTTAGACTAGGTTTTAATGTAAACTTCTGTAATAGAGGTGTGAATTTTTTTTTGAATACAAATTACTATGGTTGTGGTTACTTTCTTGATGGTTTTATTGTATTAGATATTGATTATGTTAATGCTAATGTTTGTTATTCCCTTATCACGTCTTCTAATACCTATGATAATGATGTGAATGTGTGGCATGCTAGGCTTGGTCACATTGGCCAACAACGTATGAATAGACTAGCCAAAGAGGGCTTGTTGGGCAACATTGAAAAAGTCGATTTGCCTATATGTAAGCATTGCCTAGAAGGAAAACAACACGGAAACCATTTGGGAAAGGGAAAAGAGCTGAGTTTCCTCTGCATTTAATCCATACGATGTCGTGGTCCAATGAATGTGAGAGGAAGGCATGGAGCTGTTTATTTCATCACATTTATTGATGATTATACTCGATCGGATATGTCTATTTGATTTCTCACAAATCTGAAGCAATAAGTTGTTTCAAAAGGTTTATGACCTTGGTAGAAAATCAATTAGACAAGAAAATAAAAGCATTGAGATCCGATCGAGGTGAGAATATTTATACGATGAGTTCAGAAAATTATGTGATGAAAAGGGAATAGAAAGACAGTTGTCTATTACTGTATACTCCTCAACAAAATGGTGTTGCAGAGAGAAGAAACAGAACCATACTGGAAATGGTTAGGTCAATGATGGCGCATGTTAACTTATCTATCACCTTTTGGAGTGATGCGTTGTTAACTGCTGCTTATATACTTAACCGTGTGCCTTCCAAATCAGTTACTTCCACTCCATATGAGTTATGGACAAGTAGAAAACCGGACTTAAGCTTTCTTAAGCCATGGGGTTGTGCTGCCTATACACATGAGTCCTCTCACAAGTTTGGGAAATTGGGTCCCGAGGAAAGAAGAGTATTTTCATAAGATACTCGGAACACTCAAAAGGGTATGTGTTCATAGGTGAGAAGGAAAGTGGGAGTATAACGAGTTTGAATCACGGGATGTCACATTCTTAGAGGATGAATTTCCTAAGAAGGGCGAAATAGGGAAGATTGTTCCCTATTTGAAACCTTGGATCAAGATAATGACCTTAGTGGAGTTCGTCAAGTGGGAGTAATATGAGAAGTGATGAATTGAATTCTACTCATTCTCAATTACAACCACTTGATGAGACGGCATCATTATTACCTAATCCAAGTGGGAGCATGATGGGGAATGATGTGCAAAGTGTACAATCTCCCATACGGCGAACAAGTCGCCAAAGTATTCCCCGTCGACGTTTTGACATTGAAGGGGAAACTTTTATGGTTGTTCCACAAGATGAGGATGAGCCAAGAAATATTAATGAGGCTCTGAATTGCTCTAGTAAGGAAAAATGGATTAATGCAATGGAAGAGGAAATGGAGTCAATGAAATCAAACCAAGTCTAGGAACTGGTTGATCTTCCGAAAGGACCTTGAGCTATTGGGAACAAATGGGTTCTCAAAATAAAGCGAAAGGCTGATGGCTCGATAGAAAGGCATAAGGCTCGCCTTGTGGCGAAGGGGTATAATCAACAGGAAGGAATTGATTATGAAGATACGTTTTCTCCTGTAGTGAAATTTACTTCAATTCGCATAATTCTGGCAATTATGGCTAGTCTGGATCTTGAGTTACATCAAATGGATGTAAAGACTGCTTTCCTCAATGGAGAATTAGAGGAAGAAATATATATGGAACAACCTGCTGGTTTCATAGTCAAAGGTCAAGAAGAAAAGGTATGTCGACTTTTGAGGTCGATATATGGCCTTAAAATGTGATCATCAAGACAATGGTATATACGTTTTCATAATGCCATAATGGCATATGATTTTGCAATGATTGATGATGATCATTGTGCATATATCAAAAGATCAAGGATCAATTTGTGATCATATCATTATATGTTGATGATATACTAATTGCCGGAAGCAATATGGAGTTTGTTAAGACTGTCAAGAGTTGGTTGTCTTCCAATTTTGAGATGAAGGATATGGGTGAGGCTGCATACATACTTGGAGTTAAGATTTCAAGAGATCGTTCGAAGAGATCGTTGTTTCTTTCGCAAGAAACTTATATAAACAAAGTTCTTGAACGATTTCGTATGCAAGATTGTAAACCCATAGACACTCCTATTGCAAAAGGTGAAGGGTTGAGCCATAGGGCGTGTCCGGGGACTCCACAAGAGAAGGAACAAATGAAGCATATTCCTTATGCAAGTGCTGTTGGGAGCTTGATGTACGCTATGATGTGTACAAGACCCGACATATGTTTTGCGGTTGGAATGGTGAGTAGATACCAATCCAATCCGAGTCCAGCACATTGGAAAGCCGTCAAGAGAATACTTGTGAGGTATCCGAAGGGACTGCTGATTTCAAGTTGAATTACCAAGGAAAGGATCTGCGACTTGAAGGCTATTCGAGATGCTGATTGGGGATGAGATTTAGATGAAAGAAAATCTACCTCGGGATATGCTTTCTTGCGAGCAATGGCGCCATATCATGGAGTAGTAAGAAGCAAACGTGCATAGCCTTGTCCACGATGGAAGCTGAGTTCGTGGCATTATCGCAGCGGTACAAGAAGGAGTTTGGCTTAAGAGATTCTTGGATCATTTAGGTGTTATTGAGAAAGCTGCAAATCCATTATTGGTTAAGCTGTGATAGCCAAGCGGCTATAGCGTACACCAAAGATCCAAAGTATCATGGTAAGACCAAACATATAGATGCCAAGTATAACTTTGTAAAAGATATGGTTGCACGAAAGGATATGAACTTAGAGTACATACTACGCATAGAATGGTAGCAGATCCTATGATAAAGCCAATACCTAGAGATGTGTTTTGTGGCTATATGAAATCTCTAGGATTGCGTAGAGGCCGATGTCTTGAATATTGCAATTTCCCTAAGTGTTCACAATTTGATGAATTTGTGTTTTCATCATTAATGCCTATGAATCTTTGTTTGATCTTTATGCATCTTAATGCTCAGTGCATTATTTTAAATTGAGAAGTATGTCGGACAGATATAAGATTAGCCCACTCACACGGGTAATCGCCTCTGTTTACTGTGTAATAAATAGAGATGAGACTGTTTTTAAGCTTATTATCTAGGTGATAATCGAGAGCTCAAGCTTAAAACACGTATGTCGCCTTAACTAAGTGTTAAGATGAGGACATAATTCTTACGATGTCCGAAAGTAAAATACCCACATATTTTACTTTATCTGTCTAAGATGCTTGGATGTGAGTTCGATGAATTTTGTGAATGAGTAGATACGTGAACTCAAGTTAGACATTGGGTATGTCGAACTATCATCTGTACGGTATTGAAAAGTGTAGACATACGCTCCATGGGAAAGGAGTTAATACCGTAATACGTATTTCATACTACGTATGCATGAGACGACCAATAAGAGTGGCAAAAAGTTTGATCTCAACTTTTATGCGTGTGAGGCTCTTGAGGGAATGAGTTCCTCAATTTTTAGTCCCCTCATGACTCTTACTTATTCTCAAGATTTCTATTTAGTGTTTGCTATCTTAGGATGTTGCCAATGGTCATGAGTTTGATTCGATCTAATGGGGCATTTCTAGAAAAGCAAGCTGGACTGAAATTGAGAGTTTGAAGGAAAGAGGAAGATCGATTTTGGAGAATCACATTGTAGTTTTGTATTCACCGGTTAACCAATTATGACTGTCTTTGTGATAATCATAATTGTGAATACAATATATATATATCATTGTTTAAAAGAGATCAAGAGAGATATAAATGTGATCGATCGATCTAGAGTGCTTGCATACTAAATCTACTCGGAGTGTGACGCCCATTATGAGCTGCTATATATTCCTAACGGATGTATAGCAACGAGCTCTCAAAGTATGCTGGTCGCACGGATTATTCACTAGTATGAATGTTGAAGAGAGGTAAAGAGAATTCATTCGGCCCACCATGTCAAGAGAGAGTCTATGATGGATTATTCTCTGATGGGGCTGAGTAGGCCCTGTCCGCCCATGTTGGTTTTGGACCACCATGTGCGAGTGGGAGATGAAGGATTTATTTATTAGTAATTGGGCTTAAGGCCCGTCTGGCTAAGTTGGGCCTAGAAAGCCCGGCCCACGGGAATAAGGCCCGTTGAAGGAAGGGGGTATAAAAGGGAGGAGAGAGAGAGAAAAACATACCGTTTTGCTAAGAGAAGAAAAGACGTATGTTTCCCTCCTCTCCCTTTCCCTTTCTCTCACGTTTTCTTCAAAAGGAACAGTGAAGCGCGAAGGCCAAAATTTGATTCACCGGATTGAATTGCTCAGTTTCTCTTCCTCCATCAACGACGGTGTTTAATCTGTGGCTAAAAGGTACGCTCGAATCCGTGGTGTGCTTTAGGATCGGTGATGCATGTTAGTTTTTTCCCGGGCTTCGCTTCCGCATTGATTTAGGGGTTCGATTTAGTGTCGAATCCGCGTTTTTCAGGGATCAGTCATTCCCTTCATAGAGGATGATCGATCATCGATGGGCGTCTACTGATGTCCTCTCTCTCACCATCATCATCATCATCATCTTCACGATGCATAGTCGAAATCACACAAGACAGATCGAAGATTAATTTGCATTCCTCACAGCGGTACCTTATGGGGGTCTTGTTAAACTTCCAGCGACACGCTTGGCATTCACCCTCACATGATGAATCGTAAGAGAGGTAGAGAGGGTGCTTGGGGTGGAAAGGGTGGTGTTGGATCTCCAGGGGTGCCTTGGCACATGCCTCGTGGAGGAATAAATTACACTCTTTGCATCCGCATGCCTCCTCCTCCTCCGAGATCCGCAACTTGCAACCTCCGCAGGAAATTCCCGTTCTCACGGGGAAGGTGGTTAATGGATGTTGATGAGCGAACTGCAGTCGAGATTCTCCATCGCTGGCCTCTTGCAGTATCGAACAATAGTACTTCTCAACCTGCAGGGTTGTCATCGCAGAGCTAGTGTCGAGCTTGTAGTCACACCCACGGTCGAACTCGACACATCTGTAATAGAAATACCTGGACTCGTCATCAGGCACTTGTGGGACGCGGTGCGATCGTTGAAGGTCGAGGAGGTGCTGATGAAGAGGATGTTGGATCTGAAGAGGAGCTGATCTAGCACATGATGCGTGAATGTAAAACCCGCACTTTTCACAACAGTAAATAGAACTGCTACCATTGATCAAATCTCCTACGCAAAATTCACACCCCAGGTGAGTTCTATTTTCAGATCGTAGTTCTTGTGGGGCGTTTGGAAGCGTTGGGTCAAATTTCGAAGGAACAGGACGTGAAAATGCCAGGGACTTTGGATGGAACTCATTTTGAGAGAGAGAGAGAGAGAGAGAGAGAGTGGTGGTGCGGCAACAATCCTTACCCTTCAATGTTCATATAACAGACCACCTCCTCTTCCAATTTCTCTATTAAACAATGGCCGTGCTTAAACAAATTTGAGTATTACGAACGCGTACCAAGCCGCGCTTCCTTTTCTTCCCTCATCCTGAAAAGCGTAAAAAGCCGTAATTCCTTTCTCTTTTCTTCTCCTTCTTCGCCTGTGGGATTGCGTTAAAACTCGAAAGCACGAGCGCATGAAAAGCTCGACTTTCTTTTCTTTTCTTTTCTGGCCTTTCTACTCACATCCCAAAGATGTGTTCACTGGGCCCCAACATACACGACTGATAATCGTGATTTGAGTATCATAATATTTTCTAACTAATCCCCATTTTTCTTCTTTTGATAGATTGTGGATGTTGATTACACCGGTAAAAGAAAAAAACAAATACCCCGAAATACATCCTTAAGTAACATAACCTATTTTTAAATACAGCCTATGAAAGTGAGGTTAACCCAAGTTATACTTACAAAATAACAATTCAAGTAAAATAAAATAGAGGAACAAACAGCTAATATGTATTACTAATAAGTGAAACTCATATGATTTCATGTATAGAATGTTTAATTAAGTGTTGCGGGTCCAGATGTATTCACTTAATCCGAAGATGACAAGGAAATGACATCATCGCAATAAGTGCTGCGGGTCCAAATGTATTCACTTAATTACTAATTACGTGTTGCAGTTTATATGTCTATAAATTATTCGACACTTCCTCATGTCTCGTAGTTTTTTCAGAACAATTCTACAAATTATAACTTCTCTCTCTTCTTCTTCTTTTTTTCCACAAGTATGTGTCATTTAGGCCAACGAAACCGCCCGCGCTCATGCTCATTGTCTTTTTTTTTTGGTCGAAACATAAGCATGACATTTAAGAGCAAACCAGGTTACAACCCTTAAAGAGGGCATCAGTACAAAGCAGATTGAAGAGAGAAATGGGCGGATCAAGAGCCCAATTTAGAAGCGAGACCCTCGGCCTTGGGCCTTGGCGATCCGGTCGGCAGCCAAATTAGCTTCACGGCGACGGTGCTGAAGAAGAAAATTAGGGCACTCACGAAGAAGGGTTGAGGCGTACTCGAGCGAAGATTGACAAACTGTGAAGGCCTCTGCGGTGATTCACGGTTTCCACCAACTCCGGACAATCGATTGAAGAATCGGGTGAGTATTTCCCAAACCACAGTCGCAACGAAATTGGAGGGTGGATAATAAGGCTAGGGTTTCTGTTTGAAGGGGTGAGGAGGCCTGAACATTCTGGGCATAGCCGTCGAGCAAGGTGCCGTTATGATCACGACACAAGCACGCAATCGACCCTACTTCGAGGCATCGGGGAAGGCTCCATCCCGAGATTCACTTTAATGGTGCCGGTTCGGGGGATCCATCCACCGAGAGGATTCGGAGAGGCCATTGATGAAGGCGGATTCGATTTGGAGCAAGAGAGGTACAACCGAGTGAAGTGAGAGCCGAATCAACGATCATTGAGGGGGCGGAGAACTGTCGCTTTGGAAGATAAATAGGTTGCGGGCCTTCCAAAGCTGCCGAGAGAAGGGAAGCAATGACTTCTAAACCAGGTAAGTGAGATCTATGCCCAATTAGATCAGTCAACCATGCATCCATTCGATGAGTGCTAAATGCTGAGACTGTAATTTGTATGTGCGGATGGGACCAAACCTGTTGTGATCTAGGGCAGAGAAGTAGTAGATGTTCTAGAGTTTCTGGGACTTGAGACGTGCAAACAGGGCATGATGGATCATCTGTGATATGGCGCTTGTGAAGATTTTCCTTAGTTGGAAGCGCATTGTGACAGATAGACCATAGGAATATTCGGATTTTGGGTGCCGTCTGAATTTTCCAAATCATTGCCAAAGGCGCCGCGGTGTGGTATAGGATGATGAGGGCCGAGTATTTCTGATAAAGTGACTTGACTGATGAATATGATGAAAGCCACTTTTAACTGAATATGTACCTGTATGTGTGTCATTCCATAAAATTTGGTCTGGGACAGGCTCCGTTCGCAGCTTAATGGATGAAATTTCATTAACAGTCTGGTCATCGAAGCTTTGCTTGAGTTTAGGGATGTCCCAAGTGTGCTGATTTGAAGAAATGAAGCCAGCCACTTTATCAGGTTCATTTCTAGGTCTTTGGGCCACCAATAACTCCTTTCCTCGGCCACTTATCTGTCGACTTTAACAGTTTGGCCATTACCTACCGACCAATGCATGTTCTCTTTGATGGAGTCCCTTCCCAGCAGAAGGCTTTGCCAACCCCAGGAGGGTCGCGAGCCATGGTCAGCATGCCAGAAGTCATTTGAATGGTAATATAAGCCCTTAAAAATTGAACTCCATAGGGAAGACGACTCTTGGGAAAGACGCCATGCTTGTTTGCCAAGAAGGGCCTTGTTAAAAGCCACTAAGTCTCTGAATCCCATCCCACCTCTATCTTTACATTCTTTCAGCAAATCCCAGCTTTTCCAGTGGATACCTGATTTGGTTTTGCTAGTTTGCCACCAAAAGCTAGCTATTCTCTGCTCAATAGATTTGCAAATAGAGATAGGGAGCTTAAAAATGGACATAGCATACTGAGGGAGGGCTTGCACCACTGATTTAAGTAGAATTTCTTTGCCAACTTTAGAGATAAGGTTCTCTTTCCAGCCTGCTAATTTAGAATTGACTCGAGCCATAATCCAAGAAAACATATCTTTTTTAGAGGCACCCCAATCAGACGGTATCCCCAAATACTTCCCAGATCTTTTGTAGCAAGGGGACTCTCAGTGCAGGGCCGATTCTCCCCGCAAACTCATCGGGCAATTTTACTGAGGAAAAGACCAGATTTGTTCCCTTTATAGCTTGGCCCGTGGCTAGGCAATATTGCTGCGAGAATATTCGATAGGTTTTGACATTCAAGAAGCTTACCATCTAGAAAAAAGATTGCGTCGTCGGCAAAGAGAAGGTGAGACAACGTGGGACACCACCTATTCAGCCTTATCCCTTTTAGATTGTCCATATCTATTGCTTGTGTGATAAGCTTAGATAGAAGGTTAGCTAGTAATATGAAGAGATAAGGAGAAAGGGGGTCACCTTGGCGTAGACCACTTGAAGGCTGAAAGTAGGGAAGAGTTTCACCATTTAACTTAATGCTAATGGATCTTTGTGGTGATACACTGCATTATCCATTGTATCCATCTAGAATCAAATCCCAACTTGTGAAAATACGCCTCCAAAAAATCCCATTCGACCCGATCATATGCTTTTTTCATGTCCAACTTCAGGATTCCTTGGAACTTCTTCTTTCTCTCGCCGATTACGAACCCGATGTATAACCTCTTGAACAATCAATATACTTGTCTTGAATTTGTCTACGCCTCGATAAAAGCATTACTGTTCATGTGAGATAAGGTCAGGAAGCCATTTTTTGAGCCGGTTAGCTAGAATTTTAGATATAATTTTGTATATAAAGTTGCACAGACTGATTGGTCGAAACTGGTCTAACCTCTCTACTTGCTGAACCTTAGGAATCAGAATGATGATGGTTCTATTCAGGGCTGGTGGCATCCTACCAGATATGAAGAAAGTTTGCACTGAGGTAAAAATATCATCCTCCACTATATCCCAGTGCCGATGATAGAATAGACCATTAAAGCCATCGGGGCCGGGGCTTTTGTGCCACCTAATTGGAAAGCAGCAATCTTGACTTCCTCTTTAGTTACCTCTGTAAAAAAACGATTCATTTCCACTGTAACTACTGGGCTGCACTGAGATAGGATAGGATTGAAGTCATGAGCTCCAATTGAAGTATATAGACTGCAAAAGAAGTCCTTAGTCATGTGCTTAAGTTGAGTAGGATCACGAATCCAAAGATTGTTTGCGTCTTGCAGCATACTTATGCGATTTCTTTGGCGTCTTTGGATTGTAGTCGCATGGAAAAACTTGGTATTTTTGTCTCCCCAATGCAGCCAATTAACTCGTGAACGCATAGCCCAGTATTGCTCCTCTTGTTGCCAAATTTGTTGAATTTCAGCTTTCAGATTTTTAATCTGCTGGTTGTCATGGTAGCAGGATGGTTGGTTAGACTGATCTTGAAGCTGCTGTTTTAGTAAGTTTATCCGGTGATAGCCATTGCTGAACTTGTCTTTACTCCACTGTAGGAGCGCTGTGGTAGCAGCCTGGAGTTTTCTTAAGATGGAGACAAGTCCTCGAGAAAGAGAGGACCGAGGCGGCAGCAATTATCGACGACAATCGGGATGATGAAGCCGAAGGCTTCAAAGGTGAAAGTCCGTTTGCGCTTTGTAGCGGGAGACATAAGCGATAAAATCAGCGGACTATGGTCGAGCCAATGGCGGTAGGGCGAACACTTCAGCTGGGTATGTTAACCTCCAGTCCATATTACATAATACCCCCGTCAAGTTTTTCCTTAATCAATTCGTCGCCGTCCCTATTGTTCGCCCATGTATAGGCACACCCTTTAGATTCTACTTCCATGAGTGAACAATCGTTTAAGAAGTCCCTAAAAGAGCGCAACCGATAAGATGGAGTGAAACGTTTACCTACTTTTTCCCAGTGGTTTAGTATTTCATTGAAGTCTCCGATGCATACCCAAGGCATTGTAATAACTCTGCTGATATGCTTGAGAACTGTCCATAACTGCTGTCTCTGCGGGAAGGATGTAGGAGCATGGATGCAAGTGAGGCGCATTGGGCTTACATCATGGGGATCAGAGCAGATCAAATCAATATAGTGGGCTGATGAGTCCTCCACACAAACAGAGAGAGGATCATTCCAAAAGACAGCCAAACCACCAGCTAGACCGACAGGGGACACCAAAAAGCTATGCTGGTAATGCAATCTCCTTTGTACTCTAGATAAAAAGGAGTCCTGGTTTTTAGATTCCATCAAAAACAAAAGGTCGGGCCGATCATGGACCACGAGGTCCTTAAGAGCTTGGACTGTCAAGGGGTTGCCCAGCCCCTGACAGTTCCAACTTACAAACTTCATCTATCCCCTGGTGGCTTTTTAGGGCAAGCCACCATCGCCCAATTGTCAACCCCTTCGGCTTCAAGGATAGGGGTGTCCATTAGTTGGTTGTCATCCAAAATAGGTAATCCAGGAGCAAGTGATTCATAAGGCGAGAACCTCTTAGCTTTTTTCTGGGGACTGCCTCTGGTAAGCCTGTGAGAATTCTTTAATTTGACTGGTTTTGATGAATCTGCTGCTGGAACATTGAGTGCAGTAGGTACTGCTGAAACAGGGGACTTCATTTTAAGCAAGGCAGCTTCAACCTGGAGATGACCCTGCTGATCTGAGGTGCCTTTTAACTTTGCCCCCTGCATATATTGATTCCTTCTTTGTGCTGGCTGAGATATGACAACAATTTGTCCAGCTTGTTGTGGCTGCACCTTCTCAGACATGTGGAGGTCTTGCATAACACTTGGCTGAGTTGATGATGCAGGGGTTGTACCACTAGAGGGAAACAGGGCAGTTTTGATTGACGAGTAGAGGAGGCTCCAACGTGCTGGTCATTAAGCCCAGAGGGTGAGAGAGGCACTTCAGAAGTGGGGAGCACAAGGGTCTTGGTTACTAAGGAAGGATGTGTTTCAAGTATAACATCATCCATCTCAGAAGGGCAAACAAGATCGCCATAAAAGGTATGCCAGTAAGGGCTATGTTCTCTAACTTCTGTTCGCAGCCATTGACCAAAAGCCATTGATTCCTTACCTGCCAATTCTGCAGCAGTGAGGGGAGTTTCTGGACAACTCACAGCAAAGTGGCCTAACCTACCACAAGAGTAGCAGAAATGAGGGAGGCGCTCGTACACAAAATCAAGCCGAAAAGTCTTGCCATTAATACGGAGTAAGTGACCTGATTTCAACGGGCGATTGAGGGTAAGTTCGACCCTAGCTCTTCCCCGCTCTGAAATTAGGAGTCTCCCTAGTGTCTACTCTGGTTTCAATCACTCGACCCACATGCCGAAACACTTTGTCGAGCATCTGTTCTGAGCACCATTCGAGAGGCAGACCGAGAACGTGGACCCAAAAGGCACATTTAGAGAAATCATAGCAATGCAGCGGTGTGTTAGGAAGCCAAGGTTTTAGGATGACAAGATGACCTGAGAACGACCAGGGACCTCCATCAAGGATGCGATTTTTCTCCTCTACCGAAGTAAACCTTACAACATATAGGCACAGTATCACGTTGTGAAAAAACTGCCTGTTCGCTCTCCATGAGTGTTTTAGCGTGGATTGAAGACCCTGGAAATTTACGAGATGGGTTTGAAAGGAGATTACCAACTAAAATAAGCTTGCATTCTTCAATTTGTTCCGGCGGCGGCGGGCCTTCCCAATCTTCCAGTTCATGGTCAGCCCAGAGTCTGCCCAATTTGTTGCAGAGGGCAGCTATTCGTGACTCCTCCTCCAAGATGTTTCCTCCCATGGAAAAAGGGGAAAGGGGTGACAAAGGGAAAAAACCAGCACGAAGAGAAACAGGGGTGGAGGGACATGAAAAAAGGCGGGGACGCAGCGAAGAGCAAAGGTAGAGGCGAGGTCCGAAGAAGGAAGAGGGGCCGAAAAAATCGGAACCCAGGGGGAAGGAAAGCGCGGAAGAGAGCCGCGCTTCAATCTGGAACTTGAAGAAGTCCCGAGCTACTGCGAAGCGAAGGAAGTTGAGTTCGAGAGAAGGAATTGGTTTGTGAAGCCATCAGAGAGACCAGGGGCGGAAGAAACCGAAGAGGGGAAGGCAAACCAGAGAAGTAGAGTGAAGAACAGGCGAAAATTTGCGGGGGAAGAAAACGCGAAAAGGGGTTAGGGCAAACTCCCGAGAGGGTAGGGAGAGGAGCTCGACAAGACGAGAGGATTTTCGTGGAGATGTTAAGTCCACGTGCTGCCATTCCCAAAAACTGAAGCCTTTCCAGCGAGAAAAAGTGTCTTCTGCTACAGCAACGAATTGCCGAGGGCAAAGACTGTTCAGTCTTCACCTCCTCACCTACCCCCACCACCAAATTGGCTTAGACCATAATTGCATCACAAAGATTCGCCTTTGTGATATCATGCCAACGTCAATATTCTTCTCAATAATGACGAGCTTGAGGAATTATTCTCGGATTAAAATCCGGAAACCTCCTCCCTGATCTCCTAAAGATATTTTCTGGAGTTAATTGTATCATGAGTCTGTGCAAATGAGCCTTAATGATATTAGACTGTTAAATTATATCTTGAATTTGAGTCTGTGTGCCAAACCCACTTTTTTTGGTTTTTTTTTTTTTTTTTTTTTTGGATTTGAATTCATCTGATGTAGTAATCTCCTCAAGTGGCTTCCAAGGAAGGGGCTCATGATTATTGGCACATACAGGATTATTCAGAAGACTTATACGTGTGGCCGTTCGACACCTTTATATATCCACACAAGAGAAAAAGAAATAAAAAGCTCTCTATCAATGCATGAGAAAAAAAGTGGCCAAGGGGCGCTGGCAAGGGTCGGTAGGCCTCGGCTGATGGCTGGCTGCCTCCTGCCAACCCTTTACAATTAAAAAAGAAAAGAAAGGAAAGCAAAGAAAAAAATAAAAATAAAAATTTCAAAAAATTTCAAAATTTTTCCAAGTTAGCTAAGTCGTTTCATGTAAAATAGCCCGCGCTCACATTATCAATTTCCGATCAAAATTGACCCAAATGAATTGAATTGATAAATTGACAAAAGATTTATAATTAAATTGATCAAATAAAAAATGATTATAACTAAACTGATATAATTATAATAAATTTGGAACTATTTTTGGTAATTTTCCTCAATTTCTCACAAGTTTGTCAGTCAGATGGCATGTCATCGACGGCGTTGCTCATGGTGGAGTCAATCCGAGCCGAATCCCATGTGAATAGACGGAGTTACACGCCCGCCTAGGAGTCCTCGAGACCAACGACAGAAGGAGACAAACATAAAAACGTAATTAGACCACATGATATAAAGGTCCTTTGGCCAGCGGGGTTGCAGTGGAGCTTGGTCCATTCCGAGCACACCCCGTCTTATGCGCGTCGGATTCGGCGTTATCCAGACACTGATTAACTAATCAATTAATTTATTTATCGTCATTATATAATCAAAAGGTGCATGGTCCAAGATCTTGGGTATCTTGACCCCGACGGCCTTTCCTAAATTAAGAGCAACTAGTGCCTTCTCTGCTAGTCTTTAGTGCGAAGTTATCTTCTAATATTCTAGGTCATGCCTAGACGTGATTCGGCTTGGATTCCTCCACCTCGACTCGCATGGTCGCCGGCTCGCTGTTGGACCGACAAACTCATGAGAAATGGTGGAATTGGAACCGTGCGTACGTAATTAAGCGTAAGGTTAGCCTCCTAGAAACTTAGGACATGTAAATATTCACAGAGAAATTAGATGAATAGCGTTCGGAAGCTTTTGATATAAATTGTTACAAATAATGAAAATATTTATTATCGACTAATTATTTCAAATAATACAAGCAGTCATTTTTTAGAAAATGTTTTCATGATTATTCATTTCTCACAAAACAAATGGAACTTTAAACTCATTTATGTGTATTGAAATAATATAGTCAATGGATCATGCAACATTAGATCCATGCCATGGCTCTTGGTGTGATTTGGGAGCTAGCATAATTTTTAAATGCATCCGGATCATACGAGTTCAAATGCACGTGATCCATTGAACCCAGTTGGTATCTGACGTGAAACTTGAAGAATGCAACGAATCATGTATTTTTTATACATATAATTTCTCTGTACTCAAGGCTAGGAAATTAATTTAGTGCATAACTCATTCCATTTAAGTAATTTAATTTAGTGCATCAAAAGAATTACATTGAACAAATAAATTCACATAATTTGAGAAATATAGAAAAAATAAATATATTATAGCTAATTGAAAAAAAAAAAAAAATTAAATATCGTTCCTTTCAATATTAGGAGATCAAAGAGTGTAAACAACTCCTGTTACTTTATTCTTACCAAAAGAAAATTGTTATTTTATCTTGAACTTGCAATAAAATTCAAATTCCAACACATTTAATCTGATGAAGTTTTGTCCAGAAGTGCTATGTATCCTAAGACAGTCTGACACAAGGGACATGGAAAGAGGTGGCAATATGCAAAGCTCGAGCAGCAGTGATGAAAACCTACAGTTGCTGCTCCATGAAAAAGCTGCTGAACCAAGTGCAGAGGAAGCTGGATTTCTCCATGTTGAGCAGAATGAAAGTTGCACAAAGTATTAACAATTGTTTCAACAATTTGATGAGAGAGAGAGATTTGAAGGGTGATAACTAGGCAAGCCTTGAGAGTGATGTGGCATTGGAATTCTTTCATCTTCACTAATTTGAAGCACATGTGCCCTTCTACTTAGGAGTTTCACCACAATTAGAGAATTGTAAAGTTGAGGTTTGCAGAAGGTACACCAAACTTCAGCATTTGTCATTCAGTAATTGATACAGATAGACCTAGGGTGTATAATGTAAAGCCATTTGAATGAACGGCTCATGTATTTCAGTGAGTCCATGACACCTTGTTGATTAAAAATAAGTACCGATCTGAATTTCAATTATTATCAGAACTACAAGAGTAAAAGCATGTTCGGCACAAAAGTTTGAATGACAGATACATATTCCAAAATGCTAGCCAATGAAGCTTATAGTGTGACTTTCACAAAAGGAAAGTCAATGTTTTCATTTGCTATAGAAATTGAATATCAAGCTAATTTCCCATTTAAATTTTCATGCTCATTGATTTCCAAAATATACTAACAGGGGGAGAGAATGCAAAAGATAAACCATTAGTTGCTTCTACACAGGTAAGGGCCAACTAGGTTTTCTCAAGATATCCTCATATATATGGGCAACGACCTTTTTCTCTTGTCTAGCTTGCTGATTTTGCTGTTTCAGTATTTCCTAACACATCCTCATTTGTCTTTGTCTATAGAATTTAGTACGTCATCTGGTTCTTCATTAATTTGATGAATATCACTAATAACCATTGGGTGCTTGCACGTGCTAGCGCCCACAACAAATGCACCTTAAATTAGTCCTTTTGCTTTAGTATAGAATAAATGCACGACCCAAAAAAAAAAAAAAGTTATCTTACTTACAACCACAAAAATCCATAAAATTTTTTTCTTGATAAACATGTTTTGTCTTTCTGAGAAGTGAAAATCCTCATCACCTTTTTAAATGTACCGAATAATTTATTTATTCTTCCAATAGTGTGGACCAATTTTATACATCGCTTGTTCAGGTGAGAAGTATGTGAGGTTGGAGAATTAGGTAAAGAAGGGGGCATGACTGGCTTTTGCGAGAGTAGACTTAAGAGGGACATGCCCAACATGAACGGAGGACAATGACGACACCGTATCATTTGAGTCATAGTGAGGGGCATGGTCAGTGCGTAATCAATCGCTAATAGGGCACCACTAAGTTTAATTTTATTTAAAATCTGTTGAAAACGTGCTTGTATTTCAAATCTTTTAATTGAATTGAGTGTTTTTCACTCTACTTCCTTCAACATGTATTTGTATTTTTTTTTCCCCATAAACTGCACCACGTGGTGCACAGATTTTCTTATACTTCCTTCAAGATGCCTAACAGCAGAGGAAAATTGAAGTTATTGTATATCAGGATGACTTCAGCCAAATGTAGAAGTTACGAGGCGACTAGCGTGCGACTGACCCCAAGAAGTTGGGAGTCTTGCTTCTCCACAAAGTTTTTGTGAGAGAAACCGGTCTGTAAAGATTCACGGTGAGATAAAGAGTACCAGCAACCAGTTCATATTCTTCAGAAACCTGCAAAACAAAAGAATGGTTACGGATGCGGATGGATTTATATTAGCTGCAAATTTGATAATCTTTTTATCCCAGAATACCATTTAGTCTCTGTTCAAATTTCAGATGTGGTGAAAGTGTGACATACTTCTCAATTTCCTCCTCCCCTTTTAAAGTTTTGTTTATTTCGGTAACTCACTAATACTAACTTCACTCTAAGCATGAAATAGCATGGCATGGCTATTGGAAATGAGATTACTTTTAGAAAGATGAACAGCGGGAGACAGCTGCATTTCGGATAGAAACTATACAATAAAGATAGGTCTTGTATTGGCATAAACCACACAATTTGCATCGGTTCATAACAGCCAGCTCAAAATGCTGAACAAATATCAATGCAAACCTCTGTTATGCGTCTATAGTTGTATATATCGAGTGCATATGGAGTGCAAGTACAAGCTTGAGGATCCATGCGTTTCGAATCTATATGTACAATACTTGGATGAACTAGGGCTGCTGACTTCTCACCATATATATTCTGCATATCCAGCAAATTCAATTAGACTAGGTAAGTTATACTTCATTATTAGAATCAGGAAATATCTTGTCATTGAACAAATGATTCTTATAGCTTTCCGTGAACAAGAAATAACCTTCTTCATAAGTTCCAAGAAATTCATCTTGTGATTTCCTTGAAGACTCTGCTACCGTGTTTCTCATAGAGATGCTACGCTCTGAATTTTCTCGTTTTGCCCATTTGTCTGGGATGGTGATTTCTATAGACTCTGCCACTTCTATTTTGGACAACTCTTCTACAAATTCCGCTTGGACATCCTCCTGCATTATTTGGACAGCTCCACTTTGATGCACATCAGTGTGCTTTGTGGATCGCTTTCTTCCCTGCTTGCTGGTCTGCCAATCAGCAAAAAGAGTCACCAGACTTGGAACATATAGCTAGCTGAAAGTGTAAATGCTGGACCTAAAATGAGCTATAGAATCAACTCAAAGCAGACGGCTATTTGAAGAATGGACTAAGAATCTCGTAAAATGCGCAACTTCTCTGAATCGCTGGGAATATGAACTGATAACCAGCCACTACTTCGTGACAAATACAGCGTCCCATATGAAGAACGGAATCAGCTGAGAAGAATGCCTTGCACTAACCTGAGCTTTGGTAGCATAGAACGCAGTTCAAGTATGAATTCTCACAAAAGATGGTGACATCTTTGAGTGCAAATAAAAAAAAAAAATCTTTGAGTACTTTTTTTTTTTTTTGTCCTGCTTGCCAGCATTTCCAACCACAGTTCCTTCGTTCTCGTTTGATGCAGATCTCTTGGCATTTGCACTGCCAGTACACTTTTGTTCCCGTTTAAAAGAGGGGGCCATGAGGATGGGAGGATCCCTGTTGACAAGCCCAATGCTTTAGCCCTTGATCAGGTAATTCGGGTAGTGGGTGCTTCAATTTTTTGATCCGGCTGCATTTTCTTCGTTCATATTGGCATTCCTCCCTGAGGGAAGTACGTGTCATCAACTAAATGGCTCCTCATTGCATCCACTATTGCAAAGATAAAGATTAACATTAGATGAAAGGAACCAAAATATGAATTGGAGCAGGCAATTATAGTTCGAAATTTTGGAAGATAAGGGCATTTACACAACCAAGGTAAACCATAGGCATCATGTTATTCTAATTTCAAAGAAGAGCGTAGCCTCTCATGCCATCAAAACTAGTCCTTGTCCCTTCAGGCAATAAGGCTATACCAACCCAAAGGTGATGAACCATATTATCTCAGTCGCCACTCAGGATCATAGGTTAGTGTTTAAGATTCTAGGTGGATTTGGAATTACAAAAGAGAACACACAGTTAGGAGTCACATCGTTGTCTACAGCCTTCTGGATATTAAAATTTTCACTTGTTAGTACTCTAAAGGATCTGTCACAAGAACTGAACAAGTGAGAACACCTCACCTAGTTTTTCTCAACTTCTTAAAATGTTTGGACCCAACACCCTATGGCAAGTTTCTAATCCACAATTTTCAAGGTGAAACTAATGGATTAATAACTGCAATGCCTTTACAGGAACTGAAGCACGATAAAAACAGGGCTATATCACCAATATGCTTTAGAGTAGGTTCAGGAAAGCTGATCATACACGCAATAGAAAAGCAGCAGCTCCAGGCCACTTCAATGTTTCTCTCTCCTATTCAATCCTTGGGCTTGGACTAGGTAGTTTCACTTACCCAGATTGTCATATTCACAATCCATATTAAACTTACCCATCCTCTGAGATATACAACTAGAACAATTCATTTACTGGGAAAAAGTGGTGTGTTTGAAGAAATTACCTTGTATCACGACAAAGAGGGAACGAGCATTCTGCAAATGCTTGATATGAAATTTGAAAAGCCAAGTGTAAAGACCAAGTCACCTGATACGATGGAAAGGGAGATTTATACATCTTCAGTCCTGAAATTAAAAACATCATAGAGACATCCTTTTGCACAAGGCTATCGGCCTTATGGTGTTTGGAAGGATTAAGGGTGCATTTGGATGGGCATTTAGAAAGCCCATCCACGCCCCAAAGCCCTTTCACCCTAAAATAGGGTGTTTGGCAACCATTCCCAAGGGGCTTTCAAGTGAAAGTCTCCCCTTGGGAATGCTTTGAAACAAAAAATTTTCTTCCTAAACTATCCTTATTAGTTTTTATATTTCCATTATTACCATCGTATTTATTTATTTTTAAATAAAAAAGAGCAGCCCTTCGCCGGACCGGCGAAGGGCGGCGGCCGCCGGCGAGCCAGATCCCCAGCGCCGGCGGCCGTTGCTGAGGTCGCCCGACCTCGGGCGACCTCCGGCGAGGGTCGCGCGACCCGGCCGAGGGCCGCCGGAGGTCGCCCGACCTCGGGCGACCCTCGGCGAGGGTCGCGCGACCCGGCCGAGGGCCGCCGGAGGTCGCTCGACCCGGGGGCCGCGCGACCCGGGCGATCGCTGCCTGGGTCTCGCCGCCGCGGCGGCCCTCGCCGTCGCGCGACCTCGCGAGACCCGGGCGAGGCCGCTGCCGCGGCCGCGGACCAGTGGCGGTCGCTGGGTCGCGCGGCCTGAGGTCGGCGACCCGGTCACCCGAGGTCGGGCGACCTCCGGCGGCCCTCGAGTGGGTCGCGCGACCCTCGCCGAGGGTCCCAGGTCGGGCGACCTCCGGCGGCCCTCGGGGGTCGCGCGACCCTCGCCGGAGGTCGCCCGACCTCGGCGACGGCCGCCGCGCCCGATCGCTCGCCGGCGGCCGCAGCCCTTCGCCGGTCCGGCGAAGGGTTTAGCTAATTTTCAAAAAAAAAAAGAAAGAAAGAAAAAATAATACCCATCAAAGCTGCTTGTGAAAGTTTTTTTTACCAAACACACGTTCAAGTCAAAGCCCATTCGCAAAATTTTTTTACCAAACACAACTGCATTTTCCCCAAGTAGCTTTGGGCTTTCAGCATTTGCATTGGACTCAAAGCCCATTGCAAATGCTGAACCAAACGCAGCCTAAGCATTGTTCCCTCCCCTGCACCAAAATTGTGCCCTAAACAGAACCTGAACTCCGGGTCAAAATGAAGCTTGAGCATCCTCGCATCTGCATAAGGATTGCCCTCAAACTATGGCAAGTTTCTTGCAGGGACACCAGTACTGAGGCTTAGGGGGAGCCGACCCTAGTTGTCCATTTTCCTTTTAATGTCAAATGCTCATAAAGGGTCCGATTTTGCTCGTGAACAGAAAGCTGATGGGACAAATTTGTACCCTCAAAATAAGAACTCAAGAATGAAAGAGCAGCTATGATGAATCAACATGAGCATTCCAACAAGCTCAATATGGTTCCTGGATTAGGGACGTGCGGACCCCTCAAGTGCCATAAATTTGCACAAAGGGACACTTAAATGTCATAACTTACGAAATGTACACTTAAGTGTCAAAATCGGAATAAATTGGATCACTTGAGTGCTAATCAGCCCTCAGCTGCTGCCACCGCCGGGAAGGGCCGGCGACGACGAGGGCTCGCGAGCCCTCGCTGCCGGTCGGTCGGGGTCGTCGGCCCACAGCTGGGAGCTCAATGACCCCGGCCGACCCTCCCCCTACCGTCAATTTTTAATTTATTAGATATGATCATTAAATTTTTTTTATATATATTTAATTTAGTCCATAGACGATGTTCAATGTTGTCCTCGGTTTTGAATTAATAGAAGGATAATCAAATAGTTTGGGGACCATATTGAATGTAACTAAAAAATTCAAGAATCACACTAAATAAATTAAAAGTTCAAATGCCACATTACATAACAAGCTAAAATTTAAGGACCACATTACATATTTAACTAAAGTTCATAGGTTATACTGAACAAATTAAAAATTTAGTCACATTATACACTAGATCGAAACTCATGGACCATTTATGTCATTTTTTTTTTCTAAAGTAGATTTTATTTTTGGTTAAACTCTCACGTGTATTTAAAAAAGTGAGTTTCATTTAAGAAATAGTGAAAAAAATTTGCCCTGGCTAGGGCTCAATGACCCCGGCCGACCCTCCCCCCGATAGTTCAAGATTTTCCTTTTTGCCCTTTTTTGTCAAATTGTCTCGCTATTAATCATATAGCCAAGTGGACACACGTATATATATGTTTTTGGAAAATAAGCCTTTGTAAAAGTACTCCATGGGCCGTCACACCAAGGCATGTGCCAATAATACTTCTTATCACCAAATTCTCAAGGGCTATCTAACATATTCAAACTGGTTTGGCCCACTATCCCCACCTCAAGCTCGTGACAATTCTTAAGGAATATAATATCTTTAATCTTCATGCTCTGATCATCGGGTGAGGGAGTCATATGAAAACTCGTGCTTCTCAATGGGATCTGACGAGGATTTGACTAAATTGAACTTGTCATCGTATTCAAATTTTTCTATTAGGTAATTCATGTTCTATATATTGTCGTGTTCGCATCGTGCAAATAGAAAATGGAGGGTATTACCAGCCCATGGTCTAACATGCTTAGTCAATGCACTACTTTGCTTGTCTCCCAATAGCCTGGTGGCTGAAAAGGACGAGAAACGGGTGTTTCTATCGGACCAGTGTAAATGGAATCATACCAACCGTAACTTTTTTTTGGGCCAATCCACATCACAGTACGCTCTCATGTGGTGGCCCATGATCAACAAGTGAGTATACAAGATGGGCCGATCAATCGAGAAGAGTTCATGGATTAGCTGAATATTTTCTTTTTTCTGGCCATCGTCATGTATTTGCTATGTGTGAATTTGTCAAACTCGTGCACTGCAGTCACCACTGGAAAAGAGACAAAGGATTCAGAAGGAGAAACTAAAAGGAGCTCGACGGCAATTCAGCAGTTTAGAAATTGGCTTATTTTGCACAATTTCCTTTTCATAAATATATTCGTAGAGAAATATAAGGAGAGAAAAGAAAAGGAATATTATTAGGAGGAAAATGCAGTTGACAAATTACATTTGGTCTCTAAGAAATCAATAAGCCAATTTGGCTATTCAATGGTCAATTCCTTTAGTATTTTCTTCAGTGCCTTCAATTTGTCATAAGTTGAATCCATATCTTCTTCTCCTCTAATAGACTCATCTTCTTCGATCCCCCCCATGTTAATCCATTTTGCATGTTCAGCCTTCCGTTCCTCTAGCTTTAACATCTGCAACTCCACTTTTGCGCTCATTGACTGCAATTCCTCCAACAGTGGCCTCAAACTCTCTCTTTCTGCGACCACTTGCTCTTGCAAAACCCTAATTTCTTCTTCTCGTCTTATGAAATCATCTTCTTCGATCACCTCCAGTTTCACCTACAATATTAGCTAAATTTTGTCAACACTTATCGAAATCATCTATTTTTCTGCATCGTACCTCTAAAGAAAAATCCACGCCTGGCTGTGAAATAGAAGAACAATTACAGTAAATGTTAGAAAACCTAAATTAACTAATATCAAGTAATAACATATACATCAACTCATATAAAATAAAATAAAAAGAATTTTCTCACGTATCACTATTTCAAGATGACATTTATAAAGACGAAAGTTTATGATACTATAAAGTGTATACTAAATGCTATGATTACAAATCGAAAGTATAAGCTCAAGAAGAATTAATAAAGAATCAAAGAAGAGGAAACAAATTAACAAAAAAAAAAAGGAAAAAAGAAAAAGAAATAATAAAGGTAGTGAGGAGGAACTCTATTATCGTCAATTTAGAAGATGCGTGAGATTCCATAAAAATAGAAAAGGAAATTTAGAAAAGCGACTCACCGGAGACAAGCCACATTCCACATGAGCAACAAAATTATAATCACAGGTCTCACAAAAGTAGACCCATTTTTTGGGATCCCTCCTCCGCTCGCAGATGTCGCAGTAGTACTCTGCCCTCTCTTCTTCAATAAACGATTCGCAGAGCACCAATGGCCCACAGTAACAGTGATGCTCCGATTTTATAGTTGGCGGAATTAGAGAACATTCGTAGTGAAGAGTATAATCGCACTGTTTACACGAAAATAAGTCGATCCTGCATCTTTTATGGCAGGCCCTGCACTTGCGTTGCCTGTCCCCGTGAATCTTCAAACACTTAAAATAGAAGAGATGGTGCTCATGGAAAGGATGTTTCAGAGTCGGTTTTTGAGCACAGCTGACATGGAGATAGAAATCGCACTCTCCACACGAGAAAGCCAAGGTGCTACAGATAAGCTTTTGGCAACAGCGACAGACGGTAACTTTTGAAGAGCAGAGGGTGAGTGCATGTAGCGAGTGAGAAGGGTGTACCAAGTGGGACGATAGCTGCAAACATGATTTATGGAGCTGAAAGTAGCATACTAAGCATTCGTACGCCGGAGTTTTTTTTGTATATAAGCCCGTCACAAACTTTGCAAAGTTTCTTGTAATTATTGCAATAAAGCTTCAGCTCATGCTTATGGAAAGGATACTGAACCGTCCCGGCCACTCCTTTCTCAAGCTCCGAGAGAGTGGCAGAAGCGCAAAACGGATGGATCAAGAGGTCGCACATTTGACAGGTGTAGCAATAGGATTTACTTCTTACTCGAGAAACACAGTGATGGATTTATAAGATGGGCTTAAGGCCCGTCAGCCCAAGTTGAGCCCAAAAAGGCCCGGCCCACGGGAATATGGCCCGTGGATGGGGGGAGGTATAAAAGGGAGGAGAGAGAGAGAGAGAGAATGTACCGTTTGTTTTAGAAAACAAAAAAGACGTACGTTTCCCTCTTCTCCCTTTCTCTCTCTCACGTTTTCTTCAAAGGAAAACAGTGAAGTGCGAAGGCCAAATTTGCTTCATCGGATCGAATTGCTCAGTTTCTCTTCCTCCATCAACGTGGGTGTTTAATCTATGGCTAACAAGATACGCTCGAATCCGTGGTGTGCTTTACAATCGGTGATATGTGTTTTCCCGGGCTTCGCTTCCGCATTCGATTTAGGGGTTCGATTTAGTGTCGAATCCGGTTTTCGGGGATCCGGTATTCCCAACATTGGTATTAGAGCCCTAGTTCACGTTTTCCCGATCAATTTGATGTTTTTTCTTCGATTTTTCGCAAAAATATTCTCGGCCGTATGGATCAGGCGTGAAATCCCGACATCCGAGCGTTGTTTGGCCATTTTTCCGAGTTTTCGTAAGTCGAAAACGAATTCTGAAAGAACTGGGTGAAAGGCGACGTCGAGACGAGTCCGGCGACATGTCGCACGCCGCCGGGAGACGCCGCACGCACCCACACGCGCAGCCGGAAGGCGTTGCGCGTGGGTGCGGCGCGCCCAGCGCTGGCTATGGCCAGCGCGTGCGCCACACGTGCCGGCGACGAACCGGCACGTGCACGCCGGCGACGAACCGGCACGTGCGCGGCGGCGACCGCGAAACGGCACTCGCTGGTCCGCGGACCGACGCGTGCTGACGTCACGCGATGATGTCATCGTGACGTCATCTAACGGTCGGTAACCGCTCGGATGACGTCACCGATGACGTCATCGCCAACGGCGTTTCGCGAACGGTCCCCGGCTGGCGACCCGACCCGACCCAATCGCCTGACGCATGCCGCGCACGTGCGGCCAATGCACGGGCGCGGCACTGGCGCGGCACGTGCGGCCAGCATGCGTGCGGCACGTGCGCGGCACGGGCGCGGCACGTGCGGCCAGCGCAAGCGCGCGGCACGTGCGCGGCACGTGTGGCCAGCGCACGCGCGCGCCCGTGCGCGGCACGTGCGGCCAGCGCACGCGCGGCCATCGCACGCGCGCGCGGCACGCGCGGCCATCGCACTCGCGCGGCACGTGCGGCCAGCGCACGCGCGCGGCACGTCGCGTCGGTCCGCGCAAGCGGCCCGACCGGTCCGAGCGGTCCGACGACCCGCGCCTGTTGACCCGTAGACTTGACCGTTGATCGTTGACCGTTGACTTTGACCGTTGACCCGAAAAAAAAAAGAAAAAAAAAAGAAAAAAAGAAAAAAAAGAAAAAAAAAAGGCATTTGGTTCTTTTTCACGTATGCCTATGTGGTTTATATGTAACCCATTTTTTTATTATGCATGTATTGCATGAATTATGGAAAATTATGTATTTTCCCTTATGTAAATTATGGATTATAAGTGATCCATTTTTAGTTCTGCATTTGTTGCAGGAACTATGATACGTCATGCACGGATACCTGCAATCCCGAGAACGGACGAGGGAAATGCAAGACTTAATAGGCTGATGAAAGAATTAGCTGATTATCGATGGCATGACGGTGATTTAGTATCACATGTGGTCAGGATCAATCATATGATACAGGAAATCATCTAGAATGGTTATCTTATGCCGGATTTTGAGAAGGTGCCGGCTATGATGAACACTCTTCCACCTGAATGGCAAGCAGTGTTAGATCGGTTATGGGAGGTCAACGTGGTCCCGGGTTATAGGGAGCTAGTGGAAGCTTTTGTAAGAGAGTACTATAGGATTGAGTTGGCCAAAACTTCAACCCTTAGAATGAGCGTCACATGGTGTAGGGTGAATGCTCCTTGGTGGCGACATGAAAGCTCTCCAAAAGTTTTTCCATGGTTGGCAAATGTGCCTTCAGTTTTCTCAGATGTTTTGGCTGATAGATTAGAAGGGACATTCCCTGATTATTTCTTAGATTAATTATGAGATTTTTTATGGATGTAAATATCTCTGTATATATTGCTTAGTGTGATATATTAGTTGTATTATGTTGCAAGTATGATTATTCTGTTGAATATAAATTATTATTTGCTTTTTGTTACTGCTGATTGCTGTGGGTAATTAGCTGTGGGTAGTTATAGAAGTTTTTGTAACTTCATAGAATTAATTTTGCATATGACAATCATATTAATGATAGTTTTAAGTTAGGATTTTTGGAGGATGATTGGTAACGTAGTGACCTTTTGATTCTGAAGCCTTACTTGAAATCATTCATTAATATGATGGGTCTATGCAAATAGGGATGCATAAATGATAGGCATTAAATATTCGTGCATGTATGTACGATGTGTTCGGATCGATAGTTTAAGCAATTAAGAACGTAATTGCTGATATGAACGGCAACAATTATGAAATATTGAATATGAAGATTCAATATGTCTGGAATAGCTAGAAGCACTAGAAGCTATTGACCATATTATGGAAGATCTTGAAGATGCTGTGCGCCACCTTGAGCTAGTAGAGGACTGCCTATCGGCATTTGAGTCGATAATAGATATTTGCAATGCTGGTTCTAGCTCAGAAAGGGCTTTGTGCTCTAAGCGCAAGCGTATTGATTCGTTCAATATGTGGGAATGCAAAGGATTAAGTCCTTATTGCAAGAAATCAAGAATTAACCAACGCAAGAGAGGAAAACGTCCTCAAGTGAAGAAAATGTCAAGGGCGAGGTGTTACAATTGTGACAAAAGGGTCATTATGCTCGCGACTGTCGTGAGCTAAAGAAAGTAAACACCTCTTGTACATTTGAGAACTTTGCTTATGTGTCAAGTTCTGAATTATTGGCTGAATCCAATCTTTTGTGGATTGTAGATTCAGAAACGATAGACCATGTAAGGAAGGATAGAGGATCCTTCGTGAAATTCCGACGATACCAACTGGAACTATGTGGATCTATGTGGAAAATAATTTCAGAGTTGAAGTTAAAGGGATTGGCACCTGCCAATCAAACATGCGTGGTGGACGTACCTTGTTCCTACATGATGTTCCATATGCTCCAGAGATTCGTCGAAATTTAATGTCTGTTTTGATGTTGGTTAAGCTTGGTTTTAGTGTGAACTTCCGTAATAGAGATGTAGATTTGTATTTGGATACAAACTACTATAGTTGTGGTCACTTTCTAGATGGTTTCATTGTACTATATGTTGACTATAGTGATGTCAATATGTTATTCCCTTGTTTCACGTCTTCTACTTTATATGATAATGATGTGAATATGGCGGCATGCTAGACTTGGTCATATGGGCCAACAACATATGAAAAGACTAGCCAAAGAGGGCTTGTTGGGCAACATTGAAGAAGTCGAATTTGCCAATATGTGAGCATTGCCTAGAAGGGAAAACGACAAGGAAACCATTAGAAAAAGTAAAAGAGCTGAATTTCCTCTGCATTCAATCCATTTTGATGTCTGTGGTTCAATGAATGTGAGAGGAAGGCAATGGGTTGTCTATTTCATCACTTTTATAGATGATTCTACTCGATTCGGATATGTCTATTTGATTTCTCATAAATCTGAAGCATAAGTTGTTTCAAAATGTTTATGAACTTGGTAGAGAATCAATTAGATAAGAAAATAAAAGTATTGAGATCCGATCGAGGTCAAGAATATTTGTCTGATAAGTTCAGAAAATTATGTGATGAAAAAGGAATAGAAAGACAGTTGTCTATTCCATATACTCCTCAACAAAATGGTGTTGTAGAGAGAAGAAACAGAACCCTACTGGAGATGGTTAGGTACATGATGGCGCATGCTAACTTACCTATTACTTTTTGGAGTGATGCGTTGTTAACTGCTGCCTATATACTTAACCGGGTGCCTTCCAAATCAGTTGCTTCCACTCCATATAAGTTATGGACAGGTAGAAAACCGGCCTTAAGTTATCTTAAGCCATGGGGTTGTGCTACTTATACACATCAGTCCTCTCACAAATTTGGAAAATTGGGTCCTAAAGGAAATAAGAGTATTTTCATGAGATACTCAGAACACTCGAAAGGGTATGTGTTCATAGGTGAGCAGGAAAGTAGGAGTATAACTGAATTTGAATCACGGGATGTCACATTCTTAGTGGATGAATTTCCTAAGAAGGGCGAAATAAGGGAAGATTACTCCCTATTTGTAATCTAGGATCAAGATAATGATATTAGTGGAGTTCGTCCAAATGGGAGTAATATGAGAAATGATGAATTGAATTCAACTCATTCTCAATTGCAACCACATGATGAGACGACATCATCATTATCTAATCCAAGTGGGAGCATAATGGGAAATGATGCGCTAAGTGTACAATCTCCCATACGGCGAACGAGTCGCCAAAGTATTCCCCGTCGACGTTTTGACATTGAAGGGGAAACTTTTATGGTTGCTCCACAAGATGAGGATGAGTCAAGAAATATTAATGAGGCTCTAAATTGCCCTAGTAAGGAAAAATTGATTTATGCAATGAAAGAGGAAATGGAGTCAATGAAGTCAAACCATGTTTAGCAACTGGTTGATCTTCCAAAAGGACACA
This sequence comes from Eucalyptus decipiens, assembly GCA_014182575.1. NCBI lineage: Eukaryota > Viridiplantae > Streptophyta > Magnoliopsida > Myrtales > Myrtaceae > Eucalyptus > Eucalyptus decipiens. The sequence goes on along the minus strand of CM024611.1, from coordinate 44,941,471 downwards.
AAGCTATTAGGAACAAGTGGGTTCTCAAAATAAAGCAAAAGGCTGATGGCTCGATAGAAAGGCATAAGGCCCGCCTTGTTGCGAAAGGGTATAATCAACAGGAAGGAATTGATTATGAAGAAATATTTTCTCCTGTAGTGAGATTTACCTTGATTCGCATATTTCTGACAATAGTGGTTAGTATGGATCTTGAGTTACATCAAATGGATGTAAAGACTGCTTTCCTCAATGGAGAATTAGAGTTGAAGGATGTGTGCGTGCCCGAGGATCGGGGCGTGACATCCAATTTAAGTGGTATCAGAGCGAAGTTCAAGATTGGAGTGATAAGGAGCGATGGTTAATGGGATAGTTAGTAGGAAAGGCTTTTAAATTCATGCTGGTGCATGTTTGTGTTAGCTGAGTGCTAGAATTGTTTGTTGTGTGCGGATCGCTCATCTTCTAATCTAGTGTGGATTTGGAAGACGGGTTGCAGTGTAAAGACTGAACCATGAGCGAGCAGGAGCTGAGAACTCCTAGTAAGAGGACAATGTCCTTTGTAACTCGGGATGATGCACTGACGAAAGTCGGTACCTGAGGTGGTTGTGGCAGAGTGTTGGCTTTAGCCAGCTCGAGTGTAAGAGTACCACCGCAGGTTGGTACTAGTGTAGCAGCGTCGAATGATCCTAAGTTCGATAGGATCGTTCTGATGCTAGTGTTCCTTGGGAATTGGAAGAGCCGGCAGGTTTAAGATCGAGCCACTGTCAGTGCCGCAACCGTTGTTGTCACCTTACCTGCTGAAATCCAGAGTGGAGATGTGATCTGGGAGCGAGTCATTGCATTCAAGCTGAGGTATAAATCCAATTCTTGCAGAAATGGAAATCGGTCAGGGAAAAGACCGAGGTCGAGAGAATAGTATTCTATTCCACTCACGAGGAAGGGTGGGATAGTCAAGTCAGCACCGAGTCAAATAGATCAGGTTGTTTCAAGACGCGATGATGGAGATCAATCTTATGTCCTTCCTAGGACGCGAAATTGTTTGGAGTATATCCAACGAGGATATCTGGTCGGGAGTGGTCTTAGCAGACTGATGGGGCAACCGGAAAGAGTGTGTGCTGTCACTTGGCAGGAAATAGAAGACTCACCTGATAGGTGTCAGGATTGTAGAGGGAAGCATGGATGAATCCAGTGTCTGAGTACGGCTAGAACGTATTATAATTGCAATAAGCACGGTTGCCGGGTGAAGGACTGTTAGTGGAAGTATAAGGTAGCATAGACATCGCTACTGAGGCCAGAACACCACTAGGATGGCGAAAGGATGGCCAGAACACCACTAGTTAGTGGAAGTATATGGAACAACCTGCTGGTTTCATAGTGAAAGGCCAAGAAGAAAAGGTATGTTGACTTTGGAGGTCGATATATGACCTTAAGTAGTCGTCGAGACAATGTTATATACGTTTTCATAATGCCATAATGGCATATGATTTTACAATGATTGACGAGGATCATTGTGTATATATCAAAAGATCCAAGGATCAATTTGTGATCATATCATTATATGTTGATGATATACTAATTGTTGGAAGTAATATGGAGTTTGTTAATACTGTGAAGAATTTGTTATATTTCAACTTTGAGATAAAAGACATGGGTGATGTTATATACATTCTTGGAGTTAAGATTTCAAGATTGTAAACCCATAGACACTCCTATTGCAAAAGGTGAAGGATTGAGCCATAAACTGTGTCCAAGGACTCCACAAGAGAAGGAACAAATGAAACATGTTCCTTATGCTAGTGCTGTTGGAAGCTTGATGTACGCTATGATGCGTACAAGACCTGACATATGTTTTGCAGTTGGAATGGTGAGTAGTTACCAATCCAATCCAGGTCAAGCACATTGGAAAGCCGTTAAGAGAATACTGAGGTATCTTAAGGGGACTGCTGATAATACGATGAGTCATCGAGGAAAGGATCTGCGACTCTAAGGCTATTATGATGCCGTTTGAGAAGGAGATTTAGATGAAAGAAAATCTATCTCTGGGTTTGTTTTCTTACCGAATAATGGCACCATATGTTGGAGCAGTAAGAAACAAAAGTGTATAGCCTTGTCCACGATATAAGTTGAGTTCGTGGCATTATCAAGCGTATATAAAAGGTGTTTGGCTTAAGAGATTTTTTGGATCATTTAGGTGTTATTGGAAGTGCTGCAGATTTGTTATTCGTTAACTGTGATAGCCAAGCAGCAAAAGGGTATACTAAAGATCCAAAATATCATGGCAAGACCAAACCTATAGATACCAAGTATAATTTTGTCAAGGATATGATTGCACGAAAAGATGTGAACTTAGAGTACATACAACGCATAGAATGGTAGCAGATCCTATGACAAAGCCAATACCTAGAGATGTGTTTTGTGGTTATATGAAATCTCTAGGATTGCGTAGAGGCTGATGTACTAAATATTGTAATTTCCCTAAGTGTTCACAATTTGATGAATTTGTGTTTTCATCATTAATGCCTATGAATCTTTGTTTGATCTTTATGCATCTTAATGCTCAGTGCATTATTTTAAGTTGAGAAGTATGTCGGATAGATATAAGATTAGCCCACTCACACGGGTAATCGCCTCTATTTACTATGTGATAAATAGAGATGAGACTGTTTTTAAGCTTATTATCTAGGTGATAATCGAGAGCTCAAGCTTAAAACACATATGTTGCCTTAACTGAGTGTTAAGATGATGACATAATACTTACTATGTCCGAAAGTAAAATACCCCACATATTTTACTTTATCTGTCTAAGATGCAAGATGTGAGTTCTAATGAATTTTGTGAATGAGTAGATACGTGAACTCAAGTTAGACATTGGGTATGTCTGAACTATCATCTGTACGTTATTGAAAGGTGTAGACATACGCTCCATGGGAAATGAGTTAATACCGTAATACGTATTTCATACTACGTATGCATGAGACGACCAATAAGAGTGGCAAAAGTTTGATCTTAACTTTTATGTCGTGTGAGACTCTTGAGGAAAAGAGTTCCTCAATTTTTGAGTCCCCTCATGACTCTTACTTATTCTCAAGATTTCTATTTAGTGTTTGCTATCTTAGGATGTTGCCAATGGTCATGAGTTTGATTCGATTTAATGGAGCATTTTTAGAAAAGCAAGCTGAACTGAAATTGAGAGTTTGAAGGAAAGAGGAAGATCGATTTTGGAGAATCACATTGTAGTTTTGTATTCACCGGTTAACCAATTATGACTGTCTTTGGGATAATCATAATTGTGAATACAATATATATATCATTGTTTAAAAGAGATCAAGAGAGATATAAATGTGATCGATCGATCTAGGGTGCATACTAAATCTACTCAGGATGTGATGCCCATTATGAGTTGCTATATATTCCTAACAGATGTATAGCAATGAGCTCTCAAAGTATGCTGGTCGCACGGATTATTCACCGGTATGAATGTTGAAGAGAGGAAAAGAGGATTTTGTTCGACCCATCATGTTAAGTGAGAGTCTATGATGGATTTTTCTCTGATGGGGATGAGTAGGGCCTGTCCGCCCATGTTGGTTTTGTACCACCATGTGCGAGTGGGAGATGATGGATATATAAGATGGGCTTAAGGCCCGTCCGCCCAAGTTGGGCCCAAAAAGGCCCGGCCCACGGGAATATGGCCCGTGGATGGGGGGAGGTATAAAAGGGAGGAGAGAGAGAGAGAGAGAGAGAGAGAGAGAGAGAGAGAGAGAGAGAGAATGTACCGTTTGTTTTAGAAAACAAAAAAGACGTACGTTTCCCTCCTCTTCCTTTCTCTCTCTCACGTTTTCTTCAAAGGAAAACAGTGAAGTGCGAAGGCCAAATTTGCTTCATTGGATCGAATTGCTCAGTTTCTCTTCCTCCATCAACGTGGGTGTTTAATCTGTAGCTAACAAGGTACGCTCGAATTCGTGGTGTGCTTTACGATCGGTGATACGTGTTTTCTGATATAGCTAGAATGAGTACCTAGAGGGGGGGTGAATAGGTATAAAACGATTTTTACTTAAATCACACAATACTAGACAATCGATGGATATAAACAGCAATCGAAAGACTGAGAGAAGGGATAAGAGAATTGAACACAATGATTATAGTGGTTCGGCCTTAGTTTAAGCCTACGTCCACTCTTCTGCACTGATAGCCTATTGGCTGGATTCCACTATGAACAAAGAAGTGTTACAGCATTGTTCTTCCTTGATTCAGTGATGTAGATGATCTACCACACTTGCTCAAGATACCACTAAGTATAAACACTCTTTTGTGTATACAGTTTTGCTCAGAATGAATCGACTGAATATCAAGGAACGTCAGACTCTGGAATTCGTCTATCGAGCATGCACTAAAATAGCTTGAACGTCTTCCTTTTATGCTCCTTCATGCCATCATACCCGTTGGCACTTACCAAAGGAATTCCTCCAATCTACCTGTTGGACGGAATCAATTAAGGAGATCTTTTCGAGCTATTAAAGGAACTTGACGATAGCCTATCAATCCTGTTCGCCCATACAACCAGGATCTTGGTTTCCAAGAATAGAACATTCCAAGATTACTTCGTCAATCATCGGATCTTGAATAGAAAGAATCTGTTAGCTTAACCCAACCAGGATATCTTCTCCAGAGAATAGGACTATCTCCTTAACCAAACACCTAGGTTCTGGATAGCCATTCGACACTGGATTAGAAAACTGTCAATGAGAATATCTTTAAGTTTTGAGTCTTGAGTCTTGATGTCCAACTGTCTTCAGACTTTAAACTGAAAGACTGTAATGGTCAAGACTAGACTGAAAGAAACGTTTTGTCAGCTTCAAAATATTCTGGCAGGATTTCTCCAACAATCTCCTCCTTTTTGATGGTGACAAAACTTTCTTGTAGATTTGAACAGCTTTGACCTGCAAAATATTACTCAAGTAATATGGTTATCTCATAAGAACTAATAAAGAACAACCGGACTCTGCATCCACAAGAAAATTGGTTAGTCCTTCACAAGTAAAACCATATAACAATACTTGATGTAATTGCAAGCATTCATATATCAAAATCCATACTTAAATCAGACCAAGTCTCAAGTTCAAGCTTACAATAAGTACATAAAAGAAATAGAATTTAAAGTTCAGAGTTCAAAAGTTTTAAAGTTCAGAGTTTCAAAGCTGGCAATTTCTCCCCCTTTTTGTCATCATTAAAAAGGTGAGAAAGTAGTCAATTCTGCTTGGGAATGCGAACGATCTGGAAATCTCCCATGGATTGAACTAATCCTTCCAGCCTCTTCAAGTCTTCCCTTAGATGAGCTACCTCTTCTCCTTTGGCATTGGCTTGGATTTGAAGATAGAGATCTTTGATCGATCTTGAAGGGAAAGAAGATGCTTTTCTAGCATTCTTCGGGACTTGAATTTCACGGTCCAAAGCATAGATTTGACCACGCATTTCCGAAGGATATCAAGTATGCGACGAAAATCTGCCGAATTATCCGTCGTGTACCGACATTTGCTCTGTCGATGGAGTAAAGGCAGACGAAGGATCTTACTGTGTAATCGCGCGCGCTTTCGATGTTGATGTATCATGACCTTCTCCGGGCATTTGAACATCTTCGGATTTGCTTTAGAGCGACTCACATCTTCACGAGGAACAGATGTAGTCTTTCCGTGCTCAACTCCTCCCCCTGTTTCTAATACTTCTCCCCCTGTTTCGAAAGCCTCGGATGAGAAAGAATGATGGTCAATCTCTGCAGCATCTTGAAGAACTTCATCTTCATCTGCAGACTTTTCTTTGGCTGCCTCTTCTTCTTCTTCAGCTTCTTTCTCTGTCGCTTCTCTCTCTCTCTTCTTGCTCTGCTCTTTCTTTCTCTTCTTCTCTAGCCTTTTCTTGTCTCTCTTCTTCTCTCTATTTTTCCTCTGCTTCTTTTTCCTTCTCCTGACGTTCCATTGATTTAGATACAGAACGTCTTCTCCTTATCAATGCAGAAATAGTGCAGTCTTCCTCTTCTTCTTCTTCTTCATCCACCAAGAGTCTCCTCTTTTGCTTTTTGGATGGTGGATTGATTTGCTCTTTTCCTTTCCTTTTGGATGTCGAAGGTACTAAAGATTTCATTTTGAACTGCTCCATTTCCTTTTCAAGTTCTTTCAGACGCATTTTTGTCACCATTCGCAGACCCACCACCATTTTATCGCATGGTCGAACACACAAAGATTGTGGGGGCTCAATGTTTAAGTGTCTGAAGATCTTGGTTACAAGACTTGCATAAGGCAGTTGTCCCTTGTCCTTCACCATTGCTCTATACATGTGAAAGAGAATGATGTGAGGAAGAGAGAATTTCTTCCCTTTGATGATTGCATACATTAATTTTGCCTCCGAATTTGACACATCTGTCTTTGATGTCGATTTCGGCCTAAGACGATTAATGACAATTTTGTGCAGCAAAATGTTGATAGCACGCATTCTCGTGTAGACAATTTTCCCTTCCATCTTTGTTGCCTTTCACAAGATCCAGCATAAGACGAGCCTTTGGAAACTTTAATCGCTTGATATGATCCTCTCTCTACTCAATGATATCAGCCAACATGTCCACATCTACTATGAAGTCTTGGTCTCGGACACTAAAGGACATTCTATTCGCATCCAAAAGCTAAGATTCGAATAGAAATATGCGATCAGTGAGCATATCCTTCGGTAGTGTCGAGCAAAATTGCTCAAGTTGCGAGATCGAACTTCTCCCTTAAGTTCACATGAATAGCATCCAGAAAATCAAAATCAACGTTTCTAGGGTTTATCACCCCTCTCTTCAACAGCCTGAAAAACAAATTCTCCTATTCTTTAGATTTAAACAAATCCATCCTCTTTCCTTTCACCTTTGCAGCAACACCCAATCTCGGTTGAAAGTCATAGAACATTTTATCATCGTCATTTCCATCAGTAGAGTCTGTCCGCCACACGAGGATCACTTTGGGAATACTAGCAAGAGCTTCCTCTTGCCCTTCCTCTAGGAGCAATTCCCAACTCCTCCATTTGTCGCAGAAAAAGATACTCATTCCCATAGTTCTTACTTTTGAGAAACTCATTCACATGGTTCAACGGAGTCCCTATGCTTTTCAAAGCATGATAGAGTTTATAGATAAAAAATGGTTTTTGTATTCTTACAGGCTCTACATCCTTGATTATCTCATCCTCTCGATGGTGACCCGCACTTTGTGGGGTAGATGGAGAAGAATCACGTCTTTGGAGAGCGAGGTGGGCTCTTTGCTGACTTGATAACTCATCTTCTTCGGTGAGATCAACATGGGTAGGACCCTCTCTTGCTCTTTGTGGTCCCCTGCTTGCAATCCTTGAGGACTTCCTTGAAGAAGACATCTTTCTTTGACACTGAGAGATTTCTTTAATCGATTTCCCAAGAAAAGTTGACAACTTTCTCGAGTTTGAACACAAGATGGAAACGAGATTGAGAGAAAAATGCTTTTCGAGGGTTTAGACGATAGAGAGAAGAAAAACTGTATATATATAACTCTGTTTTAGAAAAAGGAAAAAACCAATCGGTACGAAGGAAGATGAACCGATGAATTCTTTTAAAATCAATAACTGCCATTTTTAATAGAAGTTATAATTTTGAAAAGACACGATTCCCTTTTTCTTGGTAATTATAATTTGGTTAAACAATCATACCTTTTCGAGACAGAATAAAATAACAACTTACGGTTAATACCCATGGAGTGCGAGTTTGAGTCGAAAGTCCGAGAGTCGCTAGACTTTAACTTCCTCAAGCTTCAAAATGTTGAGGCTGGAGCGAATAAAATCGAATTGATTTTTCTCCAAAGGTTTTGTGAATATATCCGCCAATTGACTCTTTGAATCAACAAATTGAATCGAGATTTCTCCATTTTGAACATGATCTCGATGAAGTGATGTCGAATCTCTATATGCTTTGCTCTTGAGTGAAGAATTGGATTTTTAGTGAGATTTATTGCCTTTGGTGCTATCGCATTTGATTTACGTGCAAGAGTCTTCAATTCCGAAGTCTTGTAGCTGTTGTTTAATCCACGAGAATTTGCGAACAGCAGGCTGCCAAGGGCTACATACTCTGCTTACATTGTTGAAAGAGCCACGATGCTCTGCTTCCTTGAAAACCAAGATACTTGTCTGTTTCCAAGCAGCGCACGTGCACAGAAGTACTCTTTCTATCAACTCGCAACCTTGCTAGATCTGCGTCTGAATATCCCGGATGATTAAAGTCTCTCTTCTTAGGATACCATAGACCAATGCTTGAAGATGAAGCAACGTATTTAATAATACGTTTCGCAGCACTGAGATGAGATTCTCTAGGATCTGATTGAAACCTAGCACATATGCAAACGCTTAACAAAATGTCAGGTCTAGAAGCAATAAGATAAAGAAGTGAACCGATGATACTCCTGTATAATTTTTGATCAACTTTCTTCCCTTCTTCATCTTTGTCTATCTTCAAGGAACAAGACATTGGTATGTCGGTCTTTTGCACTTTTCAAGCCCAAATCTTTTGACAAGATCATTAGCATATTTTTCTTGATAAATGAAAGTTCCTTCCTTCAATTGTTTAATTTGAAGTCCAGGAAAGAATGTTAACTCTCCCATCATACTCATTTCAAACTCATCCTGCATAGATTTAGAGAATTTCTTACATAGACTTTCATTAGATGATCCAAAAATAATATCATCTACATATATTTGAACAATTAAAAAGCTTTTGTTTTCCTTTTTGATAAATAAAGTAGTATAAACTTTACCTTTAACGAATCCATTATGTATTAAAAACTTACTGAGTCTGTCGTACCACGCTCGAGGTGCTTGCTTTAAACCATACAAAGCCTTTTTCAGTCTGAAGACTGAGTCAGGTTTCTTTGGGTCTTCAAACCCAGGTGGTTGTTCCACGTAGACTTCCTCATGGATAAATCCATTCAGGAAGGCACTTTTGATGTCCATTTGGAATAACCTGAAATCTTTATAACAAGCAAAAGCAAGCAATAATCGAATAGCCTCTAACCTTGCTACTGGTGCGTAAGTCTCATCATAGTCTATCCCTTCTTCTTGCGTATATCCTTTGGCTACGAGTCTGGCCTTGTTTCGTACGAATTTTCCTTTCTCATTCATCTTGTTTCTGAACACCCATTTGGCTCCAATAACAGTTTTACCTTTTGGTTTATGTGTCAATTCCCAGACATCATTAATGATAAACCTGTTCCGAGCTCATCTTGCATGGCTTCAATCCAGCTTTCGTCGACAAAGCTTCTTCTATGCTTTTTGGTTCAATTTCAGAAATGAGAGCTACGGCACTAGACTCTTCACGCCTTTTGGACCTCAGTGCGAATTCCTTCATTAAGTTCGCCAATAATTAGATCTTTGGGATGACTGGACTTATGCTTCCGGTTCTGGTTGATTTATCTGGCTGATGATCCCTTTCTTTGCCTGAATCTTCACAAATGGCTTGATGCTGGTTTTCCTGAATCTTTGACGCCTCTTGTGTTGAAGACTTTGGAGAGATTAGAGCAAGATTAGACTCTTCATGATGAGTCTGATTAGATTCATCTTGAACTGAGTCTTGAAATTTGACATTCATTGACTCCTCCACAGTCTGACTCTTCTTGTTATAGACTCTGTAGGCTTTGCTTGATGAAGAATATCCAAGGAAAATGCCTTCATCGACGGGCATTTTTGGTCGAGGATCATCATGCATTTGGTCCTCATGTCGATCATAGCACCCACACTATGGAAAAATTGCATCCCAAGTATGAGATCATAGTCGTCAAGAGGGATTACCTCGAACGCCATTCGGCCCTTCCATCCGCCAATCTTGACATTCACGTTGGGTGTTGCTCCTACGCCATGGAAGTCGCCCGAATTGATGGGCTTGTACGACTTCTCGGATGGTTCCACGTGAAGTCCCAAGGCTTTTGCAACCTCGGTCGACATGAACATGTTGGATGCACCGGTGTCGACCAAAGTGTAAAGTGTTCGGCTGCCCACCTTGACCTCCACAAAGAACATGTCGGTGTTTGGAGCGATTCCTTCTTCTTTGGTCGGCGATCGGGCTTGGACCGAGTTGATCATCCTCACAGCTCCAATCCGGATCTGCCGCTTGTCTTCTTTAGGCTCCTCCTTTTCTTACTCGATGGCAAGGAGGGTGTTGATTCGACCCTTCTTCGGGCACTTTTGGGTCTAGTGCGGACCTTGGCAAATGAAACAAGGAGAAGGCAGGGGTTGATCGAACTTACTCGCGTAGTCTGTCGGTGGTCGACCCCTTTGGAAGGCTGGCTTGGAAGACCCTTCTCCCCATGTTTTGGGTCGGCCGCCTTGCTCATGTGCGCCTCGGGGAGTGTTTCTTCCAACTTCATCCTCGCAAGATCGATCCGACCTCCAATCCCTTGGTCGACTCCTTGGTTCGGTCCTGGTGAGGTCGACGAGCGACTCGGTCACGCTCAGCACACGCGCCAGACTACTCACGTCCCGTTGCTTCAGCTCAAGTTGTGCCCATGGCTTCAGTCCATCCATGAACGCTGCGAAAGCCTCCTCTTCGCTTAGGTTGCGAATCTGGAGTTTGAGCTCCGTGAACTCCTTCACGTACTCTCGGATCGCGCCTCTTTGCTCGAGGCGATGGAGCTTGCTACGGGCTTCTTGCTGAGCGAACTCGGGGAAAAAGTAGTCTCGGAACTCTCGCACGAAGTCGTCCCACGTGCACACTGGATCGGCGCCGCATCTCACCTCATCACACCTATTGCACCACCAAAGCATTGCCGTATCAGACAGGAACATGGAAGCGGTTCGTACCTTAATCGATTCGTCGTGTATGTTGATGACGCCGAAGTATTGTTCCATGCTCCAGACGAAGTTGTCCACCTCCTTGGCAGATCATTCGCCTTTGAATTCTTTCGGCTTTGGCACCTCAAGTTTGGGCACCGCTTGGGTAGGCACAGCACCGTTGGTGATGCTCAGCTTGCACAGGGCGAGCTCGATCTTGAGCTCTTGGATCTCGGCCTTCATGGCTTCGACCTTGTCCCTACGCGGAGCTTCCTCTTCGACCACTTAGACGCGCTCCTTCAACACATCGATCGATGCTTCAAGGGCTTCGTTCTTGTCATGCAATGGTGCGGTAGCTTCGTTGAGGCCGGTCGTGAAGTCTTCACGGAGCGAACTCTTGAGCTCCATGATCCGGTCTCGCACATCATCAAGACCTTCCATGAGTTCGAGCACGGCGCTCCGGACCTTCCCGATCTTTTCATCGAACGCAGCTATGACGTCCATCGAGGCGTCTCTTTTCTTTCCACGGCCACGGTTGTCCTTGACTTGTACGGTCTCTCCATCCATGATAGCTTCTTGGCTCGACATTCCTTCGAACAGTTGGCGCTCCTTGGTCTCTCGAACGGATCTCTCTTTTGCTCTGATACCACTTGTCACGGGCCGATTGATTGGGATCGTGATCGTGCGGCAACTCGGGCAACTTTGGATCACCTAAGCCAAGCCTTGCTCGATCGAACGCCTACCTGCTCGCTTACCCGGATCGTTGAGAGAGAAAGTTAGAGAGAGGAGCTTTGGAAGGAAAGGAAAGCTTTGATATTACTGAAATGGTGGATGATTACAAAATGAGGGAGGACACCCCTTTTATAGTTGAGGGCCTCGGATCACATCCGTCGATCTACTTTTCATCCGACGGGCGAGATCGCACTGCCTCAACTACTGACATAATGTCTAATTACCGTCTACCGACATAAATAACGGAACAGAAATCTAGAGTGTGGCTCAATGACGGTTTCGCCCGCCCTTGGAAGCTTCGGGGAGCAGGCTTGGTGGGAATCCGAGTGAGAGTAGGAGGTCCACGGGCGAGTTGGGGTCGACTCTGGGAAACCTCTCGGGTCGTCCATCTTTCGGCCCGTGACACTTGGGTGAACAATCGCAGAGAAAGTAAAAATGCGATATTTTTAATCACAGAACGTACAAGACCTACACCGTCACCAATTTGAAATTCAAAAACTGGGTCAATCTAACATGACCGCAGTCAAAAGCAGAGCTAGTAAGACCTGCGAAAAACCTAAGAGGGGATCTCCAGAATGAGCTCAGACTCCCCAAATTCCGGTTGCCACGCAGAGAAAAGAAAGAGAGAAAAATGAGGCGGATGTTGTAAGACATTCCGAACACAGATCCACGAGCTGAATCTCCGAACAAGATCATGGGATTCCCTCGAATCTGTGTGCCGCTGTCCATCAAGAACCCCAAACGAAGAGTCGTCCGAGGCCGGAACAAATTGTAGCCATCACATATGCGACTAAATCTTGCCCTAGAGAGAGAGAAAGCGCTTACGCTGTTGTGGTGGATCTCCGCGACCCCCCGGAGGAGGTCCAGAGAGAGAGCTGTAGAGAGAGAAAGCTTGTCAGGAGGAGAGAGAACGTAAGTGAAGGAGAGAAGTGACTGTGCGTGTTGTTGATATAAGCGGAGCGGAGGGAGCGTGAGGGAGAGCGGGACGGAGGCACAGTTCAAAAGAATTCCTTTTTTTTCTTTTTTAATTCTTGTGGTTTGTCCATGATATATTTGGCTTTCTTGGTCAAAGTCTTTGTCTATGTGCTTGTACAATTTTTTTTTTTTTTTACATTATTATTTAGAAAAACCACACCTTCCTAAATAATCAATGAATGTAAAGGACTATGATCGATGATTTTTCTACAATTATTTTTGGGTGTTCTCTCATTAAAATACTCGTTGTGACTCTACAAATTAATATCAATATTCACCTTTCGTCTTGATAAGTCATGGCATAATTTTATATTAGCCTCTTCCAAAATAGATTCCCGATCTTTAGTGGATGGAACATTAATATATGACCTGATTTTTATATTCAATTTTAGAAAGTGATGTAGCTTAATATAGATGAAGTCTTGGGTATGAAATATATTCGAATTTTCGAACTAATTATGACTCGAAATCTTAAATGAGCTATTTCCAACTTAAGAAACAAAATCAAATGGTTTTCCACATCAGGGTCTCGGAGTTTTGTTGTGATTTTCATTTTTGGGAGGTTAATAGGGCCAATTTATATAGCAATGCACAAATTAAATAGGGCACATCAATATTCTTTCTTCCTTATTCTTTTTAATTAATTAAAAGGGTCATTGAAGCCATCTAAAATATCACAAGTTTCCTTGTGAAACTGGGGCATCCCAATCAGAGTGCCTGATCTCAGATAGAATTTGCTCAAGTGATTCGTGTTGATGGATAGCTTTAAAATCTGTACCACCTTACTGGACATCATTTGAAGCAAGACAAAAGAAACTTGTGGAGTGACTTCCCATCTTTTTGCAATTATGGTATTGCTGGGAGAAACTCCATAAAACAGCTTTGACAAGCTCGATCACATAGTTCAAACTACAGAACATATGAAGGTAAAATCTATCTATAGGCAAATCTTGGTGTTCCACTAACAAAATCATCATGCCACCCCTGATGGAGTTGAATGATATGAATATCAATGAATCCAATTGCTTAGTCGAGCTGCATCATGATCATAAATGCAAAGGATACCGATGATGGAGGACACGATATGTTATACAGAGGTATGCATGGAAGAAACCAGACCAACATCATGTAGTCAATATGGTGAATGCCAGCATCAGCTCGACATGTGGGCTATAAGTTTGATAAAATAATGTAAATATCGTTTAGTAACAGCTTCATCAAGTGCAATCTGAGAGTGAAAAGAATGTTGTCAATGAGAATGGTGGAGCCTAATGATCACCCATCAAGATCGATTTCGCACAACTTCTATCGAATTTTCAAGAGTACTTTCAAATAAATTTCATTAGTTCTCCCAATAAGCAAAGATCTCATAGCCTATGTACAAGCAGAATGGAAATGATTTAAGTGAAGAGGCTTTGTGACAATAGTGGATGCATTTACCATATATATAGCAAAAAGGTATAATATACTCAATACTTCAGGAACCGGTGTCACTGTAACATGGAAAAAGCAAAAAAGCCCCTGAAACCAAAGGCGAGGAGAAGTCCTCAAACAAGAAAGCAAGGGAGGTAAATCAATAGGTAGTATCCTTGTTATCTCCTCCGTCATCATTCTCATCTCCTTTGTTGTCATTCTCCTTACTTGTAGCGGTCTCATCTCCTTCGTCATCATTCTCTGTACTTGTAGCGGTCCCACCCTCGCTCTATGAAGTAGCACTTGAGAAGGAGCGCGTGCACGTGCATCAACATGGAAGACATAGGTTAGAGATAGTAAAGACAACAGAATCACGAGCAAAACGAACATGCCAGATATATTCACTGAGCGAGAAACAAGACATATTAATAGATCAATACAAAAATGCTAAGTGAAAGTGGAAGCGGATGAGGAGAAAACTATTAGGTAGAAAAGAACGCCTTGACACTACCTACTTCTTTGTGCCAAGAGGCATACTCCATTCTATCATATAGAACCTTCGATTCTGTTGTGGTGACAATTGACAGTATTTGCGAGTAGATCAATACACGAAGTATTTGATGGCAATTTGGAAGGATGTGTATGCCGGAGTGACTAGACTACCATCTATAGTGACACTTTTCATGACGAATCGTCTTCAACCCCTCAAATTCAAGGGAACACAAAAGACAGGTATGGTAGTTGAGTTCCTTTGGGATGCCAGAAAGTGTCATTGTCAAGCTGAGAACATTAAACCATCCTAATTTCATTCGACAAACTGCGCCGAAGCCAGACACTGTACCAAGTAGACTAGGAATATCGTGTGGTGAGCAAAACATAAAAGAATTAAGAGCCCAAAAATGCAGGTAACGCCACAATCTATATAGCCTCTCACAGTTCAAACCTCAACCAGCCATTAACTTTTTTGGGCCAATCCACATCACAGTACGCTCTGATGTGGTGGCCCATGATCAACAGGTGAGTATACAAGATGGGCCGATCAATCGAGAAGAGTTCATGGATTAGCTGAATATTTTCCTTTTTCTGGCTCGTGTATTTGCTATGTGTGAATTTGTCGAACTCGTGCACTTGCAGTCACCACTGGAAAAGAGACAAAGGATTTAAATGGAGAAACTAAAAGGAGCCATCGATGGAAATTCAGAAGTCTGGAAATTGGCTTATTTTGCACAATTTCCTTTTTGTAAATATGTTGGTAGAAAAAGAACAGGAAAGAAAAAAGAAGAATGTTACGGGGAAGAATGCAGATGGCAAATAACATTCCGTCTTTAAGAAATCAATAAGCCAGTTTGCTTGTTCAGTGTCCAATTCCTGTAGTATTGTCTTCAGTTTATTCGATTTGCCACGAGTTGAATCCATGTCCTCTTCTCCTCCAATAGACTCATCTTCTTCGATCCCCCCATGTTAATCCATTTTGCATGTTTAGCCTTCCGTTCCTCTAGCTCCACCCACTTCAACTCCACTTTTGCTCTCATTGACTGCAATTCCTCCAACAGTGGCCTCAATCTCTCTCTTTCTGCATCCACTTGCTCTTGTGCAACTCTATATTCTCGTTCTCGTCTTTGTATGTCTTCTTCTCCTCTTATGAAATCATCTTCTTCGATCACCTCCAGTTTCACCTACAATATTAGCTAGATTTTGTCAACACTTATCGAAATCATCTTTTTTTCTTTTTCCACATCGTACATCTAAAGAAAAATCCACGCCTTGCTGTGAAATAGAAGAAGGATTACAGTAAATGTTAGAATACCTAAATGAACTAATATTAAGTAATAACATATACATCAACTCACATAAAAAAAATTGAATTTTCTTACATATCACGATTTCAAGATAACGTTTATAAAGACAAAAGATTATGATACTATAAAAGTGTATATAAATGCTATGGTTACAAATCGAAAGTATGAGGTCAAGAAGAATTAATAAAGAGTCAAAGAAGAGGAAACAAATTAACAAAAAAAAAAAAAAAAAAAGGAAAAAAAGAAAAAGAAATAATAAATGCAGTGGGGAGGAACTCTATTATCGTCAATTTAGAAGATGCGTGAGATTCCATAAAAGTAGAAAAGGAAATTTAGAAAAGCGACTTACGGGAGACAAGGCACATTCCACGTGAGCAACAAAATTATAATCACAGCTCTCGCAAAAATAGACCCAGTTTTTGGGATCCCTCCTCCGCTCACAGATGTCGCAGTAGTACTCTGCCCTCTCCTCTTCAATAAACGATTCGCGGAGCACCAATGGCTCACAGTAACTGTGATCCTCCGATTTTAGAGTCAGCGGTGACTGAGAACATTCGTAGTGAAGAGTATAATCGCACTCCTCACACGAAAAGAAGTCGATCCCGCAGCTTTTATGGCAGGCCCTGCACTTGCGGTTGTTTAGCCTGTCCCGCGCGTGCTTTTTGATCTCACTCTCAAAATAGAAGAGATGGTGCTCATGGAAAGGATGTTTCAGAGTCGGTTTTTGAGCACAGGTGACATGGAGATGGAAATCGCACTCTCCACACGAGAAAGCGAAGGTGTCACTGATTCTGTCACGGCAACAGCGACACCCAATATATTTTTCTGGAGTTTTGAAGCAGAAGGTGAGCGGAGGCAGCGAGTGAGAGGGGTGTTCCAACTCGGACGGTAGCTGCAAACATGATTTATGGATCTTAAACTTGCATCCTTGGGAAAAGCATTTGTACGCCAGAGTTTTCCACTTTATAGTCCCCTTACAAACCGTGCAATCATCAAATTCAGTGTCGCCATCATCATCAGAGTCACAATAGTAATCAAAATAATAATTGCAATAAAGCTTCAGCTCATGCTCATGGAAAGGATACTGAACCGTCCTGGCCACTCCTCTCTCAAGATCCGAGAGGGTGGCAGAAGCGCAAAACGGATGGATCAAGAGGTCGCACATTTGACAGGTGTAGCAATAGGAATCACTCCTTATTTGAGATTCATAGACTGCATATTCGTGTCTCTTCTTTTCGGGACATTGAGCGAAGGTCAGAGTGTGCTCAGGGTGAAGGTAATGTTGAATCGCATCTATAGGTGGTTGGGCACATGATCCATGAAGGAAGAATGAGCAATCCAAACAACCAACAAAGTCCTCCGACCGAATCTTTCCTTCACAGATCCTGCACGTGATATATGTCTGGGTTTTGGAATGGTAGGAGGAGAGCTGATGCGGATGCAGAGGATGATCGATCACCGATGGGCGTCTACTGATGTCCTCTCTCTCACCATCATCGTCATCATCTTCATGAGGCATAGTCGAAATCACACAAGACAGATGGAAGATCAATTCGCATTCCTCACAGCGGTACCTTATGGGGCCCACGTCATACGGAGAGCGACACGCATGGCATTCACCCTCACATGATGAATCGTAAGAGAGGTAGAGAGGGTGGTCGGGGTGGAAAGGGTGGTGTTGGATCTCCAGGGGTGCCTTGGCACATGCCTCGTGGAGGAATAAATTACACTCGCTGCATCCGCATGCCTCCTCCTCCTCCGAGATCCGCATCCGGCAACCTCCGCAGGAAATTCCCGTTCTCAAGGGGAAGGTGGTTAATGGATGTTGATGAGCGAACTGCAGTCGAGATTCTCCATCGCTGGCCTCTCGCAGCATCCAACAATAGTACTTCTCAACCTGCAGGGTTCTCATCGCAATGGGAGCGCGGAGCATGTAGTCGCATCCATGGAGACATCGGTAATAGGAATCCCGCCATCCAATATCACGCCCTTGTTGAAGCTCGAGGGGGTGCTCGTGACGAGGATGTTGGATCTGAAGAGGAGCTGTTCTAGCACATGATGTGTGAACGTAAAACCCGCACTTTTCACAACAGTAAATAGAAGTGCTCCCATTGATCAAATCTCCTCCGCAAAATTCACACCCCAGGTGAGTTCTATTTTCAGCTCGTAGTTCTCGTTGGGCGGTTTGGAAGTGTTGGCTCAAATTTCTAAGGAACAGGACGTGAGGATGCATGGGACTTTGGATGGAACTCATTTTGAGAGAGAGAGAGAGAGAGAGAGAGAGAGAGAGTGAACGCGGGCAAATATGGTGGTGGTGCGGCAACAAACCTTATCCTTCTTAATAAGGTATTACGAACGCGTATAAACCGAAAGCACGAACGCGTAAAAACCGAAAGCACGAACGCGTACGAAGCCGCGTGATTCCTTTTTCCTTTTTTGTATTTCTCCGCTTGTGGGACCGCGTAAAAAATGGAAAGCGCCGACGCGTGAAAAGTCAAACCTTTCTTTTCTTTTCCTGTCGTTTTTGGCCTTTTCTACGCTCGTCTCAAAGATATTTTCACTGGTCTCGAAACATACAAGAATACTGTTTTATTTTGTTTTTCACAATCTTATCCATTCCATGTTTATTTTCTTCTCCGAGGCTTTTAATATTCGTTATTGCCTAACTAATAATCCTCATTTATATCCATCTTGTAGACTCTGAACGTTGGGTATTTTCTAGTTAAACTTCCATTCATCTTCAACGGGTAGAATTTGAGTGTACCCCATTTTTGTCTTCTTCTGATAGATCATCGTGGGTGTTGATTACCCTAGTAAAAAAAGGAAACAAATAGCCTGAAATATATTCTTAAGTAACACAGCCTGTTTTTAAATGTAACATTCGAAAGTGAAGTTAACCCAAGCTATACTTACAAAATGACAATTGGAGTAAAATAGAACAGAGGAACCAACTAATAATATGCCTTACTAATGAGCCAAAATCATATGATTTCATTTATTTAATTAAGTGTTGCTAGTCCAAATGAATTCACTTAATTCAAAGATCACAAGGAAACGACATCATCTTAAGAAGTATTCTTATTCGAAATACGATTTGCCCAGAGTTTATGTAAATTTATTTTTAGTTTATATAGTGGATAAAAAGGAAAAAAAAAATGAATTGCATTCCTCTATAAAAACAAGTGGTATGTCCACTGCAACTTATATGCCCACAAATGATTTAACACTCCTCATGTTGAGTAATTTTGAAAAAAAATTCTACAAATTATAACAGGGAGAATTATAAAAAAAAAAAGTCATAAATCTATTACAATTGTGTCAATTTAGTCATAAACATTTTTTTAGTTAATTCAGTTATAAATCTTTTGTATTTGTGTCAATTTAGTTTATGTAGTCAATTTTGACCGGTCGGCCCGATGTGACATTCTAATGTTGGGTTTAGTGGCTTTCAAACTTCTATCCTCTTTCCTGTTTCTCTCGGTTGATTTTATATTTAGAAAACTGCTTAATACAAGAAAGTCCATCAAGTAGGCCCCTAAAAACCACCCATGCACAACTTTAGTTTAGCAAATTAAACAAGAAAAAATTACAAAAAAAAAAGAAGGAAAATTGTCGAACACCAGTTCAATCTAGTTCCTTATGCAAAATTAGAAAAATGATTGGTAATTGTCGATTTTCAAAATTGAAAACCGGAATCCGTTTAGAATAGGTTGGTTTGGTTTGATTTGATTTGATTGCCGGTTTATACGAGAATTGTGCTCACTCCTTTGTGAAAGTAAAGTTTATTGAAGTTGGACTCACGAATCAGAAATTAAAGTGAATTGGGATAGAGGAACAGACTAATATTATATCTTGCTAATAAGATAAATTCGAAACGCCAAGTCTAAAAATCAAAGTCGCCTGATACAACGCAAAGGAAGCTTTTTGCATGTTTAGACCTGAAATCGAAGTCATCACAGAGACGTACTTTTTCTTTTTCTACTTTGTGGAAAAAGCTGTGTCATTTTCCTTTCTTTTCCTAAAGTGCGGACACGCAAACAGCTGAGCTTTCTTATTTTCTCGTCTTGTTCTTTGTTCATACCAAAGCACCTGCTTTTTTTCCTTTTCTTGTCTGGATTCCGAATCATGTGTTTGGTGCTAATGTTCATTGGCCTTCGTACATATAGAAAATCATTACTTTTTATGTTTTCAATGGTCCACGCTTATTTTGTTTTGGTAGGTTTTGAAGGTTTGTTATTGCCTAACTAATATCCCCATTTGTATCCATCATCACATGAACTTTTTACTTCGATTATGTCTTAGCTAAGCTCTAATAAGTGAAATTCGAGAAGTCAAATGTAAACTCTAGGTCACTTGAATTCCCCATTAAATAGGTGCATGTTGAAGAAATATGTGTTAGGAATGGGTTCAAACCTGTGCTTTCATTCCTTTTTTTCTCCATTTCTTCACCTTTTATCTCCATAGTGCAAATGTGTAAAAGGCTAAGCTTTCTTTTCTTTTCTTTCTTTCTTTCTTCCTTTTTGCCTTTTTTGTGCTAATGTTAGGAACGCAAATATATGAAGAGAAAAAATAGAGAAGAAAACAAGCGATAATTTTTATGTGGAAAACCTTTCCCAAAATTAGAAAAAAGGAAAAACCACGGTGCCACACTTTGCAATCTTTCTATTATCAATATCAGTTTTACAAGCTCTAGGGTTACAAGCTTCAGCGTTATAACTATAAAAAATATTACCCCCATATATAGCAGGAGTTTAGGGCATACATAATTAATATGAAAATTACATGTATGTCAAAGCTCTATGTCACGACCTCTTTTTTCCCGTCCGGGGGAAAATGAAGAAGGTTTAGGGGTATTTGCCTAAAGAAGCGGACCAATGGCCTTAAATTAGGCGCGGGCTCTCCCAAGCCCATACCTCGCGCGACGTTAGATTTCATATTTCAATTATTAACAACCTAAATATTTTAAGGAGTCGCTACTAGCCTATTGGGGTCGGCTAGAAACCAATCGAGACACGGGAGTGGTGTCTCGATTCCTACGCAACTAGAGATTTCTAGGAACGGGGACTTGTTTACGCCAATGTTTCTATTAGCGCCCTCGCGGTACCACTAACTTGGAAAGTTATTTATCTAAATGGCCACACATTCTTGATTACTAATTATAATCTTTATGAAACCACTAAGTATCCATGCAAATGTTTTTGTAGTTTCTTTTCTTTTCTTTTCTTTTTTAAATTATTATTTTTTATATTTTCAATTTTTTTTTAAAGTAAAAACATCTTCCATTTAAAACACTATATTAAATGCCTAGATAATTTATATGCCAGAATGAAATATTTTTGGGCAAAAATTTAGGTGTCAACAGCTGCCCCTCTTCGGAAGGAAGCTCAAAGAGGTTTCTTTCAAAGATAAGGTGACGCCTAACTTTTTGTTTTATTTTGTTTTTGTTTTTTTGTTTGTTTTTTGTTTTTTTTGTTTGTTTGTTTGTTTTTTTTTTTTTTACAATAGTAAAATGAAAACGCAAATAAGCTTAATGTAAAGAGCGTGGTTTAGGGATGTACCTATGAATACTTTGAAAAATGTGGTTTAAGGATATACGCACAAACCTTATGGTTTAAGGCAGTCCCACTAACCGTGTGGTTTAAGGCAGCCCCACTAACCGTCTGGTTTAAGGCAGCCCCACTAACCGTGTGGTTTAAGGCAGCCCCACGAACCTTGTGGTTTAAGGCAGCCCACTAACCTTGTGGTTTAAGGCAGTCCCATTAACCGTGTGGTTTAAGGCAGTTCCACTAACCTTGTGATTTAAGGCAGTCCCACTAACCGTGTGATTTATGGCAGTCCCACTAACCGTGTGGTTTTAAGGCAATCCCACTAATCGTGTGGTTTAAGGCAATCCCACTAACCTTGTGGTTTAAGGCAATCCCACTAACCGTGTGGTTTAAGGCAGTCCCACTAACCATGTGGTTTTAAGGCAGTCCCACTAGCCGTGTGGTTTAAGGAAGTCCCACTAACCGTGTGGTTTAAGGCAATCCCACTAACCGTGTGGTTTAAGGCAATCCCACTAACCGTGTGGTTTAAGGCAGTCCCATGAACCGTGTGGTTTAAGGCAGTCCCCACGAACCTTGTGGTTTAAGGCAGTCCCACAAACCGTGTAAACTGTATGGTTTTAGGATGACCAAAAACCTCTTGAAAATGCATGGTTTAAGGCTAATCCATGGACCCTTTGGAATTTCATGGTTTAAAGGTAACCAAGAACTCTTGAAAATGCATGATTTAAGGCTATCCCATGAACCCTTTGAAATGTCATGGTTTAAGGATGACCAAGAACCTCTTGAAAGTGCATGGTTTAAGACTAACCTATGAACCCTTTGGAATTGCATGGTTTAAGGGTAAGCAAGAACCTCTTGAAAGTGTATGATTTAAGGCTAATCCAAGAACCCTTTAGAATTGCATGGTTTAAGGATAACCAAGAACCTCTTGAAAATGCATGGTTTAATGATAACTCATAAACCCTTTGAAATTGCAAGGTTTAAGGATAACCAAGAACCTTTTGAAAATACATGGTTTAAGGCTAACCCATGAACCTTTAGAATTGCAAGGTTTAAGGATAATAAAAAACCTTTTGAAAATGCATAGTTTAAGGCTAACCCATGAACCTTTAGAATTGCAAGGTTTAAGGATAACCAAGAACCTTTTGAAAATGCATGGTTTAAGGCTAACCCATGAACCCTTTGAAATTGCAAGGTTTAAGGATAACCAAGAACCTTTTGAAAATGCATGGTTTAAGGCTAACCCATGAACCCTTTGAAATTGTAAGGTTTAAGGATAACCAAGAACCTTTTGAAAATTGCATGGTTTAAGGCTAACCCATGAACCGTGTGAAATTACAAGGTTTAAGGATAACCAAGAACTCATTGAAAATGCATGGTTTAAGGCTAACCCATGAACCCTTTGAAATTGCAAGGTTTAAGGATAACCAAGAACCCTTTGAAAATGCATGGTTTAAGGCTAACCCATGAACCCTTTGAAATTGCAAGGTTTAAGGATAACCAAAAACCTTTTGAAAATGCATGGTTTAAGGCTAACCCATGAACCCTTTGGAATTGCAAGGTTTAAGGATAACCAAGAACCTCTTGAAAATGTATGGTTTAAGGCTAACCCATGAACCCTTTGAAATTGCAAGGTTTAAGGATAACCAATAACCTTTTGAAAATGCATGGTTTAAGGTTAACTCATGAACTCTTTGAAATTGCATGGTTTAAAGATAACCAAGAACCCTTTGAAGATGCATGGTTTAAGGCTAACCCATGAACCCTTTGAAATTGCGTGGTTTAAGGGTAACCAAAAACTCTTTGAAATTGCAAGGTTTAAGGATAACCAAGAACCCTTTGAAAATACATGGTTTAAGGCTAACCCATGAACCCTTTGAAATTGCAAGGTTTAAGGGTAACCAAAAACTCTTTGAAATTGCAAGGTTTAAGGATAACCAAGAACCCTTAGAAAATGCATGGTTTAAGGCTAACCCATGAACCCTTTGAAATTGCAAGGTTTAAGGATAACCAAGAACCCTTTGAAAATGCATGGTTTAAGGCTAACCCATGAACCCTTGAAATTGCAAGGTTTAAGGATAACCGAGAACCTTTTGAAAATGCATGATTTAAGGCTAACCCATGAACCCTTTCAAATTGCATGGTTTAATGGTAACCAAGAACTCCTGAAGATGCATGGTTTAAGGCTAACGCACTAACCTTGTGAATTGCAAGGTTTAAGGATAACCAAGAACCTCTTGAAATTGCATGGTTTAAGGCTAACTTATGAACCCTTTGAAATTGCAAGGTTTAAGGATAACCAAGAACCTTTTGAAAATGCATGGTTTAAGGCCAACCCATGAACCCTGTGAATTGCAAGGTTTAAGGATAACCAAGAACCTCTTGAAAATGTATGGTTTAAGGCTAACCCATTAACCCTTTGAAATTGCAAGGTTTAAGGATAACCAATAACCTTTTGAAAATGCATGGTTTAAGGTTAACTCATGAACCCTTTGAAATTGCATGGTTTAAAGATAACCAAGAACCCTTTGAAGATGCATGGTTTAAGGCTAACCCATGAACCCTTTGAAATTGCATGGTTTAAGGGTAACCAAAAACTCTTTGAATTTGCAAGGTTTAAGGATAACCAAGAACCCTTTGAAAATGCATGGTTTAAGGCTAATCCATGAACCCTTTGAAATTGCAAGGTTTAAGGATAACCAAAAACTCTTTGAAATTGCAAGGTTTAAGGATAACCAATAACCCTTAGAAAATGCATGGTTTAAGGCTAACCCATGAACCCTTTGAAATTGCAAGGTTTAAGGATAACCATGAACCCTTTGAAAATGCATGGTTTAAGGCTAACTCATGAACACTTGAAATTGCAAGGTTTAAGGATAACCGAGAACCTTTTGAAAATACATGATTTAAGGCTAACCCATGAACCCTTTCAAATTGCATGGTTTAATGGTAACCAAGAACTCCTGAAAAACTGCATGGTTTAAGGCTAACGAACCTTGTGAATTGCATGGTTTATGGATAACCAAAAACCTCTTGAAAGTGCATGGTTTAAGGCTATCCTATGAACCCTTTGAAATTGCAAGGTTTAAGGATAACCAAGAACCTTTTGAAAATGCATGGTTTAAGGCTAACCCATGAACCCTTTGAAATACATGGTTTAAGACTAATCCATGAACCCTTTGAAATTGTGTGATTTCACTAGAGGAACCTGTCATTCGAGAATATTCTAAAATGGATATTGCACATCAAATAGTATTCATTATAACAAGTATTATAGTAGCGAAAGCATACTAGATGAAGTCAATTTCAACATATGTCATTAGAAACAATATCAAAAGTGTATCGGTAATGAGAAGGCAAATGATTGCATAAACAAATCAAACTAATTCTGATAACTTGACAAACTCGCAAAACTGTCACTACGCTCGGATGATATCATTAATCGTCAAATTCTCTTGGGAGAAAAGTCCTCGTCGAAATGACCCTAACTTATGAGAAAGGTTTGTTAAGTATGCCAAACAAGGATCCTTAGTCATAAAGGGCTTCTTGCATATCCTCAAGGAAATGGCTATTTGATCCATCTGTTCATGTGGGAAATAAACTGATCACTCAACCTTACTCTTCCAGTGTGCAAGGCTTTGAATCATTTGCAATAAGTACACATTGACCAATCAAAGAGGTCTTTTAGAAGGGCCATAGTGCAGGTTTGGTCATGGTTTTAGCAATGGATAAGCATCATTGGCTATGAAATGAATTAATCACTGATCAATATCTTCGCTAGGTTTACAAGTCAAGAAACCTTAAGATGAGATAAGACAACCTTGCTCTCACTTCTTCGAGTGGCATCTTCTTTAGGGAAGTCCTTATTTCCACTTTGAATCATCCCAATCAAGAGACTTTGGAAATGGGTCGTAATGTTGATTCGAGGAAAGGTTCAAAGGCTTAGCTCAAAAGGCTTAGAACTTTTTGTCAAAGGGGGACTTGGGAGTTGGTGATTATCATGGCATCATTACCATATCATCCATTTTTTTTTTAAGCACTCAATGTTTAGAATTCAAATTGCCTCGAAAGTCCTTTGACTAATCATCTTAACATAATGGCTTTTGCATTTGCAATGATTTTCCTTTCAATGCAGGCATTTTTTTTTTTTTTGCTTTCACAGAGATATTCCTCTTGATGCAATTGTTTTTCTTCCACTCTATTTTTTTTTTTTTTTTTTTTGGGCATTGGCCTTGCTTTTACCAGGCACACTTTGCTTTTCCATACCCCTTAATTTTCATTTGACTTTTGTTCTTTTGGACTTTTTGAGCTCTTAGGACTTTCAAGATGCTTTTCATATTCTCATATAAACACCAATTGCATTGGTAAATCATGTGCCCTGCCCCAATATGGGGAGATAATCACCACTCGGGCTTTAGAAATGAATAGTTAGGCTCAATATGGTTTAAGTAATGGGTATCTGTGTTTGGGTAGAGAAATGAATGATCTTCTTCACCTCAGGATACTTCAAGTTTCCATAAGAATTCATCTGAAGTTACCACAAAAGATTTATGCAAGTGAAAGCAAAGAAGTCTTTCTCATCTTTCCTCTCCAAATAATGTCAACCCAAACCTCCATAATTGCCCCATTGTGGGGTGGTTCTTGACAAGGGTATTTTGTAGAAAATTCTTCACATTAAAAAGGCTCAAATGGGCTAGCTATTGTCACCTGTAGTGTGTATGATAGAGGAAAGAAATGCCTATTATCATCTTGATCTATGTACCGCTTGCGAATGAATTCATTGACCTTAAACGACACGGGTTTTCTTTTTCACTCAAATCCCAGAGTGCTTAAAGGACATATTTGGAAATGGGCTGCCTTTCCTCATCCTAAGTGTTTCTTGCTTGGCATAAGTAACATCGCCTTTCATTTTTGTTGAGATCATCTAGGTGGATTAACCTCCATAGAGAATTTTGATTCGAAATGAGTGATCCATCGAGTGGATGGACAATTTAAAGATAAAGAAGATTTTTGCAAACTTTGTGGAAAACTTTTTTTTCTTCAATTTCCATTTTTTTGCTTTTTAATGTTTCTAGAAAAACACTAAATGTTCTTTTTTGTGATGGAAATTCTCCATTTGTTTTCCATTTGATTTTGAGAAGAAGGGTACTTACCTGTGCCTTAGTAGTCAGGCGACCCTACGAAGAACAAAAGGGAATGTGTTAGTACATGAATCCTCAGGGATCGTAAAAATGGAAATGATACAACATTACCCTTGGTTAGTTTCACCATTTGGCGGCAAACAACGGAATGAATGTATTGTTTTAAGGCTTGGAGAGAATCTCAGGTCTTTGGTCTCATTAGTTCAAGCATTTTCCTCTTTTTGCAAAAATAAGAGATGCAAAAGTTTTTTATTTTTTATTTTTTTTTACATGGCAACCTTGTTGCCGTTTCTGGGGATCGAACCCCGTGCCTCTCGGACCCACTTCATTCCCGATACCACCAGGCCGAAGCGCTGGTAGTGTCCATGGGGCGCTTCTTTTTTTATTTTATTTTTATTTAATTGAACCGGCTCTAGAACGACACACATTTTAAGCCAACTTAGGTGACTTTGTCATGTGTTAACTCCACATGCTTACTTGGTCGATATAGATTATGCTTAAATCAATTTCTCGATTTTGTTCCTCGAATACCAACGCTTCCTGTTAAACAAAGGAACTACGTCAAAAATGAAGTTTAGATGAGGCATTTTGGAAACGATACCGAATTACCCTTCTCCTACATCTGACTTTAAATGTCTTGTGTTTCCTCTTCATGTGCCTTTGCTCCTCAAGTGTTAACATTTCCTTGAAGATCTTCCTTTCTAAGGTGTTATCGAATCCACTCATTCTAAGTGGGCGTCAAAGATGAAAGGAGAGGGGTACTCCTTGTTTCGACATGTGAGGGCATTGCTCCGTGGATATTTTACTCCATTTATTCCATCAAAATGGATAGTTAGGCCTTAACATGCCTTCTTGGTATAAGGTGTTGCTCCAACGGTCAATGTGCACCTTTTCCTACAAGAGATAGGGCATGTTACTTATATTCCAAAATTGAATTGGACTAATTTAGAAACAATACTCCCTTTTCGTGCTGAATCAATTGACTATGTTTCATCTTGCTCATGGGTTAGAATTGCTTTGCTTTAAGTGATTTGCCCCATTCATCAACTGCAAGGAAAACGAGACGAATATGTTATTTTCATACTCAACGTGATTCATTTTAGGAACGGTATACTCCTTTTTACGGCATATATGATGACTACGTTCCATCTCGTTTCCTTGGCTATGGAGAGGGATTTTCTTTCATGATTGACAGTAATTCACTTGGCAAATGTCTATTCCATTTGAAATTTTCCCCTTTTAAAAGTCGGGTGACTTAGGCATTGCGTGCCCCCGATCCATTTTATGGCCATCTGCCCCAATTAAAATTTCCTACACATATGGAAACAATGTATTATTTCCACTCTTAGGTACATTAAGTTTTGGAACGAAGTACACCCTTTTTCAAAGTCGGGCAATTCAGCATCTCATCGTATCTTTGTGGAAGAAGGGGAGATGTTGTCCTTATGGTCGAATGTATGCCACATTGAGTTAGATAACTTGTCCATATGCAGCTTCATTATGTTGGATTGATGAATCTTCATTTCATTTGAATCCTTCATGCTTTACTTGGTTTCCCACGTAACCCTTTTAGGCTAGGTGATTTTTCGCCATTTTTGTTGCATCAATGCATTTCCCATTTCACAATCTGTAAGCATGGGTGGCTATGTCAGTTTATAAATGAGTTGTTTTGCCTTTTGGGACGAACACACCCTTTTCTTTTAGAGATTGTGTGATTCTAGACCAGGTTGTCCTCCCCATGTAGTTTTGTTGATTGCCAGTAATTTGCCTCACTAAAATATGCATAAAGTACAAGGACAAGTCATTCCTAAAATAAATCGAATTTAACTTGAAACGATTAACACCTTTTATTCAAGGGCAACATTTGATGATCAATTCTTATTTGTGTACATCTACATCTTGAAGTGTTGTCTTGCATACCACCAATAATCATCTCCATACAAGATTGGATGCCAAGAAACCGTTGGAAGTGTAGGGATTGCAGATGCTTCTTATTCGCAACCAACGAAGTAGTTTGTTGCCAAAGAATGTCTACAAATTTCTTCTTCCACGAAGAATGTCAAATTAATATGAGGTCGTCGAGGATGTGGAACTTCATTAGACCAGTAGATTTGTGATCTTCGAGGCCTTGATGATTCTTTTCACACTTAATCACAATGTTTGAATTCATATGTTGCAAAAATATTCAAGTAGTTCATGGCTCAACCAAATATGCCCATAAATGAGCATGAATTGGTGTATTTCATGACTTGCTCTATTAGGGAAAGGCCCACACTTTTGTCAATCTTGAACAAAACCATCATTTTGCCTGTTTGACAAAAATGGATGAGTGAGTTAGTTGTTGCGCAAGAAATCCCTATTGGAACGACTACAACCTTACCCCCTCAAAGCATCATTCTACGGATCATCCTGCAAAAGCGATTAAGTGAAGAGATAAAGTATTACGCAAGTTCTTCTTGAAACTCATTTTCACACATTTTGAAGCTAAGGCATAAAACTCAGCCCGTAGGGTCCATTTGAAACACTTTAAGTGTTTTAAAGAATATAACTTTTATGAACTCTAATTTCATTATTAAAAAATGTGAGTTGTATGATTTACAAAAGCATTCGATTGGGTTCACAATCAAAACCCAAATTGCAAAACACGGTTCCTAATAGGAATAATGACAATGATAAAGTACAAGAAGCTCTTTCGTAGAGGAGAATAATAAGCACAATTCTCGTCCTAGCTTTAAAGTCCACTTTTGGCATGGTCAAGCAAGAGGAGTTCAAGGAATGGTTGTCACGCATGACCTGCGAAAGGAAGATAATGTCAGTACATGGATGAAAAATTGATCTTTCAATAAAGCTGCCTCTTACAATGAAATCAAGGCGAGGATACCTTCTTCGTAGTATCCATCACGAAAATTTGGTATTTCATCAAGATTTTATTAGTAAGAGGAGATTTCATTAAAAGATCGATCCACGGCTATCAATTGAATGCCCACTTTGTTCCAAAAGTTTCATACACAAATGGGGCATTGATTTTGAAAAATTAATTTGTGGTTTCACTCATGCAAAGGTGAGGTGATTTTTATTTTGAAAATCAATACACAAAATGTGATTTGAATTTTAATTTTGAAATGTGACCAAGAAAGAATTTTATTGAAAATTTGATTTTAATTCTATGCCCCAAAATGTAATCTTGATTTGGAAGAATTTCTATACAAAATGTGACTTTGAGTTCATAATTGAAAATTTAAAAAAAACATTTGTTTTATGGGGTTAGATCAAAGGTATTTGAAATGCTTATTTATCAAAAGTGAGTGCCAAGCCTATATCGCTAAGGGCATTCCATTGATTTCCGCGAATCTCAAAAAATGAAAATTTCAATCCGAAGTGAGCAAGTAGATGGAGAAATCATACTTACAGTGGGTGAAGAGACATTTTTTTTTTCAATCACATAGACATGCGGATGTAAACTTGTGAGGTTTGACGCATAAAGGTGGAATTCTAAAGGCTTAAAGTCCCCATTTTGATTAGATCAAAAGAGTTTTCCCCACTCCGCGCTTACGTCGGACAGTTCTCTTTATCATTAATCAAAATGAGCAGGACCAAAAGTGGATAACCATGGGTCATTCCCTGCACGGGTTCCATCTTTTGGCACCTTCTATGAGCTTTCTAATGCGATCGGGGTTTTAGATCGCGGGTTGTGTGTGTAAATGTGTAGTGCTAAGATAAGTATAAAGGCACACACATCAATTGATATCCAAACAACACTTCAATTTCATCCATATAGGCATACATTCCTACGCCTCCCTACAAAAGAGATGGGTTAACAAACACTCCACCCCTTATTACTCCAAACCTACAAAAACATTTAACACATTGTTAGCGGACTAACCTTGTTTTCCACGTGACTTTGACATGCGCTATCAAATGAAGACCATGTTAGTGAACAACCAACCAAGTTATTACGGCCTAAGTCCTCTAAAGTTTGCAACCAAGTCCCCAGTGGAGTCGCCAAGCTGTCACGACCTCTTTTTTCCCATCCGGGGGAAAAGGAAGAAGGTTTAGAGGTATTTGCCTAAAGAAGCGGACCAATGGCCTTAAATTAGGCGCGGGCTCTCCCAAGCCCATACCTCGCGCGACGTTGGATTTCATATTTCAATTATTAACAACCTAAATATTTTAGGAGTCGCCACTAGCCTATTGGGGTCGGCTAGAAACCAATCGAGACACGGGAGTGGTGTCTCGATTCCTACGCAACCAGAGATTTCTAGGAACGGGGACTTGTTTACGCCAATGTTTCTATTAGCGCCCTTGCGGTACCACTAACTTGGAAAGTTATTTATCTAAATGGCCACACATTCTTGATTACTAATTATAATCTTTATGAAACCACTAAGTGTCCATGCAAATGTTTTTGTAGTTTTTTTTTAATGTCTAGACTAATCTTAACATAATTTAGAAGAGAAATTTACACTCAAATTAATGAAAAGCGGCGCGTAAGTAAACATCCAAGAAATTGAAATGACTTGAAAATAAATGCAGAAAAGGTAAACCCGATACAAGTCGGGCAAATAATATTACATGGTCTTGTTATCACACCCCGGGACAGGACCCCCGTGAGCGAAATGGAAATTTAAATATGCATGAAATTACCCTAGATGCATGAAATTACTCTAGATAATTTTAATCTATGCAAAATGTATTATTTACAAAAATGATCATAAAATACCAAAATAGCATTAAATTAGGAAAATGACATTTTAAAAATAGGAAAATTTCATAGATGCCATTTTTGCCTTAATTTGATACATCTATCACCTTTATATATTTTTTGAAATTTTTGGATTTTTGGATTTTTTTTTATTTTTTATTTAAATAAAAATAATAATTTCCTAAACCGATATATGCTAACATTGAACAACACAGCACACAAATATTACAATGATAGAGCTTTCAAATCGATCATTTCAACTTGAAATTTGGTTCCAACATTTTATTGAACACTTGGCTTGCATGAAATCACCCCAAATGAGCTTCTTCATCGGGCCATGTTTGCAGCCTTCAATCTCGACCCATAAGCAATATTATGTGGAACTAAAACATCAAGATTAAACTAACACATGCAAGGAACAGGTTAACTAGAAATCACAGCCTTAAAACATGAAAACCAACTGGAAAACGGCCTCAAATATGCGGGTTTGATCTGATTTTGCAAATCTGGGTTTGAACCAAGTCAAACAAAGCCATGTTGAATGCCCAGATTGAAGCCTTGACACTCATCACATACAACATCTATATGAAATATTACTTAATCTAGATGAAAATAGGTAACACTGAGCTTTCAAATGCAAGAAAATCACCAAAAATGACCCAACCGAACAACATCAAAATGAACTCTCCAACCTCTCCAAGAAGCACACATTTAAAGACTAAACCGGGTTGTCCTATGCATCATTTGTACTCCCAAACATTCATCAAAGTCTCTTGAAGAGTAGGGGCATTGAAGAGGTTTTAAACACTTAGAAAAATTTCAGCCTCAAGAATCAATTTTCTGGGCTGGTTTTTCTCTTGATTTTCATGATCAAAACATGCTCAAAATCGAAAATAAATACATCTAGGATGCTTACCTTGCTTCCTAGTTTCTTTTTCAAGTGGTTCTTGGCCGATGAAACCACAAATTATCCTCTGGGGCCTGTGGAAATTGGCTTCTTCAACTGAAAATGAGATCTGCAAAAAAGAACTGACAACGAAGGTTTTCGTTGACCTCTAAAATTAGACTTCAAGACGTATTTTGTTGAAAAAATTGACATCAAACGTCAAACTATATTTATTCTAGTTTGGATTAAAAGTAAATATTTTCCTCATTTGTCTTCAAATTTCTAAAAACACTGGCTTTCCTCACTCGTGACCAACCAGTCTCAACACTTCAGAAAAATTTCCAGTGTTTCTTGGCCCGCCAGGAGGGCACTGTTTCGGGGGCTTTAGGAGGCCTTCCCAATCTCCATTTGGGACGTGCGACCTATGGTTGAAAAGCTCTTGGAGTGAAGTTTCACTCTCTAGTTTAAGTTTTTGGCTAATTTTGGCTACAAGTTTGCTAAAATTTCCCTTTTCTCGCTGGAGGTTGATCTGGAATTTCTGGGTTTTTGCTTTTCTGGAGTTGCTTCTAAGGGCTTCTTTGGGGATCGATTCCGAACTCTCTCCTCTCTCTCTCGTCTCTTTTCTCTCCTCCCTCAAAGACCTTGCTTCAGTGATCTTATCCCCCAAATTAATCAATTTTTGGTCAGCCTTTTTGTCCACCTACCAGGCCTGTCAACTGACTAGCTCCACCCACTTCTGACTTAGCCAATTTTTTAAACTTCTGCAGCTGTTGAGTGTGCGGTTTTGGTGCGATTTTCCGTGCTTTCAGCGGCTTATCCTGACCAATTTTCGTCCACTTGAACTAATATGGTCTTTCAGCACGTGCAAAGATCGAGCTAAATGGGCAGGCTGAGTGGGACATGGTGGGGCCACCAATATGCCTACTTAGCAGCTTCGAAATTAAGACCAACCATGGGCTGGGTTTTGGCCGCTGATTTTAGTGCTTTAATCCATGAATTTGGCCCCGATTTTTGATCAATTAGCAACCTCATTTATAGTAGTTTAAGATATTGACCATTTTTCACAATTGTGCCCACCCAATTTTGCAAAAAAGTCCATCAAAATTGGCCATTTTCTTATCCAAAATACCCAATTCAATACAAATTTGGTCTTTTGGCTCAATTTGAATTGATTCGACTTGGCCCAAATTCAATTTCAACTCAATTGATGACCAAGATGATAATTTACAAGCTCGGGCACAAATTTTGCAAAATTTGCAAATTGGTCCCTCAACTTTTGAAAATTGCATTTTGGCCCCAACTTGTCATTTGAATTCCAATCTAACCTCCTGGGCTTGGCTAGTCACATTTAGATCGTTGGCCCCAACTTGTTGTTTTTTTTTTTTTTTTTTTTTTTTTTTTTTTTAAATTATTATTTTTTATATTTTCAATTTTTTTTTAAAAAGTAAAAACATCTTCCATTTAAAACACTATATTAAATGCCTAGATAATCTATATTCCAGAATGAAATATTTTTGGGCAAAAATTTAGGTGTCAACACTCTATTATTTACTTTAACATTACCGAAGGAATGACCTAATGGGAAGTGTTTGCCCAAAATAAAAATTTTATGCGCTTAAACATTATTTTCCTCTAGCAGACTCCACAACTCCATCAGCTCATTCAAAAGATATGTTCATTGGCCTTGAAACATACAATAGTATTGTTTTTTCACAATCTTGACAATTCCACATTTATTTTTCTTCTCAAAGACTTTGAATTTTTGCTAGGGGTGTGCAACGGAAACCGCCCGAACCGAGAACCGGCCGGACCGGACCGGACCGGTCGGTTTGGCGGTCCTAGAGGGTCTCGGTCCGGTCCCAGGTTCCTATTTTTGGAACCGGTGACCGGTTAGTCCGTTCCGGTTTTCGGGGTTGGAACCGGACCGGACCGACTGACCCGGACCAACCATTTATATATATTTTTAATTTCTGAAATAATTTATAGTATCATCATATTCATTTCTTCTCTCATAACTCAAAGTTAATAATCCCTCCCCTTTTTTGCTTCGAACTACTATCAACAGTAACCATCCCATCAGCTTTTATTTTCCAAATTTTTGCAATTCTCCTCACTTGCCTTTCCCTCTTGAAACCTAAACGAACGCTTTTGAACTACACTCAACAGTAACCATCACATCAGCTTTTATTTTCCAAATTTTTGCAATTCTCCTCACTTGCCTTTCCCTCTTGAAACCTAAACGAACGGCTAAACCCCTCTTTTTTTTTTTTTTTTGTTAGTTTTTGATTTAATATACAGTAACCATCACATCAACTTCCATTTTCCCAATTTTTGTGATCCAACTCGGCGGTAATTCGATTCAACTTTCATTTTCCCAAACCCTTCCTCCCCGTAGCGGCATCATCTCTTCGCTCTCTCCCCGTCTCTCGTCGCGGCCCCGTCGATTCCCAAGGCCCTCTCGTTCTTTGAGGTGAGTCCCGAGTCCCGTCCTCGTTAAGCTCTTTTGCTATGTTTTCATTGCCGCGCGGCTTCGTTGTTTGATCATTTATACTCCGTAGTCCCATCTTCGTTTGTTTCTGGCATGCGATTGTGCTGTGTTGATGTCACATTTGGGCAAGGGGGAGGGGGGGGGGCGGTGGGTAGTTGGATTTTGTCTCCTCCGCGCATTTTGGTGTGGGTAAGAGCGCGCTTCGTTAGGGGATTTCAATCTCTTGGCTCTTTGTTGAGATTTAATTCTTCATGTCTTGATGGAAGATGGGTTGGTGTAACTCTTTTATTTGTGTTGGTCGTGTTTCGTGGACGGTGTTGCTATATTAGGCGCCGCCGTGACCTATATCTTCCGTTGTTGATGCTCGAGCGAGCTGCTGAACCACTTGTCGAGCTGATTCGAAGAAGAGAGGGACACAATTTATACTTTGGATAAGTGTTTCTTCTTTATCTGTTTGTTTTTTCGTTGATTATTGATGTTTTGTTGAGTCCCTTTTCTATTTTAGGATTATGATGTGCGATTTTGGAATCCCATCGTTAAGATTTTACAAAACTTAGTGGGTTTTGTTGGATGTAATTGAATGACGTCTCTTGTTCTAGAACTTTTGCAAGTAATAAAATGAAAACAAGTGATGGTTCATTGGAACCGGACCGGACCGGACCGGACCGGACCGGTCCGGTCCGGTTCTCGGTTCCAAGATAACCGGTCCGGTCCACGGTCTAGAAAAGTGGGAACCGGTCCTCCCAGTCCGGTTCCCGGTTCTTGGGTGGAACCGGACCGAACCGGGAACCGATCACCCCTAATTTTTGCTACTACCTCACCAATAATCCTCCTTTGCATCCATTTGTCTTCAATGGGCAAAATTTTGAATGTTATACCATCCCCTTACTAATCCCCATTTTTCTTTTTTGATACACCGTCGATGTTGATTGTGCCGAATAACAACTGAAAAAATGAAACAAAAGCCTTGAAGTACATTTTTAAGTAACAAACTTTTTTGGAATGTAACTTATGAAAGTGAATTTAATCAAAGCTATACGTACAATTTGAAAATTAAAGTAAAATGGAATAGAGGAACAACCCAATGATATATCTTACTTATGAGTGGTAATGATATGAATTCACATATGGAATGTTTAATTAAGTGAAACTACCTATCAAAATGAAACAACTCAATCAAAGATCACAAGAAAATGAAATAACCGCAAAAAGTATTTCTATTTGAAATATGATTTAATTATTGTTTGTGTAGTTTTATTTTCAACTTCAAAAGCAGATAAATAATAAGAAAATGGATTATATTCTAGAATAAAAACAAGTGGCATGTCTACTGTAGTTTATATGCCCATAAATTCTATTGCACTTCCTAATATCTTGCATCTTTGAAAAATTTCTGCGAATCTAATCCCTCGTTTTTTTTTTCCCAAAGACTTTCTTATATACATATATCATCTAGGCCATTGAAATTGCCTCCACTCCCTGTCTTCATAAAATACTATTCCTAAAGATTAAGGTCCCGCATGGTAATGTTCTTTTTTCTTGTTTATGAACAAATTTTTTGTTTTTTTGTTCTTGGGAACAAAAAAAGAACAAAAACGTGTTTATTTGCGTTTTTGTTCAAAATCTGTTTTTTGTTACCGGAACAAAATTGGAGCGGAAATGAGAAACAAAAAAAAAGTTATTTTTTTGTTCCAGAAATAATTTTGAAGAACATTTTTTCTCTCTTCTCTTTTCTTCTTCTTTTCTTCTTTTTTTTTCTTTGGCCGATTCCGGCCTCGCCATGGTCGGCGTCGGCCATCGAGGGCTGGTGAAGCCGTCGAGAGTTGGCGACCTCGCTGGAGAGTTGCGGCCCTCGGTGAGGCCGAGCCTTGCCAAGGGCTGGCAAACGCGCCGCCGGCCCCGTCGGCCGGTCGTTGCCAAAAGAAGAAAAAAAGAAAAAAGAAAGGAAAAAAGGAAAAATAAAATAAAAATATTAAAAAATTAAAAAGAAACAAAAAAAAAAGAATATAAATTTACCAAACGTATTTCTATTCATTTTTTATTCCCGAACAAGTTTACCATACGCGTTTTTCTGGTAAAAAATTGTTCTCCTAACAAAAATAATTTTTTCTATTTATGTTCCCCGGAACAACTTTTGAAATGCAAACGTTACCAAACGCGTCCTAATATTTTCTAAGTGAGAAGAAGGTGTGTGTTTTTTTTTTTTTTTTTGGTGTGGAAACCTATCTCCACCTAATATCCCACCAACTCCTCACTTGCGAACAACTACCCCTCCCCCTCGGGCCGCGCCGGCAGCGGTGCAAGGAAATCGTGAAAGAAAAGTCGACGGAAGTTATACTCACTGATAAAAAAAATTAAAGTGAAATGGGATGGAGGAACAAACTCATATTATACCTTGCTATTAAGACAAATTCGAAAAGCCAAATGTAAAAGTCCAATTCAACTGATAGAACGAAAAAGAAGCTTTATACATGTTTAGCCTTGAAATTGGAATCATCATAGAAACATACCTTTGCTTTTTTTCTCCTTGCACGAAAAGTTGTGTCTCCTTTTTCTTTCTTTTCCTAAAGCGCGAACGTGTAAAGAGCTTTGCTTTCTTATTTTCTCTTATCTTATTCTCCGTTCATACCAAAACCCCTCCTCTTTTTCTGTTTCTTTTGTCTAGATCTCAAATCACGTGTTTCGGTTCTAATGTTCATTGGCCTTCATACAGATACAAGAACATTACTTTTTAATTTTTCAATGACATGATAAATCCACACTTACTTTGTTCTAGTGGGTTTTGAAGGTTTGTCATTACCTAACTAATAATCCCCATTTGTATTCATCATCACATGAAATTTTTACTTTGGTTATATCATAGCTAAGTTCTAGTAAGTGAAATTCTAGAAATAAAATGTAAAGTCTAGGTCACCTAACATGACCTCTTCCAAATGCCCCATTAAATAGCGCATGCTTAAGAAATTTGTCTAAGGAACGTTTAAAGGCTAGTCCCTACTTGCCAAGGGCTTTTAGCATTCCCAAGGTTAGCATTGGGCTAAAAGCTATTTTGAAAGACTTGCTAAACACCTTAGCATTTTTCGAAGAGGTTTTGGAGGTTGAAAGCCTCTTGGAAAAGCTATATCAAATACACCTCAAGTCTGGAGAAATGATAGTATACATCAAAATTCCAAATTTCAAATATGAAAACACTTCATACTTTTGAGAGAAAATATATTCTAAAAGAGTTTCCTTTTCAAATATGTCAACTATATCATATAACTAAAAAAAAACGGTTGAAATCATTGGACCTATATCGAGAAATCAAGAGGAGCTAATTTTTCTTGGAACCATCCCCAAAAAGGTCTTTATTCATCAAATATAGCTCACAAGAATGAATAATATAACCAAACACTAAAATACAGTCAGGCCCAAAAACAAAAGAAAAACAAGGAGGGGGAGGAAACATACCAATATCTTCCTCGCTTCTTACTCCATTACCACTTTCTTTCATCATTTTTCAACGTACCCATTTACATCCTCAGATAAAACCTTATGGACAAAAAGACTATATTGCTATTTTCCACCATCTTTGGACGCCCTCCCGCCACTTCCGGCCACCGCATCAACCCCAGAGCTCTAGTTGATTATCTAGTTCTTTTGTCTTGCAGCTCCCTCCCTCCGCGTTCTCCAAAGGAGGCGGCAAGCCTCCAGATCCAGGCTTGACCGTTGATCTATGGCTTCAGGGCTTTGAGCCGTCAAGCATGGTAGAGCAATGATGTTGCAAATTACAAGGAAAGAAACAGATGAAGGCGGGCTCCGAATTGACATCAGCGAATGCCTGTTGTAGTGAGCAATAAGGAGGCCGAGATGTCGGCTGACTTGATGGCGGTCTTGGTGGCAAATGGTCACGACTTTAAGGGTGGCTAAGGGGGTGTTTGGCAAATTTTTGTTTCTGTTCTCCTGAACACAATTTTTGTTCTTTTGTTCCTAGAAAAAAAAAAACAGAAACACGCTTGTTTACACTTTTATTCCCGAAACAAAATCTATTTTTTTGTTCCCGAACAAATTTAAAATAGAAACAAGAAGTAAAAAAACTTATTTTTTGTTTCCGGGACCACTTCCAAGAAACTTTTTTTTTCTTTTTCTTTTTTCTCTTTCTTTTCTTCTTCTTCTTCTTCTTCTTCTTCTTCCTTTTGCCGGTCACCGACCTTAGCCATGGCTGGTAGGGGTGAGCGTGGTTCCGGTAGAACCGGGAACCAGAACCGAACCGGAGGAGGTTCCGGTTCGGTTCCCGGTTCTAAGGGGACCGATTCCAGTTCCCGGTTCTCTTTTTCTGGGAACCGGCGGTTCCAGGTTCCGGTTCCGGCAAAGTTAAAAAATAAAAAACCCTAATTCCTCCCATGCGATTTCCCCTTCTGTTCAACTTTCCCCCATTTCCCTTTCTTTTTCTCTCTCCTTTTCTCCACTTTTTCCTCCTCACGTCACTTCCTGCCCCCACTTTTTTTCTTTTCCTCTCTCTCTCTCTCTCTCTCTCTCTTCTCTCTTCCCCCTCTCTCGGCCGAACCCCCCACCTCTTCTTCTTCTTCTTCCTTCCTCTCGCCGGTTCTTTCTTCACCCACCACCACACCGCCGCCCCACGCCCTACTCACCACCACCTCTTGGCCACTGAACCCCCACCACCCACTGCTCGTCCAACAAGCCGTCTCACCGTTGAGCCCGACGAGCTGTCTTGCCGTCCGCGCAACCGTGAGACACCGCTGCCGTCCCCAAGCCACCATCACCACCTCTTGCTGCCGCTTGCTCGGCCGTCCGGGCCATCGTTGCTCCGAACCGTCACCACCTCCGCCCGAACTGAGCTCTTCCCCCCTTGGCCATGGGTTGAGCCGCGGCTGCCGCCATCTTCGGTGTGCCGTTCATGCCGCCGTTGGTGCTGTGAGACTCGTGTCTTCGTCACCGTCACACCACCGTTGCCGCGTGCTCGCCGTCGCCAGATCAAGAAGAAGCTGGTGAAGAAGATGAGGCAGAACAGGCCCATCCCTCACTGGATTCGCATGCGGACCGACAACACCATCAGGTTCATATCCAATTCCTTCACGTTTTGTCCAAAAAAAGCCGTCTTCTTATTTTATTTTATTTTTTTGTGGCCTACTTTTTGTCGCCGAAATCGTTCAGGTACAATGCGAAGCGCAGGCACTGGCGCCGCACCAAGCTAGGATTCTGAGGTGCTTTTGTCCTCATATGTTGTTTCTTATACTTTTAAATTATTTGACGTTCATGGTGACAATATTAGATATATCACTTTTGATTTTTTAGAAATATTACTATTGGGATTTTGAGGAAACCGTATCATATGAAATTCATTATCACAGGTTGTCGACTTTGCTCTAAATCTATGTCTTGGTGTTGTGTGAGTTAGTATTTTCTTGCTTGAAATTATTTTGACTGGCTTAAATGCTGGTCTCTAGGAGGTGCTTTGAAGCCAACGGATATCGAGCCGCTCTGGGTTCATGTCACATGCGCGTGGTTTTGCCCTGAAGTTGGCTTTCTGAATCATGAGAAAATGGAACCAGCCACTGGAATACTTAGAATTCCTCCAACTTCTTTTTTGAAGGTAATCCATACTTATTTAGATTTACAGTTTTGAAGATTGCTGTTTCTTTGATGTGGTGGATTGTACTTATTGTGGGAATGATAAAAGCGTTTAGCAATAGAGGAGAACCTGATTTCATAATAGCTTTATAGCATCTTATTGTTCAGTTGAGTATTTGAGTTTGATGTGTTGATTTTGTTTGTTGTCTACTGCTTAGTTTATTTGCCATTAACTTCTAGATGCTCAGTGCTTATTTTCAAATGCTTTTCTTTGCTTGTGGTGCAGAGTTGTGTAATATGTAAGTAGACTCATGGTTTCTGCACTCAATGCAGCAGATGTCCTACTTATTTTCAAGTTATGTGTGCTGCAAGAGCAGGACACAGCATGGAAGTAAGTCCTTATATAGATATATATTATTTTCATGACTTTTATCAGAACTAACATTGGTAGAATTTCTTGAGCTGGATTTTTTAATCTATTCTGACGCTCGCTCTTGCTTTCTTTCTATTTTCTTTGGCGTTGGATTTCAAGGAAGGATATGTTAGATAGATACTCATGTAAGTTTACACTGATTCTATATCTTTGTTTTCAGTTACACTTTGCTGGAGAAGAGTGGGAGTCAAATAACAAAGAAGTTGATATATTGCGCCGATCATAGGTTAGATTGGTTCCCCTTGTCTACATGTTTTAATTCTCTGCTTCAATCTCATGTCCAAAGCCGTTTTGTTAAGTCCATTGCCTAGAAGATTTAACAACTATGATCCATTGACTAAAAACTATATGGTGCATGCTGCCTTGTCCTGGAAAAATATGATTTTACTTGGATGATTATGCAGAAGGTTCAACAGCCAAGAGGTTGATTATAACTATGTCATGGTCATTAACAAGTACGTTTGCTCCTCCAATTTTTATCATCGCATTTTGCTTGATGTGTCTTTCATAATGGCTAATATTAAATTACTGTTTCAGAGGACAGAAAAGCATCGAATATGTTTCGGTAAATCTGGTATACATGGATGGGGACCCTTTGCTCGAAGAAATATTCAGGAAGGAGAAATGGTACCTTCTTCTGAAAACTACCTCATTATTTGCATGTTATGCTTTAGTTGGACAGAAATGTTGTATTTGTCATTATACTTTTCATTTATTCTTGGAAATGGAGGACATGATAAAAAGAGACAAGTACAGCGATTTATATTCTCAAATGTTTTTTCGTTTTTTTATTACCATAAAGAGTGGAGTTTAGGAAGTGTGTTTCTTCATGATTTTCCCTCCTAAAGCTTTGTCTCTTTGGCTCATTAGGTTCATTGATTAGCATTAAAATCATGATCTACATTATCTCGTCGCCTTGTCTTCTAAACATGCTTTGAGACATTGTGCAGCTCTTCAAGATCGGTGAAGAACTTGTAATCGATGCCACAAATAAAGGGAATATAGCTTGGCTAATTAATCATTCGGTAAGTTCCAATAGAAGCATTTTTTTAAAACTAAAATGAAAAAAAAAAAAGAACCCGTTGGAACTGTTGGAACCCGGAACCGACCGGAACTGTGACGGATCTCACGGTAGGTTCCGTGTTCCAAAAATGAGGAACCTGTACCCGAGGGTAGGTTCCAGATTCCAAGCGGAACCTGTAAGGAACCGAGAACCGCTCACCCCTAATGGCTGGCACTGGCGACCAGCCAGACGACGAGGTCGCCAACCCCCCGGAGAGGCCGAGCCACGGCGAGGCTCGTCGCCCCAGCCTCGCCGTGGCCGTGCGAGGCTCGACCTCCCGGTCGGCTCGAGGCTTAGCCTTGCCGGGCCGGGGTGATGCCGACCTCGCGCCGCTTGGGCGAGGCCGCCGCCCTCATCGGCCGGTTGTCGGCCATGGTCGAGGTCGGCAATCGGCCAAAAGGAAGAAAGGAAAAAAATAAAGAAAATAAAATAAAAAAGAAAAAAATTAAAAATTTAAAAGAAACAAAAAAATTATACAAGTTTACCAAGTGTATTTTTGTTCTTTTTCTATTCCGAACAGAAATTTTGTGCAGCGGTTATCAAACGCGTTTTCTATTTAAAATTTATTCTCCGGAATAAAAATAGTTTTTTTTTATTTCTGTTCTCCAAAACAATTTTTTAACAGAAATATTACCAAAAGTGCCCTAAGATAGTAGAGAGGTTTATGTTTCCGGTTGGAAAAAGTTTAGAACCGAGACAAGGGCATTTTAGGAAGAGAAGCCACGATCTTGTAAATGTTTGTATAATGATAACTGATCTTAACCTGCAAATTTGTATTGAAGATGAAAGCTTGGAATTTTTTTACCAAAAAAGAAAAAGAAAAGGAAAGCTTGGAATTTAAATAGGTAATATTGAAATAGAGGAAAAAAAAAACAGATGGATCATGAGAGATAGCCAGTATTGGAGTTGCTACAATACGACAATACGCGCGTGGTTATGAGCGGGAATCTGATTCTCAAGTGGACTAGAGAAGTCTAAGGTTCGTATCTCAGGGAAACAGTTATGTAGACGGCCAACTTTGATATCAGAGGTGAGGCTTATGAACAGGGTTATCCGATGTAATAGGCAATCGAAGTTTCCTTTGATGCCACGTCAATCGTGGATTCATCGGAACAATCATCGACATGCTTCTCATTGAAACCATTAATCACGATCTATTCATGCATCTAACTCTATACAAAACTAAAAGTTCGCTCCAGTAACAAAACTACTCGTGCACAATCAAGGTCACCATCGACATGAAAAATCATGGCAATACAAGTGCAACGGAGTTTCTACCTCCTGTCACGACGCATCTCCTTTTACGAGGTCTGGCTCTCCATCACTTCTTCCACTGGGGCAAT
The DNA here is from genome assembly GCA_014182575.1 of Eucalyptus decipiens. NCBI lineage: Eukaryota > Viridiplantae > Streptophyta > Magnoliopsida > Myrtales > Myrtaceae > Eucalyptus > Eucalyptus decipiens. The sequence continues at coordinate 44,898,600 of CM024611.1, read as the reverse complement.
CTTTGTACCACAACCTGCAATTGAAATGCACGAGCAGAGATGTTTGTTAGACCTGTATGTCCCCAAGAAACAAAGCAATTCTCACATTGCGTTTGTTGCATTTAAAACTTCATTATAAAGGAAAATATTATCCATGAAAACCATTTTGAATGAAAATAGTTACTTTTCATTTGCTTGGTGGTTTAGGAAAAGTGACTTCTTTCTTACTAAAAGACAAAGGCATTTTCTCCCAATCTAAGTTTGTTGTTTTTAGTGTATAGATAATGTTTTCTATACATTGATTAGTTTTTCATCATCCAAACACCGGAAAATCGGAAAACAATTTCTTGGAAACAGTTTTCCTTCAAATAAAGAGGCCCTAATTCATGACAAGCACAGCTTACTTTCTTCCAGATTTCAATTAAATTGCAAAATGCTTTCTAGCAACTAAAGGACAGTAAAGATCCATGGCGCTTTACCTTTCCAGAGTTTTCTTTATTCCCCACAATAGTTTGACAAGCAAGCCTCCAGGATTCAGGTTTCTGGCGGTTAAAGCTATTGTTAGAACAACTTGATTATCAAGGTTAACCCACATCCGTTAGACTATTAACAGAAGAGAGAGAGCTTACTTTCTTCAAATATCGCAGTTCAGTATTGGTTCTCTCATTTAGGAGATCCTTCCCATCAATAATCTGCCCAACAGGACAAGTTTCAATCATCCAATAATAGACACAATCCTCAAATTGTAGGAGGCCTAGGGAGCTCAAGTTGGTCTCTAAGCTCTACACATGACTGCAAGCCTCAGCAATAGGAAGAGAACCATGCACATGAAGAAAGCACTCTTAACATCTTCCCCTGAAAGTTCTCGCTCTAAGAATGCACATCTATATTGCTCAGACCTCGTGAACCCTCAGTCCTTCATAGTTTTATCTTGTTAAGTTGCTCTAGACATGGGATTATTCGAAGCATACAATCGAGAACTCTCAGCTCAAAAACTACATCGGATTTTTTTTCCATGTCGAGAAAGCGGAAACATCTGTGCGCTTCCTCACACGAGCTTCACTATCGCTCCAATGACGATAAATTATGGCATCCTAATTCCCTGTTTAAAATACGAGAGCTGCACAGCAAACTGGCGAGCCATACATACATACCTCCACAATGCAAGTTCCACAGCTTCCACCACCTCCACAATTCATCACTTTCCCCTGCAGAGAAGAGAATATCATCAAACACTTCTAATGCATCCCAAAACTCAATCTAATGTATAACATTCTCAAAAGTTCAAGGATTATTTTTTCAATTATTTTAACCATTTATTTGATTAATATCCTAAGTGGTTTAGATATAATGCTTATTTGGAGATTGCTTGTCTTGGAAAAAATCCAAAAAAAAAAAAAAAAAATTGCTTGCTTGGTGTGTTTAATTCTTTGGGGAAATGTCACAAATGGTCCCTATACTATTACTTAATGTGCAATTTCGTCCATGAACTTTCGATTGGCTCAATTTGGTCCCTGAACTATTGATAAATGCCCGATTTGGTCCCTGAATTTTCGATCGGCTCAATTTGATCCCTGAACTATTGATAAATGTCCGATTTAGTCCTTTGTTACTATTTTTCCTTCTTTTTTTTTTTTTTTTTGCTTATAGTAACAAAATTTAAAAAATTTAAAAAAAAAAAACAACAAAAAAAATAGTAACAAAAAAAAAAAAAAAACCTAGCGGGTATCGTTCATCTTCCTCGCGGAAGCAGCCTTGCTCGCACCCCACCGCGCCGGCGGACCTCAACCGTGCCGGCGACCCACAAGCCCTCTCTCTCCTCCACCGCTGCTCCACCGGTCCGGTCCGCCGCCCGTCGACCTTGCAACGCCTCGCGCCCGCAACTTCCAGATCCGGCGACCTCCGTCGTCCCCGCCGCACCTCAACGCTCCGCCCGACGACCAACGACGACCCGACGCTTCGCTACCTCGCCGAGCCGATCCTTGCCGCCGCGACCCAACACTCGACGTCCCCCACTCCAGCCCGTGCCGACGTGCGACGCCATTGTTGTCCTGATCTCGCCGCTCGAGTGTCCAACGCCAGCAGCCACGACCCGAACGCCCCTGCTCGCCTCCGCCCGACGCTCAACCGCTGCCGTGCCGCTGTCCCTGCCGTGACCCGACGCCGCCGGAGCCCACACCGCCGCTGCTCGCCTCTCCCCGATGTCCGACAGCAACCCTCGCGCCCCGTGACGCCCCTCGCCGGTGCCCTGCCATGCCAGAGTCCCTGCTGCTTGCGCGAGGAAGATGAACAGTACCGGCTAGAGTTTCTTTTTTTTTTCATTACTATTTTTTCGTTTTCTTTTTTTTCGTTATTTTTTTTAATTATTTTTTCAATTTCGTTACTATAACAAAAAAATAATAATAATAATAACGAAGGACTAAATTAGACATTTATCAATAGTTCGGGGACCAAATTGAGCCAATCGAAAATTCAGGGACCAAATTGGGCATTTATTAATAGTTCAGGGACCAAATTGAGCCGATCGAAAGTTCAAGGACGAAATTGCACATTAGGTAATAGTATATGGACCATTTGTGACATTTTCCCTAATTCTTTTCATGCAATTTATTTGATCCATTGAGTGTTTAATAATGATTAAGCATTCATGTGATCACCCCATTGCATGACGGTGATTTAGGTTAAAATCAATCCAAACTGCCTGCAAAGACATTTTTGAAAATAAAAATAATGGTATTGAAAGGGCATTAGAGAAATCTAGTATAATTAAGTCCCCAAACCTAAAGTCTCTGATTCGTAAGAGTAAAATAATTCTTCAATTATTTTATTTAGGTGTCTAATCGACCTACCATAAACTTATTAGTGATGACTCCTAATTAGTAATCTTTTACATGCTAAAAACTTGAACCTAATTCACAACTTGGTATGGGCTTGAGAGAGGCCAAGCTTAGTTTAAATTTAGTAGTCCATTAGCCAAACCTTAGGTGATGCACCTAAGGTTAGGTTGCGACAACTAGTAATCGAGTTGTTTAGAGATTGGATTCATATCTTTGATATTAATAAATTCAGCACTAATTTGTTGTCTCAAATTAGACTCAAAATTTATTTGTATACGATCATAGATGGCTAAATGTCTTGTCTTTTATGCACTCTGCAATTTGTCCATAAAACATAGGTTTATATGTCAAAATGGTTGTGTGACTTGCGCTCAATTTTGGTGAATGTGCTAAGTTTGGTCCCTTTTTCTTTTCCAACATCTTTTGCGGTCGGGAGTAATACGAAGTCACTTCTGGTAATCTGCAAGTTTACTTGCCTTGTTACTTCTCCTCTTCGTTACCTAAGAAAAAAGCTACAATGTTGTGCATGATTTGCTAAGCTGATAAAACTACACTATGAGGGACTATTTGCAGTTGTAATTCTGGCTAGGTCTGTATTTGCTTATGGAGATTGATTCAGGTTTTAGTTTGAATTGACTAGAAGACCTTAGTTTTTAGCAAAGCTGGATAACAAGCAATTCAACCACCATGTGTACCAATTTAGGGGAAATTCCATGCCACTAATGAAAGAGATGGCTTGTGATCCAGATTGGAGTAAACAAATTCTATTTGGCCTACGCATACATCATTCTAAGGGTACATTTGGTTACTATTCTTTTCCCTATAACAATTTCTAATTAGAAATTATTCTTTTTTATTCTATTCTCAAGAACAATTTCTAAGCATTTTAAGGTGTTTAGTAACTGCCAAAAATTAATATTCTCATAATAGAATTGCGTTTGATACCATTTTCAAAATTTCTAATCTAAATAATTTTTTTAAATTATTTAATTATTTAATTATTTTCTTTCTTTTCTTTCTCTTCCTCTTCTTCAAGCTTTGGATGTTTGCCGACCTTGGGATGATTGGCAACCGGCCACATGAGGGTCGGCGATCTCACCGAAGCGTCACCGGCCCTCGACAAGGTGCACCTCGTCTGTTGAGCCTCGCCCGAAGCTAGGTGAGGCTCGGCCGAGCCTGGGCTGGGCGAGCAGCCTTGCCTAGATCTAGTAAGGCTGACCTCACCTAATTGCCAGCCGAGCTCCACCTCGCCAAATCTAGGTGAGGCTCACCGATGGCTAAGGGAGGTTTGGGCAAGGCCCGCTTGGCCATCGTCGAGGCTCGGCCTCGCCAAATTTGGCAAGGTCGAGCCTCACCCAACTAGTCGTCAGCAATTGGCGGTGGCGGTGGCTAATGGCAATGGCAGTGACTGATGGCTAATCTTTTTCTTGCGGTTCCACCAACAAGGCCTTATGGGAAGAGACGCTGAAGAAGTTACAGAAAGTTCCTCCGAAGGAAGTCCGAGAGGCATTGATGATAAGCTACGAGGGATTAGAACCAATGCAGCGGAAAGAGTTTCCGGACCTAGCGTGCTTTTTCATCAAAGAAGACAAGAAATATCCAATTTTCATGTGGAGCAACCGTGAATACCATCCTCATGATGCAATCAGAGTTCTCCTTCTCCCATCTTTGTTAAAGATCGGAGATGATAATAGGTTTTTGATGCATGACCAAGTCAATGATCTTGGAAGGCACATTGTCTATGAGGAGAATTGCAGATTTCCTGGCAAGCATAGCAGGGTATGGATTCCTGAGGATACATCGAACTTATTAAGGAATACGCAGGTAAAACTTACGAGTATGTAATTTAGATCCATTTTGCTAGCTGTTTCTGGGAAGTAGACGAACTTTGCAAGTGGTTCAGAGAGTCAACTTTTTCCTTTATTGTATGAATTGTTGTATTCATGCTTGATCTCCAATGCCAGGCAAGTGAAGAAGTAGAAGCATTGAGTCTGAGCTTTAATGATCAAAGTAATGGTAGTGGATATGCCTTCACTTGTGAAGAATTACAGAGCCAGCGGAATCTGAGGTCCCTCCGGGGGAAAGGGTTGAATATCGTTGGTAACTTAAAATATCTTCTTCTTGAGCTAAGATGGCTTTCTTGGCATGAGTGTCCTCTGAATTTCATGGCAACGAATTTTTGCCTAATTAATTTGGTGGTTCTCAACCTTTCGAAGAGTAAAATTACAGAAGACTGGACTGGATGGAGTCAAATCCAGGTACTAATGTCTTTCCATATTGGCTTTTGGTGCTTCTAATTCTTATGATAGGGTTTTTAGTCTTTTGAATGATGTTCAAAATTCTCCGCAGATGGCAAAAAAATTGAAAGTTTTAGATCTGAGAAGCTGCAATTGCTTGAGAAGCACGCCAGACTTGTCTAACTTTGTGTCTCTCGAGATATTGTTTCTCGCTTGGTGTTCCAAGTTAGTCACGATCGATCGCTCCATCGGTACACTACAGAGCTTAAGTACTCTGAATATGGAAGGATGCAATTCTCTTCAGGAGTTGCCTGAGGAAGTTAGTTTTCTAAAATCTTTGACGGAGTTAATCATAGCCCAACGTTCTCTGCTATGTAAGCTTCCCGATACAACTGGCAATTTGAAAAACTTGTTGAGCTTGAGTATAAAATGGAATGAGAGAATAAGCAGACTCCCACGCTCTATTGCAGCATTAGCGAAAGTCAGGCATTTGTCTATAGAAGGTTGCGAAGTAATTGAGGAGCTTCCACACTCACTCGCTGACTGAGTTAGACATTTCGTTCTCAGGAGTGGTCAACATACCTGATTCCATCGGAAATCTGAAGAAACTCAAAATCATCAGGATGCAAAACACTAAGATACGTAAGTTACCTGACGCAATCGGGCAATTGGAGATGCTTGAACGGTTACATTGTCCAGAGTGTCAGAGCCTATCCGGAGAAATCCCATATGACATTGGGAATTTGTCCCATTTTAAGGATTTTGGACTTATCAGGCACTCACATCTCTGGATTGCCAGCCACAATCAGTCGTCTCCCTGGCCTCGAAAAACTTGTGTTGAAGGAGTGCCGGAGCTTCGACAAGTGCCAGAGCTTCCCTCAAGTTTGATATGCCCTTGATGCTTATCACTGAGAAGTCATCCCAGACCTCTCGAACTGAGTTACTTTACATCACTTGGACTTGTCTTTTCAAAGGTATAAGCTCAAGGGTCCTTGCCATCTGAGGAACTTCTCTCCCCTTGGAAGAATATAGAATCCATCGACCAGCTTCCATCTATTTTGTCAACCTTGCATCTCACGGATATCTTGCCGCTGCAGCGGTTTTGCAACTTCAGGAACCTGTCAAGTCTCTTCATTTCTAGTTGCTCCATGGCACATCTCCCAGCGCTTGAACTCTTAGAGAAGTTGAGGGAAATGTCCATAAAAGTCTGTCCATCCCTTGAGAGGATACCTAATCTATCATGCTTGAAGAATCTAGAAAACTTGTATCTGTCTGAATTGGGAAGTCTTGTTGAGATACAAGGTCTGGGGGAGTTGGAATCCTTGGAGTCACTAGAGATCATCTGCTGTGAGTCATTAGAAGGATTACCTCAACTATCAAAGTTGGCAAAGCTCAAACTTTTTGAGCTACCCGACTGCCAAGTGCTACGGACCATCGAGGGTCTCGGTCATCTACAATATTTGAACCATTTGACTATCATGGGTTGCATGTCCCTGGAATGATTGCCTAATTATCCAAGGTCGACCAAGCTAGACACCGATAGGAGAGCACCAGAAACACCGAGTGCCGATTGGGAATCGTCAGCAACTTTGGAACCCTGTGTCCATATCAAGGGCCTGACCAAACAGTGCGTTGCGATCCGCTCATTTTGGAGACTTGGACAAGTAGTCTAACAATTACCTAACGCACCTCTTGAAAGAGATCTTTTTCTTTTGTTAAGGCGTGTTACTTTGTTTTCGTACCCATGCAAGTCCTGTCTCCTTTTCTTTGTGCACAATAAGCTCCTGATAATGATAGGCCTGGATTGTCCAGGATATATCAGTTTGGCCTGTAAATTTATTAACGAAGACGAGTATTTTCATCTGAAACTCTAGGTAGAATTCTCATGCGGATCAATCTTCGTATATAACGCTTTCACAACATATTTAGGAGTTCGTTTATGAAAGTACCAACCAACAACTGTGACATATGGTTGTCATATGATATCTAGAACATCGGCAAATTTCTTCTGCCTTTAGTATCTTGGGTATGATGGTAGCCCTACAGCATTCATGAAGTAATTTTGATTTTAGTTACCTAAATGCTATTGCTAGAGTAGATATTACTTCCTTTCGATTTTCAATCCTGCATGCTTTTTTTTTTTTTTTTTTTTTTATGACTTTTAAAGCGATATATTTGTCATCCTAATGAAAGAGTTAGATTATTGAACGGAAAGGTGATAGATGCAATTTTTTTTTCCTAAAAAGGGTCCCTGCAATCAATAAGGTATAAAAGGCTGATAGATATAATTCAGTTTCAACAAGTGCTAGACGATGGAGAAACTCTATCTACATATACAAAGTGGTCTCGTCTAAAATACTAAATTAATCAATGGTAAGATTTTCTAGAGTTACCGGAGGCTTCGCTATTCGCTAATGCGATTAGTTATCTACTTTAAAAAGTTATAAATCCTACAACATCATACAAGACCTATTTCGAATAGTCACTAGTTGATTACTCTTTAAAGAAGTTTAACTCGTTTAGATTAAGATAGATTGTTATCAAATGGTATTAGAACAAAAGCCTCCTTCAATGCATTGCAATCCAAGAACAGTGTGTCAGGTGTCCACCACTTTCGTTGCACGGTTTGATCCACATGAAATGAGCCGGATAAGGAAATCTACAAGTGACCTCGAACGGAGCTTGACGAGTGACTACTACTGGTGAAAATATTGATCGGATGATAATCAGTGTCATGATACAATTTGTGTGTTTCTTCTCCAATGTTATTACTCCCAAGGCATCACGACAATGCTTGTTCAGAAAATATTATGAGTCCTAACAATTATGTAGGCGGGGACCTAAATAAAGAATCATTAGTTCCAATGAAACTAAAAGAATCTTTCTAAATTCGATTTCTTAATAAATGCTCTTTTTTTTATTGAAAAAAAAAATTGTATTTGTTACTCAAAAGGATATAAAAATACATAATGACAAAGCAAATCAAAACAAAATAAGAATTAAAAAAAAAAAAAAACCAGATCTAGAAAGCAAGTGGGATTAATGAAGCATCAATAAAGTTAAGCACACACTCATCCCACAAGAATGTATTTATCAAGCAAAATCAGAAGTCAATCACTGCATCTCGTGTCTTTGTTAGTGATAAGTACATGCTAGAAATTCATTTTCCAATAATTACGACGTTGCTAGTTGGCGGTGCTCACCTAGGTTTGGTTTCCTTTATACCATCATCATACGGAGATAACAAAATAGATTGAACAAACACAAATCTAACTTGTAGAGGAGCAAATCTTTGTAATTCAATGAGACGACAAAACTCCTACTATCATTATTGAAATTGGAGACAGAGAACCTATACACAAATAGAGTAGATGGGCATCAAATCTCTCCTCGTATCTAGTTGATGGTGCATTCCTCAAGCTGCTTACATTCATTGCAAATATGTCTATTTACCGCTTATCTAATGCTCATCTATGGATGCTGATCTTTCATTAGAAAGTAGTTAACATGTAATCGGAGACGCAACTTCGATTTGATTAGATTGGTATGCCTCTTTTGATGTAATATTTATATGGGTATTCGCCATTTTTCACATGTAACGACATTGACAAAGACCGAGGCTGAATTTCTAAATTCAAATTCATGGTTTATCTTCGGCATCTCCGGAATTTTCCCCCGCACGTGCAAGTGTCTCGGGCACAAGCATTTTTTTTTTTTTTTGAGTCCATAAAAAAGAACTGTGCTATATTCTCGAGTGAAATAAAAATTAAAAAGACTGAGGGAAATAAGTGACAACTTTTACTTCGCATTCAATTTTCCTTGATCTATAACCGGAAATCCTCGTCTACCCCCATTTTATGGCTATTCAATGCCCCAACCTACTAAAGTACTCCCAAAGATTAACTACAATTGTCTACCCCACTTAGCGTCTCCGATCATTAGAGATGCTTCTCCTTAATCCGAGTGCCCCTCTACGTCAAAGGTATCCCTACTCGAATCCCCATTTACGCCCAACTTCATTCTTGGTCACTTTCTCAAGACGGTACCACAGAGTCTGTCATTGGGTCCGTCTTGCCTACACCCGTGATGCTACACCACAACGCCCACCAATCTACCATCAGCTTTGATACTTTTTGTTGGGAGCACGTAACAGAAATTCGATACCTTTACTTGAAAAGATAGGCAAGAGAGTACCCAAGTTTAAGTCTGTTTACATATTCACTTAAGTCAAAGAGTAAGGGGCTAACTGGGATAATATTAACTACTCATACTATACCAATTTTCTGATGTAAGACTTCTCTAGCACAACTTATACATGTATCTCAATACATTGTTGCCTCTATTAAATCTTACCGTTAATAAAATTATCATATATTTCACAACTTGTAGGTAATAGTTTCATGAATGAGGCACTAAATGACGAGGCTAGATGATCTCATTCCACTAAAGATGGTTTATGTAACCAAATGTTGAACGGGTAAAGGTTTTTTGCTAGTAGAAATCTGGTGAATCAAGGTCAAAGTTTCTTGTTAGTTTAATAAACGGGTAAATATATGTTAAATATTGAACAGAAAGTGTTGTTATAATTGGATAATTTGACGATTATTTAACTTGCCACTGGCACATGAATATTGAGCACCCTCCTCCTACCATGAAGTTCAAGCGATAGCTGTATAAGGATTTAAAAAGGGAAAAGAAGCCAAATAAATATATTGAAATATATTCTTTTGGCTTTATTTTATATTTCCTTTGATCCAGGCTGACTTGATGGTGTTTAAAACCAAAGCAGTTCAGATACCGAGCAAACAAGCAAAAACAAACACTTCTACGCTCATTCGGTAAAAGTATTTCCTATGATGATGGAGAGCGCAACTGGCTCAAGAAATGAGTATGATGTGTTCTTGAGCTTTAGAGGGCTTGATACACGCCAAACATTTACGGATTGTCTTTATGAAGTCATGAAAGGCACTGGAGTCCGTGTTTTCAGAGACGACGATGAAATCCAAGTTGGCCAAAACATCAAAGACGAACTTTGGCACGCGATTGAGAGCTCCAAAATCTACATGCCCATCTTCTCTAAGACCTACGCGTCAAGTAAATGGTGCCTCAAGGAGCTGGCAAAGATGATAGAGATTACATCCCGATCAAATGGAACGAAAGAAATCCTTCCCATTTTCTTCGACGTGAGCCCAGGTGATGTCAAGCTTAAAACTTCACTTTACAGAAATGAGCTATCCAATCATGCGAAGATGTATGAAGCTGACAAAGTAAAAGCGTGGGAAAAGGCGCTCATGGAGGTTGGCAAGCTTAAGGGATGGAAACCGAGAAACGTAGGGTAAAGAACTTCCTCCCTCAGACTTTAATTTTCTCTCCATGCCTATCAAAAGATGAAAACTGCTGCAAAACAAAGAGCTTACAAAGTTTCGTTTATAGAATCCTGAACTTATAATTATCCTGAGTTAAAATTGTTGCGTAAAAATATATATGCAATCACGATCATATGACCGATCATATATCACACTTATAATTTTGTACCTCAGACTTCTTCTAGAAAATAAATTTAGTGAGTTCACATATTGTTTAAAAGAATAAATAGGCTAATATTAAAAAAAAAAATCGAATCAAATATTCCAAATAAAGCTAATATTAATAGACTTTAATTTATCGCAAATACTTACGCGCCTCAATCCTTACTCTCTCGATCCTGGGTTTTCAGTGTGTGTAGTCCACTCGTGGCTTTCCGGTCTTCCTAGCCTTTTCAGCTGACCCTAATCAATCGTGGTTCTTGAAAGTCTTGCCTAATCTCTTCATGCTGAAAATGATAAGTCATGCAAGGAAGCGAGCTATTGTCATCTCTTCGCTATAGGTTATCAACATCTCTCTGTTATAAGCTAGCAATTTGTCAATTTTATGGGCATAGTCCCAAATGGTAATTGCCTGTTGTGCTTCCCGGTATAATGACACAATATCGTCAGGACACACTATCAATGTCACAAGGTTTGATGTCTTCTCTTCTACTTCGAAATTTCAAAATATTAGAACGAGAAGTTCTTCATCAGATTTCTTTTCCCCTTTTGGCTGAAATGTTCTGTGTAATTGGCAGTCATGGCAGACTCATCACATCGGTCGTTGAAGATGTTTTAATTAAACTGAACAACAGAAACAAGATTCTGACCAAACATTTAGTGGAAGATAGCAAGCAGGTCGACGCTGTAATGGAACTGCTGGACATTAATTCTGGCGGCACTCATTCTGTGGGAATCCGTGGGATTGGGGGAATCGGCAAAACGACACTTGCGAAAGTTATTTTCAACAAATTATCCCCTCGCTTTGACTGCTGCAGCTTCCTTGAAAATGTTCGAGAGATATCACAACGGTCAGATGGTCTTGTGTACTTGCAGAAGAAACTCTTATCAAGCATTCACCGATCAAGAAATAATGAACTTTATGATGTTGATTGTGGGATCGACATGATAAGAAGACAGCTTTCAAATAAAAAGTTCTCATTGTTGTTGATGATATGGAAGAGAAAGATCTTCTGGAAAAGCTAGTTGGTGAGTGTGATGGGCTGAAATCTGGTAGTAGAGTCATCATAACCACTAGGAACTTAAGTGCCATTCGAAATGAACCAAAAACAATCTTGGATTATGAAGTCAAGGAAATGGAATCCGATCAATCCCTTCAGTTGTTTTGTAAACATGCTTTTGGAAAAGACTTTCCTCCAGATGATTATGAAAGTCTTGCAAGGGAAATTGTGTCTACTTTGGGGAACCTTCCGTTAGCTGTGGAGGTGATAGGATCTTCTCTTTCTTGCAAGCACGACAATAGAGCTTTATGGATAGAAGTATTGGAGAAGTTAAGGAAAGCTCCTTTGGGGAAAGTCCGAGAATCGTTGATGATAAGTTATGAAGAATTAGAGAAAGAACAAAACAAGTGTTTCTGGATATAGCATGCCTTTTTGTCCAGGAAGATAAAACTTACCCAATTTTCATGTGGAGTGATTGTAACTACTATCCTAATTATGCAATTGATGTCCTTCTTCATAGGTCCCTGATAAAAGTTGAAAGCGATAGCAAATTCCGGATGAATGACCAAGTACGAGACCTTGGAAGGCACATTGTCCAGGAAGGGGATTGTAGGTATCCTAGCAAGTTTAGCAGGGTGTGGACTCATGAGGATGCCTTAAACATATTAAGGAGTAAGCAGGTACAATTTACGAGTAATCTTTCAGTCCTCAAGGAGTTACAACTTTTTCTTGTTAACTTGATTTGAGGTCCACTCATGTTAGTCTCTACTGGCAGGGAAATGAACATGTAGAAGCACTAAAAGTGCGTGGCCATACATTTACAGATGAAGAATTACTCAATCTACCAAATCTAAGGTTCCTTCGAGGGACGGGATTAAATTTTGTTGGCAACTTCAAAGATCTGCTTCCAATGCTAAGGTGGCTTTCTTGGCATCATTGTCCTCCGGAATTCACAGCAACAAATTTCTGCCCCATCAACTTGGTTGTGCTCGACCTGTCCAGTAGCAACATCACAGAAAAATGGGGTGGATGGACTCAAATCCAGGTATGGCACGCCTCAGTGCTTTGTTCCTGTCCGAAATGTTTTTATTCTTTCTCATCATATACATTTCTTCTGCAGATGGCAAAAAAGCTGAAAGCTTTAGACCTGAGAAACTGCAAATGCTTAACAAGGACACCTGACTTGTCAAACTTCGTGGACTTGGAGATATTGATACTCGCTGGCTGCTCCAGGTTAATTACAGTTGATTGTTCCATTGGTAAGCTACGGCTCTTAAAAACTCTGAATATGGATGGATGTGACTCTCTTAAGGAGTTGCCTGAAGAGGTTGGATATTTAGAATCTTTGAGAGAGTTCATCTTCCCCAGATCTTCCAAATTGGTCACACTCACCGAGAGTGTTGGCAATTTGAAATCTTTGTCAAGTTTCAGTGTAAAGTATTGCAAGGGAATTGACAAACTCCCAAATTCCATCGGAGGATTAGTAAGAATCACACATTTCTCTATAAAAGGATGTGAGGGGATAAAGAAGCTCCCACACTCTCTCGGAGGATTAGAATCATTAGTTAAGTTGGATTTGTCATTCTCGGGAATAGAAAGTCTCCCAGATTCAATTGGAAATCTGAAGAAAATCAAAGTCATCGACATGGGAAGTACAAAATTAAAAAGTCTACCAGATGCAATTGGACAGCTGGAGATGCTCGAAGAGTTACATTGCCCAGAGTGTCTAGATCTATCAGGTGAAGTCCCAAATTCTATTGGGAATCTATTCCATTTGCAGATCTTGGACTTGTCATGTACTCGTATTTCCGGATTGCCAGCCACAATCACTTATCCATCTCACCTAGAAGAGTTACATGTCCAGGATTGTAGGGATCTTACGGGTCAAATCCCAGATGCAATTGGTAGACTATCCTGCTTGAGGATCTTGGACTTCTCTGGTACTTGCATTTCTGGTTTGCCCGCCACGATCAGTTTTCTCCCTTGCCTTAAAGAACTTGGGTTGAAGGAGTGTGAGGAGCTTCGACTAGTGCCAAACCTTCCCTCTAGTTTGATAAGCCTTGTCCTTGATGCTTATCATTGTGAAATCATCCCAGACCTCTCGAACTTGGTTACTTTAGATCACTTGGACTTGTCCTTTCATAGGTATAAGCTCAAGGCTCCTTACCAGTTAGAGGAACTTATGTCCCCTTGGAAGATTGTAGAATCCATCCACCAGCTTCCGTCTAGTTTGTCAACCTTGCATCTCACGGATATACTGCCACCGCAGCAATTTTCCAACTTCATGAACCTGTCGAGTCTCTCCATTTCTAGCTGCTCAATGGCACATCTCCCAGAGCTTGAACACTTGAAGAAGTTAAGGGAATTGTCCATAAAAGTGTGTCCATCCCTCGAGAGAATACCAGATCTATCATGCTTGAAGAGTCTAGAAACCTTGTATCTGTCTGAACTAGGAAGTCTTGTTGCGATACAAGGTCTGGAGGAGTTGGAATCCTTGGAGTCACTACAGATCATCTGCTGTGAGTCATTAGAAGGATTACCTGAACTATCGAAGTTGGTAAAGCTCAAATCTTTTGAGCTACACGATTGCCAAGTGCTGCAAGCCATCGAGGGTCTCGGTTGCTTACAACGTTTGAAGCATTTGACTATTCTGGGTTGCGTGTCCCTGAAACGGTTGCCTGATTATCCGAGGTCCACCAAGCTAGACACTGATTGGAAAGAACCAGAAACATCAAGTGCTGATTAGGAATTGCCAGGAACAGCAGACTCATGTGTCTATATCAAGGGCTAGACCAAAGAGTGCGTTGCGATCCACTCATTTCGGAGACTAGGACAAGTAGTCTAAAATTACCTCTTGAAGAGATATCTTTACTTTTGTTTAGGCGTGTTACTTTGTTTTCGTTCCCATGCAACTCCTGTCTCTTATTTTCTTTGTGCACCCGTAGTCCTGATAATGACAGGCCTGGATTGTCCATGATTATATTAATTTGACCTGGGTATTCAATAGGGAAGAAGAGCCTTTTCATCTGAATCTCTTGGAAGTCTCATGCAGATCAATCTTCATATACAACACCTTTGCAACACATTTGGGAGTTTGTTTATGAAAGTACAAACTAACAACTAAAACATATCGTTGTCATATGATGTCTGGGGAAATTTCAATCAACGTTGGAAAGAAGAAAGGAATCAGATTTAGAAGCGCGATAATACTCTCTTTAAGAAATTATTTGCCTCAAAACATTGCTAATTGCTACTAGCAAAAATCTTACAAAATACAACAAAGTCTCGATGAGAATACCATATAGCAATAGTAATTTCTCCAAGATCTCTCAAAAGGAAACTATTGGAAACTATGGCTGTATATCTTTTGAAAGAAAAATGCAATTGGAAGTTATTAAAGCATTGAACACAAATGTCGAATAAATATATTTAAATGGATACAACCTTTTTAAAAATAAAGAAGTTATGTTCGACTAGACATGATTTTCCAAAGGTTAAGAAGTCGTGTCCTAATAGAGACAACCTTTCAAAGGTTGTGTAAGCGTCTAATAATTGTTAGGCAAAAATAATAAATTCAAATTTAAATAATTAAAAATAATAGTCACTCTATTATGAAGAGTCATATTATTTTAATATGACACGATGGTTATTTTAAAACTATAAATTCGAACTATAATAAAAAAAAATAATGATCATTGATCACTGCTAAATCTTGTTCACATGCGCACTCACATCGATAAGGTGCCTTTTAATTTGTTTTACAAACAAACTACCAACAATATCTAGAACATTGGCAAATTTGTTTTGCCTTTAGTACCTTATGCATGATGGTATGTCCCACAGCATTAATGAAGTTATTTTGATTTTAGTTTCCTAAATTCTATTTTGGAGTAGATAATACTTCCTTTCGATTTTCAATTGTGCATGCTTTTGTTCTAAGTTTTAAATTTATATATTTATCATCCTAACGAAAAAACTTAAATTATTGGAGGGAAACAATAAGGTGATAGATGCCGTTCTTGCTAGAAGCTGATAGATATGATTCAGTTTCAATGAAAGCTGGATGATGGAGAAACTATATCTACATCTACATGGACAAAGTAGTCTCGTCTAAAATACTAGACTAATGAATGCTATGGTTTTTCTAGAGTTACTGGAGGCTTCACTAATGCGATTAGTTATCTACTTTCATAAGTTCTAAATCCTATAACATTATACAAGAATTGTTTCAAATGGTCATTAATTGATTACTCCTTATAGAAGTTTTGACTCGTTTATCACAGACAATGGTATTTGAAGGAACAAAAGCCCCCTCCAATGCATTGTGATTCGAGAACAACGCGTCGGGCGTCCGCCACTTTCGTTGCACAGTTTGATCCACGTGAAACAAAGCTTGTCAGGTGACTACTACTGATGAAGGTTTCGACAGGGCAACGCTTAGTGTCCTGATATACTATGTGTGTTTCCTCTCGAATATTATTAGTCCCAAGGCATCACGACAATGCTTGTTCAGAAAATACTGGTAGTCCTAAGAATAATGTGGGTGGGGAACTTAATAAACAATCATTCCTTTGACAAATGACCACCTGACGTAGAAAGTGTCATCATTTGTTATTTGTTCGCAGCTTGCACATAAATGTATCTGATGTTCCATCTATCTGTATTTTGCCCACCTTCCGTTCAACTTAATAATAAAAGATGTACCTACTGTTGAATTTGAATCGATGACTCCTACCGCAAGAAAGCGACACTCGAACCACTGAGTTAAAGGAGGTCATTTATCATCACATAGAGAAACGAAAAACGGATTCTTATCTTAGAAAATTGATGCTGAACGGGTGGTTTTGCTAGATACTTGTCAAACATCTTTATAAACAGCAGTTCAATTTTTAAGACGTTTATTTTCCATACTACAAGAAACTTCAGGGTTTAAAAGAATTTCCATCGTTTAATCTCATTTTCCTTGACTTAAATTGGTATCCTCTACCGTGATATGAATATAATTGTACAGGCATTAGCTGTTTTCCAATAGAGCGACATTGACGAACACGAAGACTGGATTCCTTAATTCAAATCCAGGGTTTGGTCTCGGCATCTTCGGAACTTGCCCCCCTCACATGCTAGAAAACATATGTTTTTAGCAAAGCTAGAAAACGGAGTCGTAAAACGTGAAGCTATGGAATTTGACCCCCATCAGTTTGGACGGCAGTAAGAACGAGAAGACTTGGGATCCAGTCCAAATTGGAGGAAATAAATTTTGCAGGAGTGCCAAGATATTCTGTTTGGCCTATACTTACATCATGCTAAATTGCCAGTTCACTCCTATCAGGTTTTGTCATTATGAATTTGCCATTATCACTGTAATAATGGGGGTGTTGTTTACTACCAAAAAAGTCTGGGTACAGCCAGGTAGGGGCTGGAAAAATATTCCTTCCCCATGGGAGGACCACCAAGGAGTTCTCTTTAAGAGAGTCTCCTCAACCCCCAGCTTGAGAAGAGGAGGCTGACCGCTTAAATGTGAAGCTAAACCTCTTCAATGAAGGTTTCGGACCCTCAGAAGGGGCCAGGGTGGTGGCAAATCATATTTGCTAATTATATATATATATATATAAGTAGGAAAAAGTTGATGATCTTCTTTGCTCTTGCTTTAGTTATTGTTTGGATGGCGATTGCCATTTTATCGAAAAGATTGCACACCACAAGATAACAATCATGAACGACAGATTATTGGAAGATTCCAATACAGGCTTAACGTATAAATAATCAATTTTTATGATCATAGAGAAAGAAAAGAGATGGCTAATTCTTTACCAAAAAAAAAAAAAAAAAAAAGAGATGGCTAATTTATGATCAGCCCCAAATAAAACCGTACTACCTAAAGGTCATTCGTAAACGCGTATCAGCACGCTCAAAATAATTGAAATAAAAAATCAATCTGTACGAGACCCACATGTCAAGCGTGCGAGTGGGCGTGGATTGCGCGCGTGGCAACCACTGCCTCTTCGTCTGGATATATTGCTCTTCATTTTCCTGCGAAAAGTTATTAGTGATATTTGTGGAGAAGTAATTAATTATAAATATGTGTATATATATATCACAAGTTACTTTTCCATCTAAAAACTTACTTGTGAGATAATAATGTGGATAATTTACCCATCAAATATATGTTACTAGTTACTTTATATGCAAAGAAATTAGTAATTACTAGTATAGTTGCTTTTCATCCTATATTAGGAGAAAAGTTAAAGATAGATACTTTATCTTATGGAAGATAACTAGGATTATGCAAGATTTGTGAATCACGAATGAAGCGACTAATTAATGTGATGTAATTCTTTTCTTCTTTTTCTGTTGAGTTCCTATTTAAATTTTTAGGAATATGTGCACTAAAAATCCTAAAATTTATTATGAAAGTGCAATAAAATCCTAAAATTTACAAAAAATGCAATTAAATCATAAAATTTGTTAAAATAGTACAATTGAGTCATCTCATTAACTCCATCCATTTAGATTAACAGAAAATGTTGACGTGTCTTTTTTTAATATTGTTTCTCTCCTACATGGCGATGATGTGGTTAAAACATGGAACACTAGGTTACAATGAAATCATTTTGGATTTAGTCCTAATTTTTTAACCATAAGCTTAGCAAAATAAAATAAAATAAAATAAAACACAAAAAAGTAGCGAAGGCAAGGGTGGAGGCCCTTCCACTACCGCACTCATTATTGGAAAGGGCCGACGAGGGCTCAGCGAGGACCTCGGCCAAGGCCAACGACCCTTGCCGATCATAGGCGCGGGCCCAGCATCGCGGCCCTCCACCCAATTCTAGGCAAGGGTCACTACTGTAGCCCTTGGCGAGGGATGCCAGACTGCACTAAGAGCTGCTAATCCTTATTGAGGGCCATTAACCCTCATCGAGGGCCACCATAGTTGGGTGAGGGCCAAGAACCCTTGCCTAGATATAGGTGAAGGGCCGCAACCTTCGCCGAGATTTGCCAACCCTTTTCGGCGACAAGGGCGACAATAGCATTTATCTTAATTTTGTTCCTTTTTTATGAGATTTTTTAATTTAATTTAATTAATATTTTGGTTAAATTAGAATTTAACTTCATTATCGCCATGTTGGGAGAATAAAGCCATATCAGTATTTTTCATTAATCTAAATGGATATAGTTAACAAAAGGACTCAATTGTGCTACTTTAATAAATTTTAGGACTTCTAGTAAATATATCCTAAATTTTTATTTCCACTGCATTTGAGTCATGAGTTACCAATCAACTTAATTCATAATTAACTTAATATGCATTTTTTGTTAATGAAATGTTTTTCTCAATCATTTATTATTTCTTATTTTTGTGTTCAAAGAACTGTGCACTCATCTTGTGTCGAAAATTATCACTCACTAGTGATTAAATTCAAATTATTTTCTTATGATTTAAATATTTTTTTTTTAAAAGTTAACTTCTTTCTAGGCATAAATTATATTTAGTGCTGGAAAAGAAATATAATAAATTGCGAAGTCTTTGTATTTGATTATAGGTAAAGAATTTCAATACCAAAGAAATTCTAGGTGGACCAAGTCATTAAGCACAATGAAACCTTTCACGCCTCAACCATCAATCTAATGTATGATATTCTCAAAAGTTCAAGAAGCTATTTCTTTTGCAATATCTACATTTAATAATCTGAATCTGACATCACTTATAATGGACTAAAAATTGTCATTCATAGTAATTATGATAGAGTTATCATGATTTCTTATTCCAAGCTATCAAACATGATATTTCTATGTCTTAATTCAAGCAAGTTTCAAAACAAACAGGATTGCAACTTTCATTTCAAGTTATGGGGGAACAGATATAACAAAGAATTATCCAAGAAGCATAGACAAATAAATATGTCAATGCATGCATTGATGCGCACACATGTTGACACTAGAGTTGATCTTCTGTTGTCCAAAATGTTTGCATCGATGAATTGTTATTATATTGTACTAACTGGTTCCAATAAGAACACCTCATAGCTTTATTTCTCAAACTCACTTTCCTGTGTATTTTCTCGATTAGTTTCCTAGGGTGTGTAGCTTGCCTTACAAGTTACAAACTAAAGCATATATACATACATATATATATGTATGTATGTATATACTGATTTCAGTAGCTTTAACTTGCCTTCTTTTTCCCCATATGCACTATGCGTGTTTTATTTGGAAAATAATAACTATTTTCCTCACATGTGCAAGAATTTCTATAACTAGAAAACAGCCTGTAACTTCATCATGTCCGTTAATATAGCAAATATTTGGTCTAGGAGGGCACGCTTACAGCTGCGAGCTGTAATCTTTTGTTTTCTGGGTTATGTTTTGTTTTGTAGCTCTTCTAGGATTTGCTTTGCTTGGAAGCTTTCTATCTTCTCCTCATGTTTAATTAAGTTAAATGAAAGAAATTTTATTTGGACAAAAAAAAAAAAAAAAAAAGTGACTGAGGAAACTACAAATATACTAGAAAACTTTATGGCTATTCAACGCGCCAACCTCAAGTCTTCCACGCCACTAAAGATTAACAGGAATTCTCAATCCCGCTTGGGGTCTCCGTTGATGCCTCATTCAAATCTCACCGTTAATAAAATCATCATACATTTCGCGACTGCTTCTATTTGCATGCAGTAATAGCTTCGATGGATGAGGCGCCGAATGGAAACGCAGACAGAGCTAGATGATCTCATCCCGTCAAAGATGGTTTGCCAAACCAAATGTTGAACGGGTGAAGGTTTCTCGTTAGTTTGATAAACGGGTGAATTCGATAGAAAACTTGTGATTCAAGGTCAAGGTTTCTCCTTAGTAGGAACAAAAGCCCCCTTCAATGCATTGTGATTCGAGAACAACGCGTCGGGTGTCCACCAATTTCGTTGCACAGTTTGATCCACATGAAATGAGCCGAGTAAGGAAATCTACTAAAAGATACAAGCGACCACAAACGGAGCTTGTTAGGGGCATGTTTGTTAATGTTTTTTGTTTCTGTTTATGAACAAAATTTATGTTTCCCGAGAACAAAAAAGAGAACAGAAATACGTTTGTTTGCGTTTTTCTTCCAAATCTATTTTTTTGTTCCCAAAAACACATTTGGAACAGAAACAAAAAACAAGAAAAACGTGTTTCTTATTTCTGAAATAATTTTTAAGAATAAATTTTCTTTCTCCTCTCTTTTTTTTTTCTTTCTCTTCTCTTTTTCTTATCTTTTTGTCTTCTTTTCTTTTTCTTTTTTCTTTGGCTGGTTGTCAGCTTCTGCCATGGCCGGCAATCGGCCGTCGAGGGCCGGCGGCGCCGTCCGGGCGGCGACCTCGCCGAAGCATCGCCAACCCCGGCGAGGCCGAGCGTTGCCGACCCTCGGTGAGGCTCGCCGGCCCGGCAAAGGGCCCGGTGAGGTCGAGGCTTGCTGGTGGCCGGGCGAGCTCGGGCTCACCTAATTTGGGCGAGCCCGAGCTCGCCCAACCAAGGCGAGGCCGAGCCTCGCCGGTGCGAGGCAAGGTTGGGCGAGCTCGGGCTTGCCGAGCCAAGGCGAGGCTAAGCCTTGCCCAACCATGGCAAGGCTCGGCCTCACCGAGGGCCGATGAGCCTCGCGGCTAGGCGAGGCCGGCGGCCCTCGTTGGCCGGTCGCCGGCCATGGCCGAGGCTAGCGACCGGCCAAAAGAAGAAAAAATAAAAAATAAAATAAAAATAAAAATATTAAAAAATTAAAAGAAACAAAAAAGAACACAAATTTACCAAACGTGTTTTACGTTAATTTTTTATTTCCGAACAAGTTTACCAAACATGGCTTTTTATTCAAAAAATGTTTTCCGTAATAGAAACACTTTTTTTTTTTTTAATTTCTCGTTCGAAATAATTTTTAAACGAAAATGTTATCAAATGCGTCATAAGTGACTACTACTGAGGAGATTTTCGATAGGGCAATGCTCAGTGTCCTGATATATCTGTGTGTTTCCTCTCGAATATTACTAGTCCCAAGGCATCACGGCCATGCTTGCTCAGAAAATATTATTGGTCCTAAGATTAATGTGGGTGGGGACCTCAATAAACAATCATTCCTTTTGAAAAATGACCACCTGATTTAGACAGTGCCATCATTTGTTACCTGTTCGCAACTTGCACGGAAATTTTTCTAATGTTCCATCCGTGTTTTACTGCTGAATTTTTCTAATGTTCCGTCCAACTTAAAGATAAAAGATGTACCTACTGCTGAATTTGATTCGATGACTCCTGCCGGATGAAAGCGATAATGGAACCACTGAGTTTTTTTTTTTTTTTTTTTTTTTTGAACAACGAACCACTGAGTTAAAGAAGGTCATTTATCATCACATAGGAAAACGAAAAACCGATTCTGATTTTAGAAAATTGATGCTAAACGGGTGGTTTTGCTAGATACTTGTCAAATATATTTGGTACACGGCAATTCAATTTTCTAGACGTTTATTTTCCATACTGCGAGAAACTTTGGGGTATTAAAAAATTAAAGAATTTTCTTAATTAATTGCTTGACAAATGCTATTTAGACACTCGTTAAGAAAGTTTATTTGAGAATAGGTTTTTCTTTTGGGTAGTTGGAATGATAGCCACGTGCGTTTGTTGGTAGATGTGTAAACAAGAGATGTATTGTCTTAGGTTGTTGATGCCATTAATGTAGATGTATCCATTCTTCAACTCACATGGAGACTCATTAAGTTGATATGACGTGAAATTTCATTTAATCTCATTTTCCTTGACTTAAATTGGTATCATCTACGTGATACGAATATAATTATACAGACATTCGCTGTACCCCACATAGAGCGACATTGACGAACACGAAGACTGGATTTCTTAATTCAAATCCAGGGTTTGGTCTCGGCATCTTCGGAACTTGGCCCCCTCACATGCTAGAAAACATATGTTTTTAGCAAAGCTAGAAAACGGAGTCGTAAAACGTGAAGCTATGGAATTTGACCCCCATCAGTCTGGACGCCAGTAAGAACGAGAAGACGTGGGATCCAGTCCAGATTGGAGGAAATAAATTTTCCAGGAGTGCCAAGATATTCTGTTTGGCCTATACTTACATCATGCTAAATTGCCAGTTCACTCCTATCAGGTTTTGTCACTATGAATTTACCATTATCACTGTAATAATGGGGGTGTTATTTATTATTTTCCTGGTGGTCATAGCCTTTTAAGGTCTTGTTAAGGACCAAAAGACCTTAAAAGGCTATGACCACTAGAAAAGTCTAAGTACAGCGGTAGGGGCTAGAAAAATATTCCCTCCCCACGGGGGGACCGCCAAGGAGCTCTCTTTTAAGAGTCTCCTCAACCCCCAACCTGAGAAGAGGAGGCTGACCGCTTAAATGCGAAGCTAAACCTCTTCAATGAAGGTTCCGGGCCCTCGGAAGGGGCCCGGGTGGCGGCAAATCATATTTGCAATTATATATATATAAGTAGGAAAAGTTAGTGATCTTCTTTGCTCTTGCTTTAGTTATTGTTTGGATGGCGATTGCAATTTTATCGAAAAGATTGCACACCACAAGATAACAATCATGAACGACAGATTATTGGAAGATTCCCATACATGCTTAACGTATATATAATCAATTTTTATGATCATAGACAAAGAAAAGATATGGCTAATTTATGATCAGCCCCAAATAAAACCGTACTACCTACAGGTCATTTGTAAACGCGTATCAGCACGCTCAAAATAATTGAAATAAAAAATCAATCTGTACGAGACCCCCATGTCGAGCGTGCGAGTGGGCGTGGATTGCGCGCGTGGCAACTACTGCTTCTTCGTCTGGATATATTGCTCTTCATTTTCCTGCGAAAAGTTATCAGTGATATTTGTGGAGAAGTAATTAATTATAAATATGTGTATATCACAAGTTACTTTTCCATGTAAAAACTTACTTGTGAGATAATAATGCGGATAATTGACCCATCAAATATATGTTACTAGTTACTTTATATGCAAAGAAATTAGTAATTACTAGTATAGTTGCTTTTCATTCTATATTAGGAGAAAAGTTCAAGATAGATACTTTATCTTGTGGAAGATAACTGGGAAAATGCAAGATTTGTGAATCACAAACGAAGCCACTAATTAATGTGATGTAATTCTTTTCTTCTTTTTTCCATTGAGTTCCTATTTAAAATTTTAGGAATATGTGCTCTAAAAATCCTAAAATTTATTATAAAAGTGCAATGAAATCCTACAAATTATAAAAAATGCAATCAAATCATAAAATTTGTCAAAATAGTAAAATTGAGTCATCTCATTAATTCCATCCATTTAGATTAACAGAAAATGCTGATGTGTCTTTTTTTAATATTGTTTCTCTACTACATGGCGATGATGTGGCTAAAACATGGAACACTAGGTTACAATGAAATCATTTTGGATTTAGTCCTAATTTTTCATCCATAAGCTTAGCAAAATAAAATAAAATAAAACACAAAAAAGTAGCAAAGGCAAGGGCGGAGGCCCTTCCACTACCGCACTCATTATTGGAAAGGGCCGACGAGGGCTCAGCGAGGGCCTCGGCCAAGGCCAACGACCCTCACCGATCATAGGCGAGGGCCCAGCATCGCAACCCTCCACCCAATTCTAGGCGAGGGTCGCTACTGTAGCCCTTGGCGAGGGACGCCAAACTGCACAAAGAGTCGCTAATCCTTACTGAGGGCTGTTAACCCTCATCGAGGGCCACCGCAATTGGGTGAGGGCCAACGACCCTTGCCTAGATATAGGTGAAGGGCCGCAACCTTTGCCGGCCTTTTCGGCGACGAGGGCGACAATAACATTTACCTTAATTTTTTTCCTTTTTTATGAGATATTTTTATTTAATTTAATTAATATTTTGGTTAAATTAGAATTTAACTTCATTATCGCCATGTTGGGAGAATAAAGCCATATCAGCATTTTCCATTAATCTAAATGGATATAGTTAACAAAAGGACTCAATTGTGCTAATTTAATAAATTTTAGGACATCTAGTGAATATATCCCAAATTTTTATGTCTACTACATTTGAGTCATGAGTTACCAATCAACTTAATTCATAATTAACTTAATATGCATTTTTTGTTAATGAAATGTTTTTCTCAATCATTTATTATTTATTATTTTTGTGTTCAAAGAACTGTGCACTCATCTTGTGTCGAAAATTATCACTCACTTGTAATTAAATTCAAATTATTTTCTTATGATTTAAATATTTTTTTTAAAAGTCAACTTCTTTCTAGGCATAAATTATATTTAGTGCTAGAAAAGAAATAGAATAAATTGCGAAGTCTTTGTATTTGATTATAGGTAAAGAATTTCTATACCAAAGAAATTCTAGGTGGACCAAGTCATTAAGCACAATGAAACCTTTCACGCCTCAACCATCAATCTAATGTTTGATATTCTCAAAAGTTCAAGAAGCTATTTCTTTTGCAATATCTACATTTAATAATCTGAATCTGACATCACTTATAATGGACTAAAAATTGTCATTCATAGCAATTATGATAGAGTTATCATGATTTCTTATTCCTAGCTATCCAAACATGATATTTCTATGTCTTAATTCAAGCAAGTTTCAAAACAAACAGGATTGCAACTTTCATTTCAAGTTATGGGGAAACAGATATAACAAAGAATTATCCAAGAAGCATAGACAAATAAATATGTCAATGCATGCATTGATGCGCACACATGTTGACACTAGAGTAGATTTTCTGTTGTCCAAAATGTTTGCATCAATGAATTGTTATTATATTGTACTAACTGGTTCCAATAAGAACACCTCATAGCTTTATTTCTCAAACTCACTTTCCTGTGTATTTTCTCGATTAGTTTCCTAGGGCGTGTAGCTTGCCTTACAAGTTACAAACTAAAGCATATATACATACATACATACATATATGTATGTATATATATACTGATTTCAGTAGCTTTGACTTGCCTTCTTTTTCCCCATATGCACTATGCCTGTTTTATTTGGAAAATAATAATTATTTTCCTCACATGTGCAAGAATTTCTATAACTAGAAAACAGCCTGTAACTTCATCATGTCCGTTAATATAGCAAATATTTGGTCTTGGAGGGCACGCTTACAGCTGCGAGCTGTAATCTTTTGTTTTCTGGGTTATGTTTTGTTTTGTAGCTCTTCTAGGATTTGCTTTGCTTGGAAGCTTTCTATCTTCTTCTCATGTTTAATTAAGTTAAATGAAAGAAATTTTATTTGGACAAAAAAAGAAAAAGTGACTGAGGAAACTACAAATATCCTAGAAAACTTTATGGCTATTCAACGCGCCAACCTCAAGTCTTCCACGCCACTAAAGATTAACAGGAATTCTCAATCCCGCTTGGGGTCTCCGTTGATGCCTCATTCAAATCTCACCGTTAATAAAATCATCATAAATTTCGCGACTGCCTCTATTTGCATGCAGTAATAGTTTCGATGGATGAGGCACCGAATGGAAACGCAGACAGAGCTAGATGATCTCATCCCGTCAAAGATGGTTTGCCAAACCAAATGTGGAACGGGTGAAGGTTTCTCGTTAGTTTGATAAACGGGTGAATTCGATAGTAAACTCGTGATTCAAGGTCAAGGTTTCTCCTTAGTAGGAACAAAAGCCCCCTTCAATGCATTGTGATTCGAGAACAACGCGTCGGGTGTCCACCAATTTCGTTGCACAGTTTGATCCACATGAAATGAGCCGAGTAAGGAAATCTACTAAAAGATACAAGCGACCACAAACGGAGCTTGTTAGGTGACTACTACTGATGAGGTTTTCGACAGGGCAATAATAGCTCAGTGTCCTGATATATCTGTGTGTTTCCTCTCGAATATTATTAGTCCCAAGGCATCACGGCCATGCTTGCTCAGAAAATATGAGTACTCCTAAGATTAATGTGGGTGGGGACCTCAATAAACAATCATTCCTTTGAAAATGACCACCTGATTTAGACAGTGCCATCATTTGTTACCTGTTCGCAACTCGCACGGAAATTTTTCTAATGTTCCATCCATCTGCATTTTACCACCCTTCCGTCCAACTTAATAATAAAAGATGTACCTACTGATGAATTTGACTTGATGACTCCTGCCGCATGAAAGCGATAGTCGAACCACTGAGTTAAAGAAGGTCATTTATCATCACATAGGAAAACGAAAAACCGATTATGATTTTAGAAAATTCATGCTAAGCGGGTGGTTTTGCTAGATACTTGTCAAATATATTTGGTACACGGCAATTCAATTTTCTAAACGTTTATTTTCCATACTGCGAGAAACTTTGGGGTATTAAAAAATTAAAGAATTTTCTCAATTAATTGCTTGACAAATGCTATTTAGACACTCGTTAAGAAAGTTTATTTGAGAATAGGTTTTTTCTTTTGGGTAGTTGGAATGATAGCCACGTGTGTTTGTTGGTAGATGTGTAAACAAGAGATGTATTGTCTTAGGTTGTTGATGCCATTAATGTAGATGTATCCATTCTTCAACTCACATGGAGACGCATTAAGTTAATATGACGTGGAATTTCATTTAATATCATTTTCCTTGACTTAAATCGGTATCATCTACGTGATACGAATATAATTATACAGACATTCGCTGTACCCCACATAGAGCGACATTGACGAACACGAAGACTGGATTTCTTAATTCATATCCAGGGTTTGGTCTCGGCACCTCCGGAACTTGCCTTCCTCACATGCTAGAAAACATAAGTTTTCAGCAAAGCTAGAAAACGGAGTCGTAAAACGTGAAGCTATGGAATTGACCACCATCAGTGTACACGCTAATAAGAACGAGAAGGCCTGGGTTCCAGTCCAGGTCGGAGGAAACAAATTTCACAGGAGTGCCAAGAAATTCACGTCACCGCGCGAGGGGGGGTGGGGTGTTGACCTTGCGCAAACACATCACGAGGACCTCGTCAAGCCACGAATTTGCTTCATTTCTTAGCACCCTCTATATAATCGAGCTCGCTGTTTGCCTAATCGGAATAATTTTCGAAATTTGGTCAAAAATCCGAATTTATATCAATTTTGAACTATGAGATTTGATTGAGAACTTGTCAAGCAATGGATTTATATGGGACTTATATGGGAGTGATAGTTTAGGGCATTATAAAACCGTAAGGTTTGACAAAAATCAATTTGAAGTACAATTTGATCGGAAAAATTTCTGAAATTTCCCACAATGATGTAGACAAACATTCGTTATAAATGAGTTTCTTCATTAGTCCTTTGTCTTATTGACAATTAAGAGTAATCTAATTGAGTCGTTTGTTAGAGTAATGTTGTGACATCCCAAATTTCATTGACCTTCATTAGTGTAATTAGATCATTAGGAACTTAGATTAATTAGATTGGGCCAGAAAATGAACCCGATGAATCGTGAGAAACATGTGGGCTTGAGAAGTAAGTGGGCCACACAAATTGGACTTAAGAAATCGAATGAGAGATTATGGGCTTGGACTTGGCTTGAAGCGGGCCAAGGTTCGAAATTATTAGATTTATAAGTTTAGTGGGCCCGGATTGTTATGGATTAAGCCTATTGGGCCGGGAATGAATATTTAGGCCCGATTGATTTTATTTTATAGATTATAGTTATGATAACTTGATTAATGTTTATAATGCTAATATAAATTTCTAACTTTAGCTTTTTTGTGATGAATTCTTTATAGATTAACATTGACTAGTCGATATGTTATGTCATTCAATATGTTATGTCATGACTTTGTATAATTACAAAAGGATTGAAATCAAGTTGAAACAAAAGGGAATAAATGGAAAAATATTAGAAATCAATGAATTGACTAATGACTCAGATTAAAGACTAATTAATTTTGAGTGACAAAGTAAACTTGAGAGAACAAGCTTAGAGGACACGACACCTCTCTTCTCTCTTCGTTTTTCTTCACCCACGGTTTTGATTCCCATGAACCGAGACATGTAAACTCAAGGAACATAATCATTACAAGATCTCATCATTACACTAGCCTAGGGATTAGCTTGTAGCCTATTTTCCCCCTTAAGCTTCGTACACTCTCTCTCTCTCCATATAAAATCGAACAACCCATCTTCATCTTCTTCTTTCTTTTTCTCTCGGCTGAGCAGCGAAAAACCAGAAGCAAACCAACGATTTCTCCTTCTTGCATGCTGATTTTGAGTGTTGATCTTGAAGCATCTCTGTGTTGTTTAGTAGCTGAAGCAAGGTAAGGAAAGATCTAACTCTAAATTGAAAGTTATCCATTGTTTCATCAAGGGAGCTTGAGGATCTAACCAAACAGTGATGGATATAGTTTGTAGTTGTTGTTTTGTGATTGATCTAAGCTGAGAAAGTGTTAGATTAGAGTTAGAAGCCATTGCATGTTGTTTTTGAGGACTACATGTTTCGAAATCCAAGTGTGAGTATGTTGTTTTGTTGAGTGAAGTGATGAAATGGATGCCAAGTGGATGGTTATGGTGTTTACTGTGATGAGTGAACTCATGGATGCGTTTATACTTCGAGCCGAGTTGTGGATTGATTATTTGTTAGAGAAAGACATGCCGAAGGTGTCTTAAGTTGCTGTGAGTAAGCATTGGAGTATTTTCGAAGAGATTTGTGGATAGACAAGTTGTTTCGTTGAGTTAGAAGTGAGAAAATTTGTGTATCTATTCTATTCTAAGTGAAAACAGTTATGGAGTCTTCTGTTTGTGTTTAGTTTTCTTTATGTATGTTAATATAGATAAGAAAGAAACTATCCTACATAATAGAACATCTATAAGATCAAGTTATACACGTAGCTATAGCCATATGACTATAAAAACATAGAAACAGAAGTGTACTTGGTAAAACCAGTAAACTGTTCTTATGAGAAACGGTTTGACCTTTACTGATTATGCGAATTTTCTGTATTTACCTAGTTAGATTTGGACTTCGAATCCCTAATGA
Organism: Eucalyptus decipiens; assembly: GCA_014182575.1. Taxonomy (NCBI): domain Eukaryota; kingdom Viridiplantae; phylum Streptophyta; class Magnoliopsida; order Myrtales; family Myrtaceae; genus Eucalyptus; species Eucalyptus decipiens. Next base: position 44,869,072 of record CM024611.1, on the reverse strand, counting down.
AAATTGTAGAACACATCTTAAGGAATGACGTGTCAAAATTTGAGACTAGATCAATAAGATTTGGCTAGTGAAACAATTTTCTTTGTAGATACGAAATCTGTGAGAAGAAATCGAAGATAGAACAAGAAGTTTAGATCTTGAACAATCAATGAAAATACCTCAGCTCTGATATATTTCTTCTTCAGAACTTCAAGTTCATCCTTTACATGAATTCACCATTACCAAATACAGAAGTAGGAGAGAGAACTTCAAGATGAATCGAGGAAATCAGAAGTTGAAAAACACAAAAATGAGCTTTTTCCACACTTCTTCTCTCATTCTCTTATCCTTTTATACTCAATACTAGTTCAGCAATTTCTATTACAGAATTGTTATAACAGAATAACCAATATGAAAAAACACGTGCATTTCCTCTGGTTGTGCAGCTTGATATAGCTAGTGCTAGAACCTAGAGGGGGGGTGAATAGGTATATAATCGATTTTTCTTTGATAGACGCACAATACTTAGACAGTTAAGTAATTGCAACAAATAAAAATCAATCGTAAGGCTCAGTGAATGAAAGAGAGAATTAAACACGCGGTTTATAGTGGTTCGGCTTGATTCAAGCCTACGTCCACTCTTCTGCACTGACAGCCAATCGGCTGGATTCCACTATGAACAAAGAGATGTTACAGCGTTGATCTTCCTTGATTTCTGGGTGTAGATGAACTACCACACTCACTCAAGGTATCACCAAGTAAAGACACTCTCTGTGTATACAATTTCGCTAAGACTGTATCGACTAATAATCAAGGTGCTTCAGACTCTGGAATTTCTCTATCGATCACACTACTAAAACAACTGGAACGTCTTCCTTTTATACTCCTTTATGCCATCATATCCGTTGGCACTTACCAAAGGAAATTCCTCCAATCTACCCGTTGGACGGAATCAATCAAGAAGATCATCCGAGCTATTAAAGGAATCTGACGATAGCCCATCAATCCTGTTCGCCCATACAATCAGGATCTTGGTTTCCATGAATAGAACCTTCCAAGAATACTTCGTCGATTATCGGATCTTCAATTGATCTAGATACGAATCAAAGAATCCGTTGTATTTGTCCAGCCAAAAAATCTTCTCCGAGAGATCAAGATGAAATCCTTAATCATAATCCTCGATTTGGATTTCCTTCGACAATCGGATCGGATAGACCGTCAATGAGAATAATTTTGAGTCTTAAGTCTTGAGTCTTAAATCTTGAGTCTTGAGTTCGAGTCCGGAGTTACGAGTATGGTGGTCGAAAGTCTTCGACGCAAATAACCAGAGACTAGACTGATGGAAACGTTTTGTCAGCTTCAAAATCTTCTAGAGCGATTTCTCCAACACAGCTCCTTCAATTTGCTTGATCAGCTTCTGTGTTCCAGGTTTTGATGTCATGGATCGCCAGCTCATCAGTTTTCTATTCTGAGCTTTGTTTAGAAGTTCACGACCTTCCTCTGCTCCAGCTTCCTCTACCTCAGTAACTTCCTCAGGTTCAGCTTTTCTACTACTACCAACTTTTGTGTTCATCTGTTCTCTTAATATTTGTTTAATTCCTCTAACATCCCCCCTCAAATTGGGAATGGATAGAGCACATATTCCTAATTTGGTTTGCATATAAGAATGTGCTCTCCTTGTCAGTGGTTTTGTAAAAATATCAGCTAATTGGTAATAACTTGGAATGTATCTGACATGTAATGATCCTGAGGAGACTTTTTCTCGAACGAAGTGAAAGTCCACTTCAATATGTTTGGTTCGAGCGTGTAAGATAGGATTCAGAGTAAGAGAGATTGCTGATTTATTATCACAGTACAAATGAATAGGAGGGGTAAGAGAACAACTTATATCACGTAATACAAAACTGACCCAAGTAAGATCAGCAGTGGCTGATGCAAGAGCACGATATTCAGCTTCAGTGGAGGATCTGCTCACTATGGGTTGTTTCTTTGCTGCCCAGGATATAAGATTAGATCCAAGATATGTGCAGAAACCAGTTGTTGATCTTCTGGTTTCTGCACACCCAGCCCAGTCTGCATCTGAGTAACCATAGAGATGCATGGTACTGTGAGAATTGAGGAATAAGCCAAGCTTTATGGTACCCTTTATATATCGCAGGACTCTTTTTAACCTGTTGAAGTTTGCAATTGTGGGTTGCTGCATTTTCTGGCAGAGTATATTTGTGGCATAAGCAATGTCTGGCCTGGTTAATGTGAGGTATTGCAGACCTCCAACTAGGCTTCTGTACTCAGTAGGGTTGTTCAAAGATATAGAATCATTGATTAAAATAAGTGGTTTTAATGAAAGAGGAGTTGAAATGGGTTTGGAGTCTAGCATATGAGCTCGGGTGAGGAGGTCTAGAGCATATTTAGTTTGGCAAAGAAATAGGTAATCCGAGGTTCGTTTAGCTTCAATGCCAAGAAAATAGTGTAAGGAACCTAGATCCTTCATATGAAAATGAATACTCAGAGAAGTAATTAGACTAGAAAGCATTTGAGAGGAGCTTCCAGTTCGAATGATATCATCTACATACAGTAATAAGAGAATAGTTTTTGTTTCAGTATGCAGGATGAATAGGGAAGGATCAGTAGAGCTGCAGAAAAAACCATATTCGAGCATAAAGCTGCTAAACCTATCAAACCAGGCTCGAGGAGCTTGTCGAAGTCCATAAAGAGACCTTCGAAGAAGACAAACATGGTGAGGCCTTTGTGAATCTTTAAACCCTGGAGGCTACTCCATATACACTGTTTCACTTAAGGTTCCATGTAAGAAGGCATTTTTGACATCTAATTGATGAATATTCCATTGTTTCATCATAGCTACTGATAGGACTATTCGAATTGTTGCATGCTTCACTACAGGGTTGAAGGTTTCTATGAAATCAAGACCTTCTTCTTGATGGAAGCCTTTAGCTACAAGCCTAGCTTTGAGTCTATCTAAGCTCCCATCAGGTGCAAGTTTTGTCTTAAACACCCATTTGCACCCAATTACATTCATGTGATCATTTCTAGGAACCAATTCCCAGGTTTGATTTTGATATAAGGCATCCATTTCTTCTTTCATTGCTTGATACCATCTTCTGTCTGCTAAGGCAGACTTCACTGATTTCGGTTTAACAGGAATCTGATACTCAACTAGACATGCATATTTAGGATTTGCTTTAACTATTCCAGATCGAAGTCGAGTTTGCATAAGATGAGTTGAAGAAGTACCTTGTATATTTTCAGTTTCAGAACCGATTTGTAGTTGTCCTGTATTAGCATTTGATGTTGAGACAGGCTCTTGATTTGTAGGCATTTGTTCCTCTATGCTTGGAGATGACTGATGAGATTCAATACCACTGGAAGCATTATTAACATCACTCTGCATCTCAGCATCAGGTACTATATGTATTTGTGATCGATCTACAGGATTACCTATACTGAGCTCATTGTCCTGCATTTCTGGAGTTGTTTGAGTGAATCTGGTATGCTGCAAATATCCCCTCGATATATTGTCTTGTGATTGAGCCTGCTTAGTAGAGTTGGAAATAGAAGATAGCACTCCTTTTATCCACTTTTTGTATAGTTCAGATCCCTGCTGATACTCAGTATTTACTGTATGAGTAAAAGGAAAGACTTTCTCATCAAATATTACATGTCTATTGATGTAGACTCTTCCATTAGTAGGCAAGAGACACCTGTATCATTTATGCTTCTCACTATATCCAAGAAAGATACATGTAAGAGACCTTGGATCAAATTTATGCTGTGTGTAGTGCCTGAGACATGGATAATAGGCTGATCCAAAAACTCAAAGACAAGAATAATCTGGTGTCTTATTGTAGAGCTTATAATGGGGTGAATGCATATGCAATTTTGTTATGGGAAGAAGATTGATAACATAAACTGCTGTTTTGAATGCATCTACCCAGTATTTCAGTGGTACTTTAGCATGATACATCATTGCTAGACCCAATTCAATCACATGTCAATGTTTTCTCTCTGAGACACCATTTTGCTCTGGTGTATGAGGACAAGAGATATTCTGCTTAATTCCACATTTTTGTAGATGATTTTGGAATTTATTACTAGTGAACTCTCCTCCTCCATCACTCTGGAAGATTTTGATCTTGTGATTTAGCTAATTTTCTATAAATCTTTGAAACATAATGAACATATCATAAACTTCTGACTTTTGTCTCATTGGATATATCCAGCTATATCGAGAAAAGTCATCCACAAAAATGACATAGTAGGAGAATTTCTGAATAGATTGAATTGGTGAAGGTCCCCATACATCACAATGTATTCTTTCTAATAGAACATTAGAGATATGGTCTGAGAAATGAAAAGATAGTGCTGAGCTTTTAGCAATTTGACAGCTACTACATATATTCTGAGCTTTAGAACTAAACTGAATGAGATGTTGTTTCTGTAGAATCTTCACTGTTTTAAGATTGGTGTGAACAAGTCTTTGATGCCAGATATCTTCTCCTACTTCCTGTTGAGTCTGGGTGAAGAAGACTTCTGCAACTTTAGGTTCCACCTGGTATAGCCCCTTGACTTTCCTTCCTAGCTTCACTGTTGTATGATTGTGATTGTCCTTCATATATACCCCGTGTTTATCAAAAATAAAAGAGCAGGGATAATCATCTGTTAGTTTTGATACGGATAGAAGATTATTTTTTATTGCAGGGACTATTAATACTTCATTCAGTGGTAATTTGCTATTTTATGTATTCAATATTCCATTACCAATGCATGAGATTGTCAAATGAGATCCATCTCCTATCATGACAGTGTCATTACCACTATATGTATTGTAGTTTCGAATCATACCAGGTTCTGAGGTAATATGTGAAGTAGCCCATGTATCTGGATACCAGTCTGAACCATAGGGTTCTTCAATGTGCACAGCTACCAATGCAGTTGGTATTTCATCTGTCTGGTACGAATTATCAAACCTATACCAACATCTGAGTGCTGTATGCCCTGATTTCTTACAGATCTGACATTGCAGAGGGCCATTACTTATAGGCTTTGTAATCTGTGTTTGTCTATCACCATTTGAACTTTGTGGTGGATAAGACCTAACACTTTGATACCTCTATGAAGGATTTGAATATGGTCTAAATCCTTGTCCATAGTTAGACCAGTTATCCTTATTAACCTGACCTTGCTGACCTTGCTGAGTTGAATTCAGGCTATTTATTTTATTTTGTTGATTCCTTCCTGCTTCTGTAAAATTATTTCCATATTCCCTTCTAATGAAAGACTGACCTCTGCCATAGCTAACTTTCCCCCGAATATTTTCTCTTTGATTTCTGGGATTGAATCTCTGCTGACTTGTTCCAGTTCTTCTTTGCCCAAGCTAGGTTAGTATTATACTCATTCACAAAATATGTTTGCAATCGGGTTTCAAATCTCTCAAGTTGTGAGATAACCTCATCATACTCTAGCTGGGGTTTAAGACAATACATGGTTGTCCTTAAGGTTTCATATTCAGACCCTAGCCCTTCAAGTATGCCAAACATTCTTGTTATGTCATCAACAGGCTTCCCAATTGCATTTAATTGATCACAGATGGTTTTGAATTCCCGAAGGTATTCGCTTAATGGTCTATTTCTTTTCCTGCAAGCTTGAAGTTTTCCTCTTAACTCAAACTCCTTTGCAACAGACTTCTGTGTAAATCTATTTATGAGAGCCTGCCATACTTCGAGTGAGGTTTCTAAGCCAATTATCATACTTAGAATATTTTCTGATACTGCACCACTTATCCAGGATGATATAAGCTGATCGGTTTTTATCCAATCCAGGTGATCAGGATTCATCATTTCTCCTGTCTCAGTCTGTATCATTTGATTAGGAGGTAATGTTTCACCATTAATAAAACCTATCAGATCTTGGCTTTTCAGAAATTTGTTGAATTGAGCTTGCCATAACAGAAAGTTTTCTTCATTCAACTTGATGGTAACGAAGTTAGCTATATTCACATGGATAGGGAAAGGGTACTTCTGCACTCTAGTTGACATTCTTATATGTTCAGAGACTTTGAAGATTCGAAAAAACAATCCAGTAAACTTTGAAGGTAAACTACCAAAGAAACATCAAGATCTTTATAATATCTTGCAGTAAGAACATATCAGACCTATTATTCCCAGGCTATGCTCTGATACAATGAGAAGAAATCGAAGATAGAACAAGAAGTTTAGATCTTGAACAATCAATGAAAATACCTCAGCTCTAATATATTTCTTCTTCAGAACTTCAAGTTCATCCTTTACATGAATTCACCATTACCAAATACAGAAGTAGGAGAGAGAACGTCAAGATGAATCGAGGAAATCAGAAGTTGAAAAACACAAAAATGAGCTTTTTCCACACTGCTTCTCTCATTCTCTTATCCTTTTATACTCAATACTAGTTCAGCAATTTCTGTTACAGAATTGTTACAACAGAATAACCAATACGAAAAAACACGTGCATTTCCTCTGGCTGTGCAGCTCCTTCAATTTGCTTGATCAGCTTCCGTGTTCCAGGTTTTGATGTCATTGATAGCCAGCTCATCAGATCAGCTGGATCGCCAACTCATCAGTTTTCTATTCTGAGCTTTTTAGAAGTTCACGACCTTCCTCTACTCCAGCTTCCTCTACCTCAGTAACTTCCTCAGGTTCAGCTTTTCTACTACTACCAACTTCTGTGTTCATCTGTTCTTTTAATATCTATTTAATTCCTCTAACAATCTGGACGTCGATACATGGTACTAGTAAATATTATGGCAATTGTTACTCTTAATAAAGTAAGAATTAGGCTTAAGTTTCTTCACGGGAATTGTTAGTCTATGTCTTAAATATAACATACTAAAATTTGGTAATATTTCGACAAGAATTGTTATACCTTTTGTATCCGAAACCGAAACTGTACATTTAGCTAGTGAACTGTCTGGACCCGAGAACATATATTAGAGGTTGTGTCTTTTACATTAGGTCTTCGTGATGTACATAGAGCCTAATGAACTTCATAATAGCTATTAGTCATATAAGAGTAAGTCTCATATATCATTTGAGATATAAGTGCATATAGAATCATGTGTGTGCAATGAGTGCAGTGCATAGTGCTTGATTATGGGATAAATATCTGTTCGCCATGATATGAGACATGACGTAATGGGTTTTATCTTATAATCCGGACACGCACGTGTGCTAGGTTCATGAGAGTTAGATAGATACTTTAGAGTCTTTTCTTTTGCATACGATAAATGCATTAATCAAAGGTGTGGTGGTGTGAAACGTGTGCTTAAGATGAATGAACCCATCGGTACCAAGATACCGGTGATGCCCCCAGAAGTTTGGGATGCCATTGATGAGTGGTCTTGGATGCCTCGGTAGAGAGATACTGAGATGCCTCGGAGTGAGATGCCCTTGTGTGTGATCAAGGATGCCTCAGTTGTGTGATACTGAGATGCCTTGGAGTGAGATGCCCTTGTGTGTGATCAAGGAGGACCTCGGTTGTGTGATGCCGGGATGCCTCGGAGTGAGATGCCCACAATTAGAGGTATTGTGGAAGTCCGGATAACGTACTTTCCGGAAGTGACTCGATCAGGCCGGTAGATTCCCGGTTGTGACTGATTCGAGGATGGATTTTATGCACACTAAATATAATTATTTGGCGAGTGAGTTCATCTATTATTGTTGCATTATATTTTGATGTGAGATTGAGTTTGTGAAGGGTAAGTATAGAAGTGGATGCATATAAGGTGATTTCTTACATAAAGTAATAGTATTGTTTATGCTTGTGTTATACTCTCTTAGTATCCTAAATTGTTTGATGATTCACTTGTAACTTTGATGGCTATGGATTGTTTAAGTTAGAGTTTTATCATTCTTTACTGGGCATGGTTGTTTGCTCATACCTTACATTTTCAGATTGATAGCATGGATGTACCGCCAGTAGCTCAATACGGGGCGGTAGTGCGTCTTGATGTTTCTCTTCATGACGTGTATGATCCCGACATTGACATGATTTTCTCCAAATATGAGGCGACTTTATGGCTAGATGACGATAGAGCTGAGTTATTACTGATGATGTTCGTTGCATGGTTTATCAACCATGAAGGGGAGATGTTCGGACCTTTACCCTTTGGAGCAAGAGGACCTGGAGCGGGGATGGACGGCGCCTAGATGCCTTTGATCTTGTTGTAGCTGACTGACTTTTGTTTTTTGTTAGATGCGCGCTAGTGTGGGAACTCGTGGAGTAGATAACCTCACCCATATCCCTGGCTTTTGTTGCGCCTTACTTTTGTTTTGTATATGATGTAAATATATAGGCAAAGAACATGGAATGAGTCTAGGTCAATAATTTTGTATGCCCCGATGATGATAATGAAAGGAAGCCTTCTATGATCTTGTCTATGTGCATTGTAGGATAACCTTATAATATAAACTTGAGATTTTAAATAATCCATGTTATACATGCTAACCTTCAATGGTAAATACTATAGGTTATCTAAAGGAGTTTACAAGTTAGCTAAGATGTTAATAATTATTATAATTCTGCTTGCGCTTAGTACGTGACGCTCTAGGACGTCACAAGTGTATTACTTGATTTTTTACAAGGGTAGCACATATGCATAAACGAGGATATCAATCAACTCCCATGCTTTATTGGAGAGGTTAGCACATAGAGGAGCTTTGAAATGTCAGTGTTTATACAGGTGCTCTGCAACAAAAGAAAGGAGCTCCCACTCCAAGTAATAAAATTTTAGTAGGACCGCGTTCTTTATGTTTGTGCTACTTTTTTTTTTTGGTTTTTGAAAGTTTAGCATGAAGTGTGAAATTATTTATCATATGTACAAGATCGTGAATCATTATCTAGTGCTTTTGGAGGTCTAGAACTTTTGCAATTATATTCCATTTTTGTCCATCAATTACCGAATCTCTGAGCAAGTACAAAACCAAAGTATCCAGGCAAACCATATCATGCTACTGTAAGTGAAAACAAGGACCGTGGTTTATCACACACTTTATTGTACTTTAAGAAGTCGCAGTTTATTAAGCTCCGAGTTTGGTTCTTCTGTGGCATTTTCAAGCATCCTTAATGCACCTAACGAAAAAACAAAGCCAACAATCATATATATATGCACACATGAACCACGAAGTAGTCGTTGAAAAGTTGGCATGTATAGGTTCAATAGTTTTCCAACATACAAACGCTTTGTCATGGACATGAGAAACATATTAACTGCATCGGAAAGCAAAACATAAATCAAGACAAGCCCACTGTAACGCAGTGTGAAGGAGCGAGCATGTAGAAAAATACAGCAAGCCCGGCCCCCGAGAAGGGAGCCATGAAAAAAAGACGGAGTTTCTTTTCTTGTTCACTAGCGAGCCCCGGCGGATTACTGAAAATAAAAAATTTGCTCACTTCGAATTTTCCATACACTCCTGGAAATCATAGTTGCTAATTTTTCTTTTTATATAATTAGGAAAAGTTGGTGATCTTCTATGCTCCTGCTTTAGTTCTTGTTTGGATGGTGATTGCAATTTTATCGAAAAGATTGCGAACTCATCACATATAATACATGAATCGTATTAATTATTGAAAGATTTCCATCCATGCATAACATATATATAATTCAGTCAATTTTTAAGATCACAGAAAGAGAAAAGATATGGCTAATTCGGACACCAAAAAAAAAAAAAAAAAAAACAAGATATGGCTAATTCTATGATCAGCCCGAAATAAAATAAAATAAACTACTACCTATCTGTTATCCATAAATGCCTATCAGCACACTCAAAATACTTGAAATAAATAATCAATCTACACGACACCCAAAAGTCGAGTGTGCGAGTCGGCATCGATTGCGCATTTGGCAACAACGGCCTCTTTGTTTGGATATATTACTCTTTGTTTTCCTGCTAAAACTTACTATTGATATTTGGAAAAGTTATTAACCATCTATAAAATAAAATTTAAAAATATATATATATATATAGATATCACGAGTTATGTTTCCATATAAAAACTTAATTGTGAGACAATAATGTGGATAATTTACCTATCAAATATATGTTACTACTTACTTTCTATCCAAAGAAATTAGTAATTACTGGTACAGTTGCTTTTCATCCTATATTAGGAGAAAAGTTATTGACTGGAAAAAGATGGATATTTTCTCTTGTGGAAGATAACTAAGATTATGCAAAATTTGCAAATCAAGAATGAAGCCACTAATTAATGTCATGTAACTCTATTCTTCTTTTTTGGTTGAGTTCCCATTTAGATTTTTCATTTCTGCTGCATTTGAGTCATGTTTTATGACGTCAAAAGTTACCAATCAACTTCATTCATAATTAAATTACTATGCATCATTTGTTAATGAAATGTTTTTCTCAATCATTTCTTAATTCTTGTTTTTGTGTTCAAAGAGCCGTGTTCACATGTTGTGTCAAAAATTATCACTAACAAGCAATTAAATTCAACTTATTTTCCTACGATTTAGATATCTTTTTGTTAAAAATTCGACTTCCTTCTGGGCATAAACTAAATTTAGTACTAGAAAGAAAAATAATGAACTGTGAAGTTTTTGTGATTGATTATAAGTAAAGAATTTCTATACCAAAGAAATTCTAGGTGGACCCAGTTATTAAGCATCACGAAACATTTCGTGCCTCAACCGTCACCACCACATTTAACCAGAAAAAGTAGGCAAATTCACAATGCATTGAGAAACCAATCATACTATCAAATTGATGATAAGTGATGCCGAATCTTAATTTATATACAAAGCTCATCAATCGGTGAGAAATTTGCTCGGAGAACGAACTTACATACGTGGCATAGAGCTCGATCTTGTTCTCGTTCATGATGTTCCTCAGCAGCTTCTCTCCGCTTACGGCCTTAGCCTTATCCACCGGATACGAACCGTCAGCCCCCGGCTTCGGCTGCCATCGAAACCGCGTTTCATCATCAGCAATGCAAATTTCTTCACGCAGGAGATCGGCATTTTGTCTGACTAACATGGCGACTACTCGCAGCAAGTTACATTTACGAAACTACAGAATCCGGCGGAAACGCATGACGATAATCAGCCGGGGCGCGGAGTGATTACCCCGATGAACTCGAGCTCGATCCCGGCTTTTCTGACGCGGCCGACGAAGATTCTGTCGAACTCGCCGCATTCAGCGACAGAGCGAGCCGCTTCCGGCGGGCGAGGCTTGGAGGTTTCTGGCGGTTTCCGAAGTCAGAGGGCACGTCCGGCCGCCAGAGGTGCACGGCGGCGGCTGCGGCGAAGTTCAGGGAAGCCATCGTCGCCGCCGCTCCTTCCTCCCTTCTGGCCTCCTTCGGTTTCCGGTGAAGTTTTTGTACGTGGAAGATTTTGTGGCTCACGTTGCTTCCGCTCGGTTCGTGGCTGAGGCTCGGCCGCGACGGACCCCCGAACCGAAGTCACTGCAGACCGGGGAGAGTGAGAGTGAGAGATTTTCGAAAAAGCCCCCGAATTTGACGGCTTTTCTCGAAGTCGCTCCCGAATTGGTACTTCGTTTTCCAAAATGGCCCCGATCTGAAACACCGCGTTTCAATTTGATCCCCCCGCCACCAGCTCGTCGCTGGTGCCAGTGACAGTCACGTGCCAATGTAAGATCCCAGAATTGTCTGACCCGATTGAGTTAAGCTTTTACTAAGAAAACTCTCTCTGTTTGTAATCCTTAAAAGAAGCTCGAATTGGTGTGTTAATTCGTGATCTTGTTGAAAATTCACACACGAGAGCAATCACATCAGTTGTACATGCAGAGATAAGCTCGCCGATTCCGAATGCTTAATCTTGTGTTCGAAGATGACAATCCTTCACTGCCTAATTAATTTTTACCTATTTGGCTGCCCTGCTCTCTCTTTCCTTCGCAGACGTTGAGACCCGGTGGATTTACCCATCTTCATAGTTGTCATGGCTAGTGCCATAATATCCTAAGGGATTTGTATTCATTTGCTCAAGAGAGATTTTTCTGTCTCCCTTTTTTGGGGTTGCTCTTTGTTTCTGGTGCTGTAACTTCATCAATGCCATCCATCAGGCAACTTGCAATAAGAATTAATCACCGTATTCTATAGGTCCTTTAAACGGATACCAAACTATATGAAGCAGTGAGCCTACTAAAATAGGTGGATTGGGTCAAGTAAAAAAAAAATAAAAAATCTAGCCCAAATTGACCTATTCCATGCAATGTGAATGTGGCAAACCATACTAGGCTCAATTCGTACGAACAGGGCCTCGATGTTAATCTTGACGTGGCTTCTCTATCACATTTGGCTTCTTGATTCTTTTCACATATATTTCCTCCAAAGTTGTTCGCATTAAATTGCAGTGATGGACCAGTTGTTGCGGGTTCAGTAGAATCGCTTTCCTGTCTATCTTGGCCCCTTCAATCACCCCTCCTCTCCTTCTCGGTGTATACCGTCTGTAGACGGAGAAAAGTTAGTGCTAAAACCTTCATGTGGCCGAGCTATTTCTGGTATGGGAACGACCCGTATCGTTACTTTATGCAAGTATGGAAAGCTAGTTTCAAGAAACCTGTGCCTTTACGAAGCTTACTCCTCAAAAAGTTCCCAAGCTGCCAAAAAACAATCGCATTTACATCGCTAGGGTGGTCAAGATTTTTAGGTTGCCCATATTTGACAGGACAACATTGCAGGAAGGCTGTGTAATACTGCCAAATTACCATCGCCGGAGAAAAATACTAAATCAAGCGTAAACCTATGGACCTCAATGTGATTCTTAATTTTTCAAATTTTGTCGATGCTATCATGAACACTTCCATGAAATCTTAATGTTATACTTCCAATCAATTTTTACCTGAAAATGCCAGCATAGCAACAATCTAGCCATTGCTAACCTTTCTACATGACACATCCTGATTTGAAATGTTGTTTCATGTACTTTGCTGAATCTTCTTAATTTTTTTTTTATTTATTTTTTCTGTCTTTTTTCTTTCCTTTTTTTCATTTGTGGTTAATATCTATCTCCTTGCATTTCCTCCTTTACTGTTCATTTTCTTCAAGGACACTTTGTTTGGTAAATCTTCAGCTCAGTCTAACATTACATGAATCTCCCTCTAGTTTAATTTGCCGTAGAAATTCAAAATAATATTCGTTACATATAATAATCCATGATGTAACCATAAAATAGAACACAATTTTTTCATTGAACTTTTCTACGTCTCACAATCCCAATAAGGCCTCTTTGAATCTCGCCCGACTAAATTGTGTAACGTGGGGTAGAATGTATGTCGTACATGAATTTGATGATGAGAGAGACTCATATCAAGCATGATGATCTTAATGTTAGAAATGCTACTCCTTACGCCATCAAAACAAGAGTAAGCATCGGCATATTACATGAAAACATCATAAGTAAGATCTGGGCAAAGTTGTCTCGAATCGGAGCATGACGTCTCTGTCACTATGCTCTGGACCCGAATATGCAGCTTATGAAATGTCGACTGTGCGTGCAGTATCCAAAACTCAACCCTTCCATGGATCGAAATTTACGGGACGTAGACCAATTGAGGTGCGCGAAAGCCGACACACGCACCACTTAACCAGCTACACCCAAACGGGGAAGGAAAAAAAAGAGGCGGCAAGTACTTAAAGTCGAATTCATCGTCTAACTCCAAAAGTATTTTCTCAAGTCATTCTTCCCGGAAACCACCTTCACATTTGTTGGACTTCAAGCCACCTTAAAGCGGCCCAGTCACTAAGCCTATCTAAGGAGCTTGAAATCTGCATGAAAACAAAATTTAATAAGTAGCCAGAGTAAGAGAAGCCCAACTTGAATGCTTTCCCAGGCTCTCCGATTCTTACATTGTATCAATCTTTCAGTGTCGAGCACATTCAAGAGCCACTCATTCCTCAATCTCGTCTTTCTTCGCTTTTGCTGGGTGGGGTTAAGTAAAATGATGAAAGAGTGGAAGATGTGACAGAAGTGACGTTGACCAACTTTTTCAATAAAGAAATTGAAACCGAATGTCCGATATTTGAATTTTACCAAAAAATAAATAATAAAAAAGGGGATCCAACTCTTGCGTACAAAAATCAAGGACTAGCTCTTCATTAGGTCTATGGTGCTAGAGCTCATCTGGGGCAAAGGTCAATTGTCCTTAAAGTCAAGCTGATATGTGACTAAAGAGCGCATCCGCCCCGCCTTTCCTTGAGGCTTTTCCACTAGTTGGGTTTATGCCGACAATTGAGAATTGCCACCCAAGAACATTTTTGCCATCATCTGCCTTGATAGTGAGTAATAGAAGCTATTGTTTAGTCTAAATTCACTGTTGAGGTAATCTATAAATTTAATTACTATACTATATTACGTTGCCTCTATCTTTAATTGGTAATTCAATGTGAATTCCGCAATTTTCATTTGATGATATTGGAGATTAAATTCCGGTCCTCTAGAGCTTCTTGATCCTTTAAAGAATTGTCAATGACCTAAAGGCCTTATGATACTTAAGTCAATCCATCATAAGAAAAAAGAGAATTTTATTTTGAGTTGGTGAGGTTATGCGAGGCTTCGAGAATTTACCTGAGTTCTTCTCTGTTTAATTTTATAGTTGATTTTGTTTGATCGCCATCGGCTGCAAGTGGGGCCAAGTGTGGTAACCATTCCATTATTGATAGGTTTTTGACCCCTAGGTGCCTCTGATAAGCTTATGAGCATGTGCTTATATTGCATTTGCTCAATATGCTCTTTAATTAGTGTACTGTTTTATCGATTTACGTGGTACATCTAGATTCACTCTAGTCCATCCCATGTCGAGCCTCACGGTTTTGTATGTAGATGTGAGATTTTGTCAAACCATTAGAAACTATTTTAAAAATTTAAACTATTAGATGAATACAAGATTTGATATTTACATATGCTAACACTCACTCATATGCTTCTATTTTGGCCTAAACGTTGCAAATAGAAGCCTTGTAGTGTTGAACTTGGGATTTTCTACTCTAGTATTATGTCAGATTTTGTGGAACCATTACTAACTATTTAAAAAGCTTATACTATTATTTGAATGCATGATTTAATAATCTAACAGTAGGCACTTTTCTAGGAGGTTACCCATCTCAATAGTACTTTCCCCTCATAGTATTCTCACCTCAGCACTATTAACATTAGAGTTCTAATGCTAAAAGTTTCACAACATTAAAATGTGTCTTTTTTAAGTCAATTTCAATTTCACATATATATTTCAAGAGTGCTCTCCTCATGTTTAGTACTAAATTCAATCCACTCTTGCTCAAAGATTGCCAAGAGATGCTCTTTATCCGAGCTCTCTTATTCCAGTAATCACTCCTCACACTTGTTGAATGGGGTTGTTAGAATATGGGCAACTTGACCGACAAAGCAACATGAACTATCAATGTTTCCTTGATGTCTTTTGCCACTCCTTTACCTACTTCTATAACGAGGTCAAATTCGGTTCTGTATCGAAGTCGAATATCGCATTGTTATCTTAGCGCCTTTCTTGCTCTATTACTTTGAAGTTCAATTTTTAATACAAAGCCTTTGGCCACATCATCCTACCTATATCTTGAAGTCTTATATCTCTAAGTGTAATTGATATAGTCAATCAAAATGAGCCTACGAAATGTTATTATCTACTTGATGCAATTGGAAGTCTTAGAAATTTTAATAATTTATTGTCTCTATAACTCAAACTTTTTTCTATTTCTCGGAATTAATAAAATTTGATCGAATATTTAAATATTAAACCACACTATAACTTAAATTTTTTAGAATACTTGACAGTGCTCTCATAAAATTTTACATGGTACCAAAGTAAGAGGTCCCGAGTTTGAATCTTTTCAAGGCCTCATTTGTCTCCTCAACGAAATATTTCCTCACTTAGTACTAAGCAAAAACATCATACTAAGCGTGAAGGGTAATTATAGAATATTTATCTATTAAATCATATCATAGGCCGTGGTCCCATAAAATCTTACAAAATCAATTTGATGACCATGTTAGATCGAGTTATGATGGAAGAAAGAATCTCGGGATGAATACACAATAATGCAATTTGGTCAATGTGGGCTTACTGCTAGCGTAAAGGAATTGCTTGGTCATCGTGACCCGCGTGGAAAGGAATTTCTGATGTAGGGAGGAAGCGTGTGGATCGGTCTATGCTTCAAAACTTTGTGGTTCAAGTTCTATAACTTGGGTTGGAAAGCTCCAACTACAGGATCTGCATCAGATTTAATGTCGGCGAATGAAAATTACCCTACTTTGTTTTTTATAAACTCGATTGTTGGCCTTTTTTTTTTTTTTCTTTTTGGAGCTTGTGAATAATCTTTTTGGGCACGATAAATTCTTTCATCATATTGAAATTTGATAATTACTAGAGTCAATAGACCTCTCAAAATGAGATCAAAAGAGAAAAACAAATTCTATCATGATTGTCAATGAAAAGAAAATTTTCTCCACTTTTCTTTCTATTTTTTATTCCTTACGTCAATTGTTGAGTTCTTTTAAAGCACCCAACGAATCTCATTGTGTCACGGCAGTTTCCTCGTCCTACCACAATCGAATAATCATCATAATTAGGAGACCTCTTAGTAATCTTAAAAGACAAAACTCTACCCTTGACGGTAATCCCCCAATCTGCATAGAATAATCAAATCTTCCCATGTATCACGAAAAGAAAAAAAAAAGCTTGGAGAAAAGCAAAATCTTCCGCGACA
The DNA here is from genome assembly GCA_014182575.1 of Eucalyptus decipiens. Taxonomy (NCBI): domain Eukaryota; kingdom Viridiplantae; phylum Streptophyta; class Magnoliopsida; order Myrtales; family Myrtaceae; genus Eucalyptus; species Eucalyptus decipiens. Next base: position 44,852,347 of record CM024611.1, on the reverse strand, counting down.
TGGGCAATATCTAGGTAAGCTGACGAAATGTCTAATGCCCTACAAATGGGAGTGGAAAACGCTTTGTCAGATCATGATGTGCCGACTTGATGCTTGGCCTTCGGCATCTCTGAATTTCAAAAGAAGGCAACGAGCCTCAAAATTCCACTTCTTCTTTATTCACGCCTCAAAAAATAAAAAGTCAATTTTTGTGGACGCATTGGGCGCAGCATTTACAAGCGTGACTTTGGGCCTCTCGAGGCCACCTAATCTAGATTTTTGTGTTAGGTGACACAATCGTACAAAGTCGAGCTTTGAATATGCTCGAGGCTCACGGCAAAACCCCCCCTTTCCCCAACTTTGGACTTTATCATTTTTGGAATGCTACTATATGGGTTGAATCGACTTTTCTTCTTTCAATTTTACCCTCACTAATATATTGATATTCTTATTTTACTCGTGTTTCTCAGATGGAGACAAAGACAATCATGGCTGGGAAGCTTTCTAGAGGAGGTAGAGAGATGCTGACGTAGCTTCGTCAAATAGCTTCATCAACGGTTGCTTCATGCCGACAAGCTTCGCTTAGACGAGATCCGCCTCACCTTGGGTCAAGCGACCTCAATGCTGCCTTGCCTGGGTTTACCCACCCCTAACGAGCCGTCCCGAGGTCTCCTGGTCTCTAATCTAGCTTGTTGGGCTCTAGATCTAGCTTGCCAATGGACACACAACGCCAACAAGCTTCGCCAAGCAAGATCTGTCTCACCTTGGGTCGATCAACATAGCAGCCTTGTCTAGGGTCGCACGGCCTCAACGTGCCTTGTCGAGCTCTAACGACCTTTATTAACCCCTCCCACGAGGGTTTCATGACGCCACCAAAAGCAACGCTAGCAAGCTTTGCCAAGGGTTGCTTGACACTAGCAAACTTCGCCTAAATGAGATCTATCTTACCATGGTTCAAGCGACCCTGGTGCCTCCTTGATTGAGGTTGCACAACCCCAACAAGCCTTTGCCCAAGCCTCATGGCCTCTAGACGACATTCGTCAAGTTGCAGTAATTGTTGTCCTCTATCTTTTTTTTTTTTAGGGTTAATATCCAAAAAAATCCTAAATTGGTACACTTGTAACAAATTTACCTTAAACTATTTTTTTTACCATGAAAAATCCCAAACTGATACACGTGTGACAAATTTACCTCGACTGACCATAAAAAACCACAAACTGGTACATTTATGATAAATTTACCCCAAATAAATTTATTCGACAACAAAAAATCCCAAATTAGTAAATTTGTGATAAATATATCATCTGTTAAATTGAATTAATACCACAAAAAATCATAAAAATTGTAAACTGTGATAAACAGAACGTAAAATCCCAAATTGGTATACCGTCAAAATCCCAAATTGGTATACCCACCACCCCCGCTTAAGATCCCGTGCGGCCAGCGGGATTATACCGGTCAACTGTTACGTGTCATTTAACTTAATAATTTGATAGTAAAATTTAACAAAATCTAATACAGGGTAAATTTGTTACAAGCATACAAGTTTGGGGTAAATTTGTCAAATGTATAGTAGTTTGGGCTTTTTGGTGGTCAAAAAAATAGTTTAGGATAAATTTGTCACAGATGTACCGGTTTGGGAGGTTTTTAGGGTATTAACCTTTTTTTTTATTCCTTTTCCTGTAATTTTAGATCATTGGAAAAAAAAAATACTGATTTACTAGAATGTACCAAGAGCCAACTATTCAAACACTATTTGATTTTTTTTTTTTTTTGGGAACATCTTGAATCCAAGAATTTTGTTCGGATACTAAAAGTCATAAACCTAAAATTCTCCCAAACGCACTCTATGTGCCTTCAACATAAGAGAAAGGATCATTCGGTCGCAGTTACACTTTCCCCATATTTCACCTAATTTCAATATAGCACAAGTAAAATTGGGTGGGCCGGTAATGGAAAAATAAATAAATATATATGTACAAGTACGAAAAATTTAGTTGAAAACTAAAGAGTACTTGTTATACCGACAAAAATTGGCCAACATATAGAACTGTGCAAATTACCCCTACCTACACGTTGCTTAATCAAACCACTCCTAGTACTACTCACACAATTTCACTTTAATCTAAGGAGAAACATCTAAAATCAATCAAAATGTACAAAAATCAACATTTTGTATCATATATGATTGGGTTAATACTATGAAAAATCTCAAATTGGTACATCTCTAGTAAATTTACCAAAGATTAATCTTTTTACCATAGAAAAAATCAAACTTGTACATTTGTTGAAAAATTTACTCTTCGTTAGTTTTTGTTAAATTTGACGAATATGACGAAAAATCACAAATCGGTATACAGTGATAAACAAAGGGTAAAACCTTAAATTGATACACCCGTCAGTTATTACGTGTTATCCAACTTAGTAATTCAATGGTAAAATTTAATGAAAACTAGCCAGCGTTAAATTTGTCACAAATATACAATTTAGGATTTTTAGTGATTTAAGAGGGTTTTTCATAATATACCATATATGATTTGTTTAATATCACGAAAAACCCATAAAAGTACACTTGTAATTTACCCAGCATTAATTTTTTGACTACCAAAAACTTAAATTAGTATATTTGTAAAAAATTCACTCTCTTTTAGATCCAATACCATGAAAAATCACAAACCGATATACATGTGATAAACGAAGAATAAAACCTATAAATTAATAAATTCTGTCAACTGTCACGTATCATTCAACTTAGTAATTCGATGATAAAATTTAACAGAAACTAGCTGAAAATAATTTGTCACAGATGTACCATTTTGAGGTTTTTAGCGGTCAAAAAATTAGTTTGGTAGGGCTTTTCGTAATATTAACCCTTTATAATTTCCTCGTATATTTTCAAAACTTACAATTTGTTTTTACTTGTTTTCAAAATATAAAGGGACCTTCAAAGCTACTTGGTGTGCGGAATAAATTTCATATATTTTGTTGACAATTGACTGTAAAAGTTAAATGTTGGTCTCAAATTAATATGAAATCTGTATGCACATGAATATGTTGCCCTAGTGTAGTGCCTCTAGGAACTGATTGAGCTACTGGTCCATTCACATAAGACCAAGGGAGTACTCCTAATCCATGGCCAGTCATCATTTTCTCACATTTGTGTCACGGGTTGAAAGTTTCTTGGTTGAGTACAAGCCCTTATAGCACCTGTTGAGTCAAAACACCAAGTCAACCTAGACAATTTGGCAAATCCTAAGCTCACAATTGATAGTACCACATCCAATTTAACTTGTACATCCAATCTCTCAAGTAAGATATAGAACACTTTGGTACAATAATTGATTTTAGCTTGTAGTGGCCATCATTAGAAGCATGACATTAGCTCATGACTAGTTGCAAATGAAAGGCCAACCCATATGCAAAGATCCTTTAAGATGATGGTCATCCTCTCTTTAGATTCATAGCACAAACAATTTGATGCTACTCCCACAAACAAGTTGTACCTCTTGCATTTCTCATGCTTCAACCCAATGCCACTAAACCCACTTCCAACTCACATCAGTATGAGAGAATTAGGGCAGTGACACTTTTCCCCACTCAATTTCTAAAACACCCTCATTGCAAGCTATTCAATCACTTCCTTATGTTCTTTAACCATCACCGCCACTCCCTTGAAACTCACATGAATGGCAAATGCTTGGGCAATAGAATAGGCTATTCCACTCCATCACTTGCTTCCCTTGATGAAAGTTATTCCTAAATCTTTAGTCACTTGTGTTCTCCTTGAAAAGTGTGGCATCTCAAGCCAACTATGCTTCCTCAGCAAAACTTTCTTTCGCCTACTTGGCTTCTCCTGATCTTATAAAACCAATGGAGATTTCTCTTCTTGTAGGAAACGCGACAATAGATCTCTTCTTGACACTTGCCATACAGTTTGGGAAACCCACTCTCATACTATTTGTCAAGCCCAAAGTTTCCTCGTCAAGGACAAGCCCTATAGTGCTTGGTGAGTCAAATTACCAAACCAACCTTCCCTCAATAGATTCTTTTCAAGTACAACATGTCAAATAACATCCTCATAATTGATCATACCATGCCCAATTTAGCTTCGGTATTCATTTTCTTGAACGAGATATACAGATCACTTAAGCATAATAATTGGTTTCAACCTACTATGACTATCATCGGGAAGCAACATCAAATCTTGACTAGTTTGGCATGGCGACCAATTCCACCTTGAAATTTCCTCTAGAATGATAACTATCCCTTCCTTGAATTCCTAGTACAAGTACCTCAACACCACTCTCGGCCCATCGTAATTATAATCTTATGTGTACTTTATGTAACTACATATGAAAAAAAAAAATTGCCTAAATACTTTCACTAAATTAACTCCAATCCCAATATATAGTAATTAAGACCATGTTGGATTTTGTTAGAAAAAGTGCATGGTCCAATACATTAGTTTATGTAGTATGATTAGTTTTGCCCAATTTCCACTACATATCATACAGATAACAAGTTCACACTGTATTTCTCTCCAATTAGTCCCTTTAAGTGGGTCCATTTTTCTCTTTCCCACTAGTGGACAAAGCATGTGTTTATTGTCCACATGAGAGCGCAAAGAAAGAAGAAAGGAAAGAAAGGAAAAAACAGCCTTGTCATGTAAACACTAAAAACTGTTTGGAGTCTTATTGAGACGCCACAATTTCTTCAAATTTTTTCTGTTCCACTATTTTGTCTTATTCCACCTTCCCTTACATCCTTCTAAAACCACATCCAGACACTTCTGTCCACCAGCCGGCCCCATTTTAACCCTATTAACATTTGAACCAGATGTTTACATTAATATACTCACTCCATTAGTGGGCGTGCATATATATAACCTTCTATATAATGAAAGAAGACCATATAAAGAACCCTATCATTCCTTGTTAGCTTCTATTTTCCGTTCAAATTCCAGCTTTTCATGGCTACTCTTTCTGAAGCCTACACAGAGACACCTCTCCATCTTCAGCACATCATCCCCATAGACTTTGATTCTGTTGAAGAAGTGCCGCAATCGCATTCATGGCCTCAATCGGACGATGAGTCTCCAAGGAGGATGTTCAATTTAGATGACGATCACTTCTCAATTCCAGCCATCCATCTTGATAGCCCGGATGCGATCGAAATGGCCGGTCATGCATGCAAAATTATGGGCATATTCCAGGTCACTAACCACGGAATCCCTTCAAGTCTTCTGAGGGAGGTTGAGTCGCAAGCCTGGCGGTTTTTCACGCTCCCCGCGAGAGCCAAGGTAAAGGCCCTCAGGTCCCCCAGTGGAGCTACAGGCTATGGCGTCGCTCGGATCGCACCGTTCTTCAACAAGTTCATGTGGCATGAAGGGTTTACCATGATGGGATCGCCATTGGAGCATGCTAGGGAGGTTTGGCCTCATGGGTATCGCAAGTTTTGGTGAGTGGTAACTTCCATGCATGGTCAGTTCATGCACGTGGAGAAGGTGATGAGTGGGTAGATGGTTTATTTAGGCATGACTAGGAAGAACCAGGGTTTGGCTGGAGAAATCTTTCATTAAATTTTGGTGATAATTTAAAAAGTCTTTATAAATCAATAAGTAGATAATTACTCTTTGAGTGCGAGGAATATGGTGTTCACTTCACTCCTGAACCTAGTTCAATACCATTCTAGCACCAAAGGCAAATTAAAAAGATTAGCTACCTATTTTTCCCTATATACTTACTTGCATGATGACTAAATTAAATAGTCTTCTTTCCTTCTTTCTAGATATTCAGATACTCCTCCAGAAAGTAGTCGACTTTGTGATTCTAGTGAGCCTGAAAATCAAAGAGCTAAAAGAGGGGAGGGAGCTGCATATTTATCAAATATTAGAGAACTTGTTATTCAAGCTTACTATACGGAGTGATGCTGAAAAATTCTTAGGTTTTTATCGCTTTTGCAGATCTAATAAGCCACTTCCAATGAACCCTTCCAGCGAAAGCTTGTAATATGCTCCACACTAATTTCTTATTTTAGTGAAGGAGTGATTTCCATTATGAATAATGCTATAAATACAAATATGTATTTATAAAACTTGGTTTTATGCAGATCTAATAGACTTGTCTTGGTATCATTATGATCTTACTTGTACTGGGCATCATTATGTTTTTGTCCTCTCGTGTTTTCTTGGGGTCACGTACAACAGTGAAGTAATGGAAGACTATCAGGACAAAATGAAGGCGCTCTCGGAGAGACTACTCGCCATGATCCTGAAGTACCTCGGCATATCCGAGCACGATGTCGACTGGCCGCGACTCTGGAGCAACGCCTGCACTGCGCTGCAGCTGAACTCGTACCCGCGGTGTCCCGATCCGCGCCAGGCCATGGGGCTCGCACCGCACACCGATACCTTCCTCTTGACAATTCTTCACCAAAACCACAGCGCACATGGGCTCCAAGTCCACAGGGAAGGCCGAGGCTGGGTTCCCGTGCTTCCCATGAACGGTGCACTTGTGGTGAACGTGGGTGACATGCTCCACATCATGTCCAATGCCATGTTTCCTAGTGTCGTTCACCGGGTGATCCCAAGTGAGAATAGGCACCGGCTAACCGTCGGTTACTTTTACGGACCCCCGACGGATTTTCACGTCGGCCCTATTCATGGACTCACACAGGCCTCAGGCCGAGAGGACGCTGCCCAGTTCCGGTCCGTCACGGTGAAGGATTACATTCAGATGAAGGCCAAGAATCTTGACAAGACACTCTCTATGATTAGGATTAGATGATGAAGAATCAATTATTGTCTTTGTTTTGCCCCTTCCGTTGTCTTCTCTATTAAGTATGATCTTTGTTATTAGTTCTTAGTCAGGCGCATGACACATGATTATTTCATAAATAATGTAAACGCGCACGCGTCTCGATGGATAGCCGCTCATGAAAAAGACAAAAGCTCCACGTTTGTGCATATGAAAAGTTAATTTGCAAGGCTTCAGTGGGTGGAAATCAAAGTCACTGTAATCTAAATGAAGCATTTGAGGTGTGAATTATTGTCCTGAACCTGCTGGTTGGAATCCTAATTATATAAACGATCCGCAAGAAAACTTTTTGTCAACTGCGTCCGCCTCATGTTTACAAATCAAAAGGAAAAGATTAGGACAAAGAAGAAACAGTCGGACACGTTTTGATATCATGCTGGGGCTTGGATCTTTCTTAACCCATGTGACGATGAGACAAAGAGAGCCTCTTGTTCAGCGATTGGAATTTCTCCACCGCCACCATAGTCAGCACATTTTTATTTTGTCAAGCATCAGCGAATGATGACAAGATGGGATTGCCACGCTTTAAGAGATTTTCGGACAGATGTGTGCTCCTTCCAATCAGATTGAACCGCCTTTTAAGGTTTGGTACCATCATATTTTAATTAAAAAGGCAAATACATATATACACACACAAGTTGTACAATTTTACTTCAGTAGCATTCGTTGGTCAAGTGATTATCATCTTTGCTCATGTTAAAAATCATGACTCAATTATTGATGCATTCCAATTTTTTTTTCTAAACGAAACTTCAAAACTGGTTTAGAATTTATCCAATTCAGGAATTGAACTAGTTGAATTGATTCCCCAGTAGAACTAGTGGTTCTCACCTTGGAATCAGTGATTGAGCCGGTCCTAGACTGGTTCTAGGAAACCAAACCAGCTATTTCTATACTAGGCCTTGAACCAGTGGTTTCATGCCCGTTTGGTCTAGCTCCTGAGTCGAATTGGATCTGATTCTCACCCTTATCACAGCCATCTTTTCTTGATCTTATGCAAGAAAGACACCATAGGTAACTAACATTAAGAATGGCAAATAACTAAAATCCTTGGTGCATCAACAGAGCCTCCACAAATTGATTGACTACATTTTGTTTGAAAGCAGTAATGCCATATTCAAATTGAAGCATTTCTCAATCGGAGGAATTTTGGGTCCATAATCACTTTTTTTATTAGTGAACCCCAATCAATGATCGTGACTAAATGGTTTGCCTATATTTTGTTGAAACTAGTCTAGGCTAATTAAGGTCCAAAATTCAAATGTCATGATAACAAATTATTTATTAACCTTCAAATTTTGTGGGCAAACTGCCTTTTTAATTTATTTATTTTTTAAAAAAGAGGGACGATATACGAGGGGCAAAGAAAGAAGATAATTGTCACGACAAGTCAAAAGCCGTAAATTTGAAACCAGACAAGACTGCGTAATCAAACTTGTCTTCACCTTCCTCTGGCTACAAGTCCTTTCATAGGACTTTGTGGGGATCATGGGTCAACTTACGCAAAGCTATAACTTTTTTTTTTTGTCAAATAAATTACGCATGCAATAAACAACCAAAATTTCAATTTGAAATCTACCAAACATTCTAATAAGTAGTTACTTAGGTAATCAAACAAAAGATTAAATATACACGTCAAATTAATGTATATGATTTAACCTTTGATGGTTATAACAATTAATAACGTAAAAAGCTAATGAAAAAGATAAATCTCAAATCCATGTTCGATTTACTTTCTAGTATAAAAAAATTATACAAAATAAATCAAATTAATTTGATTCAATTTCATTCTAAACGCTCTCTTCTAATGATCGAATTAGCGGATCAAAGTGAATCTTACTATAAATTCATGTACGAGGTTTTGCATAAAGTTCATTAAACAGTAAGGCAGTCCAATTTTCTTTGGGATGTAATGATGACGATAATAGTTGTTTTTTATGACATGTCAATTATCTTTCTTGACATGTCCTTGCAAGCTAAACACCAGTAAGGTTCCGTGAGCATCTGGAAGGCTCGAATCAGAAAGTAGAATACCTCCCAAACAGGCCAACTTTAGCATCAGTCCAAAAGAATCTTGATAAAAACGGAGTTTCTCCCTTTAATATTGAATTCCATGCTATGGCAAGCTTATCTCGTGGCCGAATTCCATGCAAGTTCAAGAATTCATTGCGATAATCATGGTACAAAGTGACGAGACAAGTTTCAGGTATGCTGAGTTAAAGGAGAAGCATGTGCGATGGGCAACTAAAATGACTGGTCTTTTATGTTGTGGCTGTTGATTGTATTTAAACCATGGAAGAGTTTGGAACCTAGGCCAAAGCTTTTGAAAGTGTGTTTTTAATGGGGGACAAGTGCCAAAAAAGTCCTAAACCTTTTGGCTTTGTGTCGATTTAGTCCTAAACCTTTTTACGTTTGGCCAATTCAGTCCTTTTCGGCCAGTTTTGATCGGATTTTGATGACTAGACTTCGGCCGGTTGACGTGACCTGATCGATGTGGACAACATTTAATAACATTTTTTTTTAATTTTTAAATTTTTTTCTTTTACTTTTTTTCCTCCAGCCAGTCGCCAGAGCTCGACAAGCGGCTAGAGGCGATAGCCGGCGAGGTCGAGGTCGACCTCGCTGACCACCTCGCCAGAGGTCGCCCTCGAGGCCGGGCGATGAGGGCGAGCCCCGCTAGCTTGGCACAAGGCTAGGTGGGGCTCGCCCTCGCCACCATGGGTGAGACTCGACCCTCACTAGATCCAACGCGAGGGCAAGCGTTGCCGCCTAGGCCTCGAGGGTGGCCTCGTGCCGAGCGGGCGAGGGCGAGCCTCGCCGCCTAGCGCGAGGCCGCCCTCGTGGCCACTGGCGAGGTGGCCGGCGAGGTCGACCTCGACCTCGCCGACCGTCACCTTTGGTCGGTCGTCGAGCTCCGGTGACCAAATTTGGAGGAAAAAAAAAAAAATTAAAAAGGAAAAAAAAAAAAATTTTTTAAAAAATTTAAAAATTATTAAAAGTTGTCAACGCGTCGCGCCGATCATACCACGCCGGCATCCAGTTAGCAAAATCCGGCCAAAATTGGTTGGAAATGAATTAATTGGCACAACGTAAAAATGTTTAGGATTAAATTGGCACCAAAAAAAGGTTTAGGACTAAATCGGCACAAAGCCAAAATGTTTAGATCTTTTTTGGCACTTTTCCCTTTTTAATGGAGTATGATGGAGAAAATTAATTAATAATACCATTGCATTAATCTAATCCTTTCCTTTTGGAGATGGACTCATCATTCCTTTTGAGTGGAATAAGAAATGAAAGAAGATCTAAAGTCATAATATTGTTCTCTTCACCTTATGATTGCAAGGCTTCTGTTTTTTATTTCTCTAACAAGCCTTTTGCTCTATCTCATGCAAATAAATTTAAGATTTCCCTTGAATTAAGTAATATCGAAATTGATAATATCTCATGAAACTGTGGAATCGAGCTTGTGATGTTAAGGGACAAGAATAACACCGAGCATACTAACATAGGTTCATGAATCAATATACCAAGTGATGTGATAAACTTTTATTAATTAAAGACGACTGAGTCTTCTCATATTCCCTTTCTTAGTATTGTTCTTGCTTACTAACCCATCTTCCAAGATCAAAGAGGTTTTGCTCTTCTTTGTACTCTCCTCTTTCTTGTCCTTTTCTGGGGAGTTTGGAAGTGTCTGGCTTTGTGCCCCCCTTCTACATGTCTTTTACTTTATTATATTCTGCTTTATTTTATGCTGGTGGGGGAAAGGCGATGCTATGTTGTCCTTTTCTGAGGATTTCCAAAGTCTTTTAACTTATTGACAACTAAGGAGATCTTAAAAAATGACATGTCATTAAAAGGACTCCACTTGCCCATGTGTCAGCCCTGAGTCAGGGGAAAATGCTATAAATATTTATTTTTGCCTAATTCTGTGGCCCACCCATAATTTGTCCTTTGTAAAGGAATTTCAAGAGCATCGAAAAGCAGCATCTAGAGAAGGTGCACTTCTAATCATCCATGATTGGCATATTGCTCAGATATGGATGATTTCATTGTCTCTAATAACTACTCCATTATGTTGAGCACAATTGTTTATGAAGCTATAGGTCTTGATTGGTGCATGATAGACAAAAAACTTTGCTCCTTAAATCAAGGACCATTTCAAAGGATGATGTGCAATACAGGAACGAATCTTGGCATGGATTGCGGTTCTTCTAGCTAAATTAGGTAAAGAATATGCAGCCAAAAGAGGAAAATTAAAAAGGCAATGAAAAAGCTCACTTTTCATCTGTCATGTAGGGTGCACAACATGGCACTTGCATGTCCCCTAACACAATTCACAGTGTGTCTACGGAAGAAAACATATACATATGATGGGATGTCAGGTGTCGTTAGTGTTGCCCCTATTGTCCTGATGCCAAAAGGCAACAGATGTACCAGGCTTAAAATATTCTAGTACAAAGACAAGTGAACAACAATCTCTTTAACCCTTTTGCAATAACATATTTCTTTCATAATAGGACAAATCACCCCATCTTGACATGAGAAATTCAATTGCTAGCTAGCATCCTCTTCAATATGTAATATAATATCAGATCAATGCAAATCCACAAAGATTTAAAACCCATAAACTAAAAGATGTCACAAGTAAAGATATTCTTATAATTTAGCTCGGTTTGGAATAAAAGACATGACTATTAGGAAGACCCAGAAGATTCATGTTGACCAATGGTTGAAGAGATGACTAGGAAAATGACGATCCAAAGATAGTCATCTTAGACGGATTATAGCATAAAGATTAGGAGAAGCAAAGAAAAATGTCCTAAAATAATCATGTTATAATTATCAAATGTAAGAAAGGTTGTATCCAGATAATTTTACATCATTCAGAACCCGATAAATGGCTTTTGTGCTGGCTTTGAAAACCATACACGACAATTTAAGGCCTTGACCTTACATCAAAAGTAACTAAAGACTTAAGTCGCTCCACATAATCTGCAATCATTTACCTGAACATGCTAACTGGGACCCTCAATCCATGATGCCCCCACATTGAGGATTCTCAGGATGACCAGATGCACGTAGCCTCAATCCTGCATTGCATAGACTACTAGTTTCGTAAGCAGGCATGTGGTACACAGGTCACGTGAATCATCTTGACCAAAGCTGCACCCTCATATTAGTTCCACAACTTCACAAACTTCCTATCACCTCGACTTCACATGGTGTAGCAGCATTTCTGGACCGAAGTTCACTCTTAAGTCTCTGGTTTCTCGTGATTTCCTCCTCAAAATCAGGTGTCTCAATTTGGGTTTGGGTGAACCAACTATCGTAAGATCTTGAAGCAATGTACTAGACTAAGCTAATGTATAGCTAAGGATTAGGAAACTCGAACAGAACACAACTAACATAAACAAGATACGCACAATGGATCGGTATTGATTGGTGACAATAATTTAAAAAGAAAAATGCGTATGAGAATAGAAATTCTCTTTGCTGTAGGGTTATTTGTCATCACCCCATCCAGAAAGATCTACTAATTTTTCGAACATATGCCATTTATTCCATGGTTTCTCTATATAAGCAGTAAGAAAGAAGAGAGATCAGATTGTAATTAAATTAGTCAGCGACAATTACCCAGTCGATAGAAGATTATAAAACAAGTGGCAATATAACTTGATTGCACCCTGACCATTAGTTCCTCAATAGACTCCCTAGAAAATGGTAATCTGCATCCCTCTTTCTATACAGATCAAATTATCCCTGAATGCCACTAGGCCAAGAACCTTTTCCTCTTTTATTTGGAGCTACAATATTACTCGGACCCACTAAAAAGAGGTGAATTAACTACAAGGAAGGGACTAAGTGATTTTATAATGTCAACTTCACAGAGAGGTCCCAAAATAGGGCAAAACCATGGTAAAAAAGGATATGTCTGTAGAAAGATTGTTCATTTGTAGTGTCTGCCACTGTAGACAATGACCTCATAAAAACTAAAAGGCAGTAATAACCTTCCATAGCATCATCACAAGAACCACTGACTACGGGATCCGACTCTATACATATGAAAACAGAACACATTTGGCTTCCTTATATTTAAGAACACATTTCAGTGTGGGCACAAAGATGAGGAAGAACAGTGTACTTCAGTTAGTTACTGTTCTGGCGCAAGTGGTTACCTGAAGAGCTCTTAACAGACTAGAACCACGTCTCTGACTAGCTGCTGCTGCCGCATACTTCTCCCTGAGTGTATTGCAGACTCTCTGATCAGCCTGGATCCCCTCTTGCACTTTCTGTAGCTTCTGCATAACAACACAATCTGTCTGTGCTGCCTAATACCAAAAAAACTGCTAAAGGCAAAAAGAAATAAAACTGATTTATAGCTTTCTCCATGCTTTTGAGAAAGTTTGTCATGGGCCTCATTTTACAACACATATGGGCCTCATTTTACAACACATAGTTTAAGCATCTAAGACTGACATATCTAAGGCTCAGCCAACCCAAAAGTCTTCCAACACCCAAGATATCAAAAATGTTCTCAAAATTTTCATCATGCCTGTAGAGCTCTCCCAATGGGCATCAGAAAATATATAAAAGTAGTAACTGGAGAAAGTGGTATTAGTAGATGTGTAAGTCAATTGACAAACAATCGCAATTAGCTGGGTGCTCTAAGAGACCCAAACACGAACATAAGGATAAAGATCAATTGATGAACAGAGTACCAAAACTAAAAAGAAACATATTAGCACCAATTATCTCTCTTCCCACTAAAGATTAGATGGAAAAAGTTCTACCAAGAAACTGTCTATTTATGCATGTTGACATCCCCAAATATCTTCTTTTAAATAATAAGGCATCCAACCCTATACAGGAGACAGAGAAGACGTAGACGTGTAGAGATGTTCAAAGAGAGGTGACAAGAATGAACCAGCAAGAAAATGCAACTGAAAGATGGCAACAGCAATCTCTTTTATTTTCTAAAAACAAACCATAGAACGTTCAGCACAAGACTGATTGTTTAATTGTCACTTAGCTGAAGATACAGCAATGATGAATAGTTCGTAAAAATTGCACATAGGACTGTATAATCCGTGTTACAACTTCATGCAGTGAAATTATTTCTAAGCCAAGCCGGAGGAGGAGAAGGCACAAAGTTCATATATAATGTTAACTGTTTTATGCCCTTCAGAATTCCTTCCATGGAATCAATAAGTTTCAGGCGACCAGCAGTATCACTTATGGCATCTTGAAACTGAATGGAATTATAAACAAAATAGTTTCAGGGAAGATAAAACTGTTAAAAAGCTGATGACCAACCAAAAGCTTATGTTTGTGATATAAACCATTAGAAAGAGTACGTAAAACCATGTTTAAGAGGAACTTCACTGGAAGTTTCTAACACAGTATATGCAGTCATAACTTCCATTAGATTCTAATACTAATTAAGGGCTTTGCTAAAAGAGAAATCTGTGGGGGCCCATGAGCCCTTTCAAAATGAATTTCACAGCAGCTAGATACTTCTCGCTTGAGGCAACGTTCATGAGACTCAAAGAAAGAAGAGAAGATAACTGGTAAAATAGAATGATTACTGACAAATATTAATCAAGATCTTCAAGTGATTATGTTATACCTGGGAATTTAGTGAATTCAATAATGATGTTTCCTTCAGCATTAGCTCTTTAAGCTCCAAAAGTGCATTATATGTTGCATAGTATTTACGTGTTTGTCAATGAATTTCCTGTAAATTAACAAACAAAAGGAATTGTAATTGCAGCGTCACCACTAAGAATGGTTATACCAATATAATGTACAAGATACATAGAAGCAAAGCCTCAAAAAATGAACTCCTCACCTCAATATTCATATTCAACTCAGAAAAGCGGCGTTCATACCTGCAAAGAGCACTTTGATTACCAATCCCTAAAGAACATACTCTCATACTGAGGGAAGAAGTTTACCCTTAAATCATACCCAGATTGATCCACTCTGATAGTTAAAACTTAAACCGCATTAACAATGCCCAGCACAGCAAATTTGTTTCAGGAGGGAATTAGGAAGCAAATCATCATGTGAACAGGATCAACTATCTAAAGTTAACAAGTAGTAGAAATACTTAAGAGGAGAAGAGAAGGCCCAAATCCTCCTGTAAGAACTTAAACATTAAAACCACACCGTCATTTAACAGCTTCAACTTTTAAAACAGTTAGCAACAGTTCCATAAAATCTTTAATGGCAGCGGAACATCAAGTTCTGAGTTCAAATCTTTCCAGGCCTTTATTTACTTCCCATACTACATTTTTACATGCTTTAATGTTGTGTCAAAATCCAGCCTATGCACTTGTAGGGGCGTTGAAGTCTTTAAATATTAATACCACACCTTCATCCAACAATCTAATCATTTAAAACTATTGACAGGGGTCCCACAAAATCTTTTACAACCTATGATGTTTGGCATTGCTGGGGAGATAGTAAGGAGAGACAAAATTAAGTTGGTAATTTTGAGCATAAAAGATGCAGTGCAATTTCAGCAGGTTGACAAGAACCAAGTCTAAAAAAAAAATAATAATAAATAAAATAATATATTTGTACCTAGGGGACAAAAATGGCCTCAATTTGAATGTTTCAAAAACAAATCACGTGCTCTTACTCAGGGAACAAAAAGGGTCACCATTGTATTTTCCACACCAGTGATCCTATGAGGCAGTTGACATAAGATGCCATTTACAAGACATGCCAACATGGCACTTTTTCAGATTAAAGATTTTTAAACTAAAAAAATGATATTTATTTAAGATTAAAGGAAAAAGAAAGGCAAATGGATGTAGAATGAGATAGGGGAAGGGGGTGGGCTGGCAGCGGTGGTCGATACTACCCTTGAGGCTAGTGTCAACCACAACATGTCACGCAAAAATGGCTTGGCTTAATTTTATACTGAATAACTAAATCCGGGAGGTTCAAAATGGCTCTAGATGAGTGCAAAAAGGTCGCGAGAGCAGTCAATTGATGGAGCAGAATGGTTGCCATGGGTACAAGGGCAAGCAAAGAGGTGACAATTAGGTTGCCCGTGTTCCATCAAGAGTGGTCTCAGCTCGATGATCCAAATGTTCCATTAACAGACACATACAATTTGTTTGTAAAATTTATCAAGCAGAACCATCAAATATTCAGCCTCCATCTACACCCAACCCCAAGCACCAATGGCGCCTCTCTCTGCAGTTGCCTTTGACTACTCTGTCCTATGGCCAAATGACAATGGTGTCAACTAATTATGTCAATGAGAGACGTTGTTGCAGCCAATGCCGACCTCAAGGATGGCGTCGGCCACTGCCACCGGCCACTCCCCCTTCCCCTCACTCCTCTTCTATGTTAACTGGTTTTTTTTCTTTAAATGTTAAGTGAAAATGATTTTTTAGCTTAAAAAATATTTAATATTTAATTTAAAAAATTAGAAAGTGAAGAGTCAGCATGACACATAAGCATCATTAACCACATCGCTGCCATGAATGATTGCGTGAACAGAAAATACAACAATGGCCCTTTTATACCCTCAAGTAAGGGTTCATGATATTTGTTTTGGACATTTAAAAAAGTGGGGCCATTTTTGTCCCCCGATATAAGTACGTGATTTTTTATGTCTCCATCCATAGTGCAGATGTAGACATAAAAAATCATAAATGTTAAGAGTATGAAAAAGTGGTAATGTTAGAGTTATGATAATAAACCAATCATGCTTTTATCTAATAGTTTAAACTTTTAAAACAGTTGATAGTGATATTACAATTTTCAAAAATTTGAGTAACCTCTCCACAAAATCTCTCACATCTTCTACTTTGTCAGCAAAATAGTTTTTTAGCTTGACAATAATTGGACATTAGGCAAGCCCGTTTGTCAATAAAAGTTTCAGAATCCTTTAACGTGAATATATATGAAGCACTTCCTGTAACCCGCATCAGTCCTATAGTTTCATCCCTAGATTATGTCTAAATCACAATTTTAAGGTCCCTTACTGGTAGGATCAGTTAACTTGTTGGGATTAATGTTTTCTTTAGATAGTTGGTAATCCAATGCATGCCTGTCGACGATTCAATTTAAGTATTTCATCTCACCACTGCCAGTAGTTTGATCTACATGTCTCATCAGTGCAGGATCCCATAGCTTAATTCCCATTTTCATGTTAGAGCATTACTAACTACACTCAAGAAGAAGAAAACTAGAGTTTGGATCTTCAATTAGACAGGAAAAGAACAACTAAGGAGAAAAGGCTAGATGTGTTGGAGCACCAGCACTCACTATATCAATTTATAACCCATATTATGATTTTGACACAGACTACAAATGCTCAGTAAAGAAAATACCTGTTGCGGGCACCAGAGTAAGGACTAGGAAATGATAAAACTAGTCTATGGAATCAAGACAATGAAATCAGGAGCCAAAAGAAAATTGAAAAATCTGGGTGATAAAAGTAGACCAGCTCATCATAGATTCTAGAGAAATCTAAAAGACAAAATTAGGGCAAGGGAGAGAGAGAACATACTGAATGAGTTCCGATTGGGAAGGCACATCTTCAAGTTGCCGCTTTACAGACAATACCATCCTCAGTCTAGCCGCTAGGTCCTACCATCAGGAATACATTGCACCATAAATGAGAATTGCAGGACAAAATATGCTCAAAAGGTATGACAGCTAAGCTATATCTTTAGACCAAATAAAATCAGGCATGCAGCAGCAAGTCATTTGTATTGCATTCTGCAAAAGAAATCATAACAAAAATAATATCCACTTGAAAAAATCCAGCACTCAAAGGTTGCCAGCCAAAATTGGGCCCAAGGCCGAAGGATATTAAATTGCTCTACTGCAGACATAGAGAAATGCCACACCTTGGTCAATGGCAGCAGTTTACTGGATAGACATCAGAGTCAAATCATGAAAGATTTAAAATCCCAAGACAAATTTTACCCAATTGATACACCATTATTTTCTTTAATCATAAAGATTGCAGTCTTGTAAGAAAATTTGCATGCACCGTTATAACAACATGAACATAAAATCAAAGAAGAGATCTTGACCAAAATCTAACAACAGGACGAGATTCGATTAGAGCCATCCAATGTCAAATTCCAAAGGTAGACCAAATTGAGTTCACAACAAGCAGAGAGGATAAGCAGTGAATTGCACTAGCTAATTAGCAATTCATCTCAAACACTATTTGTCCCATCCATTGAACTAAAGAAAGGGCCCCCAAGAGAAGAGAACTTCCATTATGTTTCTGCTCATTATAATCCGTACAAGTTACAAAGAGATGGCAGAAGAAAGCATCAGCCAAAATTCTTTCGCAGAAAATATGAACATGAACACACAGTAATATAACAACTCCTTGGCTGACATAGAAAAAAAGGACATCAGAATCCCAGCAAAAACTACCTGTTCTCAACAAGATCCTTATATTGCTATCATTGTGATTCGGACCTGCAGTACATTTCAATTCATATATGGACCATCATGATGGATTACCATTGACTAGCCTCTATTGTGCTCAATCATTGACTAATCACCATGACTCAAACATGTTGATCAGCGACCCAAAAAAAAAATTGTGTTCATCAGATCTATGCAGAAATTATGGATTGGTGACATTCTGGCAGTGGACCAAAATATACAATCAAATGACATAAGTCCTCAAGGGTAGTAATAAGACCCAATACCTTCTTCGCAAGGTGCAACTTTTCCAGTGATATGCTAATACAATGGTTTAAATCATCATGGAGACTCTTGCTATCACAGTTGTTGGATATTTTCTCCTCCAAGTGAATAATCTTGGTTCCAAATCTGATTTCTTTGCAGTGTGATCAGATTGGCAATCCAATTCTTTCTTTTCCAAGACCTGCAGCCATTCCCATTACATAAATGTAAAAATGGGAGCAAAAGACTATTGGGGAAAAAAGGTAAAAATAAGGATCTACACATGACAAATGATGAGAGAATATGGAAGGACATCCACATGCTGGCCAAACCCCAGAATTTGAAAATTGACATTGATTTGAGGCTAAATTAGCAGTTGGTCCAGGAACAAATGCATTAGCATCAAAAAATGGTTTAGAGACATGTCCACATAGTAGAGGGAGAATATCCACCTTCAGTGACTTCATGAGCAACATTAATCGGCGAACCACAGAATTGACTTTTGCTGCCCTGATTTTCTCGTGTAAGATTTGCATCTCTTCTAAAATATGCATTCTCATCAGCTTCTGGCCAGGAGAAGAAGAAAACTAAAGTTACCACTACATGAATCTAGCTACCATAGGAAACAGAGAAAAGAGCTTCTGCCTTTTCAAGAAAGTACTCCTAAATAAGTGTTAATCTCTTGCATGAATCTGAATTAATGAGCTCCAACCGTTATATTATCTCACCAACCTTTTCCTCTGGATCGCTGTATCTAGACTCAAAAGTAGTTCTTGCAGCACCTAATCCACCATCAAGCTGCCAAAGAGTATTTTCCTGATCTTTAGCAAAAAGTCCTGTGTGAGAATTATGGGTGTCTCTAGAGCAAAGATGGCATGATCTTAGTAGCAAGAGTGATTCAATTTACAACAAAAAGAAGCCACATTAGTATGTAAAGACGCAAAACTAGTTCAGAACCATGGCACTGCACCAATTAGCCAAAACTCACCTCATCCCCCATAACTCCAACACGGGTCCGAATATGATTGACAAGCCACCGTGCAGCAGGATACACGCTTCAACTTCGAGACTGTAAATGTCCGAAGCTTGCAGAGGGTGCGGGCAGTTTAACAATTTTAAAGCTTCTTCAACACCATGGCTAGCTTCCCTGAGTACCAATAACAGAAGCCATAAATGCAATTGGAAAAAGTTCAATCTGAATACCCATTTACCCTGTGACATAATTGTAAACGGAGGGCAACATAAACTACATCGAGGCGACTCCCCGAAAAGAAACTAATTTACTTGAGCAAGAAAGACAGGATTTTTGGGAAAATACCCCAAGCAGCCATTGGTCAAGACTCGAGCTTTCCTCAGAACTCATATCAAAGAAAGGAATGCATGCTCTCTAACAATCAAACAACCTCAGAACACAGGGCGCAAACTTCATTCTGAGCAGTGATATGACGTGAAACTCAAGAGGGTTCACCAACCCATGTAGTGTCACTGCCATCAATGATCAACCCACTAAACGAACGAACGGATCAGACAAAGAAACGTCCTTTCTTCCATCTCTCGCCATGAATGTCAACAGAGGGAGCTGTAAATCAAACTGGAAATGCAAGAAGCAATGCGCCCACGGTAGAGAGAGAGAGAGAGAGAGAGAGAGAGAGATCGCCTGATGTTATCTTGAGTTAGAGTTTCAGTTTCAGGAGAGGGGAGGCTGAGCTCGGGATCGAAGTCGCCGATTCACCGGGACAGTCCGGCGACGAGCGCGGCGGCGTCCGGCGGGTGGCGACGCCGTGTCGCGCCGAGATCGATCGATTCGAGGAGACCGATGACAGGCGTCAGCTGACTCGGGGAATCGGACGGTGGATCGGCCATCCCAGAGTCGGACCCGCTTTTCTGCCGTCAGATCTTCTCTTTATTGTTAGAGCGGATTCCTGAAAAAAAGGGATAAATTGGGCTATAGTTTCCTACTGATTTTTCAATCTATATAACAATTCGGCGCAAATGATTTTTATTTTTTTGAGTTAATGAAGCTTTAAGCTTCAAATAAAAATGGAATCCCTTTTTATTTGGGCATCTGTTTTCGGAGATTAATCGACCAAATTGAATCTCTACAAATTTCTTAAATAAATTTGGGTTAAGCTAAAAATCAAATAATTTATACTTGATCGAAGCTCAATCAAGATCGATGTCATTTCCATTATTTACTTCAATTTATAAATGAGTCCTAGAGATATCGAAAATAATCAAATCTTGTATTCCTTACTAGTTCATGAAATTTAATATGATGTGTAATAATTTTTAATTCATTTAATTCGGTCCTTGAATTATCTCTAAATATTTGATTACAAATTCCATCAAACAAGGAGAAAGTGACCACAAGTCCTTGAATGATTGTGAAATATTCAATCCGATCCCTAATTAACAGATAAATGCACAATCTAATTCTCAAAACTCATCATTTATTGAGTCTTGTCGTCGACTTTCTATAACAAAGTCAAATCAATTCTTCAAAACTTTTTCACATATATTCAAAATTACACTATTATTCAGATTTTAAAATATCTTTTCAACAATAAATATGGTGGTAAAAATAAAACCTCATTTCAAATTGTATCGAGTTATCTAAGTATTTTCATAACTATATCTAAGAACGATTTAAACTTATCTATATACTCGTACATATATGTTTCTAACATTTTAGATAGATAAAAATTCTCGGCTTTTGTATTCCGTGTTCTCTCTGTTTAAAAGAAAAACCCTTCATTGCCCAACACAAACGCATGATCTCTGTCACAAATAATAGAGGAACACAGCAGATCGACTTGACATCATTGGACCTGGCTTCTCCTATTATGCACTTCGCCGCGCGGGAGCGAGAACGGAACAAAGGATCGTTGCCATAAATGATACAACAAAAGGCAATGTAATGGCAGGAAAGTCACAAAAATAAACAGTTCCGACCAAACCAGAGGCAGGCGGGCGTGCGCCCGCAATGAGAGAGACAGAGAGATTCAAGCCCAGGTTGGCATGTTTATCTTCATGATGTTTCTGTGTCCTGGCCCTATGAAGAGCATAGAACTGGGGAGAATTTGATATCACCATGAGAACAGCATTTCAGACGAGCAACGCATACTTGCAAATTGCCATTAGTTCCGCTGAAAGTAAGTTACATCTACAGCAGCTTCTAGCTTTTCCACTCCACAGCAATACAATACATAGTACCACTATGTATCTATGAATACGAGGCGTGCCGACGGTGCATTCACCGCATCATGCAAAACATGTTTACTATAGCAATTTAGTAGTACGCCTTAAATGCTACATATGCATACACACAGTTATTACAAGAAAAGAGTTCTTGCCTCTCAACATGTCAACCGCATTTTTCACACGGTAAATGTTGCTTTACTTCGAAGGCTATAATCTCGTATGAAAGCCTCCATATCATAATCACCCAGTAGATGGAATCACTAGAGGGAGGTAATGTCTCTGAATCTCAGATTCCGTATTATCCGTGTGCGGTTATTCATCTATCCAAGGAAGGTAATACCTGAATAAGGGCTACAGCAGGGGAATACTTTTTTAGTAGACCTCATAACCAATTTCCTTTCCTTCACCCATTCTAGAGTTGATGGATCCACTTGTTTCCTAGGGATCTAACCAAAATATATTTCATTCCATGTCAATCTCTTAACAGCTAAGAAATGGGAGGGTTCCTTGAAAATATGTTTCTTTTGACCTTTAAGGACGCGCATGACAAAATTTCTGGAATATAAATTAATTTCTTACTAGAAATTGATTTTCATAGACGAGTTTCTCAGCAAAGAAATGTGTTTGATAACGATTCAGAATTTCTATTTCTAGAGTAAAAATTCGTTTGATAAAAGAATAAAATTTCTATTTCTAAGAGCGGCGACGGCCGACATTTGGTGGCCGAAGTGTGATGTCCAGTGATCATTGTCCGGCATTTAGTGATCGACGGCGGGTGGTTAGAGTCCAGGGTTTGGCGGCCGACGTCCGAAGTCTAGCATCCAGCATCTAATGTATGGAGTTCGGCACCCGGCATTCGGCGTTTGGCGACCAATGGTGGGTGTCCAACAGCTGAAGTCTAGTGACCAGCGACGAGTGGCCAAGCCGGAGTCCGGCAACTGAGGCGAGGGGCCAACGGCCGGAGTTCGACGGCCGATGGCAAGTGGCCAACAACCAAAATCCAGTAGCTAGTGACTGGCGGCTAGCGGAGGGTGGCCAACGGCGAAGAAATGCGTTTAATAACGATTCAGAATTTCTATTTCTAGAGTAAAAATTCGTTTTGATAAAAGAATAAAATTTCTATTTCTAAGAGCGGCGACGACCGACATTCGGTGGCCGGAGTGTGATGTCCAGTGATCATTGTCCGGCATTTAGTGATCGATGGCGGGTGGTTAGAGTCCGGCGTCTGGCGGTCGACGTCCGAAGTCCAGCGTCCAGCATCTAACGTATGGAGTCCGGCACCCGGCATTCGGCGTCTGGCGACCAGTGGCGGGTGTCCAATAGCTGAAGTCTAGTGACCAGCGATGAGTGGCCAAGCCGGAGTCTGGTAGTCGAGGCGAGGGGCCAACGGCCGGAGTTCGGCGGCCGATGGCAAGTGGCCAACAGCCAAAATCCAGTAGCCGGCGACTGGCGGCTAGCGGAGGGTGGCCAACGGCGGAAAGTTCGATGGCCGGTGGTGATGGCGGGGGACGTTCGGTGGTCAGTGGTGGGCCTTCAATGTCCAATGGTTGGCGATGAGCGGCCAACGACCAACGGGTGTCCAACATTCGGTCCGATGGTCAGACGGGCGGTTGGAGTCCGGTGGCTAACGATCGGCGTTTAGTAGCCAGCGGTTGTTAGGGAAATTCCTTATGATGTTTTGAAGATAATAAAATAAATTAAAGTCTACTAACATGTTTAATTGTTGAGTAATAGACTATGCAGATGATAGAACATGTAAATGATATTATCAAAGTCTATACTTGGAAGAACCAAACTCTATGCTGAAGCAAAATATGTTTAGACTTAGATTGTAAAGTCTATTGCACTCAGACTCAAATTGTAAAGTCTATTACTCTTAGACTTTACATCCAGATTTGATAGAACGTAACACAAGCCCAAATGTATAACAACTAGTGATTTGGTTTGGATTTCACATCAAGATTGATTTGATTGACAATTAGATATTGAAGATAATAACCTTCTATACAAAGAAACTCTACTTATGGAAACCAAAATTCTGTTTGTATGGGCGATCGGAATTAATTTGGGATTCTACTTTGTCACTCAACGGCTACCAAATCTTCTAAATACAAAGCTATCCAATGGATAGATTGGAAGACGATCCTCGAGATACTGTCCAACGGCTAGTTTGAAAGTGGAGGAGTATTTAAGGAGATGAAGAACCGATGAGCAAGTAAGAGACGGAGCGTAGAATTTATAATTCCAAAATCCGAGCGACCTTCGATCATACACTTGTCTCTTGTGAGCTTAAACGTTTGTGATCGTGAGAGAAATACCAAAAGAGTGACTTAGTGAGATAGTGTGATTTACCACTAAGTGTTTGCACTCAAAGTTGTAATCCCTTGTTGATTGCATAATGGAATCGAACCAAGAAGGCTGTTAGCGTGGGAGAGTGGACATAGGCTTGGATTAAGCCGAACCACTATAAACCTTGTGTTCTTATTCTCTTCCCTAAACTCTTTTATTTTGTTCGTAACTGCTAAAGTCTATTATACTTCAGACTCAGTTTCAAAAGTCTGTTATTATTTAGACTCGGGTTAAAAGTAAAGGTTTTTACTGCATTTTGCAGAATCTGTTTTTACACCTATTCACCCTCTTTAGGTGTTCATACTAGCACTTTCAGCGGTCAGTGACAAGCGGCTGATTGCTGAGGCTGGTGGCAAGTGGCCCGCAACTAGCGGCGGGTGTTCGGCATCCCACGAGCGGTGGGTGGGTGACGAGCGATGATGAGAGTGAACAATGAAGAAAGTTTTGATTTCTCAATTCTGTTCCAGAAATAGAAAAGCTAAAAGTAACTTTTGATTTATACTCCAAATCTATTTCTGAAATAGAAATCTGTTCCAGAAATAGAAAAATGAAATTGTGTTATTAAATTGATTTCTGTTTCCAAACGTATTCCGAGGAATAGAGAAATAGAGAAATAGAAATATTATCATGATCGCTCTAAGTTGATGAGAATGAGAATGAAAACGACAATGAGAATTTAAATCTGACTAGAAAAGTAAATGACATCGAAGTTCAGAGTAAGAGAGACATGGCATAAGTGCCAAAGGAAAGAAGACGGCAATTATTGATGTAGCGTCCTACCTGAGAACATTTCCTTCTCCAAGGAAAGGCCAAACATTACATGTCACTGAAGCATTCGCAGAAAGATTCAACTTGACAAAAGAAGTCATCACCCGATGTACAACAGCAATAAATGTCACAAAGTCAAATCCCATCGCTCGTGATAAGCTCTAAATTAGTATCAGGGAGACGACACCAACCGGGTGTACTGACGCAACTGATACGGGGACAAGATGCATGCACTTTGATGGGAACGGCGAATTCAGTCTTACAATCTGAGTGCATAGGACAAATACCTAGAGATGCCAAAGTTTCACTTCCACAGCTTCAGTGTCTTGTCGTGACTAGCTGAAGCAACCAAGCCTGTCACATTTGATACTGCCAATGCTGAAATTAGTCCCTCATGAGCCGGTAAAGCCATTGTCTTGTTCTCGGCCATATTCCAAACCTCCAGGGTCTGCAGAGAATTTTCGATTAGCTTAGACCAAAGCGCAGTTAACCCAAGATCTTATGGGGCAATAGAAGTCTAAAGAGTCTATTCACATGACTTGTACTTTTAGTCAAGGCACATAGCTTTTTCTGTTCCATGGCTCTTGTAGAGCCTGCTTCAGAAGCTATGGTTCTGAAATTGCCAATTAACCAGCCTTCGCTACTTCAAAGGATAGTGAGAAAGCCACCTGATTTGTATTAGACAATCAATTAATATTTTAGAAACTCATGAGCAGGATTAGCATCCCAAGAAGCTTGCTAGAAATTTCTTATATAATCC
The DNA here is from genome assembly GCA_014182575.1 of Eucalyptus decipiens. NCBI lineage: Eukaryota > Viridiplantae > Streptophyta > Magnoliopsida > Myrtales > Myrtaceae > Eucalyptus > Eucalyptus decipiens. Next base: position 44,826,799 of record CM024611.1, on the reverse strand, counting down.
TAAGAATTCACAAGATTTGGGAACATCTAAACATGGACTTATATCGTACTTCCCCTAAGTATGGAGCTAGAATTCACATTAAAATGCTAAAATAAATAATTCAAACATGCCACTTACCTCGTAGCAGCCAATCACCAAAAGTGAAGGATAAGTTGGGTGGAACACGCAGTAGTAGAACTTGTTTCCATTGCAGCTCAATTCATGTACTCAGTCCCTTTCACTACCAGACCCAACTGACAGATGCAAGTAACTCGCCGGTAGAATCCCAGCACACATAATAAATTGACTTAGTATGCCCCTGTTATCAAAATTCAGGTTCATGCAGGAACCATCAACACGTTACGAAAAGCAGGAACCAAAAAGAATGAAGTTACTAATTGTTACTATCCCAAAGGCTAGAAAGGCCAACTTGAATTAAAAGGCCATGCAATTGAATGAGAAACAATTTCAATAAGGATAAAATGCTGTGAAAGATGACATACACCTTGAAACTAATCGCCTCATAAAAATAGCATCCGTAAATGTTGACACGCATGAATGTCATATACTTAGACACAGCAGATAAAAAGATGACAAGCTTAGATGACCAACTTTTTTCCTAATGTCATTTGTCAACTGGATTGAGCCTCAAACCTAGACCTGGGAAAATGCTACTTTATTAAGGCAAGTTGACTCAGATATATCCAGCAAGCCAATAGGTTCACACCCTAGCATAAAAAACAAAATATCTCCCATCGCGACAGTAAGATTTTGACAGAGACATGAAATAATAGCTTTTCTTCTAATGCTAAGAGAAACAAAACATATTGTCATTTCAAATTTCAACATAATAATAGAGCATGAGCTACAGCCATCAGTAGCAAGCATACAATTCAATGGCACAAAATCTGGAAAGGTAGTTGCAGATCCAAGAGGAATGACAACATTCAATCATTCCTACTAGAGTAAAAAACTCATTCACTCAGCAACAATATCCCCTTTTTCCAACCAATAAAAAACCCCATTTGACTAGACCGAATAAAAAGGAAGAAGTTACTAAAAATTCAACCTGCAAAGTTTGCCTGCACGCTTGTGTCTCTACATCCAACATAGATACAACATTATCTGCAGCTGCAGCAAGATACCTTCCGAGACGTGGTTGGAATCTCAAATGGTCTGTGCCACCCTGATTCACAAGCAACATAAGTTATATGTTTTTACAGAACCGAGATGCACTTGATGCACCATCTCATTAAAACCCACAAGGAACAACACGATTAGCATGATAATTCATATTGATTTGTACCCTGAATACCCTCAAACAGCCGTTGTTATTAATGCTCCAGTATCTCATCTCACCATCCCCATCGCAAGAGCAGATATGATCATCTTTATTTGGGTGGAAATCCAGAGACATAGTGTTGGAGAAATCCTGCCAGAATATTTTGAAGCTGACAAAACGTTTCTTTCGGTCTAGTTCGGACCTTTCGATCTTTCGCCTTTAGAGTCGAAGACAGGTTGGACATCAAGACTCAAGACTCAAGACTCAAGACTTAAAGATATTCTCATTGACAGTTTTCTAATCCAGTGTCGAAAGGCTATTCAGAACCTAGGTGTTTGGTTAAGGAGATAGTCCTATTCTCTGGAGAAGATATCCCAGGGCCGGGTTAAGCTAACGATTCTTTCTATTCAAAGATCCGATGATTGACAAAGTAATCTTGGAAAGTTCTATTCTTGGAAACCAAGATCCAGGTTGTATGGGCGAACGGGATTGATGAGCTATTGCCATGTTCCTTTAATAGCTCGAAAGATCTCCTTAATTGATTCCGTCCAACGGGTAGATTGGAGGAATTCCTTTGGTAAGTGCCAACAGGTATGATAGCATGAAGGAGTATAAAGGAAGACATTCAAGCTATTTCGGTGCATGCTCGATAGACGAATTCAGTCCGAAGTTCCTTGATATTCGGTCGATTCATTCGAGCAAAATTGTACACACAAAAGAGTGTTTATACTTAGTGGTATCTTGAGCAAGTGTGGTAGATCATCTACATCATGAATCAAGGAAGAACAACGCCGTAACACTTCTTTGTTCATAGTGGAATCTAGCCAATAGGCTGTCAGTGCGGAAGAGTGGACGTAGGCTTAAACTAAAGCCGAACCACTATAATCATTGTGTTCAATTCTCTTATCCCTTCTCTCGAGTCTTTTGATTGCTTTGTTAATATCCATCGATTGTCTAGTATTGTGTGATTTAAGTAAAAATCGTTTTATACCTATTCACCCCCTCTAGGTACTCGTTCTAGCTATATCAATTGGTATCGAGCACTGTGTACTCACTTTATTTGAAGTGTTTTACTTGAGTAAAAGATCCATGGCTAGTATGTTAGCACCGGGGGCTGGTGGAAGGGCAAAGCAATACCGACCACCCTACTTTGATGGAAAGGATTACAACATCGGAAGAACAAGATGAAAGCTTTTACGCGATCAAAGGATCCTCTGGAATGGGACGTTGTAGAAAAAGGAATCATTCCTAAAGCTGCAGCTATCTCAAAAAGAGGAAAAGAAGCTGTGGAAGCTAGCGGAATGCCTCAGGAAGAAATAATCAAGAGACAAACTCTTGATGCAAAAGCAATATATTCTTTGTATTGTGCTTTGTCACCTCTTGAATATAACAAAATATCTTCTTGTGATACAGCAAAAGAAGTCAGGATAGGTTACATATCACCTACGAAGGAACCGTCGAGTGAAAGAGACCCGAATCAATATTCTTCTCGGTCAATATGAAGCCTTCAAAATGAGATCTGGAGAATCAATAACGACATGTTCGGTCGTTTTACAGAAATTGTGAATGGTCTTCAAAATCAAGGTCAACCAATTTCGATTCTATGAAGGTTAACAAGCTTCGCGTGGACTCTCCAAGGATTGGAATCACATAAAGACTTCAATAAGAGAGACACAAAGAATCATGCCACTATCTGTCGATGAGCTGGTTGGAACTCTTCGGTCTTATGAAGTGGAACGAATAAACGAAGACGAAGATCCAAAAGGTAAGAAATCCATTGCATTAAAATCAAATGATGATTCGATGTTACGATTACGAAGACGATATGAACGATGAGGAACTTGCCCTTATGATAAGAAGATTCAGAAAGTTGAATAGAAAAGGAAGAAGATTCAACTCTAAGAGACAAGGCTTTCAAAGACAACAGACCAAGGCTGCGATGATGATGAAGCAAATAAAGATGTAGTTTACTTTGAATGTAAGAAAAAGGACACATCGGACCCAACCGTCCTCTTCTAAAGAAGAAGAAAGGAAATGCTGAAAAGTCTCGAAAGGCTCTCAAAGCTGAAACACAGGTGATACGAGTGTGAAGAAAGTGATGATGAATATGCCAACTTGTGTCTAATGGCGCAATCAGACTCAGACTCAAACTCTGAATCAGACTCAGACAGCGAATTTGAAGTAAGTAATTTCAAAATTCCTGTCAAGGTTTCTAAGTATATTGATGAGCTGTGTTTAAGTCTTAAGACTTCTCTTAAAAGGGAAAACTCTGTTTTAAAACAGCAGGAAAATATTTTGAAAGAAAAAGCTAAATGTTTAGATATGAATGTTTCTACTCTTAAAGAAAATGAAGAAAATCTTTTAAAAGAAAATTCTCGTTTAAAAATTGACTCATCGAATATTTCAAAGAAATTTTCAATAGGGTCCGAGAAACTTGAAAAAATTCTTTCGATACAAAGACCTTATTTCAATAAGTCTGGTTTAGGTATGACAAAGAAACTATTCCCTTAATTGATTTTCCTAAAGTAAAAGAAAGAATTAAGTAAAGACCTTCAAAAGAAGCTTATAAAAATCATTTCAAAAGGTTTTTGTAAAGCACATAGTCGAGATGCTCTCGGTGTTCTAAGTGCAAAAGTCCGGATCATTTTGAAAAAGAATGTCCTATGGTTTGGAAACTTGTTAAGAAAACTTGGGCTAATACTATTTATCTTACTAACACAAAAGGACCCAAGAAAATGTGGGTACCAAAGAAAGCTTGAGATATTTCTTTGAATGCAGGTATCTATCAAGAGAAAGGTAAAGTGATATCTAGACAGTGGATGTTCAAGACATATGACAGGAGACTCAAAATGCTTTATAAAGCTTGTTCAAGTAAATGGTGGAAAAGTCTCATTTGGAGGAAATAGCAAAGGAAGAATTGTGGGTTTTGGAATTGTGAAAATTGGAAATCTCACAATAAGCAATGTTTCTCTAGTGGAAGGACTCAAATATAATCTTCTCAAAGATCGATCAACTATGTGATACTTGGTTTTAAGATCTTCTTTCAAGAAGGAATATGTTCCGGAACCAGTAAAAGACTCTACTCGAGTCTTTCTTGGGTAGAAGGCATGGAAATATCTATCTCCCGGACGTGAAACCGTAAGAATCGCAATGCTTGATTTCAATACAAGACGAAGCAAGTACGTACGAAAGCTTGGGCATATCAATATGAAGCAATTAGCCAAAATCTCATCAAAGTAGCTTGTTCGTGGTCTACCTAAATTGCCTTATCAAAAGATCGAAATTTGTGTACTCCATGTATTCAGGGAAAGCGGTAAGAAATTCATATAAATCTATAAATCATGTCTCAACTAATCATGTACTGCGGTTACTTCATATGGATCTCTTCGGACCAACCGGAACCCAGTATTGGAGGTAAGAAATATTGCTTAGTAATCGTAGATTATTACTCTCGCTTTACTTGGGTATTTTTTCTAGCAAGTAAATCCGAAACCTTTTCATATTTTGAAAATTTTGCTAAAAAGGTTCAAAATGAAAAGGGATGTGTTATTTCAAGTATAAGGATAGATCATGGTGGTGAATTTGAAAATTAAGATTTACAAAATTCTGTGATGAATCTGGCTTTAAGCATATGTTCTCTTCTCCATATACTCCTCAGCAAAATGGAGTTGTGGAAAGGAAGAATAGATCTCTTCAAGAAATGGCAAGAACTCTTTTAATTGAAAGCAAAATTTCTTCTCGATTTTGGGCTGAAACTGTTTCAACAGCTTGCTATATTATTAATAGTCTTTTTAAGACATATTTTAAAGAAAACACCCTATGAATTATTCAAAGGTAAGAAGCCCATTGTTTCATACTTTCATGTATTCGGTTGCAAATGCTTTATATTGAAAAATGCAAAAGATAATGTTGGTAAGTTTGAAGAAAGATCAGATGAAGGCATCTTCCTTGGATATTCTTCATCAAGCAAAGCCTACAAAGTCTATAACAAGAAGAGTTAGACTGTGGAGGAATCAATGAATGTCAAATTTCAAGACTTAGTTCAAGATGAATCCAATCAGACTCATCATGAAGAGTCTGATCTTGCTCCAACCTCTCCAAAGTCTTCAACTCAAGAGGCGTCACAATTTCAGGAAGACCAACATCAAACCATTTTTGAAGACTCAGGCAAAGAAAGGGATCATCGATCGAGATAAATAAACCAAGAATCGAAGCATAAGTCCGTCATCCCAAAGATCTAATTATTGGCGAACTTAATGAAGGAATTCGCACCAGATCCAAAAGGCGTGAAGAGTCTAGTGTCGTAGCTCTCATTTCTGAAATTGAACCAAAAAGCATAGAAGAAGCTTTGTCTGACGAAAGCTGAATTGAAGCTATGCAAGATGAGCTCGAACAGTTTATCATTAATGATGTCTGGGAATTGACACCTAAACCAAAAGGTAAAACTATTATTGGAGCCAAATGGGTTTTCAGAAACAAGATAAATGAGAAAGGTAAAGTTGTACGAAACAAGGTCAAACTCGTAGCCAAAGGATATACGCAAGAAGAAGGGATAGACTATGATGAGACTTACGCACCAATAGCAAGGTTAGAAGCTATTCGATTGTTGCTTGCTTTTGCTTGTTATAAAGATTTCAGGTTATTCCAAATGGACGTCAAAAGTGCCTTCTTGAATGGATTTATCCATGAGGAAGTTTATGTGGACCAACCTCCTGGGTTTGAAGACCCAAAGAAGCCAGACTCGCCTTGATTTGAAAAGGCTTTGTATGGTTTAAAGTAAGCACCTCGGCGTGGTACGACGGACTCGGTAAGTTTTTAATACAAAATGGATTTGTTAAAGGTAAAGTTGATACTACTTTATTTATCAAAAAGGAAAACAAAAGCTTTTTAATTGTTCAAATATATGTAGATGATATTATTTTTGGATCATCTAATGAAAGTCTATGTAAGAAGTTCTCTAAGTCTATGCGGGATGAGTTTGAAATGAGTATGATGGGAGAGTTAACATTCTTTCTTGGACTTCAAATTAAACAATTGAAGGAAGGAACTTTCATTTATCAAGAAAAATATGCTAATGATCTTGTCAAAAGATTTGGGCTTGAAAAGTGCAAAAAGACCGACATACCAATGTCTTGTTCCTCGAAGATAGACAAAGATGAAGAAGGAAAGAAAGTTGATCAAAAATTATACGGGAGTATCATCGGTTCACTTCTTTATCTTACGCTTCTAGACCGACATTTTGTTAAGCGTTTGTATCTGTGCTAGGTTTCAATCGATCCTAGAGAATCTCATCTCGGTCTGCAAAACGTATTATTAAATACGTTGCTTCATCTTCAAGCATTGGTCTATGGTATCCAAAGAATGGAGACTTTAATCTTAAGGATATTCGATGTAGATCTAGCGGGTTGCGAGTTGATAGAAAGGGTACTTCGTGTACGTGCCGGTTGCTTGGAAACGGGATCGTATCTTGGTTTTCAAGGAAGCGAGCACCGTGACTCTTTCAACAACGAAGCGAGTATGTAGCCCTTGGCAGCTGCTGTTCACAAATTACGTGGATTAAACAACAGCTACAAGACTTCGGAATTGAAGACTCTTGCACGAAATCAAATGCGATAGCACCAAAGGTGCAATAAATCTCACTAAAAATCCAATTCTTCACTCAAGAGCAAAGCATATAGAGATTCGACATCACTTCATCGAGATCATGTTCAAAATGGAGAAATCTCGATTCAATTTGTTGATTCAAAGAGTCAATTGGCGGATATATTCACAAAGCCTTTGGAGAAAAATCAATTCGATTTTATTCGCTCTAGTCTCAACATTTTGAAGCTTGAGGAAGTTAAAGTCTAGCGACTCTCAGACTTTCAGACTCAGACTCAGACTCATGGGTATTAACTGTAAGTTGTTATTTTATTCTGTCTCGAAAAGGTATGATTACTTAACAAATTTATAATTACCGAGAAAAAGGGAATCGTGTCTTTTCAAAAATATAACTTCTATTAAAAATGGCAGTTATTGATTTTAAAAATACGACGGCTCACTTTCCATCGTACCGATTAGTTTTTCCTTTTTGAAACAGAGCTAAATATAAACAGTTTTTCTTCTCTCTATCGTCTAAACCCTCGAAAAGCATTTTTCTCTCAATCTCGTTTCCATTTCGTGTTCAAACTCGAGAAAGTTGTCAACTTTTCTTGGGAAATCGATTAAAGAAATCTCTTAGTGTCAAAGAAAGATGTTTTCTTCAAGAAAGTCCTCAAGGATTGCAAGCAGGGGACCACAAAGAGCAAGAGAGGGTCCTACCCATGTTGATCTCACCGAAGAAGATGACTTATCCAGTCGGCAACAGAGCCCGATTCGCTCTCCAGCACATGATTCTTCTCCATCTACCCCACAAAGTGCGGGTCATCATCAAGAGGATGAGATAATCGAGGATGCGAGCACGTAAGAATACAAAAACCCTCTTTTATCTATAAACTCTATCGTGCTTTGAAAAGAATAGGAACTCCGTTGAACCACGTGAATGAGTTTCTCAAAAGTAAGAACTATGGGAATGAGTATCTTTTTCTGCGACAAATGGAGGAGTTGGGAATTGCTCCTAGAGGAAGGGCAGAGGAAGCACTTGCTAGTATTCCCAGTGATCCTCGTGTGGTAGACAGACTCCTTCGATGGAAATGACGATGATAAAATGTTCTATGATTTTCAACCGAGATTGGGTGTTGCTTTGCAAAGGTGAAAGGAAAGAGGATGGATTTGTTTAAATCCAAAGAACAGAAGAATTTGTTTTTCAGGCTGTTGAAGAGAGGGGTGATAAACCCTAGAAGAGTTGATTTTGATTTTCTGGATGCTATTCATGTGAATTTAAGGGAGAAGTTCGATCTACTGCAACTTTAGCAATTTTGCTCTGACACTATTGAAGGATATGCTCAATCGATTGCGCATATTTCTATTCGAATCTTAGCTTTTAGATGCGAATAGAATGTCCTTTAGTGTCCGAGATCAAGACTTCATAGTAGATGTGGACATGTTGGCTGATATCATTGGAGTAGAGAGAGGATCATATCAACCGATTAAAGTTTCCGGTGCTCGTCTTATGCTGGATCTTGTGAAAGGCAACAGATACGAAGGGAAAATTGTCTACACGAGAATGCGTGCTATCAACATTTTGCTGCACAAAATTGTCATCAACTGTCTTAGGCCGAAATCAACATCAAAGATAGATGTGTCAAATTCGGAGGCAAAATTGATGTATGCAATCATCAAAGGGAAGAAATTCTCTCTTCCTCACATCATTCTCTTTCACATGTATAGAGCAATGGTGAAGGACAAGGGACAACCGCCTTATGCAAGTCTTGTGACCAAGATCTTCGAGACACTTGAATATTGAGCCCCCACAATCTCTGTGTGTTCGACCATGTGATAAAATGGTGGTGGGTCTGCGAATGGTGACTAAAATGCGTCCGAAAGAACTTGAAAAGGAAATGGAGCAATTCAAAATGAAATCTCCGGTACCTTCGGCATCCAAAAGGAAAGGAAAGGAGCAAATCAATCCACCATCCAAAAAGCAAAAGAGGAGACTCTTGGTGGATGAAGAAGAAGAAGAAGAAGAAGAAGAGGAAGATTGCACTATTTCTGCATTAATAAGGAGAAAACGTTATGTATCTGAATCAACGGAACGTCAGGAGAAGGAGAAAGAAGCAGAGGAAAATCAGAGAGAAGAAGAGAGACAAGAAAAGGCCGAGAAGAGGAGAAAGAAAGAGCAGAGCAAGAAGAGAAAGAGAGAGAAGCGACGAGAGAAAGAAGAAACGAGAGAAAGAAGCTAAAGAAGAAGAGGAGGCAGCCAAAGAAAAGTCTGCGAGATAAAGATGAAGATTTTCAAGATGCTACGAGAGATTGACCCTCATTCTTTCCCATCCGAGGCTTTCGAAACGGGGGAGAAGCATTAGAAACGGGGAGGAGTTGAGCATAGAAAGTCTACATATGTTCCTTGTGAAGATGTTCAAAAGCTTGGAGAAGGTCATGATACATCAACATCGAAACTGCGCGATTTCACAGAAGATCCTTCGTCTGCGTTTACTCCATCAGACAGAGCAAATGTCAGTACACAGACGGATAATTCGGCAGATTTTCGTCGCATACTTGATATCTTTCTGGAAATGCGTGGTCAAATCTATGCTTTGGACTGTGAAATTCTAGTCCCGAAGAATCTTTGGAAAGGCATATTCTTTCCCTTCAAGATCGGATCAAAGATCTCTATCTTCAAATTCAAGCCAATGCCAAAGGAGAAGAGGTAGCTCATCTAAGGGAAGACTTGAAGAGGCTGGAAGGATTAGTTCAATCCATGGGAGATTTCCATATCGTTCGCATTCCCAAGCAAAATTGACTACTTTCTCACCTTTTTAATGATGACAAAAAGGGGGAGAAATAGCCAGCTTTGAACTCTGAACTTTGAAACTTTTGAACTCGAACCTTTTGAACTCGAACTTTAAATTCTATTTCTTTTATGTGCTTATTGTAAGCTTGAACTTGAGACTTGGTCTTATTTAAGTGTGGATTTTGATATCGAATGCTTGCAGGTTACATCAAGTATTGTTATATGGTTTTACTTGTGAAGGACTAACCAATCTTCCCGTGGGATGCGAGTCTGGTTGTTCTTTATTAATTCTTATGAGATAACCATATTACTTGAGTAATATTTTGCAAGTCAAAGTTGTTCAAATCTACAAGAAAGTTTTGTCACCATCAAAATGGGGAGATTGTTGGAGAAATCCTGCGAAATATTTTGAAACCGACAAAACGTTTCTTTCGGTCTAGTCCGGACCTTTACGGTCTTTCGCTTTAGAGTCGAAGACAGTTGGACATCAAGACTCAAGACTCAAGACTCAAGACTTAAAGATATTCTCATTGACAGTTTTCTAATCCAGTGTCAAAAGGCTATTCAGAACCTAGGTGTTTGGTTAAGGAGATAGTCCTATTCTCTGGAGAAGATATCCTGGCTGGGTTAAGCTAACGGTTTCTTTCTATTCAAAGATCCGATGATTGATGAAGTAATCTTGGAAAGTTCTATTCTTGGAAACCAAGATCCTGGTTGTATGGGCGAACAGGATTAATGGGCTATCGTCAAGTTCCTTTAATAGCTCGAAAGATCTCCTTAATTGATTCCGTCCAACTGGTAGATTGGAGGAATTCCTTTGGTAAGTGCCAACGGGTATGATGGCATGAAGGAGTATAAAAGGAAGACATTCAAGCTATTTCGATGCATGCTCGATAGACGAATTCCGAGTCGAAGTTCCTTGATATTCAGTCGATTCATTCTAAGTAAAATTGTACACACAAAAGAGTGTTTATACTTAGTGGTATCTTGAGCAAGTGTGGTAGATCATCTACATCACTGAATCAAGGAAGAACAACGCTGTAACACTTCTTTGTTCATAGTGGAATCCGGCCAATAGGCTGTCAGTGCGGAAAAGTGGACGTAGGCTTAAACTAAAGCCGAACCACTATAATCATTGTGTTCAATTCTCTTATCCCTTCTCTCAGTCTTTTGATTGCTGTTAATATCCATCGATTGTCTAGTATTGTGTGATTTAAGTAAAAATCGTTTTATACCTATTCACCCCCCTCTAGGTACTCGTTCTAGCTATATCACATAGCACCAGAAGAACGCCCCATAAAAGTCCAAAGAGAATAACGAGCCTGAAATGAACAAATGATCCAATGATGATACTACATGCACACTGACATTAAACATAAAGCCAACAAAAGTGAAGCTAAATGCATACTACCACTAGGGAACAAAACGGAGACAGTCAAATAAATCTTAGCAAGGTCACATGCGAATTTGCCCTCTACATTGACCAACAACTACCGACACAGGAAACTCTTAAAACATGATCATTATCAGGGTAAAATGAAGGAACCTCGACATTGAGCTTCCAAAAGAATGCATAAAAGCCAAGAAGGATAAATACAATCCTAATAGTTACAGACATCATTTCATATAAAAGCCACACAACAAATGCCATGGAAGGCTGCACTCAAAAAACAGCAATTCATTGAGCTCCGAAGAGAATGCTTTCAAAATGATCTATGAAGCAAGTAGCCAAATCTACACTTGATCATTATCACAAGAGAGTATCATGGCAGAATTTATCAATCCCAGCAGGCTCTGGAATCCCGGCTTCAAGGGTAATAAGAGGAGACAATCATCTCATGTAAGCAAGTGTTGGAATTCAGAGAACTTGACATTTTGAAGCAACTCTCTAGGTTGTAAACAAGAGTCGGATTGCATAACCATTCACATGGACATTTAAGCGATAGATTCATAATATCGACTCAATATAATATATGTTCCCAAATTTTCAATGTTCAGATTTTAAAACAATGGCAACTCCTATTAGGGCTACGAGCCTAAAATCGACCACAAACTCATTTCTATTGAAGGATTGGGGACTGCCTCTCTTCCTCTCTTTGGTTTGACAACTGGCACCCTAGGGGTCCCCTGAACTTAATCTTTTCAGATTCCATCATCTATAGTTCCAGGCTTTCTAGGCAAGCTGTAGTACTTTAGCTAGTACGTCCATGATGGGGTGCGATTGGAACACACCGTTTCGTCTTGATGTGTTACGATGGAAATACACTAATGGAGGGGTACGAAGGGAGACATATAAAAGCCTCCCGGACACAACCGTTGGAATGGTTGGCAAACATACACACCATATTTCTCTCCATTTCCATCAAAGAAGAAGAAGACATTTCAATTTCAGTTTTGAAAGAACAATCGGCATTTACGCCGTGGAAATATGGTGTTTTCCTTGTGATTGCATCCAGACTAACATGAGGAAGTGTTGTTCGTGTTTCATTGGCAATTCAACGTTCGTTCCGGGGCTATTTGATGTTTGTCCATCGGAATCCGGTAAGTCGTCTTCCACCGACTTGAATTCCAACATTGATATCAAAGCCCGGTCGTGATTTCTGCCTTATTTTTCATTGAGTTTCCTCATTTACCATATGATATTGAGATCAAGAGATTGTATTCTACATTGTTTTTTTTATGTATATTGGTCGGAATTGCAATCTGAAAACTCGAATTCGAACCAAAGCGAAGAACGGGTTCGGGGTCGCGTGCATCCGTGAGGTTTTGGCCGTTTTTCGAATTATTTTTTTGGCCAAAATCAACTTTTGAATATACATGATGAAAGTACTTGTCGAGATGAGTCCGATGGTGGTTCGAACACGACCGGAGGAGGCCAGATGCGCCCACACGCGCGGCCAGAAGCCGCTGTGTGTGGGCCTCACGCGCCACTGGAGACGCCAGTGCGTGCGCAAAATGCTCCAGTCGGCGAACCAACGCGTGCGCGTCACGCGCACGTCGCGAAGCGACGCGACACTTGATGACCTCACGGATGACGTCATCGATGACATCATCCAACGGTCGGTAACCACTGGGATGATGTCATCGATGACGTCAACACCGGTAGTAGTGCCGGTTGGCGACCTAACCCTACCTGACCCGTGAACCGACCCGACCTGAGATCCGACCCGGTTGACTTGACTTGACCCGACCTGACTGTTGACCGGTCAATCAGTCCGGTGGTCAAACCGGTCGGACCGGTTGGACCGGTCGCTGGTCGGACTGGTTGGACCGGCCAGGAGTCGTTTGGCTTGTTGGCGCGTGCGTCCCACGCGCTGCGCACTCAGGCGGCGCGTGGTGGTGCGTGCGAGCTCCGATTGGAGCGTGGCCAGCGGCGTTTGGTTTGTATGAATGTTCTCTACACATTGGTATAATTATTTTATACTTTTGAATTTTATAAATGTATGAAAATACGTAGGAAACTCTATGTACGCGTATTTTTTGGGATTTAATGCATAGTTTATTCATTTGTAGCTTGTATTTTCTTGTTTTTTATGAAATACAATAGCTAGCTTGTGTGCAAATGATGTTATATATGCTATGTAGAGCTTGATTCAATGATATGATATATATATTTTAATATACTTGAATTTTCTAGTTGTTAGAAAATTAGAACAATGGTAGGAAATCCATTACATGTTGAATTGCAATTTTAATTATAGTTAAAGCATGATTGTTGTTTATACGTTGGTTATTGTCATGCTATGTTTTTGTGTTAAGGAAAAATGTAGAAATTACATAAGGTCATGTAATTATTTTTCCTAGTAGGAGTTCGTAGGTTGATAGAATTTGAAAGAGTTTTCACCTAGAACTTAAAATTTGTGCAAATTAAACTAATTAATGATAATGGAACAATCATACATAGAAGTTGATTAGGAACATAGTGAACTTTTGCTTCTGTGTCTTTTGTTGAATTATCATTAATTTAGTTTGTCTTTGCTGCAAATCAAATATGTGTGTTACTATGTAAAGTGTGCTAGTATTGATCATGCGTTTATTATGTCAATATGTTATAGCAATTGATTATGGCATCGGCATCCAAGACCATTGTGGCTGACTTCAATAAGGGTGAGAAGCTGAACGGTGACAATTATGATATTTGACATCGAAAGGTTTAGTACATCATTGAGCAGCAAGAGGTTTTGGAAACCCTCAACCATACCATGGATGAACCTGAGCATGGAACTTCAGCTCAACATATGAGAGATCTAGAAGCTTATCAAGCTTGGAAAAAGAAAAATAGTATTGCTCGCATCACGTTGTTGAGCTGTATGCAAAATGATCTCATGTGTAAGTTTGAGAGTTATGATAAAGCTTAAGCTATGTAGGTTGCCTTGAAAGATAAGTTTGGGGGTACATCTGCCACTAAACTGAGGAGACTCACCATCAAGTTCGACACATATCGAAAGCGCCCGAATGTAATGATGAGGCAGCATCTTCGGAAGATGTCAAACATGATCCGTGAGCTGAAGTCGACAGGTCACTTCCTTACTGATGAACAGCAAGTTTAGGCTATTATAAGGTCTCTTCCTGACAATTGGGAGCATATGAAGATCAATATGACGCATAATGAGAATATCGTCACTTTTGATGATATTACGTGTCATTTAGAATTAGAGGATGAGCGCTTAGAGGCTGCGAGATCCTCTACCCATGCTTATGTTGCTAAATCAAGTTTGTGAGCTTCAAACGCAAGAGGAATCTTCAATTCAATAACAAAGGGAAGATAACTAATCAGGCACCCAAGAGGGCTAAGACCTTCCGACGCAAGAAGCGTGGTGGGAAGAAGGACAAGGCTAAGATGGAGTGCCACAATTGTGGTAAGATGGGTCACTTTGCTCGTGAATGCACTGAACCAAAAAAGGTACCCTATTAGTCCATTACTTTGAGTAATGCTTTTGTTTCTAGTACTATAATGCTTGTTGAATCTCATCCAATATGGACTGTAAACTCAGGGGCAACAAACCATGTAATAGAGACCGAGAAGCATTTGTAGAGTATCATTGGATACCGCTTGGAAGAAGATGGATATATGTTGGGAATAACTCAAGAGTTGAAGTGAAGGGAATCGGCACATGTAAATTAATCTTACTTGGTGGTCGAAACATATTCCTGCATGATGTCCTTTATGCTCCAGATATTCGACGAAACTTGGTCTCTGTAGTTGTTCTTCTTAGCTTAGGTTATGTATTGAATTTCCATGGTGATTGTGTTGACGTCTTGTATGGAACAATTTATTATGGTTTAGGTCATGTATTAAATGGTTTTATGGTGTTAGACATTGATTATAATCAGTACAATGTTAATGTTGATAGTTATTTTTCTTTAATTGCATCTTCTAATAACGTTGAGATTAATGCAAGTACTTGGCATGCTAGATTAGGTCACATTGAATTGCAAATAATGCAAAGATTAGCTAAAGAAGGCATTTTAGGGTCACTCATTAATGTTAGTCTATCCGTATGTGAACATTGTCTGGCGGGAAAAACAACTAGAAAACCATTCGATAAAAGGACTAGAGCTGAATTTCCATAAAATCTCATACATTCTGACATTTGTGGTCTTTTGCATGTGAGGGCGAGGCATGGAGCCTCATATTTCATCACTTTCATAGATGACTCACACGTTTCAGTTATGTCTTTCTGATCTCCCATAAGTCAGAAGTATTAGACTGCTTTAAACAATATATAGCGATGGTAGAGAATCAGTTGAACAAAACAATAAATGCATTGAGAACCGATCGTGGACGTGAGTATCTATCGGAGCAATTCAAGATTTTTTGTGATGAAAAGGGAATTGTACGATAATTGACTATTCCTGGTACTCCACAACAAAATGGGGTAGCTAAGAGAAGGAATAGAACCCTATTGAAAATGGTTAGGTTTATGATGGCGTAAGCAAATTTACCTATCTCCTATTGGGGAGATGCGTTATTGACTGTTGCCTATATACTTAACAGTGTGCCCTCAAAATCGGTCACTTCCACCTCTTATGAATTATGGACTGGTAGGAAACTAGACTTGAGTAGTTTACGTCCATGGGGATGTGCAGTTTATGTTCATGATTCTTCCCATAAACATGACAAATTAGGTCCTAGAGGGAAGAAATGTTTCTTTATAAGATATTCCGAACACTCCAAACGGTACGTGTTCATAGGTGAACAAGCTGATGGAAGTGTGACTGAAATGGAGTCACTAGATGTCACATTCTTAGAGAACGATTTTCCTAGTAGAGGTGAGATTGATAAGGACTTCCAATTATATGATATGGAAGATCCTGATAACACACTCACTGATGTTGTAGAGGGAAATGAAGATTTATCTCAACACACAAGACCAAGTGGAAGTGTTGCATCGCCTGATGAATTGAATTCAAGAGAAATTCAATTGAGTAAAAGTAATCGTAAAAGTATTCCTTGTCGTCATTTTAAGATTGAAGGGGAAGCATTTATGATTGCTCAAAAGGACGATGCCGAGCCTAAGACTGTTCAAGAGGCTCTCTCATCCTCTAATAAGGAAGAATTGAGAAAAGCTTTGGAAGATGAGATGGAATCAATGAGGACAAACCATGTATGGGACTTGGTTGATCTACCATCCAATCGTAAGGCCATTGGAAACAAATGGGTCTTCAAGATTAAGCGAAGGGCGGATGGATCCATTGAAAAGTATAAGGCTCGCATTGTGGCAAAATGTTATACTCAATAAGAGGGTAAAGACTATAAGGAAACTTTTTCACCAGTTGTAAGGTTTGCCTCAATACGCCTTATTCTAGCCATCGTTGCACATTTGGACTTTGAATTACATCAAATGGATGTAAAGACGGCATTTCTCAATGGAGAATTAGATGGGGAAATCTATATGAAACAACCAATAGGTTTCATAGCTAAAGGTCAAGAGCATAAAGTTTGCAAGTTTCATCGCTCAATATATGGCCTTAAGCAATCATCTAGATAGTGGTATCTTCGTTTTCATCGAGCAATAATAACTTTTGGTTTCACGATGATCGAAGAAGTTCACTATGTATATGTCAAGTGGTCCAAAGATAAATTTGTGATTTTATCACTTTATGTTGATGATATTCTATTCGCTGGAAATGATAAGGTTTTGGTTATTACCATAAAAGAATGGTTGTCCTCCAATTTTAAGATGAAGGACATGGGAGAAGCTACTTATATATTAGGAGTTAAGATCGAAAGAGATCGATCGAGGAAACTCCTTACTTTATCACAAGAGTCTTATATTATAAAGATTCATGACCGTTTCAATATGCAGCATTGTAATCCCATTGATACCCCTGTCATTCAAGGTGAAGGCCTAAGTACTGAGATGTGTCCTAAGACTCTAGAAGAAATCAATGTGATGGAAGCTGTTCCTTACTCTAGTGCAGTTGGAAGATTAATGTATGCTATGATGTGTACTCGACCCGACATATGTTATGCCGTAGGATTGGTGAGCCGATATCAATTCAATCCTGGTCAAGCACACTGGACAGCAGTAAAGAGGATCTTGAGATACTTGAAGGGCACCATGGACTATCGACTTTGTTACCAAGGGAATGATTTACGCCTATTGGGTTATTCAGATGCCGATTGGGGGTGGAGACCTGGATGAGCGTAAATCGACTTCTGGATATGCCTTCTTGCTCAATAGAGGTGTGATTTCTTGTAATAACAAGAAACATATATGCACGGCCTTATTTACGATGGAGGCAAAATTTATTACATGTTCTGCCGCAGTGCAAGAAGCAGCATGGCTAAAATGTTTCTTGGAAAATTTCGCCACTATCACTGAAGTTCCAAGATCGGTGACAATTTATTACAATAGTCAAGCAGCCATTGCCTATGTGAAAGATCCCAAGTATCATGGAAGGACAAAGCACATTGACATAAAGAATAACTTCATCACAGATATTATAGCGCAGAAAGAAGTGATTCTGCAATACATTTCAATCAATAGGATGGTTGCTGATTCATTTACGAAGGTTATTCCTAGAGACATATTCTTGACCCATAGGATGTTACTAGGATTGCGTAGAATGTGATATCTATTATTGTAGAGGATCATTGGTTTATGTATTTGTGGATAGATGTATTGTACTTGTTTGTTTATTAGTGATTTGATGTTTTATCAATAAGTACAAATCCACTATGAGACTAGCACAAACACATATATATTATTGAAAAGTATGTCAACAGGCAATGATTGGCTCACTCACATGAGCAATTGCCTCAAGTGCTGTAGTTAGCACGTTAAGATGAAACGTTATGTACAAATAAATGCTGAAGAGCAAGTTTGGTACATAAAATATGTCGCCTTGATTGGAGTCAAGATGAGGTATGTGGTTTGTTTATAATAAGACCGAACATGATAGTCCCACAATCATGTATGCCTGAAAGATGCCGGATGCGAGTACTTAATTGGGCGCTATAGAAAGCGAGCTGATATAGCACTCGGGTTAAACATGAGTACGTGAGAAGCACATGACTATGTTTTGGTTAAGATCCGTATAGTAGATATATTTGATATATGACATACACTCTTATAGAAAGAGTAGTCCACTAAGGTATACTTGAACCGATGTAACAAAATATGTCTAGAAATATCAATTGTTTATTTCTTTTCGGGGTGATATTGCTAGAATAAGAGCTCCTACCTAGAGGGGGTGAATAGGTATATAAAATGCCTTATTTTTGATGTGATTGCACAATACTAGAGGGGGTGAATAGGTATATAAAATATTTTTTACTGTGAGATTATAGATAAACAATAATCAAAATAAGATTAAGAGAAGGGAAGAGAAAATTGAACACGCGATTTATAGTGGTTCGGCTTGTTATAAGCCTACGTCCACTCTTCTTTTCTCCACCGATGACCCTATTGGCTGGATTCCACTATGAACAAAGAGATGTTACGGCGTTGATCTTCCTTGATTTCTTGGTGTAGATGATCTACCACACTAGCTCAATGTATCACTATAGACACTCTTTGTGTATACAACTTCGCTCAAAATGTATCGACTAATAATCAAGGTGCTTCAGACTCTGGAATTTGTCTATCGATCATTTACTAAAGTAACTAGAATGACTTCCTTTTATACTCCTTTATGCCATCATACCCATTAGCACTTACTAAAGGAATTCCTCCAAACTACCCATTGGACGGAATCAATTAAGAAGATCATTCGAGCTATTAAAGGAATCTGATGATAGCCCATCAATCATGTTCGCCCATACAATCAGGATCTTGGTTTCCAAGATTAGAACCTTCCAAGAATATATCTTCGACCATCGGATCTTCAAACGATCTTGAATTCGAATAAAAGAATCCGTTATAAGAATTCAGCCAATAGATCTTCTCCAGAGGATAGGACTAAATCCTCAACCAAATACTTCGGCTATGGATTGCCTTCGTTACTGGATTAGAAAGATTGTCAATGAGAATAGTCTTGAGTCTTGAGTCTTGAGTCTTGAATCTTGAATGCTAAGTCTGGTGAGACGAAAGTCTTCAGACAGAAAATCTGTGAATATCCAGACTAGACTGATAGAAACGTTTTGTCAGCTTCAAAATATTCTGAAAGATTTCTCCAACAATCTCCCCCTTTTTGATGGTGACAAAACTTTCCTGTAGATTTGAACAACTTTGACCTGCAAAACATTACTCAAGCAATATGGCTATCTCATAAATATTTATAAAATCAGCTAGACTCTGCATCCATAGAAAATCGGTTAGTCTTTCATGAGTAAAACCATACAATAACACTTTCATGCAAACAGTCAAGTATCAAAATCCACACCCAAATCAGTCAAATTCAAGTTCACACCCAAGTATACTCAAAATACTCAAAAACAAAAGTAAACACACAAAATATTAAAGTCAAAGTTTAAAGAGTTTCAAATTGCACTTCTCCCCCTTTTTGTCATCATTAAAAAGGCGAGAAAAGAGTCAAGTCTTCTTGAGAATGCGCACAATCTGGAAATCTCCAATCGACTGAACGATCCATTCCAGCCTCTTCAAGTCTTCCCGTAGATGAGCTACCTCTTCTCCTTTGGCATTGGCTTAGATTTGAAGAGCGAGGTCTTTCAATTGATCCGCTAGGGTAATAGAAGATGCTTGTCCAGCATTCTTCATGACTTGAAGTTCACATTCCAGAGCATAGATTTGACCCTTCATTTCCAGAAGAACATCAAGAATATGACGTAAATCTGCTGTGTTGTCCGTCTGTGTGCTTGCATTTGCTTTCTCGGATGGAGTGAAGGCAGACAATGGATCTTCATGATAATCGAGCAGATTTGGAGTTGATGTATCATTTCCTTCCTCAGGCATTGGAGAAGCCTGAAAATCTTCTGGATTTGCTGGTGAGCGACTCACACCTTCACTGATAACAGCCAGTGTTGTAGTTCTTCCTTGCTCATCATCTCCCCCTGTCTCTAAGACCTCAAATGGGGAAGAGTGATGGTCATGCTCTTCATCATCTGGATTCCCTTTCTCTCTCCTTCATCTTCAACTCCTTCTTCTTTTTCTTTCTCTTGTAGCTCCTCTTCTTCTCTTTCTTTGCTTGTTCCCTTCTTCTCTCTTTTCTTTTTCCTCTGCTTCTTTGTCCTTCATCTGTCGTTTTGAAGATGCAGGTACAGGACGCCTGGTCCGTTTCAATGCAGTGATAGTGAGATCTTCCTCTTCTTCTTCATCCTCCAAGATAAGAGTTCTTTTCTTTTTGGATGGAGCACTCATGGGCTCTTTCCTTTTCTCTTCGATGTAAGATGCTTTGGAGTCTTCACTTTGAGCTTCTCCATTGCCTTACTAAGTTCTTTCAGACGCATTTTTGTCACCATTTTCAAACCCACCACCATTTTGTCGCATGGTTGAACCCAAAGAGTATGTGGAGGTTCAATGTTCAAGTGTCTAAAGATCTTGGTCACAAGACCTGGGTAAGGCAATTGGCCCTTGTCCTTCACCATTGCTCTGTACATGTGAAAGAGAATGGTGTGAGGAAGAGAGAACTTCTTTCCTGAATTGATCGCGTACATCAATTTCGCCTCAGAGTTAGACACATCAGTCTTTGATGTAGACTTTGGCCTGATACATTTGATCACAATTTTGTGAAGCAAGATGTTGATGGCCCGCATTCTTTTGTATGTAATTCTCCCCTCTATAGACCTGTCTTTGACAAGCTTCAGTGTAGTACGAGCGATCGAAACCTTGATTGGTTGATAGTGTCCTCTTTCAACTCCAATTATGTCAGCCAACATGTCCACATCTATGACATGGTCTTGGTCTCGAACACTGAAAGATATTCTATTCACATCTAAAAAGCTAAGATTCGAATAGAAGTATGCCGTCAATTGCGCATAACCGTCTGTTGTATCCGAGCAAAATTTCTCAAGTTGAAGCAGATGGAATTTTTCTCTCGGGTTCACATTAATTGCATCCAAGAAATCGAAATCCACACTCCTAGGGTTTATCACCCCTCGTTTCAACAGTCTGAAGAACAAATTCTCATGTTCCTTTGATTTAAACAAATCCATCCTTTTTCCTTTCACCTTCGCAGCAACACCCATTCTTGGTTGAAATTCAAGGAACATCTTATCATCATCGTTCTCGTCAGTCGGATTCAGTCCAGATACACGAGGATCACTTGGAATATTCGCAGTGCTTCCTCAGCCTTTCCTTTGGGAGCAATTCCCAAATCCTCCATTTGTTTCAAAAAGCGTTATTCATTTCCATAATTCTTATCTTTGAGGAAATCATTTATGTAGTTCAGCGGAGTCCCAGTGCTTTTCAACGCACGATACAACTTGTAAATAAAAGATGGTTTTTGGACTCTTACAGGGTCTGCGTCCTCGATTATTTCTTCCTCTGGTTGATGACTCCCACCTTGTGGGGTAGATGGTGAAGATTGACGAGATGAAGAGTGAATCGGACTTTGTTGCTGACTAGGTAAATCCTCCTCTCCAGTGAGATCGAAGTGGGTAGGCCCCTCCTTCATTTTCTGTGGACCCATGTTCGCTATTCTTGAAGACTTCCTCGAAGAAGACATCCTTCCTTGTCGCTTAAAGATTCCTTTACTCGCTTTCCCAAGAAAAGATGACAACTTTCTCGAAGATGATTACGAAGTAGAGACAGAATTGGGAGGAGAATGCCTTTTAGGGTTTTGAAGTGTAAGCGTAAAAGAAAATTGTATATATACAACTAGATTTAAAAAGGAAAAATCAATCGGCACAAAAGAAAATGAACAGACACTTCTTTTGAAATTGATAACTTCCAAATATAAGTTAATTCCTTTTTGAAAAGACATGATTCCAATTTTTACGGAAATTATAAATTAACTGAACTAATGATCGTACCTTTTCGAGATAACAACTTACAGTTTATAGCCATGAATGTCTGTGTCTAATGAATTGAAAGTCTCTAGACTTTAACTTCCTCAAGCTTCAAAATGTTGAGTCTGGAATGGATGAAATCGAATTGATTCTTCTCCAATGGCTTTGTGAATATATCCGCTAGTTGGTTCTTTGAGTCAACAAATTGAATCGAGATTTCTCCATTCTAAATATGATTTCTAATGAAATGATGTCGAATCTCTATATGCTTTGCTCTTGAGTGAAGGATTGGATTTTTGGTGAGATTAATAGCGCTGGTGTTGTCACATTTAATCTCTGTGCATGAGTCTTCAATGCCAAAGTCTTGTAGTTGTTGTTTTATCCATAAAATTTGCGAACAGCAACTTCCAAGAGCTACATACTCTGCTTTTGTTGTTGAGAGAGCCACAATGCTTTGTTTCCTTGAAAACCAAGACACTGTCTTGCTTCCAAGCAACTGGCAAGTTCCCGAAGTGCTCTTTCTATCAACTCTGCAACCGGCCAGATCTGCGTCTGAATATCCCAGAAGATTAAAGTCTCCCTTCTTAGGATACCAAAGACCGATGCTTGAAGATGAAGCAACGTATTTGATAATACGTTTTGCAGCACTGAGATGGGATTCTTTAGGATCTGATTGAAACCTAGCACAGATGCAAACACTCAACAAAATGTCAAGTCTAGAAGCGGTAAGATAAATAAGTGAACCGATGATGCTCCTGTACAGCTTTTGATCAACTTTCTTCCCTTCTTCATCTTTGTCTATCTTCAAAGAACATGACATTGGTATGTCGGTCTTTTTGCACTTTTCCAGTCCAAACCTTTTGACAAGATCATTAGCATATTTTTCTTGATAAATAAAAGTTCCTTCATTCAATTGTTTTATTTGAAGACCTAGAAAGAATGTTAACTCTCCCATCATACTCATTTCAAACTCATCCTGCATAGACTTTGAAAATTTCTTGCACAGACTTTCATTAGAGGATCCAAAGATAATATCATCCACATATATTTGAACAAGTAAAAAGCTTTTGTTTTCCTTTTTGATAAATAAAGTAGTATCTACTTTACCTTTGACAAAACCATTATGTATTAAAAACTTACTTAGTCTGTCGTACCACGCTCGAGGTGCTTGCTTTAAACCATACAAGGCCTTTTTCAATCAAGACGAGTCGGCTTCTTTGGGTCTTCAAACCCGGAGGTTGTTCCACGTAAACTTCCTCATGGATAAATCCATTTAGGAAGGCACTTTTGATGTCCATTTGGAATAACCTGAAATTTTTATAACAAGCAAACGCAAGCAATAGACGAATAGCTTCTAACCTTGCTACTGGAGCGTAAGTCTCATCATAGTCTATTCCTTCTTCTTGCGTATATCCCTTGGCCACGAGTCTTGCTTTGTTTCGTACGACTTTTCCTTTCTCATTCATCTTGTTCCTGAACACCCATTTAGCTCCAATAACAATTTTGCCTTTTGGTTTAGATGTCAATTCCCAGACATCATTAATGTTGAACTGTCGAGCTCTTCTTGCATAGCTTCAATCCAGCTTTCATCGGATAAAGCTTCTTCTATGCTTTTTGGTTCAATTTCAGAAATGAGAGCCACATCATTAGATTCTTCACGTCTTTTGGATCTGGTACGAATTCCTTCATTAATTTCACCGATAATGAGATCTTTAGGATGACTGGACTTATGCTTCAAGTTACTGGTTGATTTGTCTAGTTGATGATCTCTTTCTTTATTTGAATCTTCACTATCAGCTTGATGCTGGTCTTTCAGAGTCTGAGAAGCTTCTTGAGTTGTAAGCTTTGGAGGGTCTCGATCAGCTTCAGACTCTTCATGATGAGTCTGACTGGATTCATCTTGCGCAGAGTCTTGAAATTTAACATTCATTGACTCCTCCACAAACTGCCTCTTCTTGTTGAAGACTCTATAGGCTTTGCTTGATGTAGAGTAACCAAGGAAGATGCCTTCATCTGATCTTTCTTCAAACTTACCAACTCGATCTTTAGCATTTTTCAATATAAAGCATTTGCAACCGAACACATGAAAGTATGAAACAATAGGCTTCTTACCTTTGAATAACTCATAAGGGGTTTTCTCTAGAATAGGTCTTAAGAAGACTCTATTGATGATATAGCACGCTGTTGAAACAGCTTCAGCCCAAAATCGTGAAGAAATCTTACTTTCAATTAAAAGAGTTCTAGCCATTTCTTGAAGAGATCTATTCTTTCTTTCCACAACTCCATTTTGCTCTTGGAGTATATGGCGAAGAAAACACATGATTAAATCCAGATTTATCACAAAATTTTGTAAAATCTTGATTTTCAAATTCACCTCCATGATCTGTTCTTATACTTGAGATAACACACCATTTTTCATTTTGAACCTTTTTAGCAAATTTTTCAAAATATAAGAAGGTTTCGGATTTACTTGCAAGGAAATATACCCAAGTAAAGCGGGAGAAATCATCTACAATTACTAGGCAATATTTCTTACCTCCAATGCTTTGGGTTCTCGTTGGTCCAAAGAGATCCATATGCAGCAACTGCAGTACATGATTAGTAGAGACATGTTTTATTGGCTTAAATGAATTTCTTACCTGCTTTCCCAGAATACATGGAGTGCATAGATCGGACTTTTGGTATGGTAATTTTGGTAGACCTCAAACAAGCTGCTTTGAGGAGATTTTGGCTAATTGCTTCATGTTGACATGACCAAGCTTTCTATGCCATAAGCTTGCTTCGTCTTGAATTGAGATTAGGCATTGCGATTCATTTGGTTTCACATCCAAGAGATAGATGTTTCCATGCCTTCTACCCATGAAAGACTGAGTAGAGTCTTTACTAATTCCAAAACATATTCCTTCTTGAAAGGAGATCTTAAAACCAGTATCACACAGTTGACTGATGCTGAGAAGATTGTAATTGAGTCCTTCCACTAAGGAAACATTACTTATTGTAAGATTTCCAATTTTCAGAGTTCCAAATCCCACGATACTTCCTTTGCTGTTCCCTCCAAATGAAACTTTTCCTCCATTTACTTGAACAAGCTTTATGAAGCAATTTGAGTCTCCTGTCATGTGTCTTGAGCATCCACTGTCAAGATACCACTTTACCTTTTTCTTGACGGAGACCTGCATTTAAAAGAGAGTCTCAAGCTTTCTTTGGTACCCAAATTTTCTTGGGTCCTTTGGTGTTAGTAAGATAAACAGTATTAGCCCATGTTTTCTTAACAGGTTTCCAAACCATAGGACACTCTTTTTCAAAGTGATCCGGACTATTGCATTTTGAACACCTAAGGGCACTTCGACCTACAGACTTTACAAACACTTTCTTGAAATGATTTTTGTAAGATTCTCTTGAGGGTCTTTGCTTGATTCTTTCTTTTACTTTAGGAAAATCAATCAAGGGAATAGTTTCGCTATCATACCCAGACCAGACTTATTGAAGTAAGGTCTTTGAGCTGAAAGAATTTTTTCAAGTTTCTCGAGACCCTATTGAAAATTTCTTTGAAATATTTGATAAATCATTTTTAAAAGAGCATTTTCTTTCAAAAGACTATTTTCATTTTCTTTAAGAGTGGAAACATTCAAGTCTAAACTTTTAACTCTTTCTTCTAAAACGATTTCCTTTTGTTTTAGAGCTGAGTTTTCCTTTTTAAGTTCGGAAATTCTTTTGAGAGAAGTCTTAAGACTAAGACACAGTTCATCAATGTATTTAGAAACTTTGACAGGAATTTTGAAATCACTTACCTCAAATTCACTGTCTGAGTCTGATCCGAATCTGAGTCTGAGTTTGATTGTGCCATCAAACATATGTTGGCATATTCATCATCACTTTCTTCACATTCTGTATCACTCCAGGTTTCAGCTTTGAGAGCCTTTCGAGACTTTTCAGCTTTTCCTTTATTCTTCTTCAGAAGAGGACAGTTGGATTTGATGTGTCCCTTTTTCTTACATCCAAAGCAAACTACATCTTTGTTTGGTTCCTCATCATTAACAAACTTGGTCTGCTGTCTTTGAAAACTTTGTTTCTTTGAGTTGAACCTTCTTCCTTTTCTATTCAGTTTTCTGAATCTTCTTATCATGAGGGCAAGCTCCTCATCATCCATATCATCTTCAGAATCTGTAATGTCAGAATCATCATTTGATTTTAAAGCAATTGATTTCTTACCTCTTGGATCTTTGTCTTCATTGATTCGTTCGACTTCATAAGACTGAAGAGTTCCAATCAGCTCATCGACAGATAGTGGCATGATTCTTTGCGTCTCCTTTATTGAAGTCTTTATGTGATTCCAATCCTTGGAGAGTCCACGCAGTAGCTTGTTCACCTTCATGGGATCAGAAATTTTTTGTCCTTGATTCTCAAGGCCATTGACAATATCTGTAAAACGGCTAAACATGTCAGTTATAGATTCTCCTGGTTTCATTTTGAAGGTTTCATATTGACCGAGAAGGATGTTGATTCTAGTCTCTTTCACTCGATCAATTCCTTCATAGGTAATAGGTAACCTATCCCAGATTTCTTTTGCTGTAACACAAGAAGATATTATGTTATATTCAGTTGGTGACAAAGCACAATATAAAGAGTAAATTGCTTTTACATCGAGTGCTTGTCTCTTTATTATCTCTTCCCGAGTCATTCCGCTGGTCTCAATAGTTTCTCTCAATAGTTTCTTTCCCTCTTTCCGAGAGGATCCTTTGATCGAAGGAAGGCTTTCATCTTGTTCTTCCGGATGTTGTAATCCTTTCCATCAAAGTAGACTTTGCCCTTCCACCGGTAGCTTGTTCACCTTCATGGGATCAGAAATTTTTGTCCTTGATTCTCAAGGCCATTGACAATATCTCGCAGTTTCATTTTGAAGGCTTCATATTGGAATGTAATTCCTTTTTTCTACAACGTCCCATTTCAATTGGTGACAAAGCACAATATAAAGAGTAGGATCCTTTGATCTCTTCCCGAAGGAAGGCTTTCATCTTGTTCTTCTTTCGGATGTTGTAATCCTTTCCATCAAAGTAGGGTGTTCTTCCGTCCTTTCCATCAAAGTAGAGGGGTCTGGTATTGCTTTGCCCTTCCACCAGCCCTGGTGCTAGCATACTAGCCATGGATCTTTTTCTCTGAAGTAAAACACTTCAAATAAAATGAGAACACAGGCTTTGATACCAATTGATATTGCTAGAATAAGTACCTAGAGGGGGGGTGAATAGGTATATAAAAGATTTTTTTCTGTGATTGCACAATACTAGACAGATTATAGATAAACAATAATCAAAATAAGATTAAGAGAAGGGAAGAGAAAATTGAACACGCGATTTATAGTGGTTCGGCTTGTTATAAGCCTACGTCCACTCTTCTGCACTGACAGCCTATTGGCTGGATTCCACTATGAACAAAGAGATGTTACAGCGTTGATCTTCCTTGATTTCTTGGTGTAGATGATCTACCACACTAGCTCAAGGTATCACTAAGTATAGACACTCTTTGTGTATACAACTTCGCTCAAAATGTATCGACTAATAATCAAGGTGCTTCGACTGGAATTTGTCTATCGATCATTTACTAAAGTAACTAGAATGACTTCCTTTTATACTCCTTTATGCCATCATACCCGTTGGCACTTACCAAAGGAATTCCTCCAAACTACCCGTTGGACGGAATCAATCAAGAAGATCATTCGAGCTATTAAAGGAATCTGATGATAGCCCATCAATCATGTTCGCCCATACAATCAGGATCTTGGTTTCCAAGATTAGAACCTTCCAAGAATATATTGTCAACCATCGGATCTTCAAACGATCTTGAATTCGAATAAAAGAATCCGTTATAAGAATTCAGCCAATAGATCTTCTCCAGAGGATAGGATCAAATCCTCAACCAAATACTTTGGCTATGGATTGCCTTCATCACTGGATTAGAAAGACTGTCAATGAGAATAGTCTTGAGTTTTGAGTCTTGAATCTTGAATGCTAAGTCTGGTGAGACGAAAGTCTTCAGACATAAAATCTGTGAATATCCAGACTAGACTGATAGAAACGTTTTGTCAGCTTCAAAATATTCTGAAAGATTTCTCCAACTCGAAGGGAGACATATAAAAGCCTCCAAAACACAACCATTGGAATGGTTGGCAAACATACACACCAGATTTCTCTCCATTTCCATCAAAGAGGAAGAAGGCATTTCAATTTCAGTTTTGCAAGAACAATTAGCATTTATGCCGTGGAAATATGGTGTTTTCCTTGTGATTGCATCCAGACTAACGTGAGGAAGTGTTGTTGGTGTTTCATCGGCAATTCAACGTTCGTTCTTGGGCTATTTGATGTTTGCGCATCGGAATCCAGTAAGTCATCTTCTGCCAACTTGAATTCCAACACAAGCAATAGTGGCTGATCTTTTCTCTGATGCTAGGCAGCCTCTCAGGTTGGTGCTTCAGTCGTGGGATCACCCACTCTCGAGCCTCTCTCGAACTCGGATTGCTTTTGTTGGAGGGAGAGTTCATCAGGCCGATTCACTGTTGCGTTGGCTTAGGAGACCTTCAGGCGGAAGAGGACTCGAGTCCATTGGCATGCGTTCATCTGGAACAATGCAATTATACCACAGTATCAAGTAAACCTTTGGCTTATGGCCAAGCACAAGCTACCCACCCAGACGCTTTTATTGTCTCATGGCAGAATTGATAGTGGTGCTTGTGCCTTCTGCAATGATATGCCGGATTCTATCGACTATTTATTTTTTTGGTCGTCGTGTCACGGCTGGGGTTGCCTTCTTTTGGGCAGCTAGATGCAATCTGCCTTGACATAATAGGTCTTGGGAGGAGAACTCCGTTGGGTCACCACCTTGTTGATGGGAAAGGAATTTTATAAGTGCATAGCTCATTTTTCCTTTGGAGCACTATGTCATATTATTTGGAAAAACAGGAACATCATTCTTTTCAGAGAACAGCCTCTTGCTGTCCCGGCTATGAAGAACCATCTTCTTAAAGTGGTTAGAGATAAGGCGATCACTTTTAGGAACATCGAAGATAACTGAATAGAAGACTACAACGAAGTTGGGGCATTGGCTCGGTCATCTCCTCTGGGGATCCCTAGTTGCCTTCCATTCAGCTAGTGCTTGTTGGCTTTGGACTTGGGAGCAACGGCGTTTGATGGTTGCTGTGGTTGTTCTCTTCCCTAACTGTGGGTGTTTTGCTCTGGACGCCGGTTGTTCATGCTGTGCTTTTCCTTTGTGTTATTCTATTTTGGTTGCCACGGCGATGGCTTTACATTCTAGCATCCTTCCACTCATTATGATCTGTCATATTGAGTGTAAGTTTTGATGCCGTGATATTTTGTACATTTGGTCTCAGCTCAATATAATTATTACCGTTCACCAAAAAAAAAAAAAAAAAAAAAAACAGGTGACCAGCTTTAATTAAAAAAGTCTTGCTCCATTCCTCTAAAAGACCAAAATCTTCTGTGGTCAGCTCCAAGGGACAGATTACCTACTTCTTCACCCTTCACCATCATGCAGTAACTATAAATTCAGAGTCCTGTCAATTAACCCATGCCAGTACATCAGCTTGCTTGGAGCTACAAGTGTAGATCATGTTCTACGTAACTTTCCAGGGTACGTGTAAAAATAGCTTTCATTAGATTGTTCTTTCCAAGAAAAAAAAAAAAAAACCTTCTTTTATCAAAGTGGCATAAAGTTTTGAAATTCACCAGTACCTATAGTCAGACACTTCAAAAACAAAAGTAATTGAAAAATCTAGAAAACACCAGTGTCGATGAGATATTATGTTCACCAACATGGTCAGCATCCCAGAATCTGACGGTTTTGTCAAAAGAAGACGTTGCTACGCGATGCCTGGTTGGACTAAATCGAACATCTGTGATCAAAGAAGAATGTTCTTCCAGACTTGCTTTTGGCTTTAAAGTATCTGCATACCAGAGGTCCAGAGTACAGCCTGCATAATCCAGAAATTTAACCATCCCAAATCAGACTATGGCAGACAACAACATATCATCAGGTCTACGTATATGCCCGCACTTACCTTCTTATCATGTCCACCAGTAGCAAGCAGTTTCCCATCTGATGAAAAGTGGCAACAGACAACCTTGCCGGTGCTTGCTCGAATAGTGCTCACTTCAGTAAACGAGAATTCTGTAGCACCCAATTTGAACACTACGAGTGAAACTGTGAAAGACACTTCATCATTCAGCCTACTAGGGAAATGATTCTGAATCAAACCTCAATTAGAAGGACCTGAGAATGGTAGTCTAAATTAATAACGAAGAAGACCATCTAAAGGCAAAGTTTTCCATTAATTAACTAAAAGTATTCATCAGGCTTTTATGGTTGATAAAATTTACCTCGAGGAAAGTCACACTTGATTCCAACGGTGGGCTAGTTATCATCATGCGATTACTGGTGACATCGGGTTCATTTGCTTCTTAATAGATAGGAGTGATAGTGAGAAATGACAAAATCATCTTGTCTGTTCATTAGTCAAAGGCTTGTCGTGAAAGTCTTGTCCTTCGTTGTAATTTAGATTATTGAGTTTTGGTCCTTTTTCTGCTCATACCACTTACATTTCTCCGTTGTCGCTAAAAGGTTAGTCCTTCTGAAACTCTTAACTAGTTCTTTCTGTAAGGTTCCCTTCTGTTTCGACCAGTCAAACTCTGAGCTCATGGTGGACGAAATCTTACATATCCTCAGAAAGGAAAAAAAAAAAGGCTCTGGACGCACCAGAGTGCATGAATTGGCAATAGTCGTTCAGACTGAAGGACAAAAGAAAATCCCAAGAACATCTATAGGAATCAATAGATTATTGAAGTCTACAAGATATATGAGACTAACAGATTTCTTTCCCTGCTATACACACAATAGATCTAAATTTGGAGC
Organism: Eucalyptus decipiens; assembly: GCA_014182575.1. Classification (NCBI taxonomy): domain Eukaryota; kingdom Viridiplantae; phylum Streptophyta; class Magnoliopsida; order Myrtales; family Myrtaceae; genus Eucalyptus; species Eucalyptus decipiens. The sequence continues at coordinate 44,795,893 of CM024611.1, read as the reverse complement.
AGAAAACAACAATGTGAACAAATATATATGTTGCAATTTATATGACAATGTTTCCCTAGAAAATCTAAAGCATATAGAATAGAACACGCCACATAAGTACCGTAGAGGAAAAGACTCCTCAAGAGACTTTTAAGGTTTTATGTCTCACAATCTAGTAAAACCGCAATCAAAAGAGAGCTTGTAATATTGAGCTGGAAAGTGCCTGTGAGATATAGAAGACGTGCAAAGAACCTAGACTTGGAATGAATGAGTCGCAACAAATTAAAGCTGGTATAATGTTGATATGAAATATATATAGCGCATAATGGCATCTACTCTCAAAGTGACCGATTGATTTTAAGCCTTATCTACCTATTTGAAAGAGATTGACATTTAAGTCACGTTGATGCAGATCTAGAAGACTCCTCTTTCTTTTTTTTCCTTTTTTGTAAAATTTTTGCAACCGACCTCATTTCTTCATTTAATTCTTAGAATTTTATTGATGAGTGTCATAGGACACTTATTAAGAAACCAGAGAAGCTTTGTAGGTTTTATCAGATGCAATGACGTTTTTGCTTTATATGTAGTCATTCCAAAGAAGCTTTGTAGGTTTTATCAAATGCAATGCCTTTTTTGCCTCATATGTAATCATTGGTTAAACATATCTTCATTAAGGATCCTCAAAATGTACTTCCGGAGGACTCATTACTCACTTGTATGACCTTTATTTATTGCTAGCTCTAGAGCTAACGCTTTGCTTGTGAAAATGAATGTAATAAAATTTGTCAAAATAATATGTTGAGAATATATGGTTGTAGAGTTGGTCCATTGAGAAAAGTGAACGCAAATCTTTGTCGATGTAGGAAGAATCTAATTTACCAAAGCTAACAGATATTTAGATCTAAATTCGATGTGACTATTGTACACATGTCATCCGCAGGCTCAATGTCAGAAATCTGAAAGTCCCCCTGAAAGACTCTCTCACCCCTCTCTATTATCTGCTCTTTTGTTTCCTCCCGACTTACGGCCGAGCTCTGCTCTCTCTTGTCCGACAAACCACGCCGTCGCCTCCGCCTCTGTTGCTTCCGCCATCACCAAATCGCCGCTTATCTCTCCTTCTCCATCTTTCTCTCTCTAAAACCTTCTTCGACGATGCTCTGCTCTCTTTCAAAGCGTCAACTCTTTCTTGCAAAGCGAAGTCAATCTAGTTTGTCAAAACCATAGGAGATCATATCATCAATATCACTTAGTAATGTTGCAAGCTGGTTGAAGTTATGGAGACAAAAACTAAAGAAAGATTAATTCGCTATTATTCGTTTGGTATAGTTTTAAAACCGTGGGCATCATCATGGACTATTATGGAACTAAGGTAGGATAGGGCATGCTGCTGAAAAATAGATTTGTATAAGAAAAGGAACCTAAGGAAGCATTATCGGAACCTGTCAAAACTCTATAAGAGAGACACCAATTATATAAGTCAAGGATTTTTATTGAAAGCTGCCGACTATATATATATCCAGCAAATTGAATTAGGCTAGAAAAGTTGTACTTCATTGTTAGAATGAGGAAACATCTTTTCATCGAACAAATAATTCTCATAGTTTACCCTAAACAAGAATCAGCCTTCTTCCTGAGTCCTTAGACAATTATCTGGTGGCATTCTTGAATACTCTGCTACCACATCCCTCAAACCGATACTATACCCTGAATTTTCTCATTTTGCCCATTTGTCTGGGATGGCAATTTGTATAGACTCTGCCGCTTTTATTTTCGACAGCTCTTCTACATATTCCGCTGTGACATCCTACTGAATTATTTGGACAGCTCCTCTTTGATGCACATTTGTGTCCTTCAAAGACATCTTTCTACCTTGCTTGCTGGTCTGCCAATCAGCAACCACAGTCAACAGACTTTGAAGGTATAGCTAGCTGAAAGTGTATATGCTGGACATAAAATGAGCCATCGCATCAACTCAAAACAGACAGCCTTTGAAGAACGGACAAAGCATCCTCAGGTCCATCTTGTACAATGCTCCACTTCTCTAAATTGCTGGGAATATAAACAGATAACCAGTCAAGACCTCATAACAAATACGGACTCCCCATATGAAGAGCGGAGTCACTTAAGAAGAATGCCTTGCACTAACCTGAGCATTGGTAGTATCGACACGGTTCAAGTATGAATTCTCAAAAAGATGTTAGTGACATCTTTGAGGACTGCTCTCTTTTTGTGCTACTTGCCAGCTTTTCCTACCATAGTTGCTTTTGTTCTCGTCTGATACTGATTTCTTGGCATTTGCACGGACAGTTCGCTTTTGCTCCTGTTTAAAAGAGAGCCTTGGGGATGGGAGTATCCCTGTCGACATGTCTAATGCTTTAGCTCTTTCTTGCATAATTCAGGCAGTGGATCCTTCAGTTGTGTTTGGGCTGCATTTTCTTTGTTCATATTTGCATTCCTCCCAAAGGGAAATACCTATCATCAAATTAAATGGCTCCTCTCTGCACTCATCATCCTGAAGATTAAATTTATCGTTAGACGACTGGAACTAAAAGATGAATCGGAGCAGGTAGTTATAGTTTGAAACTGGAGAAGACACAAGCAAGGCAAACCATAGGCATCCTGTCATCCTGGAATTTAAATGAAGAGAAGAGTCTCTCGTGCCACCAGAACTAGTTCCCCATCCCTTTAGGCAATAAGGCAATACCATCCCAAAGGTTATGGACCACATTATCTTAATAGCTACTTAGGATCATAGATTTAAATGAGTGCTGAAAATCCTATGAAGTGGATTTGAGATTTTACATTAGAGGAGACAGCTAAATGCACAATTAGGAGTCTCATCTCTCTCTTCAGCCCTCCCCACATTAATGTTTTCATCTACAAGTATAAAGGATCCATCTGGCAAGACACTGAACAAGTGAGAATACGTCATCTATGTTTTCTCAACTTTTCACCACACAGCATGGCAGTTCTAATTTTCCAATCAACAATTTTCTAGGTAAAACTAATTGATCATTATTTGCCAAAGGCCTCTAACTAGAACAATTTATTAGAAAAAAGTGACCAATATCTCTCAAGAAATTTTCAACAAATTTGTTCTTGGATGTTTTTACTTTTTTGTATGTCATCATAGACCAAAACCGGGTCTACAGCTAGCCTTGTGATTATGAACATGCTTAATACAAAATTTGAAAAAAATCAATGGGAAGAAGGCAAACCTAGACTTGTTAGGAACGAAAAGCCACAAACATAATTTATCCTAGTAAATAATGTGAACATGATCACCACTTATTATAATTTATCTTAAAAATTAACAGGAACTCTTACAAATTTTTAGTAAACGCTGGAGGTTGAAGAGTTCATCTAATTTTTTTTGTGCTTGTGTCCAATGTAGGCAATGAACTTGTAAGATAAATCTTCTTATTATCAGGCGCAACATTCCACAAGGTGAACAACTAAGTAGCCCAACACCATATCCCATGAGGTGCAAACGGGTGAGTTTGGTTCAACTTTAAAAATGGGTTTTGGGTGTAATGCTTATGCTAAAAGGCAAAACCATGTGGAGAAATGCAAATTACTTTAAATAAAAACTCATTTGCATTGCAACTTTGAGTGAAGTAGTGTTTGATTAAAAAAAATGCAAAGGACTTTATCTATAATTTTTCTTCTTATTTTGATTAAAAAGAAATCAAACCCTTTGCCAACTTTAGGGAAGGTTTAGGCCATCGGCAAGCTAGATTTGGCGCCAACGATTGACGATCAAAGTCAAGTGAGGGTCACACGACCCAGGCGAGGGCTGCCTAGGGTCACGCAAGCTTAGTCGTTAGGCAGCCATCACTTGGGTCATGCAACCTCAATGAGGGTCACTTGGAGTCATGTGACCTCAAGTGGCCATAGGTTGGGTCACATGACCTTGTGGAGGGCTTCCTAGGGTAGTGTGACCCCGGATGACGAGGCTTGAGGTCATGTGACCTAGGTGACCATTGCCTGGGGTCTCACAACCCCCAAGCAACAAGTCATGAGTTTGTGTGACCCAAACGACCGTCGCCTAGGGTCTCATGACCCAATCATCCCTCACCTAGGTCACACAATCCCAGGTAGCCATCACATGGGTCACGCAATCTCACTAGCCCTTCACCGGTTAGATTTGACCTCATTGGCCCTACCCAAATGTCCTCGTAAAGAAGATGAGTAGTAGCAATGAGGGGCAAAATTAAAAAACTAAAGAATTGGTGAGGTTAGATTTGGAAAGAAGATGTTTAACTCTAGTTTCAGCATTTCACAAATGCAATTTATAAAAGGCTAGTCCCTACTTGCCTTGAGTTTTTAACATTCTCAAGGTCAGCATTTGGTTCAAAACTATTTTGAAAGACTTGCTAAACATCTTAGCATTTTCCCAAGAAGTTTTGGAGGTTGAAAGTTTTTGAAAATGTTATATCAAACACACCTCAAGTTTAGAGAAATGATAGTAGACATCAAAATTCCAATTTTCAAATATGAAAAAACTTCATACTTTTGAAAGAAAATGTGACATCTTGATTTTCAACCCTACTTTTGATTAAATGAAATGGGCTTTTCATCGATGCGCCTATAGTTATTTTTCTGAGCTAATCACTCACGAGATAACTAATCTATCAGGTGAAGCCGTTAAGAAATCTAAACGCGACCGACTTTAGAATTCGACCAAAAATTGACTGCTCAACCATGCTAATCTGCAAAGGTCAATACGGCACCGTTAAAATCAATTAGAGATCGGAGATAGGTCGATTCAACAGAGGCATGTAATTAAATGGTAGGTAATTCCACCTGATCGCAAAATTCTTGTTAAATGGCATTAAACTAATTTTTTTGTCATTTCTGTACCTATGCTCATATGTGAAATCTCGAGATTTTTATGACAATCGAGAGTCGTCAATGTATCGAAGATGCATAATGTGGATCGAAAATAATCAACCACGAGTCAATGCGCTAAAAATTCCTAAAAGTTACTCGATAGGTTAGGTCACGCTAAAATCACATCCAATAGAAATTAATCACGAAATTGAACTCAGTTTCAAAAATCAAAATTTGTGGCATGTCACAATTATTTTAGGAACGTTGACTCATCCTTCGAAGAATTTTCAGCAAGTTTGGATTTTTGGCGAAAAATCGAAATTGGACGATTTTAAACCGGGAAATTCAGAGGAGCCAAATTGAGTACGTGTTTTACCTTCAAGTGGGATTAATTGGTGAGGAAAATCATAGATTTGATGTGGCTACCTTAGCTGAAATTTTTGGGGATCAAATTGGATTTAATTTGAGAGATTTGGTGTGAAATTAGTGAGGGATTGCACAAAATTAGTAGGCCAAGAGGGCTGAAACATTTTGGACTCCATAAGTGGCTTGCTTAGGAAGATTTGGGAAGGAAATGGTTGGTGGATAGGGCTGAAGGCTAGTTGGGGCAACTACTCAAGTGTTTAGCTATTTATCATTGATTTTGAGGGCTCCTTGTTCCCCCACATCTAACAGTAGCTTCTTCTTCCTCTTCTCCCTCAGTTTTCCTCTTCATTCTCTTCTCTTTAGATTCCATTTCTAGAGCAACAGCTAGTTTAGCCCCTTGCTGAACCACCAGGCCCCTTTCATCGTCGTCCAAGCCATGCCCGAGCCCGCTTGTTTGCTCGCTGATCGCCGCACTGCTTGCGTCCGAGCTCCTCCAGCCGCGTCTCGCGTTGCTCAACCGTTGTAGCTTCACCTGGCCGCTGCCCGTCGCCGTCCTCGAGCCACTAGCCACCTCCACCTACCCACTTGGCCCCACCGTGCCCGTTTCCGCACCGTCCTAACCCCTCGGTCCAACTATTCCAGCCAACCATAGAATCAAAGTTCCAATTTGGGCTGTGGGCTGTGTGGGCCTTTTCCGAGCCCTTTCGGACTTGTTGGGTGTCGCTGTAGGCTCGACTCTCGCTCGCCTCCACATCGCCGTTGCCGTGAACTAATCCAATGAGTTTACTTGCTAAACCTTAATTAGAAGGTTAATTATGCTTAAGGGATGATTAGTTTAGGTTAAGATTGGGTTAGGAGGATTAGTTAGGATAATTAGTGGTTTAGTTAGTTAATTATACTAATTAGGTGGTTAGATTAGTTTAGTTAGGGGTTAATTAGATTGTGTAATTTAATTAGCTTAGTACATTATTTAATTAAGTCTAAGTAGGTGGTTAGATTAGTGTATATAACTTAATTAGTGATTTATTTAATTATTTTGTAATTTATTTAATTATTTATTTATTTTCGAAAATTATACCGGGATAGCCGGTTGCCAGAATTTCGTGCGAATTGTCGTGGTGCAATTAGTTTGTGCAAATTGAGTGTTGATTGATGAATTTTAATTTATTACTTTAAAAATATGGATTTTTGGTATTTAATTAGAAAAATACCGGGTGTTGGTTTTTTACGCCAAAATTTTTTTTAAGTACTATATCAAATATTGGGTTTTTAAAAGTGAGGATATCGCATTTTATGACTCAAGCTGACTGTGTACCCACACACGATTATTTTACCGGTGTTTTTAATATGAAGATAATATGCCAAGTACATTATTTTAATTGAGGCATTTGAGTGCAAAGCACGATGTCCTTGGCTGGGATTGGATGTGCGTATGATTGTTATGAGAACCCGTCACGAGCTTTTGAGCCAAACGATGCTCCTTCGGGAATGCCCCACGTCAACAGATGACGATCGCAGTTGAGGCTGGACCGATACTCCTTCGAGAATGCCGTTTAGAGGTAGACGTTGCCATGCTCGATAGTGCGAGACGACGTCGGCTATGCCAAAAGACTGCTGATTGTTGAGTTAACTATGGCCGCTGGGTTGTAACTAATTGGAACGCTTGAATGAGTGATTTAATCGTGCTGATTATGGGACAAAATTGTGTGGCACGAATGGAATGTGTCATAACGATTTAGTCTTATAATCGAGACTCATGTAATTGATTGAGATATGAAAGTGAAGCATTTCAATTATTGAGTGCATTTATTGTATGCATCTATTATATGAGCTATGATAACATGCAAGAGGGTGCTGATGCAAGGTAAGTATTCTTCGATGTGTGCTTAGGCTGCCTCTAGGCGTATTACCTTCCAAATCGGGGTTTAGGGCGTAGACTTGCTGAGACATTGTCTCACCCCGTTGTGGGTTTAATCTTTACAGGTCCCTAGATGAAAGTCCGTCCCGTTCGTTTTGGGCAGCCACGAGGTATAGTGAACAGAGTACCAATTTCCCTATCCCCGGGACTCCTTGGATCCGTAAACTCATCATGACCACGATCTTGGTCGATGAGGGCCTACCACAGCTGGTACCTCATCGATTCAAGGTGTGGTTTCGTCACGGGCCTAACGGGAAACGAGAAGGTCCCGTGGATGGTTTCGACGGACCTACCATTGAGGGTGAGGGTGAGGTGGTACTCGACTTTGTTGTGCATGCCAACATTATAGCTGATAATGCGGCGAACTAGGGGTCCGTGGTGGAGGAGGTAGTTGATTTGCTTGATATCGACATCCCTCACGGTGTCGTGATAAACCCAGATCCCAAGTAGATAGCGTCCAAGGTAGGATTAGCTAGGTAGTCCTTTTTGGGGTTTTGACTTTTGTATATAACTTTGTAGGTTGACCTGGATGTTTATAAAAATGTGGTTTGTTTTATATGGTTGTCCTACATTTTTATCCCATGTTGATTGTCGTCTGGAGTTATAGTTTGCTTCCGCGTATGCAAGAATCGTTTGGGTCGGCACGCGTCCTGGGAATGTCGCGATTTGATCGACCACTTAGGGATGCGTGCGCGCTCAAGGTTCGGGGCATGACAGAAAATATATTCTAAAAGAGTTTTCTTTTCAAATATGTCAAGTGTATTATATAACTAAAAAATGTGGTTGAAATTATTGGACCTATATCGAGAGATCAAGAGGAGCTAATTTTTCTTGGAACCATTCCAAAAAAGGTTTTTATTCATCAAATATAGCTCACAAGAATAAATAATATAACCGAACACTAAAATACAGTCTGGCCCAAAAACAAAAAGAAAAACAAGGTGGAGGAAACATACCAATATCTTCTTCACTTCTTACTCCATTACCACTTTCTTTCATCTATTTTTCAACGTGTCCATTTACATCCTCAGATAAAACCTTATGGACAAAAAGACTATATTGCTATTTTCCACCATCTTTGGACGCCCTCCTGCCACTTCCGGCCACCGCATCAACCCCAGAGCTCTAGTTGATTAGCTAGTTCTTTCGTTTTGCAGCTCCCTCCCTCCGCGTTCTCCAAAGGAGGCGGCAAGCCTCCAGATCCAGGCTTGACCGTTGATCTATGACGTCGGGGCTTTGAGCCGTCAAGCATGGTGGAGCAATGATGTTGCAAATAACAAGGAAAGAAACAGATGAAGGCTGGCTCGGAATTGACATCAGGGAAAACAGTTTTATGTAGACGGGCAAGTTTGATATCAGAGTTGAGGCTTCTGAACAGGGTATGTGATATAATAGCCAATCGGAGTTTCCTTTGATGCCCCGTCAACCGTTCAGGATTCATCGGAACGATCATCTACATGCTTCTCTATTCATGCATCTATCTCCATACAAAACTAAAAGTTCGCACCAGTAACAAAACTACACGTGCACAATTAAGGTCACTATCGACTTGAAAAATCATGGGAATACAAGTGCAACGGCGTGTCTACTGCCTGTCACGACGCATCTCCTTTTACAAGGTCTGGTTCTCCATCACTTCTTCCACTGGGGCAATCTTCGTACCACAACCTGCAATTGAAAAGCATGAGCAGAGATGTTTGTTCAGACCTGTATGTCCTCAACAAAAAAAGCAATTCTCATAGTGCGTTTGTTGCATTTAAAAGTTCATTATAAAGGAAAATATTATCCATGAAAATCATTTTCAACGAAAATAGTTAGTTTTCATTTGCTTGGTGGTTTAGGAAAAGTGATTTCTTTCTTACTAAAAGAAAAAGTCATTTTCTCCCTATCTAAGCTTGTCGTTTTTAGTCTATAGATAATGTATTCTATACAATGAATAGTTTTCCATCATCCAAACACCAGAAAATTGGAAAACAATTTCTTGGAAACAGTTTTCCTTCAAATAAAGGGACCCTCATTTGTTACAAAAACAGCTTACTTTCTTCCAGATTTCAATTAAATTGCAAAAATGCATTCTAGCAACTAAGGGACAGTACAGATCCATGGTGCTTCACCTTTCCACAGTTTTCTTTATTCCCCACGATAGTCTGACAAGCAAGTCTCCAGGATTCAGGTTTCTGGCAGTTGTAGCCATTGTTAGAAAAACTTGATTATCAAGGTTATTAGCCGCATCCGTTGGACTAATAACAGAAGAGAGAGAGAGAGAGAGAGAGAGCTTACTTTCTTCAAATATCGCAGTTCAGTATTGGTTCTCTCATTTAGAAGATCCTTGCCATCAATTATCTGTCCACAAGGAGAAGTTTCGATCATCCAATAATAGACACAATCCTCAAATTGTAGACTCGCTAGGGAGCTCATGTGGTCTCTAAGCTCTACACATGACTGCAAGCCTCAGCAATAGGAAGAGAACCATGCACATGAAGAAAGCACTCTCCTGAAAGTTCTTGCTCTAAGAATGCACATCTATATTACTCAGACCTCACGAACCCTCAGTCCTTCATAGTTTCATCTCGTTAAGTTGCTCTAGACATGGGATTATTTGAACTCTCAGCTCAAAAACTACATTGGATTTTTTTTTCCATGTCAAGAAAGCAGAAACATCTGTGCGCTTCCTCACACGAACTTCACAATCGGTCCAATGACGATAAATTATGGCATCCTGATTCCCTGTCTAAAATACGAGAGCTGCACAGCAAACTGGCGAGCATACGTACATACCTCCACAATGCAAGTTCCACAGCTTCCACAACCTCCACAATTCATCACTTTCCCCTGCAGAAAAGAGAATATCATCAAACACTTCTAATGCATGCCAAAGCTCACCACCACATTTAACCAGAAAAAGTAGGCAAATTCACAATGAATCGAGAAACCAATCATACTATCAAATTGATAATAAGTGATGCCGAATCTTAATTTATATACAAAGCTCATCAATCGGCGAGAAATTTGCTCGAAGAACGAACTTACATACGTGGCATAGAGCTCGATCTTGTTCTCGTTCATGATGTTCCTCAGCAGCTTCTCTCCGCTTACGGCCTTAGCCTTATCCACCGGATACGAACCGTCATCTCCCGGCTTCGGCTGCCATCGAAACCGCGTTTCATCATCAGCAATGCAAATTTCTTCGTGCAGGAGATCAGCATTTGGTCTGACTAACATGGCGACCACTCGCAGCAAGTTACATTTACGAAACCACAGAATCCGGCGGAAACGCACGACGATAATCAGTCGGGGCGCGGAGTGATTACCCCGATGAACTCGAGCTCGATCCCCGGCTTTTCTGGCGCGGCCGACGAAGGTTCCGTCGAACTCGCCGCATTCAACGACAGAGCGAGCCGCTTCCGGCGGGCGAGGCTTGGAGGTTTCTGGCGGTTTCCGAAGTCAGAGGGCACGTCCGGCCGCCAGAGGTGCACGGCGGCGGCTGCGGCGAAGTTCAGGGAAGCCATCGTCGCCGCCGCTCCTTCCTCCCTTCTGGTCTGCTTCGGTTTCCGGTGAAGTTTTTGTAGGTGGAAGATTTTGTGGCTCACGTTGCTTCCGCTCGGTTCGTGGTTGAGGCTCGGCCGCGACGGACCCCCGAACCGGACTCACTGGAGACTGGAGAGAGGGAGCGAGAGATTTTCGAAAGAGCCCCCCCAGTTTGATGGCTTTTCCCGAAGTAACCCCCGAAATGGTACTTCGTTTTCCAAAATGGCCCCGATCTGAAACACCCCGTTTCAATTTGAACCCCACCACCCCCCGGGCCCCGGGGCCACCACCTCGTCGCTGGTGCTAAGATCGTCCCGTCAGGCGAGCATGTGATAGTCACGTGCCAATGTAAGATCCCAGAATTGTCTGACCCTATTGAGTTAAGCTTTTACTAGGAAAACTTTTCTCTGTTTTTAATACTTAAAAGAAGCTCGAATCGGTGTGTTAATTCGTGATCTTGTCGAAAATTCACACACAAGAGCACCTGCATCGGTTGTACATGCAGAGATGAGCTTGCCGATTCCCGAATGCTTAATCTTGTGTTCGATGATGATGATCCTTCAACGCCTAATTAATTTTTACCTATTTGGCTGCCCTGCTCTCTTTTCCTTTCGCAGACGTTGAGACCTGGTGGACTTGCCCATCTTCATAGTTGTCATGGCTATTGCCCTAATATCCCGAGGGATTTGTATTAATTTGCTCAACAGAGATTTTTCTGTCTCTAGGGCTGGCACTCCCTTCAATCGAGGCCCCTAAGCAATGAAGACAGGAAAGAAGCCTTTTAACCGTAAAATCCCGGTATGGGTCTAAAAACCCCTCTTTTTAAAACTGGGGTTGCTTTTTGATTCTGGTGCTATAACTCCATCAAGGCGAGTTGCGATAAGGGTTAATCATTGTATTCTATAGGTCCTTGAAATGGACACCAAATTATATGAAGCATTCTATTAAAATGGAGGTCCTTGAAATGGATACCAAATTATCAATGTTAATCTTGACAATTTGAGCTTTTCACATATATCTCCTCTAAAATTGTTCGCATTAAATTGCAGTGATGGACCAAATGTTGGAGGATCAGCGAGATCGCTTTCCTGTCTATCTTGGCCCCTTCAGTCGGCCCTCCTCTCCTTCTTGGTGTATGCCGTCCGTAGTTGGAGAAAAGTTAGTGCTAAAACCTTCATGCGACCGAGCTATGGGGACCGTCTTATATTGTTACTTTCCGCAACAATGGAAAGCTGGTTTCAAGAAACTTGTGTCTTTACGAAGCTTTTTCTTCAAAATGTTCCCAAGCTGCTAAAAAACTATTGCATTTACATCGGTAGGGCAATCAAGATTTTCAGGTCCCATATTTGACAGGATAGCATTGTAGGAAGGCTGTGTTATACTTACAAAGTACTGTTATAGGAATAAAATACTAAATCAAGCCTAAACCTGCGGATATCAATATAATTCTAAATTTTTCAAATTTTCCAATGTAGTCATGAACATTTTAGTGAAATCTCAATTTGGTCATTCCAATCAATTTTTGCTTGAAAATACTGGCATGGCAACAATTCAGCCATCGTTTGCCATTTTACGTGACACATCCAATGTTTAACTTGAAAGAACTCAAACAAAACAGGCCATTTCATGTACTGTGCTGAATCTTCTTAAATTTTTCTTTCTCTCTCTCTTTTCCTTCTTCTCTTTTGTGGTTAATGTTCATCTCCTTCCATTTCCTCATTTTTACTGTTCATTTTCTTCAAGAACAAACTTCTTTTTTGTAAATCTTCAGCTAAGTCTAACATTACATGAATCTCCCTCCAGTTTAGTTTGCCATAGAAATTCAAAATAATGTTCCTTACATATAATAATGTACGACGTAACCATAAAATAGAAAATAATTTCTCATTGAACTTTTCTATGTCTCACAATTCCAATAAGGACACTTCGGATCTCACTCGACTAAATTGTGTAATGTGGGACAGAATATGTGTAGTACATGAATATGATGATGAGAGATACTCATATCAAGCGTGATGATCTTAATGGTAGAAATGATATTCCTTACGCCACCAAAACAAGAGTAAGTGTCGGCATAATACATGAAAACATCATAAGTAAGATCTAGGCAAAGGTTGTCTCGAATCGGAGCATGACGTCTTTGCCACTATGCTCTGGATCCGAATATGCAGCTTATGAAATGTCGACTGTGCGTGCAGCATCCAAAACTCAACCCTTCCATGGATCGAAATTTACGGGACGTAGACCAATTGAGGTGTGCGAAAGCCGACACACGCACCACCTAACCAGCTGCACCCAAATGAGGAAGGAAAGAAAAGAAAAGAAAAAAAGGCGGCAAGTGCTTAAAGTCGAATTCATCGTCTAACTCCAAAAGTATTTTCTCAATTCATTCTTCCCGGAAACTACCTTCACATTTGTTGGACTTCAAGCCACCTTAAAGCGGCCCAGTCACTAAGCCTATCTAAGGAGCTTGAAATCTGCATGAAAACAAAATTTAATAAGTAGCCAGAGCAAGAGAAGCCCAACTTGAATGCTTTCCCAGGCTCTCCGATTCTTACATTTTATCAATCTTTCAGTGCCGAGCACATTCAAGAACCACTCATTCCTCAATCTCGTCTTTCTTCGCTTTTGCTGGGTGGGGTTCAGTAAAATGATGAAAGAGTAGAAGATGTGACAGAAGTGGCGTTGACCAACTTTTTCAAGAAAGAAATTGAAACTAAATGTCCAATATTTGAATTTTACCAAAATAAATAAAAAAAATAAAAAAAGGGGGATGTTGATCCAACCCTTGCGTATTAAAATCAAGGACTAGCTCCTCATTAGGTCTATGATGCTAGAGTTCATCTGGGGCAAAGGTCAATTGTCCTTAAAGTCAAGCTGATATGTGACTAAAGAGCGAATCCGCCCCGCCTTTCCTTGAGGCTTTTCCACTAGTTGGGTTTATGCCGAGAATTGAGAATTGCCACCCAAGAACATTTTTGCCATCATCTGCCTTGATAGTGAGTAATAGAAGCTATTGTTTAGTCTAAATTCACTGTTGAGGTAATATATAAATTTAATTACTATACCATAATATGTTGCCTCTATCTCTAATTGGTAATTCAATGTGAATTCCGTATTTTTCATTTGATGAAATCAGAGATTAAATTTTGGTCCTCAAGAGCTTCTTGATCCTTTAAAGAATTGTCAATGACCTAAAGGCCTTCTGATACTTAAGTCAATCCACCATAATAAAAGAGAGAATTTTATTTTGAGTTGGTGAGATTATGCGAGGCTTTGAAATTTACCTGAGTTCTTCTCTGTTTAATTTTATAGTCGATTGTTTGATTGCATTGGCTGGAAGTGGGGCCAAGTGTTGTAACCACTCCATTATGATAGGTTGTTGACCGCTAGGTGCCTCTGATAACCTTATGAGCATGTGCTTATGTTGCATTTGCTCAATATGCATTTTAATCAGTGTACTGTTTTATCGATTTGTGTGGCACCTTTAGATTCACTCACTTGAGATATTGTTCACTCTAGTCAATCCCATATTAAGCCTCACGGTTTTGTACGTAGGTGTGAGATTTTGTGAAACCATTAGAAACTATTTTTAAAATTTAAACTATTAGATTAATGCGAGATTTGATATTTACATATTCTAACACTCACTCATATGCTTGTATTTTGGCCTAAACGTCACAAATAGAAGCCTTGTTGCGTTGAACCTGGGATTTTCTACTCTGGTATTTTGTCAGATTTTGTGGAACCATTACTAACTATTTGAAAAGCTTAAATTATTATTTGAATGCATGATTTAATAATCTAATAGTAGGCACTTTTCTAGGAGTTACCCATCTCAGCGGTACTTTCCCCTCATAGTATTCTCACCTCAGCACTATTAACATTAGAGTTCTAATGCTAAAAGTTTCGTAAAGTTAAAATGCGTCTTTTTTAAGTTAATTTCAATTTCACATATATATTTCAAGAATGCTCTTCTCATGTTCAGTACGCAATTCAATTCACTCTTGCTAAAAGATTGCCAGGAGATGCTCTTTATCCGAGCTCTCTTATTCCAGCAATCAACTCCTCACACTTGTCGAATGGGGTTGTTAGAATATGGGCAACTTGACCGACAAAGCAACATGAACTATCAATGTTTCCTTGATGTCTTTTGCCACTCCTTTACCGACTTCTTTAACGAGGTCAAATTCGGTTCTATATCCAAGTCGAAAATCTCACTATTTTCTCAGCGCATTTCTTGCTCTATTACTTTGAAGTCCAATTTTTAATACAAAGCCTTTGCCCACATCATCCTACCTGTATCTTGAAGTCTTATATCTCCGAGTGTAATTGATATAGTCAATCAAAATGAGCCTACGAAATGTTATTATCTACTTGATGCCATTGGAAGTCTTAGAAATTTCAATAATTTATTGTCTCTATAACTCAAAGTTTTTTTCTATATCTCAGAATTAATAAAATTTGATCAAATTTTAAATATTAAACCACACTATAACTTAAATTTTTTAGAATACTTGACAGTGCTCTCATAAAATTTTACAAGGTATCAAAGCAAGAGGTCCCAAGTTTGAATCTTTTCAATGCCTCATTTGTCTCCTCAATGAAATATTTCCTCACTTAGTACTAAGCAAAAACATCAGACTAAGTGTGAAAAGAAGTGATAGAATATTTATATATTAAATCATATCATAGGCCGTGGTCCCATAAAATCTTACAGAATCGATTTGATGACAATGCTAGATCGAGTTATGAGGGAAGAAAGAATCTCAGGATAAATCCACAATAATGCAATTTGGTCAATTTGGCCCTACGGCGTGCGTAAAGGAATTGCTTGGTCATCGCAACCCGCGTGGAAAGGAAGTTCTGATGTAGGGAGGAAGCGTGTGGATCGGTCTATGCTTCAAAACTTTGTGGTTCAAGTTCTATAACTTGGGTTAGAAAGCTCCAACTAGAGAAATCTGCATCAGATTTAATGTTGGCGAATGAAAATTACCCTATTTTGTTTTTTGTAACCTCGATTATTGGCCTTTTTTTTTTTTTTCTTTTTTGAAGCTTGTGACTAATTTTTGGGCACGATAAATTCTTTCATCATATTGAAATTCAATAATTACTAGAGTCAATAAACCTTTCGGAATGAGCTCAAAAGAGAAAAATAAATTCTATCACCGCTATCAATGAAAGGAAAGTTTTCTCCACTTTTCTTTCTTTTTTTATTCCTTACGTCAATTGTTGAGTTCTTTTAGAGCACCCAACGAATCTCATTGTGTCACGGCAGTTTCCTCTTCCTACCACAATCGAATAACCATCATAATTAGGAGACCACTTAAGTAATCTAAAAAGACAAAACTCTACCCTGACGGTGATCCCCCAATCTGCATAGAACAATCAAATCTTCGCATGTATCACGAAAGGAAAAAAAAGCTTGGAGAAAAGCAAAATCTTCTGCGACGAGGGCAATATCTAGGTAAGCTGAAGAAATTTCTAATGCCCTACAAATGGAGTGGAAAACGCTTTGTCAGATCATGATGTGCCGACTTGACGCTTGGCCTTCGGCAACATCTCTGAATTTCAAAAGAAGGCAACGAACCTTAAAATTCCACTTCTTCTTTATTCACGCCTCAAAAGATAAAAGGTCAATTTTTGTGGACGCATTTGGCGCAGCATTTACAAGTGACTTTGGACCACTCGACGCCATCGAATCTAAATGTTTTTGTGTTAGGTGACAATCGTACAAAGTCGAGCTTTGAATATGCTCAAGGCTCACGGCAAAAGCCCACCTTTCCCCAACTTTGGACTTTATCATTTTTGGAATGCTACCATATGGGTTGAATCGACTTTTCTTCTTTCAATTTTACCCTCACTATTATATTAATATTCTTATTTTACTCGTGTTTCTCAGATGGAGACAAAGACAATCATGACTGGAAAGTTTTCTAGAGGAGGTAGAGAGATGCCGACATAGCTTCGTCAACGGTTGCTTCATGCCGACAAGCTTCGCTTAGACGAGATCCGCCTCACCTTGGGTCAAGCGACCTCAATGCTGCCTTGCTTGGGTTTGCCCACCCCTAACGAGCCGCCCCAAGGTCTCTTGGTCTCTAATCTAGCTTGTCGGGCTCCAGATCTAGCTTGCCATTGGACACACAATGCGAACACGCTTCACCAAGCAAGATCTGTCTCACCTTGGGTCGATTGACATAGCAGCCTAGTCTAGGGTCGCACAGCCTCAACATGCCTTGCCGAGGTCTAGCGACCTTTATTAACCCCTCTCACGAGGCTTGCATGACGCCACCAAAAGCAAAGCTAGCAAGTTTTGCCAAGGGTTTCTTGACACCGGCAAATTTCGCCTAAACGAGATCTATCTTACCATGGTTCAAACAACCCCGGCGCCTCCTTGGCTGAGGTTGCACAACCCCAACGAGCCTTGCCCAGTAATTGATTTTTTTTTTTTTTTTTTTTTTTTTTTGGGAACACCTTGTATCCAAGAATTTTGTTCGGATACTAAAAGTCATAAACCTAAAATTCTCCCAAATGCACTCTATGTGCCTTCAGCATAAGAGAATGGATTTTGGTCTCAGTTACACTTTCCCCATATTTCACCTAATTTCAATATAGCACAAGTAAAATTGGGTGGGTCGGTAATGGAAAAATAAATTAATATCTATGTACAAGTACGAAAAATTTAGTTGAAAACTGAAAAGTACTTGTCATACCGACAAAAATTGGCTAGCGTATAGAATTGTGCAGATTACCCTTATATGCACGTTGTTTAATCAAACGACTCCTAGTACTACTCACGCAATTTGACTTTAATCTAAGGCGAAACATCTAAAATCATTCAAAATGTACAAAAATCAACATTTTGTATCATATATGATCGGGTTAATACAACGAAAAATCCCAAACTGCTAAACCTATAATAAATTTACCAAAGATTATTTTTTTTTTTACCACAAAGAAAAAATCGAACTTGTACATTTGTTGAGAAATTTACTCTTTGTTAGTTTTTGTTAAATTGGACTAATATGACGAAAAATCACAAATATGTATACAGTAATAAATGAAAGTTAAAACCCCAAATTGATACACTAGTTAGTTATCATATCTTATCTAACTTAATACTTCAACAGTAAAATTAAGCAAAAACTAACTAACGTTAAATTTGTCACAAATATACCAATTTGGGATTTTTAGTGATTAAAAAATTAGTTTCATAGGGTTTTTCATAATATACCATATATGATTTGTTTAATATTACGAAAAACCCAAACTGGTATACTTGTAATTTACCTAGCATTAATTTTTTGACTACCAAAAACCTCGAACTAGTATATTTGTAACAAATTTACTCTCTCCTTTAGATCCAATACCATGGAAAATCACAAACTGATATACATGTAATAAATGAAGAGTAAAACCTATAAATTAATAAACCTGTCAACTGTCACGTATCATTCAGCTTAGCAATTCGACGATAAAGTTTAACGGAAACTAACCGACAGTAATTTATTACAGGTGTACTATTTTAAGGTTTTTAGCAGTCAAAAAAAATTAGTTTGGTAGGGTTTTTTGTAATATTAACCCTATATACTTTCCTCGTATATTTTTTGAACTTGCAATTTGTTTTTGCTCGTTTTCAAAATATAAAGGGACCGTCAAAGCTACTTGGCGTGCAGAATAAATTTCATATATTTCGTTGACGATTGACTGTAAAAGTTAAACGTTGGTCTTGAATTAATATGAAATTTGTATGCACATGAATATGTTGCCCTAGTGTAGTGCCTTTAGGAACTGATTGAGCTTCCAGTCCATTCACATAAGACCAAGGGAGTACTCCTAATCCATCGCCAGTCATCATTTTCTCACACTTGTGTCACGGGTCAAAAGTTTCTTGGCTAAGCTCAAGTCCCTATAGCACCTGATGAGCCAAAACACCAAGTCAACCTAGACAATTTAGCAAATCCTAAGTTCAAAATTGATAGTGCCACATCCAATTTAACTTGTACATCCAATCTCTCAAGTGAGATATAGGACACTTTGGTACAATAATTGATTTTAGCTTGCCGTGGCCATCATTAGAAGCAGGACATTAGCTCATGACCAGTTGCAAATGAGAGGCTGACCCATCTGCAAAGAAGATGATGGTCCTCTTTGGATTCCTAGCACAAACAATTTGATGCGACTCCCACAAACAAGGTGTACCTCTTGCATTTCTCATACTTCAACCCAATGCCACTAAACCCACTTCCAACTCACATCAGTATGGGAGAATTAGGGCAGTGACATTTTCCTCACTCAATTTCTAAAACACCCTCATTGCAAGTTATTCAATCACTTTCTTATGTTCTTTAACCATTACCGCCACTCCCTTGAAACTCACATGAATGGAAAATGCTTGCACAACAGAACAAACTATTCCACTTCATCAGTTGCTTCCCTTGATCAAAGTTATTCCTAAATCTTTAGTCACTTGTGCTCTCCTTGAAAAGTGTGGCATCTCAAGCCAACTATGCCCCCTTAGCAAAACTTTCTTTCGCCTATTAGGCTTCTCCTGATCTTAGCAAACCAATGGAGATTTCTCTTCTTGTTGGAAACACGACAATAGATCTCTTCTCAACGCTCACTATACAGTTTGGGAAACCCACTCTGATACTGTTTGTCAAGCCCAAAGTTTCCTCGTCAAGGACAAGCCCTATAGTGCTTGGTGAGTCAGATTACCAAGCCAACCTTCCCTCAATAGATTCTTTTCAAGTACAATATGTTAAATAGCATCCTCATAATTGATCATACCTTGCCCAATTTAGCTTGAGTATTCATTTTCTCGAATGACATAATGACCAGTTTCAACCTACTATGACTATCATCGGGAAGCAACGTCAACTCTCGACCAGTTTGGCATGGCGACCAACCCCACATTGAATTTCCTCTAAAATGATAACTATCCCATCCTTGAATTCCTAGTACAAGTACCTCGACACCACTCTCGGCCTGTCGTGATTATAATCTTATGTCTACTTTATGTAACTATATATGAAAAAAAAAATTTACCTAAATTCTTTGACTAAATTAACTCCAATCGCAAGTCAATATATAGTAATTAAGACCGTGTTGGATTTTGTTAGAAAAAAGTGCATGGTCCAATACATTAGTTTATGTAGTATGATTAGTTCTGCCCAATTTCCACTACATATCATACAAATAACAAGTTCGTACTGTATTTTTATCCAATTATACCCTTTACGTGGGTCCATTTTTCTCTTTCCCACTAGTGGACAAAGCATGTGTTTATCGTCCAACGAGAGCGCAAAGAAAGAAGAGAGGAAAGAAAGGAAAAAACAGCCTTGTCATGTAAACACTAAAAAGTGTTTAGAGTCTTATTGAGACGCCACAATTTCTTCAAATTTTTTCTGTCCACTATTTTGTCTTATTCCACCTTCCCCAACATCCTTCCAAAACCACATCCAAACACCACTTCTGTCCACCAGCCGGCCCCATTTTAACCCTATTAACATTTGAACCAGATGTTTACATTAATATACTCACTCCATTGGTGGGCGTGCATATATATAACCTTCTATGATTAATGAAAGAAGACCATACAAAGAACCCTATCTTTCCTTGTTAGCTTCTATTTTCCTTTCAAATTCCAGCTTTTCATGGCTACTCTCTCCGAAGCCTACACAGAGACACCTCTCCATCTTCAGCACATCATCCCCATAGACTTTGATTCTGTTGAAGAAGTGCCGCAATCGCATTCATGGCCTCAATCGGACGATGAGTCTCCAAGGAGGATGTTCAATTTAGATGGCGATCACCTCTCAATTCCAGCCATCGATCTTGATAGCCCGGATGCGATCGAAATGGTGGGTCATGCATGCAAAATTATGGGCATATTCCAGGTCACTAACCACGGAATCCCTTCAAGTCTTCTGAGGGAGGTTGAGTCGCAAGCCTGGCGGTTTTTCACTCTCCCCGCGAGAGCCAAGGTAAAGGCCCTCAGGTCCCCCAGTGGAGCTACAGGCTATGGCGTCGCTCGGATCGCACCGTTCTTCAACAAGTTCATGTGGCATGAAGGGTTTACCATGATGGGATCGCCATTGGAGCATGCTAGGGAGGTTTGGCCTCATGGGTATCGCAAGTTTTGGTGAGTGGTAACTTCCATGCATGGTACAGTTCATGCACGTGGAGAAGGTGATGAGTGGGTAGATGGTTTATTTAGGCATGACTAGGAAGAACCAGGGTTTGGCTGGAGAAATCTCTCATTAAATTTTGGTGATAATTTAAAAAGTCTTTATAAACCAATAAGTAGATAATTACTCTTTGAGTGCGAGGAATATGGTGTTCTACTTCACTCCTGAACCTAGTTCAATACCATTCTAGCACCAAAGGCAAATTAAAAAGACTAGCTACCTATTTTTCCCTATATACTTACTTGCATGATGACTAATTGAATAGTCTTCTTTCCTTCTTTCTCCAGAAAGTAGTTGACTTTGTGATTCTAGTGAACCTGAAAATCAAAGAGCTAAAAGAGGGGAGGGAGCTGCATATTTATCAAAGATTAGAGAACTTGTTATTCAAGCTTACTACGGAGTGATGCTGAAAAATTCCTAGGTTTTTATCGCTTTTGCAGATCTAATAAGCCACTTCCAGCGACACTTCCAGCGAAAGCTTGTAATATGCTCAACACTAATTTCTTATTTTAGTGAAGGAGTGATTTCCATTATGAATAATGCTATAAATACAAAAATGAATTTACAAAACTTGGTTTTATGCAGATCTAATAGACTTGTATTGGTATCGTTAGCATTACTGATCTTACTTGTACTGGGCATCATTATGTTTTTGTCCTCTCGTGTTTTCTTGGGGTCACGTACAACAGTGAAGTAATGGAAGACTATCAGGACAAAATGAAGGCGCTCTCAGAGAGACTACTCGCCATGATCCTGAAGTACCTCGGCATATCCGAGCACGATGTCGACTGGCCGCGACTCCAGAGCAACGCCTGCACTGCGCTACAGCTGAACTCGTACCCGCGGTGTCCCGATCCGCGCCAGGCCATGGGACTCGCGCCGCACACCGATACCTTCCTCTTGACAATTCTTCACCAAAACGACAGCGCACATGGGCTCCAAGTCCACAGGGAAGGCCGAGGCTGGGTTCCCGTGTTTCCCATGAATGGTGCACTTGTGGTGAACGTGGGTGACATGCTCCACATCATGTCCAATGCCACGTTCCCTAGTGTCGTTCACCGGGTGATCCCAAGTGAGAGTAGGCACCGGCTAACCGTCGGTTACATTTACGGACCCCCGACGGATTTTCACGTCGGCCCTATTCATGGACTCACACAGGCCTCAGGCCAAGAGGACGCTGCTCGGTTCCGGTCCATCACGGTGAAGGATTACGTTCAGATGAAGGCCAAGAATCTTGAGAAGGCACTCTCTATGATTAGGATTAGATGATAAAGAATCAACTATTGTCTTTGTTCTTTTTTGCCCCTCCCGTCGTCTTCTCTGTAAAGTATGATCTTTGTTATTAGTTCCTAGTTAGGCGTATGACGCATGATTATTCCATAAATAATGTAAACGCGCATGCGTCTCGATGGATAGCCGCTCGTGAAAAAGACAAAAGCTCCACGTTTGTGCATATGGAAGTTAATTTGCAAAGCTTCAGCGGGTGGAAATTGAAGTCGCCATAACCTAAATGAAGCATTGTGAATTATTGTCCTGAACCTACTGGTTGGAATCCTAATTATATAAACAATCCGCAAGAAAACTCTTTGTCAACTGCGTCCACCTCATGTTTACAAATCAAAAGGAAAAGATCAGGACAAAGGAGAAACAGTCAGACACGTTTTGATATCATGCTGGGGCTCGGATCTTTCTTAACCCATGTGACGATGAGACAAAGAGAGCCTCTTGTTCAGCGATTGGAATTTCTCCCCCGCCACCGTAGTCAGCACATTTTTTATTTTGTCAAGCATCAGCAAATTGTTGGCTGGCCCCACATATGTGGGGCCCAGCCAGCATTAAATAAAAAAACAAAAAAAAAAAGAAAAGAAAAGAACAAAAAGAAGTGGAAGTGGAGTCGTGCGTGTGTGCGTCCAAAAGTGAAGAGGAGAGAGAAAACGAAGAAAAAAAAACTGCAAACCAAGGGAGAAGAGAAAAAAAAAGAAAAAAAGAAAAGGGCTGCAACTTTGTAGCTCCGATTCAAAGGCCAAATATTGACGGAATCGGCTCAAATTTTAGTATGTTGTTCATGAGACCGAGAGCTACAAGTTGATGGTTTTTGTTTGTCAAGAACCATCTCCGAATTCTCCAGTTGCAATTAAGATTTTTTTGCTCCAAACTTTGTTTGTCTAACTATGTGGTGTGGTGAGAAAAAGATAATTGTAATGTTGATGTTAAGCCTCAAGTGTGTGACTAGAGAAGAATACTTTGTGTATCCTACTATTCTTGGTGATTAGTGGATGTTTTTGGGCAGTTCATGGTTTTTTTCCCGCATCGGATTTTTCACGTTAAATCCTTGGTGTCGTTATTTGTTTTGTCTACTTATCATTTCGGCATTATATTTGCATATTGTGAGGCTATACATTGCTAGTTGTTGCTGGGGGTTAAGAGAATTTTAGTTGATTTAGTTTCGGGGGAAAAATTGATCCTGGATTGCGTTTGGCTGTGGTGAATTATTGTACCCGAGTTCTCCCCAACACGAATGATGACAAGATGCGATTGCCACGCTTTAAGAGATTTTCGGATAGATGTGTGCTCGTTCCAATCAGATTGAACCGCCTTATAAGGTCTTGTACCGTCCCATTTTAATTTAAAAAGCAAATATATATACACACACACAAGTTGTACCATCTTACTTCAATAACATTCGTTGGTCAAGTGATTATCATCTTTGTTCATGTTAAACCATGACTCAATTATTGATGCATTCCAATCTTTTTTTTTCTAAACAAAACTTCAAAACTGGTTTAGAATTCATCCAATTCAGGAACTGAACTAGTTGGATTGATTCCCAAGTAGAACTAGTGGTTCTCACCTTGGAATCAGTGATTGAGCCGGTCCTAGATTGGTTCTAGGAAACCAAACCAGCTATTCCTATACTAGGCCTCGAAGCAGTGGTTTCATGCCAATTTGATCTAGCTCCTGAGTTGAATTGGATCTGATTTTTACCTTTATCACACCCATCTTTTCTTGATCTTATGCAAGAAAGACACCAAAGGAAACTAACATTAAGAATGGCAAATAATTAAAAGCCTCGGTGCATCAACTGAGCCTCCATAAATTGATTGGCTACACTTTATTTGAAAGTGGTAATGCCATATTCAAATCGAAGCATTTCTCAGCCGGAGGAATTTTTTATCCATACTCACATTTTTTATGAGTGAACCTAAATAAATGATTCGTGACTAAATGGTTTGCCTATATTTTGTTAGAACTAGTCTAGGCTAATTAAGGTCCAAAATTCAAATGTCGTGATAACAAATTATTTATTAACCTTCAAATTTGGTGGGCAAAGTGCTTTTTTAATTATTAAAAGAGAGAGAGAGAGCGACGATATACGAGGGGCAAAGAAAGAAGATAAATAAATTGTCACGACAAGTCAAAAGCCGTAAATTTGAAACCAGACAGGACTGCGTAGTCAAACTTGTCTTTACCTTCCTCTGTCTACAAGTCCTTTCATAGGACTTTGTGGGCCAAATAAATTACGCATGCAATAAACAACCAAAATTTCAATTTGAAATCTACCTAACATTCTAATAAGTAGTTACTTAGGTAATCAAACAAAAGATTAAATATACACTTCAAGTTAATGTATATGATTTAACATTTGATGGAAAAAGCTAATGAAAAAGATAAATCTCAAATTCATGTTCAATTTATTTTCTAGTATCAAAAAAATTATAACAAAATAAATCAAATTAATTTGATTCAATTTCATTCCAAACGCTCTCTTTTAATGATCAAATTAGCAGATCAAAGTGAATCTTACTATAAATTCATGTACGAGGGTTTGCATAAAGTTTATTGAACAGTAAGGCAGTCCAATTTCTTTGGGATGTAATAATGAAGATAATAGTTGTTTTTTTATGACCTTATCTTTCTTGACATGTCCTTGCAAGCTAAACACTAGTAATCAGATTGAGGGTTTCGTGAGCACCTGGAAGGCTTGAATTAGAAAGTAGAATACCTCCAAAACAGGCCAATTTTAGCATCGGTCCAAATGAATCTTGATAAAAACGGAGTTTCTCCCTTTAATATGGAATTCCATGCTATGGCAAGCTTATCTCATGGCCAAATTCCATGCAAGTTCATGCATTCATTGTGATAATCATGGAACAAAGTGACGTGACAAGTTTATGGTACGCCGAGTTAAAGGAGAAGCATGTGCGATGGACGACTAAAATGACTGGTCTTTTATGTTGTCTAGTGATCGTATTTAAACCATGGAAGAGTTTGGAACCTAGGCCAAATCTTCTGAAACTGTGTTTTTAATGGAGTATGACGGAGAAAATTAATTAATAATACCATTGCATCAATCTAATCCTTTTGGAGATGGACTCAACATTCCTTTTGAGTGGAATAAGAAATGAAAGATCTAAAGTCATAATATTGTTCTCTTCACCTTATAATTGCATGGCTTCTGTTTTTATTTCTCTAACAAGCCGTTTGCTCTATCTCATGCAAGTAAATTTAAGATTTCCCCTGGATTAAGTAATACCGAAATTGATAATATCTCGTGAAACCGTGGAATCGAGCTTGTGATGTTAAGGGACAAGAATAACGCCAAGCATACTAACATAGGTTCGTGAATCAGTATACTAAGTGATGTGATAAACTTTTGTTAATTAAAGACAACTGAGTCTTCTCATTTTCCCTTTCTTAGTATTGTTCTTTCTTACTAACCCATCTTCCAAGATCAGAGAGGTTTTGCTCTTCTTTGTACTCTCCTCTTTCTTGTCCTTTTCTTGAGAGTTTGGAAGTGTCTGGCTCTGTGCCCCCCTTCTACATGTCTTTTACTCTATTATATTCTGCTTTATTTTATGGTGGTGGGGGAAAGGTGATGCTATGTTGCCCATGTGTCTGCCCTGAGTCAGGGAAAATGCTATAAATATTTCTTTTTGCCTAATTCTGTGGCCCACCCATAATTTGTCCTTTGTAAAGGAGTTTCAAGAGCATCAAAAAGCAGCATCTAGAGAAGGTGCACTTCTTATCATCCATGATTGACATATTGCTCAGATATGGATGATTTCATTGTCTCTAATAACTACTCCATTATGTTGAGCACAGTTGATTATGAAGCTGTAGGTCTTGATTGGTGGATGATGGACGAAACACTTTGCTCCTTAAATCAAGGACCATTTCAAAGGATGATGTGCAATACAGGAACGAATCTTGGCATGGATTGCGGTTCTTCTGAGCTAAATTAAGTAAAGAATATGCAGCCAAAAGAGGAAAATTAAAAATGCAATGAAAAAGCTCTCTTTTCATTTGTCATGTAGGGTGCACAACATGGCACTTGCATGTCCCCTCACACAATTCACCGTGTGTCTACAGAAGAAAAATATGCATATGATGGGATGTCAGGCTAAGTGTCGTTAGTGTTGCCCCTATTGTCCTGATGCCAAAAGGCAACAGATGTACCGGGCTTAAAATATTCTAGTACAAAGACAAGTGAACAACAATCTCTTTTAACTCTTTTGCAATAAGATATTTATTTCAGAATAGGACAAATCACCCCATCTTGACATGAGAAATTCAATCGCTAGCTAGCACCCTCTTCAATCATGTAATGTAATATCAGATCAATGCAAATCCACAAAGATTTAAAACCCATAAACTAAAAGATGTCACAAGTAAAGATATTCTTATCACTTAGCTCGGTTTGGAATAAAAGACACAACTATCAGAAAGACCCAGAAGATTCATGTTGACCAACGGTTGAAGAGATGACTAGGAAATTGACGATCCAAAGATAGTCATCTTAGATGGAGTATAGCATAAAGATTAGAAGAAGCAAAGAAAAATGTCCTAAAATAATCATGTTATAATTATCAAAGGTAAGAAAGGTTGTATCCAGATAAATTTTACATAATTCAGAACCCGATAATTGGCTTTTGTGCTGGCTTTGAAAACCATACACGACAATTTAAGGCCTTGACCTAACATAAAAAGTAACTAAAGACATATGTCGCTCCATATAATCTGCAATCATTTACCTGAACATGCTAACTGGGACCCCCAATCCATGATGGCCCCACATAGAGGAATCTCAGGATGACCAGATGCACGTAGCCTCACTCCTGCATTGCATAGGCTACTAGTTTCGTACGCAGGCATATGGTACACGGGTCACGTGAATCATCTTGACCAAAGGTGCACCCTCATATTAGTTCCACAACTTCACAAACTTCCTATCACCTCGACTTCACATGGTGTAGCAGCATTTCTGGACCGAAGTTCACTCTTAAGTCTCTGGTTTCTCGGGATTTCCTCCTGGAAATCAGGTGTCTCAATTTAGGCTTCTTGAAGCAATGTACTAGACTAAGCTAATGTATAGCTAAGGATTAGGAAACTCGAACAGAACAAAACTAACATAAACAAGATATGCACAATGGATCGGTATTGATTGATGACAAAAATTTAAAAAGAAAAATGCATTCAAATCACGTGTTTCGGTTCTAATGTTCATTGGCCTTCATACATATACTTGAACATTACTTTTTATTTTTCAATGACATGATAAATCCACACTTATTTTGTTCTAGTAGGTTTTGAAGGTTTGTCATTGCCTAACTAAAAATCCCCATTTGTGTCCATCATCACATGAAACTTTTACTTCGGTTATATCCTAGCTAAGTTCTAGTAAGTGAAATTTGAGAAATAAAATGTAAAGTCTAGGTCACCTAACATGACCTCTTCCAAATGCCCCATTAAATAGCGCATGCTTAAGAAATTTGTCTCAAGGATGTGTTCAAGCCCGTTTTACCATTCATCTTTTTCTCCATTTCTTCACTTTTATCTCCAAAGCACGAAGTTGTAAAATATGTTCACCGACCTTGAAACATACAAGAGTATTGTTTTTTCCACAATCTTAACCATCCCACATTTATTTGTCTTCAGTAGATAAAATTTTGAACGTTATACCATTCCCTAACTAATCCTCATTTGTCTTCTTTGGATAGATCGTGGATGTTGATTACACTGAATAACAACTGAAAAAATGTAATAAAAACCAAGAATTACATTCTTAAGTAATAAAATTATTTGGAATGTAATAAATGAAAGTGAATAACCAATGCCATACCTACAATTTGAAAATTAAAGGAAAATGGAATAGAGGTGCAACCTAATGACATAACTTACTTATAAGTGAAACTTATTGATTTCACGTATGGAATATTCAATTAAGTGGAACTGCCCATCAAAATAAACCCAGTTACTTCAAAGGTTACAAATAATTCTTATATTTAGCTTGAACAATCTAAAGCTGCTGACTTCTTAGAATGAGGAAATATCTTATCATCGAACAAATAATTCTTATATTTAGCCTGAACAAGAAATAGCCTTCTTCACGAGTTCTAAGTCAATTGTCTTGTGGTATTCTTGAATACTCTGTTACTGCATCCCTCAAATGGATACTATATTCGGAATTTTCTCATTTCGCCCATTTGTTTGGGATAGCGGTTTCTATAGACTCTGCCACTCTTATTTTTTAGGACTCTTCTACATATTCCACTATGACATTCTCCACAATTATTTGGACAGCTCCTCTTTGATGCACATCTGTGTCCTTCAAAGAGTTCTTTCTACCTTGCTTGCTGGTTTGCCAAATAGTAACCAGAGTCACCAGACTTGGAACATATAGCTAGCTAAAAGCGTATGTGCTGGACATAAAATGAGCCATTGAATCAACTCAAAACAGACAACCATTTGAAGAATGGACAAAGCATCGGACAAAGCATCCTTAGGTCCATCTTGTAAAATGCTCCACTTCTTTGAAATGCTAGGAATCTAAATAGATAACCAGCCAAGACCTCATGACGAATACGGACTCCCCATATGAATAACACAATCACTTAAGAAGAATGCCTTTCACTAACCTGAGCTTTGGTAGTATCGACAGAGTTCAAGAATGAATTCTTACAAAAGATGTTAGTGACATCTTTGAGTACTGCTATCTTTTTGTGCTGCTTGCCAGCTTTTCCTACCATAGTTGCTTTTGTTCTCGTCTGATACAGATTTCTTGGCATTTGCACGAACAATACGCTTTTGTTCCTGTTTAAAAGAGAGCTTTTGGGATGGGAGTATCCCTGTCGACATGTCTAATGCTTTAGCTCTTGCCCGGATAATTCAGGCAATGGATTCTTCAGTTGTGTTCGGGCTGCATTTTCTCTGCCCATATTTGCATTCCTCCCAAAGGGAAATACCAGTCATCAAATTAAATGGTGATAGGGCTAGTAATAACACCTAGAGGGGGGTGAATAGGTGTTATAGAAGTTTTGACGGGACTTAACAAATTAAATCGTCTTTTAAGGATAATAGACTGAAGATGTAAAAGACTATAAACAGATATATAATACTACAAATTAAAGTAAAGAGATTAGGGAAAGAGAATTGAAACACAAGATTTATAGTAGTTCGGCTTAGACCAAGCCTACGTCCATTCTCCTGCACTGATAGCCCACTGGCTGGATTTCACTAAGAACCAAAAAAGATTTTATAGTCTCACGTCCTTGATTCCACAGTGTAGAAACTCTGCTACACTTCATCGAGGTCTCGCAAGTATTTAATCTCTCTTTTGAGTACAACTTAAGCTCAACAATTGAAACAGCAAAAAATAGGAGCTTCAGACTTTAGAATTTTTCTCACATTCTCGAATAACTTGAGCGTCTTCCTTATATACTCATCAATGCCTTTTTAACCATTGGCATCTTCCAAATGAGTTCTTCCAATCTACCTATTGGACAGAATCAATTAGGGAGATCTCGAGTTATTTAAGGAATGTGATGATAGCCCACCAATCCTGCTCGCCCATACAAACAGGATCTAGGTTTCCATAAGTAGAACCTTCCCAGTATACTTTGCTAATCAACAGATCTAATTATCCAAATTGATTTCAATTAGAATAATTGATCACGAAATGCTATTTCTAGCCATGAGATCTTCTTCAATTGTACGAACCAAATCCTTAAAGATATACTCGCATCTGAATAAATCTTCTTCATCGAATAAATCTTTTCTTCGTCGGTCTAGAGACTATCAGTGAGGGTAGACTTTAAATCTTGAGTCTGTAAGTCTTCAGACTTTGATGATAAAGTCTACAAGTCTTCAGACTAGACTGATGAAAATGTTTTGTCAATTTCAAAACACATAAGAAAGTTTTCTCCAACAATCTCCCCATTTTTTATGGTGACAAAATTTTCTTGCAGATTTGAACACTTTTGTCCTGCAAAACAACACTCAAGCAAACCAAGATATTTCATAAAAGATAAGTAGATTAGGATATGGATAGCAACAATTCTACAACCATAGAAAACATGTTAGTCCTGCAAAATAACTATCATTTCCATAATCATTAACATAGCTTAAGTTACTGCAAGCATCAAAATATCAAATCAAACAATCCAAACCAGTCAAACCACAATCAAACAAAAGATAAGTCTAAGAATCCTAAACCAAAAGTCAAATCAAATCTGCATCAAACTTTTCCCCATTTTTGTCAATAGCAAAAAGTGGAGAGCAAATAAAAAGAGTTGTTGAAAAGAAAGGCAGAATCATGGCTGTTTTGGAAGGCGAAGAAACTTGAATTCTCCCATAGAATTCACTGTCTTCTCAAACCTTACAAAACTCTGCTTCAGTGATTGGAAATTTTCACCTTGCATGGTATACTGCACTTGATTCTTCAGGGCATTTAACTGATCGTGCAAAGACATTGAAGTGGCCATGAAAGCGTTCTTGAGATCCTGCATCTCATACCCCATAGCATATTGCTGCTTTTTTACATTCAATAGAATCCTCTATCAGTCTCGAAAAGTCTATTGTTTGTTCTGTTGCAGCACTAGGACCAGCTGAGTCGATTCCAAGGGTTTTGAGAATGGATGAAACTTCAGTAGATTGTCCACCGTGACTATGAGTAGATGCTTCTGGAAAATGAGAGCCATACATATCATTTGGATCCGCTGCAGAATAACTCGCATCACTAGTAAAAATAGGTGAAGAAATACCTTGTTGTTGAACAGCTTCCCTATTTGGTTGCCTTCAGGTGGAGTAGGTAAGATTTCTTCTTGATCAATTTCAACTTCAGAGTGATGCGCGTCAGCAGTTCTAGTTCCTGCCATTTCAGATTCACTGGACAAGGAGACAACCAAAGTTGGCTCAAAAGAGTCCTCTTGACCCTAGTCTCTCTCTTCTTCTCCTTCTTGTCCTCTTTCTTCCTCTTCTTCCTCTTCTCTTCTTTCTTCCTTTGTCCTCCTCTGTTCCTCATCTTCCTTCTCCGTCTCTTCTTTCCCTTTTTCTCCTTCTTCTGGCTCTTCTCGAGTCTCTTGAAAGCTGACAAAACTCTTCAAATTTCTTAAGGTTGAAATAGTCATTTCAACCTCATCCTCTTCATCCTGCAAGATAAGAATTCCCTTCCTCTTTCTAGAGTAGCCATGGGCTCCTTGCCTTTCCTTTTAGCTGTAGCAGAGTCTTGTTTTGCTTTGATGGGAGACTTCTCCTTCATGTGCTCTAACACCTTGTTCAGCTCTTTCAAGGGTATCTTTATGACCATTTTAAAGCCAATCACCATTGGAGAAATATTAGTCAAACATAATTGCACAGGGATGTGAATCTTAAAATGTCTAAAAAGACGAGTGATAAGTGCAGAATAAGGGAGTTGTCCCTTATCTTTCACCACTGTCCTGTACATATGAAACATGATAGTGTGAGGTAGAGAGAATTTGTAGCCAATGTTGATAGCATACATCAATTTCACTTCAGACCGAGAGACATCAGTCTTGAATGTCGACTTTGGGCGGATGCAGTTGATTACGATCTTGTGCAGCGAGATGTTGGAAGCATTTATCCTAGAGTAGGAAATCTTGCCTTCAACATCTCAATCTTTCACCAATGATAGAGTAGCATGAGCAATGGACAAGCTAATTGGTTGGAAACTCGCTCTTTCCACCCTAATTATGTCAGCCAAAATGTCCATATTCACAAAAAACTCATTGTCCCTTACTGTGAAAGAGAAACTGTTTGCATTCAAAAAAGATAAGTTCAAATAAAAGAAAGTGATGAGTTCTGGATAAGCAGCAGTAGATTCAGAACAAAAGCGTTCCAATTGCAGTAGAGCAAACTTCTCTCGCAAATTTACTTTCACCGGATCAAGGAAATCAAAATCAAAACTCCTAGGATTCATAACCCCTCTCTTCAGTAGATCCAAATAAACCTTATCGTGGTTCTTCGATCTGAATAGATTTGATCCATCAACAACATTAGCAACCACTCATGTTCAAGGCTAAAAATGGGTAAACATACGGTCATCGTCATCCTGTCATTGTGGTTGATTAGCAATACCAAAACGCGGGTCACTAGGAAAATTAGCAAAGGCTTTTTCAGTTGATCTCTTTTCAGCAATACCCATCTTCTCCATATTCCGCAAAAATAGAGTTTCATTCTTATAGCCTCTCTCTCTCTCTCTCTCTCTCTCTCTCTCTCTCTCTCTCTCTCTCAGATATTCATCAATCAAAGACATAGCAGTGCCTCATCTTTTCAAACTAGAATAAAGCTTGAAAGCAACTTGAGGAGTTAACGTTCTAACAAGTTCAATATTCTCCAAAATTTCTTCTTTTGGTTGGGTTGGTGGAGGAGATTGACGTTGCTGAGAAGGTTGTTGCTGACTTGTTCGTTGTAGCGGAGTAGAATCTTCTTCTTCGGTTAAGTCGAAGTGCGTAGGACCCTCAGGCATGTGTCGTGGTCCCCTACTTGCAATTCTTGAAGACTTTCTTGAAGACATTGTTGATTCGAGGGAGAAATTCACAGACTTGCTCGATAAGGTGAAAATTTTTTGGATTAAACAATAATGGAAGTGAGAGCAAGTGGGAGTTTGGAATTTTAGGGTTTGAGAGTGAAAACGAAGAAGACGGATTTCAACAATATATAAAGCAAGTGAAGCGAGGTAAACGAAATGACATAAAAGGAAAAATAAGAAATTCCTTTTCGAATAATAACTGCATTTTTCAAAAATGAATAACTATCTTTTTGAAAAGGAATAACTGCTATAGTTTTAAAAAAAAACTTGGAATGATAATTTCAATTAATCAGCAATTAATGAGTAACCGTACATTTTCAAGTTTTTAACCAAAAATTAAATTATTAGTACCGAAATAACTTACAGTCGTAACTTTTGATTTTCTGAGTTTGAGCACTTTCAGACTTTACCTTTAAGTCTAAGCTTCTTTAGACTTTACTAAATAAAAGATGTGATGTTCAGTCTGGTGCGAATAGATTCAAATAGGCTTTTCTCCAGTGGCTTTGTAAATATGTTCGCCAGTTGATTCTTTGAATCAATGAATTGAATCATAACTTCTCCATTTTGAACATGATCTCTAATAAAGTGATATTTAATCTCTATATGCTTCGCTCTTGAATGAATAATTGGATCTTTGTGAGGTTAATTGAGTTGGTGTTGTCACATTTGATCTCGGTGCATGAATCTTCGATTCCAAAGTCTCTCAGTTGTTTTTTTATCCATAAGATTTGAGAACAGCAACTTTCAAAAGCTACATATTCTTCTTATGCTGTTGAAAGAGCTACAGTGCTTTATTTCCTTGAGAACCATGATACTGTCTTATTTCCCAGTAATTGACAAGTACCTGAAATGCTTTTCCTATCAACTTTGCAACTTGCTAGATTTGCGTCTGAATATCCAAGGAGAGTAAAGTCTCATTCTTTAGGATACCACAGACCTGACTTTAAGGTAGTTGCAACTTATTTGATGATGTGTTTTGCAACACTTAGATGAGATTCCAAGAGCCACATACTCTGTTTCTGCTGTTAAAAGAGCTACAGTGCTTTGCTTCCTTGAAAACCATGATATTGTCCTGTTTCCCAGCAATTAACAAGTACCTGAAGTGCTCTTTCTATCAACTTTGCAACCTGCTAGATCTGCGTTTGAATATCCAAGGAGAGTAAAGTCTCCTTCTTTAGGATACCACAAACCTAACTTTGAGGTAGTTGCAACGTATTTGATTATGCGTTTTGCAGCACTTAGATGAGATTCTTTGAGATCAGATTGAAATCTAGCACAAATGCAAATACTAAACAAAATGTCAGGTCTAGAAGTAATAAGATAAAGAAGTGAACTAATAATACTCATGTAGAGCTTCTGGTCAACTTTCTTTCCTCCTTCATCTTTGTCCAGCTTTGAAGAACTTGACATCGGTATCTCAGTCTTTTTGCAGTTCTCTAATCCGAATTTTTTAACAAATTCTTTTGCATATTTTTCTTGGTGAATGCAAATTCTTTCATTCAATTGTTTCACTTATAATCCAAGAAAGAAAGATAGTTTACCTACCATGCTCATCTCAAATTCATCCTGCATAGACTTAGAAAACTTCTTGCATAGGTTTTTGTTAGATGATCCAAATATAATATCATCAACATTAATTTGAATAAGTAAAAAGTTTTTACCTTCTTTTTTAATAAACAAGGTAGTATCCACTTTACCTTTGACAAAACCATTTTGAATTAGAAATTTACTTAACCTGTTCTACCATGCTCGTGGTGCTAGCTTTAATCCATATAGAGCATTTTTCAGTTTGAATACTGAATATGGTTTCTTTGGATCTTCAAATCCATGAGGTTGTTCCACATAGACTTCTTCTTGGATAAATCCATTTAGAAATGCACTCTTGACGTCCATTTGGAATAACCTAAAATTTTTATAATAGGCAAAAGCAAGTAATAATCTAATTGCTTCTAACCTTGCTACTGGTGCGTAATCTCATCATAGTCTATCCCTTCTTCTTGCGTATATCCTTTGGCCATGAGTCTTGCTTTGTTCCTGACCACTTTTCCTTTTTCGTTCATCTTGTTCTAGAAAATCCATTTAGCTCCAATAATGGATTTACCTTTTTGTTTAGGAGTTAATTCCCAAACATCATTGATGCTGAACTGTCTAAGTTCCTCTTACATAGCTTCAATCCAGCTTTTATCAGCTAAAGTTTCTTATATGCTTTTGGGTTCTATTTCAGAAATAAGTGCCACGGCGCTAGACTCTTCTTACTTTTTGGATATGATGCGAATCCCTTCATCAATGTCACCGATGATGAGTTCTTTGGGATGACTAGACTTGTGCTTCCATTTGCTAGTTGTTTTGACAGATTGCTGATCTTCTACTTCAGTTGATTCTTCAACACCCGTTCATTGTTGCTCTTCAGGAGTCTGAACTACTTCAAAGGAGGTAGACTTTGTAAAGTTTGGAGCAGGTTCAGATTCTTCAGGTTAAGTTTAAATCAGTTGATTATACAAAAAGTCTTGGAATTTGACGTTCATAGATTCTTCTACAAACTGACTCTTCTTGTTGAATACTCTGTAGGCTTTGCCGGTGGTTGAATATCCAAGGAAAATTCCTTCGTCTGATTTCTCCTCAAACTTACCAGTTCGATCATTTGTATTTTTCAAAACAAAACATTTGCATTCAAACACATGAAAATAAGAAACAATTGCCTTCTTTCCTTTAAATAACTCATAGGGAGTTTTCTCCAAAATAAGCCTTAAAAATACTCTGTTAATAATATAGTAAGCTATAGAAACTACTTCAACCTAAAAACGAGAATAAATATTACTTTCTATTAAAAGAGTTATTGTCATTTCTTATAAAGATATGTTCTTTCTTTCCACAACTCCATTCTGTTCTTGAGTGTATGGAGAAGAGAAAATATGCTGAAAACCAGATTCATCATAGAATTTAACAAAATCTTGATTTTCAAACTCAACCCCATGGTCTGTCCGTGTGCTTGAAATAGCATAACATTTCTTATTCTGAACTTTCTTAGCAAATTTTGAAAAGTGAGAAAAGGTTTCAGACTTATTTGCCAGAAAGTAAACCCAAGTAAATCGAGAATAATCGTCCACAATTACTAAGCAATATCTCTTTCCACCAATACTTTAAGTTATGGTTGGTCCAAAGAGATCCATATGCAAAAGCTGCAAAACATGATTAGTAGAAACTTGATTTAAAAAAGAGTTTCTCACATGTTTTCCCAACATACATGGTGTGCATAGGTCATATTTTTTAAACTTCAGGCTAGGCAGTCCACGAACAAGTTTCATAGAAGAAATCTTGGTAATTCCTTCATGTTGACATGGCCAAGCTTTCTATGACAAAGATTCACTTCATCTTGAATTGATATTAGACATTGAGACCTTTTTGGATTAATATCCAAAAGATAGATATTTCTATGTCTTTGTCCAGTAAAAGATTGAGAAAGATCTTTACTAATTCTTAAGCATACTCCTTCTTGAAAATTTATTTTGAATCCAGTGTTGCACAGTTGCCTTATGCTGGGTAGATTGTAATTTAGTCCTTCCACCAAGGAGACATTATTGATTGTGAGACTTTCAATCTTTACAATTCCACACCTAACAATTCTTTTTTTGCTATTTCCACCAAAAGAGACTTTTCCACCATTTATTTGAACAAATTTTGTAAAACAACTTGAATCTCCAGTCATGTGTCTTGAGCAGCCACTATCCAAATACCATTTCACTTTTTTTTTTTATAATGACCTACAATTAAAAAAGAAACTCGAGTTTTCTTTGGTACCCACATTTTTTTGGGTCTAGTAGAGTTAGTGCAATATAAAGTTTTTGCCCATTCCTTCTTAACAAGTCTCCAAACCATAGGACATTATTTCTCAATATGTTTTGAGCCGTTGCATTTAGAACATTTGAGGGGATTTCGACCAACAAGTTTTACAAAGACTTTTTGAAAATGATTTATGTAAAAGGTTTTTGTAGGTCTTTATTTGATTCTTTTCTTCACTTTTGGAAAATCAATTAGAGGAATAGTTTCTAAAGTCATTCACAAGCCTAACTTGTTAAAGTAAGGTCTTTGTACTGAAAGAATCTTTTCCAACTTTTCAGATCCTATTGAAAACCTTTTTAAAATATTTGAAATGTCATTTTTCAAAAATATATTTTCTTTTGAAAGAAAGTTTGTATTTTCTTTTAAAACAGCAAAACTTTTGTCTAAATTTTCAAAATTTCCTTTCAAAGAATTTTCTTGTTGCCTTAATGTAAAATTTTCCCTTTTTAGTTCGGAAATCCTCTTAAGAGAGGTTCTGAGACTAAGACAAAGTTCATCAATATATTTCAAGACTTTAGTAGGAATTTTTAAATTACTTACCTCAATTTCGATGTCTGATTCTGAGCCTGTATCTGTCTCAGAGTTTGAGTCTGATTCTGATTTTTCCATTAAACAAATTTTGGCATAATTTTCATCACTTTCTTCGCATTCAGTATCACTCCATATTTCTTCTTTGAGAGCCTTTCTATATTTTTCAGCTTTTCCCTTTTTTTTCTTCGATAGGGGACAATTGGGTCTGACATATCCATTTTTCTTGCATTCAAAGCATATCACATCTTTGTTGGTTTCATCATCCTCAGTTGATTTGTTTTGTAACTTTTGAGTGTTTTGTTTATTCCAATTGAACCTTCTTTCTTTTTTGTTCAGTTTCTTGAACCTCTTTATCATAAGTGATAGCTCTTCATCGTCCATATCCTCTTTAGAGTCTGTAACATTAGAATCATCATTAGATTTTAAGATAATTGATTTCTTACCTTTAGGATCTTCTTCCTCATTGATTTGCACCACTTCATAGAACTGAAGTGTGCCAACCAGTTTTCTACCGAAAGTGGCATGACCCTTTGTGTTTCCCTTATTGAAGTTTTTACGTGATTCCAGTATTTGGAGAGTCCATGCAGTAATTTGTTGACCTTCATTTGTCCTGAAATTGACTGTCCCTGATACTCTAGATTGTTTACAATTTCTGTAAAACAACTAAACATGTCAATAATAGATTCTCCTAACTTCATCTTGAAGGCTTCATACTGTCCAAGTAGAATATTGATCCTTGTTTCTTTCACTCGATCAGTTCCTTCATAGGTAATGTGTAGCCTATTCTAGACTTCTTTAGCTGTTTCACAAGAAGATATTTTGTTATATTCAGTGGAAGATAACGTACAATATAAGGAGTAAATTGCTTTTGCATCAAGAGCTTGTCTTTTGATTATCTCTTCTTGAGTCATCTCGCTAGTGTCTGCAACTTCTTTTCACCTCTCTGCAACTGATGTTACTTTAGGAATGATTCTTTTTCTACCACATCCCATTTCAAAGGATCTTTCGATCTTTCGAATGCTTTCATCTTGTTTTTCCATATGCTGTATTCATTTCCATCGAAGTAAGGTGGTCTGGTGTTGCTCTGGCCTTCAACCAAACCTGGAGCCAATATACTAATCATAGATCTTTAACTTAGAAGTAAAAACACTTCAATTAAATAAGCACACAGGCTCTGATACCAATTGATAGGGCTAGTAAGAACACCTAGAGGGGGTGAATAGGTATTAAAAAAGTTTTTACAGGACTTAACAAATTAAATCGTCTTTTAAGGATAATAGATTGAAGATGTAAACGACTATAAACAGATATATAAGACTACAAATTGAAGTAAAGAGATTAGGGAAAGAGAATTGAAACACAAGGTTTATAGAGGTTCGGCTTAGACCAAGCCTACGTCTACTCTCCCGCACTAACAGCCCACTGGTTGGATTTCACTAAGAACCAAAAGAGATTTTACAGTCTCGCGTTCTTGATTCCACGGTGTAGAAACTCTATTACACTTCCTCAAGGTCTCACAAGTATTTAATCTCTCTTTTGAGTACAACTTAAGCTCAACAATTGAAATAGCAAAGAACTAGAAGTTTCAAACTTTAGAATTTTTCTTTCAGGCACACTCTCGAATAACTTGAGCATCTTCCTTATATACTCCTTCATACATTTTTAACCGTTGGCACCTTACATATGAATTCTTCCAATCTACCCATTGGACAGAATCAATTAGGGAGATCTTGAGTTATTTAAGGAATGTAACGATAGCCCACCAAATCCTGCTCACCCATACAAACAAGATCTAGGTTTCCATAAGTAGAACCTTCCAAGTATACTTTGCCAATCAACATATCTAATTATCCAAATTGATTTCAATTAGAATAATTGATCACAAAATGCTATCTCAAGCCGTGAGATCTTCTTTAACTGTATGAATAAAATCCTTAAAGATATACTCACATCTGGATCAATCTTCTTCATCGAATAAACCTTTTCTTCATTGGTCTAGGGACTATCAGTGAGGGTAGACTTTAAATCTTGAGTCTAGAGATCTTCAGACTTTGACGATAAAGTCTGCAAGTCTTTAGACTAAACTGATGGAAACATTTTGTCAACTTCAAAACAAATAAAGAAGTTTTCTCCAACAAATGGCTCCTCTATGCACTCATCATCCTGAAGATTAAGTTTATCATGAGATGACTGGAACTAAAAGATAAATCGAAGCAAGCAGTTATAGTTTGAAACATTTGAAGACACAAGCAAGGCAAACCATAGGCATCCTATCATCCTAGAATTTCAATGAATAGAAGAGTCTCTCGTGCCACTAGAACTAGTTCCCCATTCCTTTAGGCAATAAGGCAATACCATCCCAAAGGTTATGGACCACATTATCTTAATAGCTACTCAGGATCACAACTTTAAATGAGTGCTGAAAATCCTATGAAGTGGATTTGAGATTTACAATAGAGGAGGCAGTTAAATACACAATCAGGAGTCTCATCTCTCTCTTCAGCCCTCCCCACATGAATGTTTTCATTTGCAAGTATAAAGGATCTATCTCGCAAGACATTGAACAAGTGAGAATACCTCATCTATGTTTTCTCAACTTTTCACCACACAATATCAGCAATTCTAATTTTCCAATCAACAATTTTCTAGGTAAAACCGATGGGTCATTAGTTGCCAAAGGCCTCTAACTAGAACAATTTATTAGAAAAAAGTGACCGATATCTCTCAAGAAATTTCCATCAAATTTGTTCTGGCATGGTTTTACTTTTTGTATGTCATCATAGACCAAAACCAGCTTTACAACTAGCCTTGTGATTATGAACGTGCTTAATACAAAATTTGAAAAAAAATCAATGAGAAGAAGGTAAACCTAGGCTTGTTAGGAACTAAAAGCCACAAACATAATTTATCCTAGTAAATCATGTGAACATGATCACCACTTATTATAATTTATCTTAAAATTAACGGGAACTCTTACAAATTTTTAGTAAGTGCTGGAGGTTGAAGAGTTCATCTAATTTATTTTGTGCTTGTGTCCAATGTAGGCAATGAGCTTGTAAGATAAATCTTTTATTATCGATCGCAGCATTCTGTTGGAGAAAACTTCCTTTATTGTTTTGAAATTGACAAAACGTTTCCATCAGTCTAGTCTGAAGACTTGCAGACTCTACTATTAAAGTCTGAAGACCTCCAGACTGCCAGACTCAAGACTCAAAGTCTATTCTCATTGATAATTTCTAGTCCGTCGAAGAAGGCTTATTCAGGATTGGATGTTTTGTTAAGGATTTGACCTTATCGACTGGAGAAGATCTCTTGGCTGGATATAGCATGTCAGAATCCTTTATTCAAATCAAGATTGATTCAGGGATTGTGGATCCGTTGATTGGCGAAGTATATTTGGAAGGTTCTACTTATGGAAACCGAGATCCTGATTGTATGGGCGAGCAAGATTGATGGGCTATCGTGATTTTCCTTAAATAGCTCGAATGATCTTCTTAATTGATTATGTCCAACAGGTTGATTGGAAGAATTCCTTTGGTAAGTGCCAACAAGTATGATGGCATAAATGAGTATATAAGGAAGACGTTCCAATTGTTCGAGTGTGTGCGCGATAGAAGAATTCCAAAGTCTGAAGCTCTTTGTTCTTAGTCAATTCATTTGTTAAGCGAAATCTTGTACACAAAAGAGAGTCTATATCTTTGAGAAACATTGAGGAAGTGTGGTAGAGTCTCTACACTGTGGAATCAAGGGAGAGCTTTACTGTAACAACTCTTTTGTTCATAGTGAAATCCAGCCAGTGAGCTATCAGTGCGGAAGAATGGACGTAGGCTTGGAATAAGCCAAACCACTATAAACTCTGTGTTCAAATTCTCTTCCCTACACTCTTTTACTTTGATCGTAACTCATTTTGTTTACAAGAGACAAATTTCATTTTCATAATCTATTGTTGATTAGTACTGCACTTATCTCGCAAAGTTGTTTGTGCACCTATTCACCCCCTCTAGGTGCTTATACTAGCTTTCTCACATTCCACGAGTGAACAACTAAGTAACCCAACACCATAGCCCATGAGGTACAAATAAGTGAGTTTGATTCAACTTTAAAAGTAGGTTTTGGGTGTAATGCAAATGCTAAAAGACAAAATTCTGTGGGGAAATGCAAATTACTTATGATAAAAACTCATTTGCATTGCAATTTTGAGCGAAGTAGTGTTTGATAAATAGAAAAAAAAAATTGCAAAGGACTTAAGCTGTAATTTTTCTTCTTTTTTTGATAAAAAGAAATCAAACCCTTTGCCAACTCTAGGGAAGGTTTAGGCCATCATCAAGCTAGATCTGGCTTCAGTGGTTGATGATCGAGGTCAAGTGAGGGTATCGCTCGAGGTTAGGCGTCGGTCGCACGACCAAGGCAAGGGCCGCCTAAGGTCACGCAAGCTCAAGCGTTCGGCAGCCATCGCTTGGGTCATGCGACATCAATGAGGACCACTTGGAGTCATGTGACCTCAGGCAGCCATAGGTTGGGTTGAATGACCTCAAGGAGGGCCGCCTAGGGTAGTGCGACCCCGAATGACGAGGCTTGAGGTCATGTGACCTAGGCGACCATTGCCTGGGGTCTCACAACCCCCAAGCGACAAGCCCTGAGGTTTTGTGACCCAGACGATCGTCGCCTAGGGTCTCGCAACCCAATCATCCCTTGCCTAGGTCGCATAATCCCAAGTAGCCATCACATGGGTCACGCAACCTCGTTGGCCCCTCATCAATTAGATTTGACCTCATTGGCCCTTGCCAGCTACCCTCGCAATGAAGATGAGTAGTAGCAATGAGGGCAAAACCATAAAACTAAAGAATTTGTGAGGTTAGATTTGGAAAAAATATGTTCAACTCTAGTTTCAGCATTTCACAAATGCTATTTCGAAAGGCTAGTCCCTACTTACCTTAGGCTTTTAGCATTCCCGAGGTTAGCATTTGGCTGAAAGCTATTTTGAATGGCTTGCTAAACACCTCAACATTTTCCCAAGAGATTTTGGAGGTTGAAAGCCTCTTGGAAAAGCTGTGTCAACACACCTCAAGTCCGAAGAAATGATAATAGACATCAAAATTCCAAATTTCAAACATGAAAAGACTTCATACTTTTGAGAGGAAATATATTGTAAAAGAGTTTTCTTTTCAAATATGTCAAGTGTATTATATAAGGTTGAAATTATTGGATCTATATCGAGAAATCAAGAAGAGCTAATTTTTCTTGAACCATCCTTTATTCATCAAATATGGCTCACAAGAATAAATAATATAACCAAACACTAAAATATAGTCTGGCCCAAAAACAAAAGAAAAACAAGGAGGAGGAGGAAACATACCAATATCTTCCTCACTTCGTATTCCATTACCACTTTCTTTCATCTATTTTTCAACGTACCCATTTACATACTCGGATAAAACCTTATGGACAAAAAGACTATATTGCTATTTTTCACCATCTTTGGACGCCCTCCTGCCACTTCCGGCCACTGCATCAACCCCAGAGCTCTAG
Organism: Eucalyptus decipiens; assembly: GCA_014182575.1. Lineage (NCBI taxonomy): Eukaryota > Viridiplantae > Streptophyta > Magnoliopsida > Myrtales > Myrtaceae > Eucalyptus > Eucalyptus decipiens. The sequence goes on along the minus strand of CM024611.1, from coordinate 44,753,352 downwards.
TTGATTATCTAGTTCTTTCGTTTTGCAGCTCCCTCCCTCCGCGTTCTCCAGAGGAGGCGGTAAGCCTCCAGATCCAGGCTTGACCGTTGATCTATGGCGTCAGGGCTTTGAGCCGCCGAGCATGGTGGAGCAATGATGTTGCAAATAACAAGGGAAGAAACAGATGAAGGCTGGCTCGGAATTGACATCAGCGAATGCCTGTGGTAGTGAGCAATAAGGAGGCCAAGACGTCGGCTGACTCGACAGCGGTTTTGGTGGCAAATGGTCACGACTTTAAGCGTGGCTAAGTTAGTAGGGAGGTTTGTGTTTCCGGTTGGGAAAAGTTTAGAACCGAGACAAGGGGCATTTTAGGAAGAGAAGCCACGATCTTGTAAATGCTTGTATAATGATAACTGATCTAACCTGCAAATTCGTATTGAAGATGAAAACTCGGAATTTTTCTACCGAAAAAAAAAAAAAAAAAAAGAAAGAAAGCTCAGAATTTAGATAGGTAATATTGAAATAGAGGAGGAAATAAAAAAACAGATGGATCATGAGAGATAGCCAGTATTGGAATTGCTACAATACGCGTGTGGTTATGACCGGGAATCCAATACTCAAGTGGACAAGAGAAGTCCCAAGAGCAAGATTTGCATCTCAGGGAAAACAGTTTTATGTAGACGGGCAAGTTTGATATCAGAGTTGAGGCTTCTGAACAGAGTATCCGATATAATAGCCAATCGGAGTTTCCTTTGATGCCCCATCAACAGTTCGGGATTCATCGGAACGATCATCTACATGCTTCTATATTCATGCATCTAACTCTATAAAACCGCGCGTGCACAATCAAGGTCACTATCGACATGAAAAATCATGGGAATACAAGTGCACCGGAGTGTCTACAGCCTGTCATGACGCATCTCCTTTTACAAGGTCTGGTTCTCCATCACTTCTTCCACTGAGGCAATCTTTGTACCACAACCTGCAATTGAAATGCACGAGCAGAGATGTTTGTTAGACCTGTATGTCCCCAAGAAACAAAGCAGTTCTCATATTGCATTGGTTGCATTTAAAACTTCATTATAAAGGAAAATATTATCCACGGAAATCATTTTGAATGAAATTAGTTAGTTTTCATTTGTTTGGCGGTTTAGGAAAATTGATTTCTTGCTTACCAAAAGAGGAAGTCGTTTTCTCTCAATCTAAACTTGTTGTTTTGAGTCTAAGGAAAACATTTTCCATACATCAATTAGTTTTCCATCATACAAATACCAGAAAATCAGAAAACAATTTCCTGGAATTAGTGTTCCTTCAAACAAAGGGACCCTAGTTCATGACAAACGCAGCTTACTTTCTTCCAGATTTGAATTAAATTGCAAAAATGCTTTCTAGCAACTAAGGGACAGTACAGATCCATCGTACTTTACCTTTCCAGAGTTTTCTTTATTCCCCACAATAGTCTGACAAGCAAGTCTCCAGGATTCAGGTTTCTGGCAGTTGGAGCCATTGTTAGTAAAACTTGATTATCAAGGTTATAACCTGCATTCGTTGGACTAACAACAGGAGAGAGAGAGAGAGAGAGACAGCTTACTTTCTTCAAATATCGCAGTTCAGTATTGGTTCTCTCATTTAGAAGATCTTTCCCATCAATTATCTGTCCAACAGGAGAAGTTTCGATCATCCGATAATAGACACAATCCTCAAATTGTAGGCTCCCTAGGGAGCTCATGTCGGTCTCTAAGCTCTACACATGACTGCAAGCCTCAGCAATAGGAAGAGAACCATGCACATGAAGAAAGCACTCTTAACATCTTCCCCTGAAAGTTCTTGCTCTAAGAATGCACATCTACATTACTCAGACCTCGCGAACCCTCATTCCTTCATAGTTTCATCTCGTTAAGTTGCTCTGGACATGGGATTATTTGAAGCATACGATTAAGAATTCTCAGCTCAAGAACTACATTGGATTTTTTTTTCCCATGTTGAGAAACTGGAAACATCTGTGCGCTTCCTCACACGAACTTCACTATCGCTCCAATGACGATAAATTATGCATCCTAATTCCCTGTTTAAAACGAGAGCTGCACAGCAAACTGGCAAGCCATACATACATACCTCCACAATGCAAGTTCCACAGCTTCCACCACCTCCGCAGTTCATCACTTTCCCCTGCAGAGAAGAGAATATCATCAAACACTTCTAATGCATGCCAAAACTCACCACCACATTTAACCAGAAAAAGTAGGCAAATTCACAACGCATTGAGATACCAGCCATACTATCAAATTGATTATAAGTAATGTCGAATCTAAATTTATATACAAAGCGAATCAATTGGCGAGAAATTTGCTCGAAGAACGAACTTACATACGTGGCATAGAGGTCGATCTTGTTCTCGTTCATGATGTTCCTCAGCAGCTTCTCTCCGCTTACGGCCTTAGCCTTATCCACCGGACACGAACCGTCAGCCCCCGGCTTCGGCTGCCATCGAAACCGCGTTTCATCATCAGCAATGTAAATTTCTTCATGCAGGAGATCGGCATTTTGTCTGACTAACATGGCGACTACTCGCAGCAAGTTACATTTACGAAACTACAGAATCCGGCGGAAACGCAAGACGATAATCCGTCCGGGACGCGGAGTGATTACCCCGATGAACTCGAGCTCAATCTCCGGCTTTTCTGGCGCGGCCGACGAAGGTTCCGTCGAACCCGCCGCGTTCAGCGACAGAGCGAGTCGCTTCCGATGGATGAGCTTCGAAGGTTTCTGGCGGTTTCCGAAGTCAGAGGCCACGTCCGGTCGCCGGAGGTGCACGGCGGCGGCGGCGGCGGCGGCGGCGGCGAAGCTGAGGGAAGCCATTGTCGCCGCCGATCGTTCCTCCCTTCCGGCCTCCTTCGGTTTCCGGTGAAGTTTTTGTAGGTGGAAGATTTTGTGGCTCACGTTGCTTCCGCTCGGTTCGTGGCTGAGGCTCGGCCGCGAGGGACCCCGAACCACCGGAGACTGGAGAGAGTGAGAGTGAGAGATTTTCGAAAGAGCCCCCCCAATTCGACGGCTTTTCCCGAAGTAACCCCCGAAATGATACTTTGTTTTCCAAAATGGCCCCCGAACTGAAACACCGCATTTCAATTTGACCCCCCGGCCACCAGCTCGTCGCTGGTGCTAAGATCCTCCATCCGGGGAACACGTGACACTCACGTGCCAATGTAAGATCCAAGAATTGTCTGGGCCGATTGAGTTCAGCTTTTACTGAGAAAACTTTCTCTGTTTTTGAGCTTCTTCCTTAAAAGAAGCTCAAATTGGTGTGTTAATTCGTGATCTTGTCGAAAATTCACACACGAGAGCAACCGCATCGGTTGTACACGCAAAGATAAGCTCGCCGACTCCCGAATGCTTAATCTTGTGTTCGATGATGATGATCCTTCAACGCCTAATTAATTTTTACCTATTTTACCGCACTGCTCTCTCTTTTCCTTCTCAGACGTTGAGACCCTGTGGATTTGCCCATCTTCATAGTTGTCATGGCTAGTGCCCTGATATCATGAGGGATTTGTATTCATTTGCTCAAGAGAGATTTTTCTCTCTCTCATTTCCTGGGGTTGCTTTTTGTTTCTTGTGCTATAACTTCATCAATGCCATCCATCAGGCGACTTGCAATAAGAGTTAATCACTGTATTCTATAGGTACTTGAAACGGATACCAAACTATATGAAGCAGTGAGCCTATTAAAATGGGTGGATTGGGTTGGTTCAGGTCAGAAAAAAAAAAAAAAATTCCGGCTCAAATTGACCTATTTCCACCATACTAGGCCCAATTCGTACGAACAGGGCCTCAATGTTAATCTTGACGTAGCTTCCCTATCACATTTGGCTTCTTGACATCTGCTTTTCTCTTCACATATATCTCCTCCAAAGTTGTTCGCGTTAAAGTTGTTCGCTTTCCTATCTATCTCGGCCCCTTCAATCGCCCCTCCTCTCCTTCTCGGTGTATACCGTCCGTAGATGGAGAAAAGTTAGTGCAAAAACCCTTCATGCGGTCGAGCTATTTCTAGTATGGGGACCGAATCTTATCGTTACTTTCTACAACTATTGAAAGCTGGTTTCAATAAACTTGTCTTTACGAAGCTTCCTCTTCAAGACGTTCCCAAGCTGCTAAAAAACGATCGCATCTACATCGCTGGGGTAGTCAAGATTTTTAGGTTGCCCCTATTTGACATGACAGCATCGTAGGAAAGCGATGTTATACTTACGGCCCACCGTTACGGGGGAAAAAAATTTACTAAATCAAGCCTAAACCTACGGATGTGATTGTGAAGATTTTCGTGAAATTTCAATATGATTCTTCTGATCATTTTTTATATTAAAATACTTGTATAGCAAGAATCTAGCCATCACTGACCATTTTATGTGACACATCTAGTATTTGACTTGAAAGATCTCAAGCAAAACAGGCCAATTCATGTACTGTGTTAATCTTCTTAACTTTTTTCTTTTTTTTCTCTTTTTTCTTTCTTTTTTTTTTGTGGTTAATGTTCATCTCCTTCCATTTCCTCATTTACTGTTCATTTTCTTCAAGAACACACCTTTTTTGTAAATCTTCAGCCAAGTCTAACATTACATGAATCTCCCCCTAGTGTAGTTTGCTTTAGAAATTTGGAATAATGCTCATTACATATAATAATGCATGACCTAACCATAAAATAGAACACAATTTATCATTGAACTTTTCTATGTCTCACAATTCTTATAAGGATGCTCCAAATCTCACCCAACTAAATTGTTTAACATGGGATAGAATGTGTGTGGTACATGAATATAATGATGAGAAAGACTCATATCAAGCATGATCATCTTAATGTTAGAAACGCTACTCCTTACGCCATCAAAACAAGAGTAAGCATCGGCATAATGCATGAAAATATCATAAGTAAGATTTGGGCAAGATCGTCTCGAATCTAAGCATGATGGCATGATGTCTTTGTCACTATGCTCTGAATACGAATATGCAACTTATGAAATGTCGACTGTGTGTGCAGCATGCGAAACTCAACCATTCCACAGATCAAAATTTATGGGACCTAGACCAATTGAGGTGCGCGAAAGCCGACACACGCACCACCTAACCAACTGCACTCAAACGAGGAAGGAAAGGAAAGAAAAAGAAAAGAAAAGGTGGCAAGTACTTAAAGTCGAATTCATCGTCTAACTCCAAAAGTATTTTCTCAGGTCATTCTTTCCGGAAACCACCTTCACATTTGTTGGACTTCAAGCCACCTTAAAGCGGCCCGGTCACTAAGCCTATCTAAGCAGCTTGAAATATGCATAAAAACAAAATTTAATAAGTAGCCAGAGCAAGAGAAGCCCAACTTGAACGCTTTCACAGGCTCTCCGATTCTTACATTGTATCAATCTTTCAGTGTCGAGCACATTCAAGAACCACTCATTCCTCAATCTCGTCTTTCTTCGCTTTTGCTGAGTGGGGTTAAGTAAAATGATGAAAGAGTAGAAGATGTGACAGAAGTGGCGTTCACCAACTTTTTCAAGAAAGAAATTGAAACCGAATGTCCAATATTTGAATTTTACCAAAAAATAAATAATAAAAAAGGGGGATGTAGATCCAACTCTTGCGTATAAAAATCAAGGACTAGCTCTTCATTAGGTCTATGGTGCTAGAGCTCATCTGGGGCAAAGGTCAATTGTCCTTAAAGTCAAGCTGATTTGTGACTAAAGAGCGCATCCGCCCCGCCTTTCCTTGAGGCTTTTCCACTAGTCGGGTTTATGCCGACAATTGAGAATTGCCACCCAAGAACATTTTTGCCATCATCTGCCTTGATAGTGAGTAATAGAAGCTATTGTTTAGGCTAAATTCACTGTTGAGGTAATATGTGAATCTAAATTACTATACTATAGTATGTTGCCTCTATCTTTAATTGGTAATTCAATGTGAATTTCGCATTTTTCATTTGATGAAATCAGAGATTAAATTTCGGTCCTCTAAAGCTTCTTGATCCTTTAAAGAATTGTCAATGACCTAAAGGCCTTCTGATACTTAAGTCTATCCACCATAAGAAAAGAGAGAATTTTATTTTGAGTTGGTGAGATTATGCGAGGCTTTGAGAATTTACTTGAGTTCTTCTCTGTTTAATTTTATAGTCGATTGTTTGATTGCCATTTGCTGGAAGTGGGGCCAAGTGTCGTAACCACTCCATTATGATAGGTTGTTGACCGCTAGGTGCCTCTGAATAACCTTATGAGCATGTGCTTATGTTGCATTGGCTCAATATGTCTTTTAATCAGTGTACTGTTTTATTGATTTGTGTGGCACCTTTAGATTCACTCACTTGAGATATTGTTCACTCTAGCCCATCCCATATCAAGCCTCATGGTTTTGTACATAGGTGTGAGATTTTGTGAAACCATTAGAAATTATTTTAAAAACTTAAGCCATTAGATGAATGCGAGATTTGATATTTACATATTCTAACACTCACTCATATGCTTGTATTTTGGCCTAAACGTCACGAATAAAAGCCTTGTAGTGTTGAACTTGGGATTTTCTACTCTGGTATTATGTCTGATTTTGTGAAACCATTACTAACCATTTAAAAAGCTTATACTATTTTTAAATGCATGATTTGATAATCTAACAGTTGGCACTTTTCTAGGAGGTTACCCATCTCAGTAGTACTTTCCCCTCATAGTATATACACCTCAGCACTATTAACATTAGAGTTTGATGCTAAAAGTTTCATAACATTAAAATGCGTCTTTTTTTAAGTTAATTTCAATTTCACATATATATTTCAAGAATGCTCTCCTCATGTTCGGTACAAAATTCAATTCAGTCTTGCTAAAAGATTGCCAGGAGATGCTCTTTATTCAAGCTCTCTTATTCCAGCAATCACTCCTCACACTTGTCGAATGGGGTTGTTAGAATATGGGCAACTTGACCGACAAAGCAACATGAACTATCAATGTTTCCTTGATGTCTTTTGCCACTCCTTTACCGACTTCTATAATGAGGTCAAATTTGGTTCTGTATCGAAGTCGAACATCGCACTGTTATCTCAGCGCCTTCCTTGCTCTATTACTTTGAAGTCCAATTTTTAATACAAAGCCTTTGGCCGCATCATCCTACCTATGTCTTGAAGTCTTATATCTCCAAGTGTAATTGATATAGTCAATCAAAATGAGCCTACGAAACGTTATTATCTACTTGATGCAATTGGAAGTCTTAGAAATTTCAATAATTTATTGTCTATAACTCAAAGTTTGTTCTATTTCTCGGAAATAAAATTTGATCGAATATTTAAATATTAAACCACACTATAACTTAAACATTTTAGAATACTTGACAGTGCTCCTTACAAAATTTTACATGGTATTAAAGCAAGAAGTCCCAAGTTTGAATCTTTTCAATGCCTCATTTGTCTCCTCAATGAAATATTTCCTCACTTAGTACTAAGCAAAAACATCAGACTAAGCGTGAAGAGAAGTGATAGAATATTTATATATTAAATCATATCATAGGCCGTGGTCCCATAAAATCTTACAAAATCGATTCGATGACAATGCTAGATCGAGTTATGAGGGAAGAAAGAATCTCGGGATGAATACACAATAATGCAATTTGGTCAATGTGGGCATTCTGTGAGCGTAAAGCAATTGCTTGGTCATCGCGACCCACGTGGAAAGGAATTTCTGATGTAGGGAGGAAGCGTGTGGATCGGTCTATGCTTCAAAACTTTGTGGTTCAAGTTCTATAACTTGGGTTGGAAAGCTCCAACTCGAGGATCTGCATCAGATTTAATGTCGGCGAATGAAAATTACCCTATTTTGTTTTTTATAAACTCGATTGTTGGCCTTTTTTTTTTTTTTTTTGGAGCTTGCGACTAATCTTTTTGGAGCTTGTGACTAATCTTTTTGGGCACGATAAATTCTTTCATCATATTGAAATTTGATAATTACTAGAGTCAATAGACCTCTCGAAATGAGATCAAAAGAGAAAAACAAATTCTATCATGACTGTCAATGAAAGGAAAATTTTCTCCACTTTTCTTTCTATTTTTTATTCCTTACGTCAATTGTTGAGTTCTTTTAGAGCACCCAATGAATCTCATTGTGTCACGACAGTTTCCTCGTCCTACCACAATCGAATAATCATCATAATTAGGAGACCTCTGAAGTAATCTAAAAAGACAAAACTCTACCCTTGACGGTGATCCCCCAATCTGCATAGAATAATCAAATCTTCGCATGTATCACCAAAGGAAAAAAAAGCTTGGAGAAAAGCAAAATCTTCCGCGACGTGAGCAATATCTAGGTAAGATGAAGAAATTTCTAATGCCCTACAAATGGGAGTGGAAAACACTTTGTCAGATCATGATGTGCCGACTCGACGCTTGGCCTTCAGCGACATCTCTGAATTTCAAAAGAAGGCAACGAACCTTAAAATTCCACTTCTTCTTTATTCACGCCTCAAGAAATAAAGAGTCAATTTTTGTGGACGCATTTGGCGCAGCTATCTACAAGTGACTTTGGACCTCTTGAGGCCATCGAATCTAAATTTTTGTGTTAGGTGACACAATCGTACAAAGTCGAGCTTTGAATATGCTCAAGGCCCACGGAAAAACCCCCCCTTTCCCCAACTTTGGACTTTATCATTTTTGGAATGCTACTATATGGGTTGAATCGACTTTTCTTCTTTCAATTTTACCCACACTAATATATTGATATTCTTATCTTACTCGTGTTTCTTAGATGGAGACAAAGACAATCATGACTGGGAAGTTTTCTAGAGGAGGTAGAGAGATGCCGACATAGCTTCGTCAACGGTTGCTTCATGCCGACAAGCTTCGATTAGACGAGATCTGCCTCACCTTGGGTCAAGCGACCTCAATGCTGCCTTGCCTGGGTTTGCCCACCCCTAATGAGCCGTCCCGAGGTCTCCTGATCTCAGTCTAGCTTGTCGGGCCCCAGATCTAGCTTGCCAATGGACACACAATGCCAACAAGCTTTGCCAAGCAAGATCCGTCTCACCTTGAGTCGATCAACATAGCAGCCTTGTCTAGGGTCGCACAGCCTCAACGTGCCTTGTCAAGCTATAGCGACCTTTATTAACCCCTCCCACGAGGGTCACATGACGCCACCAAAAGCAACGCTAGCAAGCTTTGCCAAGGGTTGCTCGACACCGGCAAACTTTGCCTAAACGAGATCTATCTTATCATGGTTCAAGCAACCCTAGTGCCACCTCGGCTGAGGTTGCACAACCCCAACGAGCCTTGCCCAGGTCTCATGGCCTCTGGACAACATTCGTCAAGTTGCAGTAATTGTTGTCCTCTCTTTTTTTATTCCTTTTCCTGTAATTTTAGATCATTGAAAAAAAAGAAAGCCGATTTACTAGAATGTACCAAGAGCCAACTATTCAAACACTATTTGAATTTTTTATTTTTATTTTTGGAACACCTTGAATCAAAGAATTTTGTTCGAATACTAAAAGTCATAAACCTAAAATTCTCCCAAACGCACTCTATGTGCCTTCAGCATAAGAGAATGGACCATTTGGTCTCAATTACACTTTCCCCATATTTCACCTAATTTCAATGTAGCACAAGTAAAATTGGGTGGGTTGGTAATGGAAAAATAAATAAATATATATGTACAAGTACGAAAAATTTAGTTGAAAACTGAAGAGTACTTGTTATACCGACAAAAATCGGCCAACATATAGAACTGTGCAGATTACCCCTATCTGCACGTTGCTTAATCGAACGACTCCCAGTACTACTCACGCAATTTGACTTTAATCTAAGGCGAAATATCTAAAATCATTCAAAATGTACAAAAATCAACATTTTGTATCGATTGGGTTAATATTACGAAAAATCTCAAAGTGGTACGCCTATAATAAATTTTCCAAAGATTAATTTTTTTACCACAAAGAAAAATTCGAACTTGTACATTTGTTGAGAAATTTACTCTTCATTAGTTTTTGTTAAATTGGACTAATATGACGAAAAATCACAAATCGGTATACAATAATAAATAAAGGGTAAAACCCCAAATTGATACACGCGTCAGTTATCACGTGTTATCCAACTTAGTAATTCGATGGTAAAATTTAACGAAAACTAACTAGCGTTAAATTTGTCACATGTATTTAGGGTTTTTAGTAATTAAAAAATTATTTTCATAGGGTTTTTCATAATATACCATGTATGATTTGTTTAATATCACAAAAAAACCCAAACTAATACATTTGTAATTTACCCGGCATTAATTTTTTTACTACCAAAAACCTTGAACTAGTATATTTGTAACAAATTCACTCTCCTTTAGATCCAATACCATGAAAAATCACAAATTGATATATATGTGATAAACGAAGAGTAAAACCTATAAATTAGTAAACCTATCAACTGCCACGTATCAGTCAACTTAGCAATTCGACAATAAAATTTAACAGAAACTAACTAACAGTAATTTGTTACATATGTACCATTTTGAGATTTTAGCAGTCAAAAAATTTGTTTAATAGGGCTTTTCGTAATATTAACCCTATATAATTTCCTCGTATATTTTCAAAACTTACAATTTGTTTTTGCTCATTTTCAAAATATAAAGGGACCGTCAAAGCTACTTGGCATGCAGAATAAATTTCATATATATCGTTGACAATTGACTGAAAAAGTTAAACGTTGATCTCAAACTAATATTCAATCTGTATGCACATGAATATGTTGCCCTAGTGTAGTGCCTCTAGGAACTAATTGAGCTGCCGGTCCATTCACATAATACCAAGGGAAAAATCCTAATCCATCGCCAGTCGTCATTTTCTCACACTTATGTCACAGGTCAAAAGTTGAGCACAAGCTCCGATAGCACTTGATGAGCCAAAACACCAAGTCAACCTAGACAATTTGGCAAATCCTAAGTTCAAATTTTACTTGTACATCCAATCTCTCAAGTGAGATATAGAACACTTTGGTACAATAATTGATTTTAGCTTGCCGTGGCCATCATTAGAAGCACGACATTAGCTCATGACCAGTTACGAATGAGAGGCCAACCCATCTACAAAGATCCTTCAAGATGATGGTCATCCCCTCTTTGGATTCCTAGCACAAACAATTTGATGCTACTCCCACAAACAAGTTGTACCTCTTGCATTTCTCATACTTCAACCCAATGCCACTAAACCCACTTCCAACTCACATCAGTATGGAAGAATTAGGGCAGTCACACTTTTCCCCACTCAATTTCTAAAACACCTTCATTGCAATCTGTTCAATCACTTCCTTATGTTCTTTAACCATCACCGCCACTTCCTTGAAACTCACATGAATGGCAAATGCTTATGCAACAAAACAAGCTATTCCACTCCATCAGTTGCTTCCCTTGATCAAAGTTATTCCTAAATCTTTAGTCACTTGTGCTCTCCTTGAAAAGTGTGGCATCTCAAGCCAAGTATGCTCCCTCAGGAAAACTTTCTTTTGCCTACCAGGCTTCTCCTAATCTTAGCAAACCAATGGAGATTTCTCTTCTTGTTGGAAACACAACAATAGGTCTCTTCTCAACACTCACCATACAATTTGGGAAACCCACTCTGATACTGTTTGTCAGGCACAAAGTTTCCTCGTCAAGGACAAGCCCTATAGTGCTTGGTGAGTCAGATTACCAAGCCAACCTTCCCTCAATAGATTCTTTTCAAGTACAATATGTCAAATAACATCCTCAGAATTGATCATACCATGCCCAATTTAGCTTGGGTATTCATTTTCTCAAACGAGATATACAGATCACTTAAGCATAATAACCAATTTCAACCTAGTATGGCTTAGGGGTGTGCAAAATACCCGGGATCCGCCCGGACCACCCGGAACCGGACCGGAACCGCCCGGAACCGGCGGGTCTTGAGGGAACCGGTCCGGTTCCCGGTTCCGTGGGCGGATCCGCCCGCCCGCCCACCCGGACCGGACTGGAACCTTTTTAATATTAAAAAAAAAATTACTAAAAGAAACCTTACATCTCATCTCACTCTCTAGGGAACCTTTACCTTTGGTCAAAGAAAATTTAATCATCTATGGTTATTTGCAAGTAGGAAATGGGAGAATGTTGCATTCCATCCGTTTGTGTTTTTTTTTTTTTATCTACAAGATACATTTATAATTACAACAAATGAATCTTTGTTCCACGTACTTAAATTTGATTTTTCTTTCTTTGGCTTACTTTGATGTCACGTAATTTTTTTTTTTGGTAAGTAATGTCACGTAATTGTTTTATGTTGAAAACCAAAAAAAATTTCTCGTCAAAATCGGTTCCATGGATCCACCCGGGAATTGGACCGGACCAGCGGTCCGGTTCCCGGGTGGATCCACGTAACAAATGGGTGGATCCCGGTTCCAATTTTTCGGAACCGGTCCTTAGCGGGCGGTTCCCGGTTCTAGGTCGGGAACCGCCCACCCGGACCATGCACACCCCTAGTATGACTATCATCGGGAAGCAACATCAACTCTCCACCAGTTTGGCATGGCGACCAACCCCACCTTGAAATTTCATCTAAAATGATAACTATCCCATCCTTGAATTCCTAGTAGAAGTACCTCGACACCACTCTCGGCCCGTCGTGATTATAATCTTATGTGTACTTTATGTAACTACATAAGAAAAAAAAAAATTACCTAAATTCTTTCACTAAATTAACTCCAATCCCAAGTCAATATATAGTAATTAAGACCGTGTTGGATTGTGTTAGAAAAAGTGCATGGTCCAATACATTAGTTTATGTAGTATGATTAGTACTGCCCTATTTCCACTACATATCGTACATATAACAAGTTCGTATTGTATTTCTATCCAATTAGACCCTTTAAGTGGGTCCATTTTTCTCTTTCCCAACTAGTGGACAAAGCATGTGTTTATCGTCCACACGAGAGCGCAAAGAAAGAAGAAAGGAAAGAAAGGAAAAAACAGCCTTGTCATGTAAACACTAAAAACTGTTTGGAGTCTTATTGAGACGCCACAATTTCTTCAAATTTTTTCTGTCCATTATTTTGTCTTATTCTACCTTCCCCAACATCCTTCCAAAACCACATCCAGACACAACTTCTGTCCACCAGCCGGCCCCATTTTAACCCTATTAACATTTGAACCAGATGTTTACATTAATATACTCAATCCATTAGTGGGGGTGCATATATATAACCTTCTATGATTAATAAAGAACCCTATCTTTCCTTGTTAGCTTCTATTTTCCTTTCAAATTCCAGCTTTTCATGGCTACTCTCTCTCAAGCCTACACAGAGACACCTCTCCATCTTCAGCACATCATCCCCATAGACTTTGATTCTGTTAAAGAAGTGCCGCAATCGCATTCATGGCCTCAATCGGACGATGAGTCTCCAAGGAGGATGTTCAATTTAGATGGCGATCACTTCTCAATTCCAGCCATCGATCTTGATAGCCCGGATGCGATCGAAATGGCCGGTCATGCATGCAAAATTAAGGGCATATTCCAGGTCACTAACCACGGAATCCCTTCAAGTCTTCTGAGGGAGGTTGAGTCGCAAGCCTGGCGGTTTTTCACGCTCCCCGCGAGAGCCAAGGTAAAGGCCCTCAGGTCCCCCAGTGGAGCTACAGGCTATGGCGTCGCTCGGATCGCACCGTTCTTCAACAAGTTCATGTGGCATGAAGGGTTTACCATGATGGGATCGCCATTGGAGCATGCTAGGGAGGTTTGGCCTCATGGGTATCGCAAGTTTTGGTGAGTGGTAACTTCCATGCATGGTTAGTTCATGCACGTGGAGAAGGTGATGAGTGGGTGGATGGTTTATTTAGGCATGACTAGGAAGAACCAGGGTTTGGCTGGAGAAATCTTTCATTAAATTTTGGTGATAATTTAAAAAGTCTTTACAAATCAATAAGTAGATAATTACTCTTTGAGTGCGAGGAATATGGTGTTCTACTTCACTCCTGAACCTAGTTCAATACCATTCTAGCACCAAAGGCAAATTAGAAAAATTAGCTACCTATTTTTCCCTATATACTTACTTGCATGATGACTAAAATGAATAGTCTTCTTTCCTTCTTTCTAGAGATTCAGATACTCCTCCAGAAAGTAGTCGACTTCGTGATTCTAGTGAACCTGAAAATCAAAGAGCTAAAAGAGGGGAGGGAGCTGCATATTTATCAAAGATTAGAGAACTTTTTATTCAAGCTTACTACAGAGTGATGCTGAAAAATTCTTAGGTTTTTATCGCTTTTGCAGATCTAATAAGCCACTTCCAGCGAAAGCTTGTAATATGCTCAACACTAATTTCTTATTTTAGTGAAGGAGTGATTTCCATTATGAATAATGCTATAAATACAAAAATGTATTCATAAAAATTGGTTTTATGCAGATCTAATAGACCTGTCTTGGTATCATTATTGATCTTACTTGTACTGGGCATCATTATGTTTTTGTCCTCTCGTGTTTTCTTGGGGTCACGTACAACAGTGAAGTAATGGAAGACTATCAGGACAAAATGAAGGCGCTCTCAGAGAGACTACTCGCCATGATCCTGAAGTACCTTGGCATATCCGAGCACGATGTCGACTGGCCGCGACTCCGGAGCAACGCCTGCACTGCGCTGCAGCTGAACTCGTACCCGCGGTGTCCCGATCCAGGCCAGGCCATGGGACTCGCGCCGCACACCGATACCTTGCTCTTGACAATTCTTCACCAAAACGACAGCGCACATGGGCTCCAAGTCCACAGGGAAGGCCGAGGCTGGGTTCCCGTGTTTCCCATGAACGGTGCACTTGTGGTGAACGTGGGTGACATGCTCCACATCATGTCCAATGCCATGTTCCCTACTGTCGTTCACCGGGTGATCCCAAGTGAGAATAGGCACCGGCTAACGGTCGGTTACTTTTACGGACCCCCGACGGATTTTCACGTCGGCCCTATTCATGGACTCACACAGGCCTCAGGCCGAGAGGACGCTGCCCGGTTCCGGTCCGTCACGGTGAAGGATTACGTTCAGATGAAGGCCAAGAATCTTGACAAGGCACTCTCTATGATTAGGATTAGATGATGAAGAATCAACTATTGTCTTTGTTCTTTTTTTGCCCCTCCCGTCATCTTCTTTGATAAGTATGATCTTTGTTATTAGTTCCTAGTCAAGTGCATGACGCGTGATTATTCCATAAATAATGTAAACGTGCACGCATCTCGATAGATAGCCGATTGTGAAAAAGAAAAAAAGCTCCACGTTTGTGCATATGGAAGTTAATTTGCAAAGCTTCAGCGGGTGGAAATTGAAGTCGCCGTAACCTAAATGAAGCATTTAAGGTGTGAATTATCGTCCTGAACCTGCTGGTTGGAATCCTAATTATATAAACGATCCGCAAGAAAACTTTTTGTCAACTGCGTCCGCCTCATGTTTACAAATCAAAAGGAAAAGATCAGGACAAAGAAGAAACAGTCGGACACGTTTTGATATCATGCTGGGGCTCGGATCTTTCTTAACCCATGTGACGATGAGACAAAGAGAGCCTCTTGTTCGGCGAGTGGAATTTCTCCCCCGCCACCGTAGTCAGCACATTTTTATCTTGTCAAGCATCAGCGAATGATGACAAGATGCGATTGCCACGCTTTAAGAGATTTTTGGACAGATGTGTGCTCGTTCCAATCAGATTGAACCGCCTTTTAAGGTCAGGTACCGTCCCACTTTAATTAAAAAGGCAAATTCTTATGAGATATATATATATATATATATATATATATATATATATATATATATATATAGACACACACACATGCACACACAAGTTGTACCATTTTATTTCAGTAGCATTCGTTGGTCAAGTGATCATCATCTTTGCTCATGTTAAAAATCATGACTCAATTATTGATGCGTTCCAATTTTTTTTTTTCAAATGAAACTTCAAAACTGGTTTAGAATTCATCCAATTCAGGAACTGAACTAGTTGAATTGATTCCCAAGTAGAACTAGTGGTTCTCGCCTTGGAATCGGTGATTGAGCCGGTCCTAGACTGGTTCTAGGAAACCAAACCAGCTATTCCTATACTAGGCCTCTAACCAGTGGTTTCATGCTAGTGTGGTCTAGCTCCTGAGTTGAATTGGATCTGATTTTCACCCTTATCACAGCCATCTTTTCTTGATCTTATGCAAGAAAGACAACAAAGGTAACTAACATTAAGAATGGCAAATAACTAAAAGCCTCGGTGCATCAACTAAGCCTCCACAAATCGATTGGCTACACTTTGTTTGAAAATGGTAATGCCATATTCAAATCGAAGCATTTCTCAACCCGAGGAATTTTGGGTCCATACTCGCTTTTTTTATGAGTGAACCTCAATCAATGATTTGTGAATGAATGGTTTGCCTATATTTTATTGGAACTAGTCTAGACTAAGTAAGGTCCAAAATTCAAATGTCATGATAACAAATTATTTATTAACCTTCAAATCTAGTGGGCAAAGTGCTTTTTTAATTATATTAAAAAAAAAAAAAAAAGAGGGACGATATACGAGGCGCAAAGAAAGAAGATAAATAAATTGTCACGACAAGTCAAAAGCCGTAAATTTGAAACCGGACAAGACTGCGTAGTCAAACTTGTCTTCACCTTCCTCTGGCTACAAGTCCTTTCATAGGACTTTGTGGGGATCATGGGTCAACTTACGCAAGCTATCAATTTTTTTTTTGTTGGCCAAATAAATTACGCATGCAATAAACAACCAAAATTTCAATTTGAAATCTACCTAACATTCTAATAAGTAGTTACTTAGGTAATCAAACAAAAGATTAAATATACACTTCAAGTTAATGTATATGATTTAACATTTGATGGAAAAAGCTAATGAAAAAGATAAATCTCAATTCATGTTCAATTTATTTTCTAGTGTCAAAAAATTATAACAAAATAAATCAAATTAATTTGATTCAATTTCATTCCAAACGCTCTCTTTTAATGATCAAATTAGCGGATCAAAGTGAGTCTTACTATAAATTCATGTACGAGGGTTTGCATAAAGTTTATTGAACAGTAAGGCAGTCCAATTTTCTTTGGGATGTAATGATGAAGATAATAGTTGTTTTTTTTATGACCTTATCTTTCTTGACATGTCCTTACAAGCTAAACACCAGTAATCAGATTGAGGGTTCCGTGAACACCTAGAAGGCTCGAATTAAAAGTAGAATACCTCCAAAACAAGCCAACTTTAGCATCAATCCAAAAGAATCTTGATAAAAACAGAGTTTCTCGCTTTAATATGGAATTTCATGCTATGGCAATCTTATCTCATGGCCGAATTCCATGCAAGTTCAAGAATTCATTGCAAGAATCATGGTACAAAGTGAAGTGACAAGTTTCTGGTACACTGAGTTAAAGGAGAAGCATGTGCGATGTGCGACTAGAATGACTAGTCTCTTATGTTGTGTCGGTTGATCGTATTTAAACCATGGAAGAGTTTAGAACCTAAGCCAAAGCTTCTGAAATTGTGTTTTTAATGGAGTATGACGGAGAAAATTAATTAATAATACCATTGCATTAATATATTCCTTTTGGAGATGGACTCAGCATTCCTTTTGAGTGGAATAAGAAATGAAAGAAGATCTAAAGTCATAATATTGTTCTCTTCACCTTATGATTGCATATCTTCTGTTTTTATTTCTCTAACAAGCCTTTTGCTCTATCTCATGTGAGTAAATCTAAGATTTCCCTTGAATAAGATTTCCCCTGAACTAAATAATACCAAAATTGATAATATCTCGTGAAACCGTGGAATCGAGCTTATGATGTTAAGGGACAGGAATAACGGCAAGCACACCAACATAGGTTCGTGAATTGGTATACCAAGTGATGTGATAAACTTTTGTTATTAAAGACGACCGAGTCTTTCTCATTTTCCCATTCTTAGTATTGTTCTTGCTTACTAACTCATCTTCCAAGATCAGAGAGGTTTTGCTCTTCTTTGTACTCTCCTCTTTCTTGTCCTTTTCTGGGGAGTTTGGAAGTGTCTGGCTCTGTGCCCCGCCTCTACATGTCTTTTATTCTATTATATTCTGCTTTATTTTATGGTGGTGGGGGAAAGGTGATGCTATGTTGTCCTCTCCTGAGGATTTCCAAAGTCTTTTAACTTATTGACAACTAAGGAGACCTTTAAAAAATGACATGTCATTAAAAAGACTCCAGTTGCCCATGTGTCTGCCCTGAGTCAGGGGAAAATGCTATAAATATTTATTTTTGCCTAATTCCGTGGCCCACCCAAAATTTGTCCTTTGTAAAGGAGTTTCAAGAGCATCAAAAAGCAGCATCTAGAGAAGGTGCACTTCTTATCATCCATGATTGGCATATTGCTCAGATATGGATGATTTCATTGTCTCTAATAACTACTCCATTATGTTGAGCACAGTTGATTATGAAGCTGTAGGTCTTGATTGGTGAATGATGGACAAAACACTTTGCTCCTTAAATCAAGGACCATTTCAAAGGATGATGTGCAATACAGGAACGAATCTTGGCATGGATTGCGGTTCTTCTGAGCTAAATTAAGTAAAGAATATGCAGCCAAAAAAAGGAAATTAAAAATGCAATGAAAAAGCTCTCTTTTCATTTGTCACGTAGGGTGGACAACATGGCACTTGCATGTCCCCTCACACAATTCACAGTGTGTCTACACAAGAAAACATATGCATATGATGGGACGTCGGGCTAAGTGTCGTTTGTGTTGCCCCTATTGTCCTGATGCCAAAAGGCAACAGATGTACCAGGCTTAAAATATTCTAATACAAAGACAAGTGAACGACAATCTTTTTAACCCTTTTGCAATAAGATATTTCTTTCAGAATAGGACAAATCACCCCGTCTTGACATGAGAAATTCAATCGCTAGCTAGCACCCTCTTCAATCATGTAATATAATATCAGATCAATGCAAATCCACAAAGATTTAAAACCCATAAACTAAAAGATGTCACTAGTAAAGATATTCTTATCATTTAGCTCGGTTTGGAATAAAAGACATGACTATCAGAAAGACTGAGAAGATTCATGTTGACCAATGGTTGAAGAGATGACTAGGAAAATGACGATCCAAAGATAGTCATCTTAGACGGATTATAGCATAAAGATTAGGGGAAGCAAAGAAAAATGTCCTAAAATAATCATGTTATAATTATCAAAGGTAAGAAAGGTTGTATCCAGATAATTTTACATCATTCAGAACCCGATAATTGGCTTTTGTGCTGGCTTTGAAAACCATACACGACAATTTAAGGCCTTGACCTAACATCAAAAGTAACTAAAGACTTATGTCGCTCCATACAATCTGCAATCATTTAACTGAACATGCTAACTGGGACCCCCAATCCATGATGCCCCCACATTGAGGAATCTCAGGATGACCAGATGCACGTAGCCTCAATCCTGCATTGCATAGACTACTAGTTTCGTACGCAGGCATGTGGTACACAGGTCACGTGAATCATCTTGACCAAAGGTGCACCCTCATGTTAGTTCCACAACTTCACAAACTTCCTATCACCTCGACTTCACATGGTGTAGCAGCATTTCTGGACCGAAGTTCACTCTTAAGTCTCTGGTTTCTCGCGATTTCCTCCTGGAAATCAGGTGTCTTAATTTAGGCTTTGGGTGAATTAACTATCGTAAGATCATGAAGCAATGTACTAGACTAAGCTAATGTATAGCTAAGGATTAGGAAACTCGAACAGAACCCAATTAACATAAACAAGATACGCACAATGAATTGGTATTGATTGATGACAATAATTTAAAAAGAAAAACGAGTGCGAAAATAGAAATTTTCCCTTTGCCGTAGGGTTATTTGTCATCACTCCCTCCCAAAAGATCTACTAATTTTTCAAACATATGCCATTTATTCCTTGGTTTCTCTAAATAAGCAGTAAGAAAGAAGAGAGATCAGATTGTAATTAAATTAGTCAGTGCCAATTACCGAGTCGATAGAAGATTATAAAACAAGTGGCGATATAACTTGATTGCACCCTGAACATTAAATCCTCAAGAGACTCCCTAGAAAATGGATGATCTGCATCCCTCTTCCTATACAGATCAAAATTATCCCTGAAGGCCACTAGGCCAAGAACCTTTTCCTCTTTTATTTGGAGCTACAATATTACTCGGACTTACTAAAAAGAGGTGAATTAACTACAAGGAAGGGACTAAGTGATTTTATAATGTCAACTTCACAGAGAGGTCCCAAGATAGGGCAAACCATGGTAAAAAAGGATATGTCTGTAGAAAGATTGTTCGTTTGTAGTGTCTGCCACTGTAGACAATGACCTCATAAAAACTAAAAGGCAGTAATAACCTTCCATAGCATCATCACAAGAACCCCTGACTACGGGATCCAACTCTATACATATGAAAACAGAACGCATTTGGCTTCCTTATATTTAAGAACACATTTCAGTGTGGGCACAAAGATGAGGAAGAACAGTGTACTTCAGTTAGTTACTGTTCTGGCGCAAGTGGTTACCTGAAGAGCTCTTAACAGACTAGAACCACGTCTCTGACTAGCTGCTGCTGCTGCATACTTCTCCCTGAGTGTATTGCAGACTCTCTGATCAGCCTGGATCCCCTCTTGCACTTTCTGTAGCTTCTGCATAACAACACAATCTGTCTGTGCTGCCTAATACAAAAAAACTGCTAAAGGAAAAAAGAAATAAAACTGATTTATAGCTTTCTCCATGCTTTTGAGAAAGTTTGTCATGGGCCTCATTTTACAACACATAGTTTAAGCGTCTAAGACTGACATATCTCAGGCTCAGCCAACCCAAAAGTCTTCCAACACCCAAGATATCAAAAAATGTTCTCAAAACTTTCGTCACGCCTGTAGAGCTCTCCCAATGGGCATCAGAAAATATATAAAAGTAGTAACTAGAGAAAGTGGTATTAGTAGATGTGTAAGTCAATTGACGAACAATCGCAATTAGCTGGGTGCTCTAAGAGACCCAAACATGAGCATAAGGATAAAGATCAATCGATGAACAGAGTACCAAAACTAAAAAGAAACATATTAGCACCAATTATCTTTCTTCCCACTAAAGATTAGATGGAAAAAGTTCTACCAAGAAACTGTCTATTTATGCATGTTGACATCCCCAGATATGTTATTTTAAATATAAGGCATCCAACCCTATACAGGAAACAAAGAAGGCGTAGATGTGTAGAGATGTTTAAAGAGAGGTGACAAGAATAAACCAGCAAGAAAATGCATCTGAAAGATGGCAACAGCAATCTCTTTTATTTTCTGAGAACACGACCATAGAATGTTCAGCACAAGACCGATTGTTCAATTGTCACTTAGCTGAAGATACAGCAATGATGTATAGTTCGTGAAAATTGCACATAGGACCGTATAATCCGTGTCACAACTTCATGCAGTGAAATTAACTCTAAGCCAAGCCGGAGGAGGAGAAGGCACAAAGTTAGTATATAATGTTACCTGTTTTATGCCCTTCAGAATTCCTTCCATGGAATCAATAAGTTTCAGGCGACCAGCACTATCACTTATGGCATCTTGAAACTGAATGGAATTATAAACAATATAGTTTCAGGGAAGATAAAACTGTTAAAAAGTTGATGACCAACCAAAAGCTCATGTTTGTGATATAAACCATTAGAAACAGTACGTAAAACCATGTTTAAGAGGAACATCACTGGAAGTTTCTAACACAGTATATGCAGTCATAACTTCCTTTAGAATTCTAATACTAATTAAGGGTTTTGCTAAAAGAGAAATCTGTGGGGGCCCATGACCCCTTTCAAAATGAATTTCACTGCAGCTAGATACTTCTTGCTTGAGGCAACATTCATGAGACTCAAAGAAAGAAGAGAAGATAGCTGGTAAAATAGAATGATTACAGGAGAGGACATGGGGAGCACTTCAGAAGATGAGGGGGAACTGACAAATATTAATCAAGATCTTCAAGTGATTATGTTATACCTGGGAATTTAGCGAATTCAATAATGATGTTTCCTTCAGCATTAGCTCTTTAAGCTCCAAAAGCGCATTATATGTTGCATAGTATTTACGTGTTTGTCTATGAATTTCCTGTAAATTAACAAACAAAAGGAATTGTAATTGCAGTGTCAGCACTAAGAATAGTTATACCAATATAATGTACAAGATACATAGAAGCAACGCCTCAAAAAATGAACTCCTCACCTCAATATTCATATTCAACTCAGAAAAGCGGCGTTCATACC
The DNA here is from genome assembly GCA_014182575.1 of Eucalyptus decipiens. Classification (NCBI taxonomy): domain Eukaryota; kingdom Viridiplantae; phylum Streptophyta; class Magnoliopsida; order Myrtales; family Myrtaceae; genus Eucalyptus; species Eucalyptus decipiens. Next base: position 44,731,122 of record CM024611.1, on the reverse strand, counting down.
TGCAAAGAGCACTTTGATTACCAATCCCTAAAGAACATAGTCTCATACTGAGGGAAGAAGTTTACCCTTAAACCATACCCAGATTGATCCACTCTGATAGTTAAAACTTAAACCGCATTAACAATGCCCAGCACAGCAAATTTGTTTCAGGAGGGAATTAGGAAGCAAATCATCATGTGAACAGGATCAACTATCTAAAGTTAACAAGTAGTGGAAATACTTAAAAGGAGAAGAGAAGGCCCAAAATCCTCCAGTAAGAACTTAAACATTAAAACCACCCCATCATCTAACAACTTAAACTTTTAAAACAGTTAGCAACGGTTCCATAAAATCTTTAATGGCAGCGGAAAAGCAAGTTCTGAGTTCAAATCTTTCCAGGCCTTTATTTAATTCCTATACTATATATTTACATGCTTTCATGTTGTGTCAAAATCCAGCCTATGTGCAAGTAGGAGTGTTGAAGTCTTTAAATATTAATACCACACCTTCATCCAACAATCTAATCATTTAGGGGTGCACATGACAAAATTTCTGGAACAGAAATTGAGAAGTTAAAAATTTTAGCTTATGATTTCTTCTTCAAATCTATTTCTAGAATAGAAATCTGTTTCAGAAATAGAAAAATCAAATTGCGTTACCAAACGGATTTCTGTTCCAAACCTATTTCGAAGAAGAGAGAAACAGAGAAATAGAGAAGTAAAAATTTTATGATGCACGCCCTACAACTATTGACAGTGGTCCCACAAAATCTTTTACAACCTATGATGTTTGGCATTGCTGGGGAGATAGTAAGGAAAGACAAAATTAAGTTGGTAATTTTGGGCAAAAAAGATGCAGTGCAATTTCAGCAAGTTGACAAGAACCAAGTCTCAAAAAAAAAAAATAAATAAATAATGTATTTGTACCTAGGGGACAAAAATGGCCCCAATTTGAATGTTTCAAAAACAAATCACGTGCTCTTACTCAGGGAACAAAAAGGGCCGCCATTGTATTTTCCACACGAGTGATCCTATGAGATAGGGGAAGGGGGTGGGCCGGCAGCGGTGGTCGATACTACCCTTGAGGCTAGTGTCAACCACAACATGTCACGCAAAAATGGCTTGGCTTAATTTTATACTGAATAACTAAATCTGGGAGGTTCAAAATGGCTCTAGATGAGTGCAAAAAGGTCGCGAGAGCAGTCAATTGATGGAGCAGAATGGTTGCCATGGGTACAAGGGCAAGCAAAGAGGTGACTATTAGGGTGCCAGTGTCCTGTTAAGAGTGGTCTCAGCTTGATGATCCAAATGTTCCATTAACAGACACTTACAATTTGTTTGTAAATTTTATCAAGCAGAACTGTCATTTATTCAGCCTCCATCTACACCCAACCTCAAGCACCAATGGCGCCTCTCTCTACAGTCGCCTTTGACTACTCTGTCCTATGGCCAAATGACAATGGTGTCAACTAATTATGTCAACAAGAGATGTCATTGCAGCCAATGCCGACCTCAAGGATGGCGTCGGCCACTGCCACCGGCCACTCCCCCTTCCCCTCACTCCTCTTCTATGTTAACTGGTTTTTTTCTTTTAATGTTAAGTGAAAATTATTTTCTAGCTTAAAAATTATTTAATTTTTAATTTTAAAAAAATAGAAAGTGACGAGTCAGCATGACACGTAAGCATCATTAACCACATCTCTGCCATGAATGATTGCTTGAACAGAAAATACAACGATGGCCCTTTTATACCCTCAAGTAAGGGTTCATGATATTTGTTTTGGACATTAAAATAAGTGGGGCCATTTTTGTCCCCCGATATAGGTACGTGATTTTTTATGTCTACATCCATAGTGCAGATGTAGACATAAAAAATCATAAATTTTATGAGTATGAAAAAGTGGTAATGTTAGAGTTATGATAATAAACCAATCATTCTTTCATCTAATAGTTTAAACTTTTAAAACAGTTGATAGTGATATTACAAAATTTCAAAAATTTGAGCAACCTCTCCACAAAATCTCTCACATATTCTACTTTGTCAGCAAAATAGTTTTTTAGCTTGACAATAATTGGACATAAGGCATGCCTGTTTGTCAATAAAAGTTTCAGAATCCTTTAACGTGAATATATATGAAGCACTTCCTGTAACCCACATCACTCCTATAGTTTCATCCCTAGATTATGTCTAAATCACAATTTTAAGGTCCCTTACTGGTAGGATCAGTTAACTTGTTGGGATTAATGTTTTCTTTAGATAGTTGGTAATCCAATGCATGCCTGTCGATGATTCAATTTAAGCATTTCATCTCACCACTGCCAGTAGTTTGATCTACATGTCTCATCAGTGCAGGATCCCATAGCTTAATTCCCAATTTCATGTTAGAGCATTACTAACTACACTCAAGAAGAAAACTAGAGTTTGGATCTTCAATTAGACAGGAAAAGAACAACTAAGGAGAAAAAGGCTAGATGTGTTGGAGCACCAGCACACGCTATATCAATTTATAACCCATATTATGATTTTGACACAGACTACAAATGCTCAGTAAAGAAAATACCTGTTGTGGGCACCAGAGTAAGGACTAGGAAATGATAAAACTAGTCTATGGAATCAAGACAATGAAATCAGGAGCCAAAAGAAAATTGAAAAATCTGGGTGATAAAAGTAGACCAGCTCCTTAACCAAAAAAAAAAAGTAGACCAGCTCATCATAGATTCTAGAGAAATCTAAAAGACAAAATTAGGGCAAGGGAGAGAGAGAACATACTGAATGAGTTCCGATTGGGAAGGCACATCTTCAAGTTGCCGCTTTACAGACAATACCATCCTCAGTCTAGCCGCTAGGTCCTACCTTCAGGAATACATTGCACCATAAATGAGAATTGCAGGACAAAATATGCCCAAAAGGTATGACAGCTACGCTATATCTTTGGACCAAATAAAATCACGCATGCAACAGCAAGTCATTTGTATTGCATTCTGCAAAAGAAATCACAACGAAAATAATATCCGCTTGAAAAAATCCAGCACTCAAAGGTAGCCCGCCAAAATTGGGACCAAGGCCGAAGGATATTAAATTGCTCTACTGCACACACACAGAAATGCTACACCTTGGTCGATGGCAGCAGTTTACTAGATAGACATCAGAATCAAAACATGAAAGATTTAAAATCGCAAGACAAATTTTACCCAATTGATACAACATTATTTTCTTTAATCATAAAGATTGCAGTCTTGTAAGAAAATTTGCATTCACCGTTATAACAACATGAACATAAAATCGAAGAAGAGATCTTGACCAAAATCTTATGACAGGACGAGATTTGATTAGAGCCATCCAATGTCAAATTCCAAAGGTAGACCAAATTGAGTTCACAACAAGCAGAGAGGATAAGCAGTGAATTGCACTAGCTAATTAGCAATTCATCTCAAACACTATTTGTCCCATCCATTGAACTAAAGAAAGGGCCCCCAAGAGAAGAGAACTTCCATTATGTTTCTGCTCATTATAATCCGTACAAGTTACAAAGGGATGGAAGAAGAAAGCATCAGCCAAAATTCTTTCGCAGAAAATATGAACGTGAACACACAGTAATATAACAACTCCTTGGCTGACATAGAAAAAAAGGACATCAGAATCCCAGCAAAAACTACCTGTTCTCAACAAGATCCTTATATTGCTATCATTGTGATTCGGACCCTGCAGTACATTTCAATTCATATATGGACAATCATGATGGATTACTGTTGACTAGCCTCTATTGTGCTCAATCATTGACTAATCGCCATGACTCAAACATGTTGATCAGCAACCCAAAAAAAAAGTTGATCAGATATATGCAGAAATTATGGATTGGTGACATTCTGGCAGTGGACCAAAATATACAATCAGATGACATAAGTCCTCAAGGGTAGTAATAAGACCCAATACCTTCTTCGCAAGGTGCAACTTTTCCAGTGATATGCTAATACAATGGTCTAAATCATCATGGAGACTCTTGCTATCACAGTTGTTGGATATTTTCTCCTCCAAGTGAATAATCTTGGCTTCCAAATCTGATTTCTTTGCAGTGTGATTAGAATGGCAATCCAGTTCTTTCTTTTCCAAGACCTGCAGCCATTCGCATTACATAAATGTAAAAATGGGAGCAAAAGACTACTGGGGAAAAAAAGGTAAAAATAAGGATCTACACATGACGGATGATGAGAGACTATGGAAGGACATCCACATGCTGGCCAAACCCCAGAAAATGAAAATTGACATTGATTCGAGGCTAAATTAGCAGTTGGTCCAGGAAAAAATGCATTAGCATCAAAAAATGGTTTAGAGACATGTCCACATAGTAGAGGGAGAATATCCACCTTCAGTGACTTCATGAGCAACATTAATCGGTGAACCACAGAATCGACTTTTGCTGCCCTGATTTTCTCGTGTAAGAGTTGCATCTCTTCTAAATTATGCATTCTCATCAGCTTCTGGCCAGGAGAAGACGAAAACTAAAGTTACCACCAGATGAATCTAGCTACTGTGGAAACAGAGAAAAGAGCTTCTGCCTTTTCAAGAAAGTACTCCTAAATAAGTGTTAATCTCTTGCATGAATCCGAATTAATGAGCTCCAACCGTTATATCATCTCACTAACCTTTTCCTCTGGATCGCTGTATCTAGACTCAAAAGTAGTTCTTGCAGCACCTAATCCACCATCAAGCTGCAAAAGAGTATTCTCCTGATCTTTAGAAAAAGTCCTGTGTGAGTAGTATGGGTGTCTCTAGAGCAAAGATGGCATGATCTTAGTAGCAAGAGTGATTCAATTTACAACAGAAAAGAAGCCACATTAGCATGTAAAGACACAGAACTAGTTCAGAACCATGGCACCACACCAATTAGCCAAACTCACCTCATCCCCCGTAACTCCAACACACGTCCGAACATGATTGACAAGCCACCGTGCAACAGGATACACGCTTTCGACTTCGAGACTGTAAATGTCCGAAGCTTGCAGAGGGTGCGGGCAGTTTAACAATTTTAAAGCTTCTTCAACACCATGACTCGCTTCCCTGAATACCAATAATAGAAGCCATAAATGCAACCGGAAAAAGTTCAATCTGAATACCCATTTACCCTGTGACATAATTGTAAACGGAGGGCAACATAAACTACATCGAGGCGACTCCCTGAAGAGAAACTAATTTACTTGAGCAAGAAAGACAGGATTTTTGGCAAAATACCCCGAGCAGCCATTGATCAAGACTCAAGCTTTCCTCACAACTCATATCAAAGAAGGGAATGCATGCTCTCTAACAATCAAACAACCTCAGAACACAGGGTGCAAACTTCATTCTGAGCAGTGATATGACGTGAAACTCAAAAGGGTTCACCAACCCATGTAGTGTCACTGCCATCAATGATCAACCCAGTAAACGAACGAACGGATCAAACAAAGAAACGTCCTTTCTTCTATCAATCGCCACGAATGTCGACAGAGGGAGCTGTAAATCAAACTGGAAATGCAAGAAGCAATGCGCCCACGGTAGAGAGAGATAGAGAGAGAGATTGCCTGATGTTGTCTTGAGTTAGAGTTTCAGGCGAGGGGAGGCTGAGCTCGGGATCGGCGGCGCTGATGCAGCGGGACAGTCCGGCGACGAGCGCGGCGGCGTCCGGCGGGTGGGGACGCCGTGTCGCGCCGAGATCGATCGATTCGAGGAGGCCGACGACGGCCGTCAGCTGACTCGGGGAATCGGACGGTGGCTCGGCCATCCCCAAGGTCGGACACACTTTTCTGCCGTCAGATCTTCTCTTTATTGTTTAGAGCGGATTCCTGAAAAAAAGGGATAAATTGGGCTATAGTTTCCTACTGATCTTTCAATCTATATAACAATTCGGCTCAAATGATTTTTATTTTTTTGAGTTAATGAAGCTTTAAGCTTCAAATAAAAATGGAATCCCTTTGTTTTTTGGGCATCAGTTTTCGGAGATTAATCGACCAAATTGAATCTCTACAAATTTCTTAAATAAATTTGGGTTAAGCTAAAAATCAAATAATTTATACTTGATCGAAGCTCAATCAAGATCGATGTTATATCCATTATTTGCTTCAATTTATAAATGAGTCCTAGAGATACCACAAATAATCAAATCTTGTATTCCTTAATAGTTCATGAAATTTAGTATGATGTGCAATAATTTTTAATTCGGTCCTTGAATTATTTCTAAATATTTGATTACAAATTTCATAAACAAGGAGAAAGTGACCACAAGCCCTTGAACGATTGTGAAACATTCAATCCGATCCCTAATTAATAGCAAAATGTACAATCTAATCCTCAAAACTCTCCATCTATTGAGTCTCGTCGTCAACTTTCTATAATAAAGTCAAATCAATTCTTGGAAACTTTTTCGAATATATTCGAAATTAAACTATTACCCGAATTTTAAAATATCTTTTCAACAATAAGTACGGTAGTAAACATAAAACCTCCATTCGAATTGTATTGAGTTATCTACATATTTTCATAACTATATCTAAGAACGATATCAAGTTATCTATAGGCTCGTATATATGTTTCTAACATGTTAGATAAAAAAACTCTCGGCTTTTGTATTCCGTGTTCTCTCCGTCTTAAAGAAAAACCCTTTATTGCCCAAGACAAACGCATGCTCTCTGTCACAAATAATAGAGGAACACAGCAGATCAACTTGACATCATCGGACCAGAACTCTCCTATAATGCAGGAATTTTTAGTCAACCCACCACGTGCATAACCTGCTCAATCGGCACAATTAGCAAAGATTCAAGAACCTCCGGGCGGCACAGCGGGTTGAGGAGACGGTCGATGGTATTATGCACTTCGCCAGGCAGGAGCGAGAACGGAACTTGCAAGATGAGGCCCGTAATGCAGCAAAGGATCGTTGCCGTAAATGATACAACAAAAGGCAATGTAATGGCCGGAAAGTCACAAAAATAAACAGTCCAAACCAGAGGCAGGCGTGCGTGCGCCAGCATTGAGAGAGAGAGAGAGAGAGATTCAAGCCCAGTTGGCATGTTTATCTTCATGATGTTTCTGTGTTCTGGCCCCATGAAGGGCATAGAACTGGGGGAGAATTTGATATCACCATGACACCAGCATTTCAGAGAGTAACGCTTACTCGGAAATTACCATCAGTTCTGATGAAAACAAGTTACATCTACAGTAGCTTCTAGCTTTTTCACTCCGCAGCAATACAATACATAGTACCACTATATATCTATGAGAATTTGAGGCGTGCCAACGGTGCATTCACCGCATCATGCAAAACATGTTTACTATAGCGATTTAGCAGTATGCCTTAATTGCTACATATGCATACACAAAGTTTTTACAAAAAAAAGAGTTCTTGCCTCTCAACATGTCAACCACATTTTTTGCACGGTAAATGTCACTTTACTTCGAAGGCTATAACTCTCTTATGAAAGCCTCCATTTAATAATCACCCAGTAGATGGAATCACCAGAGGGAGCTACCATCTCTAAGCCTCAGATTCCGTAGTATTCATCGATACAAGAAAGGTAATACCCGAATAAAGGCTACAGCACGGGAATACCTTTTTAGCAGACCGCATAACCTTTTTCCTTTCCTTCAGCCATTCTAGAGATGATGGATCCAATTGTTTCTTAGGGATCTAACCAAAACATATTTCATTCCATGTCAATCTCTTAACAGCTAAGAAATGGGAGGGTTCCTCGAAATCCGTTTCTTTTGGCCCTTTAAGTTGATGAGAATGAAACCGACAATGAGAATTTCAATCCCACCGGAAAACTAAATGACATTGAAGTTCAAGAGAGACATGGCATAAGTACCAAACGAGAGAAGATGGCAATTATCGATGTAGATTCCTATCTGAGAACATTTCCTTCTCTAAGGAAAGGCCAAACATTACATGTCACTGAAGCATTCGCGGAAAGCTTCAACTTGACAAAAGAAGTCATCACCCGATGTACAACAGCAACAAATGTCACAAAGCTAAATCCCGTCGCTCATCATAAGCTCTAAATTAGTATCAGTGAGACGACACCAACTGGGCGTACTGAGGCAACTAATACAATGACAAGATACATGCACTTTGATGGGAACGGTGAATTCAGTCTTCCAATCTGAGTGCTTAGGACAAATACCTGGAGATGCCAAAGTATCACTTCCACAGCTTCACTGTCTTGTCGTGACTAGCTGAAGCAACCAGGCCCGTCACATTTGATACTGCCAATGCTGAAATTAGTCCGTCATGAGCTAGAAAAGCCATTGTCTTGTTCTCGGCCATATTCCAGAGCTCCAGGGTCTGCAGAGAATTTTCTATTAGCTTAGACCAAAGCACAATTAAGCCAAAATCTTATGGGGCAACGAAGTCCAAAGAGCCTACTCACGTGACTCATACTATAAGGCACATAGCTTTTGCTGTTCCATGGCTCTCGTAGAGCCTGCTTCAGAAGCCATGATTCTGAAGTTGCCGATTTGTACTAGGCAATACTTAATATTTTTAGAAACTCATGAGCCTGATTAGCATCCCAAGAAGCTCGCTCGAAATTTCTTATGTAATCCTAAAAATTCACAAAATTTGGGAACATCTAAACATGGACTTATATCTCACTTCTCCTATGTACAGAGCTAGAATTCACATGAAAATGCTAAAATAAATAATTTAAATGTGCGCCTTACCTGGTAGCAGCCAATCACCAAAAGTGAAGGATAAGTTGGGTGGAACACGCAGGAGTGGGCCTCGTTTCCATTGCAGCTCAATTCATGTACACAGTCCCATTCACTACCAGACCAACTGCCCAAACTCTAACAGAGTCCTCACTGACAGACGCAACTAACTCGCCTGTGGAATCCCAACACACATAATCGATTGCCTTAGTATGCCCCTGTTATCAAAATTCAGATTCATGTGGGAACGATCAACATGTTACTAGAAGCAGGAAACAAAAACAATAAAGATACTAATTATGACAATCTCAAAGAAAAGAAAGGCCAACTTGAACTAAAAGGCCATGCAATTGAATGAGTAACAATTTCAATAAGATAGATGCAAACCATAAAATGCTCTGAAAGATGAGAAACACCTTGAAACTAATTGTGTCATTAAAATAGCATCCGTAAATGGTGACACATACTTGAACGTCATATGCTTAGATACAGCAGATAAAAAGATGACAAACTTTTTTCCTACTGTTATTTGTCAACTAGATTGAGCCTTAAACCTAGACCTGGGAAAATGCTACTTTATTAAGGCAAGGTGACTCAGGTATATCCAGCAAGCCAATAGGTTCACTAATAGACCCTAGCATAAAAAACAAAACAACTCCCATCACCACAGTAAGATTTTGGCAGAGAGATGAAATAATAGCTTTTCTTCTAGTGCCCAGAGAAATAAAACATATTGTCCTTTCAAATTTCAACACGATATCAGAGGATGAACTAAAGCCATCAGTAGCAAGCATACAATTCAATGGCATGGAATCTGGAAAGGTAGTTGCAGACAACATCATTCAATCATACCTACTAGAGGTAAGACAACCATTCACTCAGTAACAATATCCCCTTTTTCCAGCCAATAACAATCCCCACTTAACTAGACCGAATAAAAAGGAGGAAGTTACTAAAAATTCAACCTGCAAAGTTTGCCTGCACGCTTGTGTCTCTACATCCAATATAGATAAGACATTATCTGCCGCAGCAGCAAGATACCTTCCAAGACGTGGCTGGAATCTCAACTGGGCTGTGCCACCCTGATTCACGAGCAACATAAGTTATACATTTTTAGAGAACCGAGATGCACTTGATGCACCGTCTCATTAAAACCACAAGCAGCAACAAGATTAGCATGGCAATTCATATTAATTTGTACCCTGAATACCCTCGAACAGCTGCCGTTATTAATGCTCCAGTATCTTATCTCACCATTCCCATCGCAAGAGCAGATAAGATCATCTTTATTTGGGTGGAAGTCCAAAGACACAACAGCAGAAGAATGCCCCATAAAAGTCCGAAGAGAATAACCAGCCTGAAATGAACAAATAATCCATTGATGATACCATATGCACATGGACATTAGACATAAAGCCAACAAAAGTGAAGCTAAATGCGTACTATCACAAGCGAACAAAACAGATAGAGTCAAATAAATCTTATCAAGGTCACACGCGAATTTGCCCTCCACATTGACAAACAACTACCGAAACAGGAAACTCTTAAAACATGATCATTATCAGGGTAAAATGAAGGAACCTCGACATTGAGCTGCCAAAATAATGCATAAGAACCAAGAAGGATAAATACAATCCTCATGGTCACAGACACCATTTCATAAAAAAGCCACACAATAAATGCCGCAGAAGTCTGCAGTCGAAAAACAGCAGTTCATTGAGCTCCGAAGAGAATGCTTTCAAAATGATCTATGAAGGAAGTAGCCAAATCTTCACTTGATTATTATCACCGGAGAGTACCCATGGCAGAATTTATCAATATCAGCAGGCTCTAGAATTCCGGCTTCAAGGGTAATCAGAGGAGACAATCATCTCATGTAAGCAAGTGTGGAAATTCAGAGAACTTACATACTGAAGCAACTCTCTAGGTTTTAAACAAGAGTCAGATTGCAAAACCATTCACATGGACAGTTAGGCCGTAAATTCATAATAGCAACTCAATATAGTATATGTTCCCAAATTTTCAATGTTCAGATTTTAAAACAATGGCAACTCCTATTAGGGTACGAAGCTAAAATCGACCACAAAGCCATTTTTTATTGATGTTGCAAGTGGCAACAAGCCAAAGACAGGAATATCTAAGGGCGTGCATGGAAACGTTTCTTAGAAACGTTTCCGGCACACTTTGTACGGAAAGTGTTAGGACAAAAAAGGAACAGAAACGTGTTTGGTTGCGTTTCTGTTCTTTTTTTTTTTTTTGTTTCGAAACGAAATAAGAACAAAAAAAGAAACAACAATTTGTTGTTTCTTGCTCCGAACATTTCTTGAAGGAACATTTCTTCTCTCTCTTCTTCTTCTCTTCTTCTTTTCTTCTTTTTTTTTTTTTTTTCTTTCGCGGTCCGCCGCCTCGGCGGGGCCGGCGACCGCCGTCGAGGCTCGGCCTCGCCAGTCCGGCGAGGCCGAGCGTCGCCGGCCCCGACGAGGCTCGGCCTCGCCGGATCTGGGCGAGCTCGAGCTCGCCCAGCCATGGCGAGGCTCGGCCTCGCCGGATCTGGGCGAGCCCGAGCTCGCCCAGCCAAGGCGAGGCTCGGCCTCGCCCGCGCGGCGTCGCCGAGCCTCGCCTTGGCTGGGCGAGCTCGGGCTCGCCCGATCCGGCGAGGCCGAGCCTCGCCATGGCTGGGCGAGCTCGAGCTCGCCCGAGTCCGGCGAGGCCGAGCCTCGTCGGGCGGCGGCGCTCGGCCTCGCCGGATCTGGGCGAGGCCGAGCTCGCCCAGCCAAGGCGAGGCTGCCGGCCCCGTCGGCCGAGTCGCGGAGGCGGGGACCGAAAAAAAAAAGAAAAATAAAAAGAAAGGAAAAAATAAATAATAAAATAAAAATGTTTAAAAAATTAAAAGAAACAAAAAAAGAATAAAATTTACCAAACGTGTTTATTCATTTTTATTCCCGGACCAAACGTTACCAAACGCGTTCTTTTGTTCAAAATTGTTAAGAACGAAACACTTTTTTTTTTACGTTCGCTCCCCAAAAAAAAAGAACGGCGTTACCAAACGCGCCCTAAGTATCTGAGTAATAACAGGTGACCAGCTTTACTTGAAAGTCTTGCTCCATTCCTCTAAAAGAACAAAATCTTCTGTGGTCAGCTCTAAGGTACAGATTACCTACTTCTTCACCCTTCACCATCATGCACTTAACTATAAATTCAGCGTCCTGTCAGTTAACTCATGCCCGTACATCTGCTTGCTTGGAGCTACAAGTGTAGGTCATGTTCTATGTAACTTTCCAGGGTATGTAAAACAGTAACTTCCATTAGATTGTTCACTCCGGGAAAAACAAACTTGCATCATAAGCACTTGTATCATAGTGGGAAAAAGTTTTTAAATTTCGCCAGTACTTAAAGTCAGGCTGGCACCTCGTGCAGTTCAGTATATCAGAAGGCTGTTGCAAGAAGCTTTGAATACGAAAAGAATCCAAAAATCTAAAAAACGTGAGTGTCAATGAGATATTATGTTCACCAACATTGTCAGCCTCCCAGACTCTGACAGTTTTGTCGAAAGAAGATGTTGCCAGGCGAGACATGGTTGGACTAAATCGAACATCCGTGATCATTAAAGAATGTTCCTCCAGAGTTGTTTTCGGCTTTAAAGTATCTGCATACCACAGTACAGCCTGCATAATCCAGAAATTTAACCATCCCATATCAGATTATGGCAGACGACGACATATTATCATGTCCACATAACTGCCCGCACTTACTTTCTTATCATGTCCACCAGTAGCAAGCAGTTTCCCATCTGATGAAAAGTCACAACAGACAACCTTGCCGGTGCTTGCTCGAAGAGTGCTCACTTCAGTAAATGAGAATTCTGTAGAACCCAATTTGAACACTATGAGTGAAACTGTGAAAGACACTTCATCATTCAGCCTACTAGGAAAATGATTCTGCATCAAACCTCAATTAGAAAGACCTGAGAATGGTAGTCTAAATTAATAACGAAGAAGGACATCTAAAGGCAAAGTTCTTCCATTAACTAACTAAAAATATTTATCAGGATTTTACGGTTGATAAAATTTACCTCAAGGAAAGTTACACTTGATTCCAAAGGCAGGCTAGTTATCATCCTTTGTTAACTGGTGACATTGGGTTCATTTCCTTCTTAATAGATAGGAGCGATAGCGAGAAATGACAAAATTATCTTGTCTGTTCATTATTCGAAGGCTTGTCGTGAAAGTCTTGTCCTTCGTTGTAACTTAGTTTATCGAGTTTTGGTCCTTTTTCTGCTCATACCACTTACGTTTCTCCGTTGTCGCACAAAGGTTAGTCCTTCTGAAACTCTTAAGTAGTTTTTTCTGTAAGGTTCCCTTCTGTTTCGACCAGTCAAACTCTGAGCTCATGGTGGACGAAATCTTACATATCCTCAGAAAGGAAACAAAAAAGGCTCAGGAAGCACCAGAGTGCATGAATTGGCAATAGTGGTTCAGACTGAAGGACAAAAGAAAATCCCAATAACATCTATAGGAATCAATAGATTATCGAAGTCTACAAGAAATATGAGGCTAACAGATTTCTTTCCCTGCTATACACACAATAGATCTAAATTTGGAGCAGAAAACAACAAGGTGAACAAATATATATGTTGCAATTTATATGACAATGTTTCCCTAGAAAATCTAAAGCATATAGAATAGCACACGCCACATAATTCTAGTTCGAGAACAACGATTAAAGATGGGCATGTCACCAAAATTCCCCATTAATGTAGAGTTCTCAGGCACCTTTGCTAACATCCATGGAGCGACCAACAGTATCTGCCTGTAGTTGAAGATCCAGATCATTACTGAACAATATAACTGAATTCATGCTAAGAGATTATCATCAGCCAAAAACAAAGTCTAAATCTGACTGACCAATTGATTCGAAGGCGATGGAAGACTTCCAACCGAAAATTCAAGGGAAAGGAAAAAAAATGGGTACTCCACGGTGTAAAATGACTGAGAGTCCAAACTGGAACGAGCCTAGAAACGCGAGCCACGAATGCTCCGGAGAGAGAGAGGGAAACTCCGCACAAAGAAAGGTCGAGGAAGAAAGGAGGAGGAATTTGTTCGTGCGTCTTTTCTTGTCCACATGGAAACGTCCAAAAATAAAAAATAAAATCTTGTCCCTTTTTTTGGTGTCTGAATTATCACAGATTTTCCGATCAAATTAAAATTAACGAAGATTTCACAGCCGGTAAAGTACGTCATGCATAAATATTTTCGGTGGACAGTGAAAAAAAAAATTATTTATTCGTCCATTCATTTTCATAAGCGATGTAAGTAGAAATCATTCCTTTCTTTCAAGAATAATCTTGGAATAATTGGGTGATGCATGAAGATGTAATAATTGCATCTCCAAATTCAGGGGATGGCACGGTGTTTCTCGATGGATCCAAGGGTTCTTGCTCCTGTCTTGGCCCTCTGCTTTTGGATAAGAAAGAAACAAAGGGGTTCTTTCCCATTTGGAAAGGGGAAGCTAGCCTTACAGCTTTTTAACTACCCCTTTAAACACCTTTCCGTTAGATTAGCCAAAGGCAGATCTCATTGGTAACTTATCCTATATTTGTCTCTTCAATTAAATTTTCACTTAGTACTAAATAGAAAACCAATTAGATTAAACATGAGAAGGAGTGTTAAAATATTTAATTAATAAGTTATGCTCTCGTCTAACCGCTGAAACTTTTAAAATAGTTTACAGTAATCCCACAAACCCTCATACGTATCTTCTCCTTTTAAGTGTTATTTTACATAAAAAGAGGAGAAATGTGAGTTTTTCACCTTTACTATATCTCGAGACCGAACAGAACTGCTAATGTAGTAGCAATACTTAAAAAAGAGAAGTGTGAGATTTTGTGGTACACTGTCAACTATTCTAAAAGCTTAAACTATTAGATGAATACATGGCTTATTATTTAAATATCCTAACACTACCCTCACGCTTAGTTTGATTGGTCTTCTGTTTAGTACTAAACATGAAAATTTAATTAAAGAGACAAATGTGACCTTAAAACGTTCCAACTCAGGACTTTAGCTTTGATTCCTGAATTTTGAAATATCTTCAATTCATTTTCTAAATCAACAATAAGTATGGCACTAAAAATAGAACCTCATTTTGAAATGTATCTAGTAATTATAATCATATCTAAGAACGCTATCAGTTTATCTATAGATATACATATTTGTTTCTAACTTTTGAGATAGATAAAAGTTCTTGGCTTTTGTATTCTGTGTTCTCTCGATTGAATTTTGTTTAAAAGAAAAACCCTTTGTTGCCCAACGCAAACGCATGTTCTGTCACGATAGACGAACACAGCAGATCAACTCGACATCATCGGACTGGAACTCTCCTATGACGTAGGAATTTCTCAGGTCAATAATCGTCAGACGAGGCTGATCATGCATGATGGGACTCTGCATTTAGCCCATCGCATGCATAACCTGCTTGGTAGGCACGATAAGCAAAGATCCGAGAACCTCCGGCCGGCACGTCGGGTCGAGCAGACAGACGATGGTATTATGCACTTCACCGGGCAGGAGGGAGAACGGAACTTGCAACATGAGGCCCGCAATGCGGCAAAGGATCCGCCTTGCCGTAAATGATATGACGAAAGCCGAGCGTTCTGGCCCCATGAAGAGCATAGAAGCAGCGGAGAAATTTGATATCACTGTGAGACGAGCCACGCATACTTGCAAATTCCCCTCAATCCCGATCAAAACAAGTAACATTTACAGCTGCTTCTGGCTTTTTCACTCACCAGCAATACAATATATAGTACCACCACGTACATTCGAATACGGGTCATGCCGACAGTGCATTTATCGCATCGTGCAAAACATGTTTACTACAGTGATTTAGTGGAACGCCTTAATTGCCACATATGCACACAGTTATTACGAGAAAAGAGATTTTGCCACTCGACATGTCCACTATATTTTTCACACGGTAAATCTTGCTTTACTTCTAAGGCAATAACTCTCGTATGAAAGCCTCCATTTAATAATCACCCAGTGGATGGAATCACCAAGGGAGGTTAACTATCTCTTAGGCTCAGATTCCGTATCATCCGTGTGCGGGCATTTATCCATACAAGAAAGATAATAATACCCAAGTAAAGGCTACAGCAGGGGGATACTTTTTTAGCAGTCCTCGCAACCTTTTTCCTTTTCCTTCAGCCATTATTAGAGTTGATGGATCCACTTGTTTCCTAGGGATCTAACCAGAACATATTTCATTCCATCTCAAGCTTTTAACAGCTAAGAAGTGCGAGGGTTCCTCGAAATATGTTTCTTTTGGCCCTTTAAGTTGATGAGAATGAAACCGACAATGAGAATTTCAATCCCACCAGAAAACTAAATGACATCGAAGTTCAAGAGAGACATGGCATAAGTACCAAATGAGAGAAGACGGCAATTATCGATGTAGAGTCCTATCTGAGAACATTTCCTTCTCTAAGGAAAGGCCAAACATTACATGTCACTGAAGCATTCTCAGAAAGCTTCAGCTTGACAAAAGAAGTCATCACCTGATGTACAACAGCAACAAATGTCACAAAGTTAAATCCCATCGCTCATCATAAGCTCTAAATTAGTATCAGTGAGACGACACCAACTGGGCGTACTGAGGCAACTGATACAAGGACAAGATACATGCACTTTGATGGGAATGGCAAATTAAGTCTTCCAACCTGAGTGCTTAGGACAAATACCTGGAGATGCCAAAGTATCACTTCCACAGCTTCACCGTCTTGTCGTGACTAGCTGACGCAACCAGGCCCGTCACATTTGATACTGCCAATGCTGAAATTAGTCCGTCATGAGCTGGCAAAGCCATTGTCTTGTTCTCGGCCATATTCCAGAGCTCCAGGGTCTGCAGAGAATTTTCGATTAGCTTAGACCAAAGCACAATTAAACCATGATCTTATGGGGCATTAGAAGTCCAAAGAGCCTATTCACGTGACTCGTACTTTAAGGCACATAGTTTTTGCTGTTCCATGGCTCTTATAGAACCTGCTTCAGAAGTTATGATTCCGAATTGCCAATTACCCGACCTTCACTACTTCAGAGGATAGTGAGAAAGACGCCTGATTTTTACTAGGCAATACTTAATATTTTAGAAACTCATGAGCCTGATTAGCATCCCAAGAAGCTCGCTCGAGATTTCTTATGTAATCCTAAACATTCACAAAATTTGGGAACATCTAAACATGGACTTATATCTCACTTCTCCTATGTACAGAGCTAGAATTCACATGAAAATGCTAAAATAAATAATTCAAACGTGCGCCTTACCTGGTAGCAGCCAATCACCAAAAGTGAAGGATAAGTTGGGTGAAACACGCAGGAATGGGCCTTGTTTCCATTGCAGCTCAATTCATGTACACAGTCCCATTCACTACCAGACCCAACTGCCCAAACTCTAACAGAGTCCTCACTGACAGATGCAACTAAATCGCCAGTAGAATCCCAACACACAGAATCGATTGCCTTAGTATGCCCCTGTTATCAAAATTCAGATTCATGTGGGAACAATCAACATGTTACTAGAAGCAGGAAACAAAAAGAATAAAGATACTAATTATGACAATCTCAAAGAAAAGAAAGGCCAACTTGAACTAAAAGGCCATGCAATTGAATGAGTAACAATTTCAATAAGATAGATGCAAACCACAAAATGCTCTGAAAGATGATAAACACCTTGAAACTAATTGTGTCATTAAAATAGCATCCGTAAATGGTGACACATACGTGAACGTCATATGCTTAGATACAGCAGATAAAAAGATGACAAGCTTAGATGACAAACTTTTTTCCTACTGTTATTTGTCAACTAGATTGAGCCTTAAACCTAGACCTGGGAAAATGCTACTTTATTAAGGCAAGTTGACTCAGGTATATCCAGCAAGCCAATAGGTTCACCAATACACCCTAGCATAAAAAAACAAAACAACTCCCATCACCACAGTATGATTTTGGCAGAGAGATGAAATAATAGCTTTTCTTCTAATAACCAGAGAAAAAAAACATATTGTCATTTCAAAATAACAACACGATAACAGAGCATGAACTAAAGCCATCAGTAGCAAGCATACAATTCAATGGCATAGAATCTGGAAAGGTAGTTGCAGATCCAAGAGGAACGACGACAGCATTCAATCATACCTACTAGAGGTAAGACAATCATTCACTCAGCAACAATATCCCCTTTTTCAAGGCAATAACAATCCCCACTTAACTAGACCGAATAAAAAGGAGGAAGTTACTAAAAATTCAACCTGCAAAGTTTGCCTGCACGCTTGTGTCTCTACGTCCAATATAGATAAGACATTATCTGCCGCAGCAGCAAGATACCTTCCAAGACGTGGCTGGAATCTCAACTGGGCTGTGCCACCCTGATTCACAAGCAACATAAGTTATACATTTTTAGAGAACCGAGATGCACTTGATGCACCATCTCATTAAAACCACAAGGAGCAAGAAGATTAGCATGAAAATTCATATTAAGTTGTACCCTGAACACCCTTGAACAGCTGCCGTTATTAATGCTCCAGTATCTTATCTCACCATCCCCATCGCAAGAGCAGATAAGATCATCTTTATTTGGGTGGAAGTCCAGAGACGCAACAGTAGAAGAATGCCCCATAAAAGTCCGAAGAGAATAACCAGCCTGAAATGAACAAATAATCCATTGATGATACCATTTGCACATGGACTTTAGACATAAAGCCAACAAAAGTGAAGCTAAATGCGTACTATCACAAGCGAACAAAACAGAGACGGTCAAATAAATCTTAGGAAGGTCACATGTGAATTTGCCCTCCACATTGACCAACAACAACCGAAACAGGAAACTCTTAAAACGTGATCATTATCCGGGTAAAATGAAGGAACCTCGACATTGGGCTTCCAAAAGAAGGCATAAAAGCCAAGAAGGATAAATACAATCCTCATAGTCACAGACACCATTTCGTAAAAAAGCCACACAAAAAATGCCGCAGAAGTCTGCACTCGAAAAACAGCAGCTCATTGAGCTCCGAAGAGAATGCTTTCAAAATGATCAATGAAGGGAAGTAGCCAAATCTTCACTTGATTATTATCACGGGAGAGTACCCATGGCAGAATTTATCAATCTCAGCAGGCTCTAGAATTCCGGCTTCAAGGGTAATAAGAGGAGACGATCATCTCATGTAAGCAAGTGTGGAAATTCAGAGAACTTACATACTGAAGCAACTCTCTAGGTTTTGAACAAGAATCAGATTGCAAAACCATTCACATGGACAGTTAGGTGATAAATTCATAATATCGACTCAATATAGTATATGTTCCCAAATTTTCAATGTTCAGATTTTAAAACAATGGCAACTCCTATTAGGGGTACGAAGCTAAAATCGACCACAAAGCCATTTTTTATTGATGTAGCAAGTGGCAACAAGCCAAAGACAGGAATATCTAAGTATCTGAGTATTAACAGGTGACCAGCTTTACTTGAAAGTCCTGCTCCATTCCTCTAAAAGAACAAAATCTTCTGTGGTCAGCTCTAAGGTACAGATTACCTACTTCTTCACCCTTCACCATCATGCACTTAACTATAAATTCAGCGTCCTGTCAGTTAACTCATGCCCGTACATCTGCTTGCTTGGAGCTACAAGTGTAGGTCATGTTCTATGTAACTTTCCAGGGTATGTAAAACAGTAACTTCCATTAGATTGTTCACTCCGGGAAAAACAAACTTGCATCATAAGCACTTGTATCATAGTGGCAAAAAGTTTTTAAATTTCGCCAGTACTTAAAGTCAGGCTGGCACCTCGTGCAGTTCAGTATATCAGAAGGCTGTTGCAAGAAGCTTTGAATACGAAAAGAATTCAAAAATCTAAAAAACGTGAGTGTCAATGAGATATTATGTTCACCAACATTGTCAGCCTCCCAGACTCTGACAGTTTTGTCGAAAGAAGATGTTGCCAGGCGAGACATGGTTGGACTAAATCGAACATCCGTGATCATTAAAGAATGTTCCTCCAGAGTTGTTTTCGGCTTTAAAGTATCTGCATACCACAGTACAGCCTGCATAATCCAGAAATTTAACCGTCCCATTATCAGACTATGGCATAAGACAACATATTATCATGTCCACATAACTGCCTGTACTTACTTTCTTATCATGTCCACCAGTAGCAAGTACTTTCCCATCTGATGAGAAGTGGCAACAGGTAACCTTGCTGGCGCTTGCTCGAATAGTATTCACTTCAGTAAATGAGAATTCTGTAGCACCCAATTTGAACACTATGAGTGAAACTGTGAAAGACACTTCATCATTCAGCCTACTAGGGAAATGATTCTGAATCAAACCTCAATTAGAAGGACCTGAGAATAGTAGTCTAAATTAATAACGAAGAAGAACATCTAAAGGCAAAGTACTTCCATTAATTAACTAATAATATTCATCAGGATTTTATGGCTAATAATATTTACCTCAAGGAAAGTTATACCAGATTTCAAAGGCAAGCTAGTTATCATCATGTGATAACTGGTGACATTGGCTTCATTTCCTTCTTAATAAATAGAAGTGATAGAGAGAAATTACAAATAATCTTGTCTGTTCATTAGTCAAAGGCTTGTCGTGAAAGTCTTATCCTTCGCTGTAAATTAGTTTACTGAGTTTTTGGTCCTTTTTCTGCTTATACTACTTACTTTTCTCTGTTTGTCAGTCAAAGGTAAGTCCTTTAAGTGGTTTTTCTGTATGGTTCTCTTCTGCTTCTACCAGTAAAAACTCTGAGCTCATGGTGGACGAAAACTCAGTATTCTCAAACAGGAAAAAAGACTCAGGACGCACTAGAGTGCATGAATTGGCAATAGTGGTTCAGACTGAAGGACAAAATAAAATCCCAATAATATCTATAGGAATCAATAGATCATTGAAGTCTACAAGAAATATGAGTTTAACAGATTTCTTTCACTGCTACACACAATAGATCTAAATTGGAGCAGAAAACCACAATATGAAATATTGCAATTTTGATGACAATGTTTCCCTAGAAAATCTATAGCTTATAGAATAGAACATCCCAAATAATTCTAGTTCAAAAACTACAACTAAAGATGGGCATGTCACCAAAATTCCTCATTAATGGAGAGTTCTCAGGCACCTTTGCTGACATCCATGCAGCGACCAACAGTATCTCGAGGATCTGTCTCATCATGAGATAAAAAAGACTCAACATTATCATCAAGAGATCCGTCCTCTACAAATCGATCCATATCTGCCTGTAATTGAAGATCCAGATCAATACCGAACATTATAACTGATTTCTTGCTCAAAGATTTTCACCAGCCAAAAACAAAGTCTAAATCTGACTGACCAATTGATTTGAAGGCGACGGAAGACTTCCAGTGCCATCAGCCCCAAACATCATTAACGGCTTGGACGAACTACCACTATGTGGCAATGGAGGCACAGACATCACATCACCAGGAGTGTGAGTTGATGGTGTGGAAGGCGCAGAGCTAGGGGAGGGACCTGCAGTATTCGCAGTTCCGGAGCTATTGGCAGGACCTGAAGATGACACTGGCTGCTTTCGTTTCCTTGCAGATTGGTTTTTTGAAACCTTAAATGCATCAAGGAAGATGTTAGGAATCCAGCTAGAATATTGTAGAAGTACAAAGTAATCAAATCCAGCAATCTTCAGGTGATTCTGCTAAGAAGAGCCCTCTCCTTAAGACTTTTAGAACGATGTCAATGAAATTATTGGATGCCCATAGGAAAAGCTTCCAACTCCCCCCCAGAAAAGATAACATGAAATTTAAAGATGGCCATAACCTCCAACTCCCATTGCAAGTATCTTCCGCCTCTGAAATTTACTGACAAAGCTCTAGAACTTGCAACAATATCTTACATATCAGGGAAAAGGATCAGAGGAAAGGCACATGCAAAGTTGGCAACTAAACAGTTCTCAAGTGAACACTGAACACCGGTGAGGAGAATAGCAACATCCTTCTTCTGGCACTAACTGAGTTGAGATCAAAGAATCGTGCAGGGCCAGACAGAATTGCACACATTCAAGCAGAAGAACAATCACAGCCAAAGGGCATACTAATTAAGGGGAGTAAATATTCAAGTATTAACAAAGGTAATTGCCATTTGGACAGACCTGATCATTTCCTCGGAAGGAATTCGACATGCTACCATCCATGTTAGCACTGCCAGCACCACCCATTTTCTCTTGTTGTTGATGAAGATTGTGGTTTGAACTCTGAGATTGCTGATTCGCAAGCGTGTGCTGCTGCTGCTGCTGCTGCTGCTGCTGCAGCTGAGGATTACTGTTCTGTTGGAGCTGCTGCTGGTGTTGAAATTGCTGAGCCAACCTTAACTACAGCCATTGTGACATTTGACAGTCAAAATGACTATCAAACTTCCCTCAAAAGGACATTGAGAAAACTCTCAAAGGACTACTGCAGCAATACAGATTCAGGGGAAAAAGACAATGGGCGTAAGAAGCACCTTGATCAGCATATCTGTCTCCCCTCGAGATCCACCAGCTTGCAAAGGTGATGCAACGTTCGGGACATCTCCAATGGAATTTTGAAGTCCATCCTTGCCCATTATATTCCGATTGTTCAACATCATCCGGAGTTTCATTTTGTCATCACTGCCAGATGGTGAGGTCAAATTTGCCTGAGCAAGCATAAGCTGCTGCTGGTGTTGTGGTAGCATCTGTAGCTGATGAAACGGCTGAGGGGTTGGCATAAAGGGCTTTTGCGGGTGAAGTGAGCGAAGCTGCTCTAGTCCCTAAAGGAACAAAAATGTCAAAGAACAGGACTTTTAGAATGTGTGCCTACTTATTTCATAAGGATAGCCAAAAATACTAGTGTTATTTGTTCAAACCAACAAAAGGGGAGATGGGGAGAAAAGCAAGGGGGGGGAGAGAATTACAGTAAGTGGCCAGCCTTTCAAAGTCAAATTATTGCCACCTTGATTTGACCCTGATACATCATGAGCATTGAGGTTAGTAACCATTGGCCAAAAAAGAATAATCAGCAGTGGTTAGCAGTAAATTTTATGATTCAGCTTATCTTGATTGCTTTTAGTTTGTTAATTCAATATCATGCACCCTTCAGAAAAGTAAACAACAAATTCAAACAGCAAATAAGCACATAATTCTATGCAATAATCATCACTTTCATTATAATAAACCTAACAACGTACCAGGAATCCCTATCAAAGATCCTTCTGGACCAGGGCCTCTGGGGTTCAACACAGTATTGATCTCGCTTTTTATGTCCTGATCCCAGTCATTGATAAGAACATGGCAGATAATGCATATACATGTCCAACAACATCTATCAAGAAATTTCACATACCGGTGTGGATCCAGGCAGCTGTTGGTTACGAGCTTGAACTTGTGGAGACATCCCACCAGCAGTACCATGCAATACTTGCCTAAGATCATTAGTGCATTTTGCAATTACAAAAAATGCCAACATCAGAGACCAAAAAAAAAAAAAAGAATGATTCTTCCAGCAACAATTTGACATTTCTTCCCATCAATAAGTGAGATAAACAAAAGTGAGTGCAAGCCATGTACATCTAGTCAAGATTATCAATCCGAAAAACACGAAAAAAATTGTATCAAACAGGCTCCATTAGAGTTTAGCAATAAACATCATTACATCAAGTCTTACACTGCACATTGTTGACATCATTGTAGCATGGTTGATAAAGAGTATATCATGCATATGTTTCCCTCATTGCACCAAATTAATTAGTAATCAGTTCTTTGAGCCAAAAGACTGTACTGGTAGTGTGAAGAACCTCTCCCCTCGGCACTAAGTAGAAACTCATGGAAAGTGTGAGTGGAAAAATTTTCACTTAATCTTATGTTCTCAAAGGGGAAAAACTGAGAGGATGCATAATGATGACAAAGCCTAGGTATTCAAGAGAATCACCCCGAAGGCTGGCCAGTGGCGGCAGCTGATTTCAGAATTGATGCATGATTGGCATCCAAAAGCTGGCCCACATTCTCACCAAAACGTTGCTGCAAAACAGAAAACATAACTGACTCATTCAATCTAACAAGACTACCAAGCTTTCCCAAACCAACTCAGAAAGGGTCCAACCTTAATAGCTGTTTCATCCAAGCCTTCCCTCTGATGGGGCAACTTTAATCTTTCCTCATACATTTTTGTGGCCAGGGCATTAGCCCCAGGACTCTGTCGCATTAGGGGATCATTTCCTGCAAGCCCATTGGCATTTCCATTTAGAAGATGTGCTCCATCTCTTCGCTGCTGCTGCTGCTGCTGCTGCTGCTGTTGCTGCTGCTGCTGCTGCTGTTGCTGCTGATGCTGCTGCTGATGCTGCTGATGCTGCTGCTGCTGCTGCTGCTGCTGCTGCTGCTGTGCATGTCTCTGCATCAAGAGTTGCTGCATTTGTAGATGCTGCTGTTGTGGATGCTGTGGTTGTTGGGATGGCTGTTGTTGTTGCTGCTGCTGCTGCTGCTGCTGCTGCTGCTGCTCCCTCGCTTTCATCAACTGCGTCTGCATATCAAAATATGCTAGCTTGATTACACTAACCTTTATTCTATAAGCTAGACAGGGGCAAAGAATGGATCAATCAGAATGGTATGTAAATACGCATGCATATTTTCAATGCACTTACAATCACAAGATATGTTTCAAGTTAGTAAAATAAGAGATAGTCTTGGATCAAATCAGATCAAAAATTCCTTTGGTAAGCAGGCTAACCCCTGATAACATCACCAAGTTCCATTCAGACACCAGAATATGCAGTTTCGCACTTTGAGTTAGAAAAGACCAAAGAGATCCTAAAAATCTTAGTTGGTGTTTGATACAACTGCGAAGCCATAGACTGACTTTTAAGTTCAAAGTGTTGAAAAAGGCAAAATCTATTTGAAAACATGTAAAGTTCAAGTACAGAATCCACTCATATCATTCCCAATCAAATGATGAAAAATTTACAATTTTATTACTTTTACCATTCTACCCTTACTGTCAATTTAAATGTCACGAGTAACACTGCTTTGGAACCTCAACACCTCAGAATTTCTGTTATGCTATAAAACACTGCATGAAACAAAGACCAGTAACATCTTTCAGATGTTTACAAAGATTTGAGTTAACTAAAAAAAAAGGTCTCACTCTAATTCCTATAAGGAAAAATGTTCACTCTGTTGTTTACATGACGATTTTCTCAGTACCATCCATGAGATATTGACCCTCCAAAGGGCGATGAAAAAACATCTCCCTCTCTCTCTCTCTCTCCCCCCCCCCAAGGTCATGACCAAAAAATGATATAAGAATCTAATTACACAGGAAACAGCTTGGGTTTGTGGAAGGAGATTATGCAATCAAAATACAGAATCCAGCTCAGGGTAACAAGGAAAACTAGAAAAGAATCTCGGAAAAAGACTGTGGAGTTATAAGAATTCAGGGAAGTACTTATGCTAGCTCTTATTATTCTAATACATGTTAATTCTCAGGCCCAGCAGTTATCTGCTATATTAATGGGTTTGAGGTATTGATATCATAACAGGTTTGAGGTAACTATATCATCTTAATACTTCTTTCAATGCCGAAGCAAAGGATGAAGTGTATATATGCATACATTAAGCACCCACTCAGTTCAATGTTCAATACAAAAATTAAGTAGGTATCCTTGTACTTTTTTTTTCCCTTTTCTTTTGGCATCGAAAGGTATCCCTGTACTTGAATGGTTAAGTTATTTTTATGTTAACTGGAATTTTTATATTAAGTGCCGGTTATTCAGACATCATCAAACCAGTGGAATGCCATAAAATGCTGAATATCACAATTTTCAGCACTTGTCAAGCTTATCAAACATAACCTAAGTCAAGTATCCCACTAAGGAGAATATTCATCTCGTCCAGACAAACACTAAACATCAGTTTCGCCCTAAACAAACAAGGCCCTATTCATAACTCTAGCATGACAAAGCTTTTTAACGGGGCAATTGGATCAAGCACAAGAGAGCATCTATGCAGTAATATTGTGGCAGACATCATGTGCAATAAAAATCTTCTGCCAAAACAGGATAGATGTTTAAATGAAAAACTAGGGAGTGGGAATGATAACTCGACTTTGAGTATATTGTACTTATTTCCATCAGGAAAAGAGGACAACCCTTACAAAATTGGATTAGGGCATGAGATCTCTCTCAGACTAGCAATCTAAACTGTCGTAATGCTGTACCTTTGGAACACGAAATTATGGCCACAAGGTAAAATTTGTAATGCAACTACCTTTATTCAATCTGTTCTTCCATAACGGGAGTGAAATGGGTAAAAGGAAACAAAAAGCTGACAGTAGAATTGAAGCCTAAGGTTGGGTTTCAAGTAAAATAGCTCCACTACACCAAACCTACGGAAGCATATTGACTGCAAGGAGCACCAGGACATACTCAAGAAGAACCTTGGAAAAGATGCTATCAATGTTCAAAACTGTAACTCTCACTAGGATAGCCATGAATCAGAAAACTTCAGTAAACGTTCACCCAGTTATTTCGTTTTCACTTTCACCACCTAGGGCCCTATGAAAGATCCTCCATTCAAGCATAAGTACCAAAAATTCATCTAAAACCAACCTCGATATAAGATGCTGCAACCTCCGAGTGCTTTTCATTGGTCCGAGCTATGAAAATATCCCAGAAAACCGACCACCACTCAAAAAGAAAACCTCCGGGGGCATCAATTGCTGCATACATGCGCAAACTTAAGTACAGGGCGAAAAATAGACTAAATAAAAAAAGAAACTTTGGAAATTTACAGTACTTTAAAATGAATCCAAAGCTTAAAAGAAAGATAATCCACAGTTCTTTTTCAGCCAAAGAAGATTCTCACCAACAGGATCAGAGGACACTTTCCCTTCAGCTAGAAAAGCCTGAGCAGTGGCTTTCAAGTCTCTCTTCACTAAATAATCATGGATGTAAACATCCAACCTGTAATCAAAGGCATAGTTTTTTCGGCATGTTAAAACTACAAACCTAAAGAAAACACACGCCACGAGCATATTACAACAATCATCTAGGAAACAGAAGGAAAAAAACAAAAATTAGAAGAGCAACAGTACACCAGATTGAATCGACCCAAATGGGAGAGTAATTAGCAAACACAAACCCCCCAAAAAAAAAAAAAAAAAAAAAGATTGCTTGACCATACACAACCCCCCGAAATCGCCCTAAGATAATGCAAACACGCTAGGAAATCGCGGCAAACGGCGAATAAACTGAAAAAGCACAAATCTTGAGCGGCGCAACGGAGGCAACCCCAGCAAGGACGAGCAAGAGCACTCGACGGACGCGCGAAATCGACCGAAATGGCGAGACCCATCTCCACGAAAACGACCGGGGCGGCCTCGGAGCACCGAAAGGACTCACATTTTATCGGCTTCCCAGTTGGTCTGGGACATGGCTGAGCGATTTTCCTCGGGGGACTCCCGCGAGAACCCGAGCGGCCGCAAAGCAAGAAGCTTCAGCTCCCAATCCGGAACGCGAAGGGGCCCAGCTCCTCCTCCTCCTCCTCCTCTGCCGGCGGCGCTGCGAATCTATGCCATGAACGAGATAGAGAGAGAAAGAGAGAGAAGAGAGAGTAGGTCTTGTAAGAGAGACAGCAGAAGCAGAGAAGAATACAGAGAGAAAGAGAGAGAGAGAGAGGGAAGAAGGAGAAGAGAGAGAGGAGGAATTTCTTCTTCCTTTTGAGAGAATAGAAGCAGAACCTCAAATTTAGGCCAGTGCAAAAAAATTGGAGGAGAAAAAAGATCAAATCAAGAAAAAGGGGGACAAGGTGAAAGTGAGACCAAGACAGGGGAAGGGGGGGGCATTTTATAAGGAGACTTTAGGACATACTTGGGGATGATGCTGATTCTAATTAGGACATAAATCCTAGGAGCCTAGGAAGAAAATTTAGGTTTTTCCTACTTGGAAAAAAGGGTCTCGCCCATGGAAATACGAGCCCGTTCGTGGAATTTTCCCGTTTCGCGTCGAGGTTTAATAGGTATAGTAATTAAGAGGATAAGACCGGCCGAATCAGCATGAGAATCGCACGCGAAGAGAATATGCAAGTAAAAAACAAAAGTGAAGCATCTGTAAAAGGATGTATCGCTCGAAAATCTAATCGAATTAAAAATATGTATCAATAATAGCGAGATAAAAAAAAAGGAGTTTAATCTAAATATAGAATGTACGGAAAGCTAAATGTCAAGCACTTTCCATGTTTTTTTTAATTCTCACGTAATAATTGATTGATAAGGACGGTTATTTATGAAATTTTGCTGGGAAAAGTTTAGGGTCAAACATCAACCTAGAGAGGGCAGATGCAACCCCTCGGGCATGAAAAATTGAATGACCTAGGTAGTACTTGATAATTAGTGCCAAAAATAGAAATTTAAAGGGAAGAAATATTGCTAAACTTAGCTCTAGTCGACTCAATAAAGTACCATAAAGCTAATTTGATTCAGCCTTATTATTTAATTCACATGATTTTCACATGATGTCATATTTTATTTGATAATTAGTCCACCATCCTATCCAAAGTCAAAGCGTGTTTTTCTTTTTTCTTTTCAATTTATTTTCTCTTCTTTTCTGGAAAATTTCGCTCGAGACTTTGCATTGAAGAGTATTGCTGATTTGATTTTATGAACGAAATAAATTAAAAATAAATAATCAAAGGAATAGCCGCTTTGCTGATAAATGCGGCGACCGATGAAAAGACCGCAATGCCCATCATTCCCTTTCCGGGCCTACCCGCTGGCATCGAAATGACACGAGTGCCCTCAACACGTAAGCGAATTCGCCACCGATTCAGCAGTAATCACGTGTAATTTTGAGGGGCATTCAGGGATAAATAGGTAATTCCGCATCCATCGGCGCTCTAATGGCGGTTTGCACCCTGGGCTCGCGCATTTGATTAGGCCGGGCTAAACACGTAATTTCGCACCGATTCGGACATCTTGATGGACGTTTGCCACGTGTTTACTAATTTTTTAATTAGGAAGTGCAAAGCTCGTTCCACGAGTTACTGTTTTCCCCCCTAATTTCGCTTGCGTTTGAAGCCAAAAAAGGCCTTTCTAATCATTTGCATTTTCCCGTGGGAAATTCGAACGAATCTTAATCTTATCTCGTTCGCTATTTTAACCATAACCAAAGATCAGATAAAAGCTTTTGGCAACGTGGCATGATATGTCCCTTCGTTCCTATCTCATTCAAATTGGAATTAAGTATTAAATTATCTACTTTCGCATTGTAAAAGAGATATCAATTTGGGGCAATAGCTAATTTATCTTGAGGCAACCAAATCCGAGTGTCCTAAATCTCTGATTCTTAAAAATAAAACGAATTGCAGCCCATCCATAATAAATAAGTAGCGATTTCTTAAAGAAAAACCAGGTAGCGTAGTGCAAATGACTACGTAA
The DNA here is from genome assembly GCA_014182575.1 of Eucalyptus decipiens. NCBI lineage: Eukaryota > Viridiplantae > Streptophyta > Magnoliopsida > Myrtales > Myrtaceae > Eucalyptus > Eucalyptus decipiens. The sequence goes on along the minus strand of CM024611.1, from coordinate 44,701,999 downwards.
ACATCGCAATTAATAGAATTTGGGAGAACTTAACTCAAATATCACCCAATCAAAAAAGAAAAAGAAAAAACTCAAAATATAAGCGCCACCTCATGAAAGTAACAGATTCGTCCTTACATGACAATCCATCACATGTCTCGGAATTTTATATCGATCGTGATGAAACAGTTAATTTAATTTTAGATATTACGTGAGATCATGGGTTAAAAAAAAGAAATCAAGTAATGTTGGCCTTTCTAGCTTATCAAATGGTGTGTCCCTCATCGTGCCCCTCACCGTTGACCCACGTGAACTTCGCTAAGAAAAATGTCATGAACTTGCTTTATTTTCTATAGGGAGAGAGAGCTTTAGATCCTGACCTCGGTCAATAAAACAAATCAATCTTCTCCACCAAATATTCTATTAGTTTCTCCAGGATTGGACTTTTGGAAGATTTGATCCGAGGGGTGGTCAACTCGGACACCTCATGGATTTCTGTACTCGACAAGGTTGATAGGTAAAATCCGACCATGAATGAGAGGAGGGAGATTGTTGTCTGTCTGGTCCCCGTGAAGTTTCTCTTTTTATCGTTCTCTTTCGGCCGCGCACGAGAGGAACGAGTCAATTTGGGGCCTTTTTCGATTCCACCATTATTCAACAAAGAGTACTATGCCCACGCCCATATGGCTGTCCTTCAACGTCCCGCGTGCTACACATTGCTAAGAGTCGTGCAATTCGGGCTCGTTCGGACAGCCGGTCAAGCTCTTACTGACTCATTGTCATGTGGCACATGTTGATTGGCCTACTCCACCTTGTTCTAATCACGAGACCATAAAGATAGGCTTAATTAGATGTATCCGTCTTTTCTTGGAAGCCTTTTTTTTTTTTTTTCTATTACTCTGTGATTTAATAGAGAGTTTTTTGACAACACTAATGTGGGTGTCCTTCAACGTCTCATGTGTTGCTCATTGCTAGGAGTTGTGCAATTTGGGCTCGTTCAAATAGTTCGTCGAGCTCTTGCTACCCAATTGTTGTGCACCACATGTCGATTGGCCTACTCCACCTTATTCTAATCACGAGACCATCAAGATAGGCTTGATTAGATGTATCCGTCTTTTCTTTGAAGCTTTTTCTTTTTTTCGATTCCACTGTGATTTAACAGTGAGTATTGTGACAACACCCATGTGGGTGTCCTTCAACGTCTCATGTGTTGCTCATTGCTAGGAGTCGTGAAATTTGGGCTCGTTCAAACAGTCCGTTGAGCTTTTACTACCCAATTGTTGTGCACCACATGTCAATTGGCCTACTCCACCTTATTCTAATCACAAGACCATAAAAGATAGGCTTAATTAGATGTATCAGTTGAATTAGGTCAAAACGGCTTTTTGAATTATTGGATTTCAAAAGAAGTTTTGGATGTTTTCGAGGTTGTTTTTCGAAGGATTGGAAGTAGAGGAAATAGGAGAAAATAAACGATTTGGTTGAAACATCTAATGGCAATTGTTTTTTTTTTTTTGGTGTACATAGTCAGAAAGAAAATAATTATAAATTAATCGAGTTAATTGCTAACTTTGATTAACAAAATTGTCTTCCGGTTATAAAGTGGGCTAAGAGAACGCACAAAGGTAAATGGGCCTCTTGACCCAACCTGGTTCACCATCACAAAGCCCAACTCCATACATGTGTATTCTTGCATTTAGCTTTTCTCTTTTATTTAATCTTGTTATTATGTCTTGCTTTTCTATTTACATATTAGATAATTTATCTTTGTAATTTGATATGGTTCATTCTACGAATTCCCTAATTTTTCATAAAAACCACTCGTATTTTATCATTTGTATACATACTAGAATCTATGCTTGCTTTTAATGTGAAATTTGTAGCTTAACTTAAGTTCTATTTGCAATAATCCGTTTAATTCCGTTGGTCAAAAAATAATGATGAGAGAATGATGACAAGACTAGAGATGATATGATGAGTCATTCCATGGGATCGCCAAAGGAGTAGTGTGAAGGGGTTAAAGAAGTGTTCCACATATCGGGATTTTCAATTTTTAATTGACACTCGAATCTTCGGAGTACCAAATTTGAAAGGAGGGATACTTGTCAAAAATTAAAAAATGTACATTCAAGTGTCAAAATTGAAGCAAAATGTATTAGTTAAATGCTAACAACGAGAAAATTCGATCAAAATGCTAACGTGGCATTTTTTCAGTGAGACAAGTGCAAAACAATGTCATTTTGCACATTGACACGGAAAGAAAAATAAAAAATGATGTCTTTTTATTTTTAGATTTGAATTTTAATATAAATGTTATTAAATTAAATTTAAAACTAAATTCAAAAAAAAGAAAAAGGGAGGAGATGAAGATTGTAGAAGGTGAACGCTCAGCCCTTGCCGCTACAGCCTCCCCACCGTTTCCACCCTCGGCTTCTGTAATCTTCATCTCCTCCCTTTTTTTAATAATTTAATTTGATTAATATTTATATTAAAATTCAAAAAGAGGCAAAACAACGTCATTCTGACTCTTCCTTGTTGACTTAGCTCTCTAGCGAACCATGTAGGCGAGTTATATTATTAAAAAATTGCCATGTAGGATTTTTTATCAAGGTCGCTCGACTCAGCACTCAAATGTCCCAATTTTCAAAAAAAGTTACACTTAAATAAATCTTTCATAACTTTTAACACTTAAGTATCTCACATGCCAAGTTTGACACTTCCTCTGTACTTTTGCTATCTTTAATCATACCTAAACTTGTCAAACTAGTAGATCAAGTTGGCTTGAAAATGAACCAATCCAAATTGATCCATGTTAATATAATACTAATATAGTGACCTATACCCTATCTGACCATACTCATTCGATACTTGCTATCACCCCAATTGTTAAAGCACTTATATATTTAACCCAATCTAAAAAAACTTATACTGAAACCGAAGTGAGAGCATAGAGTGAGCGAGGGCGAGAGAGAGTGAAAAAAGAGTCGTGAGTTGGGTTTAAGTAAGTTGCATCCCATTTAAAACAGGAAAATTGTCCAAAAAATCTTAAATATATTATACTTTTGTCAATTTAATCATAAACATTTAACATTCTGTCAATTTTGACCAGAATTTACTTACATAGACACTAGTTATCTTACGTGACATAATAGGTGTTAATGTGGATAATTTTTTTATAATATTTCTTTTTTTTTCCACTTTTTTTCACTCTTCCTTCTCTATTTCTTTTTTAAATTGTGGCCAACAAGAGTCACTAGGCCCTTGCCAAGTTACTAATGAGGGCCACGATGCTCTTATAAGTTGTAGGGCGAGGGTTGCAGCCGTCGCCTAAATTTGGGCAACACAATCATAGTTGTAGCAAGTGAGGTTCCGGCAACTCGCGCTAGCTTTGCCTAGTGTATAGCCAAAGCATAGTGACCCTCGCTGACCTTAGTTGAAAAAACAAAAACTAAAAAGAAAAAAAAATAAATTGAAAATATTAAAATTATTAAAAATTGTCCATGTTAGCACTGACCATATCACGTAGGACACTTAGCATTTGCGTTAACAAAATCCTTGCCAAAATTGACCGGTTGGACTCAATTGATAAAAAAAATGAAATAATTAAGAGCTTAATTGATATTGAAAAATTTAAGATTGAATTTTCAAAAATGCCATAGGTTTAGAACTTTTGGACAATTTTCTCCATTTAAAATCCATATTATTTTGGAGTTTATAATTCTAAACTCATTTATGATCTGTTTATTGAATATAACTAACTCTTATAATAACTCGGTCTATTAAATATGTATTAAGAAATGGTTTTATGACTCATTTTATCTAGTCTAGCTATACCCACTCCGAAAATACAAGCTTAACCCAAGAAAATTAATTTAATCAAAACTTCAATTAACCTTTGAAAAGTAGTCTTGCCTTTAGACTGTGCTTTGCGTTCACTATTTTCGTAGGCCGGTGTGCTCCACATTCAACGCAAAAGAGATCATAGAGAGAGAGAGAGAAGAAGAAGAAGAAGAAGAAGTTGATTTCATGTGACCCTTAGGTCGTTTATCATGTGAATTGAAGTTGATTTCTCCATGCAACTCATTCTCTTCCCAATTCCCCCGTCGAACGTGCTATGCCTTAGGTCGTTTATCATGTGGTTTGAAATTGATATGATAGATTTTCTATCGTGGGATTGCGTGGGAACAAAAGATACTTTTAACCGACGAGTTTCTAATTGGACAGGGGATGGGAACGACGTGAGCAATCTTTGGTTTGGGTCATTATAATTCCGGTGGTCCAAGCACGCATGTCCAACAAAATGACAAGATAAGTTAGTGCGCTTCTGTAGCGCGTGCACAGTCTAGTAGCATAACAAACGCAAATACTTCGACTAGCTCGGCGTATCGGTTCGCCGATGGGGACAGCGATATAGGAACGTGAAGTTGAGGTTGCATTTGCCTTTTCACTAGGTCTAATTTTGAAATTTTAACGCACCGATAGAGATACCTCCTCGACAAGGATGATTCACATGGCAATTCTTTGTACATATTCAAATGCCAATGCGTGTTTCAAGTGTCCCGTATTGCATAGTGACGTGATTTCTTGATTCCTAAATTTGGTTTAAACTTTTCAGTCGATCGGCTTATATAATATTGTTTTGCTGAGAATGAGTTGTTTACCCAAATAGTGATAAATCTTATGCCCAAAGTAGATGTTGGGTTTTTTTTTCCCCTAATGGGAACTAGTTTTGTGGTAATTTTGCCAATTCATTACTAAATCTCTTGCATTTGTGCCGATTTAGTCCATTTAATCACTTTTGACCGGTCGGTGTTGACGTGATAATTTTTAAATATTTTTTCAATTTTATTTTTATTTTTTATTTTTCTTTCTTCCGAACCAACCAGAGGCTAGAGCCAGCTAGGTTGACCTTTTTGGTCATTGGTAAGGCTCACCCCTACCAACATTGGTGAGATGAGCCTCGGCCATGCTTGGCAAGGCCTCACTCTAACCGTCGCTAGGTGAGGGCTAGCCTCGCCATGGCTAGGTGAGCTCGACCTTGCCTAGTGACAACTAGACTTGTTAAAATAGGTCTTAAACTCATATATGACTCGTTTAAAATATAAATGGTTAATATTCTGAAAAACCCCAAACTGGTACACATGTGATAAATTTACCCCGATTGATCATAAAAAACCATAAACTAATACATTTATCTCAAATTTACCTCAAATTAATTTATTCAATAGCAAAAAACCCAAAATTGGTAAATTTGTGATAAATATACCCTTCGCAAAATTGGATTAATAACATAAAAAAATCACAAAAATTGTAAACTATAACAAACGGAGCGTAAAATCCTAAATTGGTATACCAGTCAACTGTCACATGTCATTTAACTTAATAATTTGACAATAAAATACAACGAAAACTAACATAGGGTAAATTTGTCACAAGTGTATCAGTTTTTGGTAAATTTGTCAAATGTATACCAATTAGGGGTTTTTGGTGGTAAAAAAAATAGTTTGAAATAAATTTGTCACAAGTATACTAGTTTGAGGTTTTTCAGGGTATTAACCCAAATATAAATGGGTTATATATAGGTTCCTCATTTTCAACCTACTAGGCTCATCCACAGTCCGTTTCACTATTTAGCCTTATAAAAGTATTTTTTTTTAAATCGAAATTATTTTTATTTTTATTTATTTTCTTTCTTCTTCCTTCTTCCATTTTCCTTGGCTGGTGGACAACGACGGCGATGACAATGACTAACCAAGTGAGGGATAAGCTCACTGGAGGTAGGGGTGTGCAAAATATCCGGGAACCGCCCGGACCGCCCGGAACCGGACCGGAATTGCCCGGAACCGGCGGTTCTTGAGGGAACCGATCCGGTTCCCGGTTCCATGGGCGGATTCGCCCACCCGGATCGGACCGGAACCTTTTTAATATTAAAAAAAAAAAATTACTAAAAGAAATCCTAGATTAGATCTCATCTCCTCACTCCCTTCGTCTTCGGTTCTCTCTCTCTTTGTCTCTTCCTCGGTTCCTCCTAATACTATCGCCATTTCGATTCCTCCCCAAGCGTCGACGCCACCGCCGTTGCTCCTCCGCCACTGCTGTTTGCCCCCTCGCGTCGGCCGCCCCCTGCCACAGCCGCGAAAAATTGTTTCACAACCGTTCTATGTTGAAAACCCAACCATAGACCTCCTCCCCTCCTTCCCAACTCATAGACCCGACCGTTCTATGTTGAAAACCAAAATTGTTTCGCGTCAAGATCGGTTCCCGGGTGGATCCATGCAACAAACGGGTGGATCCCGGTTCCAATTTTTCGGAACCGGTCTTTAACGGGCGGTTCCCGGTTCTAGGTTGGGAACCGCCCGCCCGGACCATGCACACCCCTAACCGGAGGTCAAGGCCTTACTGAATTCTAGTGCTGGTGAGGCCGAGACCTCACTAACGTCTAGCGAGGCTCAATCTGGCAAGCCTCGAGCTCGACCTCACCGAATCTGGCAAGGTTGAGCCTCGTTCAAGGCCGGCAAGGTTCGACTCATTGGAATCAAACAAGCTAAGCCTCATCGGCTGTCGCTATGGCCGACGGCCAGTCGAAGAAGAAGGAAAAAGAAAAAAAAAATTAAAAATGAGATCCTTTTAAAATAAAAAATAAAAAATAGATTTTTAAAAATAATTTAAAAATAATTTTTTAAAAATTAAATATATTAAAAGGAATGCACGGAGGAAAATCAAATTATATTTTTTTAATTTTTTAATTTATTTTCAAATTTCAGGCAAACATAGGAAAATATTGTTATTTTTCTAGGAAATGACTTCTTGAAAAACATTTTAAAGAAACTAACGGAGACTCAACTTTTTAAAAAATTGTAAAAATTATTCACTAAATTTGTATTGAATGGAAGTGTTTTAGCAATATCATTTTTTTAAAAAAAATCATAAGAAACAAGGTGAACCTAGATTTCGAAGTATTTTAGCAATATAATCCTTAAAAAATCATAAGAATAAGGGGCTGCATGGTAATGTTCTTTTTTTTGTTTGTTTATGAACAGAAATTTTTTTTTTTTGTTCCCGGGAACAAAAAAAGAACAGAAACGCGTTTGTTTGCGTTTCTGTTCAAAAACTATTTTTTTGTTCGCGGAACAAAATTGGAACAAAAAAAAGAAACAAAAAAAAAAGTTACTTTTACATTCCAGAAACACTTCTTGAAGGGTCGAAAAGAACAAAAACGACAAGAACAAAAACGAAACACTTTTGATTCACCACCGTCTCTTTCGTTCGTGCCCTACCCGAAACAAGCTCTCCCTTTTCCAGCGTCTCTCACAAGTTCACCACCGGCTAACACTCCGGCGCCTCCCCACTTGACTGACTCTCCGGCGCCGACAGCTGCTACTCCTTCACCGGCTGAAGCTTCTGAATCGAGGTAAGTTTCTGCTGCTCCTCCTTCACTGTTCGATGAGGGCTTCGGCGAGCCACCCCTCGCAGATCCGGGCGACGCCGCTCGGGGCTTGAGCGCGACGGCTCGCTCAAGCCGGCGCTTGCCCGATCTGCGAGAGGCTCGCTCGAGCGAGCCCTCATGCTCGAGCCCCAAGCGAGTGTTGCTCACCGGAGCCGCTCCGCCGAGCTCGAGCTGCCGTGGTCGCTCGCGGGAGCGCGACGCTCGCTCGAGCGGCAGAGCAGTCGCTCGCTTGAGCTACTTTGCCAGCTCGAGCGAGCGTCGCTGCACTGCTTGCTCGAGCTGCTCTGCCGAGCTTGAGCTGCTTTGCTTGCTCGGCAAAGCAGCGCAGCAACGCTCGCTCGAGCGGTAGAGCAACGTCGCTCGTTCGAGCTGCTCTGCCAGCTCGAGAGAGTGTCGCTGCTCTGCCAAGTGAGCAGAGCAGCGCAGCGACGCTTGAGCGAGCGTCGTTGCTCTGCCGAGCGACCACAGCAGCTCGAGCTCAATAGAGCAGCTCCAGCGAGCAACGCTCGCTTGGGGCTCAAGCACGAGGGTTCGCTCGAGCGAGCCTCTCGCAGATCTGGGCAAGCGCTGGCTCGAGCGAGCTATCGCGCTCGAGCCCCGAGCAGCCGTCGCCCAGATCTGCGAGGGGTGGCTCTCACCGAAGCCCTCGTCGAACGATGAAGGAGGAGCAGCAGAAACTTACCTCGATTCAGAAGCTTCAGCCGGTGAAGGAGCAGTAGCTGTCGGCGCCGAAGAGTCAGCCGAGTGGGGAGGCGCTGGAGAGTCAGCCAGTGGTGAACTTGTGAGAGACACCGGAAAAGGGAGAGCTTGTTTCGGGTAGGGCACGAACGAAAGAGACGGTGGTGAATCAAAAGTGTTTTGTTTTTGTTCTTTTGTTTCGTTTTTGTTCTTTTTGTTTTTGTTTTTTTCGGCCCTTCAAGAAGTGTTTCTAGAACAGAAAAGTAACTTTTTTTTGTTTCTTTTTTTTTTGTTTCTTTTTTTTGTTCCAATTTTGTTCCGAGAACAAAAAAATAGTTTTTGAACAGAAACGCAAACAAACGCGTTTATGTTCTTTTTTTGTTCCCGGGAACATAAAAACAAAATTTCTGTTCATAAATAAAAAAAAAGAACATTACCATGCAGCCCCTTATTTTTATGATTTTTTAAGGATTATATTGTAAAATACTTCCAAATCTAGGTTCATCTTGTTTCTTATGATTTTTTTAAAAAAAATGATATTGCTAAAACACTTCCATTCAATACAAATTTAGTGAATAATTTTTACAATTTTTTAAAAAGTTGAGGCTTCGTTTGTTTTTTAAAATGTTTTTCAAGAAGTCATTTCCTAGAAAAATAACAACATTTTCCTATGTTTGCCTGAAATTTGAAAAAAAAAAAAAAAAAAAAAATCTAATTTGATTTTCCTCTCAGCATTCCTTTTAATATATTTTATTTTTAAAAAATTATTTTTAAATTATTTTTAAAAATCTACTTTTTATTTTTTATTTTAAAAGGATCTCATTTTTAATTATTTATTTTTCTTTTTCCTTCTTCTTCGACTGGTCGTTGGCCATAGCGACAGCTAATGAGGCTTAGCTTGTTTGATTCCAATGAGTTGAACCTTGCCGGCCTTGAACGAGGCTCGACCTTGCCAGATTCGGTGAGGTCGAGCTCGAGGCTTGCCAGATCGAGCCTCGCTAGACGTTAGTGAGGTCTCGGCCTCACCAGCGCTAGAATTCAGAAAGGCCTTGACCTCCAGTGAGCTTATCCCTCACTTGGTTAGTCGTCGTCATCGCCGTCGCTGTCCACCAGCCAACGAAAATGGAAGAAGGAAGAAGAAAGAAAATAAATAAAAATAAAAATAATTTCGATTTAAAAAAAACTACTTTTATAAGGCTAAATAGTGAAACGGACTGTGGATGAGCCTAGTAGGTTGAAAATGAGGAACCTATATATAACCCATTTATATTTGGGTTAATACCCTAAAAAACCTCAAACTAGTATACTTGTGATACTCCAAACTATTTTTTTTACCAACAAAAACCCCTAATTGGTATACATAATTTACCCCAAACTGGTACACTTGTGATAATTTACCCTCTGTTAGTTTTCGTTGTATTTTATTGTTAAATTATTAAGTTAAATGATATGTGACAGTTGACTGGTATACCAATTTAGGATTTTACGCTCCGTTTGTCATAGTTTACAATTTTTGTGATTTTTTTATGTTATTAATCCAATTTAGCAAAGTGTATATTTATCACAACTTTATCAATTTTGGGTTTTTTGCTATTGAACAAATTAATTTGAGGTAAATTTGTGATAAATGTATTAGTTTAGGGTTTTTTATGGTCAGTCGGGGTAAATTTATCACATGTGTACCAATTTGGGGTTTTTCAGAATATTAACCATTTATATTATAAATGAGTCATATATGAGTTTAAGACCTATTTTAACAAGTCTAGTTGTCGCTAGGCAAGGTCGAGCTCACCTAGCCATGGCGAGGCTAGCCCTCACCTAGCAACGATTAGAGTGAGGCCTTGCCAAGCATGGCCGAGGCTCATCTCACCAATGTTGGTAGGGGTGAGCCTTACCAATGACCAAAAAGGTCAACCTAGCCGGCTCTAGCCTCTGGTTGGTTCGGCGATTGGTTAGAGGAAGAAAGAAAAATAAAAAATAAAAATAAAATTGAAAAAATATTTAAAAATTATCACGTCAACACCGACCGGTCAAAAGTGATTAAATGGACTAAATCGGCACAAATGCAAGAGGTTTAGTAATGAATTGGCAAAATTACCACAAAACCAGTTTCCATTAGGGGAAAAAAAACCCAACATCTACTTTGGGCGAAGATTTATCACTATTTGGGTAAACAACTCATTCTGGGATATCCATGCTTAGGATAAGTATTGCAAATAAAATGGCAAGGGATCACAATATGCATTAGATTTGTTGACTTTTGTAATATTGTTTTTAAGTATTCACTATGATGAAGTTGAACAATGAACTATATTGCTTCATTATTGTGATGTCATGTATGGAAGGGTTCATGTTGAGATGTATAAGATACTCTTCTTTTTGCTAGTTCTTATTGTACGAATTTTACTTATAAAATTTTCTTTTAAGTATGCACATATGACCATGTTGAAAATATTTTTCTTCACTCACCATGATCAAAATTAAATTGATGAGCATTTCATGAGAATGAGAATTCAATATCAAGTTTATATGTTATAAAAATAAAAAATAAAAAAATTACTTGAAAAAAATTTGATACAAACTTTACTTACAAAATTTTCTACCAAGTATGCGATATGATCATGTTTAGAATGTTTGTCTTCACTCACCATGAACAAAATAAAATTAATGAGCATTTCATGAGAATGAGAATTCAATATCAAGTTTAAACTTTATTAAAAAAAGAAGAAGCATTTTTTGAAAAATTTAAAACAGAAATTTTGTACAATTACTAAACGTGTTTTACTGTTCTTTTTCTATTCTAGGAACAGAAATTGAGTGCAGTTACCAAACGTGTTTCTGTTCTTTTTTTATTTCAAGAACAATTTTTTTTACACTTACCAAATGCGTTCTTTTGTTCAAAATCTGTTCCCCGGAACAGAAACACTTTCTTTTTTTTATTTCTGTTCCCTGGAATAATTTTTGAACAGAAACTTTACCAAACGCGCCTTGAGTTTTCCTAAATTGGGTTAAATATGGATGTATTTTAACAATATGGATTGGGTTGGATATAGGTCAAAAAATTTGAGAAAATTCCAAATAAAGATTTGAAGTGCCTCCGTTTTCTCAAATAAGTACTCAAAGTAGATTTTGTTTTAAATAAGAGCCTAAAGTGGCAAAACCATCCCAATTAAGGGCTTGAAGTGGAACTTGTTTAAAATAAAAGCCTGAAGTGGCCATATCAGTTTCAAAAAATAGCCTAACCTCTCGAAAGGTATTTTTTGTCTTTTAACTTAATTTTTTTCTTTTTGCCTTTTCCCCCTTCCTTTGGTCGGCCATGGTGGAGGTTGTTAGACTCAAGCGAGGGTTGCCTTTGCTTGGCTTGGTGAGGGTAGCCCTCGCCAGCATTGAGCAAGGGCATTCTTTGCTAGATCTAACAAGGGCAAGGGTTGCCCTCACCTGGGCTAGTGAGGGCAGCCCCCCCATTGTCAGCCAAGGGCGTTCCTCACCAGATCTAGTGAAGGCATTCCCGCCAGATCTGGTGAGGGTCGCCTTGCTTGGGCTGCCCCAACATCAGTGTGGGCGACCCTCGCTTGAGGAGGGTGAGCTTTGCTGGCCAGCAACGGTGATGGCTAGGGGAGGGAAGAGGAAAAAAAAAGGGAAAGGAAAAAAGAAAAAATATGATTATAATTTTTTGACCTAAATACCCTTTCTCCGATGGCTGGAATAGTCACTAGCTAGCCAAAGACCTTTATTTGAGACGATTTGGTTATTTCAAGTTCTTATTTGAGACAATTTAACCATTTCAGGCTTTTATTGAAATAAGATATACTTAAAATCCTTATTTGAGACAATTTAACCATTTCGGGCTCTTATTTGTATTTTTCCAAGATTTACATTACATATAAATGAGTCATAAACGGGTTAATTGATCAATTTGGGTAGGACCATTTTTTATCCGACCCAAATTCGACTTAGCCCACCTCTTTAACAGGTTTAGCGACAGTGAGGGCAAGCCTTGCTAAGGCTGTGGGCGAGGTTGAGCTCACCCTCACCATGCCTCCCCAAGGGTGGTCAAGCTCACCCTCACTATGCTAGGAGAGGGCGAGCCTCAACAACCCCTGGCAAGGCCTCGACCTTATTGATGCCTTGCGGTTGCAGGCAAGGTCAAGCTCGCCCAACCATGACGAGTTAAGGCCTTGCTAGGGGTAGCCGAGGCTCGCTAGCGATTGATGAGGTCTACTTCACCAGCCCTAGCCTCTGCTTGGTCTGGCGACCAACCAAAGCAAGAAGGAAAGAAAAAACAAAAAGAAAGAGATAGAAAAAAAAATGGAAAATAAATCAAAAAGAAATAATATAAAAATTTCCATGCCCGCATCAGCCAACGTCCATGATAGTGCCATCCAGCCAAGATTGACTGGATAAATTGAATTGACACAAATGCAAAAAGTCTAAAACTGAATTAACAAAAAAGGATTTATGATTGAATTAACATAATTGCAATATGTTTAAGATTATTTTGATAATTTTCACCGCATAATTCACTAATTACAACCGTTCACCAATGGTTATTGCTCTAAGTATGGTTACAACTATACTAGTGAGTTTCCATGCCTCATATTCACATACCGATCTTATACACAAGTAGTTACAATTTCTAAAGTTGTTGGGCTGCTTAACCGTTCAATCGACATTATGATCATCGCATTCTCTTCTTGTTTTCAACACTTGGCCAAGTTTTACGATGGCCAACCCCTTGCTAGCTCCATCGATAAGCCTCGCCGAACACCTCTTGAATACTCTTCAATGCCGATCCCATGCAGACAGTCGACAATTATACTTTGTAAATATCGATATCCATGCCACATGGTTCTCAGTCGTTCGATGGCTTGAATCACTTTCATCAACCAATCTCCCTTAATCGATCGACTTTCATCGTAGCTCGCACTAGAACGAGTCAGTTATTTTTCGATGTGGGTATCTTTGAATTGACAGGCCAAGTAAAACGTCGGTGGCCAACTTGGAACAAGTTGGTGGGGGAAGAAGTCAAGAATTGTGGGCATTGTGAGGTCCTCTTCATGGGACACTATTCTCCATAGAGAAAATATTAGGTACCCATAGTAACTCCGCTGAGCCAAAAGCAACAGCATGTCGGAACTGAGATCAGGTGGACCCCCAAGAAAAATAATGGTAATAATCAAAGAGAGAACAAAGATAAAGACCAAAATCCTAGGGCCAGGAGCCCTTAGACTAGGAAGGGGGCAACATCGCGAGGAGGAGGACGAGGACGGAGGAATACGGCCCACAGACCTTGGACTGTACTCTAGTAAATTCCTCCCCCCCCTTCCCCCTAAAGGAGCCAAAAACGACACGGGTCCGAGAGAATCCTAGCGAGGAAACGACAGGACGGGGCGGTCAGTTTTTCCTGTCCTCTCCTCTCTGCATCTGCGTGGGAAGATCATTTGCATGCATGCAGCGTCGTCAGCGCGTGCATGTACGTTTTGTTCTTCGTGCATGCCATATCGGGCCAACCTATCCTTTGTTGCATGGTCACTGTAGATGTAGATACGTCCCTCATCTATCGAACTCAGCAGCGTGAATTGGTAGATACACGACGAGTCGAATCTCACGAGAAGCAGCAGCAGCAGCAGAGGCGAGCAAGAGAGGCTATGTTTACCCAGAAAATAAATAAATAAATGTTCTAAAGTACAATGCATAGGGTCCACATATGTATGCTAATAATTCCGACTTCTTTTCTAAGAATCTCGAGTGAATTTTTGGAACTGAATTTGTTTAGTAGTGTGCAATGTTACATTGTTCTGACTCGTTTTGTTTTTAATGAAGTATTTTAGTGAACACGAGCTTAACTATGTAAATGAGTGGCATTTGGACTCCCTCTTGATTATATTCCTGACTTTAGAGTTTAGGTTTATGTTTCTCCACTGTAATAGGTGGTGCCAATATACTATCTTTGGCCCATTTCGTGATGGTCTAAACTTTTAAGAAAAGTGATCACTCTACCATGGTTTTCATAAGGTTTATACGTTAGAGTCCCTACACACCTGCTGTTTTCATGCCTGTTTTCAGGTATCTGATTGTCCGTTCGATGTAATTATGTCTATATCCTACCTTCCACGCCTAAACCGAGAGTTAGATGTGAGGAGGAGTGTTGAGGACTATAGTATAAACACGTTATCATTGTCCATCTTCTATTGATTTAAACTTTTGGGGAAGGCATCCGGTCCAATAAATTCAATTCTCTCTCTCTCTCTCTCTCTCTCTCGTTTTTTCTGTTCTTATAAAGTGTTTGAGGTGAAAGCACAAGACCCAAGTGTTAAAAAAGGCTAATTAAGGAACGGAAGATACTGGTATCACCTTGGGAAGAGAGCAGTGGTTTCACTTATTCGCCTCAAGATGGCAAGTGAACTCAAATGTTCAGGAAACAGCAGATGAAAATCTATTGTTAAATATTTTTCCAGTAATCAGCTTCATCAAACTCCCAGCATTTCCATCATAAATCTCGAACGTACTCTCAAGTGGGGTATCTTTTATGCCTGTTGGGTCTTCAATATTCTCATTAAATGTAATTTCTTTTCGAATTAAATAGCCTATAAGAGCAGATAATAATTTCTATGTAGGTCTTGTTGAATTTTTAACGTTCGGCTCTTCAAGTGAAAAGCAACAAAGAAGAAAAAGCAACAAATGGAACACTTTCCATGCCCGGAAAACGAGTGCTCGAGAAGGATGACATCAAGCTCTTTCATGAAAAGTTAGAATTTGGATTCAATCCTTTAGTACGAGAAAAAGCGAGGCAAAAAGTAGGAGGGAACATGCATGAAACATACGTTCCGAGTGCATACGTTATGAACGAAAAGGTTGTAGAAACCTTTTGTGGGTACTCGACAACAACCTCCGCCATACGACTCGTTTGCCTGCGCTTTAATAGCTTTTGGGAAGCTCTGTCTTACCCAATTTCAAGATGCCGCAACTTTAAAGACAGATGCCGGACATGCTGAGACATGCTTTGCCAAAATTGGTTACCAAGTAGTTTAGTAGAACTTTTATCGATGGCCTTGTCGATAGAATGAAAACCCAGTCTTTGTTATCATTTAGTATATCGAGTCTGGCGATCGATTTTAGCACGACAAGAGTATTATCTGAACCCAAAACACATATTATCAATCACACAAGCTAAACTACAGCGGAGTACAATCATATGCTAAACAGACTCTGCACGTCAATGCCTTATCAGCCAAGCATTCATGTGACGACTGGATCCAATTTTCCCGGTCCCACCGGAAGAAGGGGTAAAAAGTTTCACGTGAACAAGAAAGTCCTCCCGGTCAAATCTTTCTTCAAACCTCAGAAAAAGGCCCGATTCAAAATTAAGACACGATTCCCTTCGTCACCACAATACGAAGGCGGCGATCTTATAATTCTTTTTCTACGAGATGTTATTTCTACTTATCGACTCTCTTTTGGACGTTGAAATTGGAAAAAGAGAAGAAAAGAAAGAGAAAAGCTCAAGGTTTTAAAAAAATTGGGAGACCTTTGTATATATATAATTCTTAAAATGCTTAGGGTTAAATCAGCAGATGGGAAAAAACCAAGGTGGACGTCATCGTGAAAAGAGCATACGAAATAGAACGTGCATGCACATCTGCTTCGCTGCCTCAACACAGAAGACATTGATGCGTCAGACAGCGAGGGAGAGACAGAGAGAGGGGTGACGCGAAATCTCATCTCAGGGACTCGAACGGGTTGAAATCTGGAATCGTGCGACGAGGACTAAGGCAATTCGGAATGACCCAGAAAAGCACAAGCTGCGGACCCTCTCTTTTTTAACCCAACCTTTGTCTTATGCCGGCAGCAGCAGAGAGAGATAGGGAGGGCAGGGCAGCGCAGCGCAGGGCAGAGCAGAGCACGGCAGAGACTTGCTTGCATCACCGTCATGCAGGCGTCAATCCCCCGTCTCTGAGACGTTCCGTACGAGCCACTGCGCAATCAGAGCCCCATCATTGTCTCAATTATCAGGATCCCAGCGCGCCACACAGAGACACAAACAGAGAGAGAGAGAGAGAGAGAGAGAGAGAGAGAAGGCATTGATGGTGAAGACGATGAGTCGTCCGGAACGAATTGACGCCACGGTGGGGGGGACGACGAATCTAACCCAAAACTTCCCACGCATCAGAATTTCACTACGTGCGCGCAAACAGGGACTCGTCCCACGGCCGTGAACCGTCGGAGCTCCAACTTTGACACACTCTGTTACTTCGAGCTCCGTCCGATTCCTTTTCGAGGTGCAAAAGTTCAAATTGAGTTCGTGGCGCCAAGGTTGAAGTTGAAAATATCTTGAGTACTTTTTGAGGCTATCCATTCTAGCGGAGTGGAGGTCACTTGCCACGAATAACCCTAAATTAGCTTACTTACAAGAAATTTAACTCAAATAAATTTTTTGATTACTTAAAATCTCAAACTGATATATATGTGACAAATTTACCTAGGTTAGTTTCCGTTCAATTTTGTTAAATTTTGCTGTCAAATTACTAAGTTAGATGATACGTGATAGTTGATGAATACATTAGCTTGGTGTTTTACTCTCCGTTTGTCATAGGTATACTAATTTATGATTTTTCGCAGTATTAAT
The DNA here is from genome assembly GCA_014182575.1 of Eucalyptus decipiens. Lineage (NCBI taxonomy): Eukaryota > Viridiplantae > Streptophyta > Magnoliopsida > Myrtales > Myrtaceae > Eucalyptus > Eucalyptus decipiens. The sequence goes on along the minus strand of CM024611.1, from coordinate 44,685,269 downwards.
CTAATTTAACGAAAAATATCGATGGGTAAATTTGTTACAAATGTACTGATTTTTAGTGGTTAAAAAATTAGCTTGGGGTAAATTTATTACGGATGTACTGGTTTAAGATTTTAGGTAGTCATGAAATTAATTTAAGTTAGTTTACTGATTTGAGATTTTTTGCAATATTAATCATTTGAATGATTTACCTTTGAAACTATTTTCTAATATTTACTCGAATGCCTTGTAAAACAAGGGAAAAAGCTACCAAAAACCCCAAACTTTGTCTCGAGTGACAGATTTACCCCGAACTTTGTTTTGTGACGTGAAAAACCCTGAAGTTTGCTAACCGTGACACATTTACCCCAAACTTTTATTTGTGACACAAAAAATCCCGAACTTTCATTTGTGTGACACATTTACCCTAAATCATAAGGGCGTTTTGGTCTTTTTACTTTTAAAAACTTTTTTCTTTTTTTTTCTTCTTCTTCCTTCCCTCCGCTGGCCATGGCGGAGTTGGCGGAGGGAAGTCGGCGTCCGGCGAGGGCCTCCTCACCGGATCCGGGCGAGGGCACCCTCGCCCGATGCTAGCGAGGGCACCCCTCACCCGACGCAAGCGAGGGCGGCCCTCGTCGGCGTCGGGCAAGGGCCTCCTCGCCGGATCCGGCGAGGGCATCCTCGCCCGACCCTTCGTCTACATCCGGCGAGGGCCTCCCTCACCAGTCTAGCGAGGGCACCCGCTCGAGGGAGAGCACCCCTCGCCGGATCAGGGCACCCTCGGTGTTGGGCTAGGGAGGCCCTCATCGACCCGGTCGAGGGCCTCCCTCGCCCGACACCGGCGAGGGTGACCCTCGCCCGATGCCGGCGAGGGCGCCCTCGCCGGACGCCGGCTTCCCTCCGCCGGCGCCCTCACCGGACGCCGGCTTCCCTCCGCCGACTCCACCATGTTCGGCGGAGGGAAGAGAGAGGATGAAAAAATGAAAAAAGAAAAAACAGAAAAAATAAGACGAAAATACCCTTAATGGGGTAAATGTGTCACAGTTAGCAAACTTCGGCGTTTTTCACGTCACAAAACAAAGTTCGGGATAAATCTGTCACTCGAGGCAAAATTTGGGGTTTTTGGTGGCTTTTTCCCGTAAAAGAAAAAATCATCCAAATAATACTATTTTTTAAAGTCATGCAACACATATGATATTCAAGTCAGAGTTTGAGTCCCCCCTCCTTCTAATCGAGCTTAATGGACTCTAGCTCGGACTTGGAAATCATATTAGATCTGAAAAGAAATCGAATTCATCGAAAGCTCGTATCGAACATCAAGCCTTACGATCGTGAAGTCAAGTCTCGAGCGATAATTTCTATTGACTTGACTCAATTGCGAGTACCCCTAGCCCTATTTAGGGGTATAACAATCTTCTTGGACATCAGCATAGGAGCCTTTCATATCCTCAAAAAGATTTAGGGTGCGTTTGGCACTAGCTTTGCCAAGTACCTTTGGGTGTCCAAAGCCCATTTGCCCAAATATTGGGTGTTTGGGAACATTTTCTAAACCTGCCTTGAAGAAATGCTGGCCTTCCAAATGCTGAAATCCCAGGGCAGGTCCTAGGCTACCTTAGGCTTTTAGTATTTTCGAAAGGCTCGATGCACTGTTCATCTTCCTCTTCGTCAGATTCTCAAATGTCGGCCAGAGAGATGGCAACTCGGCCGACGAGGTGGCGATGGGTCAACGATGGGTTGGAGAGAGGCCGGCATGGTCGCGGCACCCCAATGATCGTCGCCGACCAGTCTCGTGACCCAGATCTGGGTCGTGTTAGTTGCCTAGGTTGTGGTGAGGTCGGTCGCCACGACCTCTAACAACCCACAATCTCATTGTGACCCAAATTTGGGTTGCGGAGGTCATCGGAGGTTGCCTAAGTTGCGGTGAGGTCTGTCGCCGTGACCTCCAGTGACCCATGACCTCGCTGTGACCCAAATCTAGTCACGGAGGTCGCCGGAGGTTACGGTGACCCAGATTTGGGTTGCGGAGGTTGCCTGGGTTGCGGTGAGGTCTGTCGTCACGAACTCTGGCGACCCACGATCTTGCTACGACCCAGATCTAGGTCATGGAGGTCGCCGAAGGTCACGGCGACCTAGGCGACCCACGACCTCGCCGCAACCCAAATCTAGGTCTCAAAGATCGTTTGGGTCACGATGCACGACCTCCACGACCTCGTTGCAACCCAAATCTGGGTCATGGTGGTCACCTGGGTCATCGGCGACCTCCGCGACGCGATGGGCAACGCGATGGTGCAACGAGGGTCGCCGTGCCGCCTCCCCCTCGCCATTGCCTACCCTTCACCGGCGGTGACCAGTGAAGCCCTTGGTTGGCGGTTACCGTCGGCGGCAAAGCCTTGGCTGGCCAGCTATCCTTTTTTTTCTTTTTTCTTTTTAATAATAAAAGTCTTTTGCAAATTTAATTTACCTAAACACTATTTTACACAAAAATACTTCACAATGGACTTTCACAAATAAATTTACCGAACACACTTTGCATTTTGAAAAACATCCTTAACTCAAAGGCTTTTACATTTTCACAAGGATTTTTCCCAAAAGTCTTCCCAAACGCACCCTTAAGGATGCCCTGCACTCCAAGGCACTCCACCTTGGACAGGGCAAAATTTCCCCACGAAAAATGCTTTGATTAGAATTTGCTGAGGCCCAGGCCAATAATAGGACCACCCCCGCCTCATTCATATAATTTTTAGAATATATATGCTTTATATTTAGTTCATTTCATATAGATGACAATTATAAATAATATGTTCAAATATGGATTATCTATTATAGATATTATGAATGTTAAGCTAAGCAATCCGATGGTAATTAAATATAAATTATTGAAACATAAATTAACAAAGAAAGCTTAAATTGGATATTAAGGGTATATTTGGTAATCATTATGTATATTTGGTAATCATTCTATTTTGGGATAAGTGTAATAGAAGTCTTAAAACTCGTCACGAAAATGCAATCGAGTTCTAAAACTTATAAAAAGTGCAATCAAGTTTTAAAACTCGTCAAATTATTTTAATTAAGTCCTAAAGTTAACATCGTTAACTTTTTTAACGGAAAATGCTGACATGGCATTTAAAATTAATTTTTATTTTTCATGTGTCTTTTTAAAATTATTTTTATTTAAATTGAATTTAAAAACTAGAAAAGAAAAGTTAAAATTTATTTAAAAAACAAAACAGTTCAAAAAGAAAGAAAGAAAGAAAAAAAAAAGGCCGGCGCTTCCTTTGTCGCCGCCCATCACCAAAGGGGTTGGTGAGGGAGGAGCTGCCTTTTTTAAAAAAAATTTTTAAAAATAAATTTTATCTTTTCTTTTTTAGTTTTTAAATCTATTTTTTTTTAAAATTGAATAAAAATAATTTTAAAAAAGCCATGTGGAAAATGAAAAATTATTTAAAATGCCACGTCCATGCCATGTTAGCATTTTTCATTAAAAAAGTTGACGGTATTAACTTTAAGACTCGATTGAAACAATTTAATAAGTTTTAGAACTTGATTGCACTTTTTGCAAGTTTTTGGACTCAATTGCATTTTCGTGACAAGTTTTAGGACTCTAATTACACTTATCCCTTATGTTTTTAAGAATAATTTTTGTTCAATATCTTAAATGAGTTTTTGAGCATTAAAAAGCATTTGATAACCACATAAAATTTCTATTTCTCTAATAGAAAAATAACACAAACGCATTTGGTACAACTCTAAGTTTTTTAATGCAGAATTTCTTTTAATTTTTATATGATTTTTAGATTTTTTTTCTTTTTCCTTCTCTTATTTTCCTCCTCTAGTCGGTCACTAGGCCTCGACGATGGCCAACAACTGGCCAAAGACGAAAGTCGGCGACCTTGTTGGCCCCTAGCGAGGTTGGCCTCACCCAACCACAATGAGGTTGAGCCTCACTGAGGGCCATAGGTCACTGGACCTTGTCTTTGGCCATTCAATGGCCATTGCTGAGCCCAGTGACCATTAGATAAGGAGAAGAAAAAAAATTGAAAAAAAAAAATACTTGATTCTTGAATTGTTCCCAAAAATAAAGAAATAACTTTTTCCATTCTTAATTATATTTCAAATCTATTCTCTAGCCATTTATTTATTCCCAGAAATGGATAAATCAATTAATATTATTACATGGATTTCCCTTCTTTATATGTTCCAAGGAATAAAATAATAAAAATAGTTTAGAATTGACTAATTACCAAACAAGGCTTTCTCGAGTAGTAATTTTGTGGACTCGACTCAATAGCTAGTATTTGTAACTCTATCTCAAGATATAATAATCTTCTTTGGACATCAACCTAGGAGCCGTTCATATTCTCCAAAACAATCATTGTATTTAAAAAAGGACAAAAAAAAAAGGTTAACATACCTTCATATGTATTGTAGGAGAAATTCAAGAGAGTTGAGTTATGGACTAAATCATCTCCATATGTAGATTCCTACCCTGGGGTGGGAGACCTTGCATTGTCCTCCATATTCTCTTTTTGTCGGGAAGAGAAAAATAGATAGGGAATTAGGAGGCCTCACGATGGGGAAGGTAGACCCCACATTGAGATATGCTTGCATGTCTCAACTATTACTAGGTAGACTGGTATAATATCCATCCGCGCCTAAGGTGAGTGAGGGTAGGTGAAATACCAACTGCAGAACTAGCGCGCCTTATAGCATTGCATGCAACTGCAAGCTAGCTTTGTACCTCCGGTTGCATGCAATGCTGTGTTTCGCCATTCAATAAAAGCCAAAAACGATTTTTTTTTTATATTATATTTTCGTTAAAATACAAAACTTCATAAAAAGTTCAAGAAGGTATGCTAAAAATATAAGCAAATATACGTATGTGAATATAAAAGTAATTGCTACCCAACCACAAGCAGTGCAGTTGGTGTGAGTTCTCTCCCTCATCGCAGAGGTCGAGGGTTCGAACCCTCTTGTTGTGTAAAATGGGGGTTTTGATGTTGGGGTCTAAATAGTCTCGGCGAAATTTACGTCTAAATAGCGGTTTGCGGCAAGGCTCGACGGTGCCACCGGGTACTGAAGGGTCGTGTGATCCTCGAATGATGATCTCCGACGGTTCCTCGGTAAAAAAAAAAAAAGCAATTGCTAGTTGGTCCAAAATTTAGTGCAAGCATATGAAGCTGCAATGAAGTTTCCATGTGCATCACCTTTACCCAGAAGCTCAAAACCCTGAACTTTGCAGGGCCCTGGGTAAAGGTGGGCGCTCTTCAAGATTCCCTTCCTAAAAACGAATTATGACGTCACCACAGATAGAAGTATAGTCATGGTGAAAAAAAAAAAAACAATTTGCATGGAAAATCATTGTCCAAGGATCGTTCTGGTGCCTTCACTCGTCACATCGCATTGCAGATTGCAGACAATCGAGGCAACGTCAATCGTAGTTTATCATGGGAAAAAATGATGATTTTTTCATTTTATTTTATGATACAGATCGATTTCAAAGAATTAAATGAGACTGCAAAGAGTAGGAGTCAAGATTACAGGGGCGGAAAATCTTGGAGCAATTTGACTTGGATTCGATGCACGTAATCTCGCAGGGAGGAGCTCATTTGATGAGGGCCCTGATTGAAAGGTGACAGCACAAGAAGCTACAAGAGATATCGATACAGAGGACTGTGATTTCGTCGAGGCCAGTGGAGATAAACGCCGGCATTTAATGAGAGGAAAAAACCTTCTGGCTCGATTCGACTCTGAGGAGGTATTTATTATCCATTAAGTAATTGTCCAGTGGAAATAATAGGATGGTGTATGCATAAGTTTACATTTTGACTTATACAGTTAGTAAAAAGTACATATATCTTTACCTTACCCAAAAAAAAAAAAAAAGTACATATATCTTTGAGCTTTGAATTTTTTAAAATTTGGCACAAAAGATCGGAGTTGAACCGCTTATTTTCCTTTGTAAAATGTTATTGGGTATTCTTTTTTCGGTTTATGACGACAGGATGGTGTCATGAGTTTGCTTTTTATCTATGCTATGGGTGCTCTTTATCATCCTAGCGATGTTCTAGCGATTTGAATGTTCATGATGGTTGATTGTCCTTATTTTGAGTGTGATCTGATTTATGTAGTTTTAAGGAACTAAATCATAGGATAGAGGAAGATTCAGGTATACTGATATGATCTGGTTTTCTTCTCATTGATTTCCTATATTTAAGGGTTTTGGGATTTTGATTTACACAATATTGTTTATTGATAGGAGGAGAGACATCTGGGAGCCTCTTTGAAAGCATGATGAGAGCATCCAACTGCGAATACAGCCTTGTTTAATTAAATCACTTAAAAGTTGACTTTTAAAAGAGAGCAATTCCAATTTGAGACATATAAGTAATTATCTTTAAGAAAATAGTTTGCAAATATTTCCTTTTCCACGAAATAAATGCATACTGAAAATTTCATGGCAAAAGGAAATATTTTTCATGAAAATCATTCTCAAATAGAATAGTTAATTTTTATTTATTTTGTGATTAAGGAAAAATCATTTTCTTTTTAAGTTTACTACTTTCACGGAAATTCTTTTTGTTGTAAATCGATTAATTTTCTGTTATTTAGATATTGAAAAGTTGGAAAATAGTTTCCGAAACTAATTTTCTTCAAACAAAACGAACCTTTAGAAACTAGCAATAGCTCAAGGAGATACAAAGTTGAAACCAGCACAGCAAAGCAAAATTGTTAGCATTTACAGAGGGAGAGATAAGCAAGTACAGAAAGTGAAACACAAGGTGTGAAGAGAAAATTCAAAGTACAACACAACCTATTCTACAGTTAGACCCCCACAACCCCATCAATGATTCTTTTGAATTCTCTCCTCTGACAAGGTTTTTATGTTGCTTGTGACTTTTCTAAGTGGGATGAGATGGGAATCACTGAAATTTCTGATAAATCATTTATTGCCCTCCATTGATCTGCAATGTCTTTGGCAATCTTAATGGCCTCGCAGGCCGTCCCAAGGAGGCCTCTCTTTGTGAATCCAACTGTGTACAGTCCATTCTCTCCTTTCCACCCGCCAGGAAATGGGGTCTTGGGAATGCCCTCTTTGGTGAAAAACTCACTCTGCATCACAAACCCTAGAACATGTCATCATCAACTGGAAGATAGCATTCTGAGGGAGATCTTTTATGCTCCTTGGTCCTACCAGTAGCTTATTGTAAATGCTGGCGGATCAATGCTCAAAGCAAGAAGCATAAAGAAAAGAAGAAGCATGCTCCTTTTCCATGAAGAAAAGTTTGTGATGGGGACAAAGTGATCACAACAAAACCATATCCCAGTTTGGTACATAAGTGGAAAAGGCGCAAAAGGAACAATATCAAGGCCACGCGTTTGCAATCTGCCCCCTCCAAGGACTCCAACGTGTCATGATAGTTATAAATTATGAGTGCGCATAGTGTATATTTGTCTTTTTTGAAATGGCAATGCAAAGATACATGCAGAAGAGCCCCCAACAGGCCCCTACTGAATTATTTTATTCTATTCTTGCACGGAAAATGAAAGAATAGTTTTTGAGTGTTTCTCTTCACACTCTGCATGTGTTCAGAGATCGAAAGGGATAGGTGATGCAATATGAGACGGGACTAAAGCTAAAAATACAGAATCTCACAAATTTAAGTTGAGTGGAATGTTTACTGATGAGAGCTCACCTTGAGCCAGCTAGGAACATTACTCCTATACCCTGTTGCTAAAATTATGGAATCAAACTCCTTTTCTTGTCCATCCATGAATTTGGCTCCAGTTTTTGTGATTTCTTTAACACTTTCCATCACCTGAAACCGAAAAAAAAAAAAAAAAAAGAAGCCTTAGAAAGCGTAGCATATGCTGATGTCTGTAAATATGAGCAGAGGACAAATTTCGGGGGAAGCCAAAAAAGGAGTTTCTCTTTGAAGTGCCTTCTTAAGACCTTAATGTTGCCGGATTTTATATGTGAAAGAGCACCGACATCGAGCACAGGGGTTTTTCCGGTGATGTTTTTGAGCTCGATTGGGCCAGTTTTGGGCCGCCGGAGACCTAAATGGTCGGTGTTGCCTAAGAGAAGATTAGCCATCAGAAGGAGGAGCTTGTCGACCACTCTCAAGGGAAGCCATTTGAGAAGTGACATTGCTATTCCAAACGTTGAGAAGCCAAAAATTTCTCTAGGGAGAACATGTACCTGTTGACATCACAAAAGCAAAAATTGTCATGACATTTAGAAAAAGAAAACTGACAAATCTTTGCTAATCTTTTTATCCTCATTTATTATTATTAATTTAAAAGAGGGTATATCTGAATTCTGAACTTCAATACTCAAGTTGCCAGAACTTTTAGTAATCAATAATTGGGTGACCAAAAAAATGATTGGAAAATGATTTCGTGGAAGAAAAAGAAGAACAACAGAGCGAGAGGCAGAGAGAGAGAAAAGCTGAACTCACTGTGTTTCTAACAACCATGTAAGGAGTTGCATTATGCCTACAAAGGTCCAAGCTAAGTTCCATCCCAGAATTGCCACCACCCACAACCAAAACCCTCTGGTTTCTGAAATCAGAACCAGACTTGTAGTCACTTGAATGAAGCTTCGAACCTTTGAACTTGTCCAGTCCAACAATGTCTGGCACAAAAGGCTCTGCATTCTCTCCTGTGGCAACAATGAGCCACCTAGAAATGTACTGGAACTCCTGAGTTTGAACCCTCCAGAACCCATGAATCGGGTCAAACTCAGCTTTTACCACGTTCTGTTTGAATTTTGGCTTTATTGAGAAGTGTGAGGCATAGGCCTCCATGTATGAGATGAACTGGCGCTTGGTTGGATACTTGGGGAAATGTTCTGGGAAGCCCCAGAGGGGTAACTCGCAGTACAGCTTAGGCAAATGCAATTTGAGGCGATCATAGGTTTTGTATTGCCATAGAGAAGCTATACAGTCGCTCTTTTCTAGAATCAGTGAAGGAACACCAAGCTTAGATAGGCAAGCTGAAGCTGCTAAACCAGATGGCCCCGCACCTACTATGATAGGCTTGTGAACGTCCTGTAACAGCGTTTGAGGGTCTTGTTCTCGATCTTTACAAGAACGCATGATGTCAAAATATGAGAAAAAACAAGATGGGTAGTTCGAAAATGTCTCAGAGGAGCAGAAAGATGAGAGATTTTCTTGTGCTCTGTTTTCACTTCCCCTATTTCTTCATTCTGAATGCTCTGTTCCTGGGCTCTGTTTTACATTTACTTCGGACTGTCTCGTGTTTGGACTTAGGCTAGTGTCGAAAGGAGAAAGCTAATGCACAGAAGCAGAATGGCGCATGTGATGATGAAACAGAGGAGGGGGGAGAGAGTGAGAGAGAGAGAGAGAGAGAGAGGGACGAAGGTGGAGGAGGAATTCCGGTTCTTCTAAACAAGGCTTGATGAGTGAGTGGTGGGCAATGGTCAAGGGTAGCTTTAAATAAGTACATCCATGCACGGATTTAAATAAAATTGAGTTTATCCTAGAGAGATAGAGTAGATGTGTGTACATGATGCATTAGACAAATGGATAATGCACATCTAATCTTCTTTTGAGTTCCAACGTTTTACAGAAGATTACCTGCAATCTTTTCCTAACTACCTGAGGTTATCTGTCTCTCACCTATCTGAAAGCTATCCATTTTCTATTTTTATTTGCTCTCCAGAATCCTCGATCTCAATGTTCAGTTAATTCTGTTCCTGAAAGGATTTAGTCTTTAGATGATTATTAGGGACGTGGAAACATCAAGCGAGCTATCAAATCAAATGAGATGAGACTGAAGATATCACACGGCAAAATATTAGATTAGATACTTTCGCTCTAAATCTACTGCTACTTGAATGTTAAATCTAGGTCAAGACCATAAGGATAGAGGATATAAGAACTAATCCTGATAGAATTTGATAGTTAACTAGATCAACTACTTCTTTAGTCGAAGTTTGAATAGATAAAGTGGCTAGGGTTATGGAACAACATGCACCCATGTTTGTCCAATTTCACTTTTAGGGAGTTTGGCTGGGTTTGATATCTAGAGTTAGGCATTTTGATTCTCTTGTGACCATGGTTCTTTGAATCAAATGACTCATAGATTTCTCGGTGCTTTTAAAGTAGATAAGATATCTGGGCATGTCTAATGATATGAAGAATGTACTTGATGAAAATGGCCGCTCAATTTCAACAATCATTTACTAAATGACGTGACGGGTTTTGTCATGGCTATGATAATGACTTGTAAATTTTTGACTTGATACTTCGATACGAGGAAAATGAATATTTTTTTTTAATAGATATATGTTAAGTAAGATTAACAAGGAGTTGAGGGTGGTTGTGAAATTGCGGCGTCAATGATCAATGATGATGGGATAATAATCAACTCATTTGAGCGTCCATCATGAAGAGACGAACGCTTGTAGATTTCTTAGTGGAGGGAGGCATAATTTGATCACTTGCGCTATTAAAATAAAATAGAACCCCATAAATCACCGAAATCAATTAAAATATGTAAAGTCTCCACCGGCCTAATCTTTGGAGAGAGAGATGTTAGATATTGCTAATGATTTTTAGCATGTTTTGAGTGAGAATAGGAGAGTAAACAAAGGTGCCTAGTCGATAAAGATAGAATCTCTACGAATTATAACCCCGGACATAAAAAAACTTGGTGTTTAGGGGGAGGGTTGGGTGCGGGTGGGAGAGAGAGAGAGAGAGGCAGGCAGGCTAGGGTTAGGATCTGTGAGGAATTGTATATATGTTTGCAGATGGGGGGAATGTAGGGCGGGATGCAAAGCAATGATTTTTTTCCACTACTAGTTTCTTTTCTGTTATTGCTTTAGTGCCTTTTGAGAATTCAATTCTATTGGACTTTAGGACTTTTGCAGGACTTTGTGGGTCAGCTGAAGATCTGCTTGGAGTTCCTTCTAATTTGGAAATGATGAAAGCTAGGGGAGTAGAGTGAGGGAAGCACACAGCTTTTGGAATTGCACAGGTCACTCGCACAAACATTTATATAAATTGTTACTTGATTCTCAAAAAATCTAACTATATATCAAGGATGCAGTGGTTTGTATTAAAAAATTAGTCACTATCTATGTACCAATTATTATCCATTTTACCTTTTGCCTAAAATAAATTATATTTGATTCAATGTATCCGGTTCGTATTTGGTGAAACCTTTTGAACAACATGTTTAGTTCATTTCCTTTATATCAATTGTGCCTTGAGGGATCGAACTCCGTACCTCATGGTTGACAAGTGCGTTTCACCGTCAATAATTGGAATTTGTTTTTATGTCATGGTTGCCGTTTGGTGAAATTCTAGAATCCATCTTTTAATTAAAGGGGGTTATACAACTTGAATCAAGAGATTAATGAAAAATTACTAGGGTCTAGTCAAGCTTCTCTTATGTCTAGATTGATCTTAACTTCCACATGCCAATTTAAGTCCATCTTTCAATTGAATGGGAACTATGTACCTTGAATCGATAGATAAATGAACAATTATATTCTAGAAGGGGTCTCTCAGAGTTAGTCAAATTGGTACTCTAACCATAGAGCTTTATTTGTTCAAGATAATGTTAAATATCTAAAATTTTTTGAAGTCTATTTAACATTCAACACATGTGAATTAGAGTTTTTGAGCAATCAAATTATCACACATATCACTAATCCAATAATGGTTACTAAACTCGTCACGACATATCAATACCCTGTTGGTCCAACTTTCCTTTATTTCAGCATTAAACAACCCGTTTGTCGTGACGTTGTTGGTGTAAAAGGTGAACTATGCGACATGGGTTATAAGTATTGACAGCCATAGAATGCAAGAAAGTTCACAAAGCAATGATGGTCCTTGAGCGCATGCAAACAAAAGCAATAAGCAATCCTTTGAATATATATACGTGATTTACATTATTCCACGAGATAAAATATTAAAAAAAGATAAACCACACTACCCATAATATTCCATAGAGTGGCTCCTTTGAATAATGTGGTCTATACATAGGTTGCTCGTGAAGGATTTGGAAAATGAACCATGATTAAAACACATGCAAAGATTAGTTGGGGAAAAGCCACCCATAGATAGAGGATTTAGAGATGATTAGGACATTATTTTAATCCTTATTTAGGGCTTACTGACGCTGGTTTAATCTTAATTAAAAGGGTTAACCGTTGACTAAGGTGAAGAAAATAGTGATCATCTATTTTCTAGGTACTCAAATGGCATCTTAGAGCAAAGAAGATGCCCTATCATAAAAAGTCGGAAGGTGAAAAAACCCGCAATGCGCGAAAGAGTCCAATTTCACCACGCTTGGGTAAAAAAATGGAGGATTTCATATTCCCCTTATCTTTTTTCTTCCAAAAAAGTCGAGACCGTAAACGAGATTATGAGAGGAGGTTGGGATGAGATCCATCATAAATAAATCTCGGAAAAAGTACCGATGAGATTTTACCTGACAAAGTAAAAGTCGAATTCGCATGCTTAAAGAGTAGTGTAGAAATATATTTGAAATTTGAAATATATTTGAAATTTGAACACAAAGCATGGTTATGCCAAATTAGTTTGTAAGAATTACTCTTCGTTCACTTCAGACCTTTACTTTTGGGACACTTTGATTGAATGAACACCTGCAACATCATGAGCGAGAGGTAACCCCAAGTTGCCATGAATATTGCATTATATATATATATATAGGTATATTTTAGAGATCACTAAAATCTCATGTTGGGGCTTGAGACTTCTCTTCAGCTCAGACCATCATTCAGATATTCACTCCCAAGATCTGGTCGGTCACTTTTGTTCAGTCACCAAACCAAGATTCGGTTGGCTCTGCCTGGAGATTTGAAAGATTCGGTTAGCTCTGTCTGGAGATTCGAATATCTTCACATTTGGTCGTGTATGTAATTACTTAGGTTTGCATTTGTTTCATAAAAAAATAATTTTAAAAATATTTTTCTAAATAATCACTTATAAAATATTTTCATCGTTCACGAAAATATTTTGATATAATTATTATTGATAATGAAAACATTTTATATTGATTAACTATTTCCAATAAAATTTACTTTCCAAATCATTCATTTTCAGCTAAATAAGTAGACTCTTAAATTAATAAGAGGAGTCATGCTAACGAATTTTCCTATATAATCATTAAGCTCGTTAAGCGTGTGCGTATATATTAATAGAAAGAGTCGATTTTCAAAACCAGTCATGTTCATGAATGCTTTCAAAGCATTTGTTAAGCATATATAATTTAACACAATTCAAAACTCGAAATATCAATAAGGATAACACAAGAAAAGTGAAATTTACGACATTTCTTTTCTTTAATTATTTGACAAGTACCCTTGGTGATGCTATTTAATGGAATAGATAAAGCAAAGAGGTTTTGTTTATAAAGTAGTTTGTTTCTTGGGATCTTCCTGGGCAGGTCAAATCTGCCTTTCTTTCTTGTCCGATACACACCATCTTTTAATTTGTTCTAAGAATGTACAATGCAGGTCTCGCGCAATTATGGTCAATGGGGTTGGTGTTGGACTGAACTTGGTGCTTATAAAGCCATGCCTCCGTCAATCCATGCGTCATCTTCAGTGAGTGAAGCAGGGCCAACTGTTTGGAAGACTTGAATAAATTTGGCATAGCCATTTATGTGTCTTCCACGGCCAAAATGCATATAAATTCTCTCTCTCTCTCTCTCTCTCTCTCTCTCTCTCTCTCTCTCTCTCTCTCTCTCTCTCTCTCTCTCTCTCTATATATATATATATATATATATGCCAACTGAGCTAGTTCACCCACTTTCTGACTTAGCCAAATTATCAACTTCTGCAGCTGTTGAGTGTGAAGATTTTGCTGCGATTCTCCCGTGCTTTCCGCAGCTTATCCTTGACCAATTTTTGTCCATTTGCACTATCAATTGGTCTTCCATCACGTGCAGAGGTCAGGCTGATTGGGCTCCTGAGTGGGATATGGTGGGGTCACAAAGTTGCTTACTCAGCAACTCCGAATTAAGACCTAATTGTGGGTTGGGTTTTGATAACTAGTTTGAGTGCTTTAATCCATCAATTTGGCTACGGTTTTTTATCAATTAGCAAGCTCATGTATAGTAGTTTAAGATCTCGATCATTTTTTGCAATTTTCTCCACCAATTTTGCAAGAGAGTCTCTTAAAGTTGGCCATTTTCTTGCCCGAAAATACCCAATTCAATGTAATTTGGTCCTTTTTGCCCGATTCGATTAATTAGACCTGACCCAAGTTCAATTTCAACTCAATTGAGGGCCAAGATGATGATTTAAGGGCTCGGGGGCAAATTTTGCAAAATTTGTGAATTGATCCCTCAACTTTTGGAAATTGTATTTTGGCCCCAACTTGCAATTTTAATTCAAATCTGACCTCCTAGGCTTGGCTAGTCACATTTAGATTATTGGCCCCAACTTTTTTTTTTAGCATAAACATCTTCCATTAAAAAAAAACTATAATAAACACCTAGATAATCTATATGCAAGAATTTGACATGAAATATTTTTGTGGAAAAACAAGTTTCCATTTTTTGGTTCCATTTTTTGGAAATAATTTTTTTTGGGCAAAAAATTTAGGTGTCAACAACACTCAACCTTTGTGAACCCAACCTAGGTGTCGGGGCATTTAGCATAGGCATCGGGACCTTAGGCTCGACCTCGCAAGCCTGAGTGGCAAGCATCGCCATCGGAGTCCTGGGCCCAATCTCAATGGACTTGAGCACAAGTGTTGAGGACCCAGGCATTGGCTTCGAGGTCGTGGGGCCGGCCTTAGTGGACCCGGGTCGACGCTGGGGACCCAATCCTGAATGCCGAGGATTCGAGAATGAGCGTTAAGGTTCCCATGCCCAAATGTAAAGATTCTAGTTCAAGTGCCAATATCAAGTCATATTTTGAGTAATTTAAAGAGAAAATCATTTTCCTAAATATAAGCATAGATTTTCCATCAACCGAAAAAAATATTTTTCATTGACTCATTTTTTTAAGCAATTCAAATGTCCAAAAATAAGGAAAATGTTTTTTTTTTTTTTTTTTTTTTTTCTGACAAATGGATTACTGGAATTCTTTCATGGCTGCTAGTTATTACTTCATCAAGAAAAGGTAAGGGCTCTTATTTATGTTTCTTGTGATTTACTATTCATTGTTACCATCTTTTTTTTTTTTAATTTCTCCGTATCATTTAGTCATCACTAGCCTTATGTAGTGTTCGGCTACACCACTATTATTTCGTGGATTTTGCTCTTTCCTGGTTTCACCTTATAGAAAAGTCATAATTGAATGAAGAGTCTCAATTTCTTATTTCACAATGGGGGGGGGGGGGGGGAGGGGATAATCAAGTTTAGAGCGTTATTAATTTTTTTATATGGTAATTTAAGATGATTATGGCTAACCAAACCTATGACTCCCTTTTTCCTCCTATATTCATGTTAAACATAAATAAGGAATAACAATTTCATTTACTTTATATTAAACCTAATAAAATGTGACCTCATGCTCGCAAGTTACTTGTACATTTCTCTCTTTCTCTATTTTACAGTTTACTCTCTTTTTTTTGTCAAAGAAACGTTCCATTCATTTCCCCACACACACACATAAAATAGAGAAATGCAATCTAACTGCAAGTCAAGACAAATCCCAGACAAATCCAACATAAAATATGTGTATGTGTTTGTGGGCGTGCGCTCTTTCTTATAAGTCGAATAATTTGAGGTTACAAACACATACACATATTTTATGTTGGATTTGTCTGGGATTTGTCTTGACTTGCGCTTAGATTGCATTTCTCTATTTTATGTGTGTGTGTGTGGGGAAATGAATGGAACGTTTCTTTGACAAAAAAAAAAAGAGAGTAAACTGTAAAATAGAGAAAGAGAGAAATGTACAAGTAACTTGCGAGCATGAGGTCACATTTTATTAGGATTAATATAAAGTAAATGAAATTGTTATTCCTTATTTCTGTTTAACATGAATATAGGAGGAAAAAGGGAGTCATAGGTTTGGTTAGCCATAATCATCTTAAACTACCATATAAAAAAATTAATAACGTTCTAAACTTGATTATCTCCTCCCCCCCCAATTGTGAAATAAGAAATTGAGACTCTTCATTCAATTATGACTTTTCTATAAGGTGAAACCAGGAAAGAGCAAAATCCACGAAATAATAGTGGCGTAGCCGAACACTACATAAGGCTAGTGATGACTAAATGATACGGAGAATTTTTTAAAAAAAAAAAGAGATGGTAACAATGAATAGTAAATCACAAGAAACATAAATAAGAGCCCTACCTTTTCTTGATGAAGTAAAACTAGCAGCCATGAAAGAATTCCAGTAATCCATTTGTCGGAAAAATACATTTTCCTTATTTTTGGACATTTGAATTGCTTAAAAAAATGAGTCAATGAAAAATATTTTTTCGGTTGATGGAAAATCTATGCTTATATTTAGGAAAATGATTTTCTCTTTAAATTACTCATATATTGGCACTTGAACTAGAATCTTTACATTTGGGCATGGGAACCTTAACGCTCATTCTCGAATCCTCGACATTCAGGATTGGGTCCCCAGCATCGACCCGGGTCCACTAAGGCCGGCCCCACGACCTCGAGGCCAATGCCTGGGTCCTCAACACCTGTGCTCAAGTCCATTGAGAATGGGCCTAGGACTTCGATGGCGATGCTTGTCACTCAGGCTTGCGAGGTCGAGCCTAATGTCCCGATGCCTATGCTAAATGCCCCGACACCTAGGTTGGGTTCACAAAGGTTGAGTGTTGTTGACACCTAAATTTTTTGCCCAAAAAAAATTATTTCCAAAAAATGAAAACTTGTTTTTCCACAAAAATATTTCATGTCAAATTCTTGCATATAGATTATCTAGGCGTTTATAATAGTTTTTTTTTTTTAATGGAAGATGTTTATGCTAAAAAAAAAAAATTTGGGGTCAATGATGTAAATGTGACTAGCCAAGCCTAGGAGGTCAGATTGGAATTAAAATAGCAAGTTGGGGCCAAAATACAATTTCCAAAAAGTTGAGGGACCAATTCGCAAATTTTGCAAAATTTGCCCCCGAGCCCTTAAATCATCATCTTGGCCCCCAATTGAGTTGAAATTCAACTTGGGTCAGGTCTAATTAATCGAATCGGGCAAAAAGGACCAAATTACATTGAATTGGATATTTTCGGGCAAGAAAATGGCCAACTTTAAGGGACTCTCTTGCAAAATTGGGTGGAGAAAATTGCAAAAAATGATCGAGATCTTAAACTACTATACATGAGCTTGCTAATTGATCAAAAACCGTAGCCAAATTGATGGATTAAAGCACTCAAACTAGTTACCAAAACCCAGCCCACAATTAGGTCTTAATTCGGAGTTGTTGAGTAAGCAACTTTGTGACCCCACCATATCCCACTCAGCAGCCCAATCAGCCTGACCTTTGCACGTGATGGAAGACCATTATTGATAGTGCAAATGGATAAAAATTGGTCAGGGATAAGCTGCTAAAAGTACGGGAAAATCGCAGCAAAATCTTCACACTCAATAGCTGTAGAAGTTGAAAATTTGGCCAAGTCAGAAAGTGGGTAAACTAGCTCAGTTGGTAGGCTTGGTAGGCGGACAAAAGACCGACCAAAAATCCATTAATTCAGAGGATAAGATCACTAAAGCAAGCTTTTTCAGGAGATGAAAGATGGGAGATGAGAAGGAGAGGGGAGAGCTCACGGTCGTCCTCCAAAGACACCCTCAGAAGCAACTCCAGAAAAGCAAAAGCCCAGAAATTTCAGACCGACCTTAGCAGAGAAAAGTGAAATTTTCACAAACTTGCAGCCAAAATTAGCCAAAACCTTCAACTAGAGAGTGAAAATTCACTCAAAGATCTTTCCAACCATAGGTTGTATGTCCCAAATGGAGATCGGGAAGGCTTCCTAAAGCCCCCCGAAACAGTACCCTCCTGGCGGGCCAAGAAAGTCCGAAAATTTTTTGAAGTGTTGAGCCCGGTTGGTCATGAGTGAGGGAAAGCGAGTGTTTTTGAGAAAATTGAGAGATAAATGAGGAAATCCATGAAATTTAACCCAAACTAAAATACATATAGTTTGGTTTGGTGTTAATTTAGTCAGCAAAATAGGTCCTGAAGTCTAGTTTTGGAGGTCAACTAAAACCTTCGTTGCCAGTTTTTTTCTCTGCAGATCTCATTTCCAGTTTGAAGGAACCAATTTCCACGTGCCCCCGGAGGATAATTTCTTGGTTTCCTCGGCCAAGAACCACTTGAAAAAGAAACTAAGAAGCAAGGTAAGAGTATTAGATGTATTTTTGGTCAATTTTGAATATGTTTTAACCATGGAAAACTAAGAGGAAGACCAGCCCGGAAAACTGATTTCTAAGGCCGAAATTTTTTCTAAGTGTTTGAAGCCTCTTCAAGAGCCATACATGTTTGACTTGCTACTCCCTTTTGCATGCGTTTTCTATCTTCATGAGCTTGATGAATGTCATATGGGAGTACAAATGATGCATAGGTCAGCTTGGTTTGGTCTTTAAATCTCCGTGTGAACTATGAGATCGTCTAAAAATTTGGCCAAAAACCAAGCCTATCCACATTAATTCATGGCTGGTCAGTGTGGACTTTGCATGCATGCTTCTTGGAGAGGTCATTTTGATGTGTTCGGTTGGTCATTCTCTATGATGTTTATTGCATTTGAAAGCTCATGTTACCTACTTTCACTCGGATTAAGTAATGTTTTCCTTAGATCATGTATGTGATGAGTGTCGGGGCTTGAATATGGGCATGCAACTTGTTTGCTTGACTTGGGTTCAAACTTAGATTTGCAAAATCAGCTCAAACTCGCATATTTGAGACCGATTTCAACTTAGTTCCTTTGTGTTTTAAGCTATGGTTTCTATCTAATCTTGCTCCTTGCATGTGGTAGTATAATCTTGATACTTTAGTTCCACGTGAGATTGCTTATGGGTTGAGATTGAAGGCCGCAAATATGGCCCGAGGAAGCTGGTTTGGGGTGGATTGATGCACGCCAAGTGTTCGACGAAATGCGCAAACCAAGTTTTGATCTTGAAATGGTCGATTTGAGCTTGGTTCTTGTTATATTCATGTACTGGGCAGTCCCATATTAGTGTAAATCGGCATATATCAGTTTATGGAATTAATTTTAAATAAAAATAAAAACAAATGAAAAAAAATGAAAATTTCAAAAAAATTATAAAAATGATGGATGGTATCAAATTATGATAGAAATGACATCTATGAAATTTTCCTAATTTTACAAGGTCATTTTCTTAATTTAATGCTATTTTGGTATTTTATAACCATTTTTGTAAATAATCTACTTTGCGTAGATTAAATGTATCTAGACTAATTTAATGCATATTTAAATTCCCATTTTGGTCACGGGGGTCTTGTCTCGGGGCGTGATAACAAGGTCATGTAATATGATTTGCTCGACTTGTATCGGGTCTTTCTTTTCCGAATTACTTTCAAGTCCTTTCAATTTCTTGATGTTTATTTCCCGCACCGCTTTTTAATAATTTGAGTGTAAATTTCTTTTCTAACTTATGTTAGGATTAGTCTAGACATTAAAAAAAACCTACAAAAACGTTTGCATGGACACTTAGTGGTTTCATAAAGATTATAATTGGTAATCAAGATTGTGTGGCCATTTAGATAAACAACCTTTCAAGTTAGTGGTACCGCAAGGGCGCTAATAGAAACATTGGCGTAAACAAGTCCCCGTTCCTAGAAATCTTTGGTTGCGTAGAAATCGAGACAACACTTCCATGTCTTGATTGGTTTCTAATCGACCCCAATAGGCTGGTGGCGACTCCTAGAAATATTTAGGTTGTTAAGAATTGAAATACGAAACCCAATGTCGCGCGAGGTATGGGCTTGGGAGAGCCGCGCCTAATCCAGGGTTCGTTGGTCCGCCTCCTTAGGCAAATACCCCTAAACCTCTTCCTTTTTTCCTCCGGACGGAAAAAGTGAGGTCGTGACAAGTGTGAGACCCAAGTACCCATACCCAGGTCTATAAAGGCAGTGCTCAAGTCCTTGCTGCTCGTGCTTGGATCCCTCACGCCTAATACCAAGTCCATCGAGGTCAAGGCCCAAGACCTTATTGCTCATGCCCAAGTCATTGAGGCTAGCATTGGGACCTCATTACCCATGCTCAAGTTCTTGGTGCCTGCCCTCGAGTCCATTGAGGCTAGGCTTAGGACTCTAGTGGTGGGACCCAAGACCTCGATGCCAATGCTTGGATCCCCCCTATCGTTGAGTCCAAAGAGGTCGAGGCCCGAGACCTTGGTGCTTGTGCCTAGGGCTTAAGACCCTAGTGCCAATGCTTGGATGTCTTGGGCTTGAGTATGGGTTCATCGAGGCTAAAACCCGAGACCCTAGTGCCTGAGCCTAGGTCCATTGAGGCAAGCTCGAGACCCCAATGCTAGTGCTCGGACCCATGTCCATTAATGTCAGGCTTGGCCTTAATGGACCCTGGCTTGGTTGTCGAGGACTTAGGCAAGAGCAAAGGCCTTCCTAGGCTAGCCTTGATGGACTAGGGCTCTGGTGTCGAGGATTCGAGCTCGAGCGCCAAAGACTTGGGTCACCGGGGTCTTGCGCTCAACCTTTGTGGACACAAGCCCTGGTGTTGGGGATCCCAGCACAGGCATTGGGGCCTAGGGCCCAACCTTTGTGGACGCAGGTTGGGTTGTTAAGAAGTCGTGCACGGGCATTGGGTTCTCGGTTTCAGCTTCTGAAGACATAGGATTGCTGCTTGCGCTCTTGCTTATGACCTAATTGGCCTTGCTCTGGTCCTCAATGCTCGAGTTGGGATCCGTCGAGGTTGGACCTGAGATCTTGGTGCTCGTGGCTAGTTTTTCGGCTACGCATGTGCAAGTGACTAGCGTCCGAATAGTATATGTATTTTTGGGAAAATCAAACATGATTTTCCTTCGCAAGTGATGGAAAATATTTTCCGGCTCTTTTTTAGACTTTAGTTAAACACCGGAAAGTATTGTTATTTCTTTGAAAAACATTTTACAAAAATGTAATATTTTCCATGAAACATAACTTCCGTGCAGCTTTCACTTAAGTGTCGTAATTTTTTCATTGAATATTCAAATGTCACGACCTTTGAAAGACGCGAAATTGAGTGAATCCAACGACATATCTCCAATGACAAATTTTATATGGATTTGTTTCAATAGTAACATATCCAACCCGACTTTTTTTTTTTAAAAGAGAGTTCAGTCCAAAGTAGAAAATACGACCAAACCACGCGAGAGAGTGGCCCTAAAACGCAGCCGCCTTGAGGATGAATCAATGGAGGTTCTCTCTCTCTCTCTCTCTCTCTCTCTCTAACATAGCAACAAAGTGAAGTAAACAGCAGAAACCCCGAATCAGACATGAGTTTCCAGCTATCAATCGTGAAATTCAACGACGCAAATGCAAAGAACAGCCAGGAGTAGCCGAGTCATTTGGGATCACGGCAAGGTCAATCAGGAGTCGACGAGACATGCAAAAGCTGTGAAATGAGCGTGAAGCCAAGTCTCGACTCGCACGATTCGAGGAACGGACGATGATGATGGGGATGATGGCCTGAGTGCGGGATAAAAAACACAATGGAGATATTGCATAGGTGATAAAGTGGATTAGGGTTTGTGCTTGGAACCCAGATTTAGCCGCAAATCGTTGCTTTTACCGACATATAAATCCCGTCGGATGATTTTATATTAATTTGATACCACGTCGGCTTTTCAAATAAGGAAAATCATTATGTCGCTCAAGTAATATTTAAACGATCGATTGAAAAGTTATGCCACTATGGTGAGCACGGCATATTTGATTATTTTTGTTATTCCTTTATAAAAAATTGTTTGGCAATATGATAGATATTTAAAATGGGTTGATATAGATTGGTGCAATTAATATGCGAAAGGCTAGTCTCCAAACTTTGCAATACCGAGCCCAAAAATGGTTTTCTTCGTTTTCTAATGAACCATGATAAATACTACTATTTTGTTTAAGAATTAACTAATGGTTAAATGACTGTACACCAGATAGAACCTTTATATAGTAAAACTGATTTTTGCTGGTTGAAAGTAAGCAATATTCTTTTTTCAGTTTTCTGAATAAAAAACTGACTTTATGTTATTAAGTGCCATTAATATGTCTTTTTCTTTATTTGTAAATAAAATTTTGCAAATTACAAAATACTTAATCCAATCGTAATGTACAATCTGTAATTCATCGAAGCAAAAAGAGAATAATTGAAAGAATGTGGAAAATGATCCTACCTTAAATCATCATATTATAATGAAAAGCCTTTTTCAAATTCAAATCTACATATGAATATATAAAGACGTTATATTTAGTATATGATATAATCGACCGTTGCTATAAACGACTTTTGCTACAAATAGGTACATGGAGGAACACAAAAAAGAGTTTTCATATATATATATATATATATATATAAACTTGTGCAATAACTATGCAGTAGTTTTGAAATTTCTAAATTATTTGTCAAAATATCTATATATATCTATCTATATCTATCTATTATAACGTTCGCTTTTGCTCAATAAGGGCATTCAATGTGAATGAATGGTCATTAATGGAGTAGCTGTTTCTTTTGCACGAGAACTTTAAGAGAACCATCTTAAAAAATCTACATAGTTATAAATGCCACATTTATTTAATGGAGTTTCAACTGATAAGTATTAAAGTCAACTCGACTTTAATGACAAAATATTAATACTTATAAATGAAAGCAAAACTGATTTTAGTATGCACGACAGAAAAAAAAATCTATAATTATATATGTATAAAACTATAGAGAGAAATTGACCTGTATTAGTTGTAATACGATATGAGGAAGAATATGTTGACACCACACAAAACAATATATAAAAATAGATACCTATAACTTTAAAATTCATACTACTTCATACCCCCCAAAAAAAATTCATGATACTATGCACATTTTGTTACGGGATAGAGAAAATACTGGGTAACATAAAAAATGAAATTACCTTTAAAATGACTAATGAACCGTGTCATGTCAGAAATACAAAAGAATTGTTCGTGATAAATTAAATTCTAGCAAAACACGAGACAAATGACTTTTAATAAAATATATAGTGAAACAAGCCATTCAATCACCAATAAAAATGATTTATATTGTTTCTTTATTTATTAAAGTCTGTGGTTAATTTCACAGTTATATCTCAAAGCACAACATTTTCTCTATAAATCGAATTTGCTGAGCATATCGGGATTTTTAGTAAATATCGGTTTTCGTAAAATCTTTGAAATATAAAACCCACGCCAAGCACGGGCAATTAATCTAGATAACGCACAAAAACGCACTTTCAGTTTCATCTTATATTTAATGATAGACATAAGAAACAGTTGTGACAAACAGTAACGGCAAAACCTCCCACATCATTAATTCACGAAAATTCACTTAAATACATATATGTAGGTAACCACACAATTGGCCTCTCAATTTTGACCAAATATGCAATGTGGTTTGATTTATTTATTGTACTTCTTGAATCTTTGATACATGATGAATTTAGTTTTTGAATGTTGTCCCTCAATTTAAATTCATAAAAAGATAACATTGAATATTTTGTTCCCGAACTCGAATTTATGCAATAATAATAATAATCAATATTTTCATATGGTGTAGAGACTAAATTAAATATTTATCAAAAGTTCAATAATCACGTTATACATTCGTGTAATTATTCCTTTTCTGAACTTGTTTTTGTTAAAATTTAGAATTCGTGTAATTATTCCTTTTCCGAACTTGTTTTTGTTTTTGTTTTTGTTTTGTTTTGTTTTGTTTTTTTTTTTTTTTTTTTTCCGTTTTTCCGTTTTCTTGTGTAGTCAGTCGTCCTTGGTCCGCTGACCGAACCTACCTAAAGCGACCGACCGGAAAAACGACGGCGTCTCGACGAGGGGGGTTACAACACCCACCAGTCACAGCCGCGCATTCACCCACCTTCCCTGCCCCACCCGTCAATCCCCCAAATCTCTCTCTCTCTCTCTCTCTCTAAATCTCAATCTCGCTGCAGATCGCTCGCCGCCGTGCGCGGGTCAACGTCTCCCTCCGGTCCACCCAAAACCCTAGTAAGTCTCTCCGTTTCACTCCCCGGCTAGCGCCGCGACTCGCCGGCGGCGACTCACTGAGTCCACTTCCCCACTCGTCCCGCCGCCGCCGCCGCCGCTGCTTCTTCAGTTTTTCCGAACTTATCGGAGCTCGAAATTTGTGCTCTCTCCGGGCGACGCGCCGTGCATTTTCCCCCTTCGAGAATTCAAGCCTGAATTTTTAGCGCACTGTCACGAGTGCTATTCGAGGCGGCATTGTCGCTGGGGAAGAAACCCTGGTTTCGGCCTTCGGGGGGGTTGGATTTGTGAGGCTTGTGAAGAGGAGGAGGATGTGACGGTGGTGGAAGGGAATGGAAGGGAGTAATAAGGAAGTCGATAAGAACGGAGCAAACGGTAGCGGCCCCTGCGATGGCCGGCCGCCGAACCCGCTCGCCGCCGCCCACCGGGAATGCCTGAGCGACGACCTCGTCGCCCCGGCCCCGCGCAAGAAGTCGCTCGTTCGCCACCCTTCTCTCGTGAGTTTGTCTGATCCTGAGTATCTTGAATGGTGGTGATCTCGGGTTCGATTGTTTAGTTGAATGGCGGGTTGATGAGTCCTCGTCATTTACATGTGCGGTTGTTTGAAGGACTAGGTTGTCTGTTGTCAGGTTAATTCGATATGTCTGTGGCTCTTTTTATTAGTATCGATGCTTTTGAATGATTTGCTGCACTAGGGGTTATGATGTTTTTTGGGATTTATGATCTGACAATTGGACCTGATCCATGTGCATTGACTGGTCCTTATTATAGGAAGAGCTAGAACTGAGTTTATTGTCAATGCTCGATCCTGTTTGAATAATTTGTCCTTACTTTGATAGGTGAAGACAAAGATGTCGGATATCTCTGGTGATCCAATCTCGGGTGTATGGAGCCGTGAGTCTGATTTTCTGCCAGTGATTCACTCGGGAGCTTTTGCTGACATCGGTTTGCGTACAAACATGGAGGATGTATATGTTTGTGTTGACGACTTTGTTTGTGATTATGGACTCAATAACATTGCTAATGGGCCCAATGCATTCTATGGGGTATCGACCTTCTCTACTTTCTATTTAACTGTCTTTCATAATGGGAGTATGAGCTGAAGTTGCGCTTGCTGCTAAGTGTAATCAGTATCTTTTGGTCTGCATCTGAGTTTTCTTAATCTGCTGATCGCTTGCTTGTCTGTTTTCATGTTGATGTTCAATCTATCCCAACTTGGACGAATGATGTTGATTCAAGTATGACCAAATATGGAGAAAGGATTTTGTAGTTTCATTGATAGCTCAAATGAAAGACAAGCGACCGTTATGCAGTCTTTCTTGTCAGTCTTTATGTCCATATGAAATTTGTTGATAGAGTTAGATGCACATAAGGAATGTAATCTTGGTTTAGTGCTTAAAAATTTAATATCTTGTTGTACCTGTGGTGGCTGCTGCTCTATGACATTATTAGTGAAGTTGTGCTACTAAGTGGTATTAAAATTTATTAAAAATTGCTTCACTTGCTCTTTAGAAAGGGCATTTCTTGCAGTAAATACCTGCTTCCAATTTTTTCTATGACTTGGAAATGTTTTTTGCACTATGTTAACATGTTGGTTGCTTTGTTCTGTTTGGTTTTTGAAATACAGATCCAATTCTCTATTGGAGTTTGTGTTGTATAAAATGAATGATGATAGTAGCTTAATATTTTAGGATTATGATTTTGTTTATACTCTGCAAGAATTTGAGTCAAACTTTATTTACTTTTTTTTCCCCTTAAAATCTTTTAGTGAGAGGAGGACTTTTTATTGATTGAGCAGGTCTTTGATGGGCATGGGGAAAGCATGCTGCCGATTTTGCTGGCCACAACTTGCTGCAATACATTATTAAAAATAAGGACTTTCCTTGGGCAATTGAGAAGGTTGTTTCCTCAGCATTTCTGCAAACTGATGCTGCCTTTGCAGAAGCTTGTTCCTTGGATGCTGCACTTGCTTCTGGGACCACAGCTTTGGCTGTGATTATTATGGGAAGGTTAGATTTTCGTTGGATGACGAACCTTTCTATACATAGCCAGGAGAAGAATATCATTAATCTGAATCCAATTCCGAGCTTATGTTGTCTGGGTATTATCCAGTGGTTGGGTGTTGGCCTTTACTCTTAGGCCTGAATTGTTAATCTTTCTTTTATCTCTTGATTGACAGCATTGATTTTTTTTCCTTTTTATATATAAAATTGATCTATGCCAACTCTATGTCCAGAATTGTGTATGGTTGTTGTTCGGTGCCTACTATTGGATTCCATGTATGTATCTCTTCTGTGAGATTTTGGTGCAAGCTTTATTCCCATCACTCCTTTTTCTTATTGATGACGATGACACCATGATACAATAACACGAACGAGCCTCATTAGTGTCCTACTGAATTTGCTTTTGGTGTTTTCATTTGAATTCAAGCAATTCGTTTAGTTCTTGATCTTGTGTTCATCTTATTCATTTGGCTTTTATCTCTGTGGTATTATCCTGATGAAGTAAACTCACTTTCAGCCAAAAAGAGTTTGCTTACAGAATAAAGGTGGAAATTTTGTGCAACTGAGTGTTAGGTTGCATTTACTCAACTTAGTGCAAGAGTAAAGATGCTTAGACCTGAAATCAAGTGAGCTGGAGATTGACATTTGGAAAAAGGCTTAGTTATTGCTGTTATTGCCCTTTCTTTTATGTTCTGCAAAACCTTTGGTGTGAGAATTTATTTAAAGCATTGTCCATGAGGCGAGCAATTTTCCAAGTGCTTTAGTGGCAGTTATGCTCAAGCATAAGTGATCGTAATCTGTTCCTTTTCTTTTGTATGTGATAGCAGATCGTTGATAGTTGCTAATGCCGGAGACTGTCGAGCAGTACTATGTCGCCGTGGGAGAGCAATTGAGATGTCAAGGGACCATAAAGCAATCTGCACCAAAGAGAGGAAGCGAATTGAGGCATCGGGGGGAAATGTCTCTGATGGGTACCTTAATGGACAACTTAATGTAGCTCGTGCTTTAGGTGATTGGCACATTGAAGGAATGAAAGGTAGGGAAGGAGGGCCACTCAGTGCCGAGCCTGAGCTAATGAGCAGGGATCTGACGGAAGAAGATGAATTCCTCATCCTAGGGTGTGATGGAATTTGGGATGTGTTTACAAGTCAGAATGCTGTGGATTTTGCTCGGAGGAGACTCCAGGAGCACAACGATCCAGTTATGTGTTGTAAGGATCTGGTAGACGAGGCTTTGAAGAGGAAGAGTGGGGATAATTTGGCTGCTGTAGTTGTCTGCTTTCAACCAGACCGTCCACCCAACTTGGTCGCTCCACGCCCAAGAGTTCACAGGAGCTTTTCAGCCGAAGGTTTGAGGAATATTCAGAGCTGCTTAGATAGCTTAGGCTGATTGAGGGGATGGAGACTAAATTGAGGTTTTTGTCAGTTCATTGAGATCAATTTTCACTAACTGTAGGTTTAGGTGGTCCTACTCTGAGTTACAAACTGTAATATATGCGGCATAGTGTCGGCAGAACTTTTATATTTTGTAGGGATCTTCTGCTCTGGGTTCCGAGTGTTGTTTTTTGGCGGCTTGTTTGTACCGTGTTCAGTATTTTCTGACTGGTTGGTGCACTTAATTATGCAGATCGGTAGACTTTCTCCGTATGAAAAATTTCACTGTCGGTAACGGCTATGAAAATGGGCGCTTTAAATTTTGTAAGGAGTTAAGCGAATACTTTAAGGCTTTCTTAGCTCGTATGACTTTTATAGCGGATAGGATAAACTTGGATTTGATGAGAATATAATGGGATTCCTAATGTATGATACGGAATTTGATAAGAGTGTTCACATATGACATGGATACTGATAAAATGCTGCTTACCTTTGGTGACCTTTTACGGACCATGCAGACGATGGCCACAACCACCGTAGCGAGCTTCGACATAGCCTTGGTTGCATCCCCCTAGATCTAGAATGGCAAGGTGGTCGCGCTCCCCGCCATGATGGCTGTGGTCGCTAAAGGATGATGACCGAATCAGGCTTGAGAACTGATGTGGTCGCTGAAGGACTGCAACCAAATCCCTGACCAACAAGCAAGAACTAGGGGTGATATACTTGCCTGGTGGGCAAGGTCCTCAGAGCCTGATACTGGGAGCTAACCTTATGGCTCGTTTTGGAACTAGCCAATAGAGACCAATACAGTTAGTTTCGTTGAGGACCGGACTGAGCATGGCTATCCACTTTTAATTGTTTTAAAAGTTAGAAAGGCAGCATATCTCTTCCTTGTAGATTGATGTGGGACACCTTGATGACTAAAAGTTAACGAAACAAGATCTGAGCCCAAGTATAAAATCCTACATTGATTTACAAGGGAGGAGACATGTTGCTTTTTTTTACTTTTGAAGACAAAATAGAGCCCAATATGAGATCGAAATGGACTAGTGGGAGTTTCTTATAGACTATAGATTAATTTAACGTACTTAGGGCTCTTTATAAAAAAAGACGGGTCAAAGGCATCGAATAGTGCCGATTTGATCCAGTCACACCCTAGAATTGGGAATTGGGTTAAATAGTACCAGAATTGGAACGAATTGGCCAGTCTCCGACATTGTTCAGTTCGGAACCTGCAGGAGTTGTGGAACGGCACTAGTGCTCACCTGTAGCAAATAACCAGGTGCGACCAAGGTGAGAGCATATCGACGCCAACCAAGACCAGCGTGACACTGACCAACGCAAGAACAACATCGACCAATGCAGGCGATAGTAAGGTGCGATCTCCTACGAACCAGTCGCATTGCTCTTCGATCTCCCCCTTCCCTATCGATGTCATTGTTGAGAGGAAGGAGCGGAAAATGAACTGATCAAAGCTTGAGCAAGGGAATTGGAGCTCAGTGGCACTCGACTTGAGCTCGGGCTACATCAAACCTTAGATCCAAGCTCTAAGGCTCGATCATGTCGGCTGAGCTCGGGCTCTACAATATTGAGAACGATCGTGGCCTGCCAAGTAGAAATCAGAGGTGACGGACCCCTAGTCAAGTGTTGAGGCGTTGGTGGTGAAATGCAGAGGTCGTTTTGGTGGTTGAGGGCGGAGGCGACAACGACCGGCTTTCGTGCTGGTGGTCCTAGTGCGACCGCCAGGGGTACTGTTGTTGCAGGTGGCGACGGGCAGTGAGGCAGCACCGGTCATGATCATGCAATATCCAGAGATATTCAGATCATGCGACACCTCTTAGATTGGATTTTTTTTTATCTGGACAGCATCCGGACATATTCAGATTTCGCGTTGTCACAAGCATTGTCCTATCCGAAATTATATCCAGCCTTCAAACACAGTCTAATAATTGCAACAGTAATATTAAGAAAGCTGTTTCACCTCACTTCGAGGATCTCTAGCTTTGAAACTTATTTCACCGTATGTAAATGCTACGGCATCCGACAAGCTTGAGTTAAGCATGGAGCACGAGTGGAATAATTATATATAAATGAACTTTGCTTTACGACCATGTTTTGTAGGAGCAGGAAGAAGAGTCGCAAGTCATTTATAGAATTGCTCGGAGTACTCGTTAGGATCACGCTTTCCTATATGACTGACCCTACGAAATTATATTTCACTTTCTTCAATATGCCTTCTGATCTATATATTTATATATATCTTGTAACGACTGAACTTATATTCAATTTCTCTCCGATCTCCTGTTGTGCTGTCATCATCTCTTTTGGAAGTTGAATGTTCTGATTGAGAAGGCAAAGATGAATCCAAAGAGGACAGGGAATCCGATCAGCACGATCGCAACCACGCCCAGGAAATCATGCCTGAACCCAAAATAACTCCGCACGAACTCTTCCACTGTCTCGCCAGTGTCAAGCTTGTCCTTAACATCTCCAAACTGCGAGGCCACCAGTCCGTACATTGTCCAAGAAACTGGACATGCCCAGTAATACCATCTCCACCAGATAGGTATTCTCTGTTAAAACAAAAGTATGAGCCCTCATCAGTTATGCTTTTCCTTTTTGAGTCTTTTTCTATTGTTTTCAGTGAAGATATCGATGAACTTACTGTTCGAGGGACGACAAATCCTGAGAAAAGGTTCCATATCAAGTGGAATCCGGCAGAGGTTATGACGGCTATGTTTAGGTTGGGCGTGGCTGCCACGGTCATCATCCCATAGAAAGTGTAGCATAGCAAGGTGAAGAACATGCAGAAGAAGTGCCAAAAGAACTTGCTAGCTGTCCAATCGAACCCGATCATTGCATAGATGATTACTCCGTAGATGACAGTTTGGATGATGATGTAGGGTATCTCGATGATAACCTGTGCGAAACAGTTTTGTCAAATGACGTGATGAAATCTCTCCAAACTCTTTAGAGTGCTAAGGTCATGTAGTCGTTACTATTTTCCATTAAACTACCCCAGTCTAATTCTCTCACTGAGTTACGGAAGCGAAACATGTCCATACATGTGCAATGGCATAAGGCAGAGCAGAATACATTCCAGCCGCTCTCTCTCGATAGAAGACTGTCCTCTCAATAGCCACAACGGGTTGAACTGACGTCGAATTTTGAAATCCTATGAAAAGCACAGCCGTGTACATAGAGCCCATGGCGTTGAAGAGATCTTGCTGGTTTCTCCTGCAGGTCCCGCAAGTTTTGAGCATATAAAGCTGTAACTGAGCCAGTATACTTCTTTTTCCTTTTGGGACCAAAAAAAAGGGTTGTACTAATCTATCTATGCATAGGGATTTCTGTCCATTACCTTTTGGAGCCGAGATTCCAAAATATCGAGCCGAACATTAAAGCGATGAAAGTTGTGAATAGAAGTCTCACGGCTGTGTATGCCGGGTTCCGCCAATACGACCAGTGTTGTTTCCATAGGCAAGCTACACACTGGATGGAGAAGGATTGTGAATATTGTGTTGGAAAATAGAGATCCTTTGACCCCGGTGGAGGCGTACTTAGTTCCCTGATCAGAGCTTTGTTTCTCCTGATTCCATCATTAGAGACACCGGATATGTGAGTGGTCTGCTGCTAGTAATCTCTCTGTCTTTTCAAGGTTCAATTTTATGATAATCTCTTCTTATCGAGCAGAATAACGAAAATGTTTCTGCTTCTGAAAAGTAATTTCTTACCTAAACAGTTCTGAATTCCTGTACACATTGGTGAAGTCAACCCCGAGGATTTCTTCTTGAGGAGCTGTCGTCACCTCCAACATCCAAGTCGCTGGATTGTATCCATCTTTAATTTTTGGAACTCCACTAATACCCTTCAATTTAACACATGAAATGTTAGCGTTTAAAGCTCAATGTAATCTAAACTCAGTCTATTACTGCGCAGCAGTGAGCTCACCTCGAAGTAGTTGATCAGGTGTAAGGAACGCTGGCCTAATGGACCGACATAGATCTCCTCTCCACCTCTTTTCAGAAGCAACAGCTGCATATTAATAAGAAAAATCTCTCAGATACTTAAATTCTGTGAAAATACAAGCAAACAGATAGCTCGGTCCCTTATAAGAATTTCATTGAACCTCATCAAAAGCATCAAATATGTCGATGCTTGGCTGGTGGATGGTACAAACAACAGTTCGTCCTGTATCAACTGTGTTTCTAACCGTTCTCATTACTATAGCAGCTGCCCTGGCATCGAGGCCAGAAGTAGGCTCGTCCATGAATATGATTGACGGGTTGGCTACGAGCTCCACTGCAATCGTCAGCCTTTTCCTTTGCTCAGTGGATAGGCCATTCACACCAGGCAACCCAACTAGCGCTTCTTGTAACGGGTAAGCTCTATGAGCTCCATCACTTCTTCAATGAACATCTGCAGAAGTTGGGTCAAATTTTTAGCTAGCACTCTAAATGCTGGGAGGGACTCGTGAAGGCTGCGACAATATTATGCTGTCTGAAATGTCTATGAGATGTGGTTATCCTTTGAGAGATGCCAAAAATTCTTTCGATCGATGTGGTAAATGATGTAAACCATGAAAAAAATTCTGTCAGGTGTAGATTATTAAGAAAACCTGTTCTGAAAAGTTGTAAGGTATCTTTCCTAGTGATAAACATGTAAAGAGTTTATCTAAGATGCCTGATGACATAAAAATAATAGACCAAGTAATGTCTCTACCTTCCTAGTCTCAGAATCCACTTCAGGAGGTAATCGAAGCCATGCAGAATACACCAACGACTCACTAACTGTAACGTGAGGAGAGTGGATATCGGTTTGTTCGCAGTATCCCGATATGCGAGTGAATGTTTCTTGCTTCTTTGGGTACCCAGATATGGTGATTATCCCGTCGAAGTATCCACCAGTTTTCCTTCCAGCCAACACATCCATTAGAGTGGTCTTTCCTGCGCCGCTGACACCCATTAAAGCTGTCAACACTCCTGGCCTGAAAGCACCACTTACACCTTTTAGAAGTTCCAGTCGATCTTCGGGAATCCCTTGAGCTTTCATTTCCTGAAAACGTAAACAACTCGCTGATTCAGTTATGTTCCACACATCTAAAAGTTCTGCCCATCAGTTCAATTGTCAGAACCAAAGCATCTTCCAAGCAAACAGTACCTGGGGCATGTCTATGGCGTATTTGATATCATTGAAAGTAATGGAAAGCGGTTCAAATGAAAGAACCATTCCTCGTTTCCTATCCGGGTCTGAATCGTTTGTTCTCCCAACTCTCGGAGACAATGTTCCTGATGTGGTGCTTCTTCGCCGTCCACTCTCTTTTTCTGTATTATCATGATAGTGATACCTTTAGCTTAACTTCCACCTGACAGGAAAAAAGTACAAGATATGTTGGTTCTGAGATTCACCATATGTACACATCTGGCTCCCTCTTGATGATAGCTCAATGACCTCTCCATTCTTGCTTGCAATTTTCTCTGCCAGTGTCTCTTTCGAAAGTACCACTTGAGGCTTCCCAAATGCTGCAGCAAAATGTAATTCATTCAACAAAACTGTACACCGAATCCTAAAATAAAAACAGCCTCGCGGGAGAGACTTACGGTCGAGATATTTCAAAGCCACAGTGAACAGGATATTGAACAGAAAAATGTATCCAATTGATGCTCCTACTCCGATCCAATACCAATGTGCTTTGGGGAAAATTCCACGGGACTTCAGGACCAAAACTCCTAAAGGTTCTGTGGAGTTGGGTGGAATCTATACCACAAATGCTTTAAAACTTCATCAGTTAATACTCTTAACAATTTTAATGACCTTTATTAATTCTTTGTATTGTCTTTAATAAAAGTTTTGCAACAGGGTCCTTACATGTCTCCACTGCTTTCCAAGAAATTCATTTACAGCCATAGCGTTCTGTCCATACATCATTGGGGAGATCCAATAACCCCATATCCACCATGGTTTAACATCATCTGATTTCAAATGATGTCACATCAGGAAATTGTATATGTGAAATGCAAACCGAAACAAGAATATTTTAGACATCTGTTTGACCTCTTGATATAATGAATCCGCCGAAGACCACAATGGACAGTAATCCAAACGTTCCAAAAGTACCCGCCACGATTATGTTCCTTCCTATTGCCCCAACAAACCGGAATAATCCAGACATCACCTGATGTAGGCATAGCAGCAGAAAATACTGTTTGAAGAACCTGGTAGCATAGATTTTATCAGTATCTGCTCGGATCGAAGTTTGAAATTTTTAAAAACTGTAATTTGATCAACCTTCCAGCACAAGGGTCAAAGCCTATGACATAGTAAGTCATGAACACCCAAATAGCAACTTCTACAAGAGTGCTCGGAATCTTCAGGATACATGTGGGTAACGAATATGCCCACACAGGAAAGAAGAAGAGGTCTCTCTGCTTGTAGAAAACGGGGAGCTTCGTGATGGTCATGCCAACCTCCGAGAATCCATTGAACATTACAATGGTCAAAGAGAAGAAGAGAGCACCGATGTAAATCCCACCGTCCATCACTGTATCTCGGTGCATCTTAGTCCGTAGGAACACCGTCATTGTTATGAAAGCAATAAACATAAGCTGTTCCTCATTGGGAACAAGGAAGTATTAGGACATTACATATAAAATTGACAGATTAAATGCATCGCTTAGTCAGAATTACAGACTAAATTAGGAAAACCAATTCTTCAACTTGCTTACCTGGAACATTGTGAAAATATGGACAAATAAGTTTCTCTTCATTAGCAAAAGTTCCCTCGAAATGCAAGCTCTCAACAGTTCTTTCTGGCTCACCCCGTACTTCTTAGTTGTTAGAGAAGCTGGATGGGCTTTCGACTTGTCGAACGGGATCGCAAGTTGGTCGCCGACTTTCTGACCAATGTGGAATGATTGAAATGCTTTGGAAAATTCCTTGACGGTTACAAACCTGTAAGGGGAGTCCTTATGCGCCCAATACTGCTCTTGGTCTTTCCTTGAAGTCACCTACGGATCAAATTGCGGAACATAACTATGGATGTGTCAATTGTCACTCAATGCACAAAAAAAAGAAGAAAAAGTGATCTGAAAGTATTACTTCTTGCAAGAAATCAGCTACTCCTTTCCTTTCAGGACACTTAAAACCCATGTGATCAAAGAACTCGAGCACGTTTTCTCGGGGACCTTGATACACTATTTGCCCATCAGTGAGAAGGATGATATCATCAAACAGGTTGTAAGTTTCCGGCGCAGGCTGGAGGAGGGATATTAGAGCAGTCCCATTGAGGATGTGTATGGACTGTCTGAGTGAGCTCACTATTTGGAATGTCGTCGCACTATCCAAGCCAGTGGATATTTCGTCCATAAAGAGCGCTTTGACAGGTCCCACGAGCATCTCCCTGTTTTATGTCAACGCGAAATTGAACAAACCAACCAAACTTGATGGAAAAGTCATCGAAATCATCCAACAAAATGGGATACTAAAGCTGCCTTCTGGGTCTTACCAGTTGTGACTCGTTTCTTTTGTCCACCAGAGATGCCTCGTATCATTTCATCTCCTACCATCGTGTTGGCGCAGATTTCAAGTCCCAGAATCTAAATTTTAAGCATTGAGAAAAGAACAGAAATTTTCAGTTTTTGCGTTTTATCCTCCTCCTCGTGGAAAAAACAAAAGAATGTACCAAAAGTCTTTTTCTTGCTCATACCTTGAGTATATAATCGGTAACAATATTAGTCTCCTGCCCTTCCAGGGCAGCTGCCTGCAGAAGATTAAGATACGTAGAAGCTCTTACAGGCATTAATCCATGTTTTTGACCATATTTGCATATCAGAAGAAAGAAAATATAAGCATGCAAAATCTGCAATCAGAAAGCTGTCCGACTGTTCCTTAGTCGTGGTCTCATTTCTAACCTTCATAAAGATATCTATATCAGGGTCGGGTCTGATGTTTGCCTCCTTCTCTCTTCTTGATAACTCTTCTAGCATATCTGAAAAACAATGGTAGTATTATAACTCTAAACCCTGGCACTTTTCCTGAATTTACTCTTTGAATCATGATAACAAGAAAAATAGAGCAAACTCACCATAATGGTGTCCGACGCCTTGACACCTGGCTGAGAAAGCCAGAGTTTCTCTAACAGTCATTTCTCCTGTATGGAGATCATATTGACTTATATAAGCCGATGTCCTCTGTGGTACAAATTCTTTCATCCCATGTCCGTTGTACGTGACTCTTCCCGAGAACTGAGATTCAGAATCTCTTTGTTTGACTTACACACAAAAGATTTCTCTACTGAAGTAAGACAGTTCTTAAGAGTACTTTCTTTATGCTTACTTTCAAATCTTTGCTGAGCTTCCCAGCTAATGCTAGAAGTAATGTCGTTTTTCCAGAGCCTGGAGGTCCCAGAAGTAATGTCATTCTGCAAAAGGAAAATAAAAATAATGTCAACAATATAACTTCACTGAGCATCGTATGCTGACAAAAAATCTGTAGAAACTCTCTCTCTCTCTCTCTCTCTCTCTCTCTCTCTCTCTCTCTCTCTTACCTGCAAGGGTTGATAATTCCATTGACATCGTTGAGGATTGGTAATGGTTGCTTTCTACTTGGAAGGATGTGAAAATAGTTGAGAAAACCCTATTGATATTTGTTAATATGAGAAGGTGTTCGGTCAGTTTGAGCAGAATCCAAGAGAAAACAGATATTTCATGAATTGACCCTGAATTACCTCAAGTATGTTGGCAGTGAAATTAAATATTGTGGGTAGAGCTCGGCTTCCAACATAAGCTTCTGCCTCGACATTTAGATGCTCGAATCGGACTTCAATTGTAGGAAATTCCAGTCCAACTCTGTTTATGATGCAGAAGTACAAATACAGACCTTATCAAGATTTATTATGAAACTTTCAGCTCAGAGAAGAAAATACCATTTCTAAGACAAAGTTTCTTTCTCCGGGTAAAAAAGAAAGAAAAGAAATCAGACCCCTTTAACATGCTCTCAAAAACTCTTGCAGTGACCAACTAATTAAATTTCTGAAGTGGCTATAAAGTCATCAGCATGTACCTCTCAATCCTCTTCTTCAGCTTTAACAAGAACTTTTCATGGTCTTCCTCAGCTGTATTCAGCAACCTCTCCAACAAGTTCCTCCTCTCTATCGATCCAAGATTCTCGATATTTACCTCTCTTATCTGGCCTTCTTCTTCTGCGAGAATGCCCTGCCGAATGCGCAAATACGTCGGAAGTCTTTCGAGAGCAGCCCACTTCAGAGCCTCCTCCTCATCCTCATCCCTGCTAGACCTTGAGAAGATCTCCTTCCCACTGTTCCTCCATATATTTGAGCTGCTCAAACGTGCACTGCTCAGCCTTGCACTGCTTCTTCTAAATGCATCACCGGTGTCCATGGTCACCAACTAAAAGCTACACAAATGCTTCACTGTATGGTAATTTTCAGGCGAGAAGGCCCTTATTCATAACAATGTGCGCGAAAAGGGTCAAGAAAGTTTGAAGCCTTTTTTGATGCTTTTGAAAGCTTCTGATGATGGTTCGACAAGAGGGAGTTGCATTTTGTGTGTATATATAGCTTGAGAAGAAGAAGAAAAAGATGCCAACATGGGTTTGATAAATTTTTTGTTCGTTTGATTAAGGGATAAGTGTACTGGAAATCCTAAAACTTGTTGCAATAACAGAATGGAGTCCTTAAACTTTCAAAAAGTATAATTAAGTAACTTGTCAAGTTAGTGTAATCAAGTCCATTTGTTAATTCTGTTCAACTTTTTTATTTTGTCGAAAACTCTATTTAACTTGACAAACATAAAATGTTAGCAAATTTTATGATTTGATTGTATTTTTTTGAAAGTTTATGACTGAATTGTACTTTTAGGACAAATTTTAGGATTTCTAGTGCATTTATCCTTTGATTAATTTTGGGGAAAATTCCAACTAAGGACCCGTAGTAAATCTATTTTCTCAAATAAGGACCTAAAGTAAACTCTGTTTCAAATAATGACTCGAAGTTGACCAATTGTTTCAAATAATGACCCAAAGTGAATTTTATGTCAAATAAGGACTCAAGTGATCAAGTTAATCTCGGACCTTAGTTCGCCAGGCGGACATTTTCTACGGATTAAAATAGGGGCAATTTTGTCAAAAATTTGTCATTGAAAAAGAAAAGGGAAAATTCTAAATCAATTAATTTTAGATTATTCGTTTAGATGTTTATGTTTTCTTCTTT
Source organism: Eucalyptus decipiens (assembly GCA_014182575.1). Lineage (NCBI taxonomy): Eukaryota > Viridiplantae > Streptophyta > Magnoliopsida > Myrtales > Myrtaceae > Eucalyptus > Eucalyptus decipiens. Next base: position 44,647,534 of record CM024611.1, on the reverse strand, counting down.
CTTCTCCCCCGCTGCTCCTCAACCAAATTGCTGCCTGGTCATTATTGCGACTCAATTCTCATTGCTTTTGCCTTGCTTGATTGGCAGAGAATTTGGGTCTCCGCAAACAAAGAAAGAAGCATTTACTTTGCAGAAGATGGGTACAAGGGATAGGGAAATCGTAGAAAACCTAGGGTTTATTTTTGTTTTTTGTTTTTTTTTTTGTTTCTGTTTTAGGATTTGTTAATTTTCTCTAGATTTTTTTTGGACAAAATTGCCCAAACTCCGGTCGTCAGAAATATCACATGCTTGATAGCCGTCAAATATTTGGCTAACCAGCAAGCTTAGGTTCTTATTTGGAATTGATTCAACCACTTTATATCCTTATTTGAGACAATGGATCAATTTTAGGTTTTTATCTGACACAAAATTCATTTCGGGTCATTATTTGGAATTTTCCCTTAATTTTGTTTCACAGTTGGTGGGTTTGAGGTAACTGCATATATCTTAGGAGTTAGAGAAGTGGTTGGAGTATGTTCTGGTACTACTTTTTTACAATATAATTGCACTTACAGAAGATGAATGGAAGCGGGCAGGAGAAGGTTGATTATCACATGTATGATAGCATTTCATTGCCAATCATGCCAGTGGCTAAAGCAGGGGTTAGGCCAGGACGGATACCGGATTTTAGTGAGTTTAAGCCCGTGAACGAAATTTGACCCAAAGTCAGGTCATGTGATTTTAACTAGGAAAGTTCTGATAGGACTTGTGATTGACCGAACCGAACATTTTAAGCCACAACATTTCCTCGTAGGAGTAGGTTAATTGAGTTGGCAAAACATGGGAATGGATTTCCATGGCGGAGTCGGTGAACACAGGGGATTCCTAGTTTAATGTATGTATACATACACGTGCGTGTGCTTATCATGGGCATGGGTTGGTGCCTTTGGTGATGTAATTAGGCAGAGTTGTCTTCTTCGTGGGATCTGATGTTACACCCAATTTTTGTAACACCTTCTCGTCATAGAGAAAATTGGTCAGCGGTTCGGTGCCTTTGGTGATGTAATTAGGCAGCGTTGCCTTCTTCGTGGGATTTGATTTTACACCCCATTGATGCAGCACGTATCGTCCCTGAGAAAATTGATTAGTGGCTTTGTAGCAGGACGAAAAAGGAAGTCCACGACCCACTTGGACATGTGGAGCTTCTTCTTCTTCTTCCTGGATTTCATTGGGTGGCTTTGTGCCGTGCATTCGATTGAGATCGCTTGTCTGCCCGAAGGTGGGTGTATTTGGCGGTCACGAGAAAATACTTCGCGAATTGTTTTGTGCAGAAAATACGTGAAGCTAAATACCGAGGGATTGGATGTAATTTAGGGTTCGGAAGTGCTAGAGTGAGTGATTAAAACTCTATAATCCTCCAACTGATTGATAGATTCTTTGTGGCTGGCTCTTCCTACGGAGTGAAGATCGACATTTGAGCTGAACCACGTATATATTCTCGGGCTCATAATTATTCTTCGTTGATTTTTTTTGGTAATTTCGTTCTCTCTGCATTGTATTTGGATTGCAAGATTGATTAGCTTCCACGTTATTTCAAATCGAAGTTAACGTCTTTACGCTTAAAAGCTTCAAATCGGGGGCATGGAACAGTTTTGGCCATGAAATGCTTCAGAATCCAGTTTTAGAGGGTGGCGCGATCGCCACACCTACTCTTAGGGCGCATTTAGTAACGATTCTATTCCCGGAAGTAGATTATGATCAGAAATGATTTTTTTTTTATTCTGTTCGCGAGAACAGATTCTAAGCATTTTAAACCATTTGGTAATTGTCCAAAATTTTTGATTTTGGAATAGAATTGCGTTTGGTACCGTGCTCATTGATTATGTTCCAAATTAATTTCTTTTAATTTTTAAATAATTTTTATAATTTTTTACTTTTGTTTTTCTTTTTCTCTTATTTTTCTTCAGGCCGGTCTCCGGATCGGCGATCGGTTAGACAAGGGCCAGCGACCTCACCAGAGCGTTGTTGGCCCTCGGCGAGGCTTGCCCAGCCCTGTCAAGGCTCGGCCTTGCCTTGGCGAGGCCGGCTTGGCCATCAACGGGGCTGGGCGAGGCTCGCCTGGCCACCGGTGGGGCTGGGCGTTGCGAGGCTTGCCTAGCCTCGGCGATGCTCGTTCTCACCGGGGCTAGGAGAACCTCGCCGGGCTGGGCGGGGCTCACCCAGCCTTGGCGAGGCCCGCCTGGCCACCGGCGAGGCTTGGCCTTGCCTAATCGGGCGAGGCCGAGCCTTGCTAGTGGCTGGGCTTGCCTCTGGCGAGCTCGCTAGATTGGTTGCCGGCGACTGGCAGCGGCGGATGGCGACGGCGGACGGCGGTGGACGGCGGCGGATGGTGGCGGACAGCAACCGCATGATTGAAGAAGAAGAAAAGAGAAGAAAATAGTTAGCTTTTATTCTTTTTCTGATTCTGAAATAAGAATCATATATATATTCTTGATTCTACTCCCAATCGATCTTGGGAACAAAAATTTTACCAAACACAATTTTGTTCCAAAACTGATCTCAGGAACAAAAAATCAGAATTTGGCATTGTTTGGATGGTTACCAAACAGGGCCTTAGCTAGTTAATAATGGTGGGCAATGCTACGACAATATTCATCTTGCGGAAATTGATTCCCTAGATTGAAAAACAATGCAGCATTTCACATTACCCTTTCCATCGATAGATTCTCATTTGTTTCACGGAAAATAAAATGATTTGAAAAAAATTAATCTAAATCGCTTATAATTATTCAATGAAAAATATTTTCAAAATTGAAAATAATTTGTGTCTAAATTTTGTTGTGGACGTTGAATTTTTTTTTTCGTCCATTTATTTTTGTAAGCGATACAAGTGATTGTATAATATTTTCCAAATTCTTCATTTTTCCACGAAACAAGTAAAGCATAAGTAACTATTATTATTATTATTATTGTTGTTGTTGTTGTTGTTGTTGTTGTTGTTGTTGTTATTTATTTATTTATTTTTTTGGTGAGAAGCCTAAGTAACTATTAACTCGGCATATTTGTTAGGTTTCAAGTTGATCTTGAGGTAACCACCGGATTCGCCCCATGGGCCACTCGTCCAACATGGAAGGGGGAGGTGAGGGGTTCACTTCGGGGGGATGGGGTGGGGACGCGTAAGTTTGAGGAGTGGGTTTCGACTCCCATGCCCTGCAAGAGGTAGGGCAAAAGTTCCAGAGTGAGTGTAGAGTAGGAATAGAGTAGGACTGGTAAAAAAAAAAAGTTAATCTTGAGGTGAATTAATTCATGAATTTGAAACGGCCTAAAACGGGTCAGGTTGGTTCCAAGGTCGATTGAGCTCTTGAATTGGTCTTTAATAAAGGAAATTTCCATCTAAATTTCGTAAAACAAGCAGTAATTTCTCGCATAGCACTCATTCAAGCTTTGCAGTTTGGCTTTTCTTAGTGTTTTAGGGTATCTTGCAGTCTAAAATTTCGAACCTTTTAAAACAAACAGATCCATAGGAAATTTTGATTTTCTTTTTTATGAAGTACACAACAAATACCGTCATTACTAAGTAGGTTTTGTAAAGACCCAGGGGCTACACTGTGTAAAATAATCCGTTTTAAGCCGAAGCCCGCATGGCTTTTAAAACACATTACACAAAATAGACTATCCAAGTTTTATCAACTAGCCCAGGAATCCCTCCCTAGGCGATATGGGATGGGAGACATACACTTAGCCTTGCTCGCGTACTGCCGAGGCGTTGTACTAGACTATCCCTCTGTTCTTGAGTCTAAGTCATCACATTCTCTTCACCTTTGGGGACGTTGTTGCATTCTCCCCTCTTTGGGTATAGTGTCCCCGTTGTGGCCCCACATGTTTTGAGTCTAAGTCATCACATTCTCTCCGCCTTCGGGGACGTTGTTGCATTCTCCCCTCTTTGGGCATAGTCTCCCCGTTGTGGTGCCACACGTTGCGGAAGTCAGCTCTGATACTATCTATAAGGACCTTGGGGCCACCACTATGTTATATTGTCCGCTTTGGGCCGAAGCCTGCTGGCTTTAAAACTCGTAATATAGAGTAGAAAATTCAAGCCTTATCAACTAGCCCAGGACCCCCCTAGGCAATGTGGGATAGGAGACATTCGCTTAGGCTCGTTTGCGTACTGTAAGGGCATTACACTAGACCATCCCTTCATATTTCACGGGTTTGGATCATCACGGGTTTTATATAAAAGCGCCTCCGACGTAATTGATAAGTAATCAAAGAAAGAAAATTCAGAATCCCAATTTTCCAATACACTACTTTTGAAGAGTATACTTGTCAAATGTTTTGAAGGTTCTCCCTAACATGATCCATAAATTTCACGTACTGCAAACGGAAAAGACCCTAATGTGTATTATGACTAAGGAAAAACAACGAGTTTTGCGTTAGCAAATTTCTTTTAAAAGAGAAAAAGGAAGAGTTAACTGATTTATTTATTTATTTTTTTACCTTTTTCTTAATAAAATCCATCTATGCCAGTTATGGGTGCGTTTAGTAACCATTCTATTTTCGGAGATAATTTTTGCTTAGAAATGATTTTTTATTTATTCTACTTCCAAGAACAATTTTTGAGGTTTTTAAAGCAGCTTGGTAATTGTCCAAAATTTTTAATTCTGGAATAAAAATGCGTTTGGTAGGACTTTTAATTTTTTAAAGCTCTTATTATGTTCTCTCTCTCTCTCTCGTGTCTCTTTTCTTTTTTTTTCCTTTTTCCTTTTCTCTTCTTCTTCCTCCTTCTTTGTGGCCAGTCGTTGGTCATGGTAGTGCTTGGCGATTGGCTTGGTGAGGTCCGGTTAGCTCGTTAGAGGCTCGCCTAGCCATTGCGAGCCTCCACCTTGCCTAGGCAGTGCAGTTTTTGGTCTTACCTTGGCCTAGCGAGACCCAGCCTCAAGTCAGCTGGCAAGGTGGAGCCTTGCCATGGCTAGGCAAGGCTCGGCCTTGTCGGGTCACCTCTAGGCTTGCCTAGCCAAGGCGAGGTCGAGGCTCAGGTCGACAAGCCTCGTTGTGGCTCGGTGTCATTGGGGGTTGGCCCTTGTTTGGCCGGTCATAGACCATGGTTGAGGCCAGCGACCAGTCAAAAGGAAGAAGAAGAAAAGAAAAGAGAAGAAGAAGAAAGAGAATAAAAGAGAAGTGAAAAGAAAAAAGTTAGACTTGATTTTAGGAATTGTTCCCGGGAACAATAAGTAATTTTTTTTGCTTCTTGATTCTCTTCCAAATCTATTCCCAAAAACAAAAAAAAAAAAACAAATTTTTATTCTTGCGAACAAAAAAAAAAAAATACAAAAAAATTACCAAAATGATTTCTATTCTTTTTTTGTTCTGAGAAACAAAGGAATAGAATCAGTTGTTTTCAGGAGTGTTATCAAACATGCCCTATATGTCCCCACTGGTCGGTTTTGGTTCGATGTCTACTATTGGATTCCGTCTAGGTATTTTCTCCTGTGAGATTTCGGTGCAAGCTTTGTCCCCATCACTCCTATTTCATATTGGATGACGACTACTTGCTACGGTATAACATTGTTGGCAAGATAAGCTTGCCAAGTTATGATAAGATTGAGGATCAAGGTCCAGTGTAAAACGACTGCAGTTACTGAAAAATTCGTAGGCTTTGTTTATCCCATATACTGTATTCTTTTTTGTTTTTGTTGAGTGGGGATTGCTAGTGTGAAAGTAGGCTACCAAGGAACCTTTCCTTGGTTGAGAGAGCCACATGAAACCTTTGTTCATCTTCTCTTTTCTTTGTCTATTCCATCTTCATATTAAATTGCTCTAAACATGAAGAGGCCTTTTTAATGTCCTGAAAATTTTGTGGCTGAATTTTGTTTTTTGTGCTTTCCTTTGAATTCAAACATGACTTTTAGTTCTGACCAAAAAAAAAAAAAAAAAAAAACATGACTTTTAGTTCCCGATCTTGTGTGTTACTGATCATCTTGTTAAATTGTTTTCTTCCTATGTGGTATTATCCAGATTAAGAACGCACACTTTCAGCCAAAAAGAGTCTGCTTACAACAACGAAGGTGGAAATTATGTGCAACTGAGTTGTAGGTTGCATTGGCTCAACTTACTGCAAGAGTAAAGATGCAAGGATCTGAATACAAGGAAGCCGGAGATTGGCATTTGGGAGAAGGCTTAGTTATTGCTGTTGTTGCCCTTTCTCACGTGGTCTGCAAAACCTCTAAGTACAGGGAGGGTTTACTCAAGGGGTTGTCCATGAGCAGAGCAATTTTCTTAGTGCTTCAGTGGCAATTATGCTCAAGCGCGAATGAACGTAATTTGTTCCTTTTCTTTTGTAGGTCTCATGGGATAGCGATTGAGATGTCGGGGTCATGAACCAATTGGCAGCAAAGAGACGGCGAATCGAGGCATCAGGAAGAAATATGTCTACGATGGGTACCTGGAGGGCTACACTGTGCCGAGCCGAAGCTAATGAGCATGGATCTGACTGAAGAAGATAAACATCATAGGGGGTGATGAAATTTGGGATGTTTTTGGAAGTCAGAATGCTGTGGATTTCGCGTGGAGGAGAATTCAGGAGTACAATGACCTAGTTATGTGTTGTAAGGATCTGGTAGACGAGGCTTTGAAGAGGAAGAGTGGGGATAATTTGGCCGCAGCGGTTACCTGGTTTCAAACGCATCCTCCACCCAACTTGATCGCTCCACGCTCAAGAGTTACGTTTACACTACAACAAACGCCATAATTTTTTGGGGTCATTATTTTTTTTAATCCGTCACGGAGCGTTGTGATTTTTAAAAATTGTTTTTTGTATGTCATAACTTTTAATTAATCACGTGAGTGCTATAACTTTTAAGAAACATTCAACACAAGTGGCATTCCAGGTTTATTACATTTGCCATGCCATGTAGGATTTTTTGCACTTGTGGTGAGCATTTTTATAAAGTTATAGCACTCAAATGACTAATTAAAAAAATTATAGTATTCAAGTGTACGCCATGCAAAGTTATTGTGCTCGAGTGATAAAGAAAATTTTATGGTTCTCCAGTCACCGCTGTGCACTTTTAGTGTAATTTCCTTTCTAGAGCTTTTCACTTGAGGGTTAGAGGGAACTGTAGAGCTGGTTAGATAGCTTGGCTAAATAAGGATGTTTGAATATGTTTTGAGCTCGAGCCTATGAAAAATGCTCAATCAAAGTAGTTTTTCTAGTTTGAGAACATTATGATGGACTTAAAGAACATTAATCAAGCGTTGCCTAATGAGAAACAAGACACTATGTTGTCACGTTTTGTTGCTACACTCGACGGCGAATGAAACTTCTCAAGGCGGTTTGATAGATTGCTATGCGAGCTATGAAGTATCGACATTCTCCAAGAGCTTTTGTGTCGTATCGGACACTTCGATATGTGTTCGATATTCTCCGATACTTTTAGACACTTTCCGACACTTGGTCAACATGTGTTGGAAAATTCGATACCTGGTCAACTTTCCCAACACTCTCTGACACTCGAGTCAGAATTCCGATATATGAGTTTTTGACACGTGATTCCGATATTAAGGTCCATTTTAAAAATTTTCAATAAATGAGAGGTCAAAATGTATATATATGAAAAAATAAAACAAAATAATAAAATAATACATGAAGAAAAAAAAAAAATCTAGTCTTTTCTTCTTTTTGACTCTTGCTTCCTCTGATATATAATTCATCCCGCAAGTTTTTTTTTTTTTTCCTCTTCTGACATATTTTACATGCAAGTTCAAAATGGGGATTGTTTGTTTTTTCTTCAAGCTTTATGAATTATTGGGATAGAGTTGAATTTGTCAAATTAAAACAATGAATGATATTAATAAATGGTGGATTAATGTTTTTAGTGTAAATCATTCTAGGCTTATTTATTTATTTATGAATTTGAATCAAATTAATTTGATTGAAATAAACATAAAAATGATAATTTATTATGTATATATAAAAATATATATTTAATATTCAACGTGTTACAACGTGTCGGAATTTTTTTTTTTTGAAAACGACATGTTGACATGTCGTGTCGCGTGTCGTGTGTCGGTGTGTGCTACTTAGTATGCGAGTGTGGACAGTCCTCTCGAGAGGTGGTGCTAACACTTGGCATGAGCTCTCCCAATCCTTATCCAGTGCAACTTGATTATTTCCGTTGATTGTGAAAATTATTTAACCTTGAGAGCCGCCACTAACCTAGAGGCCAATTGGGGATTTGGGATTAGGCTGGAAGTATGTCCAATACCCAAATTGGTACATTTTTCTCTTTTCGGAAAACGTTTGTCAGGCAGACTTCCCAAATTTTAATGCCCTATACATGTTCATCTATGTGTCCATGCGTAAGTGAGCTCAACATAACGGGCCATAAATTCTTATATCCACAACCAATAATCAAAGTGAAAGCATGGAAATTAAATAACGACGATAAAAAAAACCAATAAGGTCGGGCAATGAATGTATATGACCTTGTTATAGAGCCACAGGACAGGATTCTGTGAGCTATGCAAAAAAGTTAAACATTCAATTAATTCTAAAGCTCCTGTTCAGCAAGATTAGCTCAATTTTGTCAACATTCTGGAAGCTGTTTCACCTAATCTCAAGTATCTCCCGCTTTATTTCCCCGGATGTAAGTGCTATGACATCTGACTAGCTTTATCCCCAGAAGTAAGCATGAGAAAACAAGTCGAATAATTATTCCATAGTTTTCTGTAGACTCCATAACTTTGCCGTACGGCCTTGTTTTGCAGAAGCAGGAAGACAAATAGAATTGCTTGAAGCAGTCGTTGTGATATACAAAACTATATCCCATTTTCATCAAAAGAACTTTTGATCCTCATATGTGTCGTGTAACTAGTGAACTTATATTCAATTTCTATCCGATCTCCAGTTGCACCGCCATCATCTCTTTTGGAAGTTGAATGCTTTGGTTGAGAAGGCGAAGATGAATCCAGAGAGGAGAGACAATCCGACCAGCACGATCGCGACCACTCCCAAGAAGTCATGCCTGAACCCAAAATAACTCCTCACAAACTCTTCGACTGTCTCGCCACTGTCAAGCACGTCCTTAACATCTCCAAACTGCGAGGCCACCAGTCCGTACAATGTCCAAAAATTGGACATGTCCAGGAGTACCACCTCCACCATACAGGTATTCTCTGTTAAAACAAAAGTATGAGTCCTCATCAGTCATGCTTCTCCTTTAATTCTTTTTTTTTTCTTGTATTGTTTTTCCACTTTGGTTTCAGTGAAGATATCGATGAACTTACTGTGTGCGGCATGATGAATCCCGAGAAAAGGTTCCAAATTGCAAAGAATGCCGAAGCGATTATGGTGGCTATGTTGTGGTTGGGCGTCACTGCCACGCTCATCATTCCATAGAGAGTGAAGAATAACAAGGTGAAGAACATACAGAAGATGTACCAAGAGAACTTGCTGGCTGTCCATTCAACCCGATCATTGCATAGACGATCACTCCATAGACGACAGTTTGGATGAAGATGTAGGGAATCTCGATGATAACCTGCGTGAAACAATATTTTCAAATAACATGATGGTTTCGCTCAAGACTCTTTAGGGTGCTCTATGGAGTCATTTCCTATTTTCCAATGAACGGCCTTAGTTATGTAAGTGAAACTAGTCCTTACATGTGCAAAGGCATAGGGCAGAGCGGAATACATTCCAGCCGCTCTCTCTATAGAAGACGGTCCTCTCAATAGCCACAACGGGTTGAACTGACTTTGTATTTTGAAATCCAATGAAAATGACAGCCGAGTACATTGAGCCCATGGCATTGAAGAGATCTTGCTGGTTTCTCCTGCAAGTCCCAAAGTTTTGAGCAAATGATGTCTGTAACTGAGCTATTTTACTTCTTTTCCTGAGTCCAATTTCTGTGTGTTTCACAACCAAAAAAGAGTAGGTACTTATGTATCTGTGCATATGAAATTCTATCCATTACCTTTTAGAGCCGAGGTTCCAAAATATCGTGCCGAACATCAGGGCGATGAAAGTTGTGAATAGAAGTCTCACTGCTGTGTATGCCGTGTTGCGCTCATACGACCAGTGTTGTTTCCACAGGCAAGCCATACACTGGGTGAAGAATGATTGTGAATATTGCGTTGGGAAATGGAGATCTTTCGAACCTGGTGGAGGCGTACTCAGTTCGTTGATCAGAGCTTTGTTTCTCCTGAATTAATCATTGGAGAAAGACACGGTAAAAGATCTGCTATTACGCTTCCATGCTCTTTTCTTTTCAACCTTCAATTTTATGATAATTTCCTTAATGTTATTGAGCCGAAACACGAAAATGTTTCTGCTTCTGGTGAAGTAACAACTTACCTAAACAGATCTGAACTCCTGTACACTTCGGTGAAGTTAATCCCAAGGATTTCTTCTTGAGCAGCTGTTGTCACCTCCAACATCCAAGTCGCCGGATTGTATCCGTCTTTAATTTTCGGAACTCCGTTAATGGCCTTTGATTGAACGCATAAAAATGTTAGCGTTTAAAGCTCAATGTAATCTAAACTCATCCGCAGCAATCTCACCTCAAAGTAGTTGATCAGATGCAAGGAATGCTGGCCTGTTGGACCGACATAGATCTCCTCTCCCCTTTTTCAGAAGAAACAGCTGCATATTAATAAGGGATATATCTCAGATACTTAGTTTTGTGCAAAGACAAAAGCAAACAGATTGTCCGGTCCCTCATGAGAATTTGTGTCAAACCTCATCAAAAGCATCAAATATGTCAATGCTCGGCTGGTGGATGGTGCAAACAACAGTTCGCCCTGTGTCAACTGTGTTTCTAACTGTTCTCATTACTATAGCAGCTGCCCTGGCATCAAGGCCAGAGGTAGGCTCATCCATGAATATGATTGACGGGTTGGCTACGAGCTCCACTGCAATTGTCAGCCTTTTCCTTTGCTCGGTGGAGAGGCCATTCACACCAGTCAACCCAACTAGCGCTTCGTAACGGGGTAAGCTCTATGAGCTCCATGACGTCTTCAATGAACATCTGCAGATGTTGGATCCAAAATTTTGACTTAGCACTCTATTGCTGGGAGGGACTCGAAGGCAGCCACATTTATACGCTGTCTAAATTGGTTATGAGCAGTGGTTACCCTTTGAGAGATGCCAAAAATTCTTTCGATCTACGTGGTGAACAATGTAAACTAAGAGAAAAATTCCACTTGGTATAGCTTTTCGAGAAAACCTGAACTGTCTTCTAGAAAATTTGTAATGCATCTTTTCTACCGACAAAAAATGTAGAATTTACCTAAGATGCCAGGTGATGGCAAACTAATGGATCAAGTAATATATCTACCTTCCTAGTCTTAGAATCCACTTCAGGAGGTAACCGAAGCCATGCAGAATACACCAATGACTCGTAAACTGTGACGTGAGGAGAGTGGATATCGGTTTGTTCACAGTATCCTGATATGCGAGCGAATGTTTCTTGCTTCTTTGGGTACCCAGATATCGTGATCGTCCCGTTGATGTATCCACCTGTTTTCCTTCCAGCCAACACGTCCATTAGAGTGGTCTTTCCAGCACCACTGACACCCATTAAAGCTGTCAATACTCCTGTCCTGAAAGCACCACTTACACCTTTTAGAAGTTCCAGCCGATCTTCAGGAATACCTTGAGCTTTCATTTCCTGCAAATGCAAGTTCATAAAAGTGATGTTCAGCACATATAAAAGTTCTAAGCCTCAGTTCAATTGTCAGAACCAAAACATCTTCCGAGCAAACAATACCCGGGGCATGTCTATGGCGTATCTGATATCATCGAAAGCAATAGAAAGTGGCTCGAAAGGAAGAACCATTCCCCGTTTCCTATTCAGGTCCGAATCCTTGATTCCTTCAACTCTCGTAGACAATTTTCTATGTGTGACGCTTCTTTGGGCCCCACTCTCGTTTTCTGTATTATCACGTTAGTGATTCCTTTAGCATAAGTTCTACTAGACAGGCAAAAAGTACAAGATGTGTTGGTTCTGTGGCTCACCAGATGAACTCCTCTGGCTCCTTGACGATAGCTCAATAACCTCACCATTCTTGCTTGCGATTTTCTCTGCCAGAGTCTCTTTGGATAGTACAGCTTGGGGCTTCCCAATTGCTGCAGCAAAATGAAAGTCGTTCAACAAAATGGTACACTGAATCCCCCAAAAGTAAAAGCCGCGAGAGACTTACGGTCAAGATATTTCAAGGCCACAGTGAACAAGAAATTGAACAGAAAAATGTATCCAATCGATGCTCCTACTCCTATCCAATACCAACGTGCTTCAGGAAAAATTCCGGGGGATTTCAGGACCAAAACTCCTAAAGGTTCTGTGGAGTTAGGAGGAATCTGTGCCACAAAAGTTCTGAAGCTTCAGCGGCTGACACTCCAAAAGTTTAATCAAACTTTATTAATTCTTTGTATAGTCTTTAATGAAAGTTTTATAAGAAGGTGCTTACATGTCTCCACTGCTTTCCGAGAAATTCGTTTACAGAGATTGCGTTCTGTCCATACATCATTGGGGAGATCCAATAACCCCATATCCACCACGGCTTAACATCATCTGGCTTCAAATTATGTCACATCAGGAAATTGCATATGTGACTGCAAATCAAGAGAATAGGTTTTTAGATAATTGGTTGACCTCTTGATATGATGAATCCGCCCAAGACCATAAAAGCAAGTAATCCAAATGATCCAAAAGTATTTGCCACTATCACATTCCTTCCTAATGCCGCAATGAGTCGAAATAATCCAGACGCCATCTGATGTAGACATAGTAGCAGAAAATACTGTTTGAAGAACCTGGTAGCAAAGAGTTTATCAGTATGTGAATCATTGGATCAAAGTCTGAAATTCTAAATAACTGTAATTTGATCAACCTTCCAGCGTAAGGGTCATAGCCTATGACATAGTAAGTCATGATCACCCAAATAGCAACTTCTACTATAGTGATTGGAATCTTCAGGATCCATGTGGGCAGCGAATATGCCCACACAGGAAAGAAGAGGAGGTCTCTCTGCTTGTAGAAGACTGGGAGCTTCATGATGGTCATGGCAAGCTCTGAGAATCCATTAAGCATTATAATGATCACAGTGAAGAAGAGAGCGCCAAAATAAATCCCGCCATCAATCACGGTATCTTGGTGCATCTCAGTCCGTAGGAACACCGTCATTGTTATGAAAGCCATAAGGGTAAGCTGATATGCATCCGAAAAAGGAAGTGTTAGGACATTACAAATGGTATTGACAGATCAAATGCATTACTTAGTCCGGATTGCAGACCAATATAGGAAAACCAGTATTCAAACTTACTCACCTGGAACATTTTGAAAAATAGATAAATGAATTTCTCTTCATTAGCAAAATTTCCCTTGAAATGCAAGCTCTCAACAGTTCTTTCTGGCTCACCCCATACTTCTTAGTTGTTAAAGCAGCTGGAAGGCCTTTTGACTTGTCGAATGGGATCACAAGCTGATCGCCTAGTTTCTGACCAATGTGGAATGACTGAAATGCTTCGAAAATTCCTTGACTGTTACAAACCTATAAGGTGTGTCCTTATTCGCCCAATACTGCTCTTGATCTTTCCTTGAAGTCACCTTCAGACGATATTACAGAAGATAGAATTCATGAGTCAATTGTTTCTTATAGCGCCAAAAAATATAAATGTGAACGTAATTTGGAATATTACTTCTTGCAAGAAATCAGCTACTCCTTTCCTTTCAGGACATTTAAAACCCATGTGTCTGAAAAACTCGAGCACGTTTTCTCGGGGACCTTGGTAAACAATTTGCCCCTCCGAGACAAGGATGATATCGTCAAACAGGTCATAAGTTTCTGGCGCGGGCTGGAGGAGGGATATTAGAGCAGTCCCATTGAGGATGTGTATGGACTGTCTGAGTGAGTTCACTATTTGGAATGTTGTCGAACAATCCAAACCAGTTGATATTTCATCCATAAAGAGTGCTTTGGCTGGTCCGACTAGCATCTCCCCTGTTTTGTGTCAACACGAATTGAAGAAAAGCAACCTAACTTGATAGAAAAGGGATTGCAATCATCTAAAAACACCGGATACCAAAGTGGCCTTCTGGGTCTTACCTGTTGTGACTCGTTTCTTTTGTCCCCCAGAGATGCCTCGTATCATTTCATCTCCCACTATCGTGTCGGCACAGATTTCAAGTCCTAGTATCTAAAATTAGGCATTGTGAAAAGAACAGAAAATTTAAGTCTTTGTGCTTTCCCTCTTCCTTGTGGAAAAAAAGCAACTAATCGTGTTTTAACTTTCTTGGCTATACCTTGATTATATAATCGACGACAACATTAGTCTCCTGTCCTTCCAGGGCTGCTGCCTGTAGAAGATTAAGATCAATAGAAGCCCTTACAGGAATTAATTTATGTTTTTGACCATTCGGTAAAAAGAATGTATAAAAATCTGCAATCAGAAAGCAGTTTGACCATTCATTAGTCCTGATCTCATCTCTCACCTTCATAAAGATATCTATATCAGGATCAGGTGTGATGTTTGCCTCCTTCTCTCTCTTTAATAACTCTGCTAGCATATCTGAAAAAAATGTCAGTATTATACCTCTTAATCCTAGCTTTTTTGAGATATCAACCTTACAATCATGGTAACAAAGAAAAATAGTGCAAACTCACCATAATGGGGTCCAACACCTTGACACCTAGCTGAGAAAGCCAAAGTTTCCTAACAGTCATCTCTCCTATATGGAGATCATATTGACTTATATAAGCTGATGTCCTCTGCGGTACAAATTCTTCCATCCCTTGTCCATTGTACGTGACTCTTCCTGAAAGCTATGATTGACAAGCTCTTTGACTTTTACACTTAAGGATTTCACTACTATAGTAAGATTGCCCTTAAAGTACGCTCTTTATGCTTACCTTCAAATCTCTGCCAAGCTTCCCTGCTAATGCTAGAAGCAACGTGGTCTTTCCAGAGCCTGGAGGCCCCAGAAGTAATGTCATTCTGCAAAAAAAAGATAAAAATTGGGTCAACAATATCAGAACTCACTTCTTGAGCATTGTATGCTGGTAAAATCTGTAGAAACTCCCTCTCTTCTTACCTGCGAGGCTTAATGATTCCGCTGACATCATTGAGGATTGGTAATGGCTTCTTTCTACTAGGAAGTATGTGAAAATAGTTGAGAAACCCCTGTTGACATTGATTACTAGTCCGTTTGAGCATAATTCAAAAAGTAGATATAATGAATTGACTGTTACATTACCTCAAGCATGTTGATAGAGAAATTAAAGATTGTGGGTAGAGCTCGGCTTCCAACATAAGCTTCAGCCTCGACATTTAGATGCTCGAATCGGACTTCAATCGTAGGAAAATCCAGTCCAACTCTGTTTATAGTACAGAAGGGCAAACATAGACCTTGTCAAGATTTATAATGAAACTTTCTGCTCGGAGAAGAAAATACCATTTCCCAGATGAAGTTTCTTTCTCTTAATTATATATATATTCTGCTTACTTTGACATGCTCTTAAAGAATATGGCAGTGACCAACTAAATGAATATCTGAAGTGCTTATTAGAAGTTGTCAGCATGTACCTCTCAATTCTCTGCTTCAGCTTTAACAAGAACTTCTCATTGTCTTCCTCAGCTGTCTTCAGCAACCTCTCCAACAAGTTCCTCCTCTCCATCAAATCAAGATTCTCGACATCGACTTCTCTTATCTTGCCTTCTTCGTCGGCAAAAATGCTGCGCCGAACGTGCAGGTAAGTTGGAAGCTTTTCAATTGCAGCCCATTTCAGAGCCTCCTCATCATCCTCATTCCTGCTAGACCTTGAGAAGATCTCCTTCCCACTATTCCTCCATATGTCCGAGCTGCTCGAACGTGCACTGCTCAGCCTTGCACTGCTTATTCTAAATGCATCATCAGTTTCCATAGTCACCCACTAAAAGCTAAACAAATGCTTCACCGAATTGTAATTTTCATGCAAGATGGCCTTCGTCCATGAAAATGTGCATGAAAAAGGGTCAAGAAAGTTTGAACCCTTTTTAGATTCCTTTTGAAAGCTTCTGAGGATAGTTAAACAAGAGGGAATTACATTGGTGTGTATATATAGCCTGAGAAGAGGAAGAAGATGCCAAAAGGGGGTCAATAATTCTTTTTTTTTTTTTTTTTTTTTTCTTCCGGTATAGTTTTGATGCACATGTGGGTTTGAGGCAATTGCATATATCATACGAGAAAGGAAACAGGTTGGAGCACGCTCTGGCAGGACTATTTCTAAAAGATAATTGAATTTAGAAAATGAATGGAAGTGGTAAGGAGAAGGTGGATGATTACATGTATAGTAGCATTTCATTGCCAATCCTGCGGGTGAGGGACACCGGAATTAGGCTGGGACGGACATAGGATTTAGGTTGGGACGAGAAAAACTTTTTATGCATAGAAGCTTTAAAATTACGTGCGTGAAAAATTTTATGAGGGAAATTTTAGTGCACATTTCTGTTGATGACGGGCGAAGGTGGTGCAATCGCCACAACCATTTCTTGGTCCCTTATTCAATGAGGCGATGCAATAGTATTGCAATATTCATCTCGCAGAAAGTGACTTTCCAGTTTGAAACGTAATGCAGCATGTATGATAGGAAAAATAACATATGATGGTCATCTTTGTCAAATTAGTAATCAAGAGTGCCGTAGATATCCGGCAGTCATTAGCTACTCCTTTCACATCACACTTCTTGCATCTTTTAGTGACAATAAATTTTGGCATAATCGTTAGTATTCCTCAGAAACCTTGAAACATTGAGATGACTTCTTCATGCTGAGGCACCGTATACTTAGGAAATTTTTATGGATTTTCAGAATCCACGTGATACAACCGTTTTTGCAGCAAACAACAAGTTTGTGCATGTGTTGAAAGTGTTCGGTGATTTGAATGCAGATTAATTTATATTGCATTATTGGGGACTAGCCGTACTTCCTTCTTGGAATAGTAGTTATCTCCGGCTACCGAGGAGGGAAGGACTTGAATAGAGATAACAAAAGATTCTTCAACGCAAAGCGTTCTCGAGGAGCACGGAGTACTTATTGCTACCTAACGGATCTTGCTTGCAAATCTAGTAGCTAGGAAGTCTTATCCTAACCCCTAAAGAAGTCAGTCAACCCTAATTAGTTTTATATACGGTGCCTATTTAAATTAATACGCACGTTGGTAACAACCAAAACCAGTATTTTTGTATTGGAGTTTCATCTTAGGGGTCAAACGAGGTACCTGGCACATGCAACCATTATTTATGTACAGGAAAACTCACCTGTCGCTCATGTGTTTGCTGTATACACAGCGAATTCATTATTTTACGAGTAAAAAGGGTGGGATGAGGCGACTAACGCCCGAGACCCTCTTTCAGAAACTACGGGACTTCTAACCCTGAGACAGTGTATTAGGTTTGAGTCATGATTATTGTTCATTTTGAGTGAATCCGTCACTGCCACCCCACCGTGGTTCCAATTCCACGGTCCGGAGCTCAATCTTTTAGCATAAATGCTTTTGAATGATTCGCTCCCCTCTAATGATTATCGTGCTTTTGTGGATTATAATCTTCCTTCTGGAACAGACTGATGCAGCTCAATTAGTCCATAGAAAGACCTATAACTGTAATTTTTGACTTAGTCCAAAGAGTGAGTTTCACTATGATTAAAAAATAAGGGAAAATTTCAAATAAGGACCTACAGTGCCATCATTTTCTCAAAAGAAGACCTGAAATGAAGTTTTTCTCAAATAAGGACCCAAAATGTCTTCATTTTCTCAAAAGATGACCTGGAGTGGAATTTGTCTCAAATAAGGACCAAAATGATCATTTAGTCTCAAATAAGGACCTCATTTGCCGGGGTGAATAAAAGCATCTCCGATGCATATTCCGATAGCCCGATCATGGATATTTTTGTCAATTTTTCTTTTTAATTTTTTGTTGTCTTGTTCTTTATTATTATTATTATTATTATTATTATTATTATTATTATTATTATTATTATTTTTGGGTCAATGGTGGCACTTTGTTCATCATCTTTTCGTTCCTCGTTCGTCTTCTTCTCAAGAACATCGGACTTGGGAAGGGCGAGTGATCACCGGCCGTTGGTGAGGGTCAGCAAGGGTTGGATGCCCATTGTCGGCAGTAGGCGAGGGCCACCAAGCCCTTGCTAGCCGTGGGTGAGGGCTTGTAGGTTGACCCTCGCTAGATCTGGTGAGGGTAGCCTCGATTGCGGCTGGCGAGGGCCATCGAGCCCTCGCTGGTTGCGAGTGAGGGCTTGCAAGCCCTCGTTGGCCCTTATTAGTGGTCGGTGAGGTGGGCGAGCCCTCACCGTGGCGCGAGGGGTGACCTCGCTGATGGCCATGAGGGGCGACCTCCCCCACCTCCGCCCGCTACTCCACCAACAACCTTGTCTTCTGCTAGGACTATGACCAGGATGCCCACATCGTTTTCTTCATCCCTTCCTCCCACCACCGCTCCTAGATTGACAACTTTTTCGGCTATCCCTTTTGCCCTCGAGGACCTTCTTGTAGGGCCTCGATTTGGACGGCCCCCCTCCCCCATGGCCAGCGAGGGCTTGATGGCCCTTGCTCGCTGCTAGCGATGGGTGTCGAGCCCTCGCTCGTTGGCCTTTCCCCAAGTCTGGTGTTTTTTATCCGGGCAAGAAGAAGTGAACAGGGGACGAAGAAGACGATGACCAGGGCAACCAAAAATGAAAAAAATTAAAAAAAAGTATGAAAATACCGTAATCAAGCCACCGGAATATACATTGAAGATGCATCTATTCACCGGCCGGTGAGTGAGGTCCTTCTTTGAGATTAAATGACTACTTTGGGTTATTCTTGGAGACAAACTTCACTTCATGTCCTCTTTTGAGAAAATGATGGCACTTTGGGTCCTTATTTAAGACAAACTTCACTTCATGTCCTCTTTTGAGAAAATGATGACACTTTGGATGCTTATTTGAAATTTTCCCAAAAAATAAGAAGAAGAAGGAGAGAGTTGAAAAGTCAAAGAAGGAAACAAAATGGAAAGGGAAGGGATATAGGAAGGGGAAAGAAAGGGTGCTCAGAAGGCCAAGAATCGCACCACCTGAAACAAAAGGAAAGAGAAAAGGAAAGAGAGAAGAGGGAAGATAAAGGAAGAAAGAAAAGGTGATTCGGCGTTATATTGCATTGCCCAATAAGAGCTCACATCCTTCGTTCGTCTGCTTAGAGTAGATTTTGGGATTAGGGTTTAAATTCGAAATTATGTGAAATTCGAGTAATGCAGTTCAATTTTTGAGTTGTCAAGCTACAAAATTTCTTGAAAATGATCTTACCAATTTTTTTTTTTATAATTGAAAATGGTAGTTTATGGCATCGTGGAGCCATAGGCTATGTTGTGAGTCATTTTTGAGTAACGGTTTAGTTGGAGTGAAATTATAGGATTTTGCGTTCAAGTTTCACGTTGTGAATGGCTTGAATAATTATTTCAGGCAAGTAATTTATTAGTGTGTGGAACTTGTTTTATTAGAATTTAGAAGTAATTAAGCCAATTCGTAGTTAAGGTAGTGTTTTCCTTGGTTTTAACATTGATTCTCGTTTAATTACTAGGATTATGAGATCGTTAGCTCGTTATTTGGTTTTGGGCATTTCAGGTGAGTTGTGCTATCTCTTCTTAATTTGTAAACTTATGTCTTGATAGCAATAAAGATTTGAGTATCACATGAGTTATTAAAGCATGTTCATTGCATAAAAGTTTGGATTGGGCAATTATTATATTTTAATATTTGAGAATGGTTTTATGAAATGTATTGTGAAATGATACATACATATCGCTTTGCAAATTGATATATGGAATGAGTGCCAAAATGATTTGAGAAAGGTGTTATGAAAGACACTTTGTCATGAATGTGGTTTGTAAAAGGAATTTTGAAATAGTGTGAGAAATATCATGTGAAATGTATTCAGTTTGATGAACGAAATGAAGAAAGATTATGAATTTTGTTTGTGAAATCAATTACTGATATTGATTGTGGATTTGATTTTTGATTGTTGGTAGTGGAGGATATGGGTTTGGTAGTCAATATTGCTATGAGCCCATTGAAGGACTTATGGGTATGCAAACCAGGTTTATGATATCCTTTTAGGTTGAGTCATTGGCTTTCTAAGTGAAGAAGGAGAGAATTTTGGTCGTTTTGTCATTATGCATTGTGTCGTAATGATGGTTTGATATTAAACAAAAGATTAGTTGACGAGTGGACCATTGATATGTGGTTTGATATGAGATAGATCAATGGGATGGACCATTGTCATGTGATTTTGATGATATTGATCAATGGGCTTGACCAATGATGTTTATGATAATTTAAACGAATATTTTTGAAATGTATAAAACTTTTGAAATGAAATAACTCGTATATGATTTGATATGTGTATTAAAGAGTTAGATTATGAGTTTCTAGTAATGCTCTATACTTATATATACACACTGCTCGATCTGCTTAAGAAAGATATGTACTACTTACTGAGTTGTGGTTGCTTTGCTCACCCATCTCTTTCCCAATCTTTTCAAGTTCCTTGGTTAGTGACCATTAAAGTGAGAGTGTTAACCTGGGGCTTGGATTTTGGCGGTTTAAGGCTATGTTTTTCAAGTGGAAAGACGACCGTCTCACCCCCATCGCTATACGATTCGGGGTGTGACAATAACTAAGTTTGTCATCAAATGCTTGATCCTATTTGAATATTTTGTTCTTACTTCATTAGGTAAAAATGAAGACGTTGGATATTTGTGATAATCCAATCTCCGGTTATGGAGTTGTGAGTTTGAGTTTCTTCTAGTGATTCACTCAGAAAATGTGCAGGCATCGTTTTCCTACAAGCATGTATTGTTGTGATTTGATTCATACTCTCCATTGCTTGTAATTGAAAGTGATGTAATAGGGAGGTGCGATAAGCTAATTATATGGAATCTCTGACTAGATGTAATCATAATATAAGGGTGAAACAAGATAAAAACCTTGTGACTCGATTTCTCTTTCTTGCTTTTACTCTCTATTTCATTGTGTTTTTGTGCCGAATCCCAACATGTACAATATATATGTTTGTGTTGATGACTTCATTCATGATTATGGAATCACTAACATGGTAGATGGGAAAATGCATTTGAAGGGTTATGACATTCTCTACTTTCTATTTAAAAGACTTTCATATTGGGAGGCATTAATGAAAGTTGTGTTCGCTGCTACGTGATCTCCTATCTTTAGTTTTGCATCGAAATTTCTTAATGTGCTGATCGCATGGTCGTTTGTTTCATTGTTGATGTCAATCTATTTGTTCTTTTCCAACTTGGATGATAACTACCCATAGTGGCCAACCATAGACAATAACTCATGTATGAACATAACTCACTACTTTCATTGTTCGGAGCTCTCCATGTTGACCTTCAGGCCAATAAGTTATAGGCTAACAACAATCTTTCTGTCACGCCCCGATCCTCGGGCACGCGCCCATCCCTCACCTTGGTCGATTAAAAATTTGCGATATCCCAGGACGTATCGCCGACCCTTTCATTTTCATATGCACATGTGAAAGTAATTAAAAATCCCTAGACAATAAAATATTGAGATAGAAAAACAGGGTCATAATTTTCATACTGAAATTCACAACCACACTTTTATACAAGCACCTCATAGTATATAATGTAATACTATTCACAATGGTATGATCTAACACTTATCCACATATAATCAAGGTCTGACAAAATATGATGGGATCTCAGTCCTCATCAAGGGTCATACTCAGGATCCTCATCGTGGTCATCTTCTTCTCCATAATCTTCCTCCTCATCTAGTTCCACATCAAAGTTCTTGTCTTCAGATTCCTCCTCCTCAGGCTTCTCATCAGGGTCCTGAAATGGTTATTCAATAACCATTGAGACCACGTCTCAGCAAGTTCTACTTCCTAAGACTCGATTAGTAAACCAATACACCTTAAGGCTGCCTATGCATAACACGAGTCAGAGGACTTACTTTGACCTCGGATTCCACCTGCATGTTAGCATAGACCAAATAGGCATCCAAGCAATCACATCACTGATCGAAGCATCGATCAAATCGACCTAGTCGATTACACGCCAACAAGACCACTCACAATCATTTTTGTTCAATCAATTAATTCACAATATCATATCAAAATAGTGATTAAATCAATCTAGTCGATTTCATGCCGCCGGACTAATTTTAGATCATTCCCAAACATCAATCACATGTACTCTCTCGGGCGTCTTTTCGCCAACTCCGCCATACCATCACCGATCACGTGCATTTTTTAAGACGCCGTTTTTGCCAGTAATATTCCAATCACCGAGTCACGTATCATTTCTGTGGCGTCGTTTTCACCAATGACATACCGATCACCAACACCGTGCGTTCTTTAAGGCGCCGTTTTCATCAGTGATATCCTCGATCACCGAACCACGTGTCATTTCTAGGGTGTC
Organism: Eucalyptus decipiens; assembly: GCA_014182575.1. NCBI lineage: Eukaryota > Viridiplantae > Streptophyta > Magnoliopsida > Myrtales > Myrtaceae > Eucalyptus > Eucalyptus decipiens. The sequence continues at coordinate 44,625,064 of CM024611.1, read as the reverse complement.
GTTTTCGCCAAGGTGACATCAGCGATAGACAACATCGAGGGTCTTTAAGGCGTCGTTTTCACCAGTGACATTTCCTTAATCACCAAATCACGTTTTGTCTATAAGTCATTCACGTGCGTTCTTTAAGGCGCCGTTTTCGCCAGTGATACATCCAATCACCGAACCACGTATATCCAAAAACACCATACCTGATTGATCTTAGCCAATAATATTCTCAGTTAGCTCTCACCATTCCCTATACTATATAGCCCATCAACGTAACTGGCGCTATATACCCATAATAGGCCATCTATCAATTAAATATTCGATAACAAACAATTTAGGACAAATCCTCAGATTTCACAATTAATTCAATTCCACACAACGTAGAGCTCAAATGAATAAATGGGATGCACCACGACAATCAGCACGAAATTCTGGTCACCGGCCATCCCGATTGAATTTCCAGAAAATAATTAATTAAATAATTAATTTTAATAAATAAATAAATAAATATTAAAAATCCAATTTAGGCTCGTAATGCCTAATTGGAACTCGAAACGGGTCGGGAAAACCCCAAGATGCATTCAATAAATATTAGAAGCTCTCTACTTGCTAATGACTAAGTCTAACCACCTAACATGCATCATTAAGTCACTAATTTAATTGTTCTAAACTAATCTAACCACCTAATTGCACTTAATTAAATCTAATCAACCCTTAGGCATAATTAACAAACTAAGAAAATATTAGTGAGTAAAACTCACTTGGTAAAAGCGGAGAACGAATCACCACGACGGCAATGCGACGGTGGCCAAAATCGGACTTTCGACAACATCGGCGGGCTTGGACCGGGCCTTAAGACTTGGGCCCAACAAATCTCAGCCCAACTGAGATTTGCTCTTGCTTTTGGGCTGGACCCAAATTGGGTTGGGCCTGCTGAAGACAGGCTTCAAGTTGTGGACTGGACTTCAATTGCTTTGCTGCAAATTGGGCCTCAAAATTTCAGTGGATGGGTCAGGCTGGACCGGGCTTGACCAAACAATTCACTTGGACTGGACTCGGGCTGTTCTTGCGGGCTTCGTTCAATTGAAGAATGGGCTGCGAGCTGGAATTTTGTTTGAGATGGGCCCACAACGCCGGACTTCGGTGGGCTTCGCACGGCCGATGAAGGCCGCTCGATTTCACGCTCGCAGCTTCGTGGAGTTGATGGCGAAGACACGCGGATTTGAAGCTGCTTCGGCTTCAACCGACGTCGAGCTGAGGAAATGAAGGTGACGTGGACGTTGTTGCTGCGCTGTTGAAGACGCGTGGCTGTGGATGAGGCGGCTTCGGTCAACCACGGAGGAGCTCGCTGGTTTGGTTGACTGGAGGATAGTGGACCACTGCAGGAGAGGACGTGTGGCGCGGCTGTTGCTTCGTTTGGTGCTACTCGGTCAACAAGATGAAGTGAAGACCTCCGTGAGCTGAAGACGCGTGGATGGAGAGGAGATGGGCGTTCGGTGGCTTCGCTGGCTTGCGAGGTCAACCGAATTGCACCGGTTGAAGACTTCGAGGAAATTGACCGTGGAAGACAAAGCGTAGTGGAGCGGGACCGGTGTTCGCGCGGGCTTGCGGAGCTGCCGAGTGGTTCTTTCTTCGTTCGGTGGGTTTAGCGCACAAGAGAGAGAGAGAGGCTTCGGTGACTTTGCTGATGGTTGAACGTGTTGACGGCAAGAACCCGCAGAGAGAGAACGAAAATTGAAGATCTTGGGAATAAAATGAAAGTGGAAGCCTTTGGCGGAGAGAGTTCGAGCGTAGAGAAGATGGGGGAGAAGAACCGTGCTTGAGAAGCCAATGGAAGGGGGCTCAAGGACAGCAAATCTTATCCCTTCCCTTAATTGCATGTTCCCTAATACTTTCTTGACTCATATTTTTCAATAATTGATCCAAATTAAAGTCCCAAATTTCAGCCCCATTCCAAATTTGAATTTCCTCAATTATTGGCTCCAATTCTTCATTTGATTCTCCAAATCAACGTCCAATTTCATCGAAGAAATATCCCATACAATTTTCAGCAAGTCCCCGACACCCAAAGGTTCGGCTTGAAATCCAAATTTCCATCGACTTAGCCCATATGAATTTCCGTTGATTTTCCGCGGCGTCCGAATTCACTTTTTGTAAAAATCTCGCAATCTTTGAAAAATCTTCTGAGACTGAGTCGACACTTCTAAAATTTATTGTGACATGATAGAAACTTCAATTTCTGAAATCAGACTCGAATTGGTTGTTAAATTTCCATTCGACGCGTTTTTAGCGTAATCTAGGCTACCGGGTAACTTTCAGGAATTTTTAAGTGCAAATGACTCGTGGTCGATTTTCTTTGAGCTACTATGAACTCACTCGACTCATTGGCGACTCTCGATTGTCGTGAAAATCTCGAGGATCCAAATACGAACACATGGTCTCAAAACAATAGGAAAATCAGTCTAGTGCCGGTCGACGAGAATTTTCTAATTTAGTGGTGTCACCCACGATTAGCCACACATCTCAGTCGAACCAAACTATCTTTGATTTTGAATCGATTTTATATTGTGCTGTATTGATCTCTAAAGATGAGCGTGGTCGAGAAGCCGATTCCTAGTCGAATTTTCAATCTATTTGCCTTAAAATCTTTAATGGTTTCCTCATGTAGTCTAGTTAGTTATCTTGAGAGTGATCAGCTTTGAGAATAACCTTATAGGCGCATCAATGAAATGTTCGATTTATTCAGTAGAAAACATGGTTGAAAATCTGGGATGTCACACTTTCTCTCACTTGTGAACTGGCTCAGACACCATTTGTTAGAAGAGCATAGTAGAAACGCAATACCTTACATAAGGAAATCGTCAAGAGAGTACCCAAGTCCGAACTCATTTATATATCCAGTCGAATCAACATTCTCAAAACTCTATGTTACTAGCCAACTACGATATATTGAATATTCCACATCACACCGCACCAATTGTTTGATGTGAAACTTTTTTAACACAACTCACATATGCATCTGAATACTCTAAATGGCAACTCTTAATATCCCAAAAGTGCAGAGTTGGAACTCCATTCTAATGAATGATTCTTGTTGTTGTGGAGGATCTAGCTACGGCAGAACTAATGGAGAGCTTTCGCTCCTTTTCCCCCTGAGTCTTTTTTTATTAAAAAATGTTGGTTTAAAGTAAACGTGGTTGCCCTTCTTCGACCCTTACTACTTAAGGGCGAACTGCTCTTTCAGTCCACTAATTGAACGGGATTCCATGGTTGGCATGATATTGACTTAAGTATGATCGAATTTTGTGGGTTCATTGATAGCTTAATTAAAATACAAGTGACTGTTAGTTAGTCTTTCCTGTCCACTATTTATCCATATGAAATTTGTTTATAGAGGTTGATGCACAATAGGAATGTAACCTTGGTTTGTCTTGAAAATGACATGCGGAACAAATGGACACTTAAGTGCCAAAACTTACGAAAGTGACACTGAAGTGCCAAAATCGAAGAGAAATGGATTACTTAAGTGCTACTCTAGCTAAAATCTGACCAAAACAGCACCCCTTCTGTGTTTTCATTTGAATGTAATCATGTCTTTTAGTCCTTGACCTAGTGCTTACTAATCATCTTGTTCATTTGTCTTTCCCCATGTGGTATTATTCTGGTGAAGGACACGTAGTTTTAGCCAAAAAGATTTTACTTACAACAATGAAGGTGGAAATTAGTGCAACTGAGCGATAGGTTGCTTTGACTCAACTTGGCGCAAGAGTGAAGATGCTCGAGACCTGAATCCAAGTGAGTTGGAGAATGGCATTTCTTACAAAAGGCATAGTTGCTGCTCTTGTTGCTCTTTCTTATACAATCGCCAAACCTATAAGTACAGCTTTAAGTGGTCTGAGGGTTGATTTAAAGCTTTGTCCAAGAGTAGAGCAAACTTTTAGAGCTTTAACGGCAATTATGCTAAAGGCATAAATGATCATAATCTGTGACTTTTGTTTAGTACATGATAGTAGATAGCAAATCGTCGCTAGTAGTGAGTACTAAAGACTGTTGAGCTGAGTACTATGTCGTTGTCCATGAGTAGAGCAAGTTTCTTAGTACTTTAGTAGCAATTAGGCTAAAGCATAAATGGCCATAATCTTCGTCTCTTCTTTTGTATTTGATAGCGGATGTTGATGGCTGCTAATGTCGAAGATTGTCAAGTAGTACTATGCCGCTGCAGGAGAGTGCTTGAGATGCAAGGGACCATAAACCAATAGGCGCTAAAGAAAGGATGAAAATTGAGGCATTGGGAGGATATGTCTATGATGGGTACCTTAATGGACAACTTAATATAGCTCATGCTTTAGGTGATTGGCACATGGAAATTGTTGCGATTAAGCGAGCGATTGAACAATAATATAGACAGAAAAAGAAAAATAAATCGGACACTAGATTTACGTGGTTCAATCGTAAAGACATACATTCACGAGGAAAGTAGCGGTGAATTTCACTATAGATCAAGCGATACATGGAGATTACACACTCAAGTCACTCAAACACTTACTTGGTGTTTCCCAAATCCCAATTACACCATATACACCAATCTTTCTTAGATATAAATCACAAATAAGCTTTGTCGCATGAAAAACACGAAGACTCAAAGTCAAGCACCCAGCACCTATGAATGTCTCTCATGAACAGAACACCCACGGCACTTAGAGTAAAAATGCGCTTCAATGTGTGGCTTTCCTCCCTCTCGGCGGCGTGCGGCTTCTCGCGAATCGTACGTTCAGCAGCCCAAAAAAAGAGAAAGCAAATAACCTACGCCTTTGTCTCTGCTTTTATATGTGCGTGTGTGTGCCCAAGGTCAAAGAATTGACCTTGGGCCCCACCACTTTCCGTTCACGTGCGGAGTCTTCACGCCAAAAAGAATTCGGTAGCGCAAGAAAAGAAACAGGAGACCTGGGCCCACTTTTGTTTTATACGCGTGCATCTTCACGCCAGTGAGTCCTTATTCATTTCGGATTCCACAAGCTTCCACGCGGCAAAGAGGAAACTTTGCTTCAATTTATTTTATATATTTTCAATTTTGTAAATCTTCAAAAAATTCAGCGAATTGCGTTTTCACAAACGCTCAAACTTGAGTCATAATTTAACAAAAAGAATGGAATATAAGGGAGGAGGGCCATTCACTATTGAGCTAGAGTTAAGGAGAGCAGATCTGACTAAAGACAATGAATCCAATTTTTGTGTTATCACACCCAACTCCTACAAGTATACTAGAAATGGTATAGCTATCCTCCTACCTGAAAGACATTGTCCCGAACATAAACCAGTATAGACTTGTTATCAATACATACATACGTAAATATATATGATAAAACATTGAGTTAGTTATAGAATTGAAGTTTCTACAACCTCAACAAATACCATTTTAGACATACAACCAAAAGTTCAACTACTAAAACTTCCCCGTCAATATCATTTTTGTTCTACTTGACACTACCTAAGGAACCTGAAAAAGTTTTGGAATGAATAGAGAGAGCACCCATAGCTAAGTGAGTAGTACATATATCTACTAAACACATCAAATATCCACTATACATCTCTCTAAAGTAATACCAAAGACTCAAATGTATGTACCAAGTCAAATATGAGTTATTTCATTTTGATAGAGCTTCATACATATAAGAAATAATCTTTTAATCAACGTATATCAATAGTCAATTCCATTGATCAGACAATATCAAATTACAAATAAATGTTTCATTTAATTGAATCAATTTAGAACTCAAAATTCAACTATGGTCACGTTTAACGCCTTGTGACAAAGGGGACCAAGTTCTCCCTCGGCAAGATCTCCACTTATATTGGTCAATGGCTCGGCCTAGAAATTATCGTAATAATAGTATGCATACCTACAAACTCCTTAATGCACTCAACACAACAACAATGAGCATCAAGCCTAATCCATCCTCCAAACTGACAAATTAAATTCATGATTTATCTCATAAATGAGAATACATTTCACAAATCATTTCAAAATTCATCTCATGACCTTTCGCGATATCTTTCACAAAACGTATCTCAATACATCCATAAATAATTAAAAAGTGACAAATGCTGGATTTAACTTTATGCGACAAATATATTCTTTCATAACTCATAATATATTGAATTTTGATCATTTTTAAGACATGAGTTTACAATATTTAAGAGAAAAACACCAATTACCACTATTAAAGAGCCTAACTCAGAAGTTACTCAACCTTGAAAGTTTCAAAATCCTATTAAAGAAGCACTATCAAAATGTCATAATTACGCGCCAACTAATTTCGATCAAGATTTTACTGGGCAACATTATTTTTGGGTTGAATCATTCACTCCGAGTCGACAAAAGACCTTAAGAGTAGCTACTCATGGGACGAACTTTGTCACATCATTTTTCTGCTATTGAACCTTGATTCAAGTGAACTTATAGTCAAATAAAAGCTTTTTCAAATAATTTAAAGGCCCTAAATTTTGCTGGCCCAAAATCTAGCCGACAACGGACTTAATCAATATGAAACATTGTAGGCCGAGTTACTAATTGGCAATTTCCGAAGATTTTGATAATTTAATATCTCTCAAAGAGAAAATCCAAACCGCAATCTGTAAAATCTTACAAGTTCCTAGGTATGTGAGGGACTAGCTATTACTATATGATAGTTCAGACTCAATTGGAGTGTCACTTGACAAACTAACATAGCTAGGACTGCTATTTTCTTTTTACTCCTAGACAAAAAAAAAAAAAGAAGAAAAAAAGAACCAACTTGTGAGAGGAAAGACATTGAGCAACTCTTACTAATCACATGCAAAAAGTGTATTCTAGTATCAATTGATGTTTCCCGACCAACCACCGTGATTTTTGTCTCTTCTTTCTCTGTGATCTCCCTCTCTTGTCTTCTTTCCATTTTGTTTTAATTTTTCTTCTTTTTTCTTTGTTGTCACAACATTTTAGAGCTGTGTTTCTTTCACATAAAACGATACATTCCTGGAAATTATTTTTTAGGAAATTATTTTCCAGAAAAATGACTACATTTTTTGATATTTGACTGAAATTTGAAGAACCGAAAAATATTGTTCATTGTATGGATATGATTTGATTTGATTTTCTTAATTACATATATACTATTTAGGAGCTAGTGACTTGTGCACGATCAGCTGGGAGCTAGACACGTCCACCAGGATCTTGGGTTTAGCCTCGATGGACCCCACCTCGGTCTAGGCCACTTGGGTCTCGAGCAAGAGTGTACTAGAAATGGTATAGCTATCCTCCTACCTGAAAGACATTGTCCCGAACATAAACCAGTATAGACTTGTTATCAATACATACATACGTAAATATATATGATAAAACATTGAGTTAGTTATAGAATTGAAGTTTCTACAACCTCAACAAATACCATTTTAGACATACAACCAAAAGTTCAACTACTAAAACTTCCCCGTCAATATCATTTTTGTTCTACTTGACACTACCTAAGGAACCTGAAAAAGTTTTGGAATGAATAGAGAGAGCACCCATAGCTAAGTGAGTAGTACATATATCTACTAAACACATCAAATATCCACTATACATCTCTCTAAAGTAATACCAAAGACTCAAATGTATGTACCAAGTCAAATATGAGTTATTTCATTTTGATAGAGCTTCATACATATAAGAAATAATCTTTTAATCAACGTATATCAATAGTCAATTCCATTGATCAGACAATATCAAATTACAAATAAATGTTTCATTTAATTGAATCAATTTAGAACTCAAAATTCAACTATGGTCACGTTTAACGCCTTGTGACAAAGGGGACCAAGTTCTCCCTCGGCAAGATCTCCACTTATATTGGTCAATGGCTCGGCCTAGAAATTATCGTAATAATAGTATGCATACCTACAAACTCCTTAATGCACTCTGAACACAACAACAATGAGCATCAAGCCTAATCCATCCTCCAAACTGACAAATTAAATTCATGATTTATCTCATAAATGAGAATACATTTCACAAATCATTTCAAAATTCATCTCATGACCTTTCGCGATATCTTTCACAAAACGTATCTCAATACATCCATAAATAATTAAAAAGTGACAAATGCTGGATTTAACTTTATGCGACAAATATATTCTTTCATAACTCATAATATATTGAATTTTGATCATTTTTAAGACATGAGTTTACAATATTTAAGAGAAAAACACCAATTACCACTATTAAAGAGCCTAACTCAGAAGTTACTCAACCTTGAAAGTTTCAAAATCCTATTAAAGAAGCACTATCAAAATGTCATAATTACGCGCCAACTAATTTCGATCAAGATTTTACTGGGCAACATTATTTTTGGGTTGAATCATTCACTCCGAGTCGACAAAAGACCTTAAGAGTAGCTACTCATGGGACGAACTTTGTCACATCATTTTTCTGCTATTGAACCTTGATTCAAGTGAACTTATAGTCAAATAAAAGCTTTTTCAAATAATTTAAAGGCCCTAAATTTTGCTGGCCCAAAATCTAGCCGACAACGGACTTAATCAATATGAAACATTGTAGGCCGAGTTACTAATTGGCAATTTCCGAAGATTTTGATAATTTAATATCTCTCAAAGAGAAAATCCAAACCGCAATCTGTAAAATCTTACAAGTTCCTAGGTATGTGAGGGACTAGCTATTACTATATGATAGTTCAGACTCAATTGGAGTGTCACTTGACAAACTAACATAGCTAGGACTGCTATTTTCTTTTTACTCCTAGACAAAAAAAAAAAAAAGAAGAAAAAAAGAACCAACTTGTGAGAGGAAAGACATTGAGCAACTCTTACTAATCACATGCAAAAAGTGTATTCTAGTATCAATTGATGTTTCCCGACCAACCACCGTGATTTTTGTCTCTTCTTTCTCTGTGATCTCCCTCTCTTGTCTTCTTTCCATTTTGTTTTAATTTTTCTTCTTTTTTTCTTTGTTGTCACAACATTTTAGAGCTGTGTTTCTTTCACATAAAACGATACATTCCTGGAAATTATTTTTTAGGAAATTATTTTCCAGAAAAATGACTACATTTTTTGATATTTGACTGAAATTTGAAGAACCGAAAAATATTGTTCATTGTATGGATATGATTTGATTTGATTTTCTTAATTACATATATACTATTTAGGAGCTAGTGACTTGTGCACGATCAGCTGGGAGCTAGACACGTCCACCAGGATCTTGGGTTTAGCCTCGATGGACCCCACCTCGGTCTAGGCCACTTGGGTCTCGAGCAAGAGTGTAATCATCGATTCCGCATGCACAGAATCTGAAATTGAGATCTTAGTGCCTTCACTTCTTGGTGCCTTGGCTAGGAACCACAAAGATCAGGCCCAAGACCTTGATGCCCATGCTCGAATCCTCAGTAACTAGGCTTGGATCTACAAAGCTTAAATGCGAGATCCCAGTGACCTAAGTCCCTGGTGCTGGGGCTCAAGTCCATAGTACTCAAACTATAATCAATCTGTAATATAAGGGCCCAATTAGCCCCTGTCTCTTAAAAGCCAAGCTCAACCGTGTTTTTCTTTCTTCTTATTAGTGCTCATGCATCGAAGCAAAAATGGAAAAGAAGAAGTTGAAGGGGAAAGCAAGCGAGAAGGAAAGAAGAAAAGAAGAAAAAAGGGAAAAAAATTATCATGCATAGCTATTCTAGACACCTCGACTAGCCAAATCAATTACGAATTGTAACGCATGGTAAGTATTCAAGCGAATTATTCATCTAGTCGGAGTAATTTTAGAAGTTAGGGCACAAATTTGGAGTTATGTAAATTTTGAACTATGAGGTTCGATTGAGGATTTTTTGGAGTTGTGATTTTTGTAAAAATAGTAGTCTAGGGCGTTGTGGACTTGTAGGATTCGATGAAACTCAATTTTGAATTATGGTTTGTTTGGAATGAAATTTCGAAGTTTTGTGTGCGAGTTACACGTAACAACAAAAGATAAAAATATGCCATAAACAAGCTTCTTCGTAGCGCTTAGGAGTTGACATGTTCACAATAAAACATGGTTTAGTCGAGTCGTTTGTTGAAGTAGTGATTTACTTGGATTTTGATATCGTTTTTTGATTAATTGATAGAAATTTGATTGCGTTGGCTTGAGTAACCATTGTAAGTTGATTTTGGGCTTTTCGACATGAGTGGTGCTACCTTCTACGAATTTGTAAACTCATGTTTTGAGAGCTATAGAGATTTGATATATTATAAATTATGAAAGAGCACACTTGTTGCATAAAATTTGGATCAGACATTTACTATGGTAGGGTATTTGTAAATAGTGTGAGAATTGTTTGGTAGAAATATATACTCTATTTGATAAATGAAGTTAAGAAATGTCATATATTTTGGGTTTGCAAAGTCTTTTCTTTTTCTTTTTTATACGAAAGCTCTTGCCCTTTGAGTATGCTTTATGTAATTATATATATCGATTTGTGAAATGCTTCATGACTTGCATTTGATTTGGTTCATTATGTAAAACTAATTTATGAGACGAATCCTGAAATGATTTGAGAAATGTTTTACTAAAAATATTTCTGGCAAATGAGTTGAGTTGCAAAAGATTGTGTGATTAATTTGTGAAATGTATTATGATATATGAGATTATTTATGGATTTGATTTCTAGTATTGAAGGATGACAATTGGGTGCTCAATATCATTGTAAACTTGGTTGAGGGTTTGTGGGTATGTGTATACAGTGTTAAGATATTCTTGTGGGCCAAGTCACTCTCATTATAGGTGAAGACTTAGCCACTGGGGGAATCTTGGTCACCTTGTCATGAGGCGTTATGTGTGATCATTGTTCAATATTTGAGAACGGGTTTGGTTAGTGGAGTAGACCGTGATATGTGATTGAAGTTTGGTCAATGGAGTGAATCATTGACATATGATTGAGATGGACCATCTACATGTGGTTTGATGAGATTAATTAATGTGATAGACCATTAATATGTGAGTTGTTGAGATTGATCAATAGATTGGACCATTAATTATTTATTTTGATATTGCTAATGAAAAGGGTAAATATACTATCGGTATAGTTATGTTGAAGTAATATATAACTTATTTTAATCTTGTAAGTTTGTTATATTTTGAATGGGGTGTAAATGAATAGTGTTTTTGTATCTTAAATATACATAGTAGATGCTCGATTTGCTTCGAAGAGACACATTATTCACTAAGTTGTGGTTGCTCAACCAATTCCTTCCAATCTCTTTTTAGATTTTTCGACTGGCAATGAGTAGTATGAGAGTGACATTGACGGGGAGGACTTTTGGGAGTTAGATTTTTGGATATAGTTTGAGGTTGTGTCATTCGAATGGAAAGACAGCTGTGTCTTGAGACTCAATCCTTGGTGCTGAGGACCTGAGATTGAGCATTAAGGTTCTGATGTCCAATCAAGATATCTTGTTATATTTTAGAAAATGCTTTCGATTTTTTTAAAGAGAAAATCATTTTCTTAAATGTAAGTATATATTTTCTGTTGACTCACTTTTACTAAGTGATCCAAATGTCAAAAAATAAGGAAAATATTTTCCTAAAAATGATTTTCATAAAATAAATGAAGTCTAAAATGGACAAAAGAGGGAGCTCATCATCGAGTATCCAATAACAACAAAACAATCGGAATTCACAGCGGATCTCTACAAAAATGAAAAGTGCTGCTGACAGTATGCCACATATTTTTCATCATCGAGCATCCAGACAAGTGTCGCAATTTATTCGTCGAATTGCCTGAAGTAGTCGTTTTGGTTACACTTTCATATATGACTGCGTATAAAATTATATTCCACTTCCTTCAATAAAACTTTAGATTAACAAAAATATCTTGTAACTACTAAACTTATATTTTGATGTCTCTCCAATCTCCCGTGGTGCTGTCATCACCTCTTCTGGAAGTTGAATGCTCTGATTGAGAAGGCAAAGATGAATCCAAAGAGGAAAGGCAAGCCGACCAGCACTGCCGCAACCACTCCCAAGAAGTCGTGTTTGTACCCAAAATAGCTCATCACGAAATGTTCCACTGTCTCGCCAGTGTCAAGCTGGTGCTTAATGTCTCCAAACTGTGAGGCCACCAGTCCATACAATGTCCAAGAAATTGGATCAGCCCAGAAATACCATCTCCACCAGACGGGCAGTCTCTGTTAAAAAAAAAAAAAAAAATTAGCTCTGCTTATTTATGCTTTTCGTTGTTTTTCTATTTTGGTTTCAGGGTAGATATCGATGAACTTACTGTTCGAGGAACGACAAATCCTGAGAAAAGGTTCCAAATCATATAGAATGCGGAATAGGTTATGGTGGCTATGTTTTGGTTGGGCGTGACTGCCACGCTCATCATCCCATAGTAAGTGAAGTACAACAAGCTGAAGAACATACAGAAGATGTACCAAAAGAATTTGCTAGGGGTCCATTCGAACCCTATCATTGAATAGACAATCACTCCATAGAAGACAGTTTGGAGGAAGATGTAGGGAATCTCGATGATAACCTGTGCAAAACAATTTTGTCAAAAAACATGATGGATTCTTTCAAGAAACTTTAAGAGTGCTAAGAGCTTCTTAAAGTCATTTGCTATTTTCCCATGAACTGAGTAAATCTAATACTTTCACTTAGAACTACCTAAGTCTGATACTTTCACTTAGATATGAAAGTGAAACATTACCTGTGCAAAGGCATAAGGCAAAGCAGAATACATTCCAGCCCCTCTCTCTCGATAGAAGACTGTCCTCTCAACAGCCACAACGGGTTGGACTGACGTTGAATTCTGAAATCCAATGAAAAGGCAAGCCGCGTACATAGAGCCCATCGCGTTGAAGAGATCTTGCTGGTTTCTCCTGCAAGTCCCACAAGTTTTCAGCAAATGATGCCCATAACCGAGCCGGTATACTTTTTTCCCAAGTCCAATTCCTCTGCGTTTCGCAAATAAAAAGAAAGTAGAACTTGTATATCTGTGAATTGATTTCTGTCTATTACCTCTTGGAGCCGAGGTTCCAAAATATTGTGCCGAGCGTCAGAGCAATGAAAGTTGTGAATAGAAGTCTCACGGCTGTGTATGACGGGTTGCGCCAGTATGACCAGTATTGTTTCCATAGACAAGCCATACACTGGGTGAAGAACGATTGTGAATATTGCGTTGGAAAATAGAGATCTTTCGACCCTGGTGGTGGTGTACTCAGTTCGTTGATCAGAGTTTTATTTCTCCTGTTTCAATCGTTGAAGAACATGAGAGATATAAGAGTTCTGCCACGAGGCTTTCTAAGCTCCACTTTTTAATCTTCAACTTTATGATAATCTCTTTGAGCTTCTCAAGCTGAAAAACAAAAATTATTCTGCTTCTGAAAAGTTACTTCTTACCTAAGCAGTTCCGAATTCCTGTAGACTTCGGTGAAGTTAACCCCGAGGACTTCTTCTTGAGCAGCCGTCGTCACCTCCAACATCCAAGTTGCTGGATTATATCCGTCTTTAATTTTTGGAACTCCGCTAATGCCCTTTAATTGGAACACGTGTAACGTTAGGGTTTAAAGCTCAATGTAATCTAGACTCTCTTTCTTACTGCGCAGCAGTGAGCTCACCTCAAAATAGTCGATCAGGTGCGACGAATGCTGGCCCAGTGGACCGACATAGATCTCCTGTCCGCCTCTTTTCAGAAGAAACAGCTGCATATCAATAAGGAAAATCTCTCAGATACTTCGTTGTGGGGAAAAGTAAAAGCAAACAGATTGCTCGGGCCCTCATTAAAATTTGTGTCGAACCTCGTCAAAAGCATCAAATATATCGATGCTCGGCTGGTGGATGGTGCAAACAACAGTTCGCCCTGTGTCAACAGTATTTCTAACCGTTCTCATTACTATAGCAGCTGCCCTGGCATCGAGGCCGGAGGTAGGCTCATCCATAAATATGATTGACGGGTTGGCTACCAGCTCCACTGCAATCGTCAGCCTTTTCCTCTGCTCAGTGGAGAGGCCATTCACACCAGGCAACCCAACCAGCGCTTCTCGTATCGGGGTAAGCTCTATGAGCTCCATCACTTCTTCAATGAACATCTGCACATGGATCACATTTCTAGTCAGCGCTCCATCGCTGGGAGGGACTCAAAGGTAGCGAAGTTTTACGCTGTCAAAAATGTTTATGAGCTATGCTTATCCTTTAAGAGATGCCAAAAATTTTTTCAGTCTATGTGGTGAACAATGTAATCCATGGGAAAAATTTCGTCCAGTATGGCTTTTGGAGAAAACCAAACTGTCTTTTGAAAGATTTGTCATGTATCTTTATCTACCGATAAATGTGTAGAGTTCACATGAGATGCCAGATGATTTAATGAATCAAGTATCAACCTTCCTAGTCTCAGAGTCCACTTCAGACGGTAGCCGAAGCCACGCAGAATACACCAAGGACTCATAAACTGTGACGTGAGGAGAGTGGATATCAGTTTGTTCGCAATATCCTGATATGCGAGCGAATGTTTCTTGCTTCTTTGGGTACCCAGATATCGTGATTGTCCCATTGATGTATCCACCCGTTTTCCTTCCAGCCAACACATCCATCAGAGTGGTCTTTCCAGCGCCGCTGACACCCATTAAAGCCGTCAATACTCCTGGCCTAAAAGCACCACTAACTCCCTTTAGAAGCTCCAGCCGATCTTCAAGAATACCTTGAGCTTTCATTTCCTGCTAACACAAAAATGTTCAGCACATCTAAAAGTTCTGCACCTCAGTTCATTTGTCGGAACCAAAGCATCTTCCTAGCAAACAGTACCTGGGGCATGTCTACGGCGTATCTGATATCATCAAAAGCCATAGAAAGCGGCTCAAAAGGAATAACCATTCCTCGTTTCCTATTTGGGTCCGAATCATTTGTGCTCCCACCTCTTGTAGACAATGTTCCTGATGCGGCGCTTCCTTGGTGTCCACTCTCTTTTTCTGTATTATCACGATGATGATCCTTTAACTTAAGTTCTACTTTTACAGAAAAAAACAATACAAGATATTTGGTTCTGTGGCTCACCAGATGAAGTCCTCTGGTTCACTCTTGATGATAGCTCAATGACCTCTCCGTGCTTGCTCACAATTTTCTCTACCAGAGTCTCTTTTGATAGTACAGCTTGAGGCTTCCCAAATGCTGCATTATGATGCAGGTAATTCACTAGAACTGTATACTGAATCCCAAAAATGAAATCCTTCTGAAGAGAGACTTACGGTCGAGATATTTCAGAGCCACAGTGAACAAGAAATTAAATAGAAACATGTATCCAATCAAAGCTCCTACTCCGATCCAATACCAACGTGCTTCGGGAAAAATGCCGCGGGACTTCAGGACCAAAACTCCCAAAGGTTCTGTGGCGTCAGGAGGAATCTATACCACAAAGGTTCCGAAGCTTCATCAGTTGATATTTTAACAATTTTAGCAACCTTTTGTAATTATGTGTAGTAATTCCAGTTTCATAAGAAAGTACTTACGTGTCTCCACTGCTTTCCGAGAAATTCGTTCACGGCGATAGCATTCTGTCCATACATCATTGGCGAGATCCAATAACCCCATATCCACCATGGCTTAATATCAACTGATTCAAAACAATGCCACATCAGGAAATTGCATATGTGAGTGCAAATCGAAAGAAGAATTAGTTAGACATCCAGTTGACCTCTTGAAATGATGAATCCGCCCAAGACCATAACGGTGAGTAATCCAAACGACCCAAAAGTGTTTGCCACAATCACGTTCCTTCCTACTGCCCCTATGAATCGGAATAATCCAGAAGCCATCTGATTTAGGCATAGGAGCAGAAGATACTGTTTGAATAACCTGGTAGCAAAGCTTGTATTAGTATCTGAACTGGAGCAAAGTCTGAAATCACCGAATAAGTAATCTGATCAACCTTCCGGTGTAAGGGTCATAGCCGATGACGTAGTAAGTCATGAATACCCAAACTGCAACTTCTACAATAGAGATCGGGATCTTCAGGATCCATGTGGGTAGCGCGTATGTCCACTCAGGAAAGAAGAGGAAGTCCCTCTGCTTGTAGAAGACAGGGAGCTTCATGATGGACAGGGCAAGCTCCGAGAAGCCATTGAACATAATGATGATCAGAGTGAAGAAGAGCGCCCCGAAATAAATCCCACCATCTGTCACTGTATTTCGGTGCATCTCTGTCCGAAGGAACACCGTCATGGTTACGAAAGCCACAAGGATAATCTGATATGCATCAGAAAAAGGAAGTATTAGGACATCACAAATGTAATCAACAGATCAAATGCATCACTTTGGATCGCAGAAAACTAGGAAAACTCGTACTTCAACTTGCTCACCTGACACATGTTGAAAACATAGACGAATGAGTTTCTCTTCATTAGCAAAAGTTCCCTCGAAATGCAAGCTCTCAACAGTTCTTTCCGGCTCACCCCGTACTTCTTAGTTGTTAGAGCAGCTGGGTGGCTTTTGGACTTGTCGAATGGCATCGCAAGCTGGTCACCTAGTTTCCGACCAATGTGAAATGACTGGAACGCTTCGGAAAATTCTTTGACGCTTACAAACCTATAAGGTGAGTCCTTATTCGCCCAATACTGCTCTTGATCTTTCCTTGAAGTCACCTACAGATCAAATTACAGAAGATAAAAGTGAATGAGTCAATTGTCACTTATAACGCACCAAAAAAAAAAAAAAAAAAAAAAAAAAAAAAAACTTGTGATTTGAAATATTACCTCTTGCAAGAAATCAGCTACTCCTTTCCTTTCAGGACATCTAAAACCCATGTGTCCGAAGAACTCAAGCACGTTTTCTCGGGGACCTTGGTACACGATTTGCCCGTCCGAGAGAAGTATAATATCATCGAACAGGTCATAAGTTTCCGGCGCAGGCTGGAGGAGGGATATTAGAGCAGTCCCATTGAGGATGTGTATGGACTGTCTGAGTGAGTTCACTATTTGGAATGTGGTCGAACTGTCCAAGCCGGTTGATATTTCGTCCATAAAAAGCTTTGGCTGGCCCGACTAGCATCTCCCCTGTTTTATGTTAACACGAAATTAAAGAAAATCAACCTTAAATTGACAAAAGTAAGTGATCGCAATCATCTAGCAACATGGGCTGCTAAAGCGGCCTCCCGAGTCTTACCGGTTGTGACTCGTTTCTTTTGTCCACCGGAGATGCCTCTTATCATTTCATCTCCCACCATAATGTCGGCACAGATTTCAAGACCCAGAATCTAAATTTAAGCATTGCAAAAAGAAAGAGAAATTTTAAGTCTTTGTATTTTCCCCTTTTTTCAAGGCAAAATTGGAAGAACGGACTGATGGTGTTTTGACTTTCTTGATTATACCTTCAGTATATAATCGGTAACTACATTAGTCTCCTGTCCTTCCAGTGATGCTGCCTGCAGAAGATTAAGGTCAATAGAAGCATTTACAGGCATTGATAAATGTTTTAGACTGTGTTTTGCACATCTAGAGAAAGGAAGGTACATGGATCTAGAGAAAGGAAGGTACATGGATGAAAAATCTGCAATCAGAAAGCTCTTCCACCGTTCACTAGTGAAATCATTTCTCACCTTCATAAAGATATCTATGTCAGGATCGGGTTTGATATTTGCCTCCTTCTCTCTTCTTGATAACTCTGCTAGCATCTCTGAAATACAGTGGTAGTATTATACCTCTTAGTCCTTGCCCTTTTTTTGAGCTTATCCTTCTAATTATGATTAACACAGAAAAATAGCCCGAACTCACCATAACGGGGTCCGACACCTTGACACCTGGCCGAGAAAGCAAGAGTTTCCTAACAGTCATTTCTCCTATATGGAGATCATATTGACTAATATAAGCCGATGTCCTCTGCGGTACAAACTCTTCCATCCCATGTCCGTTGTACGTGACTCTTCCCGAAAACTGTGATACACAAGCTCTTTGTGTGACTTGCACATGAGAAAATTTCTCTCTTAAAGTGAGACAGCTCTAGAAGTACTTTCTTTATGCTTACCTTCAAATCTTTGCCGAGCTTCCCAGCTAATGCTAGAAGTAAGGTGGTCTTTCCAGAGCCCGGAGGCCCTAGAAGCAATGTCATTCTGAAAAAGACAATAAAAATTGTGTCAGAAATATCAAAACTTCACTTCTTGAGTAGTGTATGTTGATAATAATTTGTCTCTCTTCTTACCGGCGAGGCTTGATGATTCCACTGACATCATTGAGGATTGGTAATGGTTTCTTTCTACTGGGAAGGATGTGAAAACAATTGAGAAACCCCTATTGACATTGATTAACATGAGACATGGTTCAATCAATTTGAGCAAAATCCTAGAAAATGTAGATATGTTATGAATGAAATGTTAAATTACCTCAAATATGTTAACAGTGAAATTAAATATTGTGGGTAGAGCTCGGCTCCCAACATGAGCTTCTGCCTGGACATTTAGATGCTCAAATCGGACTTCAATTGTAGGAATGTCCAATCCAACTCTGTTTGTTATGCAGTAAAGCAAACACAGAGCCTATAAAGATTTGTCTTGAAACT
The DNA here is from genome assembly GCA_014182575.1 of Eucalyptus decipiens. Lineage (NCBI taxonomy): Eukaryota > Viridiplantae > Streptophyta > Magnoliopsida > Myrtales > Myrtaceae > Eucalyptus > Eucalyptus decipiens. Next base: position 44,606,538 of record CM024611.1, on the reverse strand, counting down.
TTCAGCTCAGAGAAGAAATTACAATTCCCAGATTGAATCTCTTTCTCAGGGTAAGGAAAAAGAAAATCAAACCACTTTCACATTTGTTTAAGAAGTACTGTAGTGACCAACTAATTGAATATCTAAAGTGCTAATGAAAAGTCATTAGCACATACCTGTCAATCCTCTGCTTAAGCTTCAACAAGAACTTCTCATTGTCTTCCTCAGCTGTCTTCAGCAACCTCTCCAACAAGTTCCTCCTCTCTATCAACCTGAGATTCCTAATATCAACCTCTGTTATCTTGCCTTCTTCTTCAGTGAGAATGCCCCGCCGAATACGCAAGTATGTTGGGAGCTTTTCAAGTGCAGCCCACTTCAGAGCCTCCTCATCATCCTCATCCCTGCTAGACCTTGAGAAGATCTCCTTCCCACCGGTCCTCCATATGTTTGAGCTGCTCAAACGCGCACTGCTCAGCCTTGAGCTGCTAAGCCTTGCACTGCTTATTCTGAGTGCATCGCCAGTGTCCATAGTCACCCACTCAACCTACACAAATGCTTCACTGAATTGTAGTTTTCATGGAAGAAGACCCTTGTTCATGAAAATGTGCATGAATAGGGCCAAGAAAGTCTGAAGCTTTCCCAGATGCTTTTGAAAGCTCCTGATGGTGGTTTAACAAGAGAGAGTCGCATTTGGTCTGTATTTATAGGTTGAGAAGAAGAAAAAGATGCCAAAAGGGGTTCAATGAATTTTTTTTTTCTTTTGATATGATTCTGTTTCACAAGTGGGTTTGACGCAATTGCATATATCATAGGAGGCAGGAGAGAGGTTGGAACATGTTCTGGTACTTCTTTTCTTAAAAAAATAATTGCACTTTAAAAATAAAATAGAAGTGAGACCGAGAAGGTTGATGATTCCATGTATGGATAGCATTTCATTGCCAACCATGCCGGTGGCAAACGCACGTAACTTAGGCCAGGACGGACACGTAAATTAGGCCGGGACGAGGTACTGTTTTTAATTAAGAAACTTTGATAGATGCAAATGTTGAAATTTTTCACATCACTTGATAATAGGGTATATGTACTCTTTATACACATTTATCGCATTTCCACATTTCACTTAAAATATGGCTTCGAATTGGGTAAAACAATGAAGACGAATATTCAGAGTACTCAAGTCGGACTTTGAGGCGTGATATCATTTTCTTTAAGGATTTATTTTCTCCACAATGTTGCTAATGGTCACTAGCAAAAATCCTCCAGAATATAACAAAGTCTCGGATGAGAATACTAGATAGCAATTCTAGTATTAATGGCCATAGTTTCTTAGACAGAAAGCTCAAAAAAGATGAAAAATGATCACTCTCGTTTTTCCGAAAAATAACGAGTATATATATAAAACAGTCTTGCAACTCTTCGTGAAAATTGCCAAAGCATGAACAAACACGTCCTTTAGAAAAATTGTTCGGATAAATAAATGCGACTCTTCGGAAGGAGTCGAAAACCGAACAAATGCAACCCTTCGGGAAAAGTTGCAAACCGAATAGATAATTTTCCAAAGGTTGTATCGAAAAAACACAAATAAAATTCGGAATAATCTTTTTTAAATAGAATTTCAAATTTTCATTTTATATATTTTATTTTCGAAATTCTCAAAATAGAAGACAACCTTTGAATTTACTAAAAAATTAATAACATAAAAAAATAACAAAGGAATTAGTGTTAATTAAACCGCAGGCGTGCTAAGTACGCCAAAATCGCGGGTGCACGCTGGTATGGTGGGGTCTAGCCCCACCCAATCATTGAATTCTCAAAATAGAAGACAACCTTTGAATTTATTAAAAAATTAATAACATAAAAAAATAACAAAGGGATTAGTGTTAATTAAATTGCAGGCGTGCTAATCGCGCACCCGCATGTGTGTATGGTGGGGTCTAGCCCCACCAAATTATTCCTTGAGGTACACAAGAAAACTCTTCACTTATAAATTGCGCCACTTCCTTCCACTTTTCCTATGTGGGACAAGGAAAAACACTTAGTTTGTTTTGACAAACAAACCTCCAACAGTGACCCTATCTAAAATCACGTAAATTTTATATCTATGATTGAATGTTTGGTATGGATTATAATTATTTTTCATTGTGAGTCAATTTGTCACCAACAGTTCACCACGGCCTTAGAGGGAGTACTATGTTACGGTCTGGGCTGAATTTATATAGTAAAAGATTTAGTTTCTTTTCGACAAAACACGATGAGACGGAAGGACCCCATCCATGAGGAATTTTTTTTATGTTCCCCGGTGATCCTTACAACGTTATTATAGATAGATGTGGATGCTCTAACACCCCTTTGTGTTTTAATAAATTTCTATCTTGATTTAAAAATGACAATTTTATCGACAATTGAAGCTTGTCGAAGCACTAATAAATATATAAAAAAGCATATGGGATAAAAAATGCCCACCCGTTTATTTAACTACTGTTATCGCCATTTATGCATTTCTTTTTTCTCCTGCTTTATTCAATTTTTATATGTTATTGATGGGATTTACATCATCGCAATGGAGTAGTTTTGAAGGTCACGCTCACACCCATCATCCAGCAAGTGGAGTCTTATCTCGATACACATAAATGAGTGGTTTACATGTTTTTAATGAGAATTGATCGGTTTAAAGGTTCGGACACTATCAAACCAATTCCCACAGAAATACAATAGAATTTCAATACTCCTATGAATAATTAGCTATATTATTTAATTAACCACAATGGTTGACGTGTAAAAATCCCATCCCCAGATCTTGATGCATCATCGACATGCATGACATGATTCCATAGAAAAAATCACAATATATATAATATTAACGCTTGATACGATCATTACCTTTTTGTCTTCCCAAATGAAACGCAGAAATCTAGCTCATCATACAAACTCAACTGCAATATATACAGAAAAAAAATCCACAAAATACATAATTCACAGGATTCGATTCGATCATGATTGTCATCATCTTTGCTCGGGATTGATTAATCATGTTTAATGGAATGCATTTAGACAGCAGGCCAATGGTCTTTCCATCTTGACATGCTCGCTGTATTAGTCGCAGACTCTCTTTCCGAATCGGAGGGTGCGGACAGAGTCTTCTGTTTTTACTTTTGGGCCTTCAAAAGTTAACTCAGCTGTCTATATCTACTCTGACCCAAGCTACGATTATAATATTAGACACGATTGCATTTTTGTTAAAGTATACTTTGCAACATAATGTGCTGTGGCCCACCTAAATTATCGGGAGGTCGCTTCTGGGTTCTGTTAATGCTGTCGTATGATGAAGAAGGGTTTCTTTTTTAACTAAGAGGAGTAAAAAACGTCTGCACTGACCTCAGCCGAATTCGATAATATTCTTCGTCATTTTCCTTTATTTTCAACCTTGTTCTTCGAGATTGAATGGAAACCCATGCGGGTTGGACTTGCTACGTGCTCAGTCTGATGTAATCACTCTAGAAGGCTTGGGAGGACGGAAAGAGTACACGGTCTCTTGGCTTTTAAGGTGGCTACGAACTTGTTTGGGTCAAGATTGATTTCTCTTTTGAAAGTTGACTCGCCATTGAGATCTCAGCTTCTTACTTTTGGGAGATCTGTTTGCATTTGACTTTGCTACGTAGCCCGACTTGGCCTTTTCATTGACATTAGTGGCTTGGGTAACAAGATTTATGCTTGCTGTGCAGGATTTATCATTCCAAGATTATTTTGGTGACAAGTAATTTCGTGGAACCATTCTGCTTTTCCTACCTTTTCTTTGGTAGAGTTCCATTAGATGGCTATATTTTCCCTAAGTTGTGGCTTAAAGGTCCTTTCTTGCTCGTTACTCAATCTATTGAGACACAAACGAAAGGATAATCGTTATATTAGTTATAAACCCATTGGACGATTGTTCCAATGCAGTCCTAACTTCTACGTAAAATTCTAATATTGTCCTTCCGGCAAAATAAAAATTTGCTTAAAATTGCCAACGTAAGGGTTCAATTATTACCGATAGTCTTAAGTGTCGTGGCCAGTGATATGATGTGGACAATTTTATTCAAAAAATGATGTTGTTTTGCTTTTACGGAGGCTATGAATGTGACATCCTGAAATTTGATCCCGTTTCGATAAAATGAAATGTGCATATCGTTGGCGCGCCTATGGTCCTTTTTCTTTGAGCTGATCACTTACGAGTTAACTAACCTATTGGGTGAAGCCGTTAAAGGATATATCCACGGTAAAATCCCCAAAAGCTATCTAATTGGTTGGATTGGACTAAATCACGTCCTGGCCGATTTTAATCGTGGAATTTGATTTGGTTTAATCGAATATTTGAGCGTGTCGCACATTCAAAATTTTGGACCTCGTCTCATCGTCCTTCAAATTATCGACGAATTTGATTTTCAAGAAAGAAATTATCGGAGGAAAAATCGAAGACCAAAAGAAATTAGAAAAGGAAAGAAAAAGAGAAAAGAAAAGAAAAAGAAAAAAATTATTATTTAAATTCTTTTCTCTCTCTCCCTCTTCTCTCTCTCTCTATCTCTTCTCTCTCCTCTCCCCTGCCCCTTCGTGCGGACACCCCCTCCCCACGCCAACTCCCTCTTTCTCTCTCTCCCTTTGACCATTCAACCTTATCTCTTCTCTCTCTTCTTGCCTCCTCCCCCACGTTACCTTCTTCTTCTCCTTCGTCGTTCTTCTTTGTGCGAACCGAACCAGGAGCAGAAGAAGAAGCCGCGCAATCGCAGCTCGCTGAAACCGCCCGTCGCCGCCCGCACCGCCGCCCGGACGCCCACCGCTCGCCGCCGTTCTGCCGTCCGCGCGCCCCCGTGTCCGTCCCCTCGCACCCAATCCTCCCTCGTGCGATTCCAGCTGCTGTCCCGTTCGACCCGACGCCTCCGGCCGCCACCCAGCTCCGTCCGGCCACCGTTCGGACCCGCCGGAGCTCCCTTCACCCTTCGCCGGCCTCCCCTCACCTCCCTAGCCGTCGAACCAGCCTCGGCTAGCCCTGTCCAGCAACCCAACGAGTGGGTTTCCAGCTCACTCGTGGGCCGTTTTGGGCCGTTTCCAGGCCCCGAACCTGAGCCGTGCTTTGGGAAGAATAGTTCCTCGCGTCACCCCCGTCGGATTGATCCGATTTGCGCGCGATTTGGTGAGTAATCTCACTAATTACGCTTAAGGGTTGTTTAATTTTAATTAATTATGTTTATGTGGTTAGATTAGTATGTATTAGTATTTATTAGTCAATTGAGATGCGAATTAGATAAATTGATTGTGCAATTAGCAAGTAGACGTAGTCTACTATTTATTGGAAGTATCTCGGGAATTTTCCGACCCCTAATCGAGCTTCAATTTGGCGATTCGGGCCTAAGTGGGATTTTTGGCAATTAAATATTATTTTTCGGAATTAATTAATTAATTATTTATTTTCCGAAAATTCAATTGAGATGGCTAGTGACCGGAAAATTATGCTGATGACCGTGGTGAAGTTCGTTTATTTAATTGGACTTTATTTTGAGCTAAATTGAATTTTGAATATTAATTATTTAATTTTCGAAATTAATTAATTATTTATTTCTTTTCCGAAAATTCAATTGAGATGACTAGTGACCGGAATATTATGTTGATGACCGTGGTGAAGTCCGTTTATTTAATTGGGAGTTACTTTGAGCTAAATTGAATTTTTAATATTTATTAATTAATTTTCGAAATTAATTAATTAATTAATTATTTATTTTCGGAAATTAAGGCTGAGATAGCCAGTGACCGAAATTTTGTGCTGATTGTCATGGCGCAGTTCGTTTATTTAATTGAGCTTTATTTTATGATGAATTGAATTATTTGTGAAATTGAGAATTATTCTTTAATGGAATAATCTTTGATTATTAATTGGAAAATAACCGGGTGTCGGTTGACAGTACCAAAAGTGTTTTGGTGTGCTATAGAGAATAGTGGGAATTATGAAAAAGGAAATTATAATATTTTGGCTAAGGCCGATCGTGTATCCACGCGGCTATTTTATCGAGTATGATAAAAATAATGGGAATATTGGACGGTGGAGATGGTATACTATATCAGCCTTCGGGCGATATGTCAGCTTTGGGTGAGCAGTATACCGGTATACTATATCGACCTACGGCGATATGTCAGCTTTGGGTGAGCAGTATACCTTATTATCAGCTTTGGGCGAGCAATATATTATTAGCTTTGGGTGAGGATATGGTATACTATATCGGTCTTCGGGCGATATGCCAGCTTTGGGTGAGCAATATACCTTATTATCAGCTTTGGGTGAGCTATGCTATCTATTTATCAGCTTTGGGTGAGCAGTCCTGATTTGATAGGACTTTATAGATAGTATTGAATATGCAGACCAAGCATAGGTCGTGATGTCACGTAATCGACTAGGTCGATTGATCATTGTTTTGATATGATGCTGTGAATTGATTGATTGGATGGAAATGACCGTGAGTGGTCTTGTTGACATGTAATTGACTAGGTTGATTTGATCGATGCTTCGATCTGTGAGGTGATTGCTTAGGTGTCTATTTGATCTGTGCTAACATGCAGGTGGGATCTAAGGCCAAGTAGTGTATAGGTTCCCTAATTGAGTCTTAGTGGGGTAGAATTCGCTGAGACGTAGTGTCATCTCAGTTTGGGGAAAACATTTCAGGACCCCGCTGAGGAGCTAAGGAGGAGGAGTCGGAGAAGGATTTTTTGGAAGAAGAAGATAATCCCGAGAGGGGCCTTGAGTACGGCCCAGATGGACTGAGAGTTTATCTTCTTTTGAAATCTCCATTTGATGTGAATAGAGTTTAGAGTAAAAAGTTATGAAGTGCTTTGGTTTGTGTATTATATAAAAGTTTGGTTATAAGTTTCAATATGGAAAAATATGGCCTTGCTTTTCTATCCCATTGTTTTATTGTCTGGGGATTTATAACTGTTTCCGCATGTGCTTAATAAATGAAAGGGTCAGCGATACATAGTCCTGGGATATTGCATTATAAAATCGACCAAGTGTGAAGGATGTGTGCGTGCCCGAGGATCGGGGCATGACATCCCCTTTTTGTGGTATCAGAGCTAAGTTGAAGATTGGAGTGATAAGGAGCGTTGACCATGGGATAGTTAGTAGGAAATGCCTTTAAATTCATGTTGGTGCATGTCTGTGTTAGCTGAGTGCTAAAATTGTTTGTTATTTGAATCGCTCTATTTCTAATTCGGTGTTGAATTGGAAGCAGGTGTTAGTAGATTAAAGTGACACCATGAGCGATCAGGAGCCGAGAACTCCTAGGCAGAGGACTTTGTCCTCAGTGACTCGGGCTAGGACACCGACAAGATTTGGTGCCGGAGGTGGCCGAGGTAGAGCGCAAGCTGAGGCTAGCGCGAGTGGAGCAGCACCACATCCTGTTGGTGCCGGGGTAGCAGCCCTAGTTGATCAAGGAACAGTTGGGATCACGCAAGCGTTGGATGCTATGCGTGAGATGATGGGGCAACAGGCCCGGGATTAAACAGCAGCCTTTACTGCCGCCGTTGCAGCCGCTACTACTGCTACTGCTAATGCTGTTGCTGAAGTCGCACCTGCCGCCGTACCTGCTGAAGTCCTGCCTATGAGGCCGATGCCTAGTTTAGTGGAACAGTTTTTAAAATTGAAGCCACCGAAGTTTACTGGGGCAGGAGACCCTGAAGCTGCTGCTCTATGGATTCAAGGATTGGAGAAAGCCTTTGCCTTATTGATGTGCTCCGAGACTGAGAAAGTGGTCCTCGCAGTCTACCAATTAGAAGGAGTTGCGAGTACTTGGTGGAGAACCACTCAAGGAGCGATATTTCCCGAAGGCGTAGCCCTAGAATGGAATGCCTTTGTTGAGGCCTTCAACGGGAAATACTTTTCAGAGACTGCTAAAGAGATAAATATGGTTGAGTTCCAACACCTTCGCCAAGGCTCTATGACTGTAGATCAATATGAGGCGAAGTTTGCTGAACTGTCGCAATATGCCCATAAATTAGTTGAGAATCCAATAAATCGAGGGAGAAGATTCAGAGATGGACTCAAGCCAGAGTTGAGAAGCCCATTGATTTTGCTGAATCTGAGAAATTATAATGATCTTTATGAGAGGGCTCAGATGATTGAGAGAGATCAGAATGATAGAGCTGCCTCATTTGGATCGAGGTTTAATTCTCAGCGAGAAAGCATTCGCCATGGGAAGAGGCCCATGCCTGGAAATAGATTTCAAGTCCCACTCAATAGGAGAGGAGGAGTTAGCAAGCCAGCACCAAATCAGAATGGCCAGTGTCGCTTTTGTGGAAGGCGACATAGTTCAGCTCCATGTCCTCGAAGGCCAGGTGTTTGTTTTGGATGTGGCCGGCAGGGCCACATGATTAGAGATTGTCCTAATAGACCAAGAGGACAACCTCAGCTACCGCCGCCGCCACCGATAAGACAGATAGGAGGGTATGCCCCTCGGAATGCACTGCAAGGAGGACAGCAGAGACCTCCAGCTCAGGGCACTGTATACGCGATTACCCAAGGTCAGGCAAAAACTGCGCCTGGCGTGATCACAGGTACGGTCTCGCTCAACGACCAACTTGCTTATGCTTTATTTGATTTTGGAGCAACCCATTCCTTCATTGCCGAGCAATATGTTAGGATGCTAGGATTGAGTCCTGTATTGTTGGAGTCGGCAATTTGCATATCTACACCCTTGAAAGATAAAGTCGTTCTTTGCTTTGGGATGTTCGGGGTGCAAGTTAGAGATTTGTGAGCGAGTGGGGAAAATTGACTTGTTAGTCCTAGCCATGTATGATTTTGATTTGATAATTGGCATGGACTGGCTCACCAATCAACGAGCTAAAATAGACTGCTATCGCAAGGCGATTCAGTTTGACCCGTTAGGGGATAAGAGCTTTGAGTTTGTCGGGAATCGAGGAGGACCTTCGATTTCCTTAATCTCGTCGCTGGAAGTAGCTCGTTTATTAGACGAGGGTTGCTGTGGGTACTTAGCAACTGTCGTGGATACGACAGTTGAGGAGCTGAAAATGGAAGATATTGCAGTGGTACAGGAGTTTCCAGATGTCTTTCCAAAAGAATTGCCAGGGTTACCGCCAGAAAGAGAGATTGAATTGAATTTGTAATTGAGTTAGCACCAGGGACAGAACCGATCTCAAAGGCACCTTACCGAATGGCGTTATCTGAGTTGAAGGAACTAAAGGTGTAGATGCAAGAATTACTGGATAAAGGATTTATTCGTCCTAGTGCATCACCTTGGGGAGCACCAGTTCTATTTGTTAAGAAGAAATATGGTTCGTTGCGTTTGTGCATCGACTATCGGCAACTCAATCAGGTAACGATCAAGAACAAGTATCCATTGCCGAGGATAGATGACTTGTTTGATCAACTGCAAGGAGCGTCAATATTCTCGAAGATCGACTTGAGGACATGATATCATCAACTGAGAATTAGGAAGGAGGATATTCCTAAGTCGGCATTTCGTAGCCGGTATGGTCATTACGAGTTTACAGTGATGCCGTTTGGATTGACAAATGCTCCAGCTGCCTTTATGGATTTGATGAACAGAGTGTTCAAGGAATATCTAGATCAGTTTGTGATCGTGTTTATAGATGATATCCTGGTCTATTCGAGGAGTGATGAAGAGCATGAGAATCATCTGAGAATAATACTCCAGACCTTAAGAACTCATCAACTGTATGCTAAGTTTAGCAAATGCGAGTTTTGGTTGACTCGTGTTACGTTCTTAGGTCATGTGATTTTCGGAGAAGGAATCTCCGTCGACCCGAGCAAGATAGAAGCCGTGATCAAGTGGCCGAGACCGACATCAGTGACAGAAATCAGAAGTTTTCTGGGATTGGCAGGTTATTACAGACGGTTTGTGGAAGGTTTCTCAGCGTTAGCATTGCCTTTGACAAAGCTCACGAAGAAAAATGAGAAGTTCATATGGTCAGACAAGTACGAGCGTAGTTTCCAAGAGCTGAAGGAAAAGCTGACTACCGCACCTGTGCTGACGATTCCATCTGGTCCTGGAGGGTTCGAGATCTATAGTGATGCGTCATTTAGGGGATTGGGTTGCGTGCTGATGCAACATGGCAGAGTTGTTGCATACGCTTCCCGGCAGTTAAGACCTCATGAATTAAACTGTCCGACGCATGACTTAGAACTCGCAGCCATCATATTTGCATTGAAGATTTGGAGGCACTACTTGTGCGGAGAAAAGTTTCAGATTTTCATGGACTATCAAAGTCTCAAGTATCTGTTCTCTCAAAAGCAATTGAACATGAGACAGCGCCGATGGATGGAATTACTAAAAGACTACGACTGTGACATTTTATATCACCCGGGAAAGGCAAACAAGGTTGCCGATGCATTGAGTCGAAAGTCTTCAATAGCACAAATCTTGGTTAAGGAGTGGAACTTAATCGAGAGAGCTCGGGATTCGGAATTCAAATTTGAGGTAGGCCACCTCTCGAGTCTTATGGCCACCCTCAGAATTAAGCCAGATGTTCAGGTCGGAATCAAGCAACTCCAACCGACAGATCCAGATGTATAGAGAATTCTTCAGGAAGACGCAGGGAAGGCTGATTTTCAGATTGCTGATGATGGGACTCTAAGGTTTCAAGGACGTTTGGTTGTACCTGACGATGTTGAGCTTAAAGAAGAAATTTTATCAGAAGCACATCATAGCAGCTACAGTATTCATCCTGGAAGTACTAAGATGTATCAGAACCTGCGTCAACACTACTGGTGGTCAGGTATGAAGGCGGACATTGCCAAGCATGTGGCCAAGTGTTTGACTTGTCAACAAGTAAAAGCCCAGCATTGGAAGCCGGGAGGATTTCTGCAACCCCTCGCGATCCCAGAATGGAAATGGGAGCATATCACGATGGACTTTGTGACTGGACTACCAAGGAGTCAAAGATGAAATGATTCGATTTGGGTAGTAGTCGACAGGCTGACAAAGTCGGCTCACTTCATTGCAGTTCGAAAGGACCTCAGTCTTGATAGACACGCAGACCTGTATGTGCGTCAGATAGTTCGAATGCATGGAGTGCCGGTTACGATAACATCCAATAGAGACCCGAGGTTTACTGCTGCTTTTTGGAAGAGCTTGTAGAGTGCTTTAGGTACAAAGCTTCAGTATAGTACGGCGTATCATCCTCAGACGGATGGCCAGTCTGAAAGGACAATTCAGACTCTTGAAGACATGCTGAGAGCTTGTGTAATAGACTTCAAAGGAAGTTGGGAGGATCAGCTTCATCTGGTGGAATTCGCCTACAACAACAGTTACCAGCAGAGTATCAAGATGGCTCCATTTGAAGCGTTGTATGGCAGAGCATGCAGAACTCCAATATGTTGGGATGAAGTCGGGGAAAGGAAAATAACAGGGCCAGAGTTGGTTCAAAGAATCGGTAGATGCCGTGACGAATCGTCGGCGGATTAAAGACCGCGCAAAGCAGGTAGAAGAGTTATGCAAATAAGCGTCGAAGGTCTTTGGAATTCCTTGGTGATCACGTTTTTCTAAAAGTGTCACCAATGAGGGGAACTTCTTGCTTTGGTAAGAAAGGCAAGCTGAGTCCGAGGTACGTAGGTCCGTTCGAGATTCTTGAGAGAATTGGGACCTTAGCGTATCATCTTGCATTGCCGCCAAGATTGGCGCAAGTGCATGACGTCTTTCACGTGTTGATGTTAAGGAAGTACGAGCCTGACCCGACCCACGTGCTCAATTTCGAGGAATTGGACGTGGATGACTGTGTGTCATACCTTGAAAGCCTTGTTCAGATTGTCGATGGTAAAGAGTAAGTTCTGCATACAAAGACCATTTCGTTGATCAAAGTGGTCTGGAGACACCACGGCACTGAAGGAGCGACTTGGGAGACTGAAGAGTCGATGAGACAATTGTACCCCCCGCCTTTTTGAGCAAAGTGTGTAATGGTTTAAATTTTGAGGACGAAATTTTTATAAGAGGGGAAGAGTTGTGACATCCTGAAATTTGATCCCGTTTCGATAAAATGAAATGTTCGTGTCGTTGGCGCGCCTATGGTCTTTTTTTTTGAGCTGATCACTCACGAGTTAACTAACCTATTGGATGAAGCCGTTAAGGGATATATTCGCGGTAAAATCCCTAAAAGCTACCTAATTGGTTGGATTGGATTAAATCACGTCCGGTTGATTTTAATCATGGAATTTGATTTGGTTTCGGGAATCGAATATTCGAGCGTGTCACAATTCAAAATTTTGGACCTCGTCTCATCGTCCGTCAAATTATTGACGAGCTTGAAATTCCAAGAAAGAAATTATCGGAGGAAAAATCGAAGACCAAAAGAAATTAGAAAAGGAAAGGAAAAGAGAAAAGAAAAGAAAAAGAAAAAGATTATTATTTAAATTCTTTTCTCTCTCTCCTTTTTCTCTCTTTCTCTCGATCTCTTCTCTCTCCTCTCCCCTCCCTCTTCGTGCGGACACCCCCTCCCCACGCCAACTCTCTCTTTCTCTCTCTCCCTCTGACCATTCAACCTTATCTCTTCTCTCTCTTCTTGCCTCCTCCCCATGTTACCTTCTTCTTCTCCTTCTTCGTTCTTCTTTGTGCGAACCGAACCCCGGGAGCGAAGAAGAAGCCGCGCAATCGCAGCTCGCCGAAATTGCCCGTCGCCGCCCGCACCGCCACCCGGACGCCCACCGCTCGACGCCGTTCCGCCGTCCGCGCGCCCCAGTGTCCGTCCCCTCGCACCCAATCCTCCCTCGTGCGATTCCAGCTGCTGTCCCGTTCGACCCGACGCCTCCGGCCGCCACCCAGCTCCGTCCGCCACCGTTCGGACCCGCCGGAGCTCCTTCACCCTTCGCCGGCCTCCCCTCACCTCCCTAGCCGTCGAACCAGCCTCGGCTAGCCCTGTCCAAAGAACCCAACGAGTGGGTTTCCAGCTCACTCGTGGGCCGTTTTGGGCCATTTCCAGGCCCCGAACCCGAGCCGTGCTTTGGGAAGAATCGTTCCTCGCGTCGCCCCCGTCGGATTGATCCGATTTGCGCGCGATTTGGTGAGTAATCTCATTAATCCTTGCTTAGCGGACTAATTACGCTTAAGGGTTGTTTAATTTTAATTAATTATGTTTATGTGGTTAGATTAGTATGTATTAGTATTTATTAGTCAATTGAGATGCGAATTAGATAAATTGATTGTGCAATTAGCAAGTAGACGTAGTCTACTATTTATTGGAAGTATCTCGGGAATTTTCCGACCCCTAATCGGGCTTCAATTTGGCGATTCGGGCCTAAGTGGGATTTTTGGCAATTAAATATTATTTTTCGGAATTAATTAATTAATTATTTATTTTCCGAAAATTCAATTGAGATGGCTAGTGATCGGAAAATTATGCTGATGACTGTGGTGAAGTTCGTTTATTTAATTGGACTTTATTTTGAGCTAAATTGAATTTTGAATATTAATTATTTAATTTTCGAAATTAATTAATTATTTATTTCTTTTCCGAAAATTCAATTGAGATGACTAGTGACCGGAATATTATGTTGATGACCGTGGTGAAGTCCGTTTATTTAATTGGGAGTTACTTTGAGCTAAATTGAATTTTTAATATTTATTAATTAATTTTCGAAATTAATTAATTAATTAATTATTTATTTTCGGAAATTAAGGCTGAGATAGCCAAATGACCGAAATTTTGTGCTGATTGTCATGGCGCAGTTCGTTTATTTAATTGAGCTTTATTTTATGCTGAATTGAATTATTTGTGAAATTGAGAATTATTCTTTAATGGAATAATCTTTGATTATTAATTGAAAATAACCGGTGTCGGTTGACAAAGTACCAAAAGTGTTTTGGTGTGCTATAGAGAATAGTGGGAATTATGAAAAAGGAAATTATAATATTTTGGCTAAGGCCGATCGTGTATCCACGCGGCTATTTTATCGAGTATGATAAAAATAATGTGAATATTGGACGGTGGAGATGGTATACTATATCAGCCTTCGGGCGATATGTCAGCTTTGGGTAAGCAGTATACCGGTATACTATATCGACCTACGGGTGATATGTCAGCTTTGGGTGAGCAGTATACCTTATTATCAGCTTTGGGCGAGCAATATATTATCAGCTTTGGGTGAGCATATGGTATACTATATCGGTCTTCGGGCGATATGCCAGCTTTGGGTGAGTAGTATACCTTATTATCAGGTTTGGGTTAGCTATGCTATCTATTTATCAACTTTGGGTGAGCAGTCCTGATTTGATAGGACTTTATAGATAGTATTGAATATGCAGACCAAGCATGGGTCGTGATGTCACGTAATCGACTAGGTCGATTGATCATTGTTTTGATATGATGCTGTGAATTGATTGATTGGATGGAAATGACCGTGAGTGGTCTTGTTGACATGTAATTGACTAGGTTGATTTGATCGATGCTTCGATCTGTGAGGTGATTGCTTGGGTGTCTATTTGATTTGTGCTAACATGCAGGTGGGATCTAAGGCCAAGGTAAGTCCTCTGATTCGTGCTGTGCTTAGGCAATCGAGTAGTGTATAGGTTCCCTAATTGAGTCTTAGTGGGGTAGAACTCGCTGAGACGTAGTCTCATCCCAGTTTGGGGAAAACATTTTAGAACCCCGCTGAGGAGCTGAGGAGGAGTAGTCGGAGAAGGATTTTTTGGAAGAAGAAGAAAATCCCGAGAGGGGCCTTGAGTACGGCCCAGATGGACTGAGAGTTTATCTTCTTTTGAAATCTCAATTTTGATGTGAATAGAGTTTAGAGTAAAAAGTTGTGAAGTGTTTTGGTTTGTGTATTGTATAAAAGTTTGGTTATAAGTTTCAATATGGAAAATATGGCCTTGCTTTTCTATCCCATTGTTTTATTGTCTGGGGATCTATAACAGCTTCCGCATGTGCGTAATAAATGAAAGGGTCAGCGATACATAGTCCTGGGATATCGCATTATAAAATCGACCAAGTGTGAAGGATATGTGCTTGCCCGAGGATCGGGGCGTGGCAATGAACATGTTTGGTCCAGATTTATTTCCTTTATGAATCTTGACTTACCATTGATATATGATCTTCTTACTTTTGGGAGATCTCTTTTGCTTTTGACTTTGCCTTTTCATCAACATTATTTGCTTGGGTAACAAGGTTTAAGTTTTACTTGTGCTTCAAATCATTCCAAGATTATTTTAATGACAAATAATTTTGTGGAATTATTCTACTTCTCCCAGCTTTTCTTTATTAAAGTTCCATTAGATGGTTAAATTTTCATTATGTTGTGACTGAAAAGTCTTTTCTTGCTTGTTACTCAATCTAATGAGATACAAATGAAGAAACAATTGTCATTTGAGTCCTAAGTTTGTTCAACACTTATTTCAAAGGAATCTTAAATCTTTTTGCAAAATTCTATTATAGTCCTTCAGAAAAAATCCAATAAAATAGTTCATTTAAAATTGTTAATGTAATAGTCCAATTGTTACCGATGGTTCTACTTGTCACGGCCGGTGATATGATGTAAATAAGTTTCCTCCAGAAATTACATTTTGTTTAATTTTCTATTTTTCTTCTCTTTCCACTGTTCATCTTCTTGTCTCTTCAACTAAGGCAAATCATCAAACACTTTGTAACACATGCTCTTTTGGGTCTTGACTTGGGAACTCGTTTGGTCAAAGTTGATTTCCAATTTGAATGTTAATTCAATATTGAAATCTCATCTTCTTCCTTTTGGGAGTCTCTTTTACTTTTAATGTTGATATGCAGTCTGACTTTTACTTTTTGTGCACATTTATTGGTTGGATATCAAGCCTTAGGCTTTACAAATTACTGTGCTCGAAATCATTCCAAGAACATTTCGATGGCAGCTAATTTCGTGGAATTATTTCACTTTTCTTAGCTTTCTTTTTTTTTTTTTTTTTTTTTTTGTGGAGTTCCCCTTAAGAATAATCAAATTTTATTTATTTATTTTTTTGGCTTAAAAGTCCTTTCTTGCTTGTTACTTAATCTAATGAGATATTCTTCATAATGTTAACATTGTCACACACGAAATAATTTCGCTATTAGTTGGCCTTTCCTTAGGACACCATTATATATGTGTGCATATATCATGATAAAAATGCGGATCCTACTATTTTTCACAGTGTATAAAGCATTAATTACCACCAAATCCTTATTTTAAACATTTCTATGCTGATTTAATTTGACATTGGAACAAAATATGCCGTTAGTAAGGAAAAACATAATGATTCATGATGAAATGAGATTTAAATGATATATATAGGTCTATTTGTTTCACTATAAACTTCTTGTAGCTGGAAAATTTTGTGCAATTTCAAAGCAAGCAAATTACAAAAGAAATTGTCTAATCGGATTCATAAAACATTATATATGATCATGCTTTTTGAGAATGTAAAAGAACATGAGCATTTATGAAATATATTCAAGAGATTATAAAAAAGATTTATGAAAAAAATAGATGTACAATTTTCTCGATGATTCAGAAAATGTCGAATAGATTGATCGGGACATCCCACCTTCTTCAATGTACTATTCAAAGGGTCAACCAAACCCAAATGTCATATCATAACTGTAAGACTCTTTTGCCCGGCTGATGCAAGACTTTTTTATTTTTTATTTTTTATTTTTTATTTTTTATTTTTATTTTTATCTTTGCACGTTGCATTACGGTTTTTGGACCTTATTGTCCAACATCATATTTTTAACTGTTGATTTGATAGTATACTTAAAACAGCATATCTTGGAGGGCTAGGAACATGATGATCTCGAATAAACAAGGTCAAGCTTACTCATCTCCTTTCATTATCTGAATTATATATTATTTCTTGGATGATATTTGTTTGTCTCATGGCTTGTGATTGAACATATCTTCTGTAGAAATAATGATGCACGCATATCTAACTTAGGGAAGTGAGATAAAAAGAGAATTTGTAATTCTTAACTCGGAGGGGAAGGCGCACGTATTGAGTACAAATTTTTATAAAGTACGGCATAAATAAGATGAGAATTGCATTACGTACTAGATGATGAAGGGAGCAACGGCCTCTGCCATCTCCCTCAACTTGTCATCAGATTAAAATATCATATACAAAAGAAGTTCGAGACTCTCTATCGAAAACTATAATTTTTCTTGTGTGTTATTTGCATTAGGATCATGATATGTATGCCATTAGAATTTTCATTTAGGGGATCATAGCCAATCTCCTAAATTCTAAAAGAGATAAGACAAGGTTGGTTACCCATTTTTGGCATTTCTTGTCTCGTCTCTTTAGGCATCTTAATCTGGCACTATGCTTTATATGATTTCACGTGCTCGTGATGTTTATTGGAAATGTTCTGGGGTCATCTAAACTGTCATGACACAATTAATGAGTCAATTGTTTCTTGTAGCGCCAAAAAATATAAATGTAAATGTAATTTGGAATATTACTTCTTGCAAGAAATCAGCTACTTCTTTCCTTTGAGGACATTTAAAACCCATTGTCGCGACCTAAATTTCGGGTGCACCACCTAGGTTTAGGCTAATGGACTAATAAGTCTTTAAACTTAGTTCGGGCTTTCTCAAGCCCATATCAATTTGCAACTTAAGGTTCAAATATTTAGCATCCAAATAATTATTATCTAGGAGTCGCCACTAATCGGTTTACGATAGATCGATTAGACACCTAAGTAAAATAATGGGAGAATTATTTTACTCCTACGAACCAGAGACTTTGGGTACGGGGACTTGGGCTTCGTTTGGCAACCACTTTACCAAGTATCTTTGAGCCCCTGAAGATCTTTAGGCTAAAGTGGGGTGTTTGGCAAAAACATTTGAAGCCCCCTTTAGAGAAGGCCACCTTGTGAAGGCCGAAAGCCCAAGGCAGGGAGGACCCGCCTTGGGCTTTCGGCTTTTCCTAAGCATGCCCGCTCGGGATACTATTCATATATATTCCGAAATTATCCTTACAAACATTTTGTTTTCCCGTGTTTTGCCCTTGTGAGGAGCACTGTTCATCTTCTTCGTCGAGGGTGGCGCCGGCCGCAGCTGCTCGGGTTAGTGCTCATCTTCTCCGTCGAGGTGGCCTCGACGGCAGCTTTCTCTTGGGTTGCGCGACCGCCAGCGAGGTCGCGCGACCTAGGCGCGGCCCTCACCGAGATCGCGTGACCTCAGGCGAGGGTTGCGTAGCCTCGGCGACGGCCGATCGGGGTTGCGCGACACAGGCGCGACCCTCGCCGAGGTCACGCGACTCAGGCGTGGCCCTCGCCGAGGTCCCCCGACCTCAGGCGAGGGTTGTGTAGTCTCGCGACGGCCAATCGGGGTTTTCGAAGGTCTAGGTGACGTCGTGCGACGGCGCGACCTTGCCGCCCAGATCCGGGTTGCGGAGGTCGCGACGGCGTCGCGCGACCTTGCCGCCCCCAGATCCGGGTCGCGGAGGTCGCGACGGCGTCGCGCGACCTCGCCGCCCGGATCCGGGGGTCGGCGGAGGTCTCGCGGCGTCGCGCGACCTCGCCGCCCCAGATCCGAGGTCGCCGGAGGTCGCGACGGCGTCGCGCGACCTCGCCGCCCCAGATCTGAGGTCGCCGAAGGTCGCCGAGGGCGCCGCCGCCGCCGGATGTCGCCCGCCCTTGTCGGTTTTCATTTTTTATTTTTATTTTTATTTTTATTGATAATTTTTTTACAAAAGTCATTTGTCTCCCAAAACCATTTTGCTCAAAGGTACTTCACAAAGGGCTTTTAAATTACAATTTACCAAACACAGTTTGCATTTTGGAAAACACCTTCAACTCAAAGGTCTTTGCATTTTCCTAAAGACTTTCCCCAAAAGTCTTCCCAAACGCACCCTTGGTTACACTAGATTTATCTAATACTCTTTCGTACCATTGTTTTTATTTTCAAAAATGGTCTTTTTTTTTTTTTTTTTTTTGCGGGCGGCTAAGATTTATTTTAACCTAAATTATTATCATGCAAATATGAGATCACACCGATGCTCATCCATTATTAAAAATTCAATAAATAAAATAAATTGCATCAAAAGAAATAAACACACAAAGCAATCAATTTTTTAGGGTTTTTTTGAAAGTAGAATTTTTTGTAAAACATGCATTTTAACTACATAACCTAATTTTACTGATAAACAAATTCTAATTAAATGAACCTATCATGCCAACTAATTAACATGCACCTAATATTTTTGTATTTTTTTTATTGAAATTCGGAATTAATAAAAATCCTGATTAAACTATCTAAAATGAATACTTTTCTAATTTATTTTAGGGGTTAATTTGACTTAAACCCTATCCAATCTTAAAAAACTATTTTTTAGAAAGAAAAAAATGGGATTATTTAAATGTGCAAAGATTATCTAAGCCTATCTAAAAAAATTAAATCGAATCTTGATCTATTCCAAAAATTAAAAAGTGCAATCCTAATTTACTAATACACTCCGATACAAGATTTGATTTTTTGATTTTTATGTTTTTTTAGTGTTTTTCCAAGCCAAGCAATTACATCTAAACAATTAAGATATTCATCAAATAAGAATTAAAATAACTGAAAAAATAATCCATTGTCTCACAGATTAAATTAATGATTATTTTAATCCTACGCATCATAACAAATGGTTCAAAATAAATAAAAATCTGATTTGAAGTCTTACAGATCAAATTAATAACTATAATGATTTAACAATTAAAATACCATCAAAATGCTCCCAAAAATTAATATAATTAAAAAATTAATCCGACGTCTTACGGATCAAATTAATAATTACATTAATTTTGGACAAAACCCCGTGGATAATGCTTACAAGACTTATGAAATGAATATCGACATCCAATATTACAATTTAAATAACTTAAAGATGCTATCAAATAAAATATAACAAATAAATGAAAAAATAATTAAAAAAAAACAAAGACTAAACTACCTAAGGAGGGGCTTAAGGAGGATAGCAGTGTCGACGGTGGAGCGGATTGTAGGTAGAGGCGGTGCGGTGGTGCAGCGTTGGCGAGGTCAAGAGCGGCGGGCTTTGGCTGCCAGGCGAGCAGGGGCAAGGGCGACATTCAGCGGCGGCAGGGGCGCTCGAATGTGATAATGCTAGTATGAACACCTAGAGGGGGGTGAATATGTGTTAAAGAAGTTTTTGCAAGACTTAACATTTTAATTCGACTTTTATGAAAACAGTAGACTGGAGATGTAAAAGATTGTAAATAGTTATATCAGGTTACGAATTAAAGTAAAGAGTTTAGGAAAAGAGAATTGAAACACAAGGTTTATAATGGTTCGGCTTAAACCAAGCCTACGTCCACTCTCTTGGATTGATAGCCCACTGGCTAGATTCCACTAAGAACCGAAAGAGATTTTATAGTCTCACGTCCTTGATTTTACAGTGTAGAGACTCAACTATACTTCCTCAAGGTCTCATAAGTATTTAATCTCTCTTTTGAGTACAGTTTAAGCTCAACAAATTGAAACAGCAAAGAACTCAGAGCTTTAGACTTTGAAATTTCTCTTTCACACACACCCTCGAATAACTTGAGCGTCCTCTTTATATACACCTCAATGCCATTATAACCGTTGGCACATTCCAAAGGAGTTATTCCAATCTACCCGTTGGACAGAATCAATTAGGAAAATCTCGAGTTATTTAAGGAATGTGATGATAGCCCACCAATCATGCTCGTCCATACAATCAAGATCTAGGTTTCCATAAGTAGAACCTTCCAAGTATACTTCGCCAATCAACATATTTAATTATTCAAATTAAGTTCAATAAGAATAATTGATCACGAGATGCTATCTCTAGCCATGAGATATTCTTCAACCGTACGAACCAAATCCTTAAAGATATACTTGCATCTGGATAAGTCTTCTTCAATGGATAAATCTTTCCTTCGTCGATCTAGAAACTATCAGTGAGGGTAGACTTTGAATCTTGAGTCTGGAGGTCTTCAGACTTTGATGATAGAGTCTGCAAGTCTTCAGACTAGACTGATGGAAATATTTTGTCAACTTCAAAAACAGATAATGAAGTTTTCTCTAACAATCTCCCCATTTTTGATGGTGACAAAACTTTCCCACAGATTTGGACACTTTGCCCCGCAAAATAGCACTTAAGCAAACAAAAATTCTTTATAAAAGATAATTAGAGATTATGATAAAAATAGTAGCGATTCTGCAACCACAGAAAACATGTTAGTCCTATAAAAGCAACTATCTTTACCATAACTAATAACATAGCTTAAGTTACCTGCAAGCATCATCAATCCAAACTAGTCCAAGTCACAACCAAACCAAACAAAAGATAAATCCAACAGTCAAAACAACAGTCAAAATAAAAAGTCATCAATCAAATCTGCATCAAACCTCTCCCCCTTTTTGTCAATAGCAAAAAGTGGAGAGCAAATGAAAAAAGAGTTGATTGAAAATAGAGAGAATCAAAGCTGTTTGGGAAGGCGAACAAGCTCGAATTCTCCCATAGAATGCACTATCTTCTCAAGCCTTTCAAAACTTTGCTTTAGTGACTTAATATCTTCACCCTTTACAATAGTCTGCACTTGATTCCTCAGGGCATTTAACTGATTGTGCAAAGACATTGAAGTGGCCATGAAAGCATTCTTGAGATCCTGCATCTCATATCCCATAGCATATTGTTGTTTCCTGACTTCCAATAGAATCTCTAGCAGTCTCGAAAAGTATGCTGTTTGAGCTGTTGTAGCACTAGGACCAGCCGAGTCGATTCTAGGGATTTTGAGAATGGATGAAACTTCAGCAGATTGTCCACCATGACTATAACTGGAAGCTTTTGGATAATGCGAGGCATACACATCCTTTGGGTCTACTGCAGAACGACTTACATCACTAGCAAATATAGGTGAAGAAATACCTTTTGGTCCAATAGCCCCTCTTGTTTTGTTGCCTTCAGTAGGTAAGATTTCTTCTTGATCAACTTCAGCTTCAGAGTGATGCGCGTTAGCAGTTCAAGTTCTTGCCATCTCAGAATTACTAGACAGGGAGACATCCAAAGTTGGCTCAAAAGAGTCTTATTGGCCCCGATCTTTTTCTCCTTTTCTCTCTTCTTCTTCCTCTTCTCTTCTTTCTTCCTTTGTCCTCCTCTATTCTTCATCTTCTTTCTCTCCCTCTTCTCTCTCTTTTTCTCCTTCTTTTGGCTCTTCTTTTGTCTCATGAAAGTTGACAAAACTCTTTAAGTTTCTTAAGGCTGAAAGAGTCAGTTCATCCTCATCTTCTTCATCGTGCAAGATGAGAGTTCTTTTCTTTTTTACTGGAGCAAGCATGGGCTCCTTGCCTTTCCTCTTCGCTGCAGCAGAGTCTTGTTTTGCTTTGATGAGAGACTTCTCCTTTATACGCTCCAACACCTTGTTAAGCTCTTTCAAATGCATCTTTGTGACCATTATAAAATCAATCACCATTGGAGAGATGGTTGTCAAATATAATGGTGTAGAAATGTGAATTTTAAAGTGTCTAAAGAGACACGTGATAAGAGCAGAATAAGGGAGTTGTCCCTTATCCTTCACCACTGTTCGGTACATATGAAATAAGATGGTGTGAGGCAGAGAGAATTTAAATCAAGCATTGATGGCACACATCAATTTCGCTTCAGATCGAGATACATCAGTCTTGGATGTTGACTTGGGACGAATGCAGTTGATTACGATTTTGTGTAGCAAAATGTTAGAGGCATTCATCCTTGTGTAAGAAATCTTGCCTTCAACATCCCTATCTTTCACCAACGACAGAGTAGCATGAGTAGTAGACACACTAATTGGTTGGAAACTCATTCTTTCCACCCCAATTATGTTAGCCAATGTGTTCGTATCCACCAAAAATTCCTTGTCGTTCACTGTGAAAGAAAAACTGTCTGTATTCAAGAAATATAAGTTCGAGTAAAAGTATGCAGTGAGCTCTGGATAAGCCGCAGTGGATTCAGAACAGAAGCGTTCCAATTGTAGTAGAGCAAGCATCTCTCATAGATTGACTTTTACCGAATCAAGGAAATCGAAGTTGACACTCCTAGGGTTCATAACCGCTATCTTCATTAGGTTTGAATAAACCCTCTTGTAATTCTTCGATCTAAAAAGACTTGAACCATCACTAACAACATTTGCAACAACACATGTTCTAGGTTGAAAGTGGGTAAACATCCGTTCATTGTCATCCAATCCTTGTGGTTAATTTGCAGTGCCATAGAATGGGTCACTCGAGAAATTCGCAAAAGTTCTTTCAGTCGTTCCTTTCTCTACAATTCCTAACCTTTCCAACTCCCACAAGAACAAGGTTTCATTCTTGTATCTTCTATCTCTTAAAAATTCATCAATTAAAGACATAGGTGTTCCTCCTTTCTTTGAATTAGAGTAAAGTTTGAAAACAACCTTGGGAGTTAGCGTTCTTACAAGTTCAACCTCTTTTATAACTTCTTCATCTGGTTGAGTCGGTGGAGAAGACTGACATTGCTGAGAAGGTTGTTGTTGACTCGGATGCAGTGGTGGAGAAGAATCTTCTTCCTTGGTCAAGTCGAAATGCGTAGGACCCTCAGGCATATGTCGTGTTCCCCTACTTGCAATCCTTGAAGACTTTCTTGAAGACATTGTCGCTTCAAGGGAGAAATTCACAAACTTGCTCGAAAAAGGTGAAAACTTTTGGACAAATCGAGAGTGAAAGTGAAAGCAATTGGGAATTTTGTATTCTAGGGTTTCGGTGTAAAAACAATGAAGACGAATCTCGGCAGTAAATAAAGCAAGTGAAGCGAGATAAACGAAATGTCGTGAAAGGAAAAATAAAAATACCTTTTCAAAAAGAATAACTTCCTTTTTGAAAATAACTATATTTTCAAAATTGATAACCGCCTTTTTGAAAAAGAAAAACTTGGAAAGATAATTTCAATCAATTTGCAATTAATAAGTAATCATACATTTTCAAGTTTAAAATACTGGAGTAGAAATAACTTACAGTCGTAACTCTTGGTCTTCTGAGTCTGAACACCTTCAGACTTTACTTCTTAGTCTGAGCTCCTTCAGACTTTAATGGATAATAGATGTAATGTTCAGTCTAGTGCAAATAGACTTAAATAGGCTTTTCTCCAGTGGCTTTGTAAATATGTCCGCCAGTTGATTCTTTGAATCAATGAATTGAATCATAACTTCTCCACTTTGAACATGATCTCTAATAAAGTGATGTCGAATTTTTATGTGCTTTGCTCTTGAATGAAGAATTGGATTCTTTGTTAGATCGATTGCACTGGTATTATCACATTTAATCTCGGTGCATGAGTGTTCGATTTCAAAGTCTCTCAGTTGTTATTTTATCCATAAAATTTGAGAACATCAACTTTCAAGGGCCACATACTCTGCTTTAGCTGTTGAAAGAGCTATAGTGCTTTGCTTCCTTGAGAACCAAGATACTGTCCTGTTTCCCAGCAATTGACATGTACAAGATGTACTCTTTCTGTCAACTCTGCAACCCGCTAAATCTGCGTTTGAATATCCAAGGAGGGTAAAGTCTTATTTTTTGGGATATCATAGACCTAAATTTGAAATAGTTGTAGTGTATTTGATGATGCATTTTGTGGCACTTAGATGAGACTCTTTTGGATAAGATTGAAATCTAGCACAAATGCAAACACTAAACAAAATGTCAAGTCTAGAAGCAGTAAGATAAAGAAGTGAACCGATAATACTCCTGTAAAGTTTTGGTCAACTTTCTTTCCTCCTTCATCTTTATCCAACTTCGAAGAACTAGACATTGGTATCTTAGTCCATTTGCAATTCTCCAATCCGAACTTTTTAATGAGTTCTTTCACATATTTTTCTTGGTGAATGAAAATTCCTTCCTTCAATTGTTTTACTTGTAATCCGAGAAAGAAAAATAATTCACCAATTATGCTCATTTCAAATTCATCATACATAGACTTAGAAAACTTATTGTACAGATTTTCGTTAGGTGATCTAAATATAATATTATCAACATAAATTTGAACAAGTAGAAAGTTTTTACCTTCCCTTTTAATAAACAAGGTAGTATCCAATTTTCCTTTGACAAAACCATTTTGCATTAAAAAATTACTTAACTTGTTATACCAAGCTCGAGGTGCTTGTTTTAATCCATATATAGCCTTTTTCAGTTTGAATACTGAGTCTGGTTTCTTTGGATCTTCAAATCCAGGAGGTTGTTCTACATAGACTTCTTCTTGGATAAATCCATTTAGGAATGCACTTTTGACGTCCATTTGGAATAACCTGAAATTTTTATAATAGACAAAAGCTAGTAATAATCTAATTGCTTCTAATTTGGCTACTGGTGCGTAGGTTTAATCATAATCTATCATTTTTTCTTACGTATATCATTTGGCCACGAATTTTGCTTTGTTCCTAATCACTTTTCTTTTTTCGTCCAACTTGTTCCTGAAAATCCATTTAGCTCCAATAATGGATTTATCTTTTGGTTTAGGAGTTAATTCCCATACATCGTTAATGCTGAATCGACTGAGTTCTTGCAATGTTTCAATCCAGCTTTCGTCAGCTAAAGCTTATTCTATGCTTTTGGGTTTTATTTCAAAGATAAGTACCACAGCACTAGACTCTTCTTGCTTTTTGGATCTGGTGCGAATCCCTTCATCAATATCACCAATGATGAGTTCTTTGGGATGACTAGACTTGTGCTTCTAGTTATTTGTCGGTCTGACAGTTTGCTGATCTTCTTCTTCAGTTGATTTTTCAGTTTCCATTCGTTGTGATTTTCAGAAGTTTGAGCTGCTTCAAAGGAGGTAGACTTTGTAGAGATTGGAGCAAGTTCAAATTCTTCAGGATAAGTCTGAATCGGTTGATTCTGCAAAGAGTCTTGGAATTTGACATTCGTAGATTCTTCAAAAGACCGAGTCTTTTTGTTGAATACTCTGTAGGCTTTGCTGGTGGTTGAATATCCAAGGAAGATTCCTTCATTTGATTTCTCTTTAAACTTACCAGTTCGATCATTTGCATTTTTAAAAAAAAAACATTTGCAATCAAATACATGAAAGTAAGAAATAATTGGCTTCTTTTCTTTGAATAACTCATAATGAGTTTTCTCTAGAATAGGCCTTAAAAGACTTTGTTAATAATTGTCGCGACCAATTTTTTCGGGTGTGAACCACCTAGGGTTTGGCTAATGGATTGTTAAGCCTAGACTTAACTCGGGCTCTCCCAAGCCCATACCAATTTGCGACTTAAGTTTGAATTGTTAACATGCAATTAAATTTTAACTAGGAGTCGCCACTAATCTATTTTTGGTGGGTCGATTAGAAACCCTAGTAAAGTAACGGGAGATTTACTTTACTTCTACGACCCAGAGACTAAGGGTACGGGAACTTGGTTACGTTAGATTTCTCTAACGCTCTTTCAGTACCTTTATTTTTATTTTGAAAAATGTTTGGCAAACAATTTTGATTGATTTTAAATCTATTTTCCTAACATGTGAGGTGTTCATGCAGGTGCGCAAACCACCAATTTAACACCCAAGAAAGCAATTAAATAATGCAGAACTTACCTCAAAGCAATGAAAGCATCTGCAGTGTTAAATTAAAATCCACATCGACAATCCTAGATATGGTTTCTAATTAACAAGCAATTACTCAATTTTTGTTTTCTCTTTTTCAACAAAAATATAGTCCATATGCAATGCAATGCTTCTAATCTAATATGAAATGATATA
Organism: Eucalyptus decipiens; assembly: GCA_014182575.1. Lineage (NCBI taxonomy): Eukaryota > Viridiplantae > Streptophyta > Magnoliopsida > Myrtales > Myrtaceae > Eucalyptus > Eucalyptus decipiens. Next base: position 44,579,855 of record CM024611.1, on the reverse strand, counting down.
GCATGACAATATGACCTAAACTATATGACATAAATAAGCATGCAGTCTATTATAAAGAAATGCAATAATTAAATATTGCAATTTAATTTAACCCAAATAACTTAATGCTAATGACGTGCAATACAATGCAATGACGTACAAAATTATTTCAATTAAAATGACATGTGAGCTATATGTCACGCGACATTTATTAAATGACCTAATCTGATGACGGTCAATTTCTAATTAGAAATGAACCTAACAATAATCACTAAATGACGTGCATATCATGGGCCTAATTCTATATGACATGGGCATTTTTATTTTCCTAACAAAACATGCAATTTATCTAGGAGAGATTATCTACCTATAATTGATAAACATGCAACCCTAACATGCAATGACGTGCAAAGAATGCCTTAATTCAACATGATATATGCATGATGATTTTTTTTGTGTCTTTTATTAATTTCAAAATTAAAATTTCCACATGTAATTCAAATAATTATAAAACTAACATCCTAAATGAATGTGCTTTTTCTTTTGGTTTTCTTTTCCATGATTCAAAATAAAATTCTTATTTTTAAATATAAAAGATAATAGCCAAACCTAATCTTAATTCAACATTTTTTGGATTTTCTTATTTAAAACTCGAAATAAGATTTTTAACCCTAACACAGGAAATATTCTAAAGCAAATCTAATCCTAATTTTCAAATATTTTTTGGATTTTTTACAAAAATAAGATTGACTCAACCAACTTGACGACAGCAAATCAAACAAGATAAGATTGTTATCCAAAAATTAACGAACCATATCTCACGCATGAGATCGGGTTGGTCAATTTTAAAATTAAATCCCGAATCAAATCTCGGGCTTGAGATTAGATTGTCAATTTTATAAGGGATTGTGAGTCGGATTTCGGGCGCGAAAATTGGACTGTCAATCCCTAGCTTGAGGGACTATTTCATGTTGGAATCTCAATCAAACATTTAAGAGGAACAATAAACAAAATCAGATATAAAGGAAAATAAAAAGACTATAATCGGATAAGCAATAATTTTTAAATAAAAAATCTACCTAATTCACTTTTCTTTTTTTCTTCTTTCCTTTCCCACGTGTGACCATGGGTCTCCAAGAGCAATTGTCGTCGGTCCGGCAGGGGTAGCTTCGGCGAAGGGAAAGCACAATTGGTCACGGGTCAAACGAGATAGGGACGGCACGGGCGAAGCAAACAGTGCTCGGGCACCGGCGAAAGGGGCGTCGCGGCGTCGGAGCAAAGGCGGAGCAGGGTAGAGGCGTGCGATGCAGGGGGTGTCATGGGAGTAGTAGCAACGGTCGTCGGAGGAAAAGCTCGGAGTCGACGTGGTGCAGGCGGTGAGTAGATCTGGCTCGGGTCCAGCCGCAACAGAGCTTTGGCGGGCTGGAGGGTGCGGTCGAGGTGAGTCGCGGACTACCGGCATTATAGAGGCGCGAGATTGCAGCGGCACGGGGGGTGCGGGATCACAGCGTGGCGGGGCGGTGTCGGACGGAGCGAACTGTCGGAGTGGGGCTCAGGTGCCGACGGGCTTCGTGGCTGCGGGTGTGAGACTCCGGGTTGCTTGGCGGTGTGGATCTCCGGCCGGTGATGCATGATCGTGAGCAGCGAAGGGAAAGAGACAGTGAATAGTCCCTGTCCCCACACTATTCCTCCTTTTGCTTTTTACTTTTCCCTTTCGCCAGGCACGGTTCTCTCTCTTTTTCCCTTTTTGACTTTTTCCCTCTCTCTCCCTCTCTCACATCACTCTCCCTCTTCCTTCGTACTCTTTCTCTCCTTCTTTTTTCACTGCAGAAGCAAAATTTCTCTTGACCTTTCTTTTCTTGTTTTTTTCAAAAGAAGCTCTCCCCTGGTCCTCGTACACGGTTGCTTTTATAGGGGTAAGAGATAAGCTTTCGATTTCCCCTTCAAATCTACATCCGCGATACATTTTCACCAACCGATCACTATTGATAAAAATTTAAGATTACGATAAATATTTTCTCGAAATCCAAATCTCGCAAAGATAAATCGCAATATCGCAATATTTTTTCACAAAATTCATCCCATACCGATAAGGATTCAAGATTAAGATGAGATTTTTTCTAAATCCAAATCTTTCAAAGCCAAATCGCAATATTTTTTACCCATCTGCCCTATCTAAAAATGATTCATATCTCGGAAAAATGTTAAAATATTATATTCCCATGAGATAATTTTTAAATAATAAAAAACGCGGGCTTGGGCCAACCTGCTCACTTCGTGGGCCTGATCCATCTAATTCGAACTCATCCGCCACCGGTCCAAAATATGCAAATAACAAAATAAATGCAATCTAAATCTATATATTATGCAATTAATAAAATTAACCCCTAATTTCATATGCAATAAATAAATAAACGAAATCGTCAAAATTTAGGTGTCAACAATAATATAACATGCTATAGAAACTGCTTCAGCCCAAAAATGAGAGGAAATACTACTTTATATTAAAATAGTTCTTGCCATCTCCTGCAAAGATCTATTCTTTCTTTCCACAACACAATTCTGTTTTGGTGTGTATGGAGAGGAGAAAATGTGCCGAAAACCTGATTCATCACAAAATTTTGCAAAATCTTGATTTTCAAACTCACATCTATGGTCTGTCCGTATGCTTGAAATAACATATCCTTTATCGTTCTAAACTTTTTTAGCAAACTATTTTCCCAATATACATGGTGTGCATAAGTCAAAATTTTGAAACTTCAGGTTAGGCAGCCCTTGAACAAGGTTCTTAAAAGAGATCTTAGCAATCTGCTTTATGTTGACATGGCCAAGCTTTTGATGCCAAATATTTGCTTCATCTTGAATTGAAATTAGACATTGAGACTTTTCTAGTTTTATATCCAGAAGATAGATGTTTCCATGTCTTCGTCCAGTAAAAGATTGTGAAAGATCTTTATTAGTTCCCGAACTATTCCTTCTTGAAAATTGATCTTGAATCCAGTGTCGCACAATTGGCTAATGCTAACCAAATTGTAATTAAGTCATTCCACCAAGGAAACATTGTTGATTGTGAGACTTCCAATTTTACAATTCCACATCCAACAATTCTTCCTTTGCTGTTTCCACCAAAAGAGACTTTTCCACCATTTATTTGCACAAGTTTTATAAAATAACTTGAATCTCCAATCATATACTTTGAATAGCCATTGTCCAAATACCATTTAACATTTTTTGTTGATAGTGACCTACAATGAAAAAAGATACTCAAGCTTTCTTTGGTATCCACATTTTCTTGGATTCAAAGGAGTTAGTGCAATAAGCAGTTGTTGAAATAGAGAGTATTCTGTGTATTGTATTCACTTAATCTGAAAAGATTACAAGAATACATACAATATATGTATGAGAAACCCTAGTAACCCTCTCAAGATTAAGTATTAACTACTTTGCCCTTATTATTATTTTGGGATAAGTGTTCCAGAAGTCCTAAAACTTGTCACGAAAATGCATTTCAGTTCTAAAACTTGCAAAAAGTGCATTTTAGTCCTACAACTTGTCAAAATGTATCAAACGAGTCCTAAAATCGACGCCGTCTAATTTCTTAACGGAAAAAGCTGACGTGGCCCCCGCGTGGCTTTTTTTAATTGTTTCTCTCTCCTCCGTTGCGAATAGTTTTTTTTTAAAAAAAGCCATGCATGCAGAACGACGTCGTCTCCTCCTTTCTTCTTCACCACAATGTCGTCTCCTCCTTTCTCCTTCACCATGACGCCGTCTCCTCCTTTCTCCTTCACCATGACGTCGTCTCCCCCTCCGTCTGTACGTCTTCTTCACAGTCGTGTTCTCCCTCCCCTCTCCATCTGTACGTATTCTTTCGCTTTCCGAGTATCCCCTAAGCCCCAAATCGAACTCGTCCGAACTCTAAGCCCAAATCGATCTTGTCCGAACCCTAAGCCCCAAATCGAATTCGTCCGTACCCTAAGTCCCAAATCGAATTCGTCCGAACCCTAAGCCCCAAATTTGATGATCTGTGGGTCTCTTGCGATTTGGGTCCTCATCGACCTTGAGTTCGACGCTCATCGTGAGTTCATGTTCTTTCCTTCCTTTGACGATTGCGAGTTCGTGTGAAGACCTCTTTGCGAGAGTCTAGAAATCTCAACAGTAAAGCGATTGGCGTCAAGGGCGACGACAAGGTCAGTGACGACGATTTCTCACGCAGGTATCGCTCTCTGCATTATAGCATTTGGGTATCTCATGGTAATGCTACAATTTTTTTTGTTTTGCAAAGGTGCTTTAATCTCTGCATTATGTAAAACGATGTCAGTTAGCGTCCTCATTTCTTCATTATTTGGAGTTCAGAGAGCTCGAGTTTGACACACATCAACTTTATATTCTCTTCTTTGATGATTGCGAGTTCGTGCAAAGATATGTCTTGTGGGCATCTCGGCGTCTCAGCGGCGGAGCGAGGGGTATCAGGGACGGCGATGGTGACTCCTTCTGTAGTTATCACTCTCTACATTACAACATTTAGGTATGTCATAGTAATATTACCATTTTTTTTTTTTTGCAAAGGCGTTTTACTTTTTACATTATAGCGACGTTTGACTCTTTGTGTTATGGTTGTTTTGCATTTTTCAATTCTTGCGATAAATTAGAACATTGCAGCAAATTAGAACATTGCTCTCACTATTGATCATGTAGTTGGATTGTGGTTGTAAAGCGGATTATGCTAATTTGCTGTTTCTGTATTGATTGTTAGTCTTTTATAAAAATATCTTCAATTTAGAACTTGAACATTGCTTCAATAATTTGATGATTGAAAGTGCTCTGTTTTTTGTTTCTATACCCTTGTAGGTCCAATGGCTGAGAACAAAGTTTATGTTACTGTTCGCTATGGAGGTAAATTTAAAGTTGGCCTACCATTGGAATACATAGGTGGAAGGGCTGATGTTGTTGAAATAAGTTTAAGTAAGACTTCACTGTCTAGTATAATTGAAGCTATTGAGGCTTTGGGTGTGTGTAAAGTAGAGAAACTCTTTTACAGAGTTCCTGGAAGTAAGACTCTTGTAGACGGAATAACTCTTAGGTATTTATGGAGTAATGCTGATGTGATGGATCTATTTTATCATCATCTGTGCTCTGAAAATATTATGCTATATGTTGAGCATGTTGATAATGAAAAGGCAGGAGCTGAGATGGGAGGTGTTGGAGATGGAAACTAGAGGTATGTCTAATGTGATTGGGAATACTGATGATGACGGGCATTGGGCTGAAGTTGCCAATAGGGATCTAGATGAGGAAGATGATGATGATGCACATAATTTGGTGGATATGGAACAGTTGAGTGATGATGATGACTTTGAACTGGTTGATGCAAGGAAAAAATTAATTGAATTTTTAGCAAGACATAGGCTCCAAATTTTAAATTATAGTGAGGCAACTAGTACTTCCCAACCACCGATTGTGGATGAGGCTCAATCGTTAGATGATTATGGGTACGAAACAGAGTATGCTGATTCAGATGAGGAAGACAGTCTTCAATCAATTTTAAAAGATGAGGGTGGCGAAGAGGTTGATGTTATTTCAAGGAGGAGAAGTAGGTTTCCATCATATGATCAAAGTGGTACAAATCCAGAATTTATTGTTGGCATGACATTTGAGGATGCAACTGAGTTCAAGAAAGCAATTTTGAAGTATTCAATGGCTGAGCAAAGAGCAATCAAATATTCTAAGAACACAAAAAGCGTTGGAAGAGCCAGGTGTACTCAGAAAAATTGTAATTAGATGATCTATGGTGCTCTTGATAGCAAAACTGGGTCATTTCATTTGAGAAGGTATGTAAATCAGCATATATGCAGTATCACTTTCGAGAATAAGAGAGTGTCTAGCACTTATTTAGCTAAGCACTTCATGATTCTCATTTCTGCAATGCCTAAAATCAAAGCACCTGAGTTAAAGAAATTAGTTAGAGAACAACTTGGAGTAAATGTCACTTTCGGTTAGTGTAGGAGAACAAAGCTGAAAGTATTGAAGGAACTGTAAGGCAATTACAAGAAGGAATATGCACAGATGCACGACTACTTGGGAGAGCTTTACACTATAAGCCATTCAAGCAATTTTAAATTGAAAGTTGAAAAGCCATTGCCAAATTCTCTACCAGTATTTGATAGGGTTTACATTTGCTTTGATGCTTGTAAGAAAGGTTTTTTGGCTGAATGTAGGAAGATCATTGAATTAGATTGATGTTTTTTGAGGGGTTTGATCAAGGGTGAGTTGTTATGTGCCGTCGGAAGGGATGGCAACAATCAAATGTATCTAGTGGCATGGGCAGTGGTAAGAATCGAGAATAAGGACACATGGATTTGGTTTATCGAATTGTTGAAGTTAAACCTCGATATGTGTAATGGTGACAGAGGGGCTTTGATAAGTGATCAACAAAAGGTATGCTTTTCTTTCTGTTTTCATTTGTAAATTGATTGTGACATTACAATGTTTTTCTTTTTGCTTTCATATATATTTTCTTTTTTTAGGTAACTGTCAGGGTCTCGTCTAATCTGTAGCTGAACTGTTGCCAAATGCAGAGCATAAAATGTATGCAAGGCACATTATTCCAACTGGGGTAAAAAAAATACAAAGGAAAATAGTTGCTGAGGCAATTTTGGAGATGTGTCAAGAGCAATAATATGTCAGATTTCAAGATGCATAGACAAAGGTTGAAGGAACTGACTTGAGAAGGTCATGATGATTTATTCTGTATTGAGCCAAAACATTGGCGCAAAGCCTTTTTTGACACAGACATTAAATGTGATGTCGTTGATAATAATCTGAGTGAAGCTTTCAATGGCAGGTGTATGAAAGCTAGGTGCAAGGCCATTGTGAGTATGCTAGAGGATATTAGAATTATGGTTATGAATAGAATGTATACTCAGAGGGATGGATGTGCTAGGTGGACTAGAAATTACAGTCCAAGGATTATGCGTAAGTTACATGAGAATATATCTACTAGTAGGTATTGCCATTTGATATGGAATGAAAATGAAGGATATGAGATTACAGAAGGTGGTGACAAATATGTTGTTGATTTGAATTTAGAAACTTGTTCTTATAGAGCTTGGAAACTTAGTGGAATTCCATGTTGCCATGCCATTTGTGCAATACACCATAAGACAAATGATCCAACCGACTATCTAGCTGAGTGCTTCAACAAGGAAAAGTATCTAAGTGCTTATCAATTCATGATGCCTACAGTGAGAAGACATAAATTTTGGAATAAAGCCAATAAAGAAGCTCCTCAACCCCCACCAATGAAGAACATGCTTGGTAGGCCAAAAAGGAGTAGAAGAAAGCAACTGATTGAGCTTGTAAGAGGTGATAGAATGACTAAAGAGGGTAAGCAAATGACTTGTTCTGCTTGCAAACAAATTGGACATAACTGCAAGGGATGTCCTTTAAAAAATGTATTTCCTCAACTAATTGATCATCTTAATGCTAGGCATGTCACTTTAACATGTTGTTAATCAATACTTAATATTTGCTTCTCAGGCCAATGCTGGGGCCAATGTATGTACATCCAATGCTGGGGCCAATGTACGTACATCCAATGCTCAGGTTAATGTATGTACATCCAGTGCTCATGCTAATGCAAGTACAGTTGAAGTTTATGCTCAATCTCAGGCTAATTCCACTGGTCCAAAGCTCGGAAAAGACGAGTAAGTTGTCATCTAACCATTACTGTAAGTTTTATATATCAAGGTTCCAATTTAGTAATTTTGAATATATATTCAGGCTAAAGCTAAAGCAACGATAAACATAGTTGAAGGAGGATTCGAAAGCCATGCCAATGCTTCTACAAATGCCAATTCAATAGGAGACAATAGTGGGCATGTTAATGCTTTTGCTCAGGCTAATGCAAGTGTAAGAAAATGTAGTGCTCGTGCAAATGTAAGAGAATGTAGTGCCACTGCTTTTGCTCATGCTAGTGTTGATGTTAGAGGATGTAGTGGTGAGGCCAATGCTTTTGGTGAAGTTCGTTCAGATCAAGGGGAAGGCAGTGCACCGGCCAATATAATGGCTAAGCATAAACATGAAAAAATTCCGGTGAGTAATACCTCAATCCCCAAGTATACAAGTATTGTGACTACGTTCTCATGTTGAATGAATTTTCTATTATTTCAGTTTAAAAGACCTGCCATTGAAAATTGCATGATACAGAGAGAATCACAAGCCAAGAGGATGAAAATGATAGGGTTGGGTGTTGACGCAAATCCTATGACAAACCTTCATATTCGCAAGGTGAGTAATATTTTTAAATTTTTATAATAGCAATTGCTTATCTCTTTAAGCTAAAAAGATGCTCATTCTTATGTAGCATAATACAATTGGTGCAAGAATCATTAACCTACCGGAGAAAGGGGTAGTTTCAAGAGCTACGTCAACAACAAAGGTGCATTCCCAAGTTAGTGCACAACCTCAGTAATATCATGTATCAGCAGCTCCTCGAAAACAAATTGCGGTGACGCCAAAGCCACTATTACAACCCAAGGCCACTTCCCAACGTCGGTCATATCATACAACAATAGCTCCTCCAAAGCACATTGCAATGAAGCCAACGGCACTATCGCAACCTCAGGCCAGTTCCCAAGCTCAGTCATCTCAAGCTACAATAGCTCAGAAGTATCTTGGTTTAAAATGAAAGGCACCGTCACAACCCCAAGTAAGTTCCCAACCTCAATCATCTCGTGTAATATTACCTCCTCGAAAGCATGTTGCGCTAAAGCCAAAGCCACCATCGCAACCTCAGGCCAATTTTGAAGTTCAGTCATCTCAGGCTACAATAGCTCAGAAGCATCTTGGTTTAAAGCGAAAGACACCATCACAACCCCAGGCAAGTTCCTAACCTCAATCATCTCGCGCAACATTATCTCCTCGAAAGCATGTTGCGATGAAGCCAAAGTCACTATTACAACGTCAGGCTCAGTCATCTCAGGCTATAACAACTCTTCCAAAGCCTATCATTGTGAGACCATATATAAGGAAAAGCGCCAGAATTTTGAGTCAAGTGAAGGCTCTATCTACTGGACCACCGGAGACCATCATATTGGATTGATATGTTTGCTGAAATTGGTGTTGTTAGGTGAAATTATATCAATTATTAGCTGGTTTTTTGTATGAGACGTGTAGCGTTTGTGCATAGAACCTTTTCTGCACTGAAAGTGCATATTTTGTTGAACAGAACCTTTCGTACACTGAAAATGTAAGCATGTTGCTTTGTCAATGAATCGTGTTTCAACAAGTTATGTGGGATACTTGGTTTTGGTTTGGATAATGCACGGAAGTGATTACTCTTCAGGATTGTTAATAGGTAATTACTGAAATTGGCCAGAATTTTCATTCTTCCAATACTTTTGTCATCTTCTTTCCCATACATTTTTCTCGAGTTCCTCGGGGGCATTAATGGTAACCGATACAACCACCTCTTATTGCTAATTTTCCATTTTAGATGATGGGGTTTTGCTTTACGTGGTCTCTGTGGCCCGTATTGGATGATTCATGGAAGATTTGATTAGGTAACTTAGGTATTGTAGCCGACTGCTTTGATTTCACTTGATTTTTTACACATTCCATTTAAGGCAAGCTCGTTATTAAAATCATGAAGAAATCACCAATTAACAATCTTGATTGCATAATAAGGGAGTTGTCACCATTTTTTGAAGTTCCAAATTTATTCTGGTGGCAATAACTCATGTAGTGCTATTGACAAGTACACAAATCAAGCAACATTTTGCAATGCGATAGTAATTTCTCACATGGCAAACAACCGGTCTTGCAAACTACAAACTCACATTAGATTTCATTCCCATCTCAATTATCCACAACTAGTGTTCAAATTTACAAACTTAGATAGAAGGTACTATGGAAGACTTAGAAATTTCCCACAAACTTTCACATTAGATATAACCAATACAGCGATATAACACATGCATAGAATGAATGTTGATTGATATAGCATCTTTCCTTTCTTTACTTGTGCAAGCTCCTCCTTTAAACGTCTATTTTTCGCCTTTTGAGTCTCCATTTCAGCTAGCAATGAGCTCGCCTTGACTCCGTGACCCCTCGATTGGCTTGATTCAGACAATGCTTGATTTCTTTCAAGGAGGTCAACTATCATGTCCCTCACATGATCTGGCATCTTTGGATCCACCCATATGAAGAAATTGCAGCAACTTGGACTATCAAACTTAGCACATCCATGGAACCTTCTTCCTACGTTTTTCTTTGTCTTTGCCATAAGAATTGGCGATTGAAGACCACAATAACATGTTGGCTCCGAGTTGACCTCATTAGGAGTTACGCCACTTGATGCAGATGTTGCCGCCCTCATTCTTCTGGGCTTCGTATTATAGGAACCTAATAGAAGTATATTAGCTATATTATGATTCTTTCATAATATCTTCATATTAATAACTTATGCATAATGCAATGTGTTTACTTGAGAGATTTAGGAGATGTTTTCAATCTCCAAAAAACATATCTTTTTTCATATGCACTGGATGAATAGACAACCATAACTTACTTCGCATCAATGTTCTAATTTGTCACTAGTATTGGAGAATGGAAAACAACAAAATGCTATAATATAGAGAGCGATACCTGCGTGAGGAGGACTTGCCATCGTCGTTGTTGACCCTGTCGTCGTCCTCGACGCCAATCGCTTCGCCGCTGAGATGTCGAGACTCCCGCAAGCGAGATCTTCGCACGAACGCGAAATCGTTAGAGGAAGGAAAGAACACGAACTCACGACGAGCATCGAACTCGAGATCGATGAGGACCCAAATCGCAAGATAATTGCAGATCGTCAAATTTGATTTGGGGCTTAGGGTTTGGACGAATTCGATTTGGGGTTTATGGTTTGGAGGAGATCGATTTGGGGCTTAGGGTTCGAACGAATTCAATTTGGGGTTTAGGGTTCGGACGAGATCGACTTGGGGCTTAGGGTTCGAACGAATTCAATTTGGGGTTTAGGGTACGGACGAATTCGATTTGGGGCTTAGGGTTCGGACAAGATCAATTTGGGGCTTAGGGTTCGGACGAATTCAATTTGGGGCTTAGGGGATACTCGGAATAGAGAAAGAAGAAGTAGAGACAGAGGGGGGAGGGGGAACATGACTGTGAAGAAGACATATAGACGGAGGGGGAAACGACGTCGTGGTGAAGGAGAAAGGAGGAGACAGTGTCGTGGTGAAGGAGAAAGGAGGAGACGACGTTGTTCTGCATGTGTGGCTTTTTTTTTTTTTTTTAAGTATTCGCAACGGAGGAGAGAGAAACGATTAAAAAAAGCCACGCGGGGGCCACGTCATCTTTTTCCGTTAAGAAATTAGACGGCATCGATTTTAGGACTCGTTTGAAACATTTTGACAAGTTGTAGGACTAAAATGCACTTTTTGTAAGTTTTAGGACCGAAAAACATTTTCGTGACAAGTTTTAAGACTTCTGGAACACTTATCCCTATTATTTCCTAACACTTCCCTTCAAGTTGGGATGTAGATATCCCAACTTGTTACATAAAATATTCACTCTATTTCCTCGTGAAGACATAGTAAAAATATCTGCAAGTTGATCCTCTGTTCTTGTATGTTGAAGAGCGATCTCTCCTTTTTGAACTTTTTCTTGTATAAAGTGACAATCAACATCAATGTGCTTGGTTTGCTCATGGAAGGTGGGATTGTTTGCAATATGAATAGCTGATTGATTGTCACAATATAATATTGATGGTTCTAATGTTGACATCCCAATTTCTGACAATAACATCCTCAACTAGAACAATTCACTAGTCACATGTGCCATTGCTCTATATTCTGCTTTTGCACTTGATTGCGAAACCACATGTTGTTTCTTGCTCTTCCAGGCAACTAAATTACCCCCAAGAAATACACAATAGCCCGATGTAGATCTCCTATTAGTAGAACATCCAGCCCAATCTGCATTAGAAAAACCTATGGTATCCAGATGGCCATAATTCTTGAAAATTAATCCTTTACCTAGTGCTCATTTCAAGTATTTGATAGTTTGAAGCATAGCATCCTAGTGAGTAGTTCGACGAGAACTCATGAATTGACTTACAACACTAACAGCAAAAGATATATCAGGTCTCGTGATGGTAAGATAATTCAACTTACCAACTACTCTCCGATATTTCATTGGGTCATGTAATAATTCTCCATCTTCTGCATCAAGTTTCACATTGGGTTCCATAGGAGTATCAATTGGTTTTGCTCCAACAAGTCAAACTTCATCAAGAATGTCAAGAACATATTTTCTTCGGGATAAATTTATATCAGTATGTGAGTAAGCAACCTCAATACCTAGGAAATACCGCAGACGTCCCATATCCTTAGTATTAAATTGTGTACGCAGAAATAGTTTGAGTCGTTGAATACCATCTGAATCACTACTAGTAATGATAATATCATCCACATATACCACCAGAAGAATACAACCAACTGAGGAGACAAAACTGAATATTGAATGGTTTACTTGACAATGCTTTAATCCAAACTTGATAACAGTATCGCTAAACTTACCAAACCAAGCACGAGGAGATTGCTTGAGTCCATATAATGCCTTATGTAAATAACATATCAGATTCTCCCCCCGAGCAACAAATCTAGGTGCTTGCTTCATATACACCTCTTCAGTCAAATCACCATGTAGGAACGCATTTTTGATATCTAATTGATGAAGAAACCATCCAAAATGTGCTGCGAGAGAAATAATGACACGAACAGATGGAATTTTGGCTACAAGAGAAAAAAGTGTCAGCATAATCAACACCATATGTTTGAGTATATCCTTTGGCGACCAATCGTGCCTTCAATCGATCTATGGTGCCATCAAGGTGGACCTTAATCGTGAAAACCCAATGACAACCAACAGGTTGCTTTCCCATAGGAAGGGTAGTGAGCTCCCAAGTGCAATTCTCAGTGAGTGCTTTCATTTCATCCTCCATGGCTTGTCTCCAACCAGGATGAGCAAGAGCTTCAGTAACACTTTTAGGCACAGAAACAAAGGACAAGGACGATACAAAAGTGGAGAAAGTAGGGGATAAACGATCATAAGACATAAAGTTGCTAATAGGATAACGAGTTCGAAGATAATCAGACAAACCAAAATAAAGTGTATAACGATCAACAGGACGTCCAACACAATAACGTGTACCTTTTCTAGTAGCATTGGGTTGATTAGGAGCAGGAACAGGATCAGGATCATAGGATGGCATAGCAACTGATGAGGGATCAGATGAATCAGGTGATGGTTGTACTGTTGTGATGGGAGCTGTTCGTCGTCTATGGTAAGTTTGATCAGCAAACTGAAATCTTGTTGATGATATGGGAGGAAGTGAGATTGGTGGAGGAATGGGTAAGACACACTCGTCATTGTTAGGAGACACTGTAGAGACTGTATGTAGATATGGTTGGTCCTAAAAAAATGTCACATATGTCGATACAAACACACGGCGACTAGTAGGATTGTAACATTTATAGCCCTTTTGAGTTTGGGAGTACCTAACAAAGACACATTTTTTAGCACAAGGAGCCAACTTATCAAGACTTGGAGTCAGAGAATGGATGAAACAAACACATCCAAAGACACATAGAGGTAATGCAAAGGGAGGACAATTTGGATGTAAAATGGAGAAAGGTGTCTCGCCCTGAAGAACGGAAGTTGGAAGTCGATTAATTAAGAAGCAAGCTATAAGAACAACATGTCCCCAAAAGGTTTTGGGTAGATGCATGTGAAAAAGAAGACAATGAGCAACGTCAAGAAGATGGCGATTTTTACGTTTAGCTACACCATTTTGTTGTGGTGTATATGAGCAGGAAGTCTGATGAATAATCCCATGGGAATCAAGAGAAGGTTGAAAACCATAGGCAACGGTAAGATACTCCTTGGCATTATCAGATTGTAGAGTTTTCATAGAAGTATTAAATTGATTCAACACGTCAAAATAGAATTGACGAAAGGAATGAAAAATCTCAGTACGATCTTTTATTAAGAATAACCAAGTCATTCGAGAAAAGTCATGCACACATGTAACAAAGTACCGAAAACCAGATGTATCAGAAACACAACATGGACCCCATACATTTGAATAAACCAACTCAAAGGGACTAAACACACGACTCTAAAAGCGAAAAGGAAATGAGACTATGGTGTTTTCTAAACTGACAAGCTTCACACTCAAAAGTACTCACAAACTCAGATGTTGGAAACAATCATCAAAGAATGTTTGGTGGTGGATGACGAGCACAACAATGCATCCGATATACATCAGTGGATGTATGATTTCTAGCTGTTGCAGCTATCACATTCTTGTCTAGATAGTATAGGCCATTTGATTCATGTCCCCCACCAATCATCTGTCCAGTCCTCAGATCCTGAAAAACACAACGAGAAGCAGAAAAGGTTACGGAACAATTTAGTTCTTTAGTTAATGAACTAACAGAAATCAAATTGTATGGAGATTTGAGATGAAGGACAGATGATAAAGAAAGGGAGAAACTCAAATGGGCATTTCTAGTAGTAGTAACTTGAGAAACGGAACCATCAGCTAATGTAACAGAGTTGGAGACCCCAAGATGTTTGGAATGTAACGAAGACAATAATTTAGAGTTACCAGCTATATGATGAGTAGCTCCAGAATCTATAACCTAGGAGTCTGACACTGTAGAAAGTAAGCATGATGAACTACCTTTTGAGCCATGTGCTAAAGTGGTAGTGGGAGCTGAAGTTCCTGTCATCTGTTGGGATCGAATCCAAGCCTCATATTCAGCATGTGTCAATGTAATTGAATCTTTTGTATTTTGCACATTAGTAGGATCTGGTTGAACTGGTGAGGAAGAATCTTCCACTTCAGCAAATGCAACAATAGTGGGTTGAAGTTTTGGATGAAGCGTGTAGCAGTGAGCTTCTGTATGTCCAGCCCTCCAACAATGGTTACAATAACGAGAGCCGCAGCTACCAATGCTTCTATCATGACCACCATGACTTCCACTCTGAGTAAACCCACGTCCATGACCTCGATAACCATGACCACGAGCGCCACGTTCACTAAAGCCATGAGAAATCATGGCACTTGTCTCTAAAGTTGTGGTTGAGATCTTGTCAGTAGGTGTCGAGCGCAAGGCTCGAGAAAAAACCTCATCAACTGTAGGAAGGGAGCTTTCAGACATAATTTGCTGACGAAGGGAGGAATATTCAGGCCCTAGTGCTTTAAGAAATAGTATCACTTGAAGATCCTCCTGGCGTTTGACTAATACATTCAGATCATTGGAAGCGGGAAGATAAGCATCTAGTTGTTGGCAAAGTGTAGTGAAATGAGCATAATATTTAGATAGAGACTAATCTCCACGTTGAAGATCAAACAGGGCCTCCCATGTGTCACATACTCGTGTCATATTATTTTGGCCAGAATAAAGTAGAGCACATTTATCCCAAACTTCCTTAGCAGAATTACATTGAATGAAATGAGGGCTAATCTTCGGATCCATACTATTCCATAACAATGTATAGATCATTGCATCTCCGGCAATCCAATCATCTACTTTACTCTTATCCAAGGGCATTGTAGATGTAAGATAATCATTCTGTCTAGTTGTAATAAGATAAACTTGTACATCTTTAGACCATGATGGATAGTTAGTGCCATCCAACTTGACATATATCAATTGGAAATGCGTCAAACCGGTAGATGGTGCAGAAGCCATCAGTATTAACTCCACTGAACTCAATGTGCTCGGATATTGAACTCCAATAATGCAATGAACTAGACAGGTTGAACTCAAGAATCAACTAAACCCAATAATAATGACACAATAACCAAGCACTTAACTCCAGTAATTAGCCACAAATAAACAAACAGAAACGAGGGTTCAACCGGTCCAACCTTGAATGTCAATATACTCTACTGAGAGGCCATAAAACCATACCAACCAGCACTTCAAAGATTATGAAAACCATCCAACACTTGAAAAATTACTACGCACATACCAACCAGCACTCCAAGAAGTGATATACTCTAGTGAAAATCCATAAAGGTATACTGGACAACGAGCATGTATTCAAGACCAACTAACACCAAAGCAATGCGCTACATTCACAATTATAGAGATCAACTCAGACATGATTGGCTTTTGCATGAATTCATGAACCTTGAACAAGAACAATAACTGAGCATGACTGATGATTAGAAAAGATAGGTCCTTGGGATGTCACCAATGAGTTGCAACGCTAGTGATGAAGGAAGGAACCTGAATCTGAGTGCTCCAACTTAAGAAGACGAACTGCCAGATGTGACTCCTTGTGTCTCCGAAGACGCGCTGCCTAAAGTCTCCCAACTCCACAGGAAGCCTCGAGAGGGTGACCCGTTGGTTTGTGGTGTAGAACACGCATCCAATCTTCTTGCCGAGGACTCCAGACGAAAGGACCACTCCGTCCCTTGCCTTATCAGTGGTGCTCGACACTTGTCTATCCCCCACGCCGTGATAAGTGAAAATAGATAATGCGCACTAACCTCGACCAAATTTTTTCTGTGATGAGAGAGAGGGCCCTTGGCAGTGATTTTTCTGCACAGGACAGATCGCTAAGCTTACTCGCTGTCGAGGATAAGCGATTTTGTTGGATGGGCTTCAGTGATTGACGTGTGACAACGAGGACGCCGATGAAGGACGGTTCTAGATTTGAATTTAGATCTAGCGACGCAGTCTCTGTTTTTTTTTTTTTTTTTCGTTCAATATTTCTCGATGAAGGTAATCGAAGATGATTTGGATGAAGACAGGCAACATGTGATCAAGAGGATGAGAAGGTCACTTAAAGAATCGGCGTCCTCTCTGATCTGCTGTGTAGAAGAGAAGCGCCCTACATCGATGACCTTGCTCTGATACCATGTTGAAAGAGAGAGTATTCTGTGTATTATATTCATTTAATCTAAAAAGATTACAATAATACATACAATATATATATATATATATATATATATATATATATATGAGAAACCCTAGTAACCCTCTCAAGATTAAGTATTGACTACTTTGCCCTTATAATTATTTCCTAATAGCAGTCTTTGCCCATTCATTCTTAACAAGTCTCCAAATCATATGACATTATTTCTCAAAGTGTTCTGAGCTGTTGCACTTAGAACATTTGAGACCACTTCGCCCAATAGGTTTTACAAAGACTTTTTGAAAATGATTTTTGTAAAAGATTTTGTAGGTCTTTGTTTGATTCTTTCTTTCACTTTTGGAAAATCAATTAGAGGAATAGTTTCGAAGTCATTCCCAAGCCTGATTTGTTAAAGTAGGGTCTTTGTACTGAAAGAATCTTTTCAAATTTCTTAGATCCTATTGAAAACCTTTTTAAAATATTTGAAATGTCATTTTTCAAAAATGTATTTTCTTTTGAAAGAGAGTCTGCATTTTATTTTAAAGTAACAAAACTTTTATCTAAATTTTCATACTTTTCTTTCCATAATATTTCTTGTTGCTTTAGTGTAGAATTCTCCATTTTTAGCCCAGAAATCCTCTTGAAAGAGGTTTTAAGACTAAGACACAGTTCATCAATGTATTTCGAGACTTTAGTAGGGATTTTTAAATTACTTACCTCGATTTCACTATCTGAGTCTGAGTTTATATTTATTTCAGAGTCTGAGTTTGATTCTGATTTTGCCATTAAACAAATATTGGCATAATCTTCATTACTTTCTTCGCATTTAGTATCACTCCATGTCTCTCGCCTTTGAGAGCCTTCTTGTATTTCTCGCTTTTCCTTTCTTTTTCTTCAACATGGGACAGTTGGGTCGATGTGTTCTTTTTTCTTGCATTCAAAACAGATCACATCTTTATTGGCTTCATCATCCTCAGTTGATTTGCTTTGAAATTTTTGAGTGCTTTGTTTCTTCTAGTTGGATCTTCTTCCCTTTTTGTTTAGTTTCCTGAACCTCTTTATCATAAGAGTTAACTTTTCATCATCCATATTATCTTCAGAATCTGTAACATTAGAATCATCGTTAGATCTCAAAGCAATTAACTTCTTACCTTTGGGATCTTCTTCCTCGTTGATTTGCTCCACTTCATAGGACTGAAGTGTGCCAACCAATTCGTCTACAGAAAGTTGCATGATTCTTTGTGTTTCCTTTATTGAAGTCTTTACATGATTCCAGTCTTTGGAGAGTCCACGCAGCAACTTGTTAATCTTCATGGGTCCTAAGATTGGTTGTCTCTAATACTCTAGACCGTTTACAATTTTTGTAAAATGACTAAACATGTCAATGATAGATTCTCCTAGCTTCATCTTGAAGGCTTTATACTGTCCGAGTAATATTGATCATTGTTTCTTTCATTCGATCAGTTTCTTCATAGGTAATGTGCAGCCTATCCTAGACTTCTTTGGCTGTTTCACAAGAATATACTCTGTTATATTCAGTAGGAGATAATGCACAATATAATGAGAAATTACTTTAGCATTAAGAGCTTGTCTCTTGGTTATTTCTTCTTGAGTCATCTCGCTAGCATCTGCAACTTCTTTTCCCCTTTTTGAAACTGATGTAGCTTTAGGATTAACTCCTTTTTCTACCACATCTCATTCCAGAGGATCTTTCGATTTTAGGAATGCCTTCATCGTGTTTTTCCATATGTTGTATTTATTTCCATCAAAATAAGGTGGTCTTGTGTTGCTTTGGCCTTCAACCAAATCTGGAGCCAACATACTAGCCATAGATCTTTAACTCAGAAGTAAAAACACTTCAATTAAATGAGTACACATGCTCTAATATCAATTGATAATGCTAGTATGAACACCTAGAGGGGGTGAATAGGTGTTAAAGAAGTTTTTGTAAGACTTAACAACTTAATTCGACTTTTATGAAAACAGTAGACGGAAGATGTAAAAAACTATAAACAGTTATATAAGGCTGTGAATTAAAATAAAGAGTTTAGGGAAAGAGAATTGAAACACAAGGTTTATAGTGGTTCGGCTTAGACCAAGCCTACGTCCACTCTCTCGCACTGACAGCCCACTGGCTAGATTCCACTAAGAACCAAAAGAGATTTTACAGTCTCACGTCATTGATTCCATAGTGTAGAGACTCTACTACACTTCCTTAAGGTCTCACAAGTATTAGGAAAGAATCAATTAGGAAAATCTCGAATTATTTAAGGAATGTGATGATAGCCCACCAATCATGCTCGCCCATACAATCAGGATCTAGGTTTCCATAAGTAGAACTTTCCAAGTACACTTCGCCAATCAACAGATTTAATTATTTAAATTGATTTCAATAAGAATAATTGATCTCGAGATGCTATCTCCAGTCATGAGATCTTCTTCAACCGTATGAACCAAATCCTAAAAGATATACTTGCATCTGGATCAGTCTTCTTCAACGGATAAATCTTTTATTTGTCGGTTTGGAAACTATCAGTGAGGGTAGACTTTGAATCTTGAGTCTGGAGGTCTTCGGACTTTGACGATAGAGTCTGCAAGTCTTTAGACTAGACTGATGGAAATGTTTTGTCGACTTCAAAACAGATAAGGAAGTTTTCTCTAATAGGATGCTCGCGGTTGTAGAGGCACCGTCGTTGGAGTTCGGGGTGTCCGGCTTTGCTGGTGTAGACACGGCAGAGGTGGTGCGGCAGTGTCGGTGAGGAGCGTTGTGGGCTTCAGCGGGGTAGCAGCAGCGCACGACTCGAGCTCGGAGCAGTGGCAGAGACGCCTAGTTGTCACGGGTCATCAGGTGGAAGCTGGCGACGGGTGAGCGGGCCACTGGGTTGCTGGGCGTGAGTGATGCAGCGACGGTGAGCGTAGTGACAACGGAGCTCTGGCGTTTAGTGCTGGGTCGCGGGTTGCTGAGGCGCAGCGTCGGGCTTTGGTGGCATTGGTCACATCTGAAGCAGGGGACACCGAGCGTTGGGTCGTGGGCAGATCTTGGCCGACAAGCAGAGTGTCGAGGAACGGCGAGACAGGTGGAGCGACGGTGGAGCAAAGAGGCGCAATAGCACTTGGAGTGACGGTCGGTCGAGGCTTAGAGTGGCGTGCAGTTGGAGGCCGACGGAGGGAGTTGCTGCGGGCGTTGGTGGCGAGGTTGGAAGTCGCGGCAAGACTGGTGGAGCAACGGTGGCCAAGGCGAGCAGAGCGGCAAGGTGGCGAGACGCAGCAGTGGCTGGCGTCGCGGTGTCAGCGTTGTGATTGGCGCGAGCATGGGACGGATGCGAACAAGGGGCAGCGTCGGGAGGAAGAATACGACAATGTAGCCCTTGTTTTATTTTCTCTCTCTCTCTGTCTCTCTCTCTCATGTCATTTATGTCTCTCTATCGTTGCACTCATGTCTCTTCTCTCTCACTGTTTCTTTCCTTTTTCTTTTCTTGTTAGAGAAAGAAAAGAGAAATGGTTTTCTCTTTTGACCAAGATGGACGAAAGCTTCTGAATTTTTTTTCTCAATTCTCGCCCCTTTTAGTCACAAAAATTGTTGTTTTTTATTTATTTATTTATTTATTTATAGTGATTCCGATGGCCGCTTTTTATGGTACTTTCTGAGTTTCCATCTTCTGTTGCGTTGATTTATGGTTGCATATCAAAGCGCGATTTTGCAATCAGCTTGATTTTGCTTGATTCCTTCCATTTTATCGAAATCCTTGCCTTTTATTCACTTGATTTTTTAATTGCTTCCGCATTTATCAAAATCTGAATATTTATCAGAATTTTCAACTTCCATGCATAATCAATCAGATTGATTTTCCCCATTTTTTTTTCCTTTTTCTTGTTCTAATGCAATTTTTATTTTATTTCCTTAGGGTCATCAAAATTTAGGTGTCAACAACTGCCCCTCTTTGAAGGTGAGCTCGTAGAGGTTGCCTTCAAAGATAAGTTGAGACCTAAATTTTGATCATGCGCATGCAATGAATGATTTTTTGTTGGAAAATGAATTCCATTTTTGAATGCAATTTATATGATGTATGAAAGTGCAAATGATAAATGAACCTACCTGAAATAACTTACCTTCAAGGGGGATAGAGTAATTTGAGATATTTGGTGTTACATGTCCAGGACCTGTACCACTCTACGGTTGCCTAGAATAATAACAAGGCTTTGTAAAAGGGACTGCTTTTCTAGGACATGTACCTTTCTATGGTCGCCTAGTATGGTAGTGTTTGGTTGTGTCTAGAACCCATACCTTTTTACAGTTGCCTTGACAAAGAAATTGATTATCCAAGACCCGTACTATTCTACGGTCGCTTGCATGGGGAAATAGATGTTGTCTAGGACTCGTACCATTTTATTGTCACCTAAATGTATATTCATTTTCCAAGACCCGTACTATTCTATGGTTACTTGGATGGGGAAATAGATGTTGTCTAGGACCCGTACCATTCTATGGTCGCTTGAATGGGGAAATAGATGTTGTCTAGGGCCCGTACCATTCTATGTCACCTGAATGAGGAAATAGATGTTATCTAGGACCCGTGCCGTTCTACGGTTGCCTAAAATGAGATTTTGCTTGGTTAGGACCCAAACCTTTCTTCGGTTGCTTTAATTAGACTGAATCTGGGGAAAAATCTTTGGGAGACAACTCAATTGAGTGTCGGTTAAGAAGAACTTCGGGCTACAGAAGCACGCCGATTTGATAAAGGGGACTCTAGGCTACAAAAGCATGCCGAGTTGATATAAATGGATACCGGGCTATGGAAGCACGCCAGGTCGATAAATAGGGACTCTAGGCTACAAAAGCACGCTAGGTTAGAAATTCCAGGCTATGAAAGCACACCGGTTTGATAAAATGGATTCTAGGCTACGAAAGTACGCCGGGTCAATATAAAGGATATCGGGTTACGGAAGCACGCTGGGTCAATGAAAGGGACTCTGGGCTACGAAAGCATGCCGGGTCAATTTAAAAGACACCAGGCTATGGAAGCACGCTGGGTCGATGAAAGGGACCTTGGGCTACGAAAGCACATTAGGTCAATATAAGGGACATCGGGCTATGGAAGCACACCGGATTGATGAAAGGGACCCTGGGCTATGAAAGCATGCCAGGTGAATATAAAGAACACTGGGCTACGAAAGCACGCTGAGTCAATGAAAGGGACCTTGGGCTACGAAAGCACGTAAGGTCAATTTAAAGGACACTGGGCTACGGAAGATCGTCGGATCGATGAAAGGGACCCCGGGCTACGAAAGCATGCCAGGTCAATTTAAAGGACATCGGGCTTCAGAAGCACGCCAGGTCAATGAACGCTGGGCTACAAAAGCACACCAGGTCAATATAAAAGGATAGCTTGACCGAGTCAAGTGTCGAGAATACCCGCACAATGACAAGTATTTAGAATATAGGTAGAGATATACTTATCTGGTGATATCTCTGATTCTTAAGGATATGTCTTTTGGAACTTAGATATCCTGTTGAGGCCTCTCACCTCCTGGTAGAAATAAATTTTGAAACATCAATGATGTACCTTGAATGTTCGTGATGGTTTCTCATCTCCTAATATCATGAGGCATTCTGAAAGGAACTTGAATGTCAGGAGCTCTTGGATTTTTGAGAAAACATTACTTGTCAGATAGCGTAAAAATGCATTTACCAAATAAATAAGCAATTAAGGCTATTCTAGAATGCACACTTCAAAATCCACTGAAGTTTTTATCAATTCAATCAGGGTTCATGCATAATAACCTTTGCATTACCCAAATTTCCATTGGAGGGAATTATCGTTCACGACAATTTTCACTCATGACATGGATTTCTTAAGAATACTAAATGAGAGACTTTCAGTTAGAAATGACTTTCACTCACTCTCATTTAGAAAAGCTATTTTATGAGAATCACTCCATCTCACCATATCGACAAGGGTCTAAGTATTTTCGCAAGCGGTACGACCTTACCAATCCGAGAGGTCTTTAATAGGGACCGTAATGTGGGCTTGGTTAATGGCTTGAAAATGGACTCTTTGAGTAATGGCTATTGAAAGAATAGCTTCGCAATCATCTCCGAGTTTACAAATCAAGAACCCTGCAAAATGAGAAATAAATAATCCTGCTCGTACTTCTTCGAGCGACACTTATAAACAAATGAACTCCCATGTTAATTCAAGTACCATAATCTGAAGAGATTTTGTAAGGGACGTAACATAGGTTAGGTTCATGGGTTGAGAAACGAAAGGATCATTGGCTCAAAAATTTGTAGAGGGCGAGAGTTGATGATCATCTAGGCATTGTCGCCAGTTTTCTCTTTCACTAGGGATTGTCATTATAAATGCATTATTGATCTTGACTCTTTGAGTACTGCTTCATTGAGATACAATTTTTGCAACTGATAGTCATCTATTTGACACTTTTATAGGCATTGGCCTTACTTTTACCAGGCATATTGCTTTTTTGCGATAATTTTCATTCATTTTTTTTCATGGGCATCGGCCTTACTTTTACCAAGCATACTGCTTTTTTGCCCTAGTTTTCATTCATTTTTTTTTCATGGGCATCGGCTTTATTTTTACCAAACATAATGCTGTTTTCAAGGCCCTAATTTTCATTCATCTTATGCCTATGGGCATCAACCTTGCTTTTATTAAACACATTACTTCTTCATGCCCCTTAGTTTTATATCATATGATTCAACATTTGGACTCTGTCGGTGCTTTGGACCATACTCCTTGAATGATTGTCTTTTGCCTTGTCCCAGTGTGGGGGATGATCACTAACTGTGTTTAAAAAAATGAAATTGCGGGTCTCAAGTGGGTTATACAAAGGATATAAGTGTGTAGGATAGAGAAAGAAATGTTTTTCGTCATCCTAAGGCACTTAAATTACCACAAGGATTCAATGTAATAGCATGACTTGAAGATTAATACAAGTGAGAGTAAGAAAATTTCTTTCCATTTTCTCTACCTTATGGTGTTGTTTTACCTTCAATTTGCCCCGATATAGGGTGGTTCTTGACAAGGGTAATTTGAAAAAAATCTCCATAAGTGTTTGTGGCTCGAAGAGATTAAGCAATGAATCACATGTAGTGTTCGTGATAAAGAAATAAACTGCCCTTCATCATTTCGGTTGTCATACCTTTTGCGAGAGAACTCTTTAACTTGCGGATATGAACCTTCCTACACTCACCTCACAAGTGTATGAGTAGGGGATTATGTATAGGATAGGGTTTGCCTTTCATTATCCCGACTTATCTCATTTAGTATGCTCAATTCATTCCACATCATTCATTAAATTAGTCCATCTTGATGTTCTTTAGTGGAATTGGTGGACTAAAGATGTAAGAGTGACTATGCAACGTCACTTTTAAAAGAGCTCAATAGCTTTAAGCATGAAAAATTGTCAACTTCAAAATAAATAGTTTTCCACGCTAAAGAATGGTTTAAAGCATTCATTCAAGGATTTCTCCACAATGGGATTGCCTCAGCAGTTGATGTCTTTGGATTGTCCTTTTCATTCAAGACTGAAAATCCACTTTTGCCCCTGCACAAGAGAACATGCATGAATATGATACTATCAACATCAAAGTAAAAGCAAATGGAATATCCATTTTCGGCTTGGGTCGAGATTTTATCTCAGTCAGGTCACTACCAAAATCTACCATGCCCCTAATCTTTTTTCAAAGATGGATTGCCCCTCATTTTATTAGCTTGAAGTGTGTTCCAATTGCAACTTGATGTGCCTTGTCAGATGTATTCTCATTAGGCCCATAAAGTAATGCACTGAAACATGAAGTAAATGAGTCAGAAAATTAAATAGGGCTAACCTGATGCATGCTTTTAGAAATGGCTTCAAAAATGATGATTCTTTTTATTCTTTTTTTTTAATTCTTTTTTTTTTTGATGAGGAAGCATGAAGAAGCCCAGTCCTCAGGATTTCTCTGTGGATGATATTTTCTTTTCATGATTGGATATCATCATTGGACTGGTTTGGTTTACCCCATCATGTCCTCAAAACAAAACTTGTAATTTTATTGATATTCATTAATCGAATTACATTTATTAAATGGTAAATGCAATGCTCAATCCCTAGACAGAAAATGAAAAAGAAGAAATTGGAAACATTTCCTAGAAAGCAATGAAAATTCCCATGTAGGGGAAAGTGCAATTGATCTTGCCCCTAATTAAATAAGGGAATTGAACTACTTAGACCATGAATTATGTGGGCTTGAGTTCTTCATGCTTCTTGAACTTGTGAGGTGAACCTTCTAGGTCACTAGTCTCTTAATGGTGGCATCAAATTCAGCTATCTCAGGAAAATGAGACAATTCAAAAGTCCTATTGGCTCTCTTCTTCGAGTCGCAGTTTTTCACTGAAGATAGAGTATCTATGTCATCACCGCACTTTTGCTTGACGAGACAAGCCACAGTAGTAGACAATTCATTGACTTGACTTTGGAAGTGTGCAATTCGCTAGTTCATGTCATTGTCAATATCAATAATACGGTTTGGCACATTGTTTTGATCCGCCATTTTAGCTTTTGATTGTGTACGAATGAGGTGTAAATAAAGAGCCAGTCTATGACAGCGATCTAATCTATTTTTTTTATTTGTTCTTTTTATTCATTGAAAAGTTTGTGTAAGAAGTGAATTTCCAAAAAATAAAAATAGGATACTTCAGCAAGAACAAATTTCCTAAACATGAATTGAAAACAAATTCTCCAAAGTTTCTTGTTTTGTTATTTTCAAAATGATTCATTGCATGGCAATTTCCTCATTTCATTTCTAATTAACAAAGGAATTAAATCAACGATTGACCTAGATTGTCACGGACCGACTAAAAGCACAATTAAGTAAGTAAATTGTGAAGTGAGAATTTAGACAACTTACTTTCACCGTAAAGGGATGACAATCACATAGACACACTCATGAAATGTGAGGCTCGATTCTACCTAGACGGCTTAACAAAGTGAAGCTAAGAGGATGATCTGATCATTGCAGTCTCGCATTAACGTGTCAAGTCCTCCTAACTCTGGCTCAGTTGAATGTAATGCCCAATAATCACACAGTCTTGCGGATATGGATAAACACATTCGACGCCATGAAAAAATTTTCGAGGAAGAGAATGTCAACCTCTACATAAAAGTCTCATTTTGGAGGAAGTATCATTCTCAACACCATCCTAAAAATCCTATCGTAGCCCAGACCCGACCGCAAGTTATGTGTGCAATAGTGTAGTGCTAAAAGCAGTAAAACATGCGTAATAGTTTAAATGCAAGCAACACTTCAAATCAGGAAAAATAAATCATTCATCTCACACCAAGGATTAGCAAAGACCGCTCTCCTTATACCTCATATCTGCAAGAACATTTAACAAATTAGAAATGTTAGGGACGTACCTGGTGTCCTTGCTGCCAAACAAAAACATTTTTAAAAGAAAGAAAACTTGGCCTAAGTCCACTAAATGTTTTAACACAAGTCCCTAGTGGAGTCGCCAAGCTGTCGCGACCTATATTTTGGGTGCACTACCTGGGTTTAGGCTAATGGATTACTAAGTCTTTAAACTTAGCTCAGACTCTCCCAAGCCATACCAATTCGCTACTTAAGGTTCAAATATTTAGCATACAAATAATTATTATTTAGGAGTCACCACTAATCGGTTTACAGTAGGTCGATTAGACACAAAGTAAAATAATTGAGAATTATTTTACTCCTACAAACTATAAATTTTTGGTACAGGGACTTGGTTACACTAGATTTTTCTAATGCCCTTTTGGTACCGTTCTTTTTATTTTCAAAAATGTTTTTTTTTTTTTGCAGGCAGCTAAGATTTATTTTAACCTAAATTATTATCATGCAAATATGATGACCACACCGATGCTCATCAATTATTAA
The DNA here is from genome assembly GCA_014182575.1 of Eucalyptus decipiens. NCBI lineage: Eukaryota > Viridiplantae > Streptophyta > Magnoliopsida > Myrtales > Myrtaceae > Eucalyptus > Eucalyptus decipiens. The sequence continues at coordinate 44,553,025 of CM024611.1, read as the reverse complement.
ACATTCAATAAATAAAATAAATTGCATCAAAAGAAATAAACACACAAAGCAAGCAATTTTTTTTTTGGTTTTTCTTAAATTAGAATTTTTTTTATAAAACATGCATTTTAACTACATGACCTAATTTTACTAATAAAAAAATTCTAATTAAATGAACCTATTATGCAAACTAATTAACATGCACCTAATATTTTTTTATTTTTTATTGAAATTCGGACTTAATAAAAACCTAATTAAACTATTTAATATGAATAATTTTCTAATTTATTTTAGGGTATTTGACTTAAACCCTATCCTATCTTAGAAAACTATTTTTTTAGAAAAATGAGATTATTTAAATGTGCAAAGATTATCTAAGCCTATCTAAAAAAATTAAATCCAATCATGATCTATCCCAAAAATTAAAAAGTGTAATCCTAAAGAGTGCAATCCTAATTTACTGATACGCTCTAATACAAGATTTGATTTTTTTTTTTAATGTTTTTTAGTGTTTTTCCAAGCCAAGCAATTACATCTAAACAATTAAGATATTCATCAAATAAGACTTAAAATAACCAAAAAAATAATCCATTGTCTCACGGGTTAAATTAACGATTATTTTAATCCTACGCATCACAACAAATGGTTCAAAATAATTAAAAATTTGATCCAAAGTCTTACGAATCAAATTAATAACTATAATGATTTAAAAATTAAAATACTATCAAAATGCTCCCAAAATTAATATAATGAAAAAATTAACCGATGTCTTACGGATCAAATTAATAATTACATTAATTTTGGGCAAAACCCTTGGATAATTCTTACAAGATTTATGAAATGAATATTGACATCTAATATTACAATTTAAATAACTTAGATATGCTATCAAATAAAATATAACAAATAAATGAAAAATAGTTTAAAAAAAAAAAAAAAAACTAAACTACATAAGGAGGGGCTTAAGGAGGACAACGGCGTCAACATGGGAGCGGATCGTAGGCGGAGGCGGTGTGGTGGTGCAGTGTTGGCGAGGTCAAGAGCGGCGGGCTTCGGTTGCTAGGCGAGTAGGGGCAAGGGTGACGTTCAGTGGCGGTGGGGGCACTCGGATGCTTGCGGCTGTAGAGGCACCGTTGTCAGAGTTGGGGGGCATATTCGGCTTTGCTGGTGCAAACACGGTAGAGGTGGCGCGGTGGCGTCGGTGAGGAGCGCTGCGGGCATCGGCGGGGCAGCAGCGGTGCGTGACACGAGCTAAGAGTAGCAGCGGAGACACCTAGTTGTCACGGGTCGTTAGGTGGAGGTCGGCAACGGGTGAGCGGGCCGTCGGGTTGCTAGGCGCGAGTGATGCAGCGATGGTGAGTGCGGTGACGATGGAGCTTTGGCATTCAGTGCTGCTGTTGCGGCGCTCGGGTGTGGCATCAAGCTCTGGTGGCATCAATTGTAGCTGAAGCAGGGGACACCGAGCGCTGGGTCGTGGGCAGATCTCGGCCAACGAGCAGAGCGTCGAGGAATGGCGAGACCGGCGAAGTGACGGTGGAGTAGAGAGGTGCGATAGTGCTAGGAGTGACGGTCGCTTGGGGCTTAGAGCGGCGTGCAGTCGGAGGCTGGCGGAGGGGGCTGTTGTGGGCGTCGGTGGCAGGGCTAGAAATCGCAGTGAGACCAATGGAGCAGCGGTGGCGGAGGCGAGCAGAGTGGCGAGGTGGCGAGATGTGGCGGTGGCTAGCATCTCGGTGTCAGCGTTGTGACCGGCACGGGCACGGGACCAACGCGAACAGGGGGCAATGTCAGGAGGAAGAAGACGACACCGTAGCCCCTATTTTCTTTTCTCTCTCTCTCTCTCTCTCTCTCTCTCTCTCTTGTCATCTCTTTCTCTGTCGCTGCACTCACATCTCTTCTCTCTCGCTATTTCTTTCCTTTTTCTTTTCTTGTGAAAGAAAGAAAAGAGAAATGGTTTTCTCTTTTGACGAAGATGGACGAAAGCTTTTGAATTTTTTCTCTCAATTCTCGCCTGCTCATGGTCACAAAAATTGTGGCTCTTTTTATAGTGATTCCAGACGGCCGCTTTCTATGGTATTTTCCAAGTTTCCATTGTCTATTTCATTGATTCATGGCTGCATATCAGAGCGTGATTTCGCAATCAGCTTGGTTTTGCTTGATTCCTTCCATTTTATCGATATCCTTGCCCTTTATTCACTTGATTTTCTAATTGCTTCCACATTTATCAAAATCTGAATATTCATTAGAATTTCTAATTTCCATACAAAATCAATCGATTGATTTTCCCCATTTTTTTTCCTTTTTTCTTGTTCTATGTGATTTTTATTTTATTTCCTTAGGGTCATCAAAATTTAGGTGTCTATACTCATGTGTCTGAAAACTCGGGCACTCTTCACCAAAAAAAATAAAAAAACTCGGGCACGTTTTCTCGGGGACCTTGGTAAACAATTTGCCCATTCGAGACAAGGATGATATTGTTGAATAGGTCATAAGTTTTCAGCGTAGGTTGAAGGAGGGATATTAGAGCAGTTCCATTGAGGATGTGTATGGACTATGAAAGTCTGAATTTTCAGAATTTGTTTTCGATTAAATAAATTAGGCCTTTCATCGATGCACAAATAGTGCTATTCTCTGAGCATATCACTTATGAGATAACTGACTATTTGGGAAAGCAATTAAGGAATATAAATGCAATGGACTTGAGAATTCGACTAGGAATTGATTGCTCGGCTGTGTTGGTCTGCAAGAGTCATTACGGCACTGTTGAAATCAATTAGAGATCAGAGATAGGTCGATTTGATTGAGATATGTGGTCAGAGTGTGGGTGATTCCACCTGATTGCAAAATACTCGTCGATCGGCATTAGATCGATTTTTCTATCGTTTTGGTACTCGGTGCCCGTATTTGAAATCTTGAAACTTTCACGACAACCAAGGTTGGCCAATGTGTCGAAGATGTACATTGTGACTCGAGATAAATCGATCACGGGTCAATTGCACCAAAAATTCCTAAAAGTTACCCGATAGACTAGGTAATGTTAAAAGCGCGTCGGATTGAACTTAACCGTGAATTTGACCCAAATTTCAGAAATTGAAAATTCTGTGGTGTCACGATTTATTTTAGGAACATCGACTTATTCACCGAAATTTTTTGGAGATTTCAAAATTTTTACGGAAAATTGATTCGAACGTGTGGAAAAATAGCAGAAATTCGGATGGGCCTAATTGGAGGAGATTTGGACTTTCAAGCTGAGCCTTTGAGTGTTGGGGACTTGCAGAAAATTGTACAGAATTTTTCTTCATCGACATTGGACCTCAATTTGGGAAATTTCATGAAAAAATTGGAGCCAAATTTAAGGAAATTCAGAGGCTGGCTTATTGGCTATAATTTTGGCATCAAAATGGTTAATTGTGGATATTAAGGCTAGAAAGAATTAGGGGGGGCATAAAGGATATATATGAAGACTTTAAGGGGGGACAAGCTCTTAATTGAAGAGATAATCTTGGCTGACTTCTCCCTCCAGCGGCGTCTCCAGCAAACTTCGCCAGTTGCCCGGTCTTCTTCATGCGACAATTTCCACGGAAGCCAAGCTGCTTCAGTTTCTCTCGTTCACGCCGACTTCTCTCTCTCTCCCTCTTCGCCAGCACCGTTCGAAGCCGCCTACCTATCCACGCGACGCCTCACCCTTCAACTCCACTAATCCCTGCTCCCCACCGATTTGTCGCTAGCGAAACAGCACAGGCCAGTCAACCTTCAACTGTTGGAGTCCCAAGTGTTGACCGAAGACAGCTCATCTCCACGGTTTTTCCCTGCAGCCGAAGCCACCGTCTGCCCATCTCTCCACCCAATCTCTCTCTCGCGTTGTTGCTTCAGCCCAAGAGCCCACCGACCGGCCCACATCCCACGAAGCAGCAGCCAGCTCAGCCTCTCCAACCATCTCTGCCGCACGCTCGGTCAAGCTTCTTCTCCAGTGAAGGCGCGGTTGACCGAAGCTGCTTCTCTCTCTCTCTCTCGTTCAGTCCACGTGATTCCAGCGAAGCCGAAGCAGCCCAGCTTCCACGCCCGCAAGATCCACCGAATCAGCAGCCCATGCGGTTCTTTTCTTCAGCCTTTGAAGGCCCAGCAAATTTCTTTCTCAGCCCAGCGTCTCAGCCCATGAATTATCCTTAGTTTAGCCTAGTTTTGGGCCTGGTTCAGCAGCCCAAGAAGTCAAGCTGCAGCCAACGTGAATTTCAGCTGCAAGCCCAATCTTGAAGCCCAAGTCTAAGCCCAAAAATTTCTGTGGGCTTGTAAGGTTGTTGGGTCCGGTCCGAGTGTCTATCGACACCGCCGAAAATTCAGATTTCGGCCGCTCTCGCGTCGTCGTCTCGGCGTTCCAGTCTTTGTATTAAATAAGTGAGTTTCACTCACTAATCATCGCTTTGTAAGTTAATTATGTTTAGGGTTTGATTAAATTAAATTAAGCATGTTTAGGTAGATAGATTATATTAGGTTAGTTAATTTAAGGGAAAAAGCCACGAAAAACCCTGAACTTTGCTTAAAGTGACACATTTACCCCAAACTTTTTTTTGTGACGTGAAAAACCCCAAACTTTTCAAACCGTGACACATTTACCCCATCAAGGGCTTTTTTTGTCTTTTTATTCTGTTTTTTTCCTTTTTCTTTTTCTTTTTTTCTTCTTCTTCCCTCCATCGGCCATGGCGGAGGGAAGCCGGTGTCAAGCAAGGGTCGCCCTCGCCGGCATCGGGCGAGGGCCTCCCTCGCCGACGTCGGGCAAGGCCCTCCTGATCTAGCGAGGGAGGCCGTCGCTCGACGCCGGTGAGAGCACCCCTCGCCCATCTCGGTGAGGGAGGGACACCTCGCCGACGCAGCGAGGGCGGCCCGCCGGCGTGGGGTGAGGACGGCCCCTTGCTAGATCTCGGCGAGGGCGGGGACACCCTCGCCCGACGCAGCGAGGGCGGCCCTCGCCGGCGTCGGGTGAGGACGGCCCTTGCTAGATCTCGGTGAGGGCGGGGACACCCTCACTCGACGCAGCAAGGGCGGCCTTTGCCGAGGGCAAGGACGGCCCTTGCCGGATCTCGGTGAGGGCACCCCTCGCCCGACGTAGGCGAGGGCGGCGCTTTGACGGGCGAGGGCAGAGACACCCTCGTCCGATGCAGGTGAGGGCAGCCCTCGCCGGCGTCGGGCGAGGACAGCACTTGCCAGATCTGGCGACGGCACCCCTTGCCCAATGCAAGCGAGGGCAACCCTCGCCTGACTCCGGCGAGGGTAGCCCTCACCGGACGCCGGCTTCCCTTCGCCGGCCAGTCGGCGAAGGAAAGAGAGAAGAAAAAAAATTAAAAAATTAAAAAAATATTTAAAAAATGAAAAGACCAAAATGCCCTCTAATTTTGGGGTAAATGTGTCACATAACAAAAGTTCAGGATTTTTTGTGTCACAAAAAAAAGTTTGGGGTAAATGTGTCACGGTTGGCAAAGTTCAGGGTTTTTCACCTCACAAAAAAAAGTTTTGAGGTAAATATGTCAGTTTGGGCAAAGTTCAAGGTTTTTCGTGGCTTTTTCCCTTAATTTAATTATCTGCCGATGCATGTTAGGTGGTTAGTTATGCATTTTGTGAGTAGAAACGTTCTATTATTTATTTAACGAACCTTGGAATTTTTCCGGGTCCATTTTGGCATCCAATTAGGCATTGTGTGCTTAAATTGGATTTATTGATATTTATTTATTAATTTCCATAATTATTTAATTATTTATTTATTTTCTGGAAATTCAACCGGATGGCTGGTAACCGGAATTTCGTGCTGATTGCAATGGTACTCTTTGTTTATTTAATTGAGCACTGAATCATGAAAATTGAGTGAATTGACGATTATGTGGAGATTTATCCCAAAATTGATTAGTGTTGGTATTCAATTGGAAATTGATTGTGAAAGATTGTGAGTGGATCTAGAAAATTGCCAAAGTATGGCTGTGCCAATTGGGTCGAGATTTGCCACCGAATTTGAAGTCGGTCGTGTCCAATCGGGCCGTGATTTGCCACCTATTAAAGATCGTGCCCATTGGGTCGTGATTCACCACTTGATAAAGATTGTGCCTAATAGGGTCGTGATCCACCACCTATTAAAGATTGTGCCCATTGGGCCGTGATTACCACCTAAAGATAGGTTGTGTCCTTGGGACTGTGATTTATAGCTAGGAATCTTATAGACTCCGCTTGTTGAGCCGTGAGTAAGAATTGAGATTGAATAGTTGAGATGATCGGGGAGTGGTCTTGATGACTTGTAATTGACTAAGTCGATTGATCGATGGTTTGATATGTTTGATTGGATGATGTGATTGTTAGCAAGAAGGAACTAAGAACAAGGTAAGCCCTCTGAGTCGTGATTGTGCTTAGGTATCTCTCCCACTTGAGTTACCTTAGCCCCAGGCCATGCTATTTAATGATATTGGAAAAATGGCATCGTAAGGTAAGAACTAGTATTGAAAGCGGGTCGCCTTTCGAAGCGTTCGCCGGTAACCAAAGTGTATCATTCCCGCAACCACTTTGGTACTTTGCTTATAGCTTTTGTAGGTTATGCAATAGAAGGGCTCTTGAGAGCGCCTGCTTGCAGAAATGAATGGATCAGAAGGGGGCTGGGTTCTAATCGGGTCTTAGAGAGTAGAACTCGCTGAGACATTGTCTCATTGGTTATTGTATAACCATTTTCAGGTCCTTAGATGGTGTTAATGAAGAACTGGAAGTCTTGGAGTTTGGGGAAGTGAAGGAAGCAGAATCGGTAAACCTGTCTGGCTCGTGAGTCATAGGACAGTCCCTTTTTGATTAAGCCAATATTTTTGTAAGCGACACGATGTTATAAATAAACCTGTGTGTTTGCAAAAGGTTGGTTTTAGTTCGAAAAATTTATGACTCTAGTTTCCTATCCTACTGTTTTATTATTTGGGGATTATTTATATACTTCCGCATGCATACTAAAATAAATGGGTTGGCGATGCCTCCTGGAACATCGCTAATATATTGACCAAGGAGGGATGGGCGCGCGCCCGGAGGATCGGGGCATGACATGGACTGTTTGAGTGAGTTCACTATTTGGAATGTTGTTGAACAATCCAAACCAGTCGATATTTCGTCCATAAAGAGTGCTTTGGCTGGCCCGACTAGCATCTCCCCTGTTTCGTGTCAACACAAATTGAAGAAAAGCAACCTAACTTGATAGAAAAGGGATTGCAATCATCTAAAAACATTGGATACCAAAGTGGCCTTTTGGGTCTTACTTGTTGTGACTCATTTCTTTTGTCTACCAGAGATGCCTCGTATCATTTCATCTCCCACTATTGTGTCGGCACAGATTTCAAGTCCTAGTATCTAAAATTAGGCATTGCGAAAAAAACAGAAATTTTAAGTCTTTGTGCTTTCCCCTCTTCCTTGTGGCAAAAAAAGGGATGGACTAATGGTGTTTTAACTTTCTTGGCTATACCTTGATTATATAATCGACGACAACATTAGTCTCCTGTCCTTCCAGTGCTGCTGCCTGTAGAAGATTAAGATCAATAGAAGCCCTTACAGGAATTAACTAATGTTTTTGATTCGGTAAAAAGAATGTATAAAAATCTGCAATCAGAAAGCAGTTTGACCATTCATTATTCCTGATCTCATCTCTCACCTTCATAAAGATATCTATGTCAGGATCAGGTTTGATGTTTGCCTCCTCTCTCCTTAATAACTCTGCTAGCATATCTGAAAAAGTATGTCAGCGTTATACCTCTTATCCTAGCTTTTTTTGAGATATCAGCCTTACAATCATGGTAACCAAGAAAAATAGCGCAAACTTACCATAATGGGGTCCAACACCTCTACACCTAGCTAAGAAAGCCAAAGTTTCCCTAATAGTCATTTCTCCTATATGGAGATCATATTGACTTATATAAGCTGATGTCCTCTGTGGTACAAATTCTTCCATCTCTTGTCCATTGTATGTGACTCTTCCTGAAAACTATGATTGACAAGCTCTTTGACTTTTACGCTTAAGGATTTCACTACTATAGTAAGACTACACTTAAAGTACGCTCTTTATGCTTACCTTCAAATCTCTGCCGAGCTTCCCTGCTAATGCTAGAGATAACGTGGTCTTTCCAGAGCCTGGAGGCCCCGGAAGTAATGTCATTCTGCAAAAGAAAAATAAAAATTGGGTCAACAATATCAGAACTCACTTCTTGAGCATTGTATGCTGGTAAAATCTGTAGAAACTCTCTCTCTTCTTACCTGCGAGGCTTGATGATTCCGCTGACATCATTGATTATTGGTAATGGCTTCTTTCTACTAAGAAGGATGTGAAAATAGTTGAGAAACCCCTGTTGACATTGATTAATATGTGACGGTTTTCAGTCTGTTTGAGCAGGATTCAAGAAGTAGATATAATGAATTAATTGTTACATTACCTCAAGCATGTTGACAGAGAAATTTAAAATTGTGGGTAGAGCTCGGCTTCCAACATAAGCTTCGGCCTTGACATTTAGATGCTTGAATTGGACTTTAATTGTCGGAAAATCCAGTCCAACTTTGTTTATAATACAAAAGGCCAAACACAGACCTCGTCAAGATTTATAATGATACTTTCTGCTCAGAGAAGAAAATACCATTTCCCAGATGAAGTTTCTCTCTCTTAATTAAAATATATATATATATATATATATATATATATATATATATATATATATATATATATATGGCAGTGACCAACTAAATGAATATCTGAAGTGCTTATTAGAAGTCATCAGCGTGTACCTCTCAATCCTCTGCTTCAGCTTTAACAAGAACTTCTCATCGTCTTCCTCAGCTGTCTTCAGCAACCTCTCCAACAAGTTCCTCCTCTCCATCAAATCAAGATTCTCGACATCGAATTCTCTTATCTGGCCTTCTTCGTTGGTAAAAATGCTCCGCCGAACATGCAAGTAAGTCAGAAGCTTTTCGATTGCAGCCCATTTCAGAGCCTCCTCATCATCCTCATTCGGGCTAGACCTTGAGAAGATCTCCTTCCCACTATTCCTCCATATGTCCGAGCTGCTCAAACGTGCACTGCTCAGTCTTGCACTGCTTATTCTAAATGCATCATCAGTTTCCATAGTCACCCACTAAAAGCTAAACAAATGCTTCACCGAATTGTAATTTTCATGCAAGATGGCCTTCGTCCATGAAAATGTGCCTGAAAAAGGATCATGGATCAAGAAAGTTTGAACCCTTTTTAGATTCCTTTTGAAAGCTTCTGAGGATAGTTAAACAAGAGGGAATTACATTTGGTGTGTATATATAGCATGAGAAGAAGAAGAAGATACCAAAAGGGGGTCAATAATTTTTTTTCTTCCGACATAGTCTTGATGCACATGTGGGTTTGAGACAATTGCATATATCATACGAGGAAGGAAACAGGTTGGAGCATGCTCTGGCAGGACTATTTCTAAAAGATAATTGACTTTAGAAATGAATGGAAGTGGTAAGGAGAAGGTGGATGATTACATGTATGGTAGCATTTTATTGCCAATCCTGCCGGTGAGGGACACCGGAATTAGGCTGGGACGGACATGGGATTTAGGTTGGGACGAGAAAAACTTTTTACGCATAAAGCTTTAAAATTACGTGCGTGAAAAATTTTTATGAGGGAAATTTTAGTGCACATTTCTGTTGATGACGGGCGAAGGTGGTGCAATCGCCACAACCATTTCTTGGTCCCTTATTCAATGAGGCGATGCAATAGTATTGCAATATTCATCCTGCAGAAAGTGACTTTCCAGTTTGAAACGTAATGCAGCATGTATGATAGGAAAAATAACATATGATGGTCATCTTTGTCAAATTAGTAATCGAGAGTGCCCGTAGATATCCGGCAGTCATTAGCTACTCCTTTCACATCATACTTCTTGCATCTTGCATCTTTCAATGACAATAAATTTTGGCATAATCGTAATTATTCCTTAGAAACCTTGAAACATTGAGATGATTTCTGCATGTTGAGGCACCGTGTATACTTGGGAAATTTTTATGGATTTTCAGAATCCACGTGATACAACCGTTTTTGCAGCCAAAAACAAGTTTGTGCATGTGTTGAAAGTGTTCGGTGATTTGAATGCAGATTAATTTATATTGCATTATTGGGGACTAGCCGTACTTCCGCCTTGGAATAGTAGTTATTTCCGGCTACCGAGGAGGGAAGGAATTGAATAGAGATAACAAAAGATTCTTCAACGCAAAGCGTACTCGAGGAGCACGGAGTACTTATTGCTACCTAACGGATCTTGCTTGCAGATCTAGTAGCTAGGAAGTCTTAGGTGCTGCATGACAACGTTTCTGTTCCTCAAAATTTCTGTTCTTTGGTTCCCCGGAACAAAAAAAGAACAGAAACCTGTTTGGTAAAACATTTGTTCCCGGGAACAATTTCTCAATTTTTTGTTCCTGTTTTGTTCTCGGAATAGTTTTGAGAAGCAAAAAGTTGCTTCTTGTTCCTGGGAACGATTTCTAGAAGTAAGCTGATTTTCTTTTTTTAATTTTATTTTCTTGTCGCGACCACCGTCAACCGCCCAAAGCCACCGCCCACCGCCACCCCGCTGGCTGCCGATTGCGGCGGCCGCCAGCCACCGCCGCCGCCGTCGCCGATCGCCGGTTGCCGCCGCCGGCCGCCGGTCGCCGCCGTCTTCGGTTGCCGCCGCCGGCCGCCGCCGCCCGCCGGCCGCCGCCGCCGACGCCAAACGGAAATTGTTGCGTTACCAAACGCATTTCTATTATTTTTCTATTCCAGGAGTAGAAATTTTGTATCGTTACCAAACGGGTTCTTTTACTCAGAAATTGTTCCCCGGAGCAGAAATAGAAAAGAACTATTTCTAAAAAAAAAACTCTTTCCGGGAACTGAAGCGTTGTCATGCGCAGCCTTATTCTAACCCCAAAAGAAGTCAGTCAACCCTAATTAGTTTTATATAGGGTTCCTATTTAAATTAATACGCACGTTGGTAACAGCCAAAACCGTTATTTTTGTAGTGGAGTTTCATCTTAGAGGTCAAACGAGGTCCCTGGCACATGCAACCGTTCTTTCTGTACAGGAAAACTCACCTGTCACTCATGTGTTTGCTGTATACACAGCGAATTCATTATTTTACGAGTAAAAAGGGTGGGATGAGGCGACTAACGCCCGAGACCCTCTTTCAGAAACTACGGGAGTTCTAACCCTGAGACAGTGTATTAGGTTTGAGTCATGATTATTGTTCATTTTGAGTGAATCCGTCACTGCCCCCACCGCGGTTCCAATTCCACGGGTCCAGAGCTCAATCTTTTAGCATAAATGCTTTTGAATGATTCGCTCCCCTCTAACGATTATCGTGTTTTTGTGGATTATAATCTTCCTTCTGGAACAGACTGATGCAGCTCAATTAGTCCATAGAAAGACCTATAACTGTAATTTTTGACTTAGTCCAAAGAGTGAGTTTCACTACGATTAAAAAAATAAGAAAAAGAAGGAGAGAGTTGAAAAGTAAAAGAAGGACAAAAATGGAAAGGGAAGGGATATAGAAAGGGGAAAGAAGGGGTGCTCAGAAGGCCAAGAATTGCACCACCTAAAACAAAAGGAAAGAGAAAAAGAAAAAGAAAGAGAGAAGAGGGAAGATAAAGGAAGAAAGGAAAGGTGATTCGGCGTTATATTGCATTGCCCAATAAGAGCTCACATCCTTCGTTCGTCTGATTAGAGTAGATTTTGAGATTAGGGTTTAAATTCGAAATTATGTGAAATTCGAATAATGAAGTTCAATTTTTGAGTTGTCAAGCTACAAAATTTCTTGAAAATGATCTTACCAATTTTTTTTTTTTTTTTTATATTGAAAATGGTAGTTTATGGCATCGTGGAGCCGTAGGCTATGTTGTGAGTCATTTTTGAGTAACGGTTTAATTGGAGTGAAATTATAAGATTTTGCGTTCAAGTTTCACGTTGTGAATGGCTTGAATAATTATTTCAGGCAAGTAATTTATTAGTGTGTGGAAATTTTTTTATTAGCATTTAGAAGTAATTAAGCCATTTCGTAGCTGAGGTAGTGTTTTCCTTGGTTTTAACGTTGATTCTCCTTTAATTACTAGGATTATGAGATCGTTAGCTCGTTCTTTGGTTTTGGGCATTTCAGGTGAGTTGTGCTATCTCTTCTTAATTTGTAAACTTATGTCTTGATAGCGATAAAGATTTGAGTATCACACGAGTTATTAAAGCATGTTCATTGCATAAAAGTTTGGATTGGGCAATTATTATATTTTAATATTTGAGAATGGTTTTATGAAAGGTATTGTGAAATGATACATACATATCGCTTTGCAAATTGATATATGGAATGAGTGCTAAAATGATTTGAGAAAGGTGTTATGAAAGACACTTCATCGTGAATGTAGTTTGTGAAAGGAATTTTGAAATTGTGTGAGAAATATCATGTGAAATGTATTCAGTTTGATGAACGGAATGAAGAAAGATTATGAATCTTGTTTGTGAAATCAATTACTGATATTGATTGTGGATTTGATTTTTGATTTTTGGTATTGGAGGATATGGGTTTGGTAGTCAATATTGCTATGAGCCCATTGAAGGACTTATGGGCATGCAAACCAGGTTTGTGATATCCTTTTAGGTCGAGTCATTGGCTTTCTAAGTGAAGAAGGAGAGAATTTTGGTCGTTTTGTCATTAGGCATTGTGTCGTAACGATGGTTTGATATTGAACAAAAGATTAGTTGACGAGTGGACCATTGATATGTGGTTTGATATGAGATAGATCAATGGGATGGACCATTGGCATGTGATTTTGATGATATTGATCAATGGGCTTGACCAATGATGTTTATGATAATTTAAACGAATATTTTTTGAAATGTATAAAACTTTTTGAAATGAAATGACTCGTACATGATTTGATATGTGTATTAAAGAGTTGGATTATGAGTTTCTAGTAATGCTCTATACTTATATATAGACATTGCTCGATCTGCTTAGGAAAGATATGTACTACTTACTGAGTTGTGGTTGCTTTGCTCACCCATCTCTTTCCCAATCTTTTCAAGTTCCTTGGTTAGTGACCATTAAAGTGAGAGTGTTAACCTGGGGCTTGGATTTTGGCGGTTTAAGGCTATGTTTTTCAGGTGGAAAGATGACCGTCTCACCCCCATCCCTATACCATTCGGGATGTGACAATAACTAAGTTTGTCATCAAATGCTTGATCCTATTTGAATATTTTGTTCTTACTTCATTAGGTAAAAATGAAGATGTTGGATATTTGTGATAATCCAATCTCGGGTTATGGAGTTGTGAGTTTGAGTTTCTTCTAGTGATTCACTCAGGAAAATGTGCAAGCATCGTTTTCCTACAAGCATGTATTGTTGTGATTTGATTCATACTCTCCATTGCTTGTAATTGAGAGTGATGTAATAGGGAGGTGCGATAAGCTAATTATATGGAATCTCTGACTAGATGTAATCATAATATAGGGGTGAAACAAGATAAAAACCTTGTGACTCGATTTCTCTTTCTCACTTTTACTCTCTATTTCATTGTGTTTTTGTGCCGAATCCCAACATTTACAATATATATGTTTGTATTGACGACTTTATTCATGATTATGGAATCACTAACATGGTAGATGGGAAAATGCATTTGAAGGGTTATAACTTTCTCTACTTTCTATTTAAAAGACTTTCATGTTGGGAGGCATTAATTGAAGTTGTGTTCGCTGCTACGTGATCTCCCTATCTTTAGTTTTGCATCGAAATTTCTTACTGTGCTGATCGCATGGTCGTTTGTTTCATTGTTGATGTCAATCTATTTGTTCTTTTCCAACTTGGATGATAACTACCCATAGAGGCCAACCATAGACAATAACTCCTGTATGAACACAACTCACTACTTTCATTGTTCGGAGCTCTCCATGTTGACCTTCAGGCCAATAAGTTATAGGCTAACAACAATCTTTCTCTCACTTGTGAACTGGCTCAGACACCATTTGTTAGAAGAGCATAGTAGAAACCCAATACCTCACCTAAGGAAATCGTCAAGAGAGTACCCAAGTTCGAACTCGTTTGTATATCCAGTTGGATCAACATTCTCAAAACTCTATGTTACTAGCCAACTACGATATATTGAATATTCCACATCACACCGCACCAATTGTTCGATGTGAAACTTTTTTAACACAACTCACATATGCATCTAAATGCTCTAAATGGCAATTCTCAATATCTTGAAAGTGTAGAGTTGGAACTCCATTCTAATGAATGATTCTTGTTGTTGTGGAGGATCTAGCTACGGCAGAACTAATGGAGAGCTTTCGCTCCTTTTCCCCCTGAGTCTTTTGTTATTAAAAATGTTGGTTTAAGTAAACGTGGTTGCCCTTCTTCGACCCTTACTACTTAAGGGCGAATTGCTCTTTCAGTCCACTAATTGAACGGGATTCCATGGTTGGCATGATATTGACTTAAGTATGATCGATTTTGTGGGTTCATTGATAGCTTAATTAAAATACAAGTGACTGTTAGTCGGTCTTTCCTGTCCACTATTTATCCATATGAAATTTTTTTTATAGAGGTTGATGCATAATAGGAATGTAACCTTGATTTGTCTTGAAAATGACGTGCGGACCCCTGGAGTGCTATAAGTTGGCACAAATGGACACTTAAGTGCCAAAACTTATGAAAGTGACACTGAAGTGCCAAAATCGAAGAGAAATAGATTACTTAAGTGCTACTCCAGCCAATTTCCGACCAAAACAGCACCCCTTCTTTGTGTTTTCATTTGAATGTAATCATGTCTTTTAGTTCTTGACCTGGTGCTTACTAATCATCTCATTCATTTGTCTTTCCCAATGTGGTATTATTCTGATGAAGGACACGTAGTTTTAGCCAAAAAGATTTTACTTACAATAATGAAGGTGGAAATTAGTGCAACTGAGCGATAGGTTGCTTTGACTCAACTTGGCGCAAGAGTGAAGATGCTCAGACCTGAATCTGAGTGAGTTGGAGAATGGCATTTCTTACAAAAGGCATAGTTGCTGCTCTTGTTGCTCTTTCTTATACAGTCTGCCAAACCTCAAAGTACAGCTTTAAGTGGTCTGAGGGTTGATTTAAAGCTTTGTTCAAGAGTAGCGCAAACTTTTAGAGCTTTAACGGCAATTATGCTAAAGGCATAAATATTCATAATCTGTGACTTTTGTTCGGTACATGATAGTAGATAGCAGATCATCGCTAGTAGTGAGTACTAAAGACTGTTGAGCTGAGTACTATGTCGTTGTCCATGAGTAGAGCAACTTTCTTAGTACTTTAGTAGCAATTAGGCTAAAGTATAAATGACCATAATCTTCATCTCTTCTTTTGTATTTGATAGTGGATGTTGATGGTTGCTAATGTCGAAGATTGTCAAGTAGTACTATGCCACTGCAGGAGAGTGCTTGAGATGCAGGGGACCATAAACCAATAGGCGCCAAAGAAAGGATGAAAATTGAGGTATTGGGAGGATATGTCTATGATGGGTACCTTAATGGACAACTTAATATAGCTCATGCTTTAGGTGACTGGCACATGGAAAGTGTTGCAATTAAGCGAGCGATCGAACAATAATATAGACAGAAAAAGAAAAATAAATCAGACACCAGATTTACGTAGTTCAGTCGTAAAGACCTACGTCCACGGGGAGAGTAGCAGCGAATTTCACTATAGATCAAACGATACAAAGAGATTACACACTCAAGTCACTCAAACACTCACTCGGTGTTTCCCAAATTCCAATTACACCAAATACACCAATCTTTCTTGGATGTAAATCACGAATAAGCTTTGTCGCACGAGAAACACGAAGACCCAAAGCCAAGCATCCAGTACCTATGAATGTCTCTCACGAACAGAACACCCACAGCACTTAGAGTAAAAACACGCTTCAATGTGTGGCTTTCCTCCCTCTCGATGGCGTGCGGCTCCTCTCGACTCGTATGTTCAGCAGCCCCAAAAAAAGAGAAAGCAAATAACCTACGCCTTTGTCTCTGCTTTTATACGTGCGTGTGTATGCCCAAGGTCAAAGAATTGACCTTGGGCCCCACCACTTTCCGTTCACGTGCGGAGTCTTCACGCCAAAAAGAATTCGGCAGCGCAAGAAAAGAAACAGAAGACCTGGGCCCACTTTTGTTTTATACGAGTGCATCTTCACGCCAGTGAGTCCTTATTCGTTTCGGATTCCACAAGCTTCCGTGCGGCAAAGAGGAAACTTTGCTTCAATTTATTTTATATATTTTCACTTTTGTAAATCTTCAAAAAATCCAGTGAATCGCGTTTTCATAAACGCTCAAACTCGAGTCATAATTTAACAAAAAGAATGAAATATAAGGGAGGAGGGCCATTCACTATTGAGCTAGAGTTAAGGAGAGTAGATCTGACTGAAGACAATGAATCCAATTTTTGTGTTATCACACCCAACTCCTACAAGTATACTATAAATGGTATAGCTATCCTCCTACCTGAAAGACATTGTCCCGAACATAAACCAGTATATACTTGTTATCAATACATACATACATATATATGATAAAACATTGAGTTGGTTATAGAATTGAAGTTTCTACAACCTCAACAAATACCATTTTAGACATACAACCAAAAGTTCAACTACTAAAACTTCCCCGTCAATATCATTTTCGTTCTACTTGACACTAGCTAAAGAACTTGAAAAAGTTTTGGAATGAATAGAGAGAGCACCCATAGCTAAGTGAGTAGTACATATATCTACTAAACAAATCAAATATCCACTATACATATCTCTAAAGTAATACCAAAGACTCAAATGTATGTACCAAGTCAAATATGAGTTATTTCATTTTGATAGAGCTTCATACATATAAGAAATAATCTTTTAATCAACGTATATCAATAGTCAATTCCATTGATTGGACAATATCAAATTACAAATAAATGTTTCATTTAATCGAATCAATTTAGAACTCAAAATTCAACTATGGTCACGTTTAACGCCCTGTGACAAAGGGGACCAAGTTCTCCCTCAGCAAGATCTCCACCTATATTGGTCAATGGCTCGGCCTAGAAATTATCGTAATAATAGTATGCATACCTACAAACTCCTTAATGCACTTTGAACACAACAACAATGAGCATCAAGCCTAATCCATCCTCCAAATAGACAAATTAAATTCATGATTTATCTCATAAATGAGAATACATTTCACAAATCATTTCAAAATTCATCTCATGACCTTTCGCAATATCTTTCACAAAACGTATCTCAATACATCCATAAATAATTAAAAAGTAGCAAATGATGGATTTAACTTTATGCGACAAATATATTCTTTCATAACTCATAATATATTGAATCTTGATCATTTTTAAGACATGAGTTTACAATATATAAGAGAAAAACACCAATTACCACTATTAAAAAGCCTAACTCAGAAGTTACATGACCTTGAAAGTTTCAAAATCCTATTAAAGAAGCACTATCAAAATGTCATATTTACGCACCAACTAATTCTGACCAAGATTTTACTTGGGCAACATTATTTTTGGGTTGAATCATTCACTCCGAGTTGCAAAAGACCTTAAGAGTAGCCACTCATGGGACGAACATTGTCACATCATTTTTCTGCTATTGAACCTTGATTCAAGTGAACTTATAGTCAAATAAAAGCTTTTTCAAATAATTTAAAGGCCCTAAATTTTTCTGGCCCAAAATCTAGTCGACAACGGACTTAATCAATATGAAACACTGTAGGCCGAGTTACTAATTGGCAATTGCCGAAGATTTGATAATTTAATATCTCTTAAAGAGAAAATCCAAACTGCAATCTATAAAATCTTACAAGTTCCTAGGTATGTGAGGGACTAGCTATTACTATATGATAGTTCAGACTCAATTGGAGCGTCACTTGACAAACTAACATAGCTAGGACTACTATTTTCTTTTTACTCCTAGACAAAAAAGAAAAAGAAAAAAAGAACCAACTTGTGAGGAAAGACAGTGAGCAACTCTTACTAATCACACGCAAAAAGTGTATTCTAGTATCAATTGATGTTTCCTGACCAACCACCGTGATTTTTGTCTCTTCTTTCTCTGTGATCTCCCTCTCTTGTCTTCTTTCCATTTTGTTTTAATTTTTCTTATTTTTTCTGTGTTGTCACAACATTTTAGAGCTGTGTTTCTTTCACATAAAACGATACATTTCTGGAAATTATTTTTTAGGAAATTATTTTCCAGAAAATGACTATATTTTTCGATATTTGACTGAAATTTGAAGAACCGAAAATATTGTTCATTGTATGGATATGATTTGATTTGATTTTCTTAATTACATATATACTATTTAGGAGCTAGTGACTTGTGCACGATTAGCTGGGAATGAGACACATCCACCAGGATCTTGGGTTTAGCCTCGATGGACCCCAACTCGGACTAGGCCACTTGGGTCTCGAGCAAGAGCGTAATCATCGATTCCGCATGCACAGAATCTGAAATTGAGATCTTAGTGCCTTCACTTCTTGGTGCCTTGGCTAGGAACCACAAAGATCAAGCCAAAGACCTTGATGCCCATGCTCGAATCCCCAGTAACTAGGCTTGGATCTACAAAGCTTAAATGCGAGATCCCAGTGACCTAGGTCCCTGGTGCTGGGGCTCAAGTCCATAGTACTCAAACTATGGTCAATCTGTAATATAAGGGCCCAATTAGCCCCCGTCTCTTAAAAGCCAAGCGCAAGCTCAACCGTGTTTTTCTTTCTTCTTATTAGTGCTCGTACATCAAAGCAAAAATGGAAAAGAAGAAGTTGAAGGGGAAAGCAAGCGAGAAGGAAAGAAGAAAAGAAGAAAAAGGGAAAAAAAAGTCATGCATAGCTAATCCAGATACCTTGACTAGCCAAATCAATTACGAATTGTAACGCATGGTAAGTATTCAAGCGAATTATTCATCTAGTTGGAGTAATTTTAGAAGTTAGGGCACACATTTGGAGTTATGTAAATTTTGAATTATGAGGTTCGATTGAGGATTTTTTGGAGTTGTGATTTTTGTAAAAATAGAAATCTAGGGCGTTGTGGACTTGTAGGATTCGACGAAACTCAATTTTGGATTATGGTTTGTTTGGAATGGAATTTCGAAGTTTTGTGTTCGAGTTACACGTAACAACAAACGATAAAAATATGCCATAAACAAGCTTCTTCGTAGCGCTTAGGAGTTGACATGTTCACACAAAACATGGTTTAGTTGAGTCGTTTGTTGAAGTAGTGATTTACTTGGATTTTGATATCGTTTTTTGATTAATTGATAGAAATTTGATTGCGTTGGCTTGAGTAACCATTGTAGGTTGATTTTTGGCTTTTTGATATGAGTGGTGCTACCTCTTCTACAAATTTGTAAACTCACGTTTTGAGAGCTATAGAGATTTGATATATTATAAATTATGAAAGAGCACACTTGTTGCATAAAATTTGGATCGGACATTTACTATGGTGGGGTATTTGTAAATAGTGTGAGAATTGTTTGGTAGAAATATATACTCTATTTGATAAATGAAGTTAACAAATGTCATATATTTTGGGTTTGCGAAGTCTTTTCTTTTTCTTTTTTATACGAAAGCTCTTGCCCTTTGAGTATGCTTTATGGAATTATATATATCGATTTGTGAAATGCTTCATGACTTGCATTTGATTTGATTCGTTATGTAAAACTAATATATGAGACGAATCCTGAAATGATTTGAGAAATGTTTTACTAAAAATATTTCTGGCAGATGAGTTGAGTTGCAAAAGATTGTGTGATTAATTTGTGAAATGTATTATGATATATGAGATTATTTATGGATTTGATTTCTAGTATTGAAGGATGACAATTGGGTGCTCAATATCATTGGTTGAGGGTTTGTGGGTATGTGTATACGGTGTTAAGATATTCTTGTGGGCCAAGTCACTATCATCATAGGTGAAGACTTAGCCACTGGGAGTATCTTGGTCACCTTGTGATGCAGCCCACATTGAAGACCGGCTCTCTTGACCAAGAAGATTGGCCCGCATTAAAGCTCGATGAAACCGAGAAGCCATAACGATATCTTGAGTCCATTCCAGAAGTTTGAAAGAAGACACCTTGGGAGCCATGAAGATGTTATGCTTTTACTAGTTTCTAGTTCCTAAGCTCTTTATTATTTTTCTAGTTTCTAGTTCCTAGGCTCTTTAATGCTTTCAAGTTTCTATGCTCTATCTTTATTTCTTTGACGATATAAGCCATCCAATCCCTTGTAGAAGACAGACGACTTTTGATAAATGAAAAACTTTTCTTGAAGCAAGTATTGTGAACCTTGTAGAGTTCAACCCTTGAAAAGCTAGAAGAGTTTTAACTCCGTCCTTGAAGAGTCGGAGCTTTCGAAATCTGCATCCTTGAAGAGTTGCAGTCATCGATCTAGAAGAATCGGTGCCCCCTCAACTTCCTTGGAGGCCTAGAAGAGCAACCAACGAAGTTTCTATCTTTTCCTATTCTGTTCGTTATTTCCAACCCAATTTCGACTATCCTACAGTGCTTATTTCAGAAAACCCAAAACAGAGAAATTGTAGATCCAGAAGCCTTTGTTCATTTGGCTTTGGAATCAGGTCGATCCGATCTGTATCGACAAAGATATGACTGTTCTCCTGAGCTCGTGCAGCGCTGAAATTCCTGTTTGTCCTGTTTCCGTGTGCGAGTCACTCTCCCGATCCTATTGTTTGAGAAAGCCTACCTAGGCTTGCATCATTTGGTATCAGAGCTTTGGAGGAGAGGACAATGCCTCCAAGACAAGCTAGGCGTCGTGGCGGCAGAACCGTTCCCCTCAATGAATTGCACACACTCGCTGAGAATATGCAACAACAAATTGATGAATTGACGCAAGAAGTTCAGCGTTTGAGGGCTGAAGCAAATAATTCTCCACCCCGTTCCAGGACTGAGGATTCCCATGGTGACTCTTCCTCTTCGGAGAGTGTTCAATCTATTCACGGTCGGAGGCATATTCGACATCGTTTACAACATATTCGTGAGCCAGATTGGGAAAAGGAAGTCAAGAAAGATGTTCCAGAATTTACAGGTAATGAGTCTCCTGATGAAATTGTGGATTGGCTAACACTTGTGAATGAGGTGTTTGAGCATCGAAATGTTCCGGAGAATCGTCGCATTGGGATCATTGCTATGCGATTCCGAGGCAAGGCGATTGCTTGGTGGAGACGTGAAAAACAAACTCGCCAAGCCGTTGGCAAAGCACCAGTCACTTCGTGGAGAAAGATGGAGGGCAAGATTCAAAAATATTTTCTCCCCAAAGGATATAAGAGAGAGCTCTACCGACAGTATCAAAATCTAAAACAAGGTACGCGAACGGTGGACCAATACACCAATGAATTCAATGAGTTGGTGATTCGTAACAATATCCAGACCCGAGGATGTGCTTGTGAACAAATACTTGAACGGTCTTCAATTTTACATTCAAGACGCCTTGGAAGTCCTCGACATTTGGGACTTAGGAGATGCACACCAACGGGCACTCAAAATGGAGCGCTCTCATTCTCGGAGACAACAATCTGCTAGTAAGCCTTCCACTCAACCCCATGTTTCGAAGCAACCTGCTACATCCGAAATACGTTGCTATTCTTGTGGGGAGTTGCTCATCGTGCTAGCAATTGTCGAATCAATAAGAATCGACTAGCCGGTAAAGCCTTCTTGGTGGATAATGATTCTGATGAGAATGTTGAAGATCCACTTGAAGATGAGTTGAACAATGATGAAGAAGCTGCGGATGATGAACAAATAGTGCATGATGACACTGGCGAACTTCTTATGGTGAGGAAAATTTTTCTTACTCCTCGAGATGACACTGGAGATAGGTGGCTGCGTACCAATATTTTTCATTCTGCTTGCACAATCACGAGAAATGTGTGTCAATTAATTATTGACTCTGGTTGTTGTGAGAATATAATTTCTGAAGTATCGGCAAACAAGCTGAAGTTGGAATTAAAAATGCACCCTACGCCTTATAAAATGTCATGGTTGAAGAAAGGCGCTGAGGTAACTATTTCAAAATGATGCCTTGTTAATTTGTCCATTGGTCCTGTTTATAGTGACAAGATATGGTGTGATGTTCTACCAATGGATGCTAGTCACATTATTCTTGGTCGACCATGGCAATTCGATAGAAGGACTATGCATGATGGTTATCGAAATACATATTCTTTTGAATTTGGAGGCAAGAAGATTACGTTGGCACCTAGTAGGGTGGGAGATTCTTCGATGATGATGGCAAGAATTCGAGGACGAATTCTTTTAAAGATGGGGAGGATGATGCAGCCCACATTGAAGACCGGCTCTCTCGACCAAGAAGATCGGCCCGCATTAAAGCTCGATGAAACCGAGAAGCCATAACGATATCTTGAGTCCATTCCAGAAGTTTGAAAGAAGACACCTTGGGAGCCATGAAGATGTTATGCTTTTACTAGTTTCTAGTTCCTAAGCTCTTTATTATTTTTCTAGTTTCTAGTTCCTAGGCTCTTTAATGCTTTCAAGTTTCTATGCTCTATCTTTATTTCTTTGACGATATAAGCCATCCAATCCCTTGTAGAAGACAGACGACTTTTGATAAATGAAAACTTTTCTTGAAGCAAGTATCGTGAACCTTGTAGAGTTCAACCCTTGAAAAGCTAGAAGAGTTTTAACTCCGTCCTTGAAGAGTCGGAGCTTTCGAAAACTGCATCCTTGAAGAGTTGCAGTCATCGATCTAGAAGAATCGGTGCCCCCTCAACTTCCTTGGAGGCCTAGACGAGCAACCAACGAAGTTTCAGAAAACCCAAAACAGAGAAATTGTAGATCCAGAAGCCTTTGTTCATTTGACTTTGGAATCAGGTCGATCCGATTTGTATCGACAAAGATACGACTGTTCTCCTGAGCTCGCGCAGTGCTGAAATTCCTGTTTGTCCTGTTTCTGTGTGTGAGTCACTCTCCCGATCCTATTGTTTGAGAAAGCCTACCTAGGCTTGCATCACCTTGTCACGGGGCGTTATGTGTGATCATGGTTCAATATTTGAGAACGGGTTTGGTTAGTGGAGTAGACCATTGATATGTGATTGAAGTTTGGTCAATGGAGTGAATCATTGACATATGATTGAGATGGACCATCTACATGTGGTTTGATGAGATTAATTAATGTGATAGACCATTAATATGTGAGTTGTTGAGATTGATCAATAGATTGGACCATTAATTATTTATTTTGATATTGCTAATGAAAAGGGTAAATATGTTATCGGTATAGTTATGTTGAAGTAATATATAACTTATTTTAATCTTGTAAGTTTGTTATATTTTGAATTGGGTGTAAATGAATAGTGTTTTTGTACCTTAAATATACATAGTAGATGCTCGATTTGCTTCGAAGAGACACATTATTCACTAAGTTGTGGTTGCTCAACCAATTCCTTCCAATCTCTTTTTAGGTTTTTCAACTGGCAATGAGTAGTATGAGAGTGACATTGATGGGGAGAACTTTTGGGAGTTAGATTTTTGGATATAGTTTGAGGTTGTGTCATTCGAATGGAAAGACAGCTGAGTCATTCCCATTCTTGATGGTGTTAGGGTGTGACACCATTAAAGCTGGCCTAGGGATGTTGGTGCTTGTGCCCAAGTCCTTGGTGCCAGGCTCGAGTCCATTGAGGTCAAGCTTAGGACCACTGGTCATTGGAACCTAGGCCCAACATCGATGAACACAAGCCCAAACGTTGGGGACCCAAGCACTAGCATCAAGGTTCTAAGCCCGGGCTCAATGGACCTAAGCATGGTCATTGGGGTCCTAGGCTTCATCCTTGATGGACTTGGGCTCGAGCGCAAGAGATCCAACTCTCGGGGTTTTGGGCTCGACCTCAATAGACCTGGGCTTGCGTGTGGGGGATCTAAGCATGGCCATTAGGTCCTGAGTAAGTCTTGGGCTAGGCTCGATGGACTTGAGCTTGGCCTCTATGGACTTGGGCCTTGGCACCAAAGATTTGGGCAAGGGCATTAGATCTTGAGTTCATCGAGGCACAGCCTTTATGGATGTGGGTTCAAGCATCGAGGACTCGAGCATGAGCATTAGGCCTTGGGCTTGAGCTTCACTAGATTGAGCTCGAGTGTGGGGGATCTGAGCATGGCATCGGGGTCCAACCCCAAATCTCAATAGTCTCAGCCTCTAGTGGTCTTGGGTCCAGCCATTAGGGTCTAACCCAACCTCAATTGACTAAAGTACAATTGCTAGGGGTCCAACACGGGGCCCTAAAGCCTCGGGACAGACATTGTTAGACTTGGACATAGTCACTAAAGTCTTGGGCCTTGGCCTTGATGGACCCGGGCTCAAGCGTTGGAGATCTAGGCACAAGTACGAGGGACCCAAGCATTGCCTTTGGGGTCCTAGGCTTAGGTTCCGGGGTTTTGTGCTTGGCCTAGTTTAAGGCATTAGGCACAGGCACCGAGGCATTGATGGCCTTGAGCTCGAGCACGGGCACTAGGGCCCAGTATGGAGTCCCAAGCACGAGCACTGGGAGCCCAATCTTGGGCATGGAGATCCTGACACAGATGCCGGGTCGTGGGCTTGGCTTTGATGTTCCTAGGCCCGGGCCTCGAGACTCAATCCTTGGTGCCGAGGACCTGAGATTGTGCATTAAGGTTCTGATGTCCAATCATAGATATCTTGTTATATTTTAGAAAATGATTTTCGATTTTTTAAAGAGAAAATCATTTTCCTAAATGTAAGTATATTTTCCGTTGACTCACTTTTACTAAGTGATCCAAATGTCAAAAAATAAGGAAAATATTTTCCTAAAAATTGATTTTCATTAAATAAATGAAGTCTAAAATTGACAAAAGAGGGGAGCTCATCATCGAGTATGCAATAACAACAATCGGAATTCACAGCGGATCTCTACAAAAATGAAAAGTGCTGCTGACAGTATGCCACATATTTTCCTAAAAAATATTTTTCATCATCGAGCATCCAGACAAGTGTTGCAATTTATTCGTCGAATTGCCTGAAGTAGTCTTTTTGGTTACACTTTCATATATGACTGAGTATAAAATTATATTCCACTTCCTTCAATAAAACTTTAGATTAACAAAAATATCTTGTAACTAATAAACTTATATTTTGATGTCTCTCCAATCTCCCGTGGTGCTGTCATCACCTCTTCTGGAAGTTGAATGCTCTGATTGAGAAGGCAAAGATGAATCCAAAGAGGAAAGGCAAGCCGACCAGCACTGCTGCAACCACTCCCAAGAAGTCGTGTTTGTACCCAAAATAGCTCATCACGAAATCTTCCACTGTCTCGCCAGTGTCAAGCTGGTGCTTAATGTCTCCAAACTGTGAGGCCACCAGTCCATACAATGTCCAAGAAATTGGATCAGCCCAGTAATACCATCTCCACCAGACGGGGAGTCTCTGTAAAAAAAAAAATTAGCTCTGCTCATTTATGCTTTTCGTTGTTTTTCTATTTTGGTTTCAGGGTAGATATCGATGAACTTACTGTTCGAGGAACGACGAATCCTGAGAAAAGGTTCCAAATCATATAGAATGCGGAAGAGGTTATGGCGGCTATGTTTGGGTTGGGCGTGACTGCCACGCTCATCATCCCATAGTAAGTGAAGTACAACAAGCTGAAGAACATACAGAAGATGTACCAAAAGAACTTGCTAGGGGCCCATTCGAACCCTATCATTGAATAGACAATCACTCCATAGAAGACAGTTTGGAGGAAGATGTAGGGAATCTCGATGATAACCTGTGCAAAACAATTTTGTCAAAAAACATGATGGAGTCTTTCAAGAAACTTTAAGAGTGTTAAGAGCTTCTTAAAGTCATTTCCTATTTTCCCATGAACTGAATAAATCTAATACTTTCACTTAGAACTACCTAAGTCTGATACTTTCACTTAGATATGAAAGTGAAACATTACCTGTGCAAAGGCATAAGGCAAAGCAGAATACATTCCAGCCCCTCTCTCTCGATAGAAGACTGTCCTCTCAACAGCCACAACGGGTTGGACTGACGTTGAATTCTGAAATCCAATGAAAAGGGAAGCCGCGTACATAGACCCTATCGCGTTGAAGAGATCTTGCTGGTTTCTCCTGCAAGTCCCACAAGTTTTAAGCAAATGATGCCCATAACCGAGCCGGTATACTTTTTTCCCAAGTCCAATTCCTCTGTGTTTCGCAAATAAAAAGAAAGTAGAACTTGTATATCTGTGAACTGATTTCTGTCTATTACCTCTTGGAGCCGAGGTTCCAAAATATTGTGCCGAACATCAAAGCAATGAAAGTTGTGAATAGAAGTCTCACGGCTGTGTATGAAGGGTTGCGCCAGTATGACCAGTATTGTTTCCATAGACAAGCCATACACTGGGTGAAGAACGATTGTGAATATTGCGTTGGAAAATAGAGATCTTTCGACCCCGGTGGTGGTGTACTTAGTTCGTTGATCACAGTTTTATTTCTCCTGTTTCAATCGTTGAAGAACACGAGACATATAAGAGTTCTGCCACGAGGCTTTCTAAGCTCCACTTTTTAATCTTCAACTTTATGATAATCTCTTTGCGCTTCTCAAGCTGAAAAACAAAAATTATTCTGCTTCTGAAAAGTTACTTCTTACTTAAGCAGTTCCGAATTCCTGTAGACTTCGGTGAAGTTAACCCCGAGGATTTCTTCTTGAGCAGCCGTCGTCACCTCCAACATCCAAGTCGCTGGATTATATCCGTCTTTAATTTTTGGAACTCCGCTAATGCCCTTTAATCGGAACACGTGTAACGTTAGGGTTTAAAGCTCAATGTAGTCTAGACTCTCTTTCTTACTGCGCAGCAGTGAGCTCACCTCAAAATAGTCGATCAGGTGCGAGGAATGCTGGCCCAGTGGACCGACATAGATCTCCTGTCCGCCTCTTTTCAGAAGAAACAGCTGCATATCAATAAGGAAAATCTCTCAGATACTTCGTTGTGGGGAAAAGTAAAAGCAAACAGATTGCTCGGGCCCTCATTAAAATTTGTGTCGAACCTCGTCAAAAGCATCAAATATATCGATGCTCGGCTGGTGGATGGTGCAAACAACAGTTCGCCCTGTGTCAACAGTATTTCTAACCGTTCTCATTACTATAGCAGCTGCCCTGGCATCGAGGCCGGAGGTAGGCTCATCCATAAATATGATTGACGGGTTGGCTACCAGCTCCACTGCAACTGTCAGCCTTTTCCTCTGCTCAGTGGAGAGGCCATTCACACCAGGCAACCCAACCAGCGCTTCTCGTATCGGGGTAAGCTCTATGAGCTCCATCACTTCTTCAATGAACATCTGCACATGGATCACATTTCTAGTCAGCGCTCCATCGCTGGGAGGGACTCAAAGGTAGCGAAGTTTTACGCTGTCAAAAATGTTTATGAGCTATGCTTATCCTTTAAGAGATGCCAACATTTTTTTCAGTCTATGTGGTGAACAATGTAATCCATGGGAAAAATTTCATCCGGTATGGCTTTTGGAGAAAACCAAACTGTCTTTTGAAAGATTTGTCATGTATCTTTATCTACCGATAAATGTGTGGAGTTCACCTAAGATGCCAGATGATTTAATGAATCAAGTATCAACCTTCCTAGTCTCAGAGTCCACTTCAGACGGTAGCCGAAGCCACGCAGAATACACCAAGGACTCATAAACTGTGACGTGAGGAGAGTGGATATCGGTTTGTTCGCAATATCCTGATATGCGAGCGAATGTTTCTTGCTTCTTTGGGTACCCAGATATCGTGATTGTCCCATTGATGTATCCACCTGTTTTCCTTCCAGCCAACACATCCATCAGAGTGGTCTTTCCAGCGCCGCTGACACCCATTAAAGCCGTCAATACTCCTGGCCTAAAAGCACCACTAACTCCCTTTAGAAGCTCCAGCCGATCTTCAAGAATACCTTGAGCTTTCATTTCCTGCTAACTCAAAAATGTTCAGCACATCTAAAAGTTCTGCACCTCAGTTCAATTGTCGGAACCAAAGCATCTTCCTAGCAAACAGTACCTGGGGCATGTCTACGGCGTATCTGATATCATCAAAAGCCATAGAAAGTGGCTCAAAAGGAAGAACCATTCCTCGTTTCCTATTTGGGTCCGAATCATTTGTGCTCCCACCTCTTGTAGACAATGTTCCTGATGCGGCACTTCCTTGGTGTCCACTCTCTTTTTCTGTATTATCACGATGATGATCCTTTAACTTAAGTTCTACTTTTACAGAAAAAAACAATACAAGATATTTGGGTTCTGCGGCTCACCAGATGAACTCCTCTGGCTCACTCTTGATGATAGCTCAATGACCTCTCCGTGCTCGCTCACAATTTTCTCTACCAGAGTCTCTTTTGATAGTACAGCTTGAGGCTTACCAAATGCTGCATTATGATGCAGGTAATTCACTAGAACTGTATACTGAATCCTGAAAATGAAATCCTTCTGAAGAGAGACTTACGGTCGAGATATTTCAGAGCCACAGTGAACAAGAAATTAAATAGAAACATGTATCTAATCAAAGCTCCTACTCCGATCCAATACCAACGTGCTTCGGGAAAATGCCGCGGGACTTCAGGACCAAAACTCCCAATGGTTCTGTGGCGTCAGGAGGAATCTATACCACAAAGGTTCCGAAGCTTCATCAGTTGATATTTTAACAATTTTAGCAACCTTTTGTAATTATGTGTAGTAATTCCAGTTTCATATGAAAGTACTTACGTGTCTCCACTGCTTTCCGAGAAATTCGTTCACGGCGATAGCATTCTGTCCATACATCATTGGCGAGATCCAATAACCCCACATCCACCATGGCTTAATATCAACTGATTCAAAACAATGCCACATCAGGAAATTGCATATGTGAGTGCAAATCGAAAGAAGAATTATTTAGACATCCAGTTGACCTCTTGATATGATGAATCCGCCCAAGACCATAACGGTGAGTAATCCAAACGACCCAAAAGTGTTTGCCACAATCACGTTCCTTCCCACTGCCCCGATGAATCGGAATAATCCAGAAGCCATCTGATGTAGGCATAGGAGCAGAAGATACTGTTTGAATAACCTGGTAGCAAAGCTTGTATTAGTATCTGAATTGGAGCAAAGTCTGAAATCACCGAATATGTAATCTGATCAACCTTCCGGCGTAAGGGTCATAGCCGATGACGTAGTAAGTCATGAATACCCAAACTGCAACTTCTACAATAGAGATCGGGATCTTCAGGATCCATGTGGGTAGCGCGTATGTCCACTCAGGAAAGAAGAGGAAGTCCCTCTGCTTGTAGAAGACAGGGAGCTTCATGATGGACAGGGCAAGCTCCGAGAAGCCATTGAACATAATGATGATCACAGTGAAGAAGAGCGCCCCGAAATAAATCCCACCATCTGTCACTGTATTTCGGTGCATCTCTGTCCGAAGGAACACCGTCATGGTTACGAAAGCCACAAGGATAAGCTGATATGCATCAGAAAAAGGAAGTATTAGGACATCACAAATGTAATCAACAGATCAAATGCATCACTTTGGATCGCAGAAAACTAGGAAAACCAGTACTTCAACTTGCTCACCTGACACATTTTGAAAACATAGACGAACGAGTTTCTCTTCATTAGCAAAAGTTCCCTCGAAATGCAAGCTCTCAACAGTTCTTTCCGGCTCACCCCGTACTTCTTCGTTGTTAGAGCAGCTGGGTGGCTTTTGGACTTGTCGAATGGCATCGCAAGCTGGTCACCTAGTTTCCGACCAATGTGAAATGACTGGAACGCTTCGGAAAATTCTTTGACGCTTACAAACCTATAAGGTGAGTCCTTATTCGCCCAATACTGCTCTTGATCTTTCCTTGAAGTCACCTACAGATCAAATTACAGAAGATAAAAGTGAATGAGTCAATTGTCACTTATAACGCACCCAAAAAAAAAAAGAAAAAAAAAAAAGAAAAAACTTGTGATTTGAAATATTACCTCTTGCAAGAAATCAGCTACTCCTTTCCTTTCAGGACATCTAAAACCCATGTGTCCGAAGAACTCAAGCACGTTTTCTCGGGGCCCTTGGTACGCGATTTGCCCATCCGAGAGAAGTATAATATCATCGAACAGGTCATAAGTTTCCGGCGCAGGCTGGAGGAGGGATATTAGAGCAGTCCCATTGAGGATGTGTATGGACTGTCTGAGTGAGTTCACTATTTGGAATGTGGTCGAACTGTCCAAGCCGGTTGATATTTCGTCCATAAAAAAAGCTTTGGCTGGCCCGACTAGCATCTCCCCTGTTTTATGTTAACACGAAATTAAAGAAAATCAACCTTAAATTGACAAAAGTAAGTGATCGCAATCATCTAGCAACATGGGCTGCTAAAGCGGCCTCCCGAGTCTTACCCGTTGTGACTCGTTTCTTTTGTCCACCGGAGATGCCTCTTATCATTTCATCTCCCACCATTATGTCGGCACAGATTTCAAGACCCAGAATCTAAATTTAAGCATGGCAAAAAGAAAGAAATTTTAAGTCGTTGTATTTTCCCCTTTTTTCATGGCAAAATTGGAAGAACGGACTGATGGTGTTTTGACTTTCTTGATTATACCTTGAGTATATAATCGGTAACTACATTAGTCTCCTGTCCTTCCAGTGATGCTGCCTGCAGAAGATTAAGGTCAATAGAAGCATTTACAGGCATTGATAAATGTTTTAGACTGTGTTTTGCACATCTAGAGAAAGGAAGGTACATGGATGAAAAATCTGCAATCAGAAAGCTCTTCCATCGTTCAATAGTGAGATCATTTCTCACCTTCATAAAGATATCTATGTCAGGATCGGGTTTGATATTTGCCTCCTTCTCTCTTCTTGATAACTCTGCTAGCATCTCTGAAATACAGTGGTAGTATTATACCTCTTAGTCCTTGCCCTTTTTTTGAGCTTATCCTTCGAATTATGATTAACACAGAAAAATAGCCCGAACTCACCATAACGGGGTCCGACACCTTGACACCTGGCCGAGAAAGCAAGAGTTTCCCTAACAGTCATTTCTCCTATATGGAGATCATATTGACTTATATAAGCCGATGTCCTCTGCGGTACAAACTCTTCCATCCCATGTCCATTGTACGTGACTCTTCCCGAAAACTGTGATACACAAGCTCTGTGTGACTTGCACACGAGAAAATTTCTCTCTTAAAGTGAGACAGCTCTAGAAGTAATTTCTTTATGCTTACCTTCAAATCTTTGCTGAGCTTCCCAGCTAATGCTAGAAGTAAGGTGGTCTTTCCAGAGCCTGGAGGCCCTAGAAGTAATGTCATTCTGAAAAAGACAATAGAAATTGTGTCAGCAATATCATAACTTCACTTCTTGAGTAGTGTATGCTGATAAGAATTTGTCTCTCTTCTTACCGGCGAGGCTTGATGATTCCGCTGACATTGTTGAGGATTGGTAATGGTTTCTTTCTACTAGGAAGGATGTGAAAACAGTTGAGAAACCCCTATTGACATTGATTAACATGAGACATGGTTCAATCAATTTGAGCAAAATCCTAGAAAATGTAGATATGCTATGAATGAAATGTTAAATTACCTCAAATATGTTAACAGTGAAATTAAATATTGTGGGTAGAGCTCGGCTCCCAACATGAGCTTCTGCCTCGACATTTAGATGCTCAAATCGGACTTCAATTGTAGGAATGTCCAATCCAACTCTGTTTGTTATACAGTAAAGCAAACATAGAGCCTATAAAGATTTGTCTTGAAACTTTCAGCTCAGAGAAGAAATTACAATTCCCAGATTGAATCTCTTTCTTAGGGTAAGGAAAAAGAAAATCAAACCACTTTCACATTCTTTTAAGAAGTACTGTAGTGACCAACTAATTGAATATCTAAAGTGCTAATGAAAAGTCATTAGCACATACCTGTCAATCCTCTGCTTAAGCTTCAACAAGAACTTCTCATTGTCTTCCTCAGCTGTCTTCAGCAACCTCTCCAACAAGTTCCTCCTCTCTATCAACCCGAGATTCCTAATATCAACCTCTGTTATCTTGCCTTCTTCTTCAGTGAGAATGCCCCGCTGAATACGCAAGTATGTTGGGAGCTTTTCAAGTGCAGCCCACTTCAGAGCCTCCTCATCGTCCTCATCCCTGCGAGACCTTGAGAAGATCTCCTTCCCACCGGTCCTCCATATGTTTGAGCTGCTCAAACGCGCACTGCTCAGCCTTGAGCTGCTAAGCCTTGCACTGCTTATTCTGAGTGCATCGCCAGTGTCCATAGTCACCCACTCAACCTACACAAATGCTTCGCTGAATTGTAGTTTTCGTGAAAGAAGACCCTTGTTTATGACAATGTGCATGAATAGGGTCAAGAAAGTCTGAAACTTTCTCAGATGCTTTTGAAAGCTTCTGATGGTGGTTTAACAAGAGAGAGTCGCGTTTGGTGTGTATTTATAGGTTGAGAAGAAGAAAAAGATGCCAAAAGGGGTTCAATGAATTATTTTTTTTCTTTTAATATGATTCTGTTTCACAAGTGGGTTTGACGCAATTGCATGTATCATAGGAGGCAGGAAAGAGGTTGGAACATGTTCTGGTACTTCTTTTCTTAAAAAAATAATTGCACTTTAAAAATAAAATAAAAGTGAGACCGAGAAGGTTGATGATTCCATGTATGGATAGCATTTCATTGCCAACCATGCCGGTGGCAAACGCACGTAACTTAGGCCAGGACGGACTTAGGCCAGGACGGATACGTAAATTAGGCCGGGACGAGGTACTGTTTTTAACTCAGAAACTTTTATAGATGTAAATGTTGAAATTTTTCACATCACTTGATAATAGGGTATATGTACTCTTTATACACATTTATCGCATTTCCACGTTTCACTTAAAATTTTTTGGGTAACTTTCAAAGTCAGCTTCCGTGCACTCTTTGTTCTACGATGTTGTGCAATAGTCGTGAAATCCTAGTTTAAAAAGTAATGCAGCATTTATGATTGGAAGAATTACATATTATGGACATCTCTGGACACATCAGTGATTAAGATTAAGATTGCTCACAGATATATTGGAGTCATTAACTACACCTTTCACTTGATCCTTGTTCTGTCTTTTACATTCGTTTTGGCATAATTGTAAGTATTTATCAGTAATCTTCAAGCACCTTGATCTTATCCGTGCTTGGTAGTTGATATGGAACATAATGCAGACATATTTTTATTACATTACTACCGACCATATGTGCTTCCACCTCGGTAACAAGATTTGTTTTTGACAACCGAGGAGGCTCAGGAATTGAATAGAGATGAAAAGATTCTCCAAGGTATGGCAAAGCTTGGGAAGCACGAAATTTTTTGTAATAACCAAATGTACCTTGCTTGCAACCCTAGTAACTAAGGACGTCCCAACCCCTACTTCTGAGGAAGAGGGTCACCCGTAATTAATTTAAAATATGGCGCCTTTTGTAAATTAAAACGTATATGGGGAACAACCAAAGACATTGTTTTTCTAATTAAGTTTCATCTAGAAGATCAAAATGAGGGACTTTGCACATCCAGCCCCTGTTTCTAATAAAGGAAAGCTCACCTACTGCTTATGAATTTATGGAGTACGCAGCCAATTAACTGTTATTCACCATTAGATGCTTTTTCTTCAAAAAAAAAAAAAAAAAAAAAAAAAAAACCAACTGTCTTTTTATTTTTTTTTTATATATAAGTAAAAGGGTGGGGGTGGGATGACTAATATTGGTGACCCTATCTAAAATCACGTAAATTTTATATCTATGATTGAATGTTTGGTATGGATTATAATTATTTTTCATTGTGAGTCAATTTGTCACCAACAGTTCACCATGGCCTTAGAGGGAGTACTATGTTACGGTCTGGCTGAATTTATGTAGCAAAAGATTCAGTTTCTTTTTCGACAAAACATGATGAGATGGAAGGACCCCATCCATGAGGAATTTTTTTATGTTCCCTGGTGATCCTTACAATGTTATTATAGATAGATGTGGATGCTCTAACACCCCTTTGTGTTTCAATAAATGTCTATCTCGATTTAAAAAATGACAATTTTCTTGACAATTGAGGCTTCTCGAAACACTAATAAATATATAAAAAAAGCATATGGGATAAAAAAATGCCCACACGCTTATTTAACTACTGTTATCGCCATTTATGCATTTTTTTCTCCTGCTTTATTCAATTTTTATTTGTTATTGATGGGATTTACATCATCGCAATGGAGTAGTTTTGAAGGTCACGCTCACACCCATCATCCAGCAAGTGGAGTCTTATCTCGATACACATAAATGAGTGGTTTACATGTTTTTAATGAGAATTGATCGGTTTAAAGGTTCGGATACTATCAAACCAATTCCCACAGAAATACAATAGACTTTCAATACTCCTATGAATAACTAGCTATATTATTTAATTAACCAGAATGGTTGACATGTAAAAATCCCATCCCCAGATCTTGATGCATCATCGACATGCATGACATGATTCCATAGAAAAAATCACAATATATATATATATATAATACTAACATTTGATACGATCGTTACCTTTTTGTCTTCCCAAATGAAACAAAGAAATCTAGCTCAGCATACAAACTCAACTGTAATATATACAGAAAAAAAATCCACAAAATACATAATTCACAGGATTCAATTCGATCACAATTGTCATCATCTTTGCTCGGGATTGATTAATCATGTTTAATGGAATGCATTTGGACAGCAGGCCAATGGTTTTTCCATCTTGACATGCTCGCTGTATTAGTCGCAGACTCTCTTTCCGAATCGGAGGGTGCGGACACAGTCTTCTGTTTTTACTTTTGGGCCGTCAAAAGTTAGCTCAGCTGTCTATATCTACTCTGACCCAAGCTACGATTATAATATTAGACACGATTGCATTTTTTTTAAAGTATACTTTGCAACATAATGTGCTGTGGCCCACCTAAATTATCGGGAGGTCGCTTCTGGGTTCTGTTAATGCTGTCGTATGATGAAGAAGGGTTTCTTTTTTTAACTAAAAGGAGTCAAAAACGTCTGCACTGACCTCGGCCGAATTCGATAATATTCTTCGTCATTTTCCTTTATTTTCAACGTTGTTCTTCGAGATCGAATGGAAACCCGTGCGGGTTTGACTTGCAACGTGCTCAGTCTGATGTAATCACTCTAGAAGGCTTGGGAGGACGGAAAGAGTACATGGTCTCTTGGCTTTTAAGGTGGCTACAAACTTGATTGGGTCAAGATTGATTTCCCTTTTGAAAGTTGACTCGCCATTGAGATCTCAGCTTCTTACTTTTGGGAGATCTGTTTGCATTTGACTTTGCTACGTAGCCCGACTTGGCCTTTTCATTGACATTATTGGCTTGGGTAACAAGATTTATGCTTGCTGTGCAAGATTTATCATTCCAAGATTATTTTGGTGACAAGTAATTTCGTGGAACCATTCTGCTTCTCCTACCTTTTCTTTGGTAGAGTTCCATTAGATGGCTATATTTTCCCTAAGTTGTGGCTTAAAGGTCCTTTCTTGCTCGTTACTCAATCTATTGAGACACAAACGAAAGGATAATCGTTATATTAGTTATAAACTCATTGGACGATTGTTCCAATGCAGTCCTAACTTCTACGTAAAATTCTAATATAGTCCTTCCGGGAAAAGAAAAATTCGCTTAAAATTGCCAACGTAAGGGTCCAGTTATTACTGATAGTCTTAAGTGTCATGGCTAGTGATATGATGTGGACAACTTTATTAAAAAAATGATGTTGTTTTGCTTTTAAGGAGGCTATGAACATGTTTGGTCCAGATTTATTTCCTTTTTGAATCTTGACTTACCATTGATATATGATCTTCTTACTTTTGGGGAGATCTCTTTTGCTTTTGACTTTGCCATTTCATCAACATTATTTGCTTGGGTAACACGGTTTAAGTTTTACTGTGCTTCAAATCATTCCAAGATTATTTTAATGACAAATAATTTCGTGAAATTATTCTACTTCTCCTAGCTTTTCTTTATTAAAGTTCCACTAGATGGTTAATTTTCATTATGTTGTGACTGAAAAGTCTTTTCTTGCCTGTTACTCAATCTAATGAGATACAAATGAAGAAACAATTGTCATTTTAGTTGTAAGTTTGTTCAATGCTTATTTCAATGGAATCTTAAATCTTTTTGCAAAATTCTATTATAGTCCTTCCGAAAAAATCCAATAAAATAGTTCATTTAAAATTGTTAATGTAATAGTCCAATTGTTACCGATGGTTCTACTTGTCACATCCGGTGATATGATGTAAATAAGTTTACTCCAAAAATTACATTTTGTTTAATTTTCTATTTTTCTTCTCTTTCCACTGTTCATTTTCTTGTCTCTTCAACAAAGGCAAATCATCAAACGCTTTGTAACACATGCTCTTTTGGGTCTTGACTTGGGAACTCGTTTGGTCAAAGTTGATTTCCAATTTGAATGTTAACTCAATTTTGAAATCTCATCTTCTTCCTTCTGGGAGTCTCTTTTACTTTTGATGTTGATATGCAGTCTGACTTTTACTTTTCGTGCACGTTTATTGCTTGGATATCAAGCCTTAGGCTTTACAAATTACTGTGCTCGAAATCATTCCAAGAACATTTCGATGGCAGCTAATTTCGTGGAATTATTTCACTTTTCTTAGCTTTTTTATTTTTATTTTTATTTGTGGAGTTCCCTTAAGAATAATAATTTTATTTATTATTATTTTTGGCTTAAAAGTCCTCTCTTGCTCGTTACTCAATCTAATGAGATATTCTTTATAATGTTAACATTGCCACACATGAATTAATTTCGCTATTAGTTGGCCTTTCCTTAGGACACCGTTAAATATGTGTGCATATGTCACGATAAAAATGCGGATCCTACTATTTTTCGCAGTGTATAAAGCATTAATTACCACCAAATCCTTATTTTAAACATTTCTATGCTGATTTAGTTTGACATTGGAACAAAATATGCCGTTCGTAAGGAAAAACATAATGATTCATGATGAAATGAGATTTAATTATATATAGGTCAATTTATTTCACTATAAACTTCTTGTAGCTGGAAAATTTTGTGCAATTTCAAAGCAAGGAAATTACAAAAGAAATTGTCTAATCGGAATCGTAAAACATTATATATGATCATGCTTTTTGAGGATGTAAAAGAACATGAGCATTTATGAAATATATACAAGAGATTATAAAAAAGATTTATGAAAAAAATAGATTGACAATTTTCAAGAAAATAAAGAAAAAAATTGATAAGAAATAGGAAATAGAAATAAAGGGATTTATTCTCGAAAATAGACGCAAAACAAGAAATAAAGAAAGGAATCATATGGAAAGCACAAAATTTCTCGAAAATAGAAGGAACTTGCTCTACGTGTCTCCTTTATTTGTCATGTTGCAGTAAGTTTGAGATGACAAAACTTCTAGGTGTACATCTCATTGCTCGAATAATTTTTTTGTAGATATCACTTTTATTTATGCATAACTTTTCCAGAGGTTTCTCATCACTTCAACAACTTTTTTGGGATATTTTTCTTTTAATCATGCATAACTTTTTGAGGGGGATGCTATGGAAAACATGAAATTTCTTGAAATTAGAACGAACCATGCTTTGGAGCAAAACCTCTACTTTCTTTTCCGTGCAATACAAGCAGCACTATTTGGAATTTCTTAAAACTGAGAATCTAATATCAAATCCTGATCCAAGATTAATCATCCCGAATAAGTATACGACCCATTTCTCTCACCTTCATTTTTAAAAAATTTTTTTTTTTTTTTGAAATTACTCTTCTTCTTTGGAGAAGGAGCACACCCATGTAAGAACTTGTGGATTAGGTGATGCTAATCATATATATTGTCACTTGCATCAAATATTTTTCACGTGAACACTTCCACATGTCTATTTTTTTCAATAATTTCACTAGGAAATCCAACAATTATAGCTTCTAATGCAATATCCTTGTGTATTATGCACCATGTGTACTGTATCTCGCAGGATCCGGAGAAGAACCATCTTTCTAGTCTAAATGATTTCTAAGCTCATAATAAAAATATAAAAGTTACATACGTCCGACACGGTCGGGGGGCTATAATAATATGCAGAGAGTCTCCAACTCACGCTCTCCACACCTTTATTTTATTTTTATACGTGCTTTTCAATAATTGTTAAAATAAATTAACCAAGAAATCACCCCCACCCCCAAGACGTTTCTTCTGTCAATAGTATTCTTAATTTTAATAACTTCGTGGGTCGTATTTTTCTAGTCGTGGTGGTTTACTAATTAATAAATTAATATTTTGACACATGGTCGATGGAAATTGTCTGTCGACCGATGGACCAAACATGAGGCAGAACGAATGCGATGACGTTTACCATGATGAAGATCATCTTATGACATCCATTGAGGTTTCTGAAGGCTTTATCCAACTGTAAATAGCTGTTGCTTCCTAGATTCTTTGCCTTTTTTTTTTCTCCAATGGTAATACGAACGTTCATGGGTCGATCTTATCCATTTTCAGCGAATTTTATGACGAAAATATTTTATACAAAGTCCATAGTCAACGGAGGAAAAACCACATAATCGTTTGAACAAAGCTGGTGTTGTGGTTAATAGATAATGTCCCTTGATAGGAAACAGAATCTAAAGAGATATGGGTACATTTTTAATTGAGCAGAGAGACACATATCACGATTTGTAAGCTCTCTCATGAATGATGTTGACCCAATTAATAATTTTTAGAGAAAGGAGATTATGTTTCGAGGCTACTTAATAATTTTTTTTTTTATCTAGTCATTATCCTAGTAATTCTTTGGTCATATGCATCCCTCTCTCTCGAGAAAATTTCAAATAAAGATATGAAGTAAAGTTATTTAAAAAAAAGGATTAATAATGAATTTTATTTCAAATAAGGGTATGAAGATGGCAAGTCAATTTCAAATAAGGGTCCAAGCTCGCTAACTGAGCGCTTGATTTTTTTAGCGGTCATATCAAGGCATTTTTGTCAAAAGTAAAATTTGGATAAAGATTAAAAAGAAAAAAAACTAAAAAGCCAAAAAAGGGAAAAAGAAATTCCATCTAGAGTCGAACTCCATGGTCTTTTTCTGCAGTTGAAAAGCTAATGGAATGTGGGAGCAGCGCAAGGGAAAAATCTTAATATCGTTAATTCTTTATCCAAAGTTGATTTTCCTAAATATTTAGTTAATTCTACCACTTTACAAGGGAGGCACTCAATGTTGTGTTGCAAAAGACAAGCGATCGAACAATAATATAGATAGAAAAAGAAAATAAATCAGACACTGAATTTACATGGTTCAGTCATAGAGATCTACATCCACGAGGAGAGTAGCTGCGAATTTCACTATAGATCAAGTAATACAAGAAGATTACACACTCAAGTCACTCAAATACTCTTTCGGTATTTCCCAAGCCCCAATTATACCCAACAACGCACATAGTGTTTAGCCCCGAAATTTCTCAAGAAATAATCTCTCAATCTCACAAAGGAATTACACGCAAATCTTACCACAAGATTTAAATCGGCTACAAACAGTAATCTTTATTGGATGTAATTCATGAACAAAAACGACAAAAAAAAAAAATCCCTTCCAAGCACTTGACGACAAGACGGCACTTCAAGACCAATTCTTCATGATCAACCCTAATCCATCCACGGCCACAAGTCTATATATATATAAGTGAAATCTTTATTTTTTTTGCCAACTTCTCATATGATTCTATTTCCTATCTTGCCTATTTAAACCAAAATATATCTCTATATATTTTAAACAAAATCCAAATCCAAATCCAAGTGAAAGTTGAACTTTCCTATTTCAGCGGCCAAATTCTCCAGCGCGGATTCAAACTTTGGGAAGTTGATCTTCGGATCTTTTTTGCTCAATTTTGAACGTCCGCAACATATCCAATTCGGAACATTCATAATTTCGCATTGGGCTCAAACTCGAGACATATTTTAACAATCTCCACCTTGGCTTGACGTTTGAGCCAAGTCGCAATCACTTCGCTGAAAATTCAAACTCTGCCATTATTTTCCTATAGCCTCAACCGTCACAGATATTATCTAAGTCCAAGCCTTGCTTCAACTTCGCCATAACCGATGACCTCATCAAAATACCAACTCCACATGCACCTTTATCTGCTCTGCAGGGATTTTTCGATGCAACCTCTTTAACCGCAGATAAAGCAAAACCATTATTACATCCATATCTATAAGGAGATCGAATACGTACCTTGTTAATTTCAACAGTTACAGCACCTATTGACTCTATAGGCTTCACCTCACTATAAGCATCATCTGTGTCGATTATTTTGCTAGTACTCGTACTCGCTACCTCAGGAGTTTCTGGTCGCAACTCTACCTCAAGCTGAACACCGTCCAGATCCGTATTAACACTGTCACAAACACTCCTAGCTAGAAGTATCGGAGACTCATCAAGGGTAACTTCTTTGCTGTTAACATGTGAATTTATATCTGGGCACCACAACCAATCGCCCCCGCTCACCTTGTGCATAGCCATCGAATATGCACATTGCCCTCCAATCGAGTTTACCATCTCTCACCCGAAAATAACACGGGCAACCAAACATTCTAATAATAGAATAACTAGCAACGTTATCTGACCACACTTCTTCAAGAGTCCGTCATTCAATATCAGTTGATGGGGATCTATTCACCAGGGAGCTTATCGTACTAAGTACATCGCTAATATTCTCCTAGCAATACCAGCACTAGAGATCATTATTTGGGCTGTCTCTAGCAATGTTTTGCTCATCAATTCTGTAAATTGTTGTGATTTATCGGCACTAGTGCGGTGTTTCACTTTGCCTTTTTTCATGTAGAATTTGTTTGCCAACTTTGAGCAGAACTCCATGCTATTGTCGGTCTGCATATGCTTGATCGACTTACCAGTCTCCATCTCGATCAAAGCTCTTAACCGCATGATCCTGACACTAATATCAAACTTGTGCATTGGCACAGACACCCAGGTCTTCCTCGAGTAGTCAAAAGACTCTTGAACAGATGCATCCAACGTCTTTGCAGCAAAATTTGCCACTGTCTCACCTTGAAGTTTATACAGGCCTCCATACTTTATTCCTTTCATTATCACTAGGGCACCTCGAACAACCTTCAGAACTCCACTTTTTGAAGAATACTTGCAACCAGCTAAATCTAGGGCACATAAAGAAATTAAGTTCTTTTTCAATTCCGGAACGTGTCTTACTCCAGTCAATGTCCTCACAATGCCATCATGCATTCTGATTTTAATATCACCAATACCCACAACATTGCCCTTAGCGTTGTTCCCTAACTGGACTTTACCACTACTCGTGCACTAATAAGTGATAAACCAGTTTCTATTTGGCGTGACATGAAAAGAACAACTAGAATCCATAATTCATCCACCAAACGATGAATAATCAGTGAAAGACAAGACATAATCGGCATTATCTGCTACAGCTGCAACATTATCTGCAAAATCAACTATAATTCTCTTACCCTTCTCATTCTTCAGCTTAAGGCAATTCCTTTTAAGATGCCCCATCTTGCCACATCTCCAATAGACAACATCAGCAGTCTTAGATTGACTACGTCTGTTCATATTAGTACTACTCTTACCCATACGTGTTATAGATCTTCATCTATTTTCATCTACTAAAGCAGTAAATACAGGTTCGCCAGATTCTCTTTTATGAATATCCTCACTTAGAATCAAATCTCGAACCCCATCAAATGTCAAACTTGTTGACCTAGAGGAATTACTAATAGCAGTAATAGTAGTAGTCCAATTATCAGGCAATGAGGATAATAGAATCAAAGCATGTATCTCATCTTCAAAATCAATCTCAATTGAACTTAATTGACTAATAATCACATTGAATAAATTGATATGATCTGCAACTGACGCACATTCGCTCATCTTTAAATTAAACAGACGTCGCATCAAATAGACCTTGTTGATCGTAGAGGGCTTTTCATACATATCTGATATGGCTTGCATCAAATCAACTGTGGTCTTCTCCTTCAGAATGTTAAACGCGACATTATGAGCCAATGTCAGCTGAATAAAACCCATAGCTCGTCTATCCAGCAAATCCCAATCAGCTTGCTTTATCGTCTCTGGTTTCTCCCCAGATAAAGGCAAACGCAATTTCATCTAGTAAAGATAATCTTCAATCTGCATCTTCTAGAAACTAAAATCCTTCTCATCAAATCTGTCGATTCTCACTTTTACTTATTCTGTCTCCATCGATTCGCTTCAACTTAGCCAAATTTGGCTCTGATACAACTTGTTGCGAAAGGCAAACGATCAAACAATAATATAGACAGAAGAAGAAAATAAATGAAACACCGAATTTACGTGTTTCGGTCGTAAAGACTTACGTCCACGGGGAGAGCAACATCGAATTTCACTATAGATCAGGTAATACAAGGATATTACATACTCAAGTCACTCAAACACTCTTTTGGTGTTTCCCAAGCCCCAATTACACCCAACAACGCACGCAGTGTTTTGCCCCGAAATTCCTCAAGAAATAATCTATCAATCTCATAAAGGAATTACACACAAATCTTACCACAAGATTTAA
Organism: Eucalyptus decipiens; assembly: GCA_014182575.1. Lineage (NCBI taxonomy): Eukaryota > Viridiplantae > Streptophyta > Magnoliopsida > Myrtales > Myrtaceae > Eucalyptus > Eucalyptus decipiens. The sequence continues at coordinate 44,510,402 of CM024611.1, read as the reverse complement.
ATAGGCTACAAACACTAATCTTTTTTGGATGTAATTCACGGACAAAAACGACAAAGAAAAGAAATCCCTCCCAAGCACTCGACGATGAGACGGCGCTCCAAGACCAATTCTTCATGATCAACCCTAATCCATCCATGGCCACAAGTCTATATATATATAAACCCTTATTCTTTTGCCAACTTTTCATAGGATTCAGTTTCCTATCTTGCCTATTTTAACCAAAATATATCTCTATATATTTTAAACAAAATTCAAATCCAAGTGAAAGTTGAACTTTTCTATTTCAGCGGCCAAATTCTCCAACGCAGATTCAAACTTTGGGAAGTTGATATTCGGATCTTTTTTGCTTAATTTCGAATGTCCGCAACATATCCAATTCGAAACATTCGTAATTTTGCATTGACGCTCAAACTCGAGACATATTTTAACATGTTGTAACAGAGCTCATGCATTTCCTACTTTCTTTGAGCTTGACTTGGAGCGGAGGTCGATCACAATCGTGAGTCTTACCGACTTAGACTCACTATAAATCTATGATGTTTGAGTATTACTCACCGATATATTAAAAGGTTACTTTGTATTTTTGCAACATGTCAATCGGTTTTGACTTCGCCGGAACCAAACACCAATTGGTCTTTCTAGTGGAGGATTGAGTGGGAACCTCGATTGAACAACAGTGATACCCGACTCGCCATGACTGAATTCCTTTGCTAATCTGAGTCTCTGTGTCTACAACATCAAGGAAAAATGAAGAAGAAGAGGAAGACCTCAAGAAATGCTAAACCCATTTCTCAAAACACATTTAAGAGCCTCTTCACAATATCAATCTCTCTCCTTTCTTGTTTTGCTTGCAAATTGCTTCGTCGAATCTGTTCACTCACCCCAGAAACCTTTACCACCGATTCTGCCCATACCAACCTCGCAACAGCTCCAATGGCAATTGTCCTCCATGGCCATCTTCCTCCACATAGGGCTCCGACGCCATGGTGGCTCAAACTCTCAAATCTGAGAACTGGCTGGTTTCAATTTTCTTTTCTTTTTCTGTGGCTATATATATATATATATAATTTTTTTTCCTTTTCAATCTTTATCCATATTTTGTTTTTGGACAAAAATGCCTTGTTCCAGCAGCCATAAAGTCAAATACTCATTGGCTGGCGAAATGTTGGCTGCCCAATGAGTTCAAGTTCTAATTTAAAATTGACATGTTTACTTTAAACTTTCATTTAAAATAAGCTCAATTTTTAAAAACGACTTCATTTTAAACTCTTATTTGAAATTTTCAGATCCCTTTTTAACTCTTGTAAAGGAATCTTCACAAGTTTGAACTTCAAAGATTTGTTGACAAGTTGGATGATTTTCTTTCGCTTGTTTCTATGTTGGGCACATCTGTGATTGGAATCGTTTCGTCAAACAACTGCTGATTTTGTGGATAGGAAAAATAACTCAATTTCGATTATTTTTTCTTTTGAATCCAATCAATGATTCAGAAAATGTCGAATAGATTGATCGGTACATCCCACCTTCTTCAATGTACTATTCAAAGGGTCAACGAAACCCAAATGTCATATCATAACTGTAAGGCTCTTTTGCCCGGCTGATGCAAGACTTTGTTTTTGTCTTTGCACGTTGCATTACGGTTTTTGGACCTTATTGCCCAACATCATATTTTTAACCGTTGATTTGATAGTACACTTAAAGCAGCATATCTTGGAGGGCTAGGAACATGATGATCTCCAATAAACAAGGTCAAGCTTACTCATCTCCTTTCATTATCTAACTCAGGGAAGTGAGATAAAACGAGAATTTGTAATTCTTAACTCGGAGGGGAAGACGCACGTATTGAGTACAAATTTTTATAAAGTACGGCATGAATAAGATGATAATTGCATTACGTACTAGATGATGAAGGGAGCAACGGCCTCTGCCATCTCCCTCAACTTGTCATCAGATTAAAATATCATATACAAAAAAAGTTCGAGACTCACTATCGAAAAGTATAATTTTTCTTGTGTGTTATTTGCATTAGGATCATGATATGTATGCCATTAGAATTTTCATTTAGGGGATCGTAGCCAATCTCCTAAATTCTAAAAGAGATAAGATGCGACATCCAGATTTCGGGCTCTGATTTCGATTAGATAAATTGGGCATTTCATCGACGCAACTACAACTGGTGTTTTTCTCGAGTTGGCCACTCACGAGATAACTAGACTAGGGGTAGAGCTATTAAGGACTTTAAGGCAGATAGATTGAGAATTCGACCATGAATCGATTTCTCGACCGTGCTCATCTTTAGAGATCATTACGGCATAGTTAAAAATTGAATTAAGATCAGAGATAGGTCGGTTCGACTGAGATGAATGACCGAACGTGGGTGACTCCACTAAATTAGAAAACTCTTGTCGACTGGCACTAATTTGATTTTACTGTCGTTTTGGTACCCTGTGTCCGTATTTGAATCATTGAGATTTTCACAACAATCGAGAGTCGCAAATGTGTCGAGTGGGTTCATCGTAGCTCGAAGAAAATCGACCACGGGTCATTTGTTTTAAAAAGTTCTGAAAACTACTTGGTAGCCTAGGTCACACTAAAAACGTGTTCGAGTGAAATTAACCGCCAATCTGAGTCCGATTTCAGAAATTGAAGATTCTGTCATGTCACAATAAATTTTAGGAATGTTGACTCACATTTTGAAGAATTTTCAGTGAGTTTGGGATTTTTACGGAAAATCGTTGCAGACGATTCGGAAAATGAACGGAAATTCAGATTGGCCAATTTGAAGAGACTTTTGATATCTGGTGTAAGTGAATTGGTGAATGGAAGTTGTTTGGGCTTTTTATGATTTCAAATTGGACCTCAACTGAATTTATTTGTTTGGAAAATCGGATACCAAGAAAAGTGAAACAGAATTTGGTTTTGAGAGAAATTCGTGAGATAATGAGGCTGTCTTATCTTGGTCTTGGTTTTGATTTCAAACTTCGAAATGGACGAAGAAACGGGCCAGGATTGACCTTTTTTCAAAGTTGTTTTAAAGTCGATTAAAATTATAATCTCAATTTAGTTTTTAGGTTATCATTCTTTTATTTCTTTTGGATACACACTCTGTGTCTCTCCCCTCCCACGCACGTCTCTTTTCCTTTTTCCTCGTGTGCGAACACCAGCCGCACATTCCTCTCTCTCTTCCTCTCACTCGGTTCATGCCCCACCGACGGTTTTCTTTCCTGCAGAGTCCAACTCCATTTTCCCTTGTTTTGACCAATCATGTTTATCCAACAATTGGATATTTTCTTCCCAGCTGGCCGAGACGACAACGACACCCTCTTCCTTTTTATCTCTTTCTTTCTCTTTTCTTTCTGTCTTTGACCCGCACATGAATTCGGCTCCCACGAAAGCGACGAACGCTGCTTCCTTCTGTTTTGTGCTACCCGTTCCTTGGCGTGCACGATCGGTCCCCACAGAAGCTGCGGACGTCCCCACCTCCTTCGATCAGTCCTTCAGCGAGTGAGATTCCTTTGCATCGTGGGAACCGTGGTCCCCATCAGCAGCAGCTTCGGTCTTCTTGGTTGCAGTAACTCGGCTCAGCCCGTGCCTTCACGAGTTCAACTTCAGGAGTCCGTTTGAGTGGGCGAAGGCAGCCGTTCCAGCAAGATTTTCAGCCACAAGTCGGCCCAACTCGAGACCGTTTCAGCCATGGCCCGTTCTCTGATCCGCTACCGCCGAATCTAGCCCAAGCCGTGCCCAAATCAACCCTCGTGGTGTAGCTCGTTCAGCTTGTGCAGGGGCCGACCAGCAAAGGTTTGGAGTTGTAGTGGCCATTCGAGCCTGTCTCGACCCCGTTCCGGAACCGCTTTGAAGAGACCGAGCCTTGTCGAGTCTCGTCGATTTGATCCGAACGGATCTTTAATCCAGTGAGTTTTACTCACTAAAACCTTTCTAGTTTCTTTAATTACACTTAAAGGTTGATTAATGTTAGTTAAGTGTAATTAGGTTGTTAGATTAGAATGGATTAGCGATTATTAGTTAATTTCATTGCATATTAGTGAAATAATTAGTGTACTTGGATAGAGAATTGCCTATAGTATTTATTGGATGCTTCGTGGGATTTTTCCCGACCCTTATCGGGTGTTAATTAGGCAATTCGGGCCTAAGTGGTATTTTTAGGAATTAAATATTAATTTTCGAAATTAATTATTTAATTATTTAATTTTCCGAAAATTCAACTGGGATGGCCAGTGACTGGGATTTTATGCTGATGATCATGGCACAGTCCGTTTATTTAATTGAGCTTTATATTGTGCTAAATTGAATTTATTGTATTTATTTATTTATTTTTCGAAATTAATTATTTAATTATTTATTTTCCAGAAATTCAACCGGGATGGCCAATGACCGGAATTTCGTGCTGATTGTCGGAGAGTGGTCCGTTTATTTAATTGAGTTTTAACTCGTGTCGAATTGATTTAATGGTGCATTTTTGAGTTATGTTATTAAATAATGCAATTTTGGCCTTATCATTGAGAATTGGTCGGGTATCGGTTGTCAGTATTGAAAGTGAGTTGGTAAATCACCTGGAGAATGCACGTGGCCCAGTGAATTGGAATGTCACTTGGGAAAGGCACGTGGCTCGGTGATTAGATATGTCATCTTGGCGAAAAGGTAGCCTTAGAGAATGCACGATGCTCGGAGACTCGGTATGTCTTCCTGGAGAATGCACGTGGCTCGGTGACAGAGTATGTCATCGTAGAAAGGGGTCGGGTGGGACCATAAAGCCACTAAATCTTGACAAGGTCGGGTGGGACCATAAAGCCACTAGATCTTGGAAGGGTCGGGTGGGACCGTAAAGCCACTAGATCATGAGAGGGTCGGGTGGGACCATAAAGCCACTAAATCTTGAAAAGGCGGGTGGGACCATAAAGCCACTAAATCTTGGAAGGGTCGGGTGGGACCGTAAAAGCCCACTGATCTTGAAAGGGTCGGGTGGGACCGTAAAGCCACTAAATCTTGAGAGGGTCGGGTGGGACCGTAAAGCCACTAAATCTAAGGAATTGCTTGGTGTGGGATGAATGACCTAGAAATGGTCCGGCTGGTATGAAATCAACTAAGTCGATTAGATCGATGCTTCGATCTGTGATGTGATTGCTTTGGTGCCTATTTGATCTGTGCTAATATGCAGGTGGAATCTAAGGCCAAGGTAAGTCCTCTAACTCATGTTGTGCATAGGCAGCCCTAAGGTGTATTAGTTTACTAATCGGGTCTTAAGGGGTAGAACTTGTTGAGACGTAGTCTCATCTCGGTTTGGAGAAAACATTTCAGGACCCTGATGAAGAACCTGAGGAGAAAGAACCCGGAGAGGAGTACCAGAAGGAGAACTCCGAGGATGATCCAGAGTAGGATCTTGATGAGGATTGAGACTCCACTCCTATTTGATGACCTTTGCCGTAGAATCTATTTGAGTAGAAACCAACTTTTTTAGCATGGCTGATATATGTACACGTATGACTGAGTTGTATATATGTACATAAGGGTGTGGTTTTCAGGTTCAGGATTCTAGTCCTACTTGTATATCCCATTACTTTATTGTCTGGGATTTTTATAACCGCTTCCGTGCGCTTTATTGAAAAAAGGAAATGGTCGGCGATATGTAGTCCTGGGGATATCGCATTTTAAAATTGACCAAAAGTAAGGGATGTGTGTGTTCTGAGGATCGGGGCGTGACATACGATAAGGTTGGTTACCCATTTTTGGCATTTCTTGTCTCGTCTCTTTAGGCATCTTAATCTGGCACTATGCTTTATATGACTTCACGTGCTCGTGATGTTAATTGGAAATGTTCTGGGGTCATCTAAACTGTCATGACACAATTAATGAGTCAATTGTTTCTTATAGCGCCAAAAAATGTAAATGTAAATGTAATTAGGAATATTACTTCTTGCAAGAAATCAGCTACTCCTTTCCTTTCAGGACATTTAAAACCCATTATCGCGATCTAAATTTTGGGTGCACCACTTAGATTTAGGCTAATGGACTACAAAGTCTTTAAACTTAGCTTGGGCTCTCCCAAGTCCATACCAATTTGCGACTTAAGATTCAAATATTTAACATGCAAATAATTATTATCTAGAAGTCGCTACTAATCATTTTACGATAGGTCGATTTAGATACCTAAGTAAAATAATGTGAGAATTATTTTACTCCTAGGAACTAGAGACTTTGGGTACAGGGACTTGGTTACACTAGATTTCTCTAATGCCATTTCGGTACCATTATTTTTATTTTCAATTTTTTTGTAGGCAACTAAGATTTATTTTAACCTAAATTATTATCATGCAAATATGATGACTACACTGATGCTCATCCATTATTAAAAATTCAATAAATAAAATAAATTACATAAAAAGAAATAAACACACAAAGCAAGCAATTTTTTTAGGGTTTTCTTTTATTAATTAGAAATTTTTATGAAACATGCATTTTAACTACATGACCTAATTTTACTAATAAAAAAATTCTAATTAAATGAACCTATTATGCAAACTAATTAACATGCACCTAATATTTTTGTATTTTTATTGAAATTCGGAATTAATAAAAATCCTAATTAAACTATCTAAAATGAATAATTTTCTAATTTTTTAGGGGTTGATTTGACTTACACCTTATCCTATCTTAGAAAACTATTTTTTTTATAGAAAAATGGGATTATTTAAATGTGCAAAGATTATCTAAGCCTATCTAAAAAAATTAAATCCAATCCTAATCTATCCCAAAAATTAAAAAGTGCAATCTCAAAAATGCAATCCTAATTTACTAATACACTCCGATACAAGATTTGCTTTTTTAAAATGTTTTTTTAGTGTTTTTCCAAGCCAAGCAATTACATCTAAACAATTAAGATATTCATCAAATAAGAATTAAAATAACCGAAAAAATAATCTGTTGTCTCACGGGTTAAATTAACGATTACACATCACAACAAATGGTAAAAATCTGATCCGAAGTCTTACGGATCAAATTAATAACTATAATGATTTAACAATTAAAATACTATCAAAATGCTCCCAAAAATTAATATAATTAAAAAATTAATCCGACATCTTACGGGTAAAATTAATAATTACATTAATTTTGGGCAAAACTCCTGCGGATAATGCTTACAAGATTTATGAAATGAATATTGACATCCAATATTACAATTTAAATAACTTAAAGATGCTATCAAATAAAATATAACAAATAAATGAAAAAAATAATTAAAAAAAAAACAAAAACTAAACTACCTAAGGAGGGGCTCAAGGAGGACATCAGTGTCGACGGGGGAGATGATCACAAGCAGAGGTGGTGCGGTGGTGCAGCGTCGGCGAAGTCAAGAGCGGTGGGCTCCTGCTACTAGGCGAGTAGGGGCAAGGGTGACGTTTAGCGGCGGTGGGGGCGCTTGGATGCTCGTGGCTGTAGAGGCACTGTCTTTGAAGTTCCGGGGTGTTTGGTTTTGCTGGTGCAAACACGGCAGAGGTGGCGTGGCGGTGTTGTTGAGGAGCGTTGCGGGCATTGGCGGGGCAGCAGCGGTGTGCGACTTGAGCTTAGAGCAGTGGCGGAGATGCCTAGTTGTCGCGGGTCGTCAAGTGGAGGCCGGTGATGGGTGAGCGGGCCACCGGGTTGTTGGGCGCGAGTGATGTAGCGACGGTGAGCGTGGCGACGACGGAGCTTTGGCGTTCTTGCTGAGGTGTGGTGTCGAGCTCTGGTGGTGTCGGTTGCAGCTGAAGCAGGGGACACCGAGCGCTGGGTCGTGGGCAGATCTCGGCTGACGGACAAAGCGTCGAGGAACAGCGAGACCGGTGGAGCAGGGGTGGAGTAGAGAGGCGCGGTGGTTGGTGTTGTGGTGTAAGCGCTGTGACCGGCGCGAGCATGGGATTGACGCGAACAGGGGGCAGCGTTGGGAGGAAGAAGACGACACTGTAGCCCTGTTTTCCTTTCTCTCTCTCTCTCTCTCTCTCTCTCTCTCTCGTTGCATTGCTGCACTCATGTCTTATGTAGCACGGACACTCTTGGGAAGCCTTCGTGTCGTGTCGGACACTCCGACACGTGTTCGACACGCTCCAACACGTTCCGACAAGCTCCGACACACGGTCAACGAGTGTTGAAAAATCCGACACGTTATAAATATACACGCACGGGGTCAAAATATAAATATACACAAAAGAATTAATAAAAATGTTATAAATATACACGCACGGGGTCAATTTTTTTTTTCAGTTTTGTTTTTTTTAGAATTGTTTTAGTTTTTTAAAAAGTCTTTTACTATGAAAGAAGTAATAAAAAAAAATGCTATTTATGATAAATAAATAAATTTAAAAATATCATTTCAGCATTTTTCTTTAAACAATGTTTTTTCCTCTAAGTTTTATGTATTATTGTAACAAATTAAAATAATGAATGCTATTATTTAATATCTTTCATGTAAATTAATTGTAGGCTATTATTTATTTATTTATTTATTTATTTATGTATATGGCTTTCTAAATCTCTCTTCTTCTCCAGCCTGGTAGGATCCTCCAAGAAATGCAGCTTGGATAGGTTAGAAACGTTTCCATCCTGGCATCTCTGGGTGTCTCTAGGCTCTGAACTAAAGAGCTGAGTGGTTTTCTGCTAAAAGGCTGTCATTGAAGGGCTTGAACGGGAGTTGTTCGTCCACTGTGGGAAGACACATCCTTTTATGCACAACCATCCAACTGGCCTCAGCCAAGCATTTCTGCCGACACTCAAGAAGATGACAACACAAACTGGGCTGAAGAAGAAGCATCTCATTGGGCTCATGAAGAAGCATCCTCATCATGAAGACTGAGCCAAATCCTTTCGCCTGAAGACCTTGAAGCCCTTGAACAGAAATACGAGGCACACCTCCTCGAAGATAGCTCAGACGATTCAGTCTGTAGCTACAATGCTCGTGACGGACGAGATCGTTGAATTCGTACAATTTCACTGTAGCAAGTTACTGTTCACTTTTACTGTAGCACTAGGCTAGGGAAGGTACTGTTCACAGTACGGTCACTGTTCATAGTGTGCGAATAATTCCCTCCCGGAAGTTTCCGGTGCCTCTATTTGTATCCGGACCTATTAGCTAAGTCCTTGTTTGTGTTTTTGTGACCTCTTATCGTCTATATAAGATGAGGATGGTGTAATGTGTTGGCAAGAGTCCCCTGAAGTAAAGTGTGTGCTTTGAGAAATCTCTTATGGCTTTCTAAATCTCTGTTCTTCTCCAGCCTGGTAGGATCCTCCAAGAAATGCAGTTTGGATAGGTTAGAAATGTTTCCATTTTGGCATCTCTGGGTGTCTCTAGGCTCTGAACTAAAGGGCTGAGTGGTTTTCTGCTAAAAGGCTGTCCCTGAAGGGCTTGAACGGGAGTTGTTCGCCCACTGTGGGAAGGCATACCTGCCGAAAATTGTTCTTGGCTCTCCCTGGTTCTAAGCCTAGGTCCATTCACTGGTATCAAATATATTTAATATATAACGTGTTGGAACGTGTCGAAATTATCTATTTTTAATAAATGACATGTCGGCGTGTCATGTCGTGTTGTGTCGCGCGTCGCGTGTCCGTGTCGGTGCTACATAGCTCATGTCTCTTCTCTCTCACTATTTCTTTCTTTTTTCTTTTCTTGTTAGAGAAAGAAAAGAGAAATGGCTTTCTCTTTTGACCAAGATGGACGAAAGCTTCTGAATTTTTTCTCTCAATTCTCGCCCCCTCTTGGTCACAAAAATTGTGGCTCTTTTTATAGTGATTCCAGACGGCTGCTTTCTATGGTATTTTCCGAGTTTCCATCTTCTGTTGCATTGATTTATGGCTGCATATTAGAGCGCGATTTTGCAATCAGCTCGATTTTGCTTGACTCCTTCCATTTTATCGAAATCCTTGCCCTTTATTTACGTGATTTTTTAATTGTTTCCGCATTATTCAAAATCTGAATATTCATCAGAATTTTCAACTTCCATGCATAATCAATCATCTTGATTTTCCCCATTTTTTCCTTTTTTCTTGTTCTAATGCGATTTTTATTTTATTTCTTTAGGGTCGTCAAAATTTAGGTGTCAACACCCTTGTGTCTGAAAAACTCGAGCACGTTTTCTCGGGGACCTTGGTAAGCAATTTGCCCATTTGAGACAAGGATGATATCGTCGAATAGGGCATAAGTTTTCAGCGCAAGTTGGAGGAGGGATATTAGAGCAGTTCCATTGACGATGTGTATGGATTGTGACAGCCTGAATTTTCAGAATTTATTTTCGATTAAATAAATCGAGCATTTCATCAATGCATTTATAGTGCTATTCTCTGAGCTGATCACTCACGAGATAATTGAACTATCTGGGAAAGCAATTAAGGAATCTAAATGCAATGAACTTAAGAATTCGATCAGGAATTGACCGCTCGACCATGTTGGTCTATAAGAGTCATTATGGCACTGTCTAAATCAATTAGAGATTGGAGATAGGTCAATTTGATTGAGATATGTGATCAGAGTGTGGATGTTCCATCTGATTGCAAAATACTCGTCGATCGGCACTAGATCGATTTTTCTATCGTTTTGGTGCTCGGTGCCCGTATTTGAAATCTTGAGACTTTCACGACAACCAAGGGTCACCAATGTGTCGAAGATGTATATCGTGACTCGAGATAAATGGATCACGGGTCAATTGCACCAAAAATTCCTAAAAGTTACTCGATAGACTAGGTCACGCTAAAAGTGTGCTGAATTAAAATTAACCACGAATTTGACCCTGATTTTAAAAATTGAAAGTTCTATGGTATCACGATTTATTTTAGGAACATCGACCCATCCTCCGAAGAATTTTTGGAGATTTTGAAATTTTTACAGAAAATTGATTTGGACGTGCGAAAAATAGCGGAAATTCGGATGGGCTCAATTGAAGGAAATTTGACTTCCAAACCGAGCCTTTGAATGTTGGGGACTTGTAGAAAATTGTATGGAATTTTTCTTCAACGAAATTGGACCTCAATTTGGGAAATTTCATGAAGAAATTGGAGCCAAATTTAAGGAAATTCAAAGGCTGGTTCATTGGCTACAATTTTGGCATCAAAATGGTTAATTGTGGATATTAAGGCTAGAAAGAATTAGAGGGGGCATAAAGGATATATATGAAGACTTTAAGGGGGACAAGCTCTTAATTGAAGAGATAATCTTGGCTGACTTCTCCCTTCAGCGGCGTCTCCAGCAAACTTCGCCAATTGCCCCGGTCTTCTTCATACGACAATTTCCACGGAAGCCCAGCTGCTTCAGTTTCTCTCGTTCATGCCAACTTCTCTCTCTCTCTCCCTCTTCGCCAGCACCGTTCGAAGCCGCCTACCTATCCACGCGACGCCTCACCCTTCAACTCCACTAATCCCTGCTCCCCACCGATTTGTCGCTAGCGAAACAGCACAGGCCAGTCAACCTTCAACTGTTGGAGTCCCAAGTGTTGACCGAAGACAGCTCATCTCCACGGTTTTCCCTGCAGCCGAAGCCACCGTCTGCCCATCTCTCCGCCCAATCTCTCTCTCGCGTTGTTGCTTCAGCCCAAGAGCCCACCGACCGGCCCACATCCCACGAAGCAGCAGCCAGCTCAGCCTCTCCAACCATCTCTGCCGCACGCTCGGTCAAGCTTCTTCTCCAGTGAAGGCGTGGTTGACCGAAGCTGCTTCTCTCTCTCTCTCGTTCAGTCCACGTGATTCCAGCGAAGCCGAAGCAGCCCAGCTTCCACGCCCGCAAGATCCACCGAATCAACAGCCCATGCGGTTCTTTTCTTCAGCCTTTGAAGCCCAGCAAATTTCTTTCGAAGCCCAGCGTCTAAGCCCATGAATTATCCTTAGTTTAGCCAAGTTTTGGGCCTGGTTCAGCAGCCCAAGAAGTCAAGCTGCAGCCCACGTGAATTTCAGCTGCAAGCCCAATCTTGAAGCCCGAGTCTAAGCCCAAAAATTTCTGTGGGCTTGAAAGGTTGTTGGGTCCGGTCCGAATGTCTGTCAACGCCACCGAAAATTCAGATTTTGGCCCCTGTCACGTCGCCGTTGCGGCGTTCCAGTCTTTGTATTAAACAAGTGAGATTCACTCACTAATTCTCGCTTAGTAAGTTAATTATGTTTAGGAGTTGATTAGATTAAATTAAGCATGTTTAGGTGGATAGATTATATTGGGAGAATTACCAAAAAAGTCCTAAACCTATTGCAATTGTGCCAATTCAGTCCTAAACAATTTTTTTTTTTGTCCAATTTAGTCCTAAACCTTTTATAATTGTGCCAATTCAGTCCATCCGACCAAAATTAGCCGGCCGGCGATGACGTGGACGCCAAAGGGGACAAATTCTGGCCGACGAGGTAATTTTTTAATATTTTTTTTTCGAATTTTTTAATATTTTTCTAATAATTATTATTATTATTGTTATTTTTTGGCCTTCTTGAATCTTCTCCTTCCTCTGGCCGGACGCCGGCCGAGGTGAGGGCTCGGCGAGGTCGGCCTCGCCGCCACCGGCGGAGGCGAGCCTCGCCCGGCCGACGGCGAGGCGGCCGTCGCTAGATCCGCGAGGCTCGACCTCGCCATGGCCGGGCGAGACCGAGCCTTACCAGATCTGGCGACGGCGGCCGAGCCTCGCCGATCCGGCGAGCTCGGCCCTCGCCGCCCACCGGCGAGGGCAAGGCCCCGCCGCGCTACGTGGTGTAGTCGAGGAACCCGCGGAGGAGCTCGATCTCATCCTCGTTGGTCCGAGGCGCCGGAACAGGGGTTTTGGCGACGGTCACGGCCGTGGAGGGCCGCTTGAGCTCGGAGGGGGAGATCGTGCCGACGATCGGGGGACAGGGAGGCGGCGATGGCGACGGCAGCCTCGCCGGCCATTGGGCGAGGTCGACCCTCGCCCTCGCCGCTGGCCGGCGAGGCGGCCGTCGCCCCGGATCCGGCGAGGCGACCTCGCCGGCCTTCACCTCGGCCGGCGTCCGGCCAGAGGAAGGAGAAGAAGCCAAAAAAATGTATATGTATATATATATATAATATTTAAAAAAATATTTAAAAATTCGAAAAAATAAAAAATAATAATAATATTAAAAAATATTAAAAAATTACCTCGCCAACCTATTGTCCCCCGCCAACATTCCACGTCGGCGCCGGCCGGCTAATTTTGGCCGGATGGACTGAATTGGCACAATTATAAAAGGTTTAGGACTAAATTGGATAAAAGAAAAAGTTTAGGACTAAATTAGCACAATTACAATAGGTTTAGGACTTTTTGGTAATTCTCTCGATTATATTAGGTTAGTTAATTTAATTATCTGCCAATGCATGTTAGGTGGTTAGTTAGTACATTTAGCGAGTAGAAACGTTCTATTATTTATTTAATAGGTTTATGACTTTCTTGGAATTTTTCCGGGTCCATTTCGGCTTCCAATTAGGCATTACATGCCTAAATTGGATTTATAGATATTTATTTATTAATTTTCATAATTATTTAATTAATTAGTTATTTTCCGGAAATTCAACCGGGATGGCCGATAACCGGAATTTCGTGCTAATTGCAATGGTGCTCTATGTTTATTTAATTGAGCACTGGATCATGGAAATTGAATGAATTGGCGATTATGTGGGAATTTATCCCAAAATTGATTAGTGTCGGTATTCAATTGGAAATTGATTGTGAAAGGTTGTGAGTGGATCTAGAAAATTGCCAAAGTATGGCTATGCCAATTGGGCCGAGATTTGCCACTGAATTTGGAGTCGGTCGTGTCCAATCGGGTCATGATTTGCCACCTGTTAAAGATCGTGCCCATTGGGTCGTGATTCACCACTCGATAAAGGTCGTGCCTAATAGGGTCGTGATCCGCCACCTATTAAAGGTTGTGCCCATTGGGCTGTGATTACCACCTAAAGATAGGTTGTGTCCTTGGGACTGTGATTTATAGCTGGGAATCTTATAGACTCTACTCGTTGAGCCATGAGTAAGAATTGAGATTGAATAGTTGAGATGATCGGGGAGTGGTCTTGATGCCTTTTAATCAACTGAGTCAATTGATCGATGGTTTGATCTGTTTGATTGGATGATGTCATTGTCAATATCTATTATTTGAACTGACTTGCAAGAAGGAACTGAGAACAAGGTAAGCCCTCTGACTCGTGATTGTGCTTAGATAGCCCCTAAGGCATATTTTTTTCCTAATCAGGTCTTAGAGAGTAGAACTTGCTGAGACATTGTCTCACTGGTTATTGTATAACCATTTTCAAGTCCTTAGATGGTGTTAATGAAGGACCGGAAGTCTTGGAGTTTGGGGAAGTGAAGGAAGCAGAATCGGTAAACCTGTCTGACTCGCGAGTCATAGGACAGTCCCTTTTTGATTAAGCCGATATTTTTGTAAGCGACACAATGTTGTAAATAAACCTGTGTGTTTATAAAAGGTTGGTTTTAGTTCGAAAAATTTATGGCTCTACTTTCCTATCCCACTGTTTTATTGTTTGGGGAGTATTTATATACTTCTGCATGCATACTAAAATAAATGGGTTGGCGATGCCTCCTGGAACATCGCTAATATATTCACCAAGGAGGGATGGGCGCGCGCCCGGAGGATCGGGGCATGACATGGACTGTTTGAGTGAGTTCACTATTTGGAATGTTGTCGAACAATCCAAACCAGTCGATATTTCGTCCATAAAGGGTGCTTTGGCTGGTCCGACTAATATCTCTCCTGTTTCGTGTCAACACAAATTGAAGAAAAGCAACCTAACTTGATAGAAAAGGGATTGCAATCATCTAAAAACATTGGATACCAAAGTGGCCTTCTGGGTCTTACCTGTTGTGACTCGTTTCTTTTGTCTACCAGAGATGCCTCGTATCATTTCATCTCCCACTATCGTGCCGGCACAGATTTCAAGTCCTAGTATCTAAAATTAGGCATTGTGAAAAGAACATAAATTTTAAGTCTTTGTGCTTTCCCCTCTTCCTTGTGGAAAAAAAAGGGATGGACTAATGGTGTTTTAACTTTCTTGGCTATACCTTGATTATATAATCGACGACAACATTAGTCTCCCGTCCTTCCAAAGTTGCTGCCTGTAGAAGATTAAGATCAATAGAAGCCCTTACAGGAATTAACTAATGTTTTTGATTCGGTAAAAAGAATGTATAAAAATCTGCAATCAGAAAGCAGTTTGACCATTCATTAGTCCTGATCTCATCTCTCACCTTCATAAAGATATCTATGTCAGGATCAGGTTTGATGTTTAGCTCCTCTCTCCTTAATAACTCTGCTAGCATATCTGAAAAAAAATGTCAGCGTTATACCTCTTATCCTAGCATTTTTTTTTGAGATATCAGCCTTACAATCATGGTAACCAAGAAAAATAGCGCAAACTTACCATAATGGGGTCCAACACCTCGACACCTAGCTAAGAAAGCCAAAGTTTCCCTAACAGTCATTTCTCCTATATGGAGATCATATTGACTTATATAAGCTGATGTCCTCTGCGGTACAAATTCTTCCATCTCTTGTCCATTGTATGTGACTCTTCCTGAAAACTATGATTGACAAGCTCTTTGACTTTTACGCTTAAGGATTGCACTACTATAGTAAGACTGCACTTAAAGTACGCTCTTTATGCTTACCTTCAAATCTCTGCCGAGCTTCCCGGTTAATGCTAGAGATAACATGGTCTTTCCAGAGCCTGGAGGCCCCAAAAGTAATGTCATTCTGCAAACGAAAAATAAAAATTGGGTCAACAATATCAGAACTCACTTCTTGAGCATTGTATGCTGGTAAAATATGTAGAAACTCTCTCTCTTCTTACCTGAGAGGCTTGATGATTCCACTGACATCATTGAGGATTGGTAATGGCTTCTTTCTACTAGGAAGGATGTGAAAATAGAGAAACCCTATTGACATTGATTAATATGTGACGGTTTTCAGTCTGTTTGAGCAGGATTCAAGAAGTAGATATAATGAATTAATTGTTACATTACCTCAAGCATGTTGACAGAGAAATTTAGAATTGTAGGTAGACCTCGGCTTCCAACATAAGCTTTGGCCTCGACATTTAGATGCTTGAATCGGACTTTAATCGTCGGAAAATCCAGTCCAACTTTGTTTATAGTACAAAAGGGCAAACACAGACCTCGTCAAGATTTATAATGAAACTTTTTGCTCAGAGAAGAAAATACCATTTCCCAGATGAAGTTTCTCTCTCTTAATATATATATTCTCCTTACTTTGACGTGCTCTTAAAGAATATGGCAGTGACCAACTAAATGAATATCTGAAGTGCTTATTAGAAGTCATCAGCATGTACCTCTCAATCCTCTGCTTCAGCTTTAACAAGAACTTCTCATTGTCTTCCTCAGCTGTCTTCAGCAACCTCTCCAACAAGTTCCTCCTCTCCATCGAATCAAGATTCTCGACATCGAATTCTCTTATCTGGCCTTCTTCATCGGCAAAAATGCTCCGCCGAACATGCAAGTAAGTCGGAAGCTTTTCGATTGCAGCCCAATTCAGAGCCTCCTCATCATCCTCATTCGGGCTAGACCTTGAGAAGATCTCCTTCCTATTATTCCTCTATATGTCCGAGCTGCTCAAACATGCACTGCTCAGTCTTGCACTGCTTATTCTAAATGCATCATCAGTTTCCATAGTCACCCACTAAAAGCTAAACAAATCCTTTTAGATCTAGTCATCGGCTTTCTAAGTGAAGAAGGAGAGAATTTTGGTTGTTTTGTCATTAGGCATTCTGTTGTAACGATGATTTGATATTAAACAAAATATTAGTTGACAAATGGACCATTGATATGTGGTTTGATATGAGATAGATCAATGGGATGGACCATTGGCATGTGATTTTGATGATATTGATCAATGGGCTTGACCAATGATGTTTATGATAATTTAAACGAATATTTTTTGAATTGTATAAAACTTTTTGAAATGAAATGACTCATGCATGATTTGATATGTGTATTAAAGAGTTGGATTTATGAGTTTCTAGTAATGCTCTATACTTATATATATATATAGACACACACACACATTGTGATTGCTCGATTTGCTTAGGAAAGATATGTACTACTTACTGAGTTGTGGTTGCTCTGTTCATCCATCTCTTTCCCAATCTTTTCAAGTGCCTTGGTTAGTGACCATTAAAGTGAGAGTGTTATAATGGGGGCTTGGATTTTTGTGGTTTAAGGCTATGTTTTTCAGGTGGAAAGACGGCCATCTCACCCTATCCCTATACGATTCGGGGTATGACAATAACTAAGTTTGGCATCAAATGCTTGGCCTTATTTGAATATTTTGTTTTTACTTTATTAGGTAAAAATGAAGATGTTGGATATCTGTGATAATCCAATCTCGGGTGATGGAGTTGTGAGTTTGAGTTTCTTCCAGTGATTCACTCGAGAAAATGTGCAAGCATCGTTTTCCTACAAGCATGTATTGTTATGATTTGATTCATACTCTCTGTTGCTTGTAATTGAGAGTGATGTAATAGGGAGGTGCGATAAGTTAATTATATGGAATCTCTGACCGGATGTAATCATGATATAAGGGTGAAACAAGATAAAAACCTTGTGACTCGATTTCTCTTTCTCGTTTTTACTCTATATTTCATTATGTTTTTGTGCCGAATCCCAACATGTTCAATATATATTTGTGTTGACGACTTTATTCATGATTATGGAGTCACTAACATGGTAGATGGGAAAATGCATTTGAAGGGTTATGACATTCTCTACTTTCTATTTAAAAGACTTTCATGTTGGTAGGCATTAACTGAAGTTGTGTTCGCTGCTACATGATCTCCCTATCTTTAGTTTTGCATTGAAATTTCTTAATGTGCTGATCGCATGGTCGTTTGTTTCATTGTTGATGTCAATCTATTTGTTCTTTTCCAACTTGGATGATAACTACCCATAGAGGCCAACCATAGACAATAACTCCTATCTGAACATAGCTCACTACTTTCACTATTCTGAGCTCTCCATGTTGACCTTCAGGCCAATAAGTTATGGGCTAACAACAATCTTTCTCTCACTTGTGAACTGGCTCAGACACCATTTATTAGAAGAGCATAGTAGAGACCCAATACCTCACATAAGGAAATCGTCAAGAGAGTACCCAAGTCCGAACTCGTTTATATATCCAGTTGGATCAACATTCTCAAAACTCTATGTTACTGGCCAACTAAGATATATTGAATACTCCACATCACACCGCACCAATTGTTCGACGTGAAACTTTTTTAACACAACTCGCATATGCATCTAAATACTCTTAATGGCAACTCTCAATATCCCAAAAGTGCAGAGTTGGAACTCCATTCTAATGAATGATTCTTGTTGTTATGGAGGATCCAAATACGAAGAATTAGTGGAGAGCTTTTGCCCCTTTTTCCCCGAGTCTGTTATTAAAAATGTTGGTTTAAGTAAATGTGGTTGCCCTTCTTCGACCCTTACTACTTAAGGGCGAATTGCTCTTTCACTCCACTAATTGAACGAGACTCCATGGTTGGCATGATATTGACTTAAGTATGATCGGATTTTGTGGGTTCATTGATAGCTTAATTAAAATACAAGTGACTTGTTAGTCGGTCTTTCTTGTCCACTATTTATCCATATGAAATTTGTTTATAGAGGTTGATGCACAATAGGAATGTAACCTTGGTTTGTCCTGAAAATTGTGGGGCTGATTTTGCTTCGTGTTTTCATTTGAATGTAAGCATGTCTTTTAGTCTTTGACTTGGTGCTTACTAATCATCTTGTTCATTTGTCTTTCCCCATGTGGTATTATTCTGATGAAGGACATGTAGTTTTAGCCAAAAAGATTTTAATTACAACAATGAAGGTGAAAATTAGTGCAACTGAGTGATAATTTGCTTTGACTCAACTTGGTGCAAGAGTGAAGATGCTCAAACCTGAATCCAAGTGAGTTGGAGAATGGCATTTGTTGCAAAAGGCATAGTTGCTGCTCTTGTTGCTCTTTCTTATACAGTCTGCCAAACCTCTAAATACAACTTTCAGTGATCTGAGGGTTGATTTAAAGCTTTGTCCAAGAGTAGAGCAATCTTTTAGAGCTTTAACGGCAATTATGCTAAAGGCATAAATGATCATAATCTGTGACTTTTGTTTAGTACATGATAGTAGATAGCAAATCGTCGCTAGTAGTGAGTTTAAAGACTAATGAGCTAAGTACTCTGTCGTTGTCCATGAGTAGAGCAACTTTCTTAGTACTTTAGTAGCAATTAGGCTAAAGCATAAAAGGCCATAATCTTTGTCTCTTCTTTTGTATTTGATAGTGGATGTTGATGGCTGCCAATGTCGGAGATTGTCAAGTAGTACTATGTCGCTGTAGGAGAGCGCTTGAGATGTAGGGGACCATAAACCAATAGGCGCCAAAGAGAGGATGAAAATTGAGGCATTGGGAGGATATGTCTATGATGGGTACCTTAATGGACAACTTAATAGAGCTCATGCTTTAGGTGACTGGCACATGGAAAGAATGGAATATAAGGGAGGAGGACCACTCACTATTGAGCTAGAGTTAAGGAGAGTAGATCTGACTGAAGACAATGAATCCAATTTCTATGTTATCACACCCAACTCCTACAAGTATACTAGAAATGTTATATATATATATATATATATATATATAAAACATTGAGTTGGTTATAGAATTGAAGTTTCTACAACCTCAACAAATACCATTTTAGACATACAACCAAAAGTTCAACTACTAAAACTTCCCCATCAATATCATTTTCGTCCTACTTGACACTAGCTAAAGAACCTAAAAAAAGTTTTAGAATGAATAGAGAGAGCTCCCATAGCTCATTGAGTAGTATATATATCTACTAAACAAATCAAATATCCACTATGCATATCTCTAAAGTAATACCAAAGACTCAAATGTATGTACCAAGTCAAATATGAGTTATTTCATTTTGATAGAACTTCATATATATATAAGAAATAATCATTTAATCAACGTACATCAATAGTCAATTCCATTGATCGGACTATAGCAAATTACAAATAAATGGTTCATTTAATCGAATCAATTTAGAACTCAAAATTCAACTATGGTCACGTTTAGCGCCCTGTGACAAAGGGGACCAAGTTCTCCCTCGGCAAGATCTCCACCTTTATTGGTCAATGGCCCAGCCTAGAAGTTATCCTAATAATAGTATGCATACCTACAAACTCCTTAATGCACTCTGAACACAACAACAATGAGCATCAAGCCTAATCCATCCTCCAAACTGACAAATTAAATTCATGATTTATCTCATAAATGGGAATACATTTCTGTGACATCCTAATTTTTTCAAATATGATTTCAATTGAATAAGTCGAGCCTTTCATCGACGTATCTATAATGCTATTCTCTAAGTCGATCACTCATGAGGGATTTTAATGCAAAAGTCATTAAGGGATTTTAATGCAAAAGACTTGAGAATTCGACTAGGAATCGACTGCTCGACCGTGTTAATTTGCAAGGGTCATTATGGCACAATGAAAAATCGATTAGAGATTAGAGATAGGTTGATTCTACTGAGATAGGTGATCAAAATGTGGGTGATTCCATCTGTTTGCAAAATTCTCATCGATCGGCACTAAATTGATTTTTTGTCGTCTTGGGTACCCTGTGTCCGTATTTGAAATCTTGAGATTTTCACGACAACCGAGAGTCGCCAATGTGTCGAAGATGTACATTGTGACTCGAGATAATTCGATCACGGGTCAATTGCACCAAAAATTCTTAAAAGTTACTCGGTAGACTAGGTCATGCTAAAAGCGTGCCGAATTGAAATTAACTGCGAATTTGAATATGATTTCAGAAATTGAAAATTGTGTGGTGTCATGAGCTATTTTAGAAGCGTCGAATTACCCTCCAAAGATTTTTCAAAGATTCCGAGAATTTTGCGGAAAACCGTTTCGGATGTTGTGGAAAATTAACGGAAATTCGGGTTTGCCAAATTGAAGAGACTTTCGACTTGCAAATCAAGCTACTTGGCAAAGGGGAATTGTAGAAATTATGTGGGCTTTTTCTACATAAAATTTGGATATTAAATTGAAGAATTTTGATGGAAATTGAAGCTTAAATTGAAGAATTCGGATCTATGGTGAGGGCAGCAAATATTGTCATCAAAAATTGAATAATTTGGTGGAAATTACACTAGAAAGTATTAAGGGACAAGGGGATAAGATTGGCGGCTAAGAGGGGACCGAGCTTTAAATTAAAATAAATTTTTATTGTTGACTCTTTGTTCCTCTCTCTCTCTCTCTCTCTCTCTCTCTCTCTCTCTCTCCTTCCTTTCTTTTCCCCCGTGCTCACCCACCTTCCTTTCTACTTCATCTTTTATTTTCATTTGTCCCGCACCTTCATTCTCTCATTTCTCTTCTTCTTGCCGAGCCCACTCCCCCGCATCATCATCTTATTTCGTTTCCATCTCTCTCGGCTACTTAGCCCACCGAAATCCCCTCCTTGTCAATCCATCTTCACGCCTTCATGCCATCCATCCACTGCATCATCAACCATTGTCCCACGCGGCCATCTCATCCAACAACAAATTGAGTTCCATCGAAGTCCGCACGTCGTCAACGCACCGCCAGCTGAAGCATCCTTCGTTGACCCAGCATCCACGTCTTCTCTCCACCAGCTCGCGTCTCCACCGTTTGTTGCAGCTCATCTCATGCGTGGGTCAACAACCCACCGAAGCATCTCCGAAAGTTGACCTCTCCATGGACGTTCTTCGCCAGTAGCTGCTTTCGTCCGTTTCCCCTCCACGTTTGAAGCCGGCTCCGACGCCTCCGTTGCCGGCGGAGGCTCAGCAATTTCGGCCCGGTTTTCAGGCCACAAAGACGGCAAATAAATCCAGCGAAGCTTGGCCTAGCAAAACATTATCTTCAGCCCGTCTTCATTTCCTCACTCAATCCACTTACATTTGAGGCCCATGAAAATTGCCACAGCCAAGAAGCCAGCCCGCCTCGGCCCATTCTCGGTCCATTGAAGCTTGCAATTCGGCCCGGGTTTCAAGCCCACTTGAAGTTCAGCCCATCTTGAGGCCCATGCAGTCAAGCCCAATTCTGAGCCCAAGCCCGCGAAGTCAAGCCTGGTCCGACACAATAACAAATCTCAGTTTGGGCTGAGATTTGTTGGGCCCGTTTTAGGCCCGGTCTAAGTCCGTCGATGTCGCCAAAAATTCGAATTTCGGCCGCCGTCGCGCCGTCGTTGCGATGAACTGGTTTCCGTAATTAACCGGTGAGTTTTTGCACTAAACCCTTTTTAGTAGGCTAATGACGTCTAAGGGGTGTTTAGATTTATTTAATTAGGAATTAGGTGGTTAGTTAGATTAAATTAGAAATTTAATTATTTAATCGAGTATGTTAGATGGTTAGCATGGTTTAGCTAAGACCTAAATGAATTATATTATTTATCTAGAAGGGTTCGGAAATTTTTCGAGTCCGTATTGGTATTTAATTTAATAATTTTGGCCTAGGTTAGTATTTTTAGAAACTAAATTGAATTATTTTATTGATTTTTGAAATTAATTAATTATTAATTATATTTTCCGGAAATTTTACCGGGAGAGTCGCTTGATAGAATTTCGAGCTGATCGCAGTGATGTATTTAGTTTTTGCAATTGAATGTTGTATTGTTGTATTGTTGTATTGAGTGATGATTGTGATATATAGGTATTTTAATTAGAAAGTACCGGGTGTTGGGTGTTGACACCGAGAGTGGGTTTTAAGTACCATTTCAGCTCATGTGAGCATTGATTAGCTTAGGTGAGCAATATAGATTTATAATAGCTTCGGGGAGTATTAATACCATTATAGATCTCTAGCAGCTTCGATGAGCAATGGCAAACAATAATGCTTTAGCAGCTTCGGTGAGCACTTTAGATATCAGCTTCAGTGAGCACATGTCATCTAGCAGCTTCAGTGAGCAAATTTTAAACATCAGCTCTAGGAAGCAATGATATATGAGTATTTCTATTTCAGCTTAGGCGAGCAGTGTTCGAATCAAAAGAATTTATGAATGATATTGATGACATGGAGTCGAATGAATCGACTGATTGATGGCGGATTTGAATTGAATTGTTCAATTCAATATTTGAATTATACTGACCTGCAGGGTGGATTTGAGGCCAAGGCAAGGCTCTGTGATTGTATGATTGCATGATTAGGATGTTTTTGGGCGTATTTCCCTCCTAATCGAGGCTTAGCGTGCAAACTCGCTGAGATTTATATCTCACCCCGTCGTGGAGTTAAATTTTCAGGATCGTCGAGTGGAGGATCTAGAGTTGAGAGGAGGTGATCTAAAGTGTAGGTCGGTTAGGACCGCTTCTTTTTGGAAAGCCAGTTTTTGTAGTCTTTTGGTCCTAGACCTTATACATGACTCAGTGTGTATATAAATGTGTGTTTTGTTTGTGAATTTGTTATCCTACTTTTCTATCCCGAGATGGTTAGTGTCAGGGGATTTTATTTTTGCTTCCGTATGTGTAATAAAAAGAAAGGGTCGACGACTCGTCCTGTGAAGTCACAAAATTTTATTGACCAAAGAGGGATGGGCGCGGGCTCGAGAATCAAGGAGTGACAATTTCACAAATCATTTCAAAATTCATCTTATGACCTTTCGCAATATCTTTCACAAAACGTATCTCAATATATCCATAAATAATCAAAAAGTAGCAAATGCTAGATTTAACTTTATGCGACAAGTATATTCTTTCATAACTCATAATATATTGAATCTTGATCATTTTTAAGACATGAGTTTACAATATATAAGAGAAAAACACCACTTACCACTATTAAAAAGCCTAACTTGGAAGTTACACGACCTTGAAAGTTTCAAAATCCTATTAAAGAAGCACTATCAAAATGTCATATTTACGCGCCAACTAATTTTTACCAAAATTTGATTGGGCAACATTTTTTTTGGGTTGAATCATTCACTCCAAGTCGACAAAAGACCTTGAGAGTAACCACTCATGGGACGAACTTTGTCACATCATTTTTCTGCTATTGAACCTTGATTCGAGTGAACTTATAGTCAAATAAAAGCTTTTTCAAATAATTTAAAGCCCCTAAATTTTGCTGGCCCAAAATCTAGCCGACAACAGACTTAATCAATATGAAACACTATAGGCCGAGTTACTAATTGGCAATTTCCGAAGATTTCGATAATTTAATATCTCTCAAAGAGAAAATCCAAACTGCAATCTGTAAAATCTTACAAGTTCCTAGGTATGTGAGGGACTAACTATTACTATATGATAGTTCAGACTCAATTGGAGCGTCACTTGACAAACTAACATAGCTAGGACTACTATTTTCTTTTTACTCCTAGACAAAAAAGAAAAAGAAAAAAGAACCAACTTGTGAGAGGAAAGACACTGAGCAACTCTTACTAATCACACACAAAAAGTGTATTCTAGTATCGCTGATGTTTCCCGACCAACCACCATGATTTTTGTCTCTTCTTTCTCAGTGATCTCCCTCTCTTTTCTTCTTTCCATTTTGTTTTAATTTTTCTTCTTTTTCTCTGTGTTGTCACAACATTTTAAAGCTGTGTTTCTTTCACATAAAACAATCTATTTCTGGAAATTATTTTCCAGAAAAATGACTATATTTTTCGATATTTGACTGAAATTTGAAGAATCGAAAAATATTGTTCATTGTATGGATATGATTTGATTTGATTTTCTTAATTACCCATATACTATTTAGGAGCTAGTGATTTGTGCATGATTAGCCGGGAATGAGACACGTCCACCAGGATCTTGGGTTTAGCCTCAATGGACCCCAACTCGGTCAAGGCCACTTGGGTCTCGAGCAAGAGTGTAATCATTGATTCCGCATCCACAAAATCTGAAATTGAGATCTTAGTGCCTTCACTTCTTAGTGCCTTGGCTAAGAACCACAAAGGTTAAATGCGAGATCCCAGCGACCTTGGTCCCTGGTGCCCGGGCTCAAGTCCATAGTACTCAAGTTATATGGTCAATCTGTAATATAAGGGCCCACTTAGCCCCTGTCTCTTAAAAGCCAACCCCAAGCTCAACCGTATTTTTCTTTCTTCTTATTAGTGCTCGTGCATCGAAGCAAAGATGGAAAAGAAGAAGCTGAAGGGGAAAGCAAGTGAGAAGGAAAGAAGAAAAGAAGAAAAAGGGAAAAAAATTGTCATGCATAGCTGATCCAGACACCTCGACTAGCCAAATCAATTACAAATCGTAACGCATAGTAAGCATTCAAGCCAATTTATTCATCTAGTCGGAGTAATTTTAGAAGTTAGGGCACAAATTTGGAGTTATGTAAATTTTGAACTATGAGGTTCGATTGAGGATTTTTCGGAGTTGTGATTTTTGTAAAAATAGTAGTCCAGAGCATTGTGGACCTGTAGGATTCGACGGAACTCAATTTTGAATTATTGTTTGTTTGGAATGGAATTTCGAAGTTTTGTGCGTGAGTTATGCGTAACAACAAAGATAAATATATGCCATAAACAAGTTTCTTCGTAGCGCTTAGGAGTTGACACATTCACAATAAAACATGGTTTAGTTGAGTCGTTCGATGAAGTAGTGATTTACTTGGATTTTGACCTCGTTTTTTGATTAATTGATAGAAATTTGACTGCGTTGGCTTGAGTAACCATTGTAGGTTGATTTTTGGCTTTTCCACATGAGTGGTGCTACCTCTTCTACAAATTTGTAAACTCACATTTTGAGAGCTATAGAGATTTGATATATTATAAATTATGAAAGAGAACACTCGTTGCATAAAATTTGGATTAGACATTTACTATGGTGGGGTATTTGTAAATAGTGTGAGAATTGTTTGGTAGAAATATATTTTGGGTTTGCGAAGTCTTTTATATATATATATGCTTTCTTGCCCTTTGAGTATGCTTTATGGAATTATATATATCGATTTGTGAAATGCTTCATGACTTGTGTCGCGACCTACCCTCGGGGGGAGGGAACAGGTTTAGGGGTATTGCCTAAGGACGAGTCTAAGGCCCATGATCAGGCGCGGGCTCTCCCAAGCCCATACCCCGCGTGACGTTGGGATATTTTTCATGAATTTTGCACAAAAGGAGTCGCCACTAGCCTATTGGGGTCGGCTAGAAACCAAGTGAGGCATGGGAGCGTGCCTCACTTCCTACGCAACCAGAAAATCTAGAGTTCGGGGACTTGTTTATACTAATTAACCAATTAGTGCCCTTTCGGTACCTAATCTTGTTCATTTTAACAAAATGATTTTTTTTTTACAGGCAGTTTGAATTGATTTTATACTTATCCACTAACATATGAGGTGATCATGTGAGTGCGCAATCATTAAAGTAATCAACATAATTATCAAGATTCTAATTGTCATAAAATTAAACACATACAATCAAACATAATTAGATTTGCAAATTAAACATGCAACATAATCAATATACGAGCACATAAAGGTCTAATTACGCTAAAATGGCAATACATGGCAAGTCCTAATCAAGCCCCTTCGTTTTTGGATTTTCGAAATTTTTATTTTTTTATTTTTTTTATTTATTTTTTATTTTTTAAAAAACTTTTTTTAAAAATTTTTTAAAAAGAAAAATAACTAATTTCTAATTTTTAAATATTTTTTGGATTTTCGAAATTGTTTAAATTTTTTTGTAATTTTTAATTTAATTTTTTTAAAAGAAAATAACTAATTTCTAATTTTTAAACATTTTTTTATTTTCGAAATTGTTTTAAATTTTTTAATTAATTTTTTTAATTTTTAATTTTTAATTTTTTAAAGAAAATATTTTTAAAATTTCAAATTAATTTTTTTATTTTAAAAGGTGAACCGGGTCGGGTTTGGTTCGACCCGACCCGGTCAACGCGGATCGGGTCCTGGTCTCCCGACCGGACCCGGGTTCGGTCCAAATGGGGGGGGTCGGCCGAACCGGCCCGACTAGCCTTAGTCGGGCTTTTCTTCAATTCGGATTGGGCCCAACTAGAGGGCCAAATCTGTCCAATCTCTTTATTTTAAAAATGAAGCCCACAACTCCCTAAACCCACAAGCTCTTAAATCCCTAAGCCCACAAGCAAAAACAACCCAAGCCCAAACTCAGCCCAAATAGTTCCAAAAAAAAAAAACCCTACCCGTTTCGCGACCCACGCCCGACTCGCTCGACCCGGTTCATGACCGAAACCCTAGGGCTCCTTGGTGGCGCTGACGGCAGCGGCGACGGACTTGACGACGACGGCGGCGCGGCGGGCGGCGGCGAGCTGCTGCAGGGCTCGCGGGTTCTGCGCAGGAAGGCGTGGCGAGCGGGGGCGGAAACGCGCGATCCTCGCGGTTGCGGGCGGCGCGCGGGTCGTCGCGGGCGGAGGCGAGCAGCAACTCGGGCACGTTGGCGAGCCGTTGTGGCGTCGACGACAGACTGAGATGCGTGCTGCAGGTGGGTTCGAGCAGAGACGGTGGCGGCGGTGGCGGCGGTGACGACGAACGGAACTGTGGTGGCTCGCCGAGGATCAGCAAGCAGGAGCAGAGGCGGCGTCGTGGGGGCTCGGGATCTTGAGGTGGAGGCACGGCGTCGATGGGGCGCGGACCGGCGATGCGGGCTCCTTTGGCGTCGGGCGGCGGCGAAACGAAACGAAGGGGCATTGCGGGCTTCGAGTTGCGGGAGCCTCGGAGCAAATCTGCTAGGCGCCGGAGCGGGACTCCGCGTCGTTGGTGGCCGTGAGCGGCGGCGAGGAAGGCCGATGTAGCGGGGGGCTACAACGGCCGGAGCGATGCTGCGCGAGGGATGGGCCGGTGCGGGGCTTGCTCGACGGTGGAGCAACGATCGGCTCGGAGATGCGCGTCGTCGGGGCTCTCGAGCGTGAGGTCGGGACAAGCCGTGCTGTCACGGGAAATGAGCGGTGGCGGAGCGCGACGCGGACAGAGGCGCGCGGCGGCTCGAATGCGTCGGCGCCGGCGCGGAGGTGGTGCGAGCGTCGGATCGCCGCGATTCTGCAGGGGGTCGCGGGCGTGCGAACTGCAGGCGAGTCGAGGCGCGACGGTGGTGGCGCGGTGCTTGCGGACGAGCGGCTCCGCCGCGAGGCGGCCGGCGCAACGAAGGCTTCGAGCGGCCGCGGGCGCGAAGCCGCCGTGGGTTCTCTCTCTCTCTCTCTGTTCCTCTCCGCTCCGATTTCTCTCTCCGTTGCCTCCGTTTCTCCCCCCCGATTTCTCTCTCCTCCGTATTCCCTCTTCTTCGTTGCCGTCCCTCCTTCGCTGTCCGTGTTTTTCGTCCCTCTTCCCCTCGATCCCCCTCCGTTTCTTCTATTGCTAGGGTTTCACCAAAAATGGAGGAGGGAGAAAAGCGGCATGGGCCGGGCTAAGGCGAAATCGGCCCGGCCCCTTCCATGTATTTTTTTCTATTTTTTGTTGTTTTGTTCTTTTTCTTTTTCTTTTTCTTGTTTTGTTATTTTTCTTTTTTTTTCTTTTTCTCTAATTTTTTATGTATTGGAAAATAAAAATTAGGTGTCAAGAGCTGCCCCTCTTTGAATGTAGCCTCGAAGGGGTTGCAATCAAAGACAGAAGACACCTAATTATTTGGGCAATAGAAAGACCCCAGGTGCATATGCACGTATTAGGTCGACAAAAATGACTCATAACTATGGAAACGCGTCTTGTCAATAGGGTGAAGAAAGACTTTGGGCTATAGAAGCCCACCGAGTCATAAAAAGTGAGGAAGACTCCAGGATACAAGGCTTTCCGGATCATAAGAAGTGAGGAAGACTCCAGGATACAAGGTTCTCCGGGTCATAAGAAGGGTGGAAGACTCCAGGATACAAAGCTCTCCGGGTCATAAGACGGGTGGAAGACTCCAGGATACAAGGCTCTCCGGGTCATAAGAGGTGAGAAAGACTCCAGGATACAAAGCTCTCCAGGTCATAAGAGGTGAGAAAGACTCCAGGATACAAAGCTCTCCGGGTCATAAGAAGGATGGAAGACTCCAGGATACAAAGCTCTCCAGGTCATAAGAGGTGAGGAAGACTCCAGGATACAAGGCTCTCCGGGTCATAAGAGGTGAGAAAGACTCCAGGATACAAGGCTCTCCGGGTCATAAGAAGTGAGGAAGACTCCAGGATACAAGGCTCTCCGAGTCATAAGAAGTGAGGAAGACTCCAGGATACAAGGCTCTCCGGGTCATAAGAAGTGAGGAAGACTCCAGGATACAAAGCTCTCCGGGTCATAAGAAGTGAGGAAGACTCCAGGATACAAGGCTCTCCAGGTCAATAGAGGTGAGAAAGACTCCAGGATACAAAGCTCTCCGGGTCATAAGAAGGATGGAAGACTCCAGGATACAAAGCTCTCCGGGTCATAAGAAGTGAGGAATGACTGAGGTCTCATCGTGTAAAAACGAGTTTTGACTGGGTATGATAGTCTCATCGTGTACAAATGGGTTTCGACTGGGAGGCGGACAAGCGTGGTTTACAGATGAACCCACCAATCTTGGAAATGACATGGTTTAAGGTTAACCATAAACCTTTGGAGATGGCATGGTTTAAGGCTAACCATGAACCTTTGGTTTTTAGGGAAGCACCTGCTAACCCCTTAGAAAACTGCATGGCTTCACTGATGAATCCTGTTAAACTCAACTTGAGCAAATGTCATTAGAGACGTATTGACAATATTGCAGCAATAATTGAACAAAATAATCAAACTAAGTCCGACTGCTTTAGAAAAACATTCGATGTCCATCAGCCTCATGTTGCGCAAAACTATCATCTTGCTCGTGGATATATCATTAATCATCAAATTCTCTAGGAGACAAGTTCTCATCAGAATGGCTACGACTCGAGAAAAAGGTTCATTAAGCATGCCAAACTAGAGCTTCTTAGTCAGAAAGGGTTTCTCACGCACTCTCAATAAAATGGCTACTTGATCCCATCCATTCATGTGGGAGATAATTGATTGTTGAAGGTTTCTCACATAACCTATGTCGAAGGTTTCTGGAAACATTCGCAATGAGCACAATCTTATCGATCAAAAAGGTCTTTTGGAAGGACCACAATATAGGCTCGGTTAGGGCTTATACAAAGAAATTATTGCTTTGAGGCCAACAAAGGAACATTTGTCACTATCTTCATCGGCTTTACAAGTCGAGAGCTTGGAAGATGAGACAAGATAAAATTACTTCCACTCCTTCAAGCAGTAGCTTCTTGGTGGTATTCTCACTTTCACTCAAACCATCTCAATCAGAAGAGACTTTGGAAGAGGGTTGTAATATTGGCTTAGGAGAGGCTCGAAAGGCTTAAAATTTTCAAGAGGGTTTTTAAGAGTTGGTGATCATCATGACATCATGACCAAGTCACTTGACATTTCCAAATCATTTGGCTTTTGAAATACAACGCATCTCGAAAGTCCCTTAACTAATCTTTTATGCATGGGAGTTTTGCTCCTTTCTCTAATGTCCTTTGCTCTTGTGATGATTTTTTTTTTTTTTTTTTTTCCGCAAGCACTTGGACCTTGATAAAAAATTTTCCACATAAGATGCAACTTTTGGCTTCTTTTTTTTTTTCTTAACGGGCATTGGCCTTGCTTTTACCAAGCACACTGCTTTTTCATGCCCCCTAGTTTGTAGAACTTTTTGCTCTTTGAACTCTTGGAGCTCTTATGACTTTCGAGATGCTTTTCACATTTTCTCGTGACTCTCAATTGTATTTGATCAATTCTCATGCCTTGCCCCAATGAAGGGAGATGATCACCACTCGGGTTTCAGAAATGAATAATTAGGCCCAAATTGGTTAAAGCAATGGGTATCAGTGTTTTGGTGGAGAATGAGATGCTCTTCTTCACATTGGGATGAGTCAAGATTTAATGAGAATTCCTTTGAAGCTATCACCAGAAGATTGATGCAAGTGAAAGTAATAGGATCTTTCCCAATCATTCGCTTTACAACACGACTGTAACCTCCTATGTTGCCCCAATGTAGGTTTGTTCTTGACCGGGGTACTTTGGAGGATCCTCTCTATTTAGCCCAAAGGGCTAGCAATATGTCAGCTCGGTGCTTGGGATTGATTAAGGAAATGCCTTTATCATTTCGATCTTCGCGCTCAATGCGAATGGATCCTTCGTCCTAAGAGAATGTTGTTTTTCATTCAACTCTTGAAAGTGTTTGATGGACACTCAACTCTCAAAAGTGTTTGAGGGACGTGTTTGGAAATGGGCTTGCCTTTCTTCATCATAAGCACTTTTTGTTTGGCATGTTTAACGTCTCAATCTCACTTTGTCAAGATCATCTAAGTAGATCAATCTCCATAGAGAAATTTGATTTAAAATGAATAATCCACAAAACGAGAAAACAATTTTGGGATAAAAATGATGCTTAAAAGGTTTGTAATTTTTTTTCTCAATTATTCATTTCATTTGTTTTTGTCTCTAGGAAATCGCAAAGGTTCTTTTTTGTAATGGAAATTCTCCATTTTTTTTTTTTTTTTTTTACTTTAAAAAAAAAATTGAGAAGAAGGGTACTTACCTGCAAAGCATGGTGACCCGTAACCCCGTAAAGAATGTGAAAGAATATGTTAGTGCAAAAATTTTTAGGGAATGAAATATTGGAAACGATACATTATTACCCTTTATTCGCTTTCATCTTTTGGGCACTAACATCTCTTGGATTCACATTCGTGGATATTTGGTAACTTGACAATACAATTCCCTTGCATTCGCCTTTAAGTGCTTGATGTCTTCCTGATTCTTTGGTGGAAGGCGCTGCTTCTATGGTTAAGGTGCAACTTGTTTTATATATCACCCTGTAAGAAGGAGAGATGAAACGAGTTATCTCCATTCTTAGTTAGATTCAAATGAGGAACGATACATCCTTTTTGATGAATTTGGCAATGTTGTTCCAGCACACTTCATTGATGGATGAATGAGAGATTTTCTTTAAATCAAACGTTGTTCTCCCACTCTTTATATGACAAACCTATGTTCCGTTCGAGTCTGTCATGTACCAAAGAAAATTATATGTCATTTTTTATACTAAAGAGAAATCAAGTTTAGGAACGAGTTACATCCTTTACAAAGTCGAGCGATCAACATCCCAATGTATCTCTCATGGAGGAAGGAATAATATTGCGCCTCCGTTTCATTTGAATCCTTCTTTGTTTAAGATGAACATGACTTAATAATGCTCCATCGCATTTGTTGAAACATTACAAAACTTGGTATTCTTGATGTCTCCTTGACAATGAAAAGAAAATCATGTCAGAAACGGTATCAAAAATGGACAATTGGAATCGATACAATTTACTCTTCCTTCGAATTTGCCCTTTTGGATATTTAACAACTCCTTTCATTTCTCTCATCATGTAAAATGAACGAGATCGATGGGTTGTTTTGGCATCCAAGGCATTTGCAAATAACAACACTTCTTAGAATGGAATTCAACTTCATTCCGCCTCTATGGAAAAGTTCCGTCTCTATGGAAAATTGGTGCAGACAAAACCTCAACGCTTGCTCTTCGAGTTCGATGAGCCCAAGAAAACGACTACGTGAAGAGAGGGCATTAAGCAACGTTTTCTTGAAATTCATTTGGAAGGTAAACGTATAGGTTCACTTAAAACACTTTTGAATTTGCTTTCTTTTTTTTTATTTGTTTTTTTAAATGATGATTTTCATGAAATTGAATTCCATCATTAAAAATTTGAGTTGCACGATTTACTAAAGCAACAATCGGATTCGCAATCAAAACTCAAAAAGAAAAACATGGTTCTCAACAAGAATAAAAACTGATAAAATACGAGAGACTCTTTTACAAATGAAAGTTAAAAAACAACTCTTGTCCTAGCTCTAGAATTCACTTCCTTGAATGGTCACCACGAGAATGTCAAAGAGCATCACGCATAACCTGCAAAAAGACAACAATGTCAATATGTGTATGAGAGAAAATGATATTTTAACGACGTCACTACTTACAATAAAATCAAGGCGACAATACATGCCCCACAATCCTTATTACAGGACTTTAGTATTTCGCCAAGATTTTATCATAAGAGAAGACTTCATTAAAATTATCAATCCACGGCCATCAATTGAATGTCCACTTTTATTCCAAAAGTTTCGTAATGCAAAAGTGTCTTTGATTTTTGAAAGATTGATTTGTGATTTTACTCCTAGAAAAATGAAGTGATTTCTATTTTAAGGAATTTGTACATAAAATGATTTGCATTATAGTCCCAAAACATGAGAATGAAAAAATTTGATAAAAAATGCAATTTCAATTTTTGTGCCCCAACATAAAATCACAACTTGAAAGTTTTTTTTTTTTTTTTTTTTTCGAAATGATTTTGAGCCCATAACTAGAAATTTAAACAAAACCATGTATTCAACAGGGTCAAATCAAAATGTTTAGAACTTGCATTCAAATGCTCACTTGTCAAAAGTGATTGTCAATTTTTCAATCATAAGCTTGCATCACCAAGGGCATTCGATTGATTTCCGCAAATTTCAAGATGAAAATGCAATACAAAACGAGTAAATAAAAATGGAAATAATACTTACAATGGGTGCCGACCTTTGTCTCATGCTCTTTTTTTCAATCACATAGACATGCACATGGAATGTGGTTCGATTTCTACTCTATATGGCTCAAAATGAAGCCATGGGATCACAGGACTGAACCAACGAGCTCGTGGCTAGGTCGTGTTACCCATGACTTCGGCTTTGTTAAAAAACCGACCCGTGTCGCATGCTCGAAGACCGGGGTGGGTACCTTCGACGTGAAGAAAGAAATTTCGGGGTAGAGGTGGGCGACTCGTACTACGCGGTTGTAGTCGGAGTGGTATCCACCTCAACACCATCCTAAGTGATCCTATGCGGCCCGGGTCCGGCGGCAGGTTGTGTGTGTTAAAGTGTAGTGCAATGCAGGAGATGCAGGCATGACAATTTATAAGCAATCGGCACTTCATACATGAAAAATAAACCATACATTCCTACATCTCCCTGCAAGACAAAGGTGAGCAAACACTTCCCCTTATACCTCCCATTCTGTAAGAACATTTAACACCTTTCATGTTAGGGACATACCTGGAATCCTCGCTGCTAAACAAAAAATATTTTTTTGAACAAGATTAATTTTGGCCTAAGTCCTCTAAGGTTCAAAACCAAGTCCCCAGCGGAGTCGCCAAGCTGTCGCGACCTACCCTCGGGGGGAGGGAACAGGTTTAGGGGTATTGCCTAAGGACGAGTCTAAGGCCCATGATCAGGCGCGGGCTCTCCCAAGCCCATACCCCGCGTGACGTTGGGATATTTTTCATGAATTTTGCACAAAATGAGTCGCCACTAGCCTATTAGGGTCAGCTAGAAACCAAGTGAGGCATGGGAGCGTGCCTCACTTCCTACGCAACCAGAAAATCTAGAGTTCGGGGACTTGTTTACACTAATTAACCAATTAGTGCCCTTTCGGTACCTAATCTTGTTCATTTTAACAAAATGATTTTTTTTTTTATAGGCAGTTTGAATTGATTTTATACTTAT
Source organism: Eucalyptus decipiens (assembly GCA_014182575.1). Classification (NCBI taxonomy): domain Eukaryota; kingdom Viridiplantae; phylum Streptophyta; class Magnoliopsida; order Myrtales; family Myrtaceae; genus Eucalyptus; species Eucalyptus decipiens. The sequence goes on along the minus strand of CM024611.1, from coordinate 44,475,897 downwards.
CCACTAACATATGAGGTGATCATGTGAGTGCGCAATCATTAAAGTAATCAACATAATTATCAAGATTCTAATTGCCATAAAATTAAACACATGCAATCAAACATAATTAGATTTGCAAATTAAACATGCAACATAATCAATATACGAGCACATAAATGTCTAATTACGCTAAAATGGCGATACATGGCAAGTCCTAATCAAGCCCCTTCGTTTTTGGATTTTCAAATTTTTATTTTTTTATTTTTTTTTTTTTTTTATTTTTTTTAAAAACTTTTTTTAAAAATTTTTTTAAAAAGAAAAATAACTAATTTCTAATTTTTAAATATTTTTTGGATTTTCGAAATTGTTTAAATTTTTTTGTAATTTTTAATTTAATTTTTTTAAAAGAAAATAACTAATTTCTAATTTTTAAACATTTTTTTATTTTCGAAATTGTTTTAAATTTTTTAATTAATTTTTTAATTTTTAATTTTTAATTTTTAATTTTTAAAGAAAATATTTTTAAAATTTTAAATTAATTTTTTATTTTAAAAGGTGAACCGGGTCGGGTTTGGTTCGACCCGACCCGGTCAACGCGGATCGGGTCCGGTCGGAGACCGGACCCGGGTTCGGTCCAAATGGGGGGGGGCCGGCCGAACCGGCCCGACTAGCCTTAGTCGGGCTTTTCTTCAATTCGGATTGGGCCCAACTAGAGGGCCAAATCTGGTCCAATCTCTTTATTTTAAAAATGAAGCCCACAACTCCCTAAACCCACAAGCTCTTAAATCCCTAAGCCCACAAGCAAAAACAACCCAAGCCCAAACTCAGCCCAAATAGTTCAAAAAAAAAAAAACCCTACCCGTTTCGTGACCCACGCCCGACTCGCTCGACCCGGTTCATGACCGAAACCCTAGGGCTCCTTGGTGGCGCTGACGGCGGCGGCGGCGGACTTGACGACGGCGGCGGCGCGGCGGGCGGCGGCGAGCTGCTGCAGGGCTCGCGGGTTCTGCAGGTGAAGGCGTGGCAGAGCAGGGGCGGAGACGCGGCGATCCTCGCGGTTGCAGGCAGAGCGCGGCGAGTCGTCGCGGGCGGAGGCGGGCAGCAACTCAGGCACGTTGGCGAGCTGTTGTGGCGTCGACGACAGACTGAGATGCGTGCTGCAGGTGGGTTCGAGCAGAGGTGGCAGCGGTGGCGGCGATGACGACGAACGGAAGTGTGGTGGCTCGCCGAGGATCGCAAGCGGGAGCGGGCGGCGTCGTGGGGGCTCGGGATCTGGAGGTGGAGGCACGGCGTCGATGGGGCAGCAGACCGGCGATGCGGGCTCCTTTGGCGTCGGGCAGCAGCCGAAGGCGAAACTGAAGGGGCATTGCGGGCTTCGAGTTGCAGGAGCCTCGGAGCAAATCTGCTAGGCGCCGGAGCAGGACCTGCTGTCGTTGGTGGCCGTGAGCAGCGAGCGAGGAAGGCCGATGTAGCAGGGGCTACAACGGCCAGGAGCAGTAGCGCAGAGGATGGGCCGATGCGGGGCTTGCTCGACGGTGGAGCAACGATCGGCTCAGATCTGCCGTCGTCGGGGCTCTCGAGCGTGAGGTCGGGACAACTGTGCTGTCACGGGGAAATGAGCGGTGGCGGAGCGGCGACGCGGACGGAGGGCAGCGGCAGCTCGAACTGCGTCAGGCGCCAGGCGGAGGTGGTGCGAGCGTCGGATCGTCGCAGTTGCAGCAGGGGGTCGCGGGCGTGCGGACTACAGGCGAGTCGGGGCGCGACGGTGGTGGCGCGGTGCTTGCGGACGAGCGGCTCCGCCGCGAGGCGGCCGGCGCAACGAAGGCTTCGAGCGGCCGCGGGGCGGAGCCGCTGTGGGTTCTCTCTCTCTCTCCTCTGTTCCTCTCCGCTCCGATTTCTCTCTCCGTTGCCTCCGTTTCTCCCCCCTCCGATTTCTCTCTCCTCTGTATTCCCCTCTTCTTCGTTGCCGTCCCTCCTTCTGCTGTCTGTGTTTTTCGTCCCTCTTCCCCTCGATCCCCCTCCGTTTCTTCTATTGCTAGGGTTTCACCAAAAATGGAGGAGGGAGAAAGCGGCATGGGCCGGGCTAAGGCGAAATCTGGCCCGGCCCCTTCCATGTATTTTTTTTCTATTTTTTGTTGTTTTGTTCTTTTTCTTTTTCTTTTTCTTGTTTTGTTATTTTTCTTTTTTTTTTTCTTTTTCTCTAATTTTTTATGTATTGGAAAATAAAAATTAGGTGTCAACAACTTGCATTTGATTTGATTCGTTATGTAAAACTGATTTATGAGACAAATCCTAAAATGATTTGAGAAATGTTTTACTAAAAATATTTCTGGCAAATGAGTTGAGTTGCAAAAGATTGTGTGATTAATTTGTGAAATGTATTATTATATATGAGATTATTTATGGATTTGATTTTTAGTATTGAAGGATGACAATTGGGTGCTCAATATCATTGTAAACTTGGTTAAGGGTTTGTGGGTAGGTGTATGCGGTGTTAAGATATTCTCGTGGGTCAAGTCACTGTCATTATAGGTGAAGACTTAGCCAATGGGGGAATCTTGGTTACCCTTTCATGGGGTGTTATGTGTGATCATGGTTCAATATTTGAGAACAGGTTGGTTAGTGGAGAAGACCATTGATATGTGATTGGAGTTTGGTCAATGGAGTGAATCATTGACATATGATTGAGATGGACCATCTACATGTGGTTTGATGAGATCAATTAATGTGATAGACCATTAATATGTGAGTTGTTGAGATTGATCAATAGATTGGACCATTAATTATTTATTTTGATATTGCTGATGAAAAGGGTAAATATGCTATCAGTATAGTTTTGTTGAAGTAATATATAACTTATTTTAATCTTGTAAGTTTGTTATATTTTGAATAGGGTGTAAATGAATAGTGTTTTTGTATTTTAAATATACATATTAGATGCTCGATTTGCTTCGAAGAGACACATTATTCACTAAGTTGTGGTTGCTCAACCAATTCCTTCCAATCTCTTTTTAGGTTTTTCAACTGGCAATGAGTAGTATGAGAGTGACTTTGACGGGGAGGACTTTTGAGAGTTAGATTTTGGATATAGATTGAGGTTGTGTCATTCGAATGGAAAGATAGCTGTGTCATTCCCATTCTTGATGGTGTTAGGGTGTGACGCCATTAAAGCTGGCCTAGGGATGTTGGTGCTTGTGCCCAAGTCCTTGGCGCCGGCTCAAGTCCATTGAGGTCAAGCTTAGGACCACTAGTCATTGGTACCTAGGCCCGACATCGATGAACACAAGCCCAAAAGTTGGGGACCTAAGCACTAGCATCAAGGTTCTAAGCCCAGCCTCAATGGACCCAAGCATGGTCATTGGGGTCCTAGGCTTCATCCTCGATGGACTTGGGCTCGAGTGCAAGAGATCTAGCCATCGGGGTTTTGGGCTCAACCTCAATAGACTTGGGCTTGCGTGTGGGGGATCTAAGCATGGCCAGTAGGTCCTGAGTAAGTCTTGGGCTAGGCTCGATGGACTTGGGCTTGGCCTCTATTGACTTGGGCCTAGGCATCGGAGATTTGGGCAAGTGCATCAGATCTTGAGTTTATCGAGGCCAAGCCTCTACGGATGTGGGTTCAAGCACCGAGGACTCAAGCAAGAGCATCGGGCCTTGGGCCTGAGGTTCACTAGATCGAGCTCGAGCATGGGGGATTTGAGCATGGGGTCCAACCCCAAATCTCAATAGTCTCAGCCTCTAGTGGTCTCAGGTCCAGCCATTAGGGTCTAACCCAATCTCAACTGACTCAAGCACAATTGCTAGGGGCCCAACATGGGGCCCTAAACCTCGGACAGACCTTGTTAGACTTGGACATAGTCACTAAAGTCTTGGGCCTCGGCCTTGATGGACCCGGGCTCAAGCGTTGGAGATCTAGGCACAAGTACGAGGGACCCAAGCATTGCCTTTGGGGTCTTAGGCCTAGGTTTCGTGGTTTTGGGCTTGGCCTAGTTTAAGGCATTAGGCACAGGCACCGAGGCCTTGATGGCCCTGAGCTTGAGCACGGGCACTAGGGCCCTAGTATGGAGTCCCAAGCACGAGCATTGGGAGCCCAATCTTGGGCATGGAGATCTTGACATAGATGCTGAGATTGTGGGCATGGCTTTGATATTCCTAGGCCTAGGCCTCGAGACTCAATCCTTGGTGCCGGGGACCTGAGATTGAGCATTAAGGTTTTGATGTCCAAGCACAGATATCTTATTATATTTTAGAAAATGATTTTCGATTTTTTTAAAAAGAAAATCATTTTCCTAAATGTAAGCATATATTTTCCGTTGACTCACTTTTACTAAGTGATCCAAATGTCAAAAAATAAGGAAAATATTTTCCTAAAAACTGTTTTTCATAAAATAAATGAAGTTTAAAATTGACAAAAGAGGGGAGCTCATCATCGAGTATCCAATAACAACAATCGGAATTCACAGCGGATCTATACAAAAAATGAAAAGTGCTGCTGACAGTATGCCACATATTTTCCTAAAAAATATTTTTCATCATCGAGCATCCAGACAAGTGTCGCAATTTATTTGTCGAATTGCCTGAAGTAGTCGTTTTGGTTACACTTTCATATATGACTGAGTATAAAATTATATTCAACTTTCTTCAATAAACTTATATTTTGATGTCTCTCCAATCTCCCGTGGTGCTGTCATCACCTCTTCTGGAAGTTGAATGCTCTGATTGAGAAGGCAAAGATGAATCCAAAGAGGACAGGCAAGCCGACCAGCACAGCTGCAACCGCTCCCAAGAAGTCGTGTTTGTACCCAAAATAGCTCATCACGAAATGTTCCACTGTCTCGCCAGTGTCAAGCTGGTGCTTAATGTCTCCAAACTGTGAGGCCACCAGTCCATACAATGTCCAAGAAATTGGATCAGCCCAGTAATACCATCTCCACCAGACGGGCATTCTCTGTTAAAAGAAAAAAAAAAAAATTAGCTCTGCTCATTTATGCTTTTCGTTGTTTTTCTATTTTGGTTTCAGGGTAGATATCGATGAACTTACTGTTCGAGGAACGACGAATCCTGAGAAAAGGTTCCAAATCGCATAGAATGCGGAAGAGGTTATGGCGGCTATCTGTTGGTTGGGCGTGACTGCCACGCTCATCATCCCATAGTAAGTGAAGTACAACAAGCTGAAGAACATACAGAAGATGTACCAAAAGAACTTGCTAGGGGTCCATTCGAAGCCGATCATTGAATAAACAATCACTCCATAGATGACAGTTTGGAGGAAGATGTAGGGAATTTCGATGATAACCTGTGCAAAACAATTTTGTCAAAAAACATGATGGATTCTTTCAAGAAACTTTAAGAGTGCTAAGGGCTTCTTAAAGTCATTTCCTATTTTCCCATGAACTGAGTAAATCTAATACTTTCACTTAGAACTACCGAAGTCTGATACTTTCACTTAGAACTACCGAAGTCTGATACTTTCACTTAGATATGAAAGTGAAACATTACCTGTCCAAAGGCATAAGGCAAAGCAGAATACATTCCAGCCCCTCTCTCTCGATAGAAGACTGTCCTCTCAACAGCCACAACGGGTTGGACTGACGTTGAATTCTGAAATCAATGAAAAGGCAAGCCGCGTACATAGAGCCCATCGCGTTGAAGAGATCTTGCTGGTTTCTCCTGCAAGTCCCACAAGTTTTGAGCAAATGATACCCATAACTGAGCCGGTATACTTTTTTTCCCAAAGTCCAATTCCTCTGTGTTTTGCAAATAAAAAGAAAGTAGAACTTGTGTATCTGTGAATTGATTTCTGTCTATTACCTCTTGGAGCCGAGGTTCCAAAATATTGTGCCGAACATCAGAGCAATGAAAGTTGTGAATAGAAGCCTCACGGCTGTGTATGACGGGTTGCGCCAGTATGACCAGTATTGTTTCCATAGACAAGCCATACACTGGGTGAAGAACGATTGTGAATATTGCGCTGGAAAATAGAGATCTTTCGACCCCGGTGGTGGTGTACTCAGTTCGTTGATCAGAGTTTTATTTCTCCTGTTTCAATCGTTGAAGAACACAAGACATATAAGATTTCTGCCACGAGGCTTTCTAAGCTCCACTTTTTAATCTTCAACTTTATGATAATCTCTTTGAGCTTCTCAAGCTGAAAAACAAAAAATTATTCTGCTTCTGAAAAGTTACTTCTTACCTAAACAGTTCAGAATTCCTGTAGACTTCGGTGAAGTTAACCCCGAGGATTTCTTCTTGAGCAGCCGCCGTCACCTCCAACATCCAAGTTGCTGGATTATATCCGTCTTTAATTTTTGGAACTTCGCTAATGCCCTATAATTGGAACACGTGTAACGTTAGGGTTTAAAGCTCAATGTAATCTAGACTCTGTTTCGTACTGCGCAGCAGTGAGCTCACCTCAAAATAGTCGATCAGGTGCGAGGAATGCTGGCCTAGTGGACCGACATAGATCTCCTGTCCACCTCTCTTCAGAAGAAACAGCTGCATATCAATAAAGAAAATCTCTCAGATACTTCGTTGTGGGGAAAAGTAAAAGCAAACAGATAGTTCGGGCCCTCATTAAAATTTGTGTCAAACCTCGTCAAAAGCATCAAATATATCAATGCTCGGTTGGTGGATGGTGCAAACAACAGTTCGTCCCGTGTCAACAGTATTTCTAACCGTTCTCATTACTATAGCAGCTGCCCTGGCATCGAGGCCGGAGGTAGGCTCATCCATAAATATGATTGACGGGTTGGCTACGAGCTCCACTGCAATTGTCAGCCTTTTCCTCTGCTCAGTGGAGAGGCCATTCACACCAGGCAACCCAACTAGCGCTTCTCGTAACGGGGTAAGCTCTATGAGCTCCATCACTTCTTCAATGAACATCTGCACATGGATCACATTTCTAGTCAGCGCTCCATCGCTGGGAGGGACTCAAAAGGCAGTGAAGTTTTACGCTGTCAAAAATGATTATGAGCTGTGCTTATCCTTTAAGAGATGCCAAAAATTCTTTCAGTCTATGTGGTGAACAATGTAATCCATGAGAAAAATTTCGTCCAGTATGGCTTTTCGAGAAAACCAAACTGTCTTTTGAAAGATTTGTCATGTATCTTTATCTACCGATAAATGTGTAGAGTTCACCTAAGATGCCAGATGATTTAATGAATCAAGTATCAACCTTCCTAGTCTCAGAGTCCACTTCAGATGGTAGCCGAAGCCACGCAGAATACACCAAGGATTCATAAACTGTGACGTGAGGAGAGTGGATATCAGTTTGTTCGCAATATCCTGATATGCGAGCGAATGTTTCTTGCTTCTTTGGGTACCCCGATATCGTGATTGTCCCATCGATGTATCCCCCTGTTTTCCTTCCAGCCAATACATCCATCAGAGTGGTCTTTCCAGCGCCGCTGACACCCATTAAAGCCGTCAATACTCCTGGCCTAAAAGCACCACTAACTCCCTTTAGAAGCTCCAGCCGATCTTCAAGAATACCTTGAGCTTTCATTTCCTGCTAACACAAAAATGTTCAGCACATCTAAAAGTTCTGCACCTCAGTTCAATTGTCGGAACCAAAGCATCTTCCTAGCAAACAGTACCTGGGGCATGTCCACGGCATATCTGATATCATCAAAAGCTATAGAAAGCGGCTCAAAAGGAAGAACCATTCCTCGTTTCCTATTTAGGTCCGAATCATTTGTGCTCCCACCTCTTGTAGACAATGTTCCCGATGTGGCGCTTCCTTGGTGTCCACTCTCTTTTTCTGTATTATCACGATGATGATCCTTTAACTTAAGTTCTACTTTTACAGAAAAAAGCAATACAAGATATTTGGGTTCTGTGGCTCACCAGATGAACTCCTCTGGCTCCCTCTTGATGATAGCTCAATGACCTCTCCGTGCTTGCTCGCAATTTTCTCTACCAGAGTCTCTTTTGATAGTACAGCTTGAGGCTTCCCAAATGCTGCATTAAGATGCAAGTAATTCACCAGAACTGTATGCCAAATCCCGAAAATGAAATCCTTCTGAAGAGAGACTTACGATCGAGATACTTCAGAGCCACAGTGAACAAGAAATTAAATAGACACATGTATCCAATCGAAGCTCCTACTCCGATCCAATACCAACGTGCTTCGGGAAAAATGCCGCGGGACTTCAGGACCAAAACTCCCAAAGGTTCTGTGGCGTCAGCAGGAATCTATACCACAAGGTTCCGAAGCTTCATCAGTTGATATTTTAACAATTTTAACAACCTTTTGTAATTATTTGTGTAGTAATTCCAGTTTCATAAGAAAGTACTTACGTGTCTCCACTGCTTTCCGAGAAATTCGTTCACGGCGATAGCATTCTGTCCATACATCATTGGCGAGATCCAATAACCCCATATCCACCATGGCTTAATATTAACTGATCCAAAACAATGCCACATCAGGAAATTGCATATGTGAGTGCAAATCGAAAGAAGAATTATTTAGACATCCAGTTGACCTCTTGATATGATGAATCCGCCCAAGACCATAATGGCGAGTAATCCAAACGACCCAAAAGTGTTTGCCACAATCACGTTCCTTCCTACTGCCCCGATGAATCGGAATAATCCAGAAGCCATCTGATTTAGGCATAGGAGCAGAAGATACTGTTTGAATAACCTGGAAGCAAAGCTTGTATTAGTATCTGAACTGGAGCAAAGCCTGGAATCACCGAATAAGTAATCTGATCAACCTTCCGGCGTCAGGGTCATAGCCGATGACGTAGTAAGTCATGAATACCCAAACTGCAACTTCTACAATAGAAATCGGGATCTTCAGGATCCATGTGGGTAGCGCGTATGTCCACTCAGGAAAGAAGAGGAAGTCCCTCTGCTTGTAGAAGACAGGGAGCTTCATGATGGACATGGCAAGCTCCGAGAAGCCATTGAACATAATGATGATCAGAGTGAAGAAGAGCGCTCCGAAATAAATCCCACCATCTGTCACTGTATTTCGGTGCATCTCTGTCCGTAGGAACACCGTCATCGTTATGAAAGCCACAAGGATAAGCTGATATGCATCAGAAAAAGGAAGTATTAGGACATCACAAATGTAATCAACAGATCAAATGCATCACTTTGGATCGCAGAAAACTAGGAAAACCAGTACTTCAACTTGCTCACCTGACACATTTTGAAAACATAGACGAATGAGTTTCTCTTCATTAGCAAAAGTTCCCTCGAAATGCAAGCTCTCAACAGTTCTTTCCGGCTCACCCCGTACTTCTTAGTTGTTAGAGCAGCTGGGTGGCTTTTGAACTTGTCGAATGGCATCGCAAGCTGGTCACCTAGTTTCCGACCAATGTGAAATGACTGGAACGCTTCGGAAAATTCTTTGACGCTTACAAACCTATAAGGTGAGTCCTTATTCGCCCAATACTGCTCTTGATCTTTCCTTGAAGTCACCTACAGATCAAATTACAGAAGATAAAAGTGAATGAGTCAATTGTCACTTATAATGCTAAAAAAAAAAAGAAATTAACTTGTGATTTGAAATATTACCTCTTGCAAGAAATCAGCTACTCCTTTCCTTTCAGGACATCTAAAACCCATGTGCCCGAAGAACTCAAGCACGTTTTCTCGGGGACCTTGGTACACGATTTGCCCATCTGAGAGAAGTATAATATCATCGAACAGGTCATAAGTTTCGGGCGCAGGCTGGAGGAGGGATATTAGAGCAGTCCCATTGAGGATGTGTATGGACTGTCTGAGTGAGTTCACTATTTGGAATGTCGTTGAACTGTCCAAGCCGGTTGATATTTCGTCCATAAAGAGAGCTTTGGCTGGCCCGACTAGCATCTCCCCTGTTTTATGTTAACACAGAATTAAAGAAAATCAACCTTAAGTTGACAAAAGTAAGTGATTGCAATCATCTAGCAACATGGGCTGTTAAAGCGGCCTCCAGAGTCTTACCTGTTGTGACTCGTTTCTTTTGTCCACCGGAGATGCCTCTTATCATTTCATCTCCCACCATTATGTCGGCACATATTTCAAGACCCAGAATCTAAATTTAGGCATTCCAAAAAGAAAGAGAAATTTTAAGTCTTTGTATTTTCCCCTTTTTTTCATGGCAAAATTGGAAGAACGGACTGATGGTGTTTTGACTTTCTTGATTATACCTTTAGTATATAATCGGTAACTACGTTAGTCTCCTGTCCTTCCAGTGATGCTGCCTGCAGAAGATTAAGGTCAATAGAAGCATTTACAGGCATTGATAAATGTTTTTGACCGTGTTTTGCACATCCAGAGAAAATAAAGTACACGGATGAAAAATCTGCAACCAGAAAGCTCTTCCACCGTTCACTAGTAAGATCATTTCTCACCTTCATAAACATATCTATGTCAGGATCGGGTTTGATATTTGCCTCCTTCTCTCTTCTTGATAACTCTGCGAGCATCTCTGAAATACAGGGGCAGTATTATACCTCTTAATCCTTGCCCCTTTTTTGAGCTTATCCTTCAAATTATTATTAACACCGAAAAATAGCCCGAACTCACCGTAACGGGGTCCGACACCTTGACACCTGGCTGAGAAAGCAAGAGTTTCCCTAACAGTCATTTCTCCTATATGGAGATCATGTTGACTTATATAAGCCGATGTCCTCTGCGGTACAAACTCTTCCATCCCATGTCCGTTGTATGTGACTCTTCCCGAAAACTGTGATACACAAGCTCTTTGTGTGACTTGCACACCAGAAAATTTCTCTCTTAAAGTGAGACAGCTCTAGAAGTACTTTCTTTATGCTTACCTTCAAATCTTTGTCGAGCTTCCCAGCTAATGCGAGAAGTAAGGTGGTCTTTCCAGAGCCTGGAGGCCCTAGAAGTAATGTCATTCTGAAAAAAGAGAAATAAAAATTGTGTCAGCAATATCAGAACTTCACTCCTTGAGTAGTGTATGTTGATAAGAATCTATCTCTCTTCTTACCGGCGAGGCTTGATGATCCCGCTAACATCGTTGAGGATCGGTAATGGTTTCTTTCTACTAGGAAGAATGTGAAAACAATTGAGAAGCCCCTGTTGACATTGATTAACATGAGACAGGGTTCAATCAACTTGAGCAGAAGCCTAGAAAATGTAGACACGTTATGAATTGAATGTTAAATTACCTCAAATATGTTAATGGTGAAATTAAATATTGTGGGTAGAGCTCGGCCCCCAACATGAGCTTCTGCCTCGACGTTTAGATGCTCAAATCGGACTTCAATTGTAGGAATGTCCAATCCAACTCTGTTTGTTATACAGTAAAGCAAACACAGACCTTATAAAGATTTGTCTTGAAATTTTCAGCTTAGAGAAGAAATTACAATTCCCAGATTGAATCTCTTTCTCAAGGTAAGGGAAAAAAAAATCAAACCACTTTCACATTCTTTTAAGAAGTATTGCAGCGACCAACTAATTGAATAGTTAAAGTGCTAATGAAAAGTCATCATCATATACCTCTCAATCCTCTGCTTAAACTTCAACAAGAACTTCTCATTGTCTTCCTCAGCTGTCTTCAGCAACCTCTCCAACAAGTTCCTCCTTTCTATCAACCCGAGATTCCCAATATCGACCTCTGTTATCTTGCCTTCTTCTTCAGCAAGAATGCCCCGCTGAATACGCAAATATGTCGGGAGCTTTTCAAGTGCAGCCCACTTCAGAGCCTCCTCATCATCCTCATCCCTGCTAGACCTTGAGAAGATCTCCTTACCACCGGTCCTCCATATGTTTGAGCTGCTCAAACGCGCACTGCCCAGCCTTGAGCTGCTAAGCCTTGCACTGCTAAGCCTTGCACTGCTTATTCTGAGTGCATCACCAGTATCCATAGTCACCCACTCAACCTACACAAATGCTTCACCGAATTGTAGTTTTCATGGAAGAAGACCCTTGTTCATGAAAATGTGCATGAATAGGGCCAAGAAAGTCTGAAGCTTTCCCAGATGCTTTTGAAAGCTTTTGATGATGGTTTAACAAGAGAGAGTCGCATTTGGTGTGTATTTATAGCTTGGGAAGAAAAAAAATATGCCGAAAGGGGTTCAATGATTTTTTTTTTCCTTTTGATATGATTCTGTTGCGCAAGTGGGTTTGACGCAATTGCTTATATCATAGGAGGAAGGAAACAGGTTGGAAAATGTTCTGGTACTTCTTTTCTTAAAAGTAATTGCACTTTAAAAATAAAATAGAAGTGAGACCGAGAAGGTTGATGATTCCATGTATGGATAGCATTTCATTGCCAACCATGCCGATGGCAAACGCACGTAACTTAGGCCGGGACGGACACGTAAATTAGGCCGGGACAAGATACTGTTTTTAAGTCAGAAACTTGGATAGATGTAAATGTTGAAATTTTTCACATTACTTGATAATAGGGTGTATGTGCTCTTTATACACATTTATCGCATTTCCACTTTTCACTTAAAAATTTATGGGTTGAACTTTCAAAGTCAGCTTCCGTGCGCTCTTTGATCTCTAAATTTTTCTCCACATTTATTAGCGCCCGGAAGAGAAGGTGGTCAGCCATTCTACGATGTTGTGTAATAGTCGTGAATTCCTAGTTTGAAAAGTAATGCAGCATTTATGATTGGAAGAATCACATATTATGGACATCTCTGGACACATCAGTGATTAAGATTGCTCACAGATATATTGGAGTCATTAACTACACCTTTCACTTGACCCTTGTTCTGTCTTTTACATTCGTTTTGGCATAATTGTAAGTATTTATCAGTAATCTTGAAGCACCTTGATCTTATCCGTGCTTGGTAGTGGATACGGAACATAATGCAGACTTATTTTTATTACATTACAACCGACCATATGTACTTCCACCTCGGTAACAACATTTGTTTTTGACTACCGAGGAGGCTCAGGAATTGAATAGAGATGAAAAGATTCTCCAAGGTATGGCAAAGCTTGGGAAGCACGAAATTTTTTGTAATAACCTAATGTACCTTGCTTGCAACCCTAGTAACTAAGGACGTCCCAATCCCTACTTCTGAGGAAGAGGGTCGCCCGTAATTAATTTAAAATATGGGGCCTTTGTAAATTAAAACGTATATGGGGAACAACCAAAGACATTGTTTTTCTAATTAAGTTTCATCTAGAAGAACAAAATGAGGGACTTTGCATATCCAGGCCCTGTTTCTAATAAAGGAAAGCTCACGTACCGCTTATGAATTTATGGAGTACGCAGCCAATTAACTGTTATTGACCATTAGATACTTTTTCTTCACACAAAAAAAAAAAAAAAAAAAAAAAAAAAAAACAACTGTCTTTTTTTATTTTATTTTATATATAAGTAAAAGGGTGCGGTGGGGTGATTAATATTGGTGACCCTATCTAAAATCACATAAATTTTATATTTATGACTGAATGTCTGGTATGGATCATAATTATTTTTCATTGAGTCAATTTGTCACCAACAGTTCACCACGGCCTTAGTGGGAGTACTATGTTACGGTCTGGCTGAATTTTACGTAGTAAAAGATTCCGTTTTTCTTTCGACAAAACATGATGAGACGAAAGGACCCCATCCATGAGGAATTTTTTTATGTTCCCTGGTGATCCTTAAAATGTTATTATAGATAGATGTGGATGCTCTAACACCCCTTTGTGTTTCAATAAAGTTCTATCTCGATTGAGGCTTCTTGAAGCACTAATAAATATATAAAAAGGCATACGGGATAAAAAATGCCCACCCGTTTATTTAACTACTGTTATCGCCATTTATGCATTTTTTTCTCCTGCTTTATTCAATTTTTATTTGTTATTGATGGGATTTACATCATCGCAATGGAGTAGTTTTGAAGGTCACGCTCACACCCATCATCCAGCAAGTGGAGTCCTATCTCGATACGCATAAATGAGTGGTTTACATGTTTTTAATGAGAATTGATCGGTTTAAAGGATCGGATACTATCAAACCAATTCCCACAGAAATACAATAGACTTTCAATACTCCTATGAATAATTAGCTATATTATTTAATTAACCATATCTTCCTTGGAAAATCGGTGGATACCTTGATATTAATATATGCAAAAAAGTCAGATAGATAGAGAACATGATAGCAAGTTCCGATGTCGGAACAATGGTTGACATGTAATCATCCCATCCGCAGATCTGATGCATCATCGACATGCATGGCATGATTCCATATAAAAAATCACAAAAAGATAAAATAAAAAATACTAACGTTTAATACGATCATTACCTTTTTGTCTTCCCGAATGAAACGAAGAAATCTAGCTCATCATTCAAAGTCAGCCGCAATATGTACAGAAAAAAAAAATTCACAAAATACATAATTCACAGGATTCGATTCGATCACGATTGTCATCATCTTTGCCTGGGATTGATTAATCATGTTTAATGGAATGCATTTAGACAGCAGGCCATTAGTCTCAGACTCTTTTCGAATCGGAGGGTGCGGACACAGTTTTCTGTTTTTACTTTTGGGCCTTCAAAAGTTAACTCAGCTGTCTATGTCTACTTTGACCCTAGCTACGATTATAATATTAGACACGATTGCATTTTTTTAAAGTATACTTTGCAACATAATGTGCTGTGGCCCACCTAAATTATCGGGAGGTCGCTTCAGGGTTCTGTTAATGCTGTCGTATGATGAAGAAGGGTTTCTTTTTTAACTAAAAGGAGCCAAAAACGTCTGCACTGACCTCAGCCGAATTCGATAATATTCTTCGTCATTTTTCTTTATTTTCAATCTTGTTCTTTGAGATCGAATGGAAACCTCAAACCCATGCGGGTTTGACTTTGCTAAGTGCTGGGTCTGATGTAATCGCTCTAGAAGGCTTGGGAGGACGGAAAGCGTACATGGTCTCTTGGCTTTTAAGGTGGCTGCGAACTTGTTTGGGTCAAGATTGATTTCCCTTTGGAATGTTGACTCGCCATTGAGATCTCAGCTTCTTAATTTTGGGAGATCTCGTTGCATTTGACTTTGCTACGTAGACCGACTTGGCCTTTTCATTGACATTATTGGCTTGGGTAACAAGATTTATGCTTGCTGTGCTTTAAATCATTCCAAGATTATTTTAGTGACAAGTAATTTCGTGGAACCATTCTGCTTCTCCTACCTTTCTTTGGTAGAGTTCCATTATATGGCTATGTTTTCACTAAGTTGTCGCTTAAAGGTCCTTTCTTGCTCGTTACTCAATCTATTGAGACACAAACGAAAGGATAATTGTTATATTAGCTATAAACCCACTGGACGATTGTTCCAATGCAGTCCTAACTTCTATGTAAAATTCTAATATAGTCATTCCAGCAAAATAAAAATTCGCTTAAAATTGCCAACGTAAGGGTCTAATTATTACCGATAGTCTTAAGTGTCATGGCCAGTGATATGATGTGGACAACTTTATTCAAAAAATGATGTTGTTTTGCTTTTAAGGAGGCTATGAACATGTTTGGTCCAGATTTGTTTCCTTTTGAATCTTGACTTACCATTGATATATGATCTTCTTACTTTTGGGAGATGATGCAAATAAGTTTACTACAAAAATGACATTTTGTTTAATTTTCTATTTTTTCTTCTCTTTCCACTGTTCATCTTCTTTTCTCTACAACAAAGGCAAATCATCAAACACTTTGTAACACACGCTCTTTTGGGTCTTGACTTGAATTGGGAAGTCGTTCGGCCATAGTTGATTTCCAATTTGAATGTTAACTCAATATTGAAATCTCATCTTCTTCCTTCTGGGAGTCTCTTTTACTTTTGATGTTGATATGCGGTCTGACTTTTACTTTTCGTGCACATTTATTGCTTTGACATCAAACCTTAGGCTTTACAAATTACTGTGCTCGAAATCATTCCAAGAATATTTCGATGGCAGCTAATTTCGTGGAATTATTTCACTTTTCCTAGCTTTTCTTTTGTGGAGTTCCCCTTAGAATAATCAAATTTTCTTTATTATTATTTTTTTTTTGGCTTAAAAGTCCTTTCTTGCTCGTTACTCAATCTAATGAGATATTCTTTATAATGTTAACATTGCCACACGTGAATTAATTTCGCTATTAGTTGGCCTTTCCTTAGGACAACATTAAATATGTGTGCATATGTCACGATAAAAATGCGGATCCTACTATTTTTCGCGGTGTATAAAGCATTAATTATCACCAAATCCTTATTTTAAACATTTCTATGTTGATTTCAAAGCAAGCAAATTACGAAAAAAATTGTCTAATCGGATTCGTAAAACATTATAAACGATCATGCTTTTTGAGAATGTAAAAGAACACGAGCATTTATGAAATATATTCAAGAGATTATAAAAAAGATTATGAAAAAAATAGATGAAAATTATCAAGAAAATAAAGAAAAAAATTGATCAGAAATAGGAAATAGAAATAAAGGGATTTATTCTTCTCACTTAGACGCAAAGCAAGAAAGCAATAAATCATATGGAAAGCACAAATTTTCTCGAAAATAGAAGGAATTTGCTCTACGTATCTCCTTTATTTGTCATGTTGCAATAAGTTTGAGATGACAAAACTTCTCGGTGTATATCTCACTGCTCAAATAATTTTTTAGGAGATATCACTTTTATTTATGCATAACTTTTCGAGAGGTTTCTTATCGCTTCAACAACTTTTTTGAGAGATTTTTCTTTTAATCACCCATAACTTTTTGAGGGGAATGCTATGGAAAAATGAAATTTCTTGAAATTAGAAGGAACCATGCTTTGGAGCAAAACCTCTACTCTTTTTTCCCGTGCAATACAAGCAGCACTATTTGGAATTGCTTAAAACTGAGAATCTAATATTAAATCCTGATCCAAGATTAATCATCCTGAATAATTATACGGCCCATTTCTCTCACCTTCATTTTTTAAAATTTTTTTATTTGAAATTACTCTTCTTCTTTGGAGAAGGAGCACACCCATGTTAGAACTTGTGGATTAGGTGATGCTAACCATATATATTGTCACTTGCGTCAAATATTTTTCACGTGAACACTTTCACATGTCTATTTTTTTCAATGATTTCACTAGGAAATCCAACAATTATAGCTTCAAATGCAATATCCTTGTGAATTCTGTACCATGTGTACTGTATCCCACAGGATCCGGAGAAGATCCATTTTTCTAGTCTAAATGATTTCTAAGCTTATAATAAAATTATAGAAGTTACATGGCGCCCGACACGGTTGGCGGGCTATAATAATATGCAGAGAGTATCCAACTCACACTCTCCACACCTTTATTTTATTTTTATACGTGCTTTTCAATAATTGTTAAAATAAATAAACCAAGAAATCAACCCCCCTCAAGACGTTTCTTCTGTCAGTGGTATTCTCAATTCTAATAACTTCGTGGGTCGTATTTTTCTAGTCGTGGTGGTTTACTAATTAATAAATTAATAATTTGACACATGGTCGATGGAAATTGTCTGTCGACCGTTGGACCAAACATGAGGCAGAACGAATGCGATGACGTTTACCATGATGAAGATCATCTTATGACATTCATTGAGGTTGCTTCCTGGATTCTTTGCCTTTTTTTTTCTCCAATGGTAATACGAACGTTCATGGGTCGATCTTATCCATTTTCAGCGAATTTTATGACGAAAATACTTTATACAAAGTCCAAAGTCAACGGAGGAAAAACCACATAATCGTTTGAACAAAGCTGGTGTTGTGGTTTATAGATAATGTCCCTTGATAGGGAAAAAAAATCTAAAGAGATATGGTTGCGTTTGGCAGTCGGGATAAAATTCGGGATATGATGTCTTACGTTTGATGCTCGCTCATGACACGAATAAAGTCGGATATGGGAATATAGGCGAGAATAAAATTATCCCATTTATAGGTGAGAAAAAGATGGATAAGATTTCTAACGACCATAATAGGAAAGTTATTTTTCTCGAATAACAAACTTATTAAATTAACAAAATTGAAATAATATTTCAATATAAATAATATTTGAATTCTAATTTAAGAAATAAAAAATAAAAAATTATTTTTAATTAATCTTATTTTAATTTATATATTCAATTTTAATTATATCTTATAATAAACATTTAATCTATAAATTAAGTATTTATATTTATTATATATTTAGGTATGTTAGTACAGTTTACTATTTGATAAAAAATTATTAAAGAATGATGAAAGGGGAAAAAGAAAATAATAAATAAAATAGTATAAAAAGAGGGAGAGGGAAAAAATAAAAATAAATTGAGAAATAGTGTTATGAGAGATTTTCACTATCTCCATTATAAACATTTATGTTCATTTATAATGATATGCCATTTATATAATAAAAAATGTACATGATATGATATAAATATATCTAACTTTAATACTGCAATTCATTAAACAATGGATACAATGTAAAAAAATCCCAGAATTTCATATCCTATCTTATCCAGTCTTATCTTGATTAGAAATCTGGACGATCAAACGTAGCCATGGGTACATTTTTAATTGAGCAGAGAGACACATATCACAATTTGTAAGCTCTCTCATGAATGATGTCGACCCAATTAATAATTTTTAGAAAAATGAGATTAGGTTTCAAGGCTACTTAATATATATATTGTCTAGACATTATCCTAGTAATTCTTTGGCCATATGCAACCCTCTCTCTTCAGAAAATTTCAAATAAAGATATGATAGAGTTATTTTTTTTAAATGATTAATAATGAATTTTATTTCAAATAAGGGCTTGAAGATGGCAAGTCAGTTTCTCCAAGCTCGCTAATTGAGCGCTTGATTTTTAGTGGTTGGATCAAGGCATTTTTGTCAAAAGTAAAATGTAGATAAAGGTTAAAAAGAAAAAAAAACTAAAAAAGCCAAAAAAGGGAAAAAAAGAAATTCCATCTAGAGTCGAACTCCATGGTCTTTTCTGCAGTTGAAAAGCTAATGGAATGTGGGAGCAGCGCAAGGGAAAAATCTTAACATCGTTAATTCTTTATCCAAAGTTGATTCTCCTAAATATTTAGTTAATTCTACCACTTTACAGGGGGGCACTCAATGTGGTAACAGAGCTCATGCATTTCCTACTTTCTTTGAGCTTGACTTGGAGCGGAGGTCGATCACAATCGTGAGTCTTACCGACTTAGATTCACTATAAATCTATGATGTTTGAGTATTACTGACCGATAAATAAAAAGGTTACTTTGTATTTTTGCAACATGTCGATCGGTTTTGACTTCGCCGGAACCAAACACCAATTGGTCTTTCTAGTGGAGGATTGAGTGGGAACCACGATTGAACAACACTGATACCCGACTCGCCATGACTGAATTCTTTTGCTAATCTGAGTCTCTGTGTCTACAGCATCAAGGAAAAATGAAGAAGAAGAGGAAGGCCTCAAGATATGCTAAACCCATTTCTCAAAACACATTTAAGAGCCTCTTCACAATATCAATCTCTCTCCTTTCTTGTTTTGCTTGCAAATTGCTTCGTCGAATCTGCTCACTCACCCCAGAAACCTTTACCACCGATTCTGCCCATACCAACCTCGCAACAGCTCCAATGGCAATTGTCCTCCATGGCCCTCTTCCTCCACCTAGGGCTCCGACGCCATGGTGGCTCAAACTCTCAAATCTAAGAACTGGCTGGTTTCAATCTTCTTTTCTTTTTTTTTTTTTTTTGGTGGCTTTTTTAGTTTTTTTTTTCCTTTTCAATTTTTATCCATATATTGTTTTGGACAAAAATGCCCTGTTCCAGCAGCCAGAACAATCAAATACTCGTTGGCTGGCGAAAAGTTGGCTGCCTGATGAGTTCAAATTCTCATTCAAGATTGAGATGTTAACTTTAAACTTTCCTTTAAAATAAGCTCAATTTTTAAAAAAATGACCTCATTTTAAATCCTTATTTAAAATTTTCACATTCCTTTTCAACTCTTGTAAAGGAATCTTCACAAGTTTGAACTTCGAAGATTTGCTGACAAGTTGGATGATTTTTTTTTTTTTTTTCGCTTGTTTCTATGTTGGACACACCTCCAATTGGAATCGTTTCGTCAAACAACAATTGATTGGAATCGTTTCGTCAAGCAACTCAAATTTCGATTATTTTTTCTTTTGAATCCGATCAATGATTCAGAAATTGTCGAATAGATTGATCGAGACATCCCACCTTCTTCATTGTACTATTCAAAGGGTCAACCAAACCCAAATGTGATATCATAACTGTAAGGCTCTTTTTTGCCCGGCTGATGCAAGACTTAATTTTTTTCTTTGCACGTTGCATTACGGTTTTTGGACCTTATTGCCCAACATCATATTTTTAACTGTTGATGAGCCGGAAGCATTTAGACTTAATTTGAGCACATTCTACTGGAGGTTTGATTCAGATTCCTTTACACTAGCTGCCAAAACATCACAGCTTGTCCTACCACATTGATCTTTCTGGGAATATTCCCATTGGGGTCAATGTATTTTGATAGTATACAAAAAACAGCATATCTTGGAGGGCTAGGAACATGATGATCTCCAATAAACAAGGTCAAGCTTACTCATCTCCTTTCATTATCTGAATTATATATTCTTTGTTGGATGATATCTGTTTGTCTCATGGCTTGTGATTGAACGTATCTTCTGTAGAAATAATGATGCACGCATATCTAACTCAGGGAAGTGACATACAAAGAGAATTTGTAATCCTTAACTTGGGGGGAAGGCGCACGTATTGAGTTCAAATTTTTATAAAGTACTGTATAAATAAGATGAGAATTGCATTATGTACTAGATGATGAAGGGAGCAACGGCCTCTGCCATCTCCCTCAACTTGTCATCAGATTAAAATATCATATACAAAAAAGTTTGAGACTCACTATCGAAAAGTATAATTTTTCTTGTGTGTTATTTGCATTAGGATCATGATATGTATGCCATTAGAATTTTCATTTAGGGGATCATAGCCAATCTCCTAAATTCTAAAAGAGATAAGACAAGGTTGGTTACCCATTTTTGGCATTTCTTGTCTCGTCTCTTGAGGCATCTTACTCTGGCACTATGCTTTATATGACTTCACGTGCTCATGATGTTTATTGGAAATGTTCTAGGGTCGTCTAAACTGTCATGGCACAACTGAAGTCAGCAAAAGAAAACTCAAGTGCAAAGTTGATCATTATTAGATTGAGTATCGGAGAAGAGCACGTATTACTTGCACTAGGTGTATTTGAGCTCAATTCATATTGATCGTTGGATTAGGTGGATTCTGCTTTATCCGACATATCATATGAGCCCAGCTCACATAATCCGGACACAGTTAAGTTTTTTTTTCCTTGAGAGGACAGTTAAAATCCGCAAATGATGGGAGCATGAAATGTGTTGTGAGATTGCCACCCATTAAACAAAGTGAGATCTGAAGTGTGGAGCACAAACTGAGAGTTCACGTGTGCTTCACATGCATATCATCATTGTTTTCAAAGACCAGTGTTAAATTAGTGATCAGGCTCATCCCAAAATCACTCAAATCACTTAGTAACCGTATTTACCTGAATTCCAACACCATAGAAGTCAGTAAGCAGGAATGGATGTGATTTCACATCTTATTACTCCACCCCGCAAATTATTTCACAAGTAGCGTGAAAAGACAATGACATGTTCATAGTTTTGATCCACATGAGTACATTGTGGACTTGTATGGAAACTAAGAACTAGTGATGGCTTAGGAGTGCTTACTCCTGACTTGAGACTTGACTAGTCAGGCTCTATTCTTGTTCAGTCCCATTAAAATGATAGGCCTCAAGCTCATTACAAGATCATGCTCCATAAGCTTCACTAGTTCATCCTCTGGAAGTGTCACTGTGACCACCCGGCTCATCGGCCCATCTTCCGGTGTAGAAGGAAGGATCACGACCTGTCCTTCTTTGCATGGTGGCTCGAAATAACAAGAGACCCGAATTGGTGCATGCGTGTCTTCAAAACGGGCTGTATCAGGTTCAATGCCCTCCATAGTAAGAAATAGTAGCTCGGAAAAGTTCAAGGATCTAGTGTTCTTGGGTCCGGTATCATCATTAATTTCTAACCACTCTATTAAATCCATGACCCCATTCTTGTCCAATTTTGCCATCATCTCTCCTATGGCCTTGGCTGCTCCTGGTAAACTATTGTCTTCCTCATTATCTCCAGCATGGAGACTATTATTGTAGACCATACAGTTCCCAAAAAACTCTCTTTCAAGACCCAAGAGTTTTCTCACGTCCAGGCCCAAACACATGCTCACAAGGCCCTCTCTTCCTCCCTTGACCTTGCTTATGCAGGCCCAAAAGAGCCCAGCCAGAGCCTCGAACGGCGACGGGCCTGGCCCATCGAGTGTGTCCACGGGCCGGGCCATGGCGATGCATGATTGGACAATGGGCTCGGTGAATGCAAGAGAGAGAGTGCCGAACTTTGCACTAGGGGTGAGGCTTGAGGTGTTGATGGAGGACTTGCAATGGTTGATCAATGAGTTGTTGTGGTCGGGGTCGTTTCGGTGGCTCGGTCGTCGTTTCGGGAGCGCGCGGAACGACGGAGGAGCAGTCAGTCGGGCATTGAGAGTCATGTCTGCCCAAGCCTTGATGAACATGGCGGCACAGGTTGGATCAGCCAGGAGATGGATGCAGCTCAGTCCAATAGCAAACCCTCCTCCCTCAAATTCAGTCATCTGCAAATCAATAAAAGGAGAATGTAACCTCTTCTGAAGATATGCTCAGCCTAGTGAAAAATGACCATTTTGAAAAGAAATCAGCATCAGAAGCAAAAATTGGTGTTCACTGTTGTATCAGTTGAACCTGAACGTAGAAGGTGGACCAGAAATATGGAGTGTGAAGCATCTCCTCCCAGTGGACGAGCCTCAGCTCGTCCTCCCTACCAGCATTCCGCAGCCAATCCTCGACGCTTCCTCTAGCGCGAGCCTCCATCACCCTCACTCCCGCATCGTTGCACTCGATCTCCCACCGCCCTTCGCCGTCCCGTTGCAGACGCCCCGTCGCTTTAGGAAAGCTCGTGAGGGTCCTCGCGAGGGTCTCCCTCAGTGTCCTGGTCCGTTCCCCGGCTTCCCTGGCCGGGTCGTCGGACCCGTAGTAGTAAACGACCCTCAGGTGCTTCGGCTCCATCAGGCGGTCGAGGACCGACAGGGGCAAGCGCTTCCCCGGCTGGACGGGCTTCGTGCTCGCCACAGTTCTCTTGCACATGTACCGGATCTCGGCCATCGATGAATCGATTTGTCGAAAGAGGATCGGCTTTGGAGGTATGCAAATGTGTTTTGTGTTTGAGAGTCCGCGGTTTTGGTTGGTGTTTATAGCTTGGACAATGTCTCATGGTTACCAGAAAAGAACTACCTCCTTTAGTTTGTTGCGAGAATGAAAATTTCATGATGTTAGCGCCTGAGGGGTTGGGACAAGTTTGACGTATATTTATAGGTCTTTTTATTCCTTTTAGGGATAATTACATAAACTGTGCCAAAACTTTAGCCTTAATATATAATGTGGTTTCTAAATTTTTAATTTATATAATGTGATCTTTGATTTGAGTAAAATGTGTAATGCCGTCCTTGAATTTTTAATTAATTTGATGCGATCCTTAAACTTTTGATATATATATATATATATATATATATATTCAATTTAATCCATAGATTAAATGAAAATGTTTAATATTATCCCTTAATTTGAATTGATAGAAGGACAACATCAAATATTAGTCCAATGGCTTTTATTGAATATGTAATAAAAATTTAAAGACTACACTGAACAAAATTACGAATTTAGGGATGCGTTGCATGTTGAGCTAAAGTTCTTAGATCATATTGAACAGATTAAAAATTCATGGATGACAATATTAGGATTGATTGGTTCTTGGTCTAGTCCGATTTTCGAGTGGGTAAATGGAGCAATGAGGAAGAGCACTGCCGAGAACCTTGATTGTTTCTAACTTCAAGCCAAATAAGTTCGCCTCATCTCAGTTCCTTCATCATGCGTAAGCCAAAAATTAAGGAAAATATACCAGAAATGTAGACTAAACATTGACAAGAGAAGAGGAAACAAAAAAACAAGTGGAGAAAGCCTAAGAGGGTTGTACATCAGTTGGAGTCTCTAGACCTTAGCTAGTGGATGGACATCATCAAGGGCAAGCAACCGCTGCTTCCTTAATCAGAAGGGGACGAAAAGTTGTGCTGGAGATGAGACCGCGAGAGGGAAAGAGGATGTAGCGAAGGGATTAGGGTTTATTTAATGAAGTATTTCTTTAAGAAACAAAATTTTTCGAAATAAATAAATAAATCAGTCCGGTCTCGAGCTCCAGTTTCCCACCAACAATAAAATCAGATTGAAAAACACCGATTTCATTTTTATGGTTTTAGGAATCGGATTGCCATCCTTGGGAATAGCCCGAAATTGGCTGATTCGATTCGGGCGATTCTTTAAGCATACTCCTAGACCATACACATTAAGTTAAGAAGATAATGGATCGCTTGTGTCATTTTTCTTTTAAAAAATTAAAAACCGAATAAATGTGAAAATTAGGAAGAAAATTAGAAAAATATATTTATTAATATTAAAATTAAAACATATTCCGGTCTATTGGGCCTTCTAATAAAGATTTTTTTTTTTTTTTTCTTTTGGGCCACAAAATTATCGTTTGTTTTCTTCTTCATCAATCGGATCGGAGATCATAAAACAATTGGAGAAGGCACCACCACCACCATCACCACCATCACCATCGCCACCGCGAATCGGAGCGAAGCGATCCCGCCGAATCGACTGGGAATTCGACAACGAAGCAGCTCCAATCGGATCCGCCGGCGAACGCAGGGAGAGAGAGATGTCGAGCTCGGCAATGGTGGGAAGCGCCGGCACGTGGGCGCGCGCTGGTCAAGATCTCGCCCTACACCTTCGCGGCCGTCGGGATCGCCATCTCCATCGGCGTCTCCGTCCTCGGCGCCGCCTGGTAAACGCTCCACCCCCCCGAAAGCCCGTCCACCGTCTGCCGGCAACAGCCGTGATCCGCGGTCGCTGTTGATTCGTGCGATTCATATTTCGTGTCGTTTCTGCTCGCGAGTGATCGTGTGTGATTTCGTTGTTCTTTCTTTCCTGATCTTGTTAGGGGATTTACATAACGGGAAGCAGCTTGATTGGTGCTGCGATCAAGGCTCCGAGAATCACTTCGAAGAATCTTATCAGGTACTTAACCCTAATTTTCCCGAATTGAGTGTGCGGTGGAATTACGTTGCTCGATTGGCCGAGAAACTGGTGCGGAGAACGGGGATGAGATACTAGCTAGTTAGATCTTTAACGCTAACCTAATTGCCGCCATTGTATCCCCTTTGCTGTAGCAACTGATTAGAATGAATGGATCTTCTATTAGTTTTCTTACTTGAATTCTTGAGGCACATTATAGAAGCAGGAGAGAGTCATCAACTCTGGACCTCAATTTTGTTTAAAGTTGCCGTCTTTGCGTAGAAGGAGCTTTCTTGATGAATATTCGAGTGCTTGCCTAGGGTTTTTCTTTGAAGGGTGAAGCTTGGGCAAGAATTTACGTCACCTTTGAACGGTTGTTCTTTACAACTTTGGTTGTAAGTTGATTGTGTATATCGTAGAATTTGATGTTACTCGCTTAAGTTGCATTTTAGTAGTGCGGATGAAGCTGATTGCTCCTTTTCTTCTCATTTTTAGTCGATGGCAAATATATGTCACACTCTACTCTGAAGTGTCTTTCAATTCAATCCACTTACTACTTAGATCATATCATGTACTCATTCTGTCAAGTAGACTTTGATCAGTCATGAATCTTACATAAAGGTCTGAACTAGCTAAGCCCACTTCGTGGGGGATCTTTTTTACTTGTTGTATACAAGCCAAGTTCCTCTCAAACTGATGTTTGCCGCAAGATTGCTCTTCTAGGTGTTTTGAGCTCACGTCAGTTGATCTAAAAGTTTAAGCTAGTGGATGGAAGTGTAGTTTCATATCTCGAAACTCTATTGCTCCCCTTCACACACATCTTGGCATTTGGATCAAATCCAGATTAAGGCAAATGAGGGACTTTGAGATGTAAATATAGGATCTCTTGCACTTATATGATACAGGTTTATGTGGCACCACTATCAGTTCGCCTAAAAAGTTAAGTAGCTATATGGAGGTGCGGTTTATTGTTTAATGTCCTAACTCCTTTTTGTGCCTCTAAATCTGTCTAAATCATATATTAGAAAGGTTTGAGAACTTGGATTATATCCTTAAAGTTTCCACAAAATCTCTTACATTTTCCTTTATCTCTTGTGATCTGTATCTCTAGATAAAGTGATGTACAATTCTGAGCAATTGCATGATGTAGAAAACATGCTGAAATTTTGAATCAACTTTTCAGTCGCCTTATTAGATCCTTTCTTCGGTGTTGGTCTGCAGCATTCACATGGCAGAAATTGTAACTAAACTTGCTTCGCTAATTCTTTTGATGTTTTCTGATGCAAATCTTACAATTGTTTGAGCAATTTAATTATTTTTGAAAATTCATATTCTCTCTCTCTCTCTCTCTCTCTCCCCTCCCATTGCTCCCTGCATTTGTGGCATAGAAAAGTTGATTCTTTTGCTATCTCATGCCTTCTAATGCAATTTGGTGCACCTTCTCTGTTATTGCAGTGTTATCTTTTGTGAAGCTGTTGCTATTTATGGTGTCATCGTGGCAATTATTCTGCAAACAAAGTTAGAAAGTGTTCCATCAACTCAGATTTATGCTCCAGAGTCTCTTAGAGCTGGATATGCAATCTTTGCTTCTGGGATAATAGTGGGCTTTGCAAACCTTGTCTGCGGGTTCATCTCTCGACCCTATATTCTTATGCATCAGAATGGATTTCTCTGGGAGAGACCTCTCCTTTCTTTAACATGATTTTATCTCTGATTTATAATCATTGCTACATGTTCCTGGTGATAGGCTTTGCGTGGGAATAATTGGAAGCAGCTGTGCTCTGTCTGACGCTCAGAACTCCTCGCTTTTTGTCAAGATCCTAGTGATAGAGATCTTTGGTAGTGCGCTTGGGTTATTTGGTGTGATTGTGGGAATTATCATGTCAGCCCAAGCTACATGGCCTTCAAAAACCGTGTAAATTGTTGGTCTTGAGGAGCTCAATTAACAAGAATGGAGATATGGTTCCATGCTCCTGCTGAACTCTGTATTCTGAGTCTTGGTTTGGTTCATTTGTAGAGTTGTAAACCGGTGTATGTTGACTCTGTTCATTCTCTTATTTCATTAATTATGAGGGAATGGAGTAAAGCTGGATCACTACGAATTAGAGAATTTTTACTTTGCATGTGACTATATGCTACTATAAATGGAAAGATGGGTGCAAAGGACATGTATTTCTTGAGAATGCTTCTGAGCACATCAGTTTGTGAGCCTTTATCTGAGCTTTATGAGCATTTCAGCAAGACTCCGAATTTGAGAGCCTTACCTTAACTGGTATCTGCTTTAGCCAATTCAGACATGAATTAGAAGATATCTTTTAGTATGGGTGACAAGCAGGTTGTTGGGCTTTGTCAATGGAGATGTAGTAGTCACTACTATAAAATTTATCTGACAAGCGGGTTGTTGGGCTTTCTAACAAGCCAATTGTAAAGAAGAGAGTAGAAATTTGGAGCTTTTTGATGTCTATACCGGAATTAGTTTCCTCTTCCATTATGGATGCGAACTTACATGACCTGGAGGTGGGGAGACCAGGAATTTTGAGTGCCCATGTGAATACCAGGAATCAGGGTAGTATGCACGTCCATGACACTCGACTGATATGCCTTGATTCGTTATTTTGGATACAACTTCACGGTTGCATGACTGCTTTAGAAGTTTTCCATATTTGCGGCGTCCCTTGATATGATTCTGGATCAGTGAAAATGAGGATAGTCTTTTCTTGTCTGATTTGCATGAGTAGGAAAACTTTGGGCATCAACC
The DNA here is from genome assembly GCA_014182575.1 of Eucalyptus decipiens. NCBI lineage: Eukaryota > Viridiplantae > Streptophyta > Magnoliopsida > Myrtales > Myrtaceae > Eucalyptus > Eucalyptus decipiens. The sequence goes on along the minus strand of CM024611.1, from coordinate 44,448,036 downwards.
TTCATAAAGGACAGCGTGGTTACGCGAAATGTAGCTATCTTACTCTTAACAAGCTAATTTAGTTTGTAAACCAATAAGTGACGTGTATAAAGCCCCACAATTTACAATTACAACCACAAAATATTCATTTGGACTGGAATCCAGTAGCAACGTGCTCCTTGTTCTTCAATTGAGCCATCAAATTGAAGAGTCCTCTGGTAGGGGAACTTCATCAAAGGAGGGCATATTCCTCTGCTAGAGCTCTTGACAGTCTTCACGACCTGACGCCGTAGGATCAAACCGTTCCCAGCCAACAACAGGCAAACCTTGTTTAATGCGACCCAGTCGCTGTGAATGTAGGACTTGCTTGGAAGTAACTGGAAGCCGTAGAGACTGATATTCGCATAGAGCTGAATGCAGATTCTCAACTCCCCATTTCTTGAGGCACAAACCAAGAACCGCAGCATCTGATATAGACATGTTAGCGCTTCTCAAACCGTGAGGAGTCGTCAGGTGAGCTGCACCCCGACCAACACCACATTGTCCCAGAAGATCTGCTCTGAAAGATCACAGTCGTATATGACGTTTACGAAAGGTTCTTTTGTTTCTTTCATTATTCTAGCCAACTCAGGAAGCCAAACTTTTTCTGCTTCTCTGTGCATGTCCTGGATCATTTCACTGCTGACTTCATGGTAACAGAGTTTTCCTGTATGAAATTTTAGAAATATGATATTATCTGTTGTTCCTTTTTGGTTTTGCCGCACCTAAATAGATGGTAAAGAACTTTACAATTGATTAAATATTATGCTTCCTGATGCATCTGTGTTAAGCAAAATGTGGATTTTTTCTACCATACGAAGAGTGCTATGACTGAAAATATTCTTAACTAAGAATGTTCTGGTCTGAGGAGATAGTAGTTATATAGTCCTTCCAAGCTAAGGTGATCCACTCCTATAAACTGCATTGCTATCCTCTGAGGAAATAAGTCTTCAAACTTAGGACTGCACAGTCATCAAGACTCGAGTCGGCTGAGAACTACTTGTTTCATGTCGACGATGTTTGAAGAAGTCTGGCATTGCATATTTACTTCACTTGATAGAAAATTGCAAGGAAGATAAACATTTTGGCAAATGTTGTCTTTCCTGATAAAGATAACAGCATTCAATGGTGGTTAACAAAATCAAAAATTCACCAGAAAAAAAGCAGAATTAGGATTATACCAGAAGATTTACTTTAGTTCAGGCTTAGGCTGATTGATGTACCAAATCCAATTAAGCCTTTTGTTCAGGAGTTCATATAACACGCTATGAGTCCCAAAACCCAGGTCAAAAGTACAGAACACTTCCCAAGATCAGGATAAGCTCTCTTGATCCCCAAAATGGCTTCTCAATTCTCTCGTCCTGAAAAATCGAGAACTCCCCTCCATGCACAATAACCTGAATACCTACAAAAATAGTTGCTATCATTTCACACCACAAGCTTAAATGCAAGTCTTTTGGGATACAAAAAATGGCATGGGGGTCCAAATTCATTGATTTCAGAAAGAGCCTCAGTTTAAGGTCAGGGAGGAAACTCTGTCGAATGGAAGACAGACACCCATCTGCTGCGACAAGCAAGTTACCAGTTATCTCAATGGTATCATTGGTCTTATGAACTTTAGTTTTGACTTTGACTTCAGCCTTGTCGTCAGATAGGCTGAATGACAGGAACACATGACCCCATAACACAGCACGCGGTGGTAGTTCCTTGCGAAGAAGGCCATGGAGATCGGTCCAGTGCGCTGCTCTGAAATTGAATTCCTCATCCCTTGTGAGCACCCGGCTCACTTTCTTTTCACCATCCGTTGCATTGTTCTGCAGTGTTTTCCAATAAATTAGCAGGAATTGGATACAACGAGACCATGTATTCGAACTCATTCAGAGTAGAACTCGGTCTAATTTGGTGTGACTAACTCTTGAAACCAAACCGAGTCAGTGAAACAATCAATTGGGTTGTCGGGTTTTACTTTTTTCAAAAAGACAGGATATATATTTTTTGTTGTCGGAAGATAGTGAATATTATTACTAGCCCGCAAAAAGGGCACCATTACTTGTAAAGTCTAAACATAATAAGGAGATTAAGGGTTGAGGAGGACAATAAACCCAATTACTAAGAAGGGAATTGGCTCGGTGGGCTTTTGCGACCCCAATCTGCGACCTTGTTGAACTCCCTCGACCCATAGGAGATAGAAACACCACTCATATGGGCCAGAAGATTTGTGCAGTCGGTAACAATCGCTTGGGCCTGCCAAGGGGGCTCATCTCGGCCCAATAAACACTCAACCATTGAGAAGCTATCAGAGGATACGTGCACTTGCAGATTAGTTGCAGCAGAGGGTTCCATTCGGAGATCAGTTCGGCGAGTTCATGCGTGCCTTTCTTCCTTTACCCACAACAGGGCTGCGAGGGTTTCTGCAACCCAGGCGGTAGGAGCAGAGATTTCCTTTGCAAAACCGGCTACCAGGAGCCCAGCAACATTCCTGTTGATGCCTAAAATTTCCTTTTAATTAATTAGGTTTTACTTTATTTCTTTATTTTATTTTATCTTTTTCGGATAATAAATAAAGAGGAAAAAGGGCAAAAGAGCAAAAAAAACCCCCTCCTCTAGGCCTCCTCGGCCCACTTTCGCCTCAGCTCGGCCCAGCCAAGTCTCCTTCTTCCTCACGCCGTTGTAGCACATGCACCGGAGGTGCGACGACGGAGCAAACGGAATGAACAGCGACGCACGTGGAGCAGCTGGCACCGAACGGCAATGGGATGTGGAGTAAGGGGGTAGCTAGCGTCGGATGGGACGTCAGTTTGGCCGGCGAGGGCCGCGGCAGCCACCAGTTAAGCTCCGTCGACTGGCCGCCCCTCGGCCTATAAATAGGCCTCCATTTCCGTCGTCGGAGGGACAGTGACAGAGAGAAGGAAGAAGCGAAGATCACATAGAGAGAGAGAGAGGCCAGCCGAAGCTCGGGGTCCCCTGAGAGACTTCGGGGAGCTAGAGTGCAGGGCGGTTGTGGTGTGGTGAGCTCGGAGGGGTCCCCGAGAGACTTCGGGGAGCTCGAAGGGCGAGCCCGAGAGAGAGAGAGAGAGAGAGAGACGCCGAAGAAGAAGAGATTCGCGGGGGGTCTCGCTGTCATAGCCGCCCTTGTCGCGCCGTCATCACGAGCAGGTACCGCGCCGTCGCCGTCGCCGTTGCCACCTCCCTCCCCTCAGTCCAGTCATCGCCACCGTCGCCGCCGTCATCGCCGTTGTCGCCGCTGCACCTCCTCGGCGCCTCGATTCGGAAACCCTAGGGTTCTCGATTTTCTGGGTCACGATCCCGGGTTGTCGGATCGGACTCGGATCGGGAACCGGGTAGGGATTCCGTAAATCTCGAGGGCGGCGGAGGTCGGGTCGCGAGTCGGGTTGGATCCGGGTAGGGTTTTCGCAGGGAAGGCGAGTCATGGAGCAGGCTGTTGAACCGGGTTGTCGGGTTGGGCCGGGTGTCCCGAAACACCCGCCACAACGCCGTTTCTTAAATTTAAAAAAAAAAAAAGGGAGAAAAATCTAAGTCCATGCTCGGGTTGTCGGCCCGGGTCGGACCCAACTCGCGGATCCGACCCGGGTCGGCTTTTTAAGTTTTATTTTAAATAAATAATTTATTTTAAAAAAATCAAAAATGATTTATTTTCAAAAATATTTAAAAATGTTAAAAAAATGTTTTATTTTCCAAAAAAATCGAGAAAAATAAAAAATAATTTATTCTCCAAAAAATGTTGAAAAATATTTAAAATATTTTATTTTCCAAAAAAAAAATTCCATATTTTCCAAAAATGCCAAAAATCCAAAAAAAGCCAAAAATTCATGAAAAAACCAAAAAGACTTGTATTTTTCTAAAAATACCAAAAATCCAAAAAATCCCTTTTATGTCCAAAAATTAGAAAAAGACTCAAAAATGTTTTTTCTCCCAAAAATGCATGGAAAATCCTCGAACATCCAAAAACCTCAAGGTTTAAACAAGATTAGGTACCGAAAGGGCATTAGTGACTAACTAGTGTAATCAAGTCTTCGATCCTAATTTCTCTGATTGCGCAAGAGAGAGTATTTCTCCCGATACTTCGCTTGGGTTTCTAATCAACCCACCCCAAATCGATTAGTGGCGACTCCATTTTAAAAATTGATTTACAGATTAAAAACTTGAACCATTAAGTCGTGAATTGGTGGATTTGGGAGAGTCCGGGCTTAATAAATTCATGTCGAGCCATTAGCCTCCTTAGGCGCCCGTACCTGATTGCTGGCGCCGAAAAAAAGAGGTCGCGACAATTCCTGCAGACACCCGCAACCGAGCCCTCCATCGTCGAGCTACTCCAAGACGCATCCACATTCATCTTCAGCATCTGTGGGTCAGGTGGTTTCCAGTTTTCCGAGCTGCTAGGGTCTGTTTGCTGTCGGCTAATGCTTTTCTTTCCCTTGGCGAACCATTTTATGCAAAGATTTGCTGCTATTCGTGCTTCTGCTTGGGTGCAAAGTGGATCAGACTTCTTCTCTTGGAAGACTGTTGAGTTGCGGGTCTTCCATATTTGCCACAGTAGAGTAGCGAAACAGATCTTCAATTCTGATCCGATCCTTGAGGTGAGGTTTTCTAAGATTCATTTATCAATTCGAGTGATACAAGCTGGATTTGTGTTAGCTTGAGAGTTAGGGGTTGACCATAGCGTTTTTGTCCAGTCGCAAAGGATGAAGATGTGCTCCATTATTTCTGGAGCTTGGCCACAGATTTGGCATGTTAGGTCAGGTATCATTTCTCTTCTATACAAATTTTCCTTTGTTGGGAGAGAATTGCTGCATCTATTCCAAAGTAAGAATCTGATTTTGGGGGAAGTCGGAAGCCTCCATATCTCTTGCCAAAGTGACTTAGGTATTTGATAAGAGGGAGATGGGTTTTGTCTGGTGGCGGGGTCAACTGGGTTATGTATGCAGTTATAGTCGCTCTTTACAGTATATGTACCCAACTTGTTTGCTGTCCATACAAGTTCGTCTGGGTTGGGGTACAGACTAAGAGGATGGGCGAGTATCTCTTTTACTATACTGTATGGAAAAAAGTTCTTTAACTCTATGCGTATCCCATGCCTTGGTATCTTTGTCAATTAGTTCAACCACCATTTTTGGATCTTCTTTTTTTGCTGGACCTATAATTCTTCCAGACGGCAGCCATACATCTTCTTTGATTCGTATTGTCTATCCATCACCAACCTTCCACCTAGTTGCAGGTTCAATTGCCTCTCTCCCCACCAATAAACTTTGCCATCCCCATGAAGGACAGTTACCTTTGTTTGCTGCCCAAAAGTCTCCTCGAGGATAATACAAACTTTTTAGTACTTGACACCATAAGGAATTTGGTTGTTTGGCGAGCCGCCAACCTTGCTTTCCTAGCATGGCTTTGTTGAAACCCACAAAATCTTTAAAACCTAGGCCTCCAAACCCCGTTCTGGTTTTTAATACTTCCCATTTCTTCCAATGGACTCCTTTTCTAGCTACATTTTGTTTCCACCAAAAGGAGGCCACTCTTTTCTCTATAGTGTGACAAATAGAGGTTGAGATTTTAAAAATGGACATCGCATATTGGGGAAGGGCTTGAATAACCGTCTTAATGAGAATTTCCTTTCCTGCCTTCAAGATCAATTTCTCTTTCCATCCTTCAAGTTTCCTTTCTACTTTAGCAAGGATCCAAGCAAACATTTGTTTTTTTTGTTCTTCCCCAGTCAGATGGGATTCCGAGGTATTTTCCTAGACTTTCTGAGATAGGCACTCTCAATTCAGTTGCTAGGTTCTGTTTAAGAGTGCGAGGGCAATCTCTCCCAAAGAAAATGCTTGATTTATTAAGGTTTATAGCGTGTCTGGACACATAACAGTATTGGTTCAGCACATTGGATACATTCTGGGCTTCTTGTATCATGCCATCTAAGAAGAAAATAGCATCATCAGCAAAGAGGAGGTGAGAGAGGGTGGGGCATGTAGAGTTGAGACGAATACCCCTTATACTTCCATCTTGGACAGCTTTGTTCATTAAAGTTGAGATGATATTGGCCATGATGATGAAAAGATAGGGAGAGAGGTGGTCCCCTTGCCGGATTCCTCTAGTAGGTGTAAAGGCAGCTAAAGGTTCACTATTAAGTAATATGCTAAAAGATACCGATGACATGCAATACTTTATCCACTTAACCCATTTCTCATTAAAGCCCAACCTCAGCATATAATCATATAGAAAATCCCATTCAACTCTATCATACGCTTTTTGCATGTTTAGTTTTAGAATGGCTTGGAATTTTCGCTTCCTCCTTCTCACCCTTAATTGATGAATCACCTCTTGAACAATAAATATGTTGTCTTGTATATGTCTGCCACTTATAAAGGTTGTTTGCTCTTTTGAAACTATCATTGGCAACCATGGTTTTAGCCTATTTGCCAACACTTTTGCTATAATTTTGTAATTGAAATTGCAAAAGCTTATAGGTCTGAATTGGGTGATATTCTCCGGGTTTGTTACTTTAGGAATAAGAGTAATATGCGTTCTGTTAAGCTCTGGTTCAAACATACCTTGATTGAAGAAAGATTGTACCATGTTGAATATGTCTTCTTTGATGATTGGCTAATGATTTTGGTAGAATAAGCCATTTAGCCCATCCGGACCCGGTGCCTTTATAGCTCGCTAGTTGAAACACAGCAGCTTTTACTTCTTCTCTTGTGACTGGTTTAGTCAGATCGTCATTTTTCTCCTCATTGATTACCACTTGGCATTACTTTAATACAGGTTAGTAGTTTCGGTCTCCAACTGAGGTGAACAGAGATTGATAATAGCTGCTGATGTGATTACTTAGATTCTCCGGATCCCTACACCAGGTTTGATCATCTAACCGAAGCATAGAGATTTTATTCATTTGTCTTATTTGAACCATAGTTGCATGGAAATATTTGGTGTTTTGATCCCCCCATTTTAGCCAATCTATTTTAGACTTCATGCACTAGAACATCTCTTCTTGCCTCCACAAATCTTCAATTTTCCGAGTAATGTTGCTGATTTCCTCTCTATTTTGCTCCCCAGTTGTTGTATTTGTTAACTCCATAAGCCGAAATTTGAGGGGGTTGATTTGTGTTTGAGCATTTTTAAACATCCTCCTACTCCATTTATGTAATGCAACAACCACCAGCCTTGTTTTGTGTGTAAGACTGATTACGATAGAATTACTAGCATGCCAAGCTCGTTTAATTACCTCCTCACACTCCGAATCTTCTAACCAAACTGGTTCAAATCTGAATTTTTTCTGACTTTTCTTTTCCCTTTGATGAAAATTTAGGATGATCGAGCTATGGTCAGAACCTATTGCAGGTAGAGCAAAGGCCATTGCATTTGGGTACATTACTCACCACTCCAAATTGCAAAGTGCCTTGTCTAACCGCTTTTTAACTAATGCGCTGCCTTCTCTGTTGTTGGACCAGGTATAAGCACAGCCCTTACTTTCAATATCCAAAGAGAGAACAATCATCCATAAACCCCTTGAAAGCTGCAATTCTGTATCTATCCACTTCTCTACACCCAACCTTTTCCCAATGATAAAGTATTTCATTGAAATCTCCAATACATAACCATGGGAGTGGATTGGAGTAGTTGCTTTTTTTAATAGTGCGCCATAATCTTAGTCTCTCCTGGAAGTTTGTTGATGCATGTAGAAAAGAGAATAAGATCACCGCTGTTAAGATCTTTGCATTTTATAGTGATAAGCTCCCCAAAACTTCCTTCTACTTCCACTTTAATCTCCTCATCCCACATTAATGCTAATCCCCCTGCTATGCCAACTGGTTTGATAGTGAAAGAAGTTGTAAAATGAGTCATTTTCCTTACTCTCTCGATAATAGGATTTTGGTTTTTTGTTTTCATGAGGAAAACTAGGTTGGGCCTCTTTGAGCCACTAGGGCTTTGAGATGCTGGATTGTCAAGGGAGTGCCCTGGTCTTGACAGTTCCAGTTTAATAGTTTCATCTTTGCTCTGGTGGCTTATTAGGGCCAACCACCATATCCCATGTACTCGCCCCTTCCTAAGATTGAATTGGGGCGTCCAAAAGTTGTTGTTCATCTACCACAAGCTCCTGTGTTGTTTTATTTTCATAGGGGCTAACACGCCTTTGTTTTTTAGCCGCTGGTGCTTTATATATCGCCTTACCCTTCTTGGTATTTTGTGAGGGACTCTCTTTCCCAACAAGAGATAGAGATAGTGCTTGGTACTGATCTGAGTTATGTCTTCTAATAACACTCATCTATTATGTTTTTTCAGGTTGAACAAGAACAAGTGCCAGCGGGTTGTCTGCTTCTACCACTATTTTCATGGTTGATTCAATCACCTCTGTTTGAGTTTCCATAACGACTTCTTCTTCAAAGACCAGGGGTTCGATTTTACCATAAAAAGTCTTTTGATAAGGGCTTTCTTCTCTGACTTCTGCTTTCAGCCATGAGCCAAACCGACCTGGTTGGTCCTGAGTTAGGCCGGTCTCTTCATAGGGTATTTTAGTACAAAAATTTACATAATGACCAATTCGACCATAGGAATAACAGTAGTAAGGTAGCCTTTCATATTTATAGTCAATCCACCATTTCTTTTCCCCACAGTTTATTACGGTTCCTATTTTGAGGGGGCTGGACAGATTCGGCATTACTCTTGCTTTTCCAATTTTCCGGGAGTTATTATCTCTTGCCTCAGTTTTTATCTCCTCAACTCTCCCTAATCTTGAGGCTAGAAGGCGTATGGCTTCTTCATTAACTCTAGCTTGAGGCAGGCCTATGAAATGTACCCAAAATGCATAATGTGTAAATTCGTAACAATGCTCAGGTATGTTTGGATCACCCTCTCTAAGGACTAGAAGATTACTATCGAAAGACCAAGGTCTAGTTTCTAGCACCCTTCTTTTTTCTTCACTGGATTGGAACATAAACGAGAAGAAACCTAGTTCAATTAGCTCACATTTCACTGAATCTGCTTTCCATGCTCTTTTCATAGTATTGCAGAACGCCTGAAAATTAACATTGGGCGTCGAATATAGCTTTCCATAGAGAGTTAACTCATTTTGTTTTTTTTTTCTTCTTCTGGAATGTTATCCCCTAGGTCTGTGATGTCTTCTTCTAACCACAAGTCTCCCATTCGCCTGCACAATGCTGCTAACCGAAGGTGATTTTCCTCTTTGTTTGCCATTCCTGTTCAGTTGTTGAGTAGCCGAGACACTATAGGGTTTGGCTATGGAGTGAAGGGAGCTCTAATGCAGATTTAAAACCAGGTAATTCACTTAAAGCTCCTGATAGACCCACCGAATGAGGCAGACGACACCAAAACAGACAATCCCAACCACTAGCAACTTCTCAGCAATACAATTGTTAGATGGCTTTGGTCATAGCTTGGAGACAAGTATGAGAAAAGAACCTGGAGGAGTGGATGAATCACAGCAAAGCTTCAAGCATTCTTGGGTCATCCAGAGAGAGGAAGATCGAAAGGGGCGATCCACCCAGCGACACTTTCAGAGAGGAGGATTGGGATGATATAGCAGAATACCCATCGACATAATCAAATATTCTGACCTTGATCACCATCCAGAGATGAACCATCCAGAGATGAACAGTAGGAAGAAGGGGGTTTAATCAGGTGGAATATGTCTGAAAGCAGCCATGATTGGCAGATTTAGGGTTTGAGGAAAAGGAAATTGGAGACCAGCTATCTGCGAGAGATAGAGAGAAAACCTCAAAACCGCGAGGGGCGAAGTTCACAAAGACAGGATATGATCCTCACGTTATTTCACAGAAACAATCTGTTTTATTCACATCTTCACGCACGTTTCTTGTTTGATCTTTTCCACTTTTGTTGGCTACAGCACCTTGTGCGTAAATCATACACAGACAGTTGTTTTTTTCCGAATGTAAATACAACAAATTGAATCTATCGCTAGATTCACCCCAAATTCCTTTTTTGGCTGAACCGAACAGAATTCTATTTTAAGTTTTCTGTTCAATTTTTGTGCTAAGAAAACCACGTTTCTAGCTTTTATGGCTTTTGTATAAGTTAAAATCCGCCCATCTTAGCTAGATTACGAACTCAAGCTTCAAGCTTTGTAGCCGAATCTAATCATCTTCGCCGAGATAATAGCATTCGTTTATTCTTCAAGTCCGAATCAAACAACAAAGGACAACCCAACTCGCAAAAACTCATTTTATTCACGTCCTCGTCGACTCAGAAGACGGACGACAGGGCGTGACCTGATCAACAGCGAGTGGCAAAGTGGCATCGTGGAGCCGCTGCGCGTCCCGAGCCAAGCCCCGATCCGCTTCCTAGCCGACCGCCTGAGCCCAAGCCCCGCGCCGGTGGGGCTCCCAGTCGGCGGTGGGCTCGACTTCTCGACAACGACGACATCCCATCCGGCTGAAATGAGCGCGTGCGCGCAGGAGAATCCCGCGTTGCTCCCTCCCACTTACGTGATCGTCTCGTGAAAGCATCTGGTTTTCGTGTTCCCTTCTGGATGTTCGTGTCGAAACATGTCGCGACTGGCTTGGAATAATTAGTTATCATAGCCTGACAACGACGGGATGGTCGGACATTTTATGCAATAATCTTATAATATGATCCTGACATCTGCCGGAACTAGTCAGACGATTTCCAGCACACAAGTTATTTGTGCTACGCATCTTGCAAGGGATGTGATTGATAGTCCACGTTAGCTTAGTCATGTAGAATGAATGAACAATAGGTTAGACGTGTTTGTTGTATTGTAATTAAAGAAATATTTCGAAGTGCAGACTTTGAGATATTCTTTTTGGCTACCTAAAAGTATCACTTTAGAAACTTTATTTTTCTTTTCAATAAGTAATCATCGGCGTGCGAATACATACATAGCTAACTTTGACGCATCAATATATTAGGAATATTTTCTTATCCGTGGATCAAGTTGACTAATTTGTGAAGGTGATGAACAAGTTTTTTACTGCTTTATAAGGACTATTGCTGCTGTAATAAGAAACAGGTAAATTACATGCATCAGTTGGCCTAATCCAAGTGCTTCAGTAGATGAAATGATCCTTAACTCTCTTACCACAAATCTAAAGCGACATCGGTAGAAACATGTGGCGGTTAAGCCCGGAATGATTGAGAACCATAGCTGGACAATGACGACCGAATATCTTATGCAATAATCTTATAATACGCCCATGACATCTACCAAAACTAGTTAGATAATTTCAAAATCAAACATAGAAATATATTTATGATACCCACCATGTGAGCATGTGATTGGTCATCCGTGTTACGTTAGCCATGTAGAACGATGGGCGATAGGCTCGACATATTTGCTGTATTGTAATTAAAGAAATGTTTTGGTCGAAGTGCGGATTTTGGGATATTCTTTTCGGCTATCTAAGGGTGCTAGTTAGAAACTTTCTTTTCCTTTTCAATAAGTAATCACTGGCGTTCCTATTTCTTGATATGTGAATGCATACATGGCTAACTTTGATGCATTGATAGAACATGAATATTTTCTTATCCATGGATCAAGTTGACTAATTTGTGAGGGTGAGGAACAAGTTTTCTGCTGTTGTACAAAGACTATCGCTGCTGTAATAAGAAACATGTAAGTTACATGCATCAGTTGGCCTAATCCAAGTGCTTCAACAGATGAAATGATCGTTAACCCTCTTAACACAAATCTAAGGTGAATGTTACCATTAACGGTAATGATACTGGTTTAAGTCGAATTACTTAAGAAGATGCATCTCTTGCTCTATCTAGCTAGAGCTTGAAATAATCTATAACATATCTGAAATCCACATTGACATGCTTAGAATGGCAACAAACATAGGATGATTAGCAGTTGCCGGCCAAGAAAACGTTGCTCAATCAGATCTATCAGAACAAAGGGTTGTGTCCGAAGAAGGGCACGGCTCTCAGTTGAAGCATCTCGTATTCCTCCCAATTGGCTGTGTTAGGATTGAAAGATTTGCGGTCAGGAAGCTCAAGACCTTGTTTTATCCTCCCGACTTGCCGGGCATGCAAGACTTGCATGGATGCAATAGGTAGCCTAATGGATTGGTATTCTTCAAGAGCAGCCGTCAGATTTTCCGACCCCCACTTCTCCAAGCACCAGCCTAGGACCGCCGCGTCCAGAATTGACATGTTTGTGCTCCTCGAGCTGTGTGGTGTTGTGGGGTGTGCTGCGTCGCCGACAAGTACCACGTTGTCCCAAACTATTTGTTCTGGGGGATCACAGTCGTAAATGACATTGACGAAAGGTTCTTTAGTTTCTCTCACGACCTGAACGAAAGTTGGATGCCAAATTCTCTCTGCATCTTGGTACATCTTCTGAATCATTTCATCACTTACTTTCATAGTAACCGAATTTCCCTGTATTTGTCAGTAACAGACAAAATAAGAGATAGCGTAAGACGCAAGGGACTTACCGAAAGGCATGCATATATAATGATATCTATATGATGGCTCTTATTTTCTGGGTTTTAATGGATTCAGGAAATATATATATGTATATATATGTATATATATGTAGAGAGAGAGAGAGAGAGAGAGAGAGAGAGAGAGAGAGAGAGAGAGATCCTCTATGAGATATGCTCGTGTTGTTCCGCCAATAAATCTCGTGAATAAACAGGAAAATTATTGGAAATGTCTGTCATGATTGTTTGGGTCTTTCAGTACATCAGCAACTGCTATTACTATCGTACAGTCGAGAAGGAGCAAGGTGGGCAACTAGTACCTCCAACTGAGGCTCAGGTTGGTTAAAAAACCATGTCCAGTTCAGCCTTTTGTTCGGGATCTCAAAAAGAAGGTTATGATTTCCGGGCGTCAAGTCAAAGTACATGCATTTTCCAAGCTCCGGATGTGCCTCCCTAACGTTCTTGATAGTTTCGGAATCTTCAATCCCCGAAAAATCAAGAACTCCCCTCCAGGCGCAGTAGCCTGAATACCTATTACATCGTCATAATCATGAAAGAAAACAAAAAGGTCTAAGTTAGGGATTGATGCATAACAATTTGGACAAAGAAGTAACAACCTTCGTTTGATGTCCGGAAAATAGTGCTTGCGAATCAGAGAGTTCCATCCATCTGCAGCGACGAGCAAATCTCCGTCTACTTCCGCAGTTTCTTCGGTGTCGAGAACTTGGGCCCTGATTTTGACCGATCGCTTATCATTGGAAACAGAGAAAGAGAGGAAAAGATGGCCCCGCAGGAATATTTCTGGTGGCAATGCAGAGAACAGGTGGTCATGCAGACTGGACCAATGTGCTGCTCTCTGATTGAAATTCTCATCTCTTGCTAGTATCTTCCTGGATTTCTCGTCATTGATTGCTTGGTTCTAGTACAAATAGGCGCATAGCAAGTTTGGTGAGAACCAGGATACAATTTTGAATGCCACATAACAAGCAAGATCAATCTCTATATGTTCAACTACAGAAAAGGAAAAGGACCCATATCTCCTGGAAGAGCTTAACATCTCCTCCCCGTGTCGAGCGAAGCAAGAACTTGACAGTCAAGGTGTAAGAAGAAAGACATAGCTGCGATCTTAACTTTAATGCATATCATAATTCAAACCTTAGGAAGACTTGGAGTAGACTGAGTTTATCGTATGAAGTTCCCTTACAAGATCAATGGCGGCAGGGGAGGTGATGTCATGGAGGAGTTCAGGGTGTCCAGTCCAGGACCCAATGAGCTCCTGAGAGAGCGGATCCAACGCGAGTCCTGCGCCGGTGGGGTTTCCTTTCGGAGGCCTGCGAGATTTCTCTATGACCACAACGTCCCAACCCGCCAGAATTAGCGCATGCGCGCATGACACACCTGCTATGTTCCCTCCTACGATCACGGCCTTCGGCTTTGGCTTGTTTTGATGAGAAAGATCATGACTGTGATTCATGACTTCTGTTTTATCTTCTCCGAGACTTGCTCTGTGTTTTTATCTGATAAAGATGAAGAAAAGGGGTTAAGAAAAATGGGACTTTGAAAGATTTGAAATGAGGATCTCCTATACTTCGATACTGTAAGAACATAGAATTGAGTATACTTTACACTGATCCGTTGTACCGTATAAATAGAGATATCACTACTTATAATTATGATGAAAATTACAGATGTAGGATAACAATTTGATCTCTATGGAAATTGAATAAAAAACAAATAGAAAAATATATCCAAATAATCTCCTTGGTGTTATCTTTTCATGTTGATCTTTAGAAGATTTTGCCTTGTAATGATTTTGATTTTTTACTTTTTAATTCTAAAAATAACTTGATTACCTATTATCATAACTTAGTTAGGATAGGATTAGAGAGGGTACGATATGAAATCCATGGATTCTACTTTGTCCTATCTACTATTTGGTTGATTGCAGTAATAAAATTGGATACTCTCATATCCTATAATGTCAATTGTTTTGTATAAAGATGGCATATTGATATAAATGAACCTAAAAATATACAAATAGAGATGGTAAGAATTTGTCACGATTAATTGCTAAAACAACCACAAATGCATAAACAAAAATAACATTTATCAATCAAACCATAATTATTGTACAATCTTAAATCTTAAAAGGCAAAGGAACTCATTGCAGTATTCCAAAATCACAGGTTTGACTATGACACGAAACTTTAACAAGCAATTGCAATATCTATAGGGTAGATTAGTAAGTGAATGTCAAATCTAATAAGATATAGAAAAACGTGACCACTCACATTCATGATTCCAAAAAGTATTGTCTTCAACTCTCTTGTTACTTTTGTGAAGCTTCGACATGAATCGTAGAGCTACAAAGGAGGAGGAGTTTGGACTCTCACACCGTTTTCATGAATTTTTAAGGTGAATCTTTTACTCTCTCATTGTTTTGGTTGAGATTTGACATGGACCAAAAACAAGGCAGTGGTGAAGCTTCGACATGTATTGTTGCCCCTCATTCTACTAGAATTAGAAAGATCTTTTTAAAGCTCGAATTTATTCATTTAAATTATGGTTACTTCTACTTCATTTTTATTTACTTATTTTTATTATTTTTCCCTCTCTTTTTTATTTCTTTTTTCTTCCTTTCTATCATTCATTAAATTTTTTATTAAATTAAAAATATAATAATATGTATAAAATATTTAACAGATATATATACTAAACATATATAAACAAAAACAGAAAAAAAACAACACATATTATTTTACATTAGAATATTATTTATATTTAATTATTATTTTAATTTCATTAATTTAATAAGCTTGCCATTAGAGACAAATAACTTTTATATCATTGATATAAGAAATCTTATCTACTTTTATTCTACCTCCCTATGAGATATTTGTATTTATTCTAATCTATTTTATATCCCACATTTTTTTTGTCTTGGGTAAGAACCAAACATAAGATATGATAAATTTATCATATTCTAATTTTTATCTTAACCACCAGACGTAACTTTACAATTTATATCGAATTCTAACTCTTCTCCATGCAAATAGTATGGAGATAACTAGAAGGTGTATTTTTATTTATTTATTTTACGTACATTTTTTCATTGATTCAACAATTAGACGAAGAATCACAAATTGAATGGCAAAAGATACAATTAGAGAGTCATATATAAGCACGATGAGATCCTCCACTCTATGAGTAGAAATTTTTAAATTTACCCATCAAGATAAATGAGTCAAGCGACATACCTAAACGTTGATTATAATATTCCACATAATGCAGCAATCATGTGCTGAGCACTATTGATTTGTTAATCATTTGGAAGTGTGGTAATGATGATTAAATACTTCCACTTTCCAGGGAAAATTTCAAACAAGACTTCGAAGTAAGCCTTTTTTTTTCAAAAGAATCCCTAAAATAGATTTTGTATTAAATAAAGTTATGAAGTATCCAGTTCAATCTCAAAACACACCCCAACTCCAAGGCTGGCAATATCTTCGTCCCATCTTCAAAGTTCAAGATGTAGGGGACATTCTTATAAGATTTTTGAAAACTCTAATCCAATTGGAGAGTTCTATAGTTTCCTAAAGTTTTGCTTATTTTCTCCCTCGGTACTATGAGCAAAACGCAAGTCGATTTTGGCCATTTCCCACACCTCAGATGGTGAAAGGAATTTAAACAAAGTCCCACGACAATGCAGGAAAACTACATAAGTGGAATCGTTGTCGATAGAGAATTCTCATGATAAGAAAAATCTAAAAAGATACCAATATGATGCGAATGAATAAAGAAAAAAATATATAAAATAAAGTCCGACAAATATACCGTATATTCTCTCATTTGTAAGCTGTCGCACAAATGATGTTGACCGCATTAATAATTTTCAGAGAAGGGACATGATGTTTCAAGAGTACTTAATGACTTTTTTTTTTTTTGTCTAGACATTATCATAATAATTCTTGGGGAGAAGAATAGCGTAAGTACTATAACTTTCGTACGACGCTCATTTAAGGGTCATAATTATCTTTTTGGCTCCTCCTTAAATGCCAAATCGGAATAAAATCAATCATTTGAGTGCCATTTTTGATCAATCATCCAGAATGAATTTTTGAATTTTTATTTTATTTTTTTATTTGCCTTTTTTCTTTTCGGTCTGGCACCTTATTTTCCTTTTTTAGGGCTAGCAATTGGGCCTAAAAATATTCAAAGAAAATTTAAATATTAAAAATATTAAAAAATTGTTCATATCAACGCTGGCGAAGTCATGTAGAACAACTAGCGTCCACGTCGGATTTTTCGGTGAAGCAAATCATTGATGGCACCCAAGTGAGCGAAAGAAAAGTTATGACACTTAAGTGAGTGCCGTTCAAAATTTATGGCATTGGCACTATTCTTATCCAAATTCTTGGGCTATATGCACCTTTCTTTTTCTACCGTTGTTAAGGATTTCCATAATTTTGAACTTTCGAAGATGTGCAAACAGGCGGAATGATTTTCTTTTGCATCCTCCTTTGCAGGGTACACCTTTGATCGGCAGCCTTAGTCAAACAAAAAAGCAGCTGATTTTGCGGACAGGACCACAGCTCATTTTTTATTCATTATTCAGTTTGAGCGTCATCAGTGATGCAGAAACTTAATTGATCGGGCCATGCTTACCATCTTCAGTGTATTCAAAAGGGTTGACAAAACCCTAAACGTCATATTATACTTCTATGGCTCTTTTGCCCGCCTGATGCAACACCCTGTTTTATATCTGAATGGTGACCTGAGGTTTTGCCTCATTGGCCAAAGTCATCTTCTTAGGGATCCTTTAGGCTTAAATTGAGCATATTCTGCTAGCTAGGTTTGATTCAGAATCCTTTACACTAGCTGCCAAGAAATCTCAGTCTGTCCAAACCAAATAGTATAGCACTTTGACTTGTTAGGGAATTACTCTTTGTGATTGAGGTCATGAAATTTGGATTGTGCACCAGAAGTACCATATGTTTGAGGATTAGGAACGTGAAAAGATCTCCAACAGACATCCCTTACTCATCTTCTTCTATCATGTACATTGTAGATTATACATTCTATATCGGCTGATATTTGTTGTCTCGTGTTTAATGACTGAACATGTATCCATAAAAATATTGGTGGATACATATCTAACTTAGGAAGTTGAGACAAAAATAATCACAATACTAAGCTCGAAGGAGGGAGGGGGAGACGTGACAATCTCATATGAAATTGTATAGAGTAGGGCGCATGTTATGACAAAAGTTACAATAAGTACTAGGCAGTGGAGCCAGTGGAGTGATGGTGTTCCCCTGTCCTCTCAACTTGTCACCTTATAAAAATATGGGAAAATTCCAAAAAAGAGCCATAAGGGTTCTCATTTTCTCAAATAAGGCCCCAAAAATCTTATTTCAAATAAGGGCTTGAAGTGGTTATACTTGGTTCAAATAATGGCCTGGTCAAGGACATTTTCATCATTTTCCTTTTTTCTTTCATTTTTTTCTAGTTCTTCCTAGCCACCGGTGATGCCCGTAGAGGGCTAGGCGAGAGCCACCCTTGCCACCGTGAGCCTCGTTGGCCCCAGGCAAGGACTCGACGGCCCTTGCCTGTTGCAGGCGAGGCCACCCTCGTCCGGGCCAACAAGCACCCAACTCTCATCGTCAGCAGTGGGTGAGCGTCGTCGAGCCCTTATTAGCTGTGGGCGAGGGCCTACAAGCCAACCCTTGCTCGTGGCTGTTGGAGAAATTGTTCTAGAAGATTTTGAAGCTGACAAAACGTTTCCATCAGTCCAGTCTGGATATTTGCAGATTGTCTGAAGACTTTCTGATCACCGGACTCGCACTCAAGACTCGAACTCAAGACTCAAGAATCAAGACTCAAGACTTAAGACTCAAAATTATTCTCATTGACAATTTATCTGATTCGGTCGAAGGAAATCCAAATCAAGAAAATGATTAAGGATTTCATCCTCTGGAGAAGATCTTTTAGCTGGATAAATATAACGGATTCTTTGATTCGTATCTAGATCAATTGAAGATTCGATGATCGACGAAGTATTCTTGGAAGGTTCTATTCATGGAAACCTAGATCCTGATTGTATCGGCGAACAAGATTGATGGGCTATCGTCAGATTCCTTTAATAGCTCGAATGATCTTCTTGATTGATTCTGTCCAACGGGTAGATTGGAGGAATTCCTTTGGTAAGTGCCAACGGGTATGATGGCATAAAGGAGTATAAAAGGAAGACGTTCTAGTTGTTTTAGTAGTGTGATCGATAGAGAAATTCCAGAGTCTGAAGCACCTTGATTATTAGTCGATACAGTCTGAGCGAAATTGTATACACAGAGAGTGTCTATACTTGGTGATACCTTGAGTGAGTGTGGTAGTTCATCTACACCCAGAAATCAAGGAAGATCAATGCCGTAACATCTCTTTGTTCATAGTGGAATCCAGCCGATTGGCTGTCAGTGCAAAAGAGTGGACGTAGGCTTGAATCAAGCCGAACCACTATAAACCGCGTGTTTATTTCTCTCTTTCATTCACCGAGTTTTACGATTGATTGTTATTTGTTGCAATTCCTTAACCGTCTAAGTATTGTGCGTCTATCAAGAAAAATCGTTTATATACCTATTCACCCCCTCTAGGTACTAGCACTAGCAATATCAATTGGTATCGTAGCGCGTGTTCTTACTTTATTTGAAGTGTTTTACTTCGAGTAAAAGATCCATGGCTAGTATGTCGGGCACTGGGCTAATGGAAGGGCAAAGCAATACCGAACCTCCCTACTTTGATGGAAAGGATTACAACATCTAGAAGAACAAGATGAAAGCCTTTCTACGATCAAAGGATCCTCTGGAATGGGACGTTGTGGAAAAAGGGATCACACCTACTACTGCATCAGTCTCTGAAAGAGGAAAAGAAACAATTGAGACCAGTGGAATGACTCAGGAAGAAATAAATAAGAGACAAGCACTCGATGCAAAAGCAATTTACTCTTTATATTGTGCTTTGTCACCAACTGAATATAACATAATATCTTCTTGTGTTACAGCAAAAGAAGTATGGGACAGATTACACATCACCTATGAAGGAACAGATCGAGTGAAGGAGACCAGAATCAACATTCTCCTCGGTCAATATGAATCCCTTAAGATGAAACCAGAGAACCTATAACCGACATGTTTAGTCGTTTTACGATATTGTCAATGGTCTTGAGAACCAAGGACAAAAATCTCCGATCCCATGAAAGTGAACAAGCTACTGCGTGGACTCTCTAAGGATTGGAATCATATAAAGACTTCAATAAGAGAGACGTAAAGAATTATGCCACTATCTGTCGATGAGCTGATTGGAACTCTTCAGTCTTATGAAGTGGAACGAATTAATGAAGACGAAGATCCAAGAGGTAAGAAATCCATTGCATTAAAATCAAATGATGATTCTGATGATGCAGATTCTGAAGATGATCTGGACGATGAGGAGCTTGCTCTTATGATAAGAAGATTCAAAACCTGAATAGGAAAGGAAGAAGGTTCAACTCCAAGAAACAAAGTTTTCAAAGACAGCAATCCAAGTCTGTTGATGATGAGGAACCGAACAAAGATGTAGTTTGTTTCGAATGCAAGAAAAAGGGACACATAAGACCCAACTGTCCTCTTCTGAAGAAGAAGAAAGGAAAAGCTGAAAAGTTTCGAAAAGCACTCAAAGCCGAAACTTGGAGTGATACTGAGTGTGAAGAAAGTGATGATGAATATGCCAATCTGTGTCTGATGGCACAATCAGACTCAGACTCAGATTCTGGATTAGACTCAGACAGTGAATTTGAGGGAAGTGATTTTAAAATTCCTGTCAAAGTTTCTAAATATATTGATAAACTGTGTTTTAGTCTTAAGACTTCTCTCAAAAGAGTTTCCGAACTAAAAAGGAAAACTTAGCTTTAAAACAAAAAGAAAACATTTTAGAAGAAAGAATCAAAAGTTTAGACTTGAATGTTTCGACTCTTAAAGAAAAAAAGATAATCTCTTAAAAGAAAATACTTTTCTAAAAACTGACTTATCAAATATTTCAAGGAAATTTTCAATAGGATCTCGAAAACTTGAAAAAGTTCTTTCGGTTCAAAGACCTTACTTCAATAAGTCTGGTCTAGGTATGACAGCAGAAACAATTCCCTTGATTGATTTTCCTAAAGTAAAAGAAAGAATTAAGAAAAGACCATCTAAAGAGGCTTACAAAACTCATTTGAAGAAAGTTTTTGTAAAATCTGTAGGTCAAAATGCTCTAAGATGTTCAAAGTGTAACAAGAAGGATCATTTTGAAAAAGAGTGTCCTATGATTTGGAAGCCTGTTAAGAAAGCATGGCCTTATAATGTTTATTCTACTAACACCAAAGGACCCAAGAAAATTTGGGTACCAAAGAAAGTTTGAGACTCTCTTTTGAATGCAGTCTCCGTCAAGAAAAAGTAAAATGGTATCTTGACAAATGGCGGATGTTCAAGACACATGACAGAGACTCAAATTACTTCTTAAAGCTTATTCAAGTGAATGGAGGAAAAGTTTCATTTGGAGGAAACAACAAAGGAAATATTGTGGGATTTGGAACTGTCAAAATTGGAAATCTCACAATCAACAATGTTTCTCTAGTAGAAGGACTCAATTACAATCTTCTCAAAGATTAGTCAACTATGTGATACTGGATTCAAGATTTTCTTCCAAGAAGGAACATGTTCTGAATCGAAAGACTCTACTCGCCTTTCAAAGGTCGAAGACATGGAAATATCTACCTCTTAGACGTAAAACCAAATGAATCGCATTGCTTAATCTCTATTCAAGACGAAGCAAGCTTATGGCATAGAAAGCTCGGCCATGTCAACATGAAGCAATTGGCCAAAATCTCATCAAAACAGCTTGTTCGAGGACTACCAAAATTATCATATCAAAAGACCAATCCATGTACATCATGCATTCTGGGAAAACAGGTAAGAAATTCATTCAAACCAATAAATCATGTCTCTACTAATCATGTACTGCAAATGCCGCATATGGATCTATTCGGACCAACCGTAACCCCCAGTATTGGAGGTAAGAAATTTTGCCTAGTAATTGTAGATGATTACTCCTGTTTTACTTGGGTATATTTTCTAGCAAATAAGTCGAAACATTTTCGTATTTTGAAAAATTTGCTAAAAAGATTCAAAATGAAATTGGATGTGTTATATCAAGTATAAGAACAGATCATGGAGGTGAATTTGAAAATCAAAATTTTACAAAATTTTGTGATGATTCTCGATTTAAACATGTATTCTCCTCCCCATATACTCCTCAAAGAAAATGGAGTTGTGGAAAGGAAGAATCGATCTCTTCAAGAAATGGCTAGAACTCGTTAATTGAAAGTAAAATTTCTTTACGATTTTGGGCCGAAGTTGTTTCAACAAAGATGCTATATAATCAATAGAGTCTTTCTAAGACCTATTCGAGAAAACCCCTTATGAATTATTCAAAGGTAAGAAGCCTATTGTTTCATACTTTCATGTATTCGGATGCAAATGTTTTATATTGAAAAATGCAAAAGATCAAGTTGGTAAGTTTGAAGAAAGATCGATGAAGGCATCTTCCTTGGATATTCTACATCAAGCAAAGCCTACAGAGTCTATAATAAGAAGAGCCGATCAGTGGAGGAGTCAATGAATGTCAAATTCCAAGACTCTACGCAAGATGAATCCAGATCAAACTCAAAGCATGAAGAGTCCGAACCTCGCTCCACCCTCAAAAGATTACAACTCAAGAAGCTTCTCGAGACTGGAAGATCAAGCATCAAGCTACTCGTGAAGACTCGAGATAAAGAAAGAGATCTTCAACTAGTCAAATCAACCAAGAATCGAAGCATAAATCCAGTCATCCTAAAGATCTCATTATCGGAGAAATTAATGAAGGAATTCGCACTGCATCCAAAAGGCGTGAAGAGTCTAGTGCTTTGTAGCTCTTATTTCTGAAATTGAACCAAAAGCATAGAAGAAGCTCTATCTCGATGAAAGCTGGATTAAAGCCATGCAAGAAGAACTCGACCAACATTAATGACGTCCCGGGATCCGACATCTAAACCAAAAGGTAAAACCGTTATCGGAACCAAATGGGTGTTCGAAACAAGATGAATGAAAAGGAAAAGTCGTACGAAACAAAGCAAGACTCGTGGCAAAAGGATATACGCAAGAAGAAGGAATAGACTATGATGAGACTTACGCTCCCGTGGCAAGGTTAGAAGCTATTCGTCTATTACTTGCGTTTGCTTGCTATAAAAATTTCAGGTTATTCCAAATGGACGTCAAAAGCGCTTTCCTAAATGGATTTATCCATGAGGAAGTTTACGTGGAACAACCTCCGGGGTTTGAAGACCCAAAGAAGCCGACTCGCCTTCGACTGAAAAGGCTCGTATGGTTTAAAGCGAGCACCTCGAGCTTGGTACGACGTACTAAGTAAGTTCTTATTAAAGAATGGTTTTGCCAAAGGTAAAGTTGATACTACTTTATTTATTAAAAAGGAAAACAAAAGTTTTTTACTTGTTCAAATATATGTGGATGATATCATATTTGGATCCCCTAATGAAAGTCTCTGTGCAAGAAATTTTCAAAGTCTATGCGGGATGAATTTGAAATGAGTATGATGGGAGAATTAACATTCTTTCTTGGTCTTCAAGTAAAGCAATTGAAGGAAGGAACGTTCATTTGTCAAGAAAAATATGCTAATGATCTTGTCAAAAGGTTTGGATTGGAAAATTGCAAAAAGACTGATATACCAATGTCAAGTTCGTTGAAAATAGACAAAGATGAAGAAGGGAAGAAAGTTGATCAAAAGCATGCGAAGCATCATCGGTTCACTTCTTTATCTTACCGCCTCTAGACCTCGACATTTTGTTGAGTGTTTGCATCTCGTGCTAGGTTTCAATCGATCCTAGAGAATCTCATCTCAAGGCTGCAAAACGTGTTATTAAATACGTTGCCTCGTCTTCAAGCATCGGTCTATGGTATTCTAAGGAGGGAGACTTCAATCTTCCGGGATATTCGACGCCGATCCGGCCGGTTGCGAGTCGATAGAAAGAGTACTTCAGAACCCGCCGCTTGCTTGGAAGCAGACATGTGTCTTGGTTTTCAAGGAAACAGAGCACCGTAGCTCTTTCTACAATGTAAGCGAGTATGTAGCTCTTGGAAGCTGCTGTTCACAAATTCTATGGATAAAACAACAGCTACAAGACTTTGGGATTGAAGACTCATGTACGTAAATCGATGTGACAAAGACACAGCGCAATCAATCTCACCAAAAATCCAATCCTTCATTCAAGAGTAAAGCATATAGAGATTCGACATCATTTCATTAGAGATCATATTCAAAATGGAGAAATCTCAATTCAATTTGTTGATTCGAAAAGTCAACTAGCGGATATATTCACAAAGCCTTTGGAGAAAAATCAATTCGATTTTATCCGTACTGACTCAACATTTTGAAACTTGAAGAGGTTAAAGTCTGAAGAATCTACATCAATCGACTCTAACCCTCGACTCGAATTCTCGGACTCGACCTTCATTGTATAGACTCGTAAGTTATTTCTTTATCTCAAAAAGGTACGATCATTCATTCAGTTATAATTGATTGATACCATCTTTAATTTCCGTAAAAAAATTGGAAACATGCCTTTTCAAAAAGGGATAATCTCTTTTAAAATGGCAGTTATTATCTTTAAAAGACGACTATTCACTTTTCTTCGTATCGATTCCTATTTCTTTTTCAAAACTGAGTTACATATACATAGTTTTCTCTTTTTACTCGATTCTCAAAACCCTAAAAGGCATTCTTCTCTCAATCCTATTTTCTACTTCGTATTCATACACGAGAAAGTTGTCATTTTTCCTTGGGAAAGCGAGTGAAGGAATCTTTCATTGACAAGAAAAGATGTCTTCTTCGAGAAAGTCGTCAAGGATCGCAAGCAGGGGTCCACAGAGAATGAAGGAGGGACCTACGCACTTCGATCTCACCGAGGAATAAGATTTGTCGAGACAGCAACAGAGTCCTGTTCCTTCTCCACCTCATCACTCACCATCTACCCCACAAGATGCGGGTCATCATCAGAAGGAAGTCATTCTAGAGGACGTTGAACCCGTGAGAGCGCAAAACCCTCATTTATTTACATGCTCTATCGTGCGTTGAAAGTTTCTGGTTCTCCTCTGAATTATATAGATAGTTTCCTTAGAGATAAGAACTATGGAAATGAGTACAGATTTTTGAAGCGAATGGAGGAATTGGGAATAGCTCCCAAAGGAAAGGCTGAAGAGGCACTTGCGAACATTCCAAGTGACCCTCGTGTTTCAGGACCGATTCCCAATGAGGGGAACGAAGATGATAAAATGTTTAGTGATTTTCAACCGAGAATGGGCATTGCTGTAAAGGTGAAGGGAAAGAAGATGGAGTTGTTTAGATCGAAAGAACAGGAGAAGCTGTTCTTTAGTCTGTTAAAACGAGGGGTGATAAACCCTAGGAGTGTTGATTTTGATTTCCTGGATGCTGTTAATGTGAACTTAAGGGAAAAGTTCCAACCGCTTCAACTTGAGCGCTTTGCACCGATACCACAGATGGTTATGCACACTTGATCGCATATTTCTATTCGAATCTCAATTTTCTAGATGCGAATAGAATATCATTCAAAGGTTCGAGATCGGGACTATGTGATTGATGTGGACATGCCGGCGGACATAATTGGTGTTGAACGAGGACGTTATCAACCAATCAAAGTCTCGATTGCTCGTGCTACTCGGATCTTGTCAAAAACAGAGATACATAGGCGAAGATTACCTACTCGAAGATGAGTGCCATCAATATTGTGCTGCACAAAATTGTGATCAATTGCATCTGGCCAAAGTCTACATCAAAGACTGATGTATCTAATTCGGAAGCAAAATTGATGCATGCAATCAACTCAGAAAGAAGTTCTCTCCGCCTCATACTATTCTCTTCCATATGTACAGAGCAATGTCGAAGAACAAGGGACAATTGCCTTACCCAAATCTTGTGACAAAGATCTTCAGACACATGAATATTGAACCACCACACACTCTCTGTGTTTGATCGTGCGATAAAATGGTGGTAGGTTTGAATATGTTGACGAAGATGCGTCTGAAAGAACTTAGCAAGGAAATGGCAAAGTTCAAGGTGAAAACTCCACTCTCTTCTGCATCAAAGAGAAAAGGAAAGGAGCCCATTGGTGCTCCATCCAAAAAGAGAAGATCCCTCATCTTGGAGGATGAAGAAGAAGAGGAAGATCTTTCTATTCCTGCACTGGTAAGGACTAGACGTTTTGTATCTCGATCAACGGAACTTCAAATAAGCAAAGAGAAGAAGAAGAGCAGTGAGAAAAGGAAAAAGAAGATGAAGAAGAAGAGCAGAGAGAGAAAGAGATAGAAGCTGAAGAAGAAGAAGAGCATAGAGAGAAAGAAAAGTCTGCTGCTGAATCTGGAGAGAAGGAAATGGAAGAGCATGATCATCACTACTCCCATCTTGATGTCTTAGAGACAGGGGGAGTTGGCGAGCAAGATTTTGATGTCTTAGAGACAGGGGAGTTGGGGAGCAAGAAAATCCTCACCTCATGCTACTCCGTAAGAGTTTCAGGCTTCTCAATTGCTCCGAAGAAGAAGAACATGATACATCATCAAATCCGCAAGGTCATACAGAAGCGCCATTGTCTGCATTCACTCCATCTGAGAAAGTAAATGCTAGTATGTAGACAGACAATTCAGCAGATTTTCAACATATTCTTGACGTTCTTCTGGAAATGCGGGGCCAAATCTATGCTCTGGACTATGAGATTCAAAACATCAAGAATGCTGGACAAGCATCTTGAGTTACCCCGAAGACGAATGAAAGACCTCGCTCTACAGATTCAAGCCAATGCCAAAGGAGAGGAGGTAGTTCAATTAAGGGAAGACTTGAAGAGGCTCGAAGGCATAGTACAGTCCATGGGAGATTTCCAGATCGTGCGCATTCCCAAGCAGACCTGACTCTTTTCTCACCTTTTTACTGATGACAAAAAGGGGGAGAAGAAATTTGAACCAACCATCTTTTTCAAACCTTGATTTTAAATTTGTTTTTGTGGTTGTGAGTTTTTAAGTTTTTAAGTATGTTTTGAGTATGACTTGTGTGAACTTGAGTATGGACTGAATTTGGCTGTGGATTGTGATGCTTGACCGTTGGCATTTATATCGAGTGTTGTTATATGGTATTACTCATGAAAGTCTAACCAATTTTCTGTGGATGCAGAGTCTGGTTGTTTTATTAATCTTTATGAGATAGCCATATTGCTTGAGAAATGTTTTTGCAGTCAAGGTTGTTCGAATCTACAGGAAAGTTTTGTCATCATCAAAAATGGGGAGATTGTTGGAGAAATTGTTCTAGAAGATTTTGAAGCCGACAAAACGTTTCCATCACCCGTCTTGATATTTGCAGATTGTCTGAAGACTTTCTGATCACCAGACTCAGTACTCCAGACTCAGTACTCAAGACTCAGAACTCAAGACTCAAGAATCAAGACTCAAGACTTAAGACTCAAAATTATTCTCATTGACAGTTTATCTGATTCAATGTCGAAGGAAATCCAAATCTGAAGAAAATGATTAAGGATTTCATCCTCTGGAGAAGATCTTTTAGCTGGATAAATATAACGGATTCTTTGATTCGTATCTAGATCAATTGAAGATCCGATGATCGACGAAGTATTCTTGGAAGGTTATATTCATGGAAACCTAGATCCCGATTGTATGGGCGAACAGATTGATGGGCTATCGTCGATTCCTTTAATAGCTCGAATGATCTTCTTGATTGATTCCGTCCAACGGGTAGATTGGAGGAATTCCTTTGGTAAGTGCCAACGGGTATGATGGCATAAAGGAGTATAAAAGAAAGACGTTCTAGTTGTTTTAGTAGTGTGATCGATAGAGAAATTCCAGTCTCAAGCACCTTGATTATTAGTCGATACAGTCTGAGCGAAATTGTATACACACAGAGTGTCTATACTTGGTGATACCTTGAGTGAGTGTGGTAGTTCATCTACACCCAGAAATCAAGGAAGATCAACGCTGTAACATCTCTTTGTTCATAGTGGAATCCAGCCGATTGGCTGTCGTCGGTGCGAAGAGTGGACGTAGGCTTGAATCAAGCCGAACCACTATAAACCGCGTGTTTATTTCTCTCTTTCATTCACTGAGTTTTGCGATTGATTGTTATTTGTTGCAATTCCTTAACTGTCTAAGTATTGTGCGTCTATCAAGAAAAATCGTTTATATACCTATTCACCCCCCTCTAGGTACTAGCACTAGTAATATCAGTGGCCAGTGAGGGCCGTCGAGCCCTCACTGGCTACGGTGAGCCCTTGTCGACCTTTACCAGTGGCCAACGAGGATGGTGAGGCATTGTTGATTGCAGGTTAGGGCTAACCTCGCGGTTGACAAGGATCAGCCTCGCCTAGCCTCGAAGGCCTCGCCTGGGGCTGGCGAGGGCCAACCTCATTGACGGTTGTGAGAGTGGCCCTTGCCTAGCCCTTTGTGGGCATCGCCGGTGGCCGGAAAAAGAAAAAAAGGAAAATGACGAAAATTTCTTTGATTAGGCCCTTATTTGAGATAAGTTCCATTGCAGGCCCTTATTTGAGAAAATAAGGATACTTAGGATCCTTTTTTGAAATTTTCCCTAGAAATATTGGTATATCATATATGAAAATTTCGAGACTTTATTTAGTTCAATGCTAGTGGAAAGTGCAATTTGTTCAAGTGTTATTTGTATTACAAAATTAATATGTATGTTATTAGATCATTACCCATTCTCTAACTTCAAAAGAGGCAATTTGCTTCATATGTCTTCATGTGCTCATGATGATATTGAAAAATACTTTGAGGTTGGGCAAACTGTCAGGACACGACTTTAGGCTGAAAAAAGAAAAGAAGAAAAACTCAAGTGCATATTTGATATTTTTCATATGATTCTTGGAGAGAATCATGTATATGCACTTAGTATATACGAGCCAAATTCACATGCACTATCGGATTGAGTGAGTTAATTCAGGGATATCACTATATATATATTTATTTATTTATTTCAAAATTGTTTTTCTCTATTCAGTGTATAGTTCCATTAGTTCCCACTCCCTTCGCCATACTAGAAACTTGCTAGGAGTCACTCATTATAAAGATCCTTAACTCTAGTGACCACTCCCTCTCTCGTCGAAGTGGGTAATTACAATTGCCATCTAATATTACACTTGCTCGACGCAAAATTGCAGAGAAGATAAACAGTTTGGCACATGTTCTTTCTTCTCCCGATTAAGACAATAGTATTCAATAGTGTTTTCACAAGACCGAAAATATTTTAACAAAAAAGCAGAATTAAGATTATACTAGAAGATTACCTACAGTTCAGGCTTTGGCTAACTGATGTACCAAATCCAATTAAGCATTTTTGTTCAATAGTTCATAGAGGACACGCAGACCCCTAGAGTATCAAAAGTTGGCACAAAGGAACACTTAAGTGTCAAAGGTGACGAAAGTGACACTTAAGTGCCAAAATTGGAGCAAAATGGATTACTTGAGTGCCACCGACGAGAAAATCCGATCAAATTGCATACGTGGCATTTTCTGGCGACATCTTTTACTGAGGTGGCAAACATTTAAAAGAAAAAGCACACATGGATGACAAAAACGACGTCGTCCATCCACGCTGACTAAGCCAACCTAAATGATGTTGTTTTCTTTGGTGTTAAACAACGTTGTTTAGTTTATTTTGGCTTAAGCAGACCTAGTCGTCGCCATTCCTCCCCCATCAGTCGCATTCACTGTAAATCTCAGGCCCTTCTTTCCGTCGCCGTTCATGCCCAGAGGTGGTCATCGGTCGCCGTCATCAGTTGCCATTGTTGGTCTTCGTCGCCGCTCACCATCGTCACTTCTCTAGGTTCGGCCCCTTCTCCTCCTTCCTTTGTGATGAAATTAGGGCTCGAATTCTTTTATTAGGGCTCCGATGGAAAATTTGGGGCTCGGCGGGGAAATGTGGAGGTCGGCTCAGATGGTACTTTAATGTGCAATTTAGGGGTCATAAGTGGTACTAGAACCCTAATGAGGGTTCGAATTGGCAATTTAGGGATTGCCTCGAAATGTAGGGTTCGACGAGAGGAAAATTAGGGCTCGACCTCGAAGATTTGGTGTTATTGTGATGTGTGATTTAGAATGGTGTTACTTTGATTTGTATTTAGAGCTTGGATGTGGTATTGTGATGTATGAGGGCGATTTTTAGGGGTTAGATGTGAAATGTGATGTGTGGCAGCGATTTTGATTGCTCGGAGTGGTTGTTGTGAGGACGTCTGGTCGCTTTTTATAAAATGAAGTGTTGAAATGGGTGTCGTGAGGACCTATGCTTGTCGTGGGGACCTCTGTTTTTTTGTTAATATTTTAAGGGAATGGAAGGCAAATAATTAAAGTGGCGACCTCTTTTTTGGCTATCATGTAGGGGCATATTTTAAGTGTAAGGACCTCTTCTTGTCGGGAATGGTATCTTTCTAGTAAATGGCCCGACATGTGCATCTCTTCCCCCTTCCCTTTTCTTTAATAAAGTCCATGAGAGTGGGGGGACTCCCATGTGCAATTGTCTGATGTTCTTTGTGGATGTGGTCCCAAAAACTAACTATTCTTTTTCTTGGTGTAGAAATGGCTTATGATAAGGATTATGCCGCTGTCATAGTTTGCCACGATGAGGATTTTGTGATTAGGGAGGATGAGTGGGAGTATGAGGGTGGAAATGAGGGCACCATCTTTGTCGAGATAAAGAAGTCATCTGATTTGTTAGGGATATAGTGACTTATTTGTCTTAAAAGTTCAGAAGTTGCTATATTGTGTTCTTGGGAAAGACTTAAGAGATGGTTTGAAAAGCTTAGAATATGATAATTGTTTTAGGGATGTTTTATACCATTATTTTCATGGCGAAGAGGTAAAAGTATACATTGAGTACAATAGTGAAAGTGAGGACGAAGATGATGATGGAGAAAGTACCTAAGGAGGATAAGAAGGAGATGGTATTCAAGGTAGTACTGAGGTTAGGATCGAAGGAGGGCTGGATAGACATGATGGAGAGGAGAGGAGTGCAGATGCAATTCACCAAAGTGATGATGACGTAGGTGATGTCACAATCACCGGAATAGATTGGGAAGTAGCTGAATCAAGTGATGATGGTAATGAAGGGTTGCTTGTTGGAAATTTCACAAGTGATAACGATGACGAGAAGCTTGTACAGTCAAGAAAAAAACAAACGGATTTTTTTGACAGATAAATTTGCAACTTTGCAGGTAGTTGATGAAGTTTCAAATAGGGTTGAAGGCCCTACAGATGATGTTGCTGGCGAGGAGACCAATTATGAAGAAAGTGTCGAGAATGCTACTTCCTAGAATGAGCTTGAAGAAGATGAAGGAGCTGTATATAGAAGGAAAAGTAAGTATCCTTCTTATAATCCATCCGTCGCATCTTCTACTTTGTTGGTAAGTATGAAATTTCAAAATGCGAAATAATTTAGGGAAGCTATACTGAAGAACTCCATTACTGCACATAGGAATATTGACTTCATTAGAAACACTAAGATTTTTGTAAGAGCTAAGTGTTCACAGCAAAATTATCCATGGAAGATCTATGGAGCATTTGTTAGGAGAAGTGGATCCTTCTAGATTAGAGCCTACCAAGAGGAACATACTTGTTCCATTAATTTTAAAAATAAAATGGTAATAAGTGCATGGTTGTCCAAGCACTTATTTGATTTGATTAAGCTAATGTCTCAGATGAATAGTACTGAGTTCAGAATGTTGGTGAAGGAGCAAGTAGGCATCAATATATCCAGGAATCAATGCGAAAGATTGAAGTAAAAGGTGATGAAGATACTCATTGGTCAGTATAGTAGCAAATATGGACAGTTGTGGGATTATGCTTAGGAGTGTAGACCTGCAAAATCCTTCAAGTAGAGGGTATGTAGAGGCATGGAGAGATCTCGTCCTGATAGTGGGACCAAGTTCGATAAGTTCTATGTTTGCTTCAATGCATGCAAATGATGATTTTTATTTGGTTGTAGACGGATTATAGGATTGGACGGCTGTTTTTTGAAGAGCTTGTGCAAGGGAGAATTGTTGACCGCAATTGGAAGAGATGCAAATAACTAAATGTTTCCACTGGCTTAAGTTGTTATGAGGGTAGAGAACAAGGGCAATTGGTCCCGGTTCGTAAGAAAATTGATGACTGGTTTGGAGATAATAAATGGGGAAGGGTGGGTGTTCATGAGTGACCAACAAAAGGTAATGCTTGCTTTTTGAAAAATTTGATTTTTGATATCAACATGTCATTTGCTTACATTTCTTATTTTGAATTATTGTAGGGACTGGTTCTAGCAATAGTTGAGTTGTTGCCTTATGCCGAATATTGAATGTGTGCACGGCACATATACACAAATTGGACACAGACTTATAAATGGGACAAGCTGCAGTCGTAATTTTGGTAACTAGTAAAGCGCACGAATATAACTGACTTTAGGATGGCCAAAGAAGATCTGCTTCAATTGACAAAGGAAGGTTATGATGCATTATTCCAAACAGAACCAAAGTATTGGTGTAGGGCGTTTTTCAACGAGGAATTCAAGTGCGATAACATCGATAACAACATCTAAGAAGCATTCAATGGGAGAATAATAGATGCCAGCTGCAAACCAATTATCTTGATGCTTGAAGACATACGGGTTATGGTAATGACTCGGTTGCATAGACAAAGAGATGAGGCTATAAAGTGGACTAGGCAATGTGGTCCTAGGATTGCTAAAAAATTGGATGAGAACTTGGCTGCGTCATCCCATTTGGAATGGGGATGGAGGATATGAGATAATGAAGGGTTCCGATAAGTATGTTGTCCATTTAGGTATAAGGAAGTGTTCATGTAAAGCATGACAACTAAGTAGAATTCTTTGTGCACATGCCATATGTGCCATTCAATTGAAGGGCCATAACACAGAGGACTACATTGATGATTGGTACAAGAAATCAAAATATCCTGCTTTGTACCAATTCATGTTGAAACCAATTAGAAGTAGCAATTTGTGGGAGCCAATAGATCGTGAAGCACCTCAACCTTTGCCACTAAAGAAGAAAATGGGAAGACCAAAGCGAAAGCGAAGAATGATGGAGGGAGAGGTCTCATGTTAGTGTATGATGAGTAGGACATGTGTAAAGATGAAGTGCTCTTTTTGCCACATAGCAGGGCACAATACTAAATGTTGTCAATTAAGGTTGCAATAAGAACAGTTGAGGCCAACCAAAAGGCCTAGTGCAGGGACAGTTGGAGGAGGACAAATAGAAAGGCGAAGTGAGTCGACTATTTTTCAGTCGAGACAATAAACCCAGTAAGTCATGACATTCATGTTTATGTTGCTTTATGATTTATTACAAATATGTACATATATATAATTGACATGTATGTTTTTGTCTTTTTTAGGTTACGAGAATGACACGTGAAGAATTGGTTGAAGCCCTTGCTGTACCTGAAACTGAAGGGCCTATTTAAAGAAGGCGGGGTAGAAGACAGCCAGCTGAAGGATTAGTCGAAGCAACTGAAGGGTCAGTTAAGTCGATTGTTCTTCAGCAGCAATAGAGAAAAAAATACCTAGTAAGTTTAATAATTTGTGTTTAGTTTTCCTTTACATTGTTATATGGTCCTATGTTATATTTATGATGTCTTTTGCTTTTTTCTCAAATTCGAAGAAGGCAAGCTAGAGCTCAGCTGCCAATAGAGGGCCCAACTAAAGAGCTACCACAAGATCCATCACCAAGGTCACCACAAAGGCCACTAAAATGGTCATCACAAGAGCCACCACAAAAGCCAACATAAGGTGTCACTGAAGCTGAAGAGTTAAATAGAAAAACAACCAGAAGAAAGCCAAATCAAGGTCTAGCTACAAGAAGGTCATCTAGAAGACGCCTAGCTGAAGAATTGGCTGAAGAAGCCCCTGATGTAGCTGAACAGCCACAACAAGAGCCCAAGAAATCACATGCGAGAAGAAGAGCCAACTAATCACAAGTACTTGAAAGTGACGTTCCCCTTTGAACAAGAAAGGGCTCTTGGGAAGAGGCTAAAACAATATGGTTATGGCCTTTATACAGATGAGCATATTGGAACAATTATTCTTAATATAAGTTTTATAGGCTGTATTTAATTTAATTTATGGTGCAAACTTTTGTTGATAATTGAGTTTTCTTTTTGAAGCCTAGGAGAAGTTAAGAAGTTCTTATCTCTCAAGGCTCAACTTAAGAATTAACGGCTATGCCAACAAAGAAGAAGACATTGGTTGCGGCTACAAGAAAGAAGAGTACGAAGAACTTAGTTGTAGCTTCTCCTGAATTAGTTCAGACTACGACAGTTGCAGCTCCTTTTGAATCAGTTTAGCCTACGACAATCGCAGCTTCATCATAATCAATGCATCCCGAGATAGTTGAAGAAAAAGTCTCACGTCTAGTTAAAAAAAGTGCAAAGATTATAATCAAGTGAAAGGTCCATCAAAAGAAGCACGAACATGAGGCATTGTGCATATTAATTGATGAAATGGGATGGGATATGGTTTGTGGGGCTGAGGAGTCAGTTTTACTGTGAATGTTTTTTTTTCTAATAGTTTGTCATTGAGTTTGAAAGACTTAATTTCAATATCAATGGAACAATCTTGTTACTTATCATTTTTGCTTTTTTCATTTTTTTGATTTTGTTTTTACTTTTACTTATTGCTTCTGGCGGTGGATCTATGGTGGTGACTGGGGTGCTTGTGTGGCTGATGGCGGCGGCTGGTGAAGCCTGGTGGTGGTAGGTCTAAGGTAGTGGCTACGTGCTAGTGTGGTAGCTGGGATGCTAGTGCTGCACCTGGTGCAAGATGCAAGTGTATAATATACACATCTTGCAACAGGTAGTGCTGATGCAAGCTGGTGTAAGGCACATTCTACAGCAGCATACCACCAACACAGTGGTGGCTGGTGGTGGCTCAAGTGGGTGTATGAGATGCTTAGTGTGACTAGTGGTGATGGTTGGAGGCCGATGGTGGCCAATGGTGAGTGGTGGTGGTGGCTGGTAGTAGCTGATGGCTGGTGCAATTTATAGAGGAAACATACAAAAAAATTGGCACTTAACTGATTACGTTCTAAAAAACCTAGCACTTAAGTGATCACTTTTAATAATAACTTAACACTTAAATGACTCTTTTTTTTTTTTTTTATCATGATTGGCACTTAAGTGATCACTAGATACAACTTATAGCACTCGAGTAATCACTCGTGTCTGTCTTATGTATATGTTTGTTTGCAGCAAACCAGAGAAGCTGCTGGTTTATATATACGGTTCAACTTATGGCAACTTCATTCAATTTAATGTTTGCTATTGGTTTACATTCGGTTCAAGTAAAGAAGTCACCACAATACATTGACCCAATATACATTCCATCCTTACCGATTTATATTCAAGAATAAGCAAAAACATAGTACAAAAAGTATCTCATTCATTCATTCTCTTTCCTTGACCTCCCCACAAGCACAAGAAGTAACACATAATACAACACAAAAAATAAAAAGCCACAACAATCTTGTAGACAACACAAAACTTGTTCTCATCTTCCAAAAAAATAAGTTACATTTCATTCAAAACAAATATATTTGTTCACCCATTTACAACTATGGCAGTCGGAGAAACTTCTTCTCATCTTCTAGTGCTTTTCATTTCATCATAAAGTAGGATAGACAAAAAAACAACAACACAATAAACGCTTGATAACACTTCCGTTCAATTTTCATCCATGAAACTTCATTCTTCAAATGATTAGCAGAAAATGCTTGAGCTTGCATTGAGTCAACATCGTCCAAATCGTCCACAAGCATAAATGGAGGTTGATGACATCCATCAAGTAGGTCCAATATCACTTGTCACACCTCGAACCTCGAGTGCGTGCGCATCTCTCGTGGTCGATAAAATTTGCGACGTCCTAAGAATTGTTGCCGACCCATTAGTTTTATTGCACATGCGA
Source organism: Eucalyptus decipiens (assembly GCA_014182575.1). NCBI lineage: Eukaryota > Viridiplantae > Streptophyta > Magnoliopsida > Myrtales > Myrtaceae > Eucalyptus > Eucalyptus decipiens. The sequence continues at coordinate 44,412,481 of CM024611.1, read as the reverse complement.
AAGCGTAATATTTACTCCCATACAACACAGAAGTGGGATAGAAACGTAGGATGCAATTCTCACAAAGCACACTTATTAAATAACATCATTTATATACAAAAGAGTCTAAAACAACATGGGTCTATTTTAAAAAGAATAGCTACTAGGCTATCTACGCACTAAGCTCCTCGTCCATGGGATCAGAGTCCACTATGGCATTGTCAGATGTCTTGATATCCATAGGGTGAGTTGCCACCCTCTGCCTAGTTTTAACGGGAGTCCCATTAAAACCCAGTAGGGGGTGTAGAGAAACCTAAAATCCACTATCTGTGCAACCCCGTACCTCACATAGCGCTCCTCCATCTAAGGACTTGAAAAATTTAAGCCTACAACAGGGTGAGACGACGTCTTAGCGAGTTCACACCCTAAATCTCGATTAGGAGAGAAATACACCAAAGGGTAATTTAACCATATACCTTACAGATTTACCCCGCCCCAGTCCTCTCCTGCATGTCAGTATAGTTCAAATAGCATGTAATTGCATTGAAATCATTCATCATCGGGACATCTCAACAATATCACCACAATTACAAGGGTCCCAATTATTAGACCAAACCGTTACCATGCCACACAATTTCGTCTCCTAATTAGGCACCTTAGTTTCAATCATTCATGTGTCCCAATTGATTACGACCTACCGGTTACGGCCAACTCAACGGTCAGCGGTCTTCCGACATAACCAAGCATCGTCTCGCACCATCGAGCACGATAACGTCTACATCTAAACGACATTCCTCATAGTAGCATCGATCTAGCCTCCACTGTGACCGGCATTCGTTGATTTGGGGCATTCTTGAAGGAGCATCGTTCGGCCCTAAAGGCTCATGACGAGTTCTCATATCATTCACGCACTCACTCAATTTCGGCCAATGACACCGTGCATTGCACTCAAATGTCTCGATTAAAATGGTGAACTCGACTTATTTTCTTCATATTAAAAATATACAGTAAAATAATTATGCGTGGGTACATGGTTAGATTAAACCAAAAAATTTGATATAATCTATTTTTAAAGTCCCATTATTTGATATAGTATTTAAAAATATTTTCTTTGTTAAAACTCGACACTCGGTATTTTCTAATTAAATACCAAAATTCCACCATTTGAAATAAATGCTCCAAATCAACAACCACCACTCAATTGCACAATTTGACATCGATTGCATAAACCGAGCATACTATTGCAATCGGCATGAAATTCTGGTCACCGGTTATCTTGGCCTAATTTCCGAAAAATATTAAATAATTAAATAATTTAAATTAATTATTTAATTATTTAATATTTATCAAATTAAACTACCAATTTAAATTGATCATAATCTTAACTAATTATCTAAATATACTAACTAAATTAATCTACTAGACTAACTTCCTAAACTAACCATTCTAACCAATAAAATAAAATTCCTAACTGAATGGCCTAACTAAATTAACCAACTAGACTAATCACCTAGTTCACTCGACTTACTTAACTAACTAGTATTTACTCTAACTAGATTAAGTACTAAACACACTTAAAACTAATCTAACTCTTAGTAAGTGTAATTAACCCCTAAGCAAAATTTAGGAGATTAACTCACTTAATTAGGGAAGAACTCTTGACGACGGTGGCGAGACGACGAGCAAACCTTAGGTCCTGGGTGACGCCAAGGAAGGTCCAGTTGGCCCAGAGCAAGCTCGCAAGGCTCTCAACTCACTACTGAGATGCGGTCCTCCCTGCTGGTTGCAGCCGACCAGACCAGACAAGGGGGCAGCGTGGGCGAGACAATGGCACGGCGAGGGCTGTTGGAGTCCCGTCAATGGAGCAACAATAGGGACGAAGAGGCTGTGGGTTCTGGGGAGGCTGGTGGACCGAAACAGAGGGAGGATTGGCGGTTGGTTGCGGTGGAGGAACATGGAGGGGTGGCTGCAACAACCGGGTACAAAGGAGCGGAACTTCTGGAGGGATGAAGGTGGTGTGCTCAATTTGGAGGGGCGACGGTCTACCTGTGGGGGGGAGTGAGCGACAGCTAGGGGCCACAAAAGTGAAAACCAGAACATGAGGGGTAGAGGTTGACCAGTTGGTGGATGTGCTGGCCAAAAATAAGCAGCACAGAATAGAGTTCTTGCTCTGTTTTTGTATTGCTGTCTGGTCAGCAAAACAAAAGCAAAGTTGAGCAGCAAGAAGGAGGCAATGACAAGGGAGTTGGCGGGAAGAAAAGAAAGGAAAAAGGAAAGGAAAAGAAAAGGGAAAGAGAGAGAGAGAGATAAGTTCGGTTGAGTGAGAGGGGAAAGAGGTGTGCACGGAGGGGGAAAGGAAAAGAAGGAGAAGTCAAGGCCAAAGGAGGGTCCTACCTCTTCAATGCCAAGCCCCTTAGTCTTCTGGCATGGAATTCTTGGCCCTATCTCATAGTCAAGGATCCTACCACTCAAAAGTGATCTTATCTTCCACAACCAAGACCCACTTGAATGTGAAATTCTCCCTAGCATTTGGTCCTCTGAATTTGCAGCCCCTTGCACTAACTTTTCACCTTAATAATTTGCAATTTAATGGCCTCATGTAACAATGGTAAGGCCTTAAATAACTCCTTGTATTTCCCTTCACTAATCATTCCACATTGAAGGCCAGAGACTCACTTAGAAGCGGTCCTTCCAATTTTTCTCAACTTGAATTGTTGAATTTGAATTTTCCGCCAAAAATTCGGGCTCATCGAAAAGTCTTGAAAGGATGAATTGACGTTCTTAGAATAATCATGACATAGCAAAACTTTCAATTTCTGAAATCGGATTAAATTTCACGATTAATTTCAACCGGGTGTGGTTTTAGCGTGACCTAACTTACCGGTTAGCTTTTAGGAATTTTAGGTGCAATTGACCCGTGGTCGATTATTTTCGAGCCATATTATACATCTTTAACCCATTAGTGACTCTCAATTGTTGTGAAAATTTCGAGGTTTTAATTACGGGCATAGGGTACAGAAATGACAGAAAAATCGGTTTAATGTCGTTCGACGAGAATTTTGCAATTAAATGGAGTCACCCACATTTTAATCAAAAACCTTTGTTGAATTGACATATCTCCGGTCTCTGATCAATTTTGACGGTGCCGTAATGACCATTGCCCATTAGCACGGTCAACCAGTCGATTTTGTTGGAGAAATCTTTCCAGAATATTTTGAAGCTGACAAAACATTTCTATCAGTCTAGTCTCGATAATTACAGACCTTCTGTTTAGAGTCTGGAGACTTTTAGATCACCGGACTCAAGACTCAAGACTCAAGACTATTCTCATTGATAGTTGTTCTAATCCAGTGACGAAGGTAATCCAGAGCCGAAGTGTTTGGTTGAGGATTTAGTCCTATCCTCTGGAGAAGATCTCTTGGCTGGATAAATATAACGGATTCTTTTATTCGTAATCAAGATCGTTTGAAGATCCGATGGTCGACGAAATATTCTTGGAAGGTTCTATTCTTGGAAACCAAGATCCTGGTTGTATGGGCGAACATGATTGATGGGCTATCGTCAGGTTCTTTTATTAGCTCCAATGATCTTCTTAATTGATTCCGTCCAACGGGTAGATTGGAGGAATTCCTTTGGTAAGTGCCAACGGGTATAATGGCATAAAGGAGTATAAAAGGAAGGCGTTCTAGTTACTTTAGTGCATGCTCGATAGACAAATTCTAGAGTCTGAACTACCTTGATTATTAGTCGATTCATATTGAGCGAAATTATATTCACAAGAGAGAGTCTATACTTAGTGATACCTTGAGTGAGTGTTGTAGATCATCTACACCGAGAAATCAAGGGAGAACAACGTTGTAACATCTCTTGTTCATAGTGGAATCCAGCCAATAGACTGTTAGTGCAGAAGAGTGGATGTAGGCTTGAAATAAGCCGAACCACTATAAACATTGCATTCAATTCTCTCTTCCCTTCTCTCAGTCTTACTTTGATTCCTGATTGTCTCAATTCTATTAACTGTCTAGTATTGTGCGATTAATCTAAAAATATTTTATATACCTATTCACCCCCTCTAGGCACTTACTAGCTATATCAATTGGTATCAGAGCTCGTGTACTCACTTTATTTGAAGTGTTTTACTTCAGAGTAAAAGATCCATGGCTAATATGCTAGCATCAGGGCTGATAGAAGGGCAAAGCAATACCAGACCACCCTACTTTGATGGAAAGGATCACAACATTTGGAAGAACAATATGAAAGCTTTCCTACGATCAAATGATCCTCTGGAATGGGACGTTGTAGAAAAATGAATTACTCCTACAAACCGCATCCTCTCTCGAAAGAGGGAAAGAAACTGTTGAGACCCGCCGGAATGACTCAGAAGAGATAATCAAGAGACAAGCACTCGACGCAAAAGCAATTTATTCTTTATATTGTGCTTTGTCACCAACCGAATATAATAGAATATCTTCTTGTGCTACAGAAAAGAAGTTTGGGACAGATTACATATCACCTATGAAGAAACAGACGAGTGAAGGAAACCCCGAATTAACATTCTCCTTGGTCAATATGAAGCCTTCAAAATGAAACCATGAGAATCTATAACCGACATGTTTAGCCGTTTACGGATATTGTCAATGGTCTTGGAAATCAAGGACAACCGATTTCTGATTCCATGAAGGTAAACAAGCTACTGCGTGGACTCTCCAAGGATTGGAATCACATATAGACTTCAATTAGAGAGACGCAAAGAATTATGCCACTATCTGTCGACGAGCTGATTGGAACTCTTCAGTCTTATGAAGTGGAACAAATTAATGAAGATGAAGATCCAAAAGGTAAGAAATCAATTGCATTAAAATCAAATGATGATTCTGAAGATGATATGGATGATGAGGAGCTTGCTCTCATGATAAGAAGATTCAGAAAACTGAATTGAAAAGGAAGAAGGTTCAACTCAAAGAAACAAAGTTTTCAAAGACAAATGACCAAGTCTGCGTTGATGATGAGAGCCAAACAAAGATTTAGTTTTCTTTGAATGTAAGAAAAATGGACACATCAGACCCAACTGTCATCTTCTGAAGAAGAAGAAGGGAAAAGCTGAAAAGTCTCAAAAAGCTCTCAAAGACGAAACCTAGAGTGATACAGAGTATGAAGAAAGTGATTATGAATATGCCAACATATGTTTGATGGCACAATCGGACTCAGACTCTGGATCAGACTCAGACAGTGAATTTGATGCAAGTAATTTTAAAATTCTTGTCGAAGTTTCTAAGTACATTGATGAACTGTGTTTTAGTCTTAAGACTTCTCTCAAAAGAATTTCCGAACTTAAAAAGGAAAACTCAGCTCTAAAACAAAAGGAAAACATTTTAGAAGGAAGAGTTAAAAGTTTAGATTTGAATGTTTCCACTCTTAAAGAAAATGAAGATAGTCTTTTGAAAGAAAATGCTCTTTTAAAACTGACTTATCAAATATCTCAAAGAAATTTTCAATAGGGTCCGAGAAACTTGAAAAAAATTCTTTTCAGCTCAAAGACCTTACTTCAATAAGTCCGGTCTAGGTATGACAGCATAATCAATTCCCTTGATTGATTTTCCTAAAGTAAAAGAAATAATTAAGCAAAGACCCTCGAAAGAAGCTTACAAAAATCATTTCAAGAAAGTTTTTGTAAAGTCTGTAGGTCGAAATGCCCTCAGTGCTCAAAGTGCAAAAGTCCGGATCACTTTGAAAAAGAGTGTCCTATGGTTTGGAAACTTGTTAAGAAAGCATGGGCCAAAAGATCTTGTTTATCTTACTAACACCAATGGACCCAAGAAAATTTGGGTACCAAAGAAAGCTTGAGAATCTCTTTTAAATGCAGGTCTCAGTCAAGAAAAATGTAAAGTGGTATCTTGACTGTGGATGTTCAAGACACATGACAGGAGACTCAAATTGCTTCATAAAGCTTGTTCAAGTAAATGGTGGAAAAGTTTCATTTGGAGGAAACATCAAAGGAAGTATTGTGTGATTTGGAACTGTGAAAATTGGAAATCTCACAATAAGTAATGTTTCCCTAGTAGAATGACTCAATTACAATCTTCTCAAAGATCAGCCAATTGTGTGATACTGGTTTTAAGATCTTCTTTCAAGAAGGAACATGTTCTGGAACCAGTAAAGACTCTACTCAGTCTTTCATGGGTCGAAGACATGGAAATATCTATCTTCTGGATGTGAATCCAAATGAATCGCAGTGCCTAATCTCAATGCAAGATGAAGCAAGCTTATGGCACATAAAGCTTGGTCATGTCAACATGAAGCAATTAGCCAAAATCTCATCAAAGCAGCTTGTTCGAGGTCTACCCAAATTACCATACCAAAAGTCTGATCCATGCACTCCATGCATTCGGGAAAGCGGGTAAGAAATTCATTTAAGCCAATAAATCATGTCTCCACTAATCATGTAACTTAGCTTTGATATGGATCTCTTCGGACCAACCAGAACCCAGAGCATTGGAGGTTATTCCAAATGGACGTCAAAAGTGCCTTCCTAAATGGATTTATCCATGAGAAAGTTTATGTGGAACAACCACCAGGGTTTGAAGACCCAAAGAAGCCAGACTCAGTCTTCAGACTGAAAAAGGCCTTGTATGGTTTAAAGCAAGCACCTCGAGCTTGGTATGACAGACTAAGTAAGTTCTTAATACATAATGGTTTTGTCAAAGGTAAAGTAGATACTACTTTATTTATCAAAAAAGGAAACAAAAGCTTTTTACTTGTTCAAATATATGTGGATGATATTATTTTGGATCCTCTAATGAAAGTCTTGCAAGAAATTTTCTAAGTCTATGCGATGAGTTTGAAATGAGTATGATGGGAGAGTTAACATTCTTTCTTGGACTTCAAGTAAAACAATTGAAGGAAGGAACTTTTATTTATCAAGAAAAATATGCTAATGATCTTGTCAAAAGGTTTGGACTGGAAAAATGCAAAAAGATCGACATACCGATGTCAAATTCTTTGAAGATAGACAAAGATGAAGAATGGAAGAAAGTCGATCAAAAGTTGTACAGGAGCATCACTGGTTCACTTCTTTATCTTACTGCTTCTAGACTTGACATTTTGTTGAGTGTTTACATCTGTGCTAGGTTTCAATCAGATCCTAGAGAATCTCATCTCAGTGCTACGAAACGTATTATTAAATACGTTGCTTCATCTTCAAGCATCGGTCTTTGGTATCCTAAGAATGGAGACTTTAATCTTCCGGGATATTCGACGCAGATACGGCCGGTTGCGAGTTGATAGAAAGAGCACTTAGGGAACTTGCCGCCGCTTGGAAGCAGACAATGTCTTGGTTTTCAAGGAAACAAAGCACTCGTGGCTCTCTCAACAACGAAATGCGGCTAGTATGTAACTCTTGGAAGTTGCTGCTCGCAAATTCTATGGATAAAACAACAGCTACAAGACTTTGGAATTGAAGACTCATGCACAGAGATTAGATGTGACAACACCAGCGCAATCAATCTCACTAAAAATCCAATCCTTCACTCAAGAGCAAAGCATATAGAGATTCGACATCATTTCATTAGAGATCATGTTCAAAATGGAGAAATCTCGATTCAATTTGTTTATTCAAAAAATCAACTAGTGGATATATTCACAAAGCCTTTAGAGAAGAATCAATTCGATTTTATTCGTTCCAAACTCAACATTTTGAAGCTTGAGGAAGTTAAAGTCTAGAGACTCTCCAACCTCGACTCGAGACATTCATGGCTATAGACTGTAAGGTGTTATTATATTCAATCTCGAAAAGGTACGATCATTAGTTCAGTTAATTTATAATTTCCGTGAAAAACAGAATCTTGTCTTTTCAAAAAGATTAACTTCTATTTGGCAGTTATCGATTTTAAAAGAGGCGTCTGTTCATTTTCCTTGTGCCGATTGGTTTTTCCTTTTTAAACTGAGTTATGTATATACAGTTTTCCTCTCTTAAACTTTAAAACCCTAAAAAGGCATTCTCCTCCCAATCCTGTCTCTACTTCGTGTTCATCTTCGAGAAAGTTGTCATCTTTTCTTGGGAAAGCGAGTAAAGGAATCTTTCAACGACAATGAAGGATGTCTTCTTCGAGAAAGTCTTCAAGAATCGCGAACGAGGGGACCACGAGAATGAGGGAGGGACCTACCCATTTCGATCTCACCGAAGAGGAGGATTTACCGAGCCGCAACAGAGCCCGATTCACTCTCCACCACGTCACTCTTCGCCATCTACCCCACAAGGTGCGGGTCAACAACCGGATGAAGAAATAATCGAGGACGCACCCTCGTAAGAGTCCAAAACCCTCTTTTATTTACAAGCTCTATCGTGCATTGAAGAGCATTGGGACTCCGCCGAACTACGTAGATGATTTCCTTAAAGATAAGAATTATGGGAATGAGTATATCTTTTTGCGACGAATGGAGGATTTGGGAATTGCTCCCAAAGGAAAGGCTGAGGAAGCACTTGTGAACATTCCAAGTGACCCTCGTGTATCGGGACTGAATCCAACTGACGGGAACGGTGATGATAAAATGTTCAGTGAATTTCAACCTAGAATGGGTGTTGCTGCGAAGGTGAAGGGAAAAATGATGGATTTGTTTAAATCAAAGGAACAGGAGAATCTGTTCTTCAAACTATTGAAACGAGGGGTGATAAACCCTAGGAGTGTTGATTTCGATTTATTGGATGCCATTAATGTGAACTTGAGAGAGAAGTTCAATCTGCTTCAACTTGAGCAATTTTGCTCGGATACCACTGACGGTTATGCGCAATTGACATACTTCTATTCGAATCTTAGCTTTTAGATGCGAATAGAATATCCTTCAGTGTAAGAGACCAAGACTATGTGGTAGATGTGGACATGTTGGCAGATATAATTGGAGTTGAAAGAGGACGCTATCAATCGATCAAGGTTTCGATTGCTTATGCCACACTGGAGCTTGTCAAAGACAGGAATACAGAGGGAAGAATTACCTACACAAGAATGCGTTCCATCAACATCTTGCTTCACAAAATTGTGATCAATTGTATCAGGCCAAAGTCTACATCCAAGACTGACGTGTCTAATTCCGAGGCGAAATTGATGTACGCAATCAATTCAGGGAAGAAGTTCTCTCTCCCTCACATAATTCTCTTTCACATGTACAGAGCAATGGTAAAGGACAAGGGCCAATTGTCTTACCCAGGTCTTGTGACCAAGATCTTCAAACACTTGAATATTGAGCCTCCACAAACTCTGTGTTCGACCATGCGACAAAATGGTGGTAGGTTTGAAAATGGTGACAAAAATGCGTCTGAAAGAGCTTAATAAGGCAATGGAGAAGTTCAAAGTGAAGACTCCAAAGATCCTGCGCATCAAAGAGAAAAGGGAAGGAGCCCATGGGTGCTCTATCCAAAAAGAAAAGAACTCTTATCTTGGAGGATGAAGATGAAAAGGAAGATCTCACTATCTCTGCATTGAAAATAACCAGACGTTATGTACCTGAATCAACAGAACGACAGAAGAAAGGAAAAGAAGCAGAGAAGAAAAAAGAATAGGGAGAAGAAGAGGGACAAGCAAAGAACAGAGAAGCAGGGGAGCAACAAGAGAAAGAGAAAGAAGCTGAAGAAGAAGGAGAAGTAGTGAAAGAAAAGTCTACGCAGATGAAGTCGGAGAGAAAGGGAATCAAGACGATGAAGAGCATGACCATCACTCTTCTCCATTTGAGGTCTTAGAGACAGGGGAGATGGAGAGCAAGGAAGGACTACACCACATGCTGTCAATAGTGAAGGTGTGAGTTGCTCACCAGCAAATCCAAGATCTTCAGTGCTTCTCAAATGCCCGAGGAAGGACATGATACTCAACGCCAAATCTGCTCAATTACACCGGTTCCATCGTCCCGCCTTTACTCCATCCGAGAGAGCAAATGCGAGCACACAGTCGGACAATACAGCAGATTTTCGACCTATAGACTTTATTGAAGTAAGGTCTTTGAGCTGAAAGAATTTTTTCAAGTTTCTCGAACCCTATTAAAAATTTCTTTGAGATATTTGATAAGTTAGTTCTTGAAAGAGCATTTTCTTTCAAAAGACTATCTTCATTTTATTTAAGAGTGGAAACATTTAAATCTAAACTTTTAACTCTTCCTTCTAAAACGTTTTCCTTTTGTTTTAGAGCTGAGTTTTCCTTTTTAAGTTCGAAATTCTTTTGAGAGAAGTCTTAAGACTAAAACACAGTTCATCAATGTATTTAGAAACTTTGACAGAATTTTAAAATTACTTGCCTCAAATTCATCAAATCAGTCCGATCCGTAGTCTAAGTTTGATTGCGCCATTAGACATATGTTGGCATATTCATCATCACTTTCTTCACACTCTGTATCACTCCAGGTTTTGGCTTTGAGAGCTTTTCGAGACTTTTCAGCTTTTCATTTCTTCTTCTTCAGAAGAGGACAGTTGGGTCTGATGTGTCCCTTTTTCTTACATTCAAAGCAAACTACATCTTTGTTTGACTCCTCATCATCAATGTACTTGGTCTTGTCTTTGAAAACTTTGTTTCTTTGAGTTGAACTCTTCTTCCTTTTCTATTCAGTTTTCTGAATCTTCTTATCATGAGAGCAAGCTCCTCATCATCCATATCATCTTCGACTCTAAACAGAAGGTTTGTAATTATCCGTACTAGACCGATAGAAATGTTTTGTCGGCTTAAAATATCCTCGGAAAGATTTCTCCAACAATCTCCTCTTTTTGATGGTGACAAAACTTTCCTGTAGATTTGAACAACTTTGACCCGCAAAACATTACTCAAGCAATATGGCTATCTCATAAAGATTAATAAATCAACCGTACTCGCATCCACGTAAAATCGGTTAGTCTTTCATGAGTAAGACCATACAACAATTCTTGATATAAATGCAAACAGTCAAATTTCAAAATCCACACCCAAGTCAGTCAAATTCAAGTTCACACCCAAGTCATACTAAAAAAAAACATTCAAACACACAAAAGAAATTTAAAGTCAAAGTTTAAAGAGTTCAAATTGCAATTCTCCCCTTTTGTCATCATTAAAAAGGCGAGAAAAGAGTCAAGTCCTTGGGAATGCGCACGATCCGGAAATCTTCCATCGATCACGATGCCTTCCAGCCTCTTCAAGTCTTCCCGTAGATGAGCCACCTCTTCTCCTTTTGCGTTTGCTTGAATTTGAAGAGCGAGGTCTTTCATTTGATCTGCCAGGGTAACAGAAGATGCTTGTCCAGCATTCTTCAGGACTTGAAGTTCACAGTCCAGAGCATAGATTTGACCCTGCATTTCTAGAACATCAAGGATATGACTTTCAGATCACCAGACTAAAGACTCAAGACTCAAGATTATTCTCATTGACAATTGTTCTAATCCAGTGATGAAGGTAATCTAGAGCCGAAGTGTTTGGTTGAGGATTTAGTCCTATCCTCTGGAGAAGATCTCTTGGCTGGATAAATATAACGGATTCTTTTATTCGTAATTAAGATCGTTTGAAGATCCGATGGTCGACGAAATATTCTTGGAAGGTTCTATTCTTGGAAACCAAGATCCTGGTTGTATGGGCGAACATGATTAATGGGCTATCATCAGGTTCCTTTATTAGCTCGAATGATCTTCTTAATTGATTCCGTCCAACGGGTAGATTGGAGGAATTCCTTTGGTAAGTGCCAATGGGTATGATGGCATAAAGGAGTATAAAAGGAAGGCGTTCTAGTTACTTTAGTGCATGCTCGATAGACAAATTCCAGAGTCTAAAGTACCTTGATTATTAGTCGATTCATATTGAGCGAAATTGTATTCACATGAGAGAGTCTATACTTAGTGATACCTTGAGCGAGTGTGGTAGATCATCTACACCGAGAAATCAAGGGAGAACAACGCTTTGTAACATCTCTTGTTCATAGTGGAATCTGCAAACAATAGGGCTCGGTGCGAAGAGTGGACGTAGGCTTGAAATAAGCCGAACCACTATAAACATTGCGTTCAATTCTCTCTTCCCTTCTCTCGCCTTACTTTGATTGCTGATTGTCTCAATTCTATTAACTGTCTAGTATTGTGCGATTAACGAAAAAAATCTTTTATATACGTATTCACCCCCCCCTCTAGGCACTTACTAGCTATATCAGATTTTTGGTCAAATTCTCAAGTCCATTGCGTCAAAATCACTTAACGGCTTCACTAAATAGACTAATTATCTCATGAGTGATCAGCTTAGAGAAAAAGACTATAAGTGCGTCGACGAAAAGCCCAACTTATTTAATTGAAAATAGAATTAGAAAATCAAGCTGTCACATCACCTTTGTGGCTCAGTGAGAGAATTTTGCATCGATCCATTTGAAATATTTGCACTTCGACCCTTCTCTGTATCGGACACATCCATAGAATCTTTTCCTGGGATTCATTCGAGTCCATGATGTTCTTCTTGGACTTGGTAACTTACAAAAACATAAACGCTCGCCTTTTCCTTCACTTCAGCGAAAGGAATTTGAGCCACATTGAAAGTCCTGCTCTTCATTTCCAATATTTGACTGTAGAATTTGTGGCAAATCAAATTAGGGTTTAGGATTAGGGTTCCAACACTTCAATGGGATTTTGCCTAATTTAGGGTTTTAAATTTAGGGCAATTGGGGAGACGACGTCATTTCGGCCAATTTAAAGGCTCTATTTTGGCCAACTATAGAAACGACATCGTTTTAGGTGAATTAGAGCTGAATCAACTCTCTGGCGAGCCACGTAAGTGAGAAATATTAATATTTAATTGCCACGTATGATTTCCGATTGGTTTCGTCGAAAGTGGCACTCAGGTGTCCCACTTTTTTTAAAATGTGGCACTTAAAGTGTCACTTTTGTAATTTTTGGTACTTAAGTGTCCCTTTATGCCAACTTTTGACACTTGAAACAATCTTTTGCTGTTCATAAAGTATGCCATGAGTCCCAGAACCCAGTTCATAGTGCAGACATTTCCCAATATCACGGTAAGCTCTCTTGATCCTTGAAATGGTTTTTGAATTCTCTCATCCTGAGAAATCGAGAACTCCTCGCCATGCACAAAAACAGTTGCTATCATTTCACACTACAAGTTCACATGTTGCAATAAAACAATGGCATGGGGGCCTAAATTCACTAGTTTCAGAAAGATCCAGTTTAAGGTCGGGCCGGAAACTCTGTCGAACCAAAGAAAGACCGCCCATCTGCTGCGACAAGCAAGTTAAGGCTTATCTTGATGCTGTCATTAGTCTTGAGAACTCGAGTTTTGACCTTGACTCCAATGTTGTCATCAGATAGGCTGTCCAACGGGAACGCTAATCCCATAACACAACACCAAACGGTAATTCCCCATGGGTAAGGCCGTGGAAGTCGGTCCAATGTTCTGCTTTGAAATCGAATTCCTCATCCCTTGTGGGCACCCCGGTCACCTTCTTTTCACTGTCCATCACATTGTTCTGCATTGCTTTTCGGGAAATTAGCAATGATTGGATTGAATGGAATCATGTAGTCCAACTCATTCTGAGGCAAACTCAAGTCTAATTTGGCGTGACTAACACTAGAAACCATAACAAGGCAGTGGAACAATTGATTTTTTTTTCGCAAAAACAATAAATGATCCTCTTCTTATTTTACAGGAGCAATCTGTGAGATATCACATCTTGCACGTTTTTCGTTCTCTCTTTTCCACTTCTTTTTGGCTACAGCAGAAAGGAACTGAAAACAAACCTCTGTTCTTGCGCATAAATCATACACACAGTTGGTCTTTCCAATGTTGATGCGCTTAATTAAACCTATCACCAGATTCACCACAAATACCTTTTTTGGCTGAACCAAACAGAAACCTATTGTGACTTTTCTGTTTAAATTGCTATCCTAAGAAAACCACACTTCTAGCTTTTAAGGCTTTTGTATCAGTTGTAATTTGCGCATTCTCTTAGCTAGATATGAACTGAAGCTTCACGCATTGAAGCTGAACCTAATCATTTTAGCCGACGCAAAAGCTTTCACTCATTCTTCGAGTCTGAACCACTCGAAGAAACATATCTTTTATGTCTTCGTGAACTCAGAAAACGCACAACAGAGTGACCTGGTCAAAACGAGAGGCAAAGAGGCGTCGTGGAGTTGCTGGACCCTTCCAATCCGCCTCGATCTGCTACCAAGCTGAAGGGTTCGATCCTGAGGCCCGCCCTAGCAGAACTCAGGTTGGTGCCGTGTTCGATTTCTCGATGATGACATCCCATCCTGCTAAAATGACCATGTGCACAGAGGATAATCCGCGATGCTGCCTCCAACTATCACTGCCTTGGCCTCGGGCTTTGTGGGTTTCTAGGTTTCTTCGTCTTTACCCTTCATTGGGAATCAATGAACATAATTGTCTCATGAAAGCTGTGGCTTTTGTGTTTTGTTCCTGATGTTCAGTCAAAACATGCAGCAGTTTGGCTCAGAATTATTGAGTCATAGCTAGACGACGCCAACCAGGTATTTTGTGCAGTATTTTTATTATATGGCCATGATATTTGCCAAAACTATCGGATAATTTCAAAAAATGATATTTATGTGTGATGCCTATCATGTGAGCATGTGAATTGTCATTGATGCTACGTTAGCCCTGTAAATGATGGATGATCGCTTCAACATGTTTTCTGTATTGTGAAAACAGAAATGTTTTGCTGAACCACAGGTGCTACCAAGGTTCTTTTCGGCTGTTTAAAGATACTCCATTAAAAACTTTCTATTTCATTTTGATAAGTAATCCATAGCTTTCTTATTGATTGAGATGCGAATGCGCAGATGGCTAGCCTTGACACACTGTTAGATCAGGGAACTTTTCTTATTCATAAATCAAGTTGACTAATTTGTGTGAGTGAAGAACAAGTTTTGTGCTGCTGTACAAGGGCTATTGCAACTGGAACAAGAAATAGCTACATTAAATAGTGTTTCAGTGAATGAAATGATCATTAACTCTCTAACACAAGTCTAATTTGAGTGTCACCATCCATGATAATCCTGTTTAAGTCAGATACTTAAAAAAGACACATCTCTTGCTATATTCAGCTGGAGCTAGAAATAATCCGTGACATGTCTGAAATCAACATTGACACGACCAGAATGGCAACATATATGAGACGACCACCATGTGCCGAACAATAAAGGTCGCGCGTCGGAGCAAAGGATTATGTCTGAAGAAGGGCATGCCTCTCTGCAGAAGCATCTTGCAATCCTCCCAAGTGGCTGTGTTAGGATTGAAAGGTTTGCACTCAGGAAGCGCAAGGCCTTGTTTTATCCTCCAACTTGCCGGGCATGCAAGACTTGCTTGGATGCAACAGGTAGCCTAATGGATTGCTATTCTTCAAGAGCAGCTGTTAGATTTTTCAATCCCTACTTCTCCCAGCACCAGCCTAGGACAGCAGCATCCAGAATCGACATGTTTGTGCTCCTTGAGCTGTGCGGTGTCGTGGGGTGCGCTGCGTCACCAACAAGTACCACATTGTCCCAAACTACTTTTTCTAGTGGATCACAGTCGTAAATGGCATTTATGAAAGGTTCTTCAGTTTTTCTCGTGAGCTGAACTAAAGCTGGATGCCAAATTTTCTCTGCGTCTTGGTACATCTTCAGAATCAAGTCATCCCTTACTTTTGTAGTAACTAAATTTCCCTGTATTTGTCAATAACAGACTAAATATCATATACTATAAGGCACAAGGGACTAATGGACAGGAATGCACTTATAAAGACACATCTATAAGATTTCTGTGATCTAGGTTTTAATGAATTTGGGATATATCAATACCCAGATCTTCTATGAGGGATGCTCATTTAGTTCCTCCAACTAATCTTTTGAATAAACAGGAAAACTATACGACAATTTCCATCATGATCATTTGCCTCTCTAACTAAATTCACAATTTCTACTACTATAGTACAGTCACGAGCAAGATGGGCGAATATTACCTGCAAGTCAGGTTCAGGTTGATTTAAATACCATATCCAGTTCAGCCTTTTGTTTGGGATCTCGAAAAGAACAGTTTGATTTCCGGGTGCCAATTCTAAGTACAGGCATTTTCCAAACTCCAGATGTGCCTCCCTAACGTTTTTGATAGTTTCAGAATCTTTGCTCCCCGAAAAATCGACAACACCCTCCGAGCACAATAGCCAGAATGACTATAATATCAACATAATTATGGTAAGCTAACAAAATGTCTAAGTTAGGGATTGGCGCATAACAATTTGGACAGAGAAGTAACTACCTTGGTTTGACAAT